>CM053793.1:519222383-520692383 GCA_028749045.1 Cupressus sempervirens
TACTCTCTTTCACTCTCTCTGCTCTCTCCCCCTCTCCTTCCCTCACTATTGAAATTCAAGATTACATGCACACACTATTTAAAGCTTTGGATTTTTACCAAGCCTAAGGCTTAGATTTTCCTTGAGGATCCAACTCAAAGGTTTGGAGTCTCTAAATTGGTTGGAGACGTGTTTTGCAACAAACATACAAAAAATGATTAATTTTTCTTATGTTCTCTTCTTCAAGTTTCCTCATGGTTGAGCATCGATAAAGTTAGGTTACATGACATTGTAGATCTTTGTGTTAGCTATATAACCATATAATTTATTTCAAATTTGACCTATTTCAAGCCTTTAAACTATTATTTTTATTAAATGTATCTCCATTTTTTGTCAAAAACCAATGTGTACTAATTGGGGTGTAGATTTTAGCTTGTTCATCGAATTTCACAACAAATTAGTTTTTTAGAAATTATACTCCATTCTACACACTTTGAAAAAAAGAAGTTTTGACTTTAGATTAGTTTTCAATCATTTCTAGGGGAAGCACATAGATATTTCACATTTTTGGGATGTGTCCAATTACAAAATTCATTAAAAAAATACAAATTATAAAATTATCCAAAAAATTGGGATAAACTACATGGTGTTAGGTAACATTTGACCTGAGTGATTAAAGAATTAGAAAAAAAGTTAAAATTTTAGGGGGGCCACACTTTGCACTATGTTATGTTTGTTTCTGAAAAAATAGTACCACTTTTTGTGGCTCCCTTTTTTGAGGACCTAAAACTAAACCATTTAGAAAAAAGTTAGTAGTTTAGAAACTAGATTCAAAGGACTAGTACTTTTATTTTTGTCATATATTAAAATTTTGAGTGTAACTCTCTTCAAATTCTTGTTGAAGTTCAAAAATTGTTGATTTCAGAAAAAAAGTGGCCACTTATACCCCCTTTACGCACCACAACTTGGTGCACTTACCCCACAATGACCTTTCAAAATTTCTAAATGTTGATCATTAAAAAATTATACCATGTACCATCTTGCATATATATAATGCCCCCCCTTAAAGTATTCTCTATATCTATCTTATGAATCCCCTATACAATATATATTCATTATGCATATGCATAATACTTATAATTTTCCTCTTTCTCTCCTTCTTTGACATTAATGATGAATGTGAGTCAAAAACTATATACAAGTCAAAACTTTGGTGCCTTCTTCTTCCTTAAGCTAAAGTTGTGCCCAAGAGAGTCATACTGTTAGAAAATTTCCTCTTCAAGTTTTTAAGTTCAATGTCCCTTGAAATTCTAATTGTATCTATAATACTAACAACTCCACATAATGCATAATATGCTACTTCTGCAGAATTAAGATTAGTAAAACCAAATTTATCATATGACGACTTAGCTTCTAATAGCGTATCCAACTTTCTTTGTACTAAGTTTATCTTCAAAGTTAAGTGGTTTCTAATTAGATTGAATCTCTTCAAGATTCTCTCTCTATCATTCTCCAACATTCCTAAATCATCATATTCCTTACAAATATTTTGATTAATTTTAGTAAACTTTGCATTATTCTTCTTAAATCTTATGTCATTTTCTCAAGCTCTTCTTCTTTGCTATTAATGGTTATTTCAAAAACATGGGCATGTTTATGTGTTAAGGCACATTCAACATATAAGTTCTTCCCCTTCTAAATACACTTTCTCATATCTTTAATGAAAACATCTAACACTATCAAATCATTCCTTATGTTGTTACATATTGTCCTGAATAGTTTTTTTTATCATGCTCTATTTGTATTTTAATATTTGCTACATCCTCAAGAGTGGAAAAGTGGCTATCAAATTCCTCAATTACTCTCTCACCTTTCTTTTCACTCTTTTTCTCTACTAGTTCAATAGGAAATGAAAGTGTACTTTGTAACTTCTTAGTTGCTTTCTCTAAAATATTTTGAGCACTCTTACTCAATTTACTAGATTTTATTGCTATTTTGGAGAGTGAGAAGTCTGTTAGTTGAATATACTTGTCCAAATATATGTCCTTAGTAATCAAGCCTATGATGTCACTTTCCATACTATAAAATAATGCTCCAAAAGGTTATTTTGAAGTACTTAGGGTATCCTTACCAGTCTTCATTGTAGGGGTTTGTAAGAATTGAGTCTATGTATCCTAATTGGCCTCCTCTATCCACTGATTTGTCTCATTACTCTATTCTATGATTGCCTTTAACTTTTTCTCTTCAATTTCTCTTTGTTCTACCTATGTCCATGATTCTATAATTGAAACTATGGTGGCATGTTTCTCACCCTCTTTCCTTTGTTCTGAAAAACTAACATCTATGCTCTCAAAAATGGGTGACAAGGTGGATATACTTGGGTGTTCCAAAATCAAAAGAAGCATCTTGGGTGTCTTCTCACCACACAAAATTTCAAGGTCCCAATGAACTTACCTTTTTTACTCTTCATCATCATCACTAGTGTGATCCTCTACATTTTCACTTACCAAATTGTCAACATTGGATTTTGATTTTTCTGTGAAGGGGTCTCTAGTAGTGTCCACAATGATCTGAATTCCATCAATAGTCATAGAAGAATTATCAATCCATTGAGTAGGTGTACCCAAAATAGTGTTCTCTTCAACTTGTGTGTGATCTTCTATAGTGGTCAGCATGATATATGGTTTTCTTAGTACTTTATGTACTTCTTCCTCTTTCTCCTTTCTAACCTCTTCATATTGACCTCCCATGATATGAATAGCTTTCTTCTTCTTCTTCAATAGGGTCTCTACTCTTTTCAAAATATTGACCAATTTTTCTTGGCTTTTAATTTTAGAAAACTTATGAATAGTGACTTCCCTTAGCATCTTGTCTTCCCCAACTACTCTAAGTCTTGAAGTGTTTAATCTATTGTATATTTCATTTGGTATACTACCATGAAGATTAATGAAATATGGTCTAAATTTTAACATATATTTGATAAATGGAATATCAAGATTCCTATTCTAATTAAGACCATAATTATTATAATATTTATTCAATTGTTCTAGATTCCCATCATCCATAACCATCTTATTCAATTTACCAATCTCAGGCTTCCAAAAATTTCTCTTCTTACCACTGCTAGATTTTGGTTTGTCTTGAGGCTTTGAAATATACCCTCTCATCTTAGTCTTTTATGATTCTAAATCCCTTTCTTCACTTTGATTCTTTCCACCTTTATAAATAATTTTAATTTTGGGCTTTTTAGAGCTTGGTCCTATTGTTATGTAGAGCCTAATCAGACATAGAGATTAATTTTCCCCACTTTACTTGATTTGGCTACCCTCCATATTTTACTACGGGGGTTTGAGTGTAGCCTCCCTATTCTCTAGGGGTCAATGAGTAGTGCCCTAGGAAAGATAAAGGAGCAATGCCCCTTGTGAGGTCTTGGGGCCAACTTATATTTCTATTGTAAAAGATGGCAGGAGTTATATTCTTTCTATTGGTTGGCTTATTCTAGCCCTAATTTTTTGCGCAATAAAATCTTGTATAAAATGGCTTAGGGTTAGGGATTTTATTATGTATAATAAGATTGTAGCTTCTTGTAGTGATATTGAGGTGTAAGGGATTGCAAATTATTATCACTAGATAATAAGAATATTGGACTTGCTATTGGTGAATGTAGCCTAGTGATTGGGTGAACCACATTAAATCTTTGTGTCATGTGTTCTATTCTATGAGCTTTATTATGTTTTGGTCTTGGTTATATTTTCATGTAATTATTATTTCTATCTTGTTAATCCTAACAAGTTATATTAGAGCCTAGTGTTTTAGTTATTTTTTGTAAGAAGGTCTTACAGTTCAGTGGGAGAAATGGAAAATAAGGGTAAAATGAAGGTTGAGAAGTTTAATAAGTAGAACTATCAGTTATGGAAAATTACAAATGGAGGACTATCTTTATCAAAAAGATTTAAGGCAACCATTGCAATGAAAGGCCAAGAAATAAGAAATTATGACAGACAAGGACTTGGGTAGTTTGGACAAAAAGACACTTGGAAGTATTTTTTTATGCCTAGAAAAATTAGAGACATTTAATATAACACAAAAAAAGAGATGACAGAAGAGTTGATGTGAACCCTAGTAAAGTTGTGTACAAAAATGTTTCTATTTTGAACAAGGTATTTCTCACAAAGTGTTTATTTAATGTGAAGATGGTAGAAGGTGAATATGTTTCTAATCATTTAAATAAGTTTAATATAGTTACAAGTCAATTTTCTTATGTAAATGTCAATTTTGATGAATAAATTAGGGCTCTCTTGATATTGTGTTCTTTGCCTAAAAGCTAGAATGGCTTGGTAATGGCTGTAATTGTAATACCCTAAAATTTGATGATGTGATTGGTGTAATTTCGAGTGAGGAAATTTGTAGAAATTTTTTAGGTGCATCTACATTAGGAAGTGTCTTGAACACACAAAGAAGAGGTAGAACGAATCAAAGAGGAAATAATTCTAGAAATGATGGGAAATCAATAGGGAAATCAAAGAGAAAGATGTTAGAATCCAGAGGACCAAGAGATTGTTAGTACTGTGGAAAACTAGGATATAAGAATAAATATTGTTGGACTCAAAAGAACAATGAAGGAGGAAAAAAAGATGAAAAAAAGGAGAAAAATATGGTAAGTAATAAATATGAAGATGATGCTTTGCTTCTTTCTTTAGAAAATGTTGATGATCCATGAGTTTTAGATAAACGGGTTTCATTTCATGCTACACCCCATAGAGGTTATTTTCTTGATTATGTCCAAGGGGATTTTGGGCTAGTTTATTTGGGAGATAATGAAGTCTTTCAATTTTTTGGAAAGTGGAAAATTAAGATTAAGTTACAAAATGGGAATCATTGGCTACTACAAGAGGTAAGACATGTTCCAAGGCCGAGTAGGAACTTAATATCACCAAGGAAAGGAGGTGATGAGGGTTGCACAATTACTTTTAACGCTAAAAATTTGAGGGTTTAAAAAGGTTCCTTAGTAGTAGAAAAAGGTGTGAAAATAGGCAACTTATATCTTTTTACCGGTCACATTGTTCCTTCTAGTTTGATTATTTTAGAGAAAAACAAATGTTTTAGAATATTTTCTATAGTTGAGCAGGGAAAGCAAACAATTTCTATAGATTCTAATACAACACTATGTCACAACAGACTTCTGCACATGAGTGAGAAAGGTATGAAATCACTTCATTCAAAGAAAGTTTTACCAAGTCCAAAATGTGTCAATATGGATTTTAGTGCAAATTGTGTGTATGGAAAAAAGGAGAAAGTGATTTTTTTGAAGAGTGGGAAAGAAAATAAAAATGAGAAATTAGAGATTGTGCATATAGATGTATGGAAACTAGCTCAGGTATCTTCCCTTGGTGGCTCTCATTATTATGCTGCATTCATTGATGATTGATATATACACTAGAATTTACAAGTTTTATAACTTAATCCAAAATACAAATTTAATCACTGATCTAGGCTGTAATTTCATGGCTATGCATTTTTAACCATTGAAATGTCATATCCCCATTTTAAGATATAACTTGAATAATAATAATTAGATAATACTATTGAAAAAAAATTATTCAATTTTATGTTGTCTTTGATGTTACACAAAATGTGAAGCCTTACCAAGAAAGTTAGTCATCTCTAAGCTCACTCAGGAATTGAAAAAAATTTCCTGTGTATGCCAAGCATTCTAGTTATAACTAGGTTCAGAGTTAGTTCTTTTTGAACTCACTCAGGCATCAAAGGTAGATCGTATGTTAACCAAGTTTACTCGATTACCAAAGGAAAGTTAGCATGGATCTAGTGCTGACCAAGATCAATTGGTTACCAAAGGAAAGTCAGATTAGAATCAGTATTGATTGACTTGGATCGATTAATGAAGAGTTTCTCTAAGTTGATCGAGTACTCAAGTCCATATTAGTCGATTGACAACATATTGAGTATGATAGATTTATTGACTAATGCTAGCCATTTTAAGGGATGAAAATTGTTTAACTAAAATTATATTCAAGATAACTTGACAAGATTAATCATATAAGTATAAGATCAAGTTGAGGATTGAAGAATGAAAAAATGGGATTAAAGAAGATGAATTAAGGAAGAAAATTAGAAGGATATCTTCAAGAGGACAAACTATCCAAGTTGACTGAGTTGCAAAGAACATTATAATCAAAGAGGATCAACTAATCAAGACATAATAGAGATCTGAAATCAACAAAGATAGTTGCATTAAAAATCAAGTCAACTCATTATTACTATTTAATAATTTTAGTAGTGAATCTAATCTCCTGATAGAGTTAGCCTAACAACTATTTGGTAAATCCTCTAACAAGGTGGCATTTCTAGATTGAAGTGTCTAAAGACCTCTAACAAGGGCACTCCTAATAGGGTGAATTAAATATTTTAATAGGGTCACACCTAAAAATGTGTTTTATAATCTTTAATAGGGTTGGCTACTAATAGGTCTCTCTTCAAAAGAGTGAAAATCAGTAACTAGTTGTAATTGGTGGTTTTCCCAAATTGGGTTTCCACGTTAAATCTTGGTGTCTCATGTGTTCATGTTATTTTCTTTATGTTTTTGAAACTAAGCTAATTAAATTTAATCAAATTAATATCTTAAGATCTTTGTGCTAACCAAGTGACAACAATCTATTTAGTGTTAACTAAGTTACAACATAATATTTAGTGTTAATCGAATTACAACATGTTATTGGTTTTTATATTTTGTTGAAATATTAAAGGGACTTTTGGATTTTTTATTTTTATAGTAACTAATTCACCCCTTTCCTCTTAGTTACTCCTTTAAATTTCTAAAATTTGGTATTAGAGTGTTTTATGCTTGTAGATAAGGTTTCAAGTACATAAGTGATAGGGAGAAGTAGGGATGAATCAATCACTGATTCATGTTTCTTGTTTGCCTTTGAGACTTGGGGTGTCTTGCTAGAACACCAAATGGACCTATAGGACCTTTATCAAGCAAAGATACCCTAATCCAAAACCCTACTCCACTATCTTTAAGAATTTCCACTTCTTGATGTTTGCCAGGCTCTGATATTGGATGAAGAGCATTCAAAGTCTTCAACAAAACTAGGTCTTTTTGACCATTCTTCTCAACCAATTGTAGGAACATGGAAGGATTATTAACACCTTGCAATTTACTCCTTTGGAATCTTAAAACATCTTTCTATGGTTAAGTTGATACCCAATTTCACCCTTTTTCTTCAAAACAGGGCTACAAGAAAGAGTCCCAATTAGCCCCATTTCACCTACAAATAGGAATTTTCTCACTTTTATTCTAGTAAAAATTCCAAGGTGTCTTCATGGACCTCTAATTATTTTTTTAGGGATTTAATAATTTCTAGGTTTTAGGCCTTGGAATGGCCGTACAATGCCAATGCTAAAATGGAGGGTTTTTAAGGGTTTGTAAGGGAAAATTGTTGTTTGGTCTTGTTTGATGGCTAAATGGATTGGTGGAAGATTTTCATTCCACCAAAGCAACTTCATATCACTCATATTTCAACCTCAAAAATAATTATGGAAAAATCTCCACAATCTTGCAAGAAACATGCTTTGCAACAACACTATTCCCTAGCCGGGCATGCTTTAGCTCACCTAGGGCAAGAGCTTAAAAATGGTTGCCAGTGTTTTGAAGGGCCCTAATTTTTCCACAATATAGAATAGTGAGTGTAATCACTTTCCAAATAGGCTATACAATTCCAATGGTGGGATAGTGAGGTACACCATTATTTCTACAAGTTGCTAAAAATAGGACAACAAACTATCCAAAATAGAAAGATTTTTATAACTATGAAACAAACAACTTTCAAAGAAAACTTCCTAAAGCAAAAAAAAATCTAATTAAGCCTATCTATGATTAAATTAGGTACATAAACCAAGAAAAGTTCCAAAAACATCTTAAAACTCAAAAAATTAGTAATTTTGCCTTCAAAATGTCATGCTACAACACTTGTTCATACAAAATGACAATCACTTATGGAATTTTAGGGTTTGGGAAGTATTTTATATCTCCTACTAGGTTTTTTCCCTCCATCCTTAGGGTTTTCATCAACCTCTTGAGTGTTTTTAAAAGGAAAGTAACAATTTCTTGCAAAATCAGCATTTTTACAAAAATTGAAAAATTGCAAAAGAGCAACTTTTGCAATTTTTCTTGCTTGCTTTTTTTTAACACGTCTAATTTTTTTATTTAGTCTATCCCTTAGAAATTCCATGCTAGGAACCCTCTGCTAAGCTAGTGACTCATCCTTTAAGTTACTCATTACCCTATGGGAAGGTATACCTTGCTTTTTAAGCCATTTATGACTCTACCTAGGACATTTTGACTTCCTACACCCTAGCTATCAAACTTAGGTCTAATGATCCTTATTCCTACTTATAGAATCTCTCTTGGATCACAACAAAAAAAAATTGAAAAGATGAGGGCCCCATGTTTCAAGGTGCCCCTGCATCATACTCCCCACCATAGAAGCTAAGTTCCCTCTGGAGACAAAATGTGGAGATCTATGTCTTTCAACTTGAACTGATTCTCAAGAATCCATGTAGCCTCTAAGTCTGGTTTACCATGTCATTTGATGAGGTGTTCTTTATATGTGCCATGTTTGGTCTTTACATGAATCTGAGAATCCAAAATCTGTTCTGCTTGAAGCTTTGGCTTAGAAGGAAAAGTTGTTGTTTGAGCATCCTTTTGAGCTTCCTCCACATGTTGATCGACCTCAGTAAGAGGGAATTTATACCTAACCAGTTCTACTACATTAAAAATGGGAGAAATGGATAGATCCTCTACTAATCCAATCGTGTAAGAATTCTACCCATACTTGGCCAGTATTGGACATGGGCCAATTCTTCTCATTTGCAGCTTTGTAGAGGTTCCCTTATCCATCTTTGCCTTGTTAAGGTGAACCATGACTAAGTCCCCTACACCAAATTGGAATTCCCTCTTCTTAAGGTCAGCTTTATCCTTTATCTTTTTGGTGTTACCAATGAGGGACTATTTTACTCATTCATGTACTTCCTTCATAGATTGATTGAAATCTTCAGCATAACCACTGTTAGGTACTTGTCCATCTAGGTTTCTCAGCTCACATACACCCCTAAGATATATCCCATACACAATCCCAAAGGGAATCTTGCCCATAGTTCTATTAATGCTATGATTGTAAGAAAACTCTTCTTGATGGAGGACCAAATCCCATGTCAAACCATACTCCTTGGTTAAGCATCTTAGCAAGTTGCCAAGTGTTTTGTTGACCACTTCAGTCTAACCATAATTTTAGGATGGTAGGATGAGCTAAAAGAGAGATTGGTACCTAAAATTTTCCATAAGGATCTCCAAAAATGTCCCATAAATTTATTATTTTTGTCAGATACAGTACTAGTTGGAAAACCATGAATTCTCACAACTTCCTTGAAAAACAAGTAGGCAATATGACTTGCATCATGAGCGACCTTGCATGGAATAAAATGACTTATTTTGCTAAATCTATCCACTACTACATAGATTCTATCAAAACCACTCTTTGTTCTAGGTAAACCAACCACAAAATCCATACTTACACATTCCCATGGTTTGCTTGGTATTGGGAGAGGCTGATAATGTTCCCCATTTGTGGAAGTACCCTTTTCTCTTTGACATATGATGCATTGCTCAACATAGAATTTGACATCTCACTGCATTTTAGGCCAATAATAGTACCTTTGAACCAACTCCAAGGTCTTATTCAAGCCAAAATGGCCACTCAAACTTCCATTATGTTTTTCTTGTATAAGGTTCTCCCTCATGGAACCTTTTGGCATACATAGCTGCTCACCTTTGAAGAGTAATCCATTCTGCAATGTAAAAAGTGATTTTTGTGCTCCTGACACACCTTGTATGTTGCTACAAAATCTTCATCAGTTTGGTAGAGTTCTTTAAAATTATCCAACCCTATGGTCCTTACTTGGATTTCTTGGATTGTAAGAAGCCTCCTACTCAAAGCATCAGCTACCTTATTGAGCTGCCCCTTCTTGTGCTTTATGGTTAAGGTATAAAACTATAGGTACTCCTAACACTTGACATGTCTATGGCTTAGCTTGTCTTGAGAGTTATGAAAACTCAAATCTTGGTTATATTTGAACACTACAAACTCCTCGAGAAAGAGATAATGTCTCCACTTCCTGAAGGATTGAACAAGTGCACAGAGTTCCAAATAATAGGAAGAGTACTTTTGTTTTGCTACATTTATCATTTCACTAAAGAAAGCCACTGGTCTATTACTTTGGTTTAAGACTCCTTCCACTTCTATTTTACTTGCATCACATTCTACAACAAATGGTTCATTGAAAGTAGGAAACTTAAGAATAAGCTTAGTAGCTACCTCTTTCTTTAATGCTTAAAAGCACTTCTTTATTATTGTTGTCCACATAAACTTGGTCTTTATTTTTTCTTTGATAGTATCCATCATGGGAGCACATTTCCCACTGAAGTTCTTGATGAACTTTCTATAGTACTAAGCTAGGCCATGTAAACTCCTCACTTCACTATCATTCTTAGGAATTGGCCAAGTCAATATTGCTACAACTTTGTCTTCATCCATTTTTAGATCTCCTTGTGAAAGAACAAAGCCTAGAGAGACTAGTTCTTACTTCATGAAATCATACTTGTCTAGATTGATGGTTAACTATTCCTCTTTCAATTTAGACAATACAATTCTAATATGCTCTAAGTGTTCCTCTTTACTCATGCTGAAAATCACTATATCATTTGAATGGACTACCAAAAAATAACCTATTAAGTCTTTTAACACCTCATTCATGAGCCTCATGAATGTACTTGGAGCATTTGAGAGGCCAAATGGCATAACTAGTCATTCATAGAGTCCTTTAGTGGTTTTAAAGGTTGTCTTTTATTCATCTCCCTTTTTGATTCTAATCTAATGATAACCATTCTTAAGGTCTATCTTGGTGTAGTACTTAGCCCCTCCTAAGCAATCCATTAATTCTTCAATCCTAGGTATGGGAAACCTATACCAGATTGTGATCTTGTTTATGGCTCTGGAATCTATGCACAATCTCCATGTTCCTCCTTTATTTGGTGCCAAAACAATAGACATGACACATGTTCTGATGTTTTTCCTTATCAACCCTTGATCCATCAAATCTTGCACTTGCTTTGCAACTTCCCTATTCTACTCAGGAGTTAGCTTGTAAGGTGCTATATTTGGAAGAGGTGCTCTTGGAACCAAGTCTATTTGATGACTGATTGCTCTATTAGGTGGTAGTACTGCTAGTGTTCCATATAATATAATATCTTTAAAGTCATCAAGAATATGCTACACCTCATGAGGTATTGCCTCCTTCTTAGCTTCTCCTTCTTCCTTGGGTTTCACCAAAATGGCATAACTCACTCCCTCTTCTTTTTCAAGAGTCTTAATGAACTCTTTCCCCTTCAATAGCAGCACATTAGGTCCACTTCCTTGGTTTTTAGATTCTAGTAATGACTAAATTTTATAACTTACCCCATCCTTCTTGAAGGTGTATGAGTTGAGCTCACCATTATGTATGGCTTTCCTATCAAACTACCATGGTCTACCTAGTAACAAGTGACATGAATCCATGGGTAAATAATCACATAGAATCATGTCTTTATATCCTCCTATAGTGAACTCAATCCATGCTTTCTCATTTACCAAAACATGATGATCCTTGTTTAGCTAGTAGACCTAATAGGGAGTGCTATGAGGTATTTTTGGAATCTTGAGTTTGGATATGGCTTCCTCTAAAATTATGTTACCAATAGACCCTAAGTCTATGATAACTTTTCATACCTTCCCCATAATCTTGCATCTCACCCTAAAGAGTGATCTTCTTTTCTTTGGCTCTCCTTTGACTAGTTCTTTGATTAGGATCCTCTTCATCATCAGGTTCTCCCCACTTTTAGAATCTAACTAAATTTTAGGTGACTTCACACTTGAATAATCTTCATGGATGTAGGCTATCTTCTTTTCTCCTTGTGATGTTGACCCCTTTTTAAGACACCTATAGGTAGGATGCCCAAGTTGTTGACAATGGTAACATTTCATTATAGCAAAGTAGGATGGTCCCCTTCCTCCTGGTGATCTACCTTAGCCTCTACTTCTACTTGAACCACCTCTTTGACTAGTTTCTCCACTTTTTTCAGTCATCTTGGACTCACCTTGGGATCTTCCTTCATTGCTCCTACCTCCATAGCTTCTTCTTTGTCCTCTATCTCTACCTCTTCCTTTGTTCTTTGAGGTACATTATCGCTTTCTTTTTCCTTTCTTTTCCACCTTTAAAGCTATTTGATAACATTGGTGGACTGTTTTAGGAGTGACAAGGCTCATGTCTTCTTGTATAGACCACTTGAGTCCATTCATATATCTTGCCAATCTGATGTTTTCATCTTCTACCACGTTGGAACTTAAGCATAACTTTTGGAACTCTTCAATGTAAGAGTGCACATCCATGTCTTTTTGCCTCAAATTTTGTCTCCTCCTATGCAACTATATTTCATAATCTTTAGGAATGTAAGCTTGCTTGATTTTAGCCACCATTCCTTTCCAAGTGACAATGGGACTTTTCCCTTCTTTTTCCCTCTCTGTTTGAACAAACTTCCACCAAGTTAGAGCAGTACCTCTTAACCTTGATTTTTCCACCTTGAATTTTTGAGCCTTAGAGACACCATCACATTCAAAATGGTTCTCCATTCCTTCAATCCATTCCATGATGATGTTTGGATCCATCTTGCCACTGAATAGAGGAATGCCTTCGAAGGCTTTACTATTTATTACCTTTATTTCCTTCAAGAAAGGCTCTTCTGGTAGAATAGGATTTGGTGTTGGATTTTATTCTTCCAACTCAATCTCTTTCTATTTGGATTTTTTCTCTTCTTTCTACTCTATCTTGTCCTTGACTTTATCAACTGTGTCTTAGACCTTGCTCAACAACTGTTCAAGTTGTGCCAATCTTTCTCTCAAAGACCTGTTGTCTTCCTCTTCCTCTTCTACTTTCTTCCCTTAGCAATTCCATGCTAGGTACCTCCCCTAATCTAGTGACTCATTACCCTATGGTAAGGTATACCTTGCTTTTTAAGCCATTTATGACTCTATCTAGGACATTTTGACTTCCTACACCCTAGCTATCACACTTAGGTCAATGACCCTTATTCCTACTTACAAAAGCTCTCTTGAAGCACAACAAAAAAAATTGATAAGGTGAGGGCCCCATGTTTCAAGGTTCCCTTGCACCACCAAGGTAAAGATCAAGATGTCTTATAGAAGGGAAATTCCTAAGTTGAATAGAGATAACTTCCAAGTATGGTAGGAACTCATGAAGCTACATTTGGTAATCATTGGAGACACATGCCTAAAATATCTGGATAACAAATATGTGATACCTACTAGACCTTTGTCTATGGATCAAAATGCAAAAATGAAGAATCACAACATAATGATGATTGAAATTGCCTTTACTCTCAATTATGCTAAATTTGATGAAGTCAAAGAATTTCCTACTGCTCGTGAGATGTAGAACAAGATGAAAGATATCTATGGAGGAGATGAAAATGTGAGAAGAGATAAGTCAAAAAGTCTAAGAGGTCAATTTGATTAGATGAAGATGAGAGAAGATGAAAAAATTGCACAATACAATGAAAGAATCAAAGAAAGTATAAGTGCAATCAGAGCCTAAGGAGGGAAAATAGATGATGTGATAGTAGTTAGCAAGGTACTCATAACTCTTCTTCTTGTTTATGCAATTAGAGTGTCATCTATTCAAGAGATTCGATGTGATCCTAAAAATGATATAATTTTGGATACACTAGTGGGAAGGTTGACAACCTTTGAGTTAGATAACTTTGATAACTATGTTCCTAACTCTGGTAGCATTGAGTCTACATTTCAAGCTAAACTATTACTTGAGAAGAAAGGTGGAAAATCTAAAAGAAAAAAGAATGATAGTGAAGATGAAGACAATTTTTATGATGACCTTGAAGTAATTGAATCCCTACTTGAAAGAAGATACCCTAAATGCAAAGTAAAGTACAAAGGTAAAATACCTCTAAACTATCTTTCTTCTGAAGAAGTTGGTCACATTGTTGCAAGGTGTCCAAATAGAGAAGGCAGAGAAGAAATGAAGCATGACAAATTCAAAGGAAAGAAAGATTTCAAAAGATACAAAGAATACAAGGATAAAGGTAAGAAATCTTGTTACATGGTTAAAGAATTTGATAGTAATGATGAAGATGAAATGGTTTATATTGTTGTAAAAGATGAATCAAATGATAAGATGGCCCTTATTTCTCATATTAGCAAAAATGACACATGGATTAATGATAGTGGTTTTTCTCACCACATGACTGGTGATAAATCTAAATTTTAGAACTTGGAACACTATGATGGTGGGAGTGTCAAATTTGGAAATGATGAACCTTTTTATGTAAAAGGAAAAAGTTACATTACATTGATTGGTGAACTCAGATGTGACAATGCTTACTTGGTTGAAGGACTAAAACATAATCTACTTAGTGTGGCATAGATGAACATCATTGGATTTAAGGTAGAATTTATGAATGGAAAGGCCAAGCTGCTGTATGGGAAAGGAAATCTAGTTGGGACTAGAAATCAAATAGAAGGTAATACATTCTATCTAGATCTAACTGAAAGTTCATGTTTCCTAGCTCAAGTAGAGGAAAGTTGGTTATGGTATAAAAGGTTGTGTCATGTGAATTTTGATAACCTAGTAAACATAAGAAAAAATAAAAGAGTGAGAAACATTCCAAGTCTAAAGAAACCTAACATGGGCATGTGCAAAATTGTCAAATTAGAAAGATGGCAAAGACAAGTTTCAAATGCAAGAATTATCACTCTGAAGAAGTTATGATGCTAGTTCATATAGATCTTTTTGGACCCATTGGCATAGAAAGATACTATGGAGATAAGCAGTTTATTTTATTTGTTGATGATTATTCTAGGATGATGATAGTTATGTACCTAAAAGATAAATTTGAAGCCTTTCAAAAATTCAAGTGGTATCTGGCTAGAGTGGAGAAAGAAACATGAAAGAAACTAAAGTTTCTAAGGGGAGATAGAGGAGGAGAATTCATCTCAAATGAATTCAATGAATTCTGCAATGAAAGTGGAATCAAAAGATACGTATCTGCACCTAATACACATTAGCAAAATGACATAGTAGAAAGAAGAAATAGATCCATTATGAATTACATAAGAAAACTAATGATAGAGAAAAATTTTGCAATCAAATACTAGAAGGAAGAAATCAACATAATAGTTCATACCTTAAATCAAGTTCAGTTGAAGAAGGACTAAGATCAAACACCTTATAAATTATGGTATGACTACAAACCTAATGTCTATTATTTCAAATTATTTGGAAGCAAATGTTATATCTTGAAAGAATCCAAGAAAGGAAAATTTGATATGAAAAGTGATGAAGGAATATTATTTGGATACTCCAACAAGAGAAAAACCTATAAATGTTTAAATCTTTCTACTCACAAAGTCATAGAAAGTGCACATGTAATGATGTGTTTGCAAAAAAGAGTGAAAAAAAGGAAGAAAAGAACTTGAAAACTATAGAAACTTTGTTTACTTTGAACTTGATACTTTACCTGAAGTTTAGGAAAATGTAATTGGAAATCAATAGTCTTCACCACCCAAGTCCCTTAAATATCTAGTTCAACCCAAGTTACAACTAGTGCAACGTGAGTCACAGTGAGAAGGATCCAAGTTACAGTCAGAAGGACCCAAGTTTTAGGAAGTGGATACTGAGTCATAGTTTGAAGGACCCAAGTCACAAATAGTGGGACTCGAGCATGATTCAAAAGATCATTTTGAGCATGGTGAACCAAGTTAATTCAAAAAGAAAGAACCTATACTTGCTATATATGTCAGAAGAAATCATGCACCTAAAAAAATCATTAGAGATCAGTCAAAAGGAAAAATGACAAGGGAAAAATTAAAAGGTACACATTTTCTTACTGATTTTGAACCTAGAACTGTTAAAGATGCATTAGAAAATGAAAGCTAGATTGAGGCAATGAATGAAGAGATTGATAAAATTGAAAGGAACAAAAATTGGACTCTTGTTCATAGACCTAAGGAAAAAAATGTAATTGACACAAAATGGGTATTCAAAAATAAGTTGAATGAAAATGGAGAAGTTTCAAGAAACAAGGAAAGATTAGTATGCAAAGGTTATGCTCAAGAAGAACGTACTGATTATGGAGAGACTTTTTCTCCTATTGCAAGACTATAAGGTGTTAGAAAACTACTTGCTTATGCTACACATAAAGGATTCAAAGTATATTATATGGATGTAAAGTCATCTTTCTTGAATGTAATGCTAGAAGAAGAAGTCTACATTGAACAAGCTGAAGGTTTCATAGATTCCAACAAAAGGGATATGGTTTGCAAACTATATTGTCTCAAACAAGCCCCTATATCCTAGTATGAAAGATTGCATAGTCATCTGGTAAAGATTGGTTTTCAAAGGACAAATCATAATAACAACCTATACATCAAGGAAGGACCAGATAAGAAGATAGTGCTAGCAAAAATCTTTGTAGATGATACATTATTTATCGGACATGATGATTTATGCAAATATTTTTCTGAGAAAATGAGTAAAGAATTTGAAATGTCAATTTTTGAATAGATTAAATTTTATTTTGGCTTGAAAATTCAATAGAAGAAATATGGTATCTACATTACTCAATCAAAGTACATCAAGGAGATATTGAAGAAATTTGGAATGAAAGATTTCAAACCAGTTGGAACACCTATGTCTATTAGACATAAGATTTCCAAAAGTGACGATTCCAAAGAGGTAGATTAGACTACATATAGATCAATGATTGGAAAACTTTAGTATGTGGTTCACACAAGACCTGATATTGCATTAATAATTGGTATGGTAGAAATATTCTCTTCTAATCCAAAGGAAATTTATATGATGGAAATAAAAAGAATTATGAGGTATCTAAAAGATATTGAAGATTATGGTTTTTGGTATAAGAAAGGAGGCAACTTTGAATTGAAAGCCTTCATTGACATTGATTGGGCAAGAAGTATTGATGATAGGAAAAGAACTAGTGGTGGAGCATTCTTTCTTGGAAAGAGGCTAGTGTCTTGGACAAGCAAGAAAAAAATAAAGTCTCTTAGTCTACAACAAAAGTAGAATATGTTGCAGCAATAGTTAATTGTTCCAACATCATTTGGTTCAAACAATTATTGTCAAGTATGAAGGGAGAAATCAAGGATCCAATAATTATCTTCTATGATAACACTAGTGCAATTGATATATCCAAGAATCTTGTGATGCATACCAAGACAAAGCACATTGCAATAAAGTATCATTTTTTGAGAGAATTAGTGCAAGACAAAGAGGTGTGATTAGAATATGTGAATACAAAGGAACAAATTGCAAACATCTTCACCAAACCATTACCTAAGGATGAATTTTTGTATCTAAAATGTTAGCTAGGGGTCATTCCCCCATCTAAAGCTCACTAAATAAAGTTTAGTGATGCATCAACCAAGCATTTTGAAAATTAGACGAGTTGATGCAATATTGTCAGTGTAGATTGCATATGAATCAATACATCAAGTACATGAAATATCCATTGATTGTTGTCTTTGGCATGAGATGTCAAAGAGGGAAAGTTTACTATCATAAAATAGAAATTTTGTATTAGTAAAGAAGGAGAGTTTGTTGTCAGAGGGAGAAATTGTAGTCAGGAAAATTAGAGAATCATTCCAAAGGAAGAAATTGATGTCGGAGGGAGTTCTCACTAATAGAGGGAGCTCTCATGGATGAAAATCATAATTAAACTAAGGACATTATCCTTACTTCTATTTTCCTCTATGACATGTTGTGTTTCCATCAATGCCAATGAGGGAGATTGTTAAAAATAATTATTCAATTATATATTATCTTTAATGTTACACAAAATGTCAAGCTTTACTGAGCAAGTTAGTCATTTTTGAGCTCACTCGGGCATTGAAGATAGTATCATGTAAATTTCGAGCATTCCAATTACAATCAAGTTTAGAGTTAGTTCTTGCCAAGCTCATTCGAGCATCGAAGGTAGATCTTGTGTTAACCAAGTTTACTTAGTTACCAAAGGAAAGTTAACATGGATTCTATGTTGATCGGGCTCACTTAGTTACCGAAGGAAAGTCAATTTGGAATCATTATTGACTGAGTTGGGTCGGTTAACGAAGAGTTTCTCTGAGTTGACTGAGTACTCAATTCTATATTAGTTGATTAACAACATATTGAGTTTGATATTTTTATTGATTAATGCTAGCTAACTTAAGGGATGAATTTTTTTTCATTAAAAGTATATTCAAGATGAATTAAAAAGATTACTCATATGAGTATAAGGTCAAGTTGAGGATTGAAGAAGGAAAGCATGAGATTAAAGAAGATGAATTAAGGAAGCGAATTAGAAGAATATATACAAGAGGATAAACTATCTGAGTTGCAAAGAGTATTCTAATCAAAGAGGATCAAGTAATCAAGCTAGAATAGAGATCTGAATCAGCAAAGATAGTTGCATCAACAATTAGGTCAAGTCATTGTTACTCTCTAATAATTGTAGTAGTGAATCAAATCTCCTAACAGAGTTAGCCTAACATCTATTTGGTAAATCCTCTAATAAGGTAGAATTTCTAGATTAAAGTGTCTAAAGACTTCTAACAAGGCCACTCCTAATAGGGTGAATTAAATCCTTTAACAAGGTCACACTTAACAGTGTGTTTTTAAACTTTTATCAGGGTTGGCTCCTAATAAGGCTCACTTCATAAGAGTGAAAAAAAGTAACTAGTTGAAATTGGTGGTTTTCTCAAATTGAGTTTCCACATTAAATCTTGGTGTCTAATGTGTTCATGTTATTTGCTTTATGTTTCCACAACTAAGATAATTAAGGTTAATAACATTAATATCTTAATATCTCTGTGCTTATCGAGTGACAATAATATATTATGTGTTAATTGAGCTACATTAGAATATGCAGTGTTAATTGAGTTACATCAAGTTATTGGTTTTATATTGTGTTGACATCTTAAAGGGACTTTTAAACTTTTTTTTTGTAGTACCTGATTCACCCCTCCCCTTTCAGTTACTCATTTATATTTCCAACAAATACAATGTTACTAAATACATAATGATAAAAAAGTTATATTCAAACTAATACTAAAATATAAAAAATAGGAAATAATAATTATTTAATCTATATTACCAATGAAATAAAGTTTAGTGTGATATTTCATATAATTAAAAAATAATAAAATTTCAATGAGAAAATAGAGAAATAAAATTAAATACAAGAGGCAATATTGTAGAAAGCATGTTAACTTTCTAAATATAATTAAATAACAAATAACAACAAACACAAGTAAGTAAGTAAATAAATAATACAACATCGAATAATATAAATTAACTAAATCCAATGAAAAGCCAAGAGATTCTTAAAAAATAGATATGACTCCTTAAAACTAAGATTCAAAAGTGAGGAGAGCTTATTTTAGAGAGGGAAAAAAAAGAAGAGGAGATAGGAGTTCAAAAAGGAAAAACTGAGGAGGAAAGTAATATGAAGAAAATAAGGAAGCGACTTTTTGAAAAGGTATCAATGGTATTGAAAGGATGTGAACCTTTGAAAGGGTCATAATTATTATTAGTTTTGAATCTTCAAAAATATTGTGATTATAAAGTATTGGGACATTTCCAAAGGATTTTAGTTATGAAGTGTTGTGACTTTTTGAAAGGATTATAACTATGAAGTGTTGTGACTTTTCAAAGGATTTATATTATGAAAGGTTGTGAATCTTGGAAAAGAAGAAATAAAAAAGTATATTTTATACTTTCCTTATAATTAGAAAAGGAATAATTTTTGAAAGTAAATATAGAGTTGAGATAATCTAGAAGGAATAATTCATTGTAGGGACAACTAAGGATAGAGGCACATGGACATAGAAAATAAGAAGGTAAGAAAGGTATGTTTATAGATTATATTTATTTAATTATGTTTATGAATTTATTTATATTAATGAATCATTCTTGTGGATAATATTGTGTTAGATCATGGGGTATGAGAGATGTTAGATCTCCATTTGATCACCATGGTTGAGAATTAATGGATAATATCCATGTGCTAGAATTATTTGATGATGTCAACATATGCATATGTGATTGTCCTTAGATAGAATATGTACCATCCAAGAAGAATCTTAAGGGGTGCACTCCTAGGAAGATGATGAGGTAGCTATGAGCTATGAAGCTCGATCTAGAGACTTCCTTAAGATTGGGGTTAAATTAGGGGGTAGAATAATATAGTTAGTTTTGTTATTGTTGCGATTCTAACCATTATTTCTTAGGTGTTACTTGTCACAAAATAACCCTAATAGTGGGGAAATTACATGAAATTACAAGGATTATGCTTTAAACATGATAATTTAACTGTGCTTAATTACATAAAAGAGAGAACAATAAAAATTGAAAGAAATTAGATAATAAGTAAGAGATAGAAAGGATACAAACTCTTGATAATGAAATTTTTTTGGTTAGGACTATTTCTCTAGGTCCACTTCTCAATCCAGAGACCATTTATTAAATTGGTGAAGCAAAATTTCTTTGTCTATGTTAAATGAGAAGAAGGCCCTTCAATGGGAAGACATGCAAAGGACATGGTTCTAGACTGCTCACTCAAAGAAGAGAAAAATGCCCAAAGCCCTGTTCAACACAAATTTGAAAAGAGAGATAGTGGATATTCTTACTCTACTTCTCAAACTAAAAGGAAAAGAGGAGATCATGGAGTTCATAAAGCACCATTTCTTCCTAGTATAGGTTATATGTACTGAGGATATACAAATTGATTGGGTGCAGATTATTTGTGATGAGCTTGCCTCGTGATTGAATTTGGCCAGAGGATTTAAGAAATTCTACATGTCCTCCTATCTAATTTATGCTTTGGCTACTCACCACTTGTGGCCCAACCTTCCTAACATCCAAAAATATGATAAGCAACCTAAATTATATGAGTTCTATCCACATCTATAGTTGCAAAGAAGTTTTGAGGAGTACATAGCTGTAAATGATGCCTTCACAATGAGGCTATGTTAGGAATTTTAAGGATGCCGTGAAAGAAGATTCTCACTAGAAGAAATCTTGGCTATTGGCCAATTTAGATTCATATTCATCTAGATTCTAAGATTTTTGTACTTGTAGATAGGTGCGTATAATGATTTTCCCAAGAGACTTCTACTATATCTAGAAGATAAAGTGGTTCTAGTTGAATTATGTCGATAAATTCTTGAAGTAAACACCTTGTGTTCTAATGTACAAAAAATAGCCAAGATTCCCTTCGCCATAATGGTTGGACCTTATTCGTGTGCTTCCAGATCTGATGCTTAGAATCTAGTGAATAACTTTGAGAACAAGATCAAATTGGTAGACTATCAGGCACTTAGGCTTGAATATGATCCAGTTAACTTTTGAAGTGATCACTTGAAGTTGGGATATGGATGTAGGCATGTTCCAAATATTGAGGACTTTTGGTCTGGGTGTCTCGACAAATACAAGGCTGAGGATAAATTTAGGTCAGGACTAACAATTAAAGAGATTAAATTATATAACAACTCTAATGATGTTTCTAACCTTGCCAATGATGGAGCCTATATGTATCCCACATCCTACAAGAAGATCAAAGGCACCCCAATTTTGTCTACCCGACCAGTAGGTCTTGTCATAGACAATATGGAGGTCCTTATGAATGGAATAATCAAAAGAACATATAAGTAGGTGGAGTGGACTCAAGTAAGGAAGAAGAGAACAAAGATCACTAGTTCTACAGGTGGAGTATCTTTTGGAGCCACCCAGTTGACTGCAACATCAACCACCCTAGCTAGTACTTCAACATCTATAGGGCCATTATATTTTATTGGTCAAGGTGGAGACCATCTTCCAGATAAGAGTATGTTAATCACTCCTACCTGTGGAGGTGGTTCTCTTCCAGACACTAGGAAAGTTGGTGAGAAGGAGGGAGACAAGGACAAGCAAAAAGAACAAGAGAAATTAGTGGGATAGCCAAGAACAAGACACATCTTAGCAAGGGGATACCTTGGCCCTCTTAGTGACTAAGGTCACTACCTTCCCTATTGATTCCTAGATCAAGAAAACTCACTTGATACCAAGGAAACTATTCGATCCTACTACCTTGTAGTCGACTATCAATGTGCTCTCTATAGAGTCATGGTTTTAAGAGACCATTGATAGGAAGAAGAGAAGATATGAAGAAGTGGCTCCATCAAAAGGCTTCATCATATAAGCCACCTCTTCTTTTCCATCCAAGAAAACTAAGAAGCACAAGACAATTGTTGCATTGGCTACTGATTCAACAATTGACCACATGTTGGTAGAGATTGTTGAGCCACAAACGGAAGAAAAATTTCACGAGATTTCCAAAGATGACTTCTAGATCAGAACAGTGGATCTTCATGACTTAATGGTGAACATGTGGAAGTCCACCAGTGAGAAGATTGAAGATAAGTTGGAAGAGTTGAGAGCAAAAATGGAGGTCTTGAAGGTGTTGAACATGGAATTGAATAAGTACATTAGTTCTACACTTGGGAGTACTTCATCAAGATAATTTTACCCAAATGTAGAGGAGAAAAAAATCTACTCCTAAAGATGCAGCAAGAGAGGCAATTTAGGTAGGTAGATCGAGCATGGGTAGACTAGATGAAGGCTCAAGGTCCCCCATTAATTGAAAATTTGGGAGGTCTAGTGTTAGATGCTCACAAGATAAGGGATGCATCTTCCAATCATCAGACCACCATACAAAAGACTATAAATAGACTCACAAAGTAGTTGGCCCTAATACAATAGGTTATTAACATGAAAACTAATGTTGCCATTATCGATGGGATCCTCAAGATAAGAAAAGAGTCATTATTTCACTAGAAACAATCCTTGGAATTTATTATAGAGAGATCTATGAGGTCTAAAAATGAGCTCAAGGATGTACATGACCTGGTGTAGAAGGTCATCAAGAAATTATTTCAATATTTGAAGATACTGCATACAAAGTATTTCGTGTCTGTTAATGGTAAGCTTGTGGATATTGAGAGGTTGAAGTCAAAGTTCTTGGAATTTGTTGATGAATTTGTTAACCCACTCAACTTCCAAATGAACAAGATTCAAGAACTCTGAACACAAGACTCAATCATAAGGAGAGAATTAGAGAAGTTCTAGTCAAAGGTCTCTAGAATTGATGAATTGATTGATATGCATGACTACTGGATGATTCAAGCTGACTACATCATCATTCTAAATGTTGATGAACTAGAAAAAGTAATTGATTCCATGAAAGCTTACAGAGCCAAAGCAGTTACTTCTAAGAAGGTATGATGTTCTTATGTTCTTCTAGACATCTATCACTCTATCTCTTCTTTCTTTTTGTAGCCATTCATGGCATTTGTCAATCTTTGTAATGGACAATAATTCAAGCTTGTCCTATTTTTAGCTTATTCTATTTAGAGATTCTTTACAAATGTAATGTAGGAGCATCTTATGTTGACCTGTTATCCTTCTCATTTGTGTTCATTCTACTAGTTATTGTCAATTTGTAGTTATTATTGAGTTGCTAAAATTATTGAGTGCCAATAATTTTGTAATATGAGCCAAGTTGAAGTTATTCCACATCATGTTAACACTTAGATTAGCATGTTATCACATCTCACTCTGTAGTGTGTATTAAGTTCCATAATGTGTGCCAAGCTATCCTTCATGTGTCTAGTGATCCTTCATGTGCTGAGTGATCCTTTATGTGTTGAGTGTTCCTATTGATGTCAAGTGTCAGAATTTTAGACAAGTTTTTTGCATTTTTGATGGGAGCCAACTTGCGTGATTTATTCTGATCATGATGTTTATGAGTAGATCTTGTCTTGGGATGTGTGTAGACCATCTTTGGGTTGGCCTTTCTATTATGTAATGTTTTAGAATGTTTTGTAAGTAATTTTGGTAAGTTTAAATAGGGTTTTTAGGCTTATAGTTAGGGAGAACTAGGAGATTTGAGAAAATTTTGTTGCATATGTGTCTAGAAGTGAGAATTTGAAGCTGGATCTTAGATCACGAATTTATTTTGTATCTAGTCATAATCGAGAAGGACTTATAGTTGGGCATGTATGCTGATCATTTGAAGAATCAATAAAAGACTTTTTTTCTCTCTCTCTCTCTCTCTCTCTATGGTGTTGTTCTCATTGTGTGTTTGCTTCTGTTGTGCTAACTCTGCAAGGTTGGTTTGGATTGCTGGATGTGCCTTTGGCCCTAGTTCTTCTTGCCCTCCTTGTGTTAGGTGGTATCAAATCTTGAGGTTTTTCCTTGTAGAGATTAGATTGTGTAGAACCCTTATTTGGATTTGGTTATAGGGTTGTAGATTTGCAGATTTGACCTATAACTTACAGAGGGTTACAATCTTGTAGGAATTTGATTTGTAAATATGGTTCATAGAAGAGGAAATGTCAATAATGTCATATTGGATACATTGAGACAAATTGTAGCTAGATTAGATATTGTGGGGATAGCCCAGAGGAGAGGAATGCATCTTGAGGATGTGAGTGATGATGAAGCAGTAACACCAATCCTTAATTCAAAATTGAAAGAACATCAAGATGAGGAAAGATTGTTGAGAGTATTGTCTAGGGAACATTCGAAGCCTATTGTAGAAGTTGTTCCTTATGATGGAAAATTGGACACCAATGTTGTGTTAGATTGGATCTCTGATATGGAGAAGTTCTTTGAGTATGAAAATAGTCTTGATAATAGGAAGGTGAAGATTGCATTTACTAGGCTTAAAGGTCACGCTTCATTATGGTGAGAGCATTTGCAAATTGATAGACAAAGGTGGGGAAAGGAAAAGATAAAAAATTGGGTGAAAATGGTAAAAAAAAAATTTCTTCCTACTGATTACGAAGTTCACTTGTTGAGAAAGATGAAAAATTTGAGACAAAGAGACATGACTGTGAAAGAGTATACTGGGGAATTCTATAGATTGGACATCAAATCTGGACATGTGGATGATGATGTTGAGATAATTGCAAGATATCTAAATGGACTGAGATCTAGAATTCAAGATGAGATAAGTTTTGTGAAATTGGAAAGTGTGGAGGAAGCATATCAATATGCCTTTAAAGCTAAGGAGATCTTCACAAAGAAGCATGAACAAAGACAGAGAGGTAGAGGTGGTAGATTCTAGAGAGGCAGAGGTAGATCTTATTGTGATGGTGGAAGATCTGATAGTTCTATGTAATATAAAGGAAAATCTTAATGAAAGAATAATGACAAAGACAAGATCAAGTGGAAAGGTGGTAGTTCATATCGAGGAGGTACTGGTTCTTATCGAGGAAGAGGTAATTCTTATTCTAGAGGTAGTTTCCATGGTAATTATTTTAGACGTGGTAAAGAAGGGCATAGATCTTTTGAATGTAAATCCTTTGAAATTGGGCAAGGTAATAGAAATGTTATGATTCAAGGAGACATTAAGAGTTCACTAAGTGGACTCGAGGCCAGAGAAAATCTAATGGTGAGAAGAACCATATGTAATAAGGGAAGTGATGAGGAACCCATCCTTAGAAGAAGTCTTTTTAAGACTAGATGTAAGATGGCTAGAAAATGTTGTAAGGTGATCATTAATAGTGGAATTTCTAAACATTTGGCATCAAAAGAGCTACTTACATAGTTGTAGTTGCAGAGGCTAAAGGATCATAAACCCTACCATGTTTTATGTATCAAAGATGAGCATAAGATATTGGTAAGTGAACAATGTGTTGTTAAGTCCAAGATTGGACATTATTTTGATGAAGTGTTGTGTGATATTATGCCTATGGATTGTTTTCATATTTTGTTGGGTAGAACTTGACAACATGATAGATATTTTGTACATGATGGAAGATTGAATCAATATACTCTTTGGGTGAATGGGAAGAAGAAAATATTGTTGCCTTTGATTAAAAGTCTAGATGAGGTTAAGTGTACTACTATAAGAATTTGAATTGATAATGGAAAGAAATTTGAAAAACAAGTGAGGAAGAATCTAGTTTTTTTTGCTATAGTTCCTAGAGGACTGAGTGTTGATAGTAATGGCCGAGCAACAGAAACTAGTAATGACCAAGTGAAAGAAAATAGTGGTAGCTAAGTACCAGAAAAAAATACAAAATTGTTAAGCAAGTATAAGGATATTTTTGTAGAGGATATTCATGATGGTTTACCACCAATGAGAAACATAAGTCATTGTATGGATCTAATTCCTGAAGCTAGTTTTCTGAACAAAGAACCATATAGATTGACACCTATAGAGAATGAAGAAATTAATAAACAAGTGCATGAATTGCTATAGAAGGGATTAATCAAAGAAAGTTTGAGTCCATGTGTTGTACCTACTATATTAGCACCTAAGAAGAATGGAGAATGGAGAATGTGTACTAATTCTAGAGCTATTAACAAGATCATAGTGAAATATAAGTTTCCTATGCCAAGGGTGGATGACATAATGGATTGTTTATGTGGAGCAAAGTATTTTACCAAGATTGATTTGAAGAGTGGCTATCATCAAATTAAAATCAGAGAAGGTGATGATTGGAAGAATGCTTTCAAGGAAAAATATGGTTTGTATGAATGGTTGGTTATGCCTTTTGGTTTGACTAATTCACCTAGTACTTTCATGAAGTTGATGAATGAAGTTTTGAAAAGATTGCAAGTTTGTGATTGTTTATTTGGATGATATTTTGATATTTAGGAAGACTAAGGAAGAACATCTTGAGCATGTTAGGAAAGTATTGTAGAGACTAAAAGAGGAGAAGTTGATGATTAATCTAAAAAAGTGTTCTTTTATGCAAGTAGAGATTGTGTATTTGGTATTTGTGATTTTAGCTGATGGTTTGAGAATGGATCTTGAGAAGGTTAACATAATTTTTGAATGGCCTACACTTGAGAATGTGGGTGAGGTAAGATCATTTCATGGTTTGGCTAGTTTTACAAGAAGTTTATAAAGAATTTTAGTGTTGTTTGTAATTCTATGACTGAGACAATGAGAGGAGATAAAAATGAATTCAAGTGGACACATGACTTTTGAGACTTTGAAACAAAAGATTGCTGAGTTACCTATATTGGCTTTGCCTGATTTCAATAAGATAATTCAAGTTGAATGTGATGCAAGTGGTAGTGTAATAGGACCTGTATTGAGTCAAGAAGGTAAGCATGTTGCTTTTTTTAGTGAAAAATTGAATGATGCTAAAAGGAGTTATTTTGTGTATGATCAAGAGTTTTATGCTATTGTTCAAGATTTGAAGAAGTGGAGACATTATTTGATTCCTAAGGAGTTTGTGTTGTATACTGATCATAAAGCTTTACTGCACTTGGGAAGTCAACATAAATTAAATTAGAGACATATGAAGTGGGTTGAGAATTTGTAGAGTTTTACATTTGTTATTAAGTATAAGAGTGGAGTTACTAACAAAGTTGTTGATGCATTGAGTAGAAGATGTACTTTGTTGACTGAGATGAAGGTTGAAGTTCTTGGTTTTGATGAGATGAAAGAGTTGTATCATACTAATCCTGATTTTTCTAAGACATGGAGAGAGTGCATAGCACCAAATCTATCAGATCCTATCAGCAAGTATGATGAATATTTCATTTAAGAAAGTATGTTGTTCAAAGGTATTTAGTTGTGTATCCCTAGAAGTTCTATGAGGTTGAATCTAACTAAGGAAAAACATAGTGGTGGATTGGCTAGACATTTTGGAATTGATTAGACATTGAGTTTGTTGAAGGAGAAGTATTATTGGCCACATATGTATAAGGATGTTCAAATTTTTTTGAAGAGTTGTGGAGTTTTTCAAGTTGTAAAAGGAGTAAGTCCAAATACCAAATTTTATACATCTATTTTTATTCTTGAGAAACCTTGGAGTGACATCAATATAGATTTTGTTCTTGGATTGCCTAAAACAACAAAGGGGTATGATTCTATATTTGTTACTGTGGATAAATTTTTTAAAATGGCTCATTTTATAGCATGTAAGAAGACACAAGATGTTGAGCATGTTGCTAAACTTTTCTTCAAAGAGGTTGTTCGATTGCATAAATTACCAAGAAGTATTATTTCAGACAGAGAGTAAATTTGTTGGTTATTTTTGGAGAACTTTGTGGAAGAAGGTGGGAATTGGGTTGAAATTTAGTTCTCCATTCCATATGTAGACTGATGGATAGATAAAGGTTGTGAATAGAAGCTTGAGTAATTTTTTGAGATTCTTAGATGGAGATGAAACACATAATTGGGAAATGGTATTGGCAGAAGCTGAGTTTGCATACAATAATTTTGTGAATAGAAGTGTAGGGAAGACACTTTTTGAGATTGTTATTGGAATAGAGCCTAGAGGAGTACCATATTTAAGAGATGTTTCTAGTGAAGAGAAGAGACATACTGTATGAGAAGAATTTGCTGATTTTATGGATTATTTTCATAAGGAAGTAAAGCTAAAGTTGGAACAAAGTACTTAGAAATTTAAGGAGAATGCTGATAAGTCTAGAAGACATTATGTTTTTGAAGTTGGTGATGAGGTGATGGTTCATTTGAAGAAAGGTAGATTTTTGATTGGAACATAAAATAAGTTAAAGATGAAGAAGTTTGGACCTAGTAAGATCTTGAGGAAGTTTGATAGTGGAAATTCTTATGAAGTTGGGTTACCTAATGACATGGATATATCTCCTATATTCAATGTTGCCGAGTTGTATAAGTATCATGAGTTAGATGATGAAGCTGTTGTACTTGATGATTATCCCAAGAAGCAGATTGAAGAGGTTGAATAGATATTGGATCAGAGAGTTGGTAAAAGCACAAGAGGAAAACAATACTATGAATATTTGGTAAAGTGGAAGAAAAAACCAGTTGAAGATGCTACATGGATTTCTCAATTTGAGTTGGATTCAACTCAAGTTGTGACATCTCATTGATTTAGGAGAATTATTTCTTTCTACCCTTGTTGTTTGATGCAGGAGTATCCTAGTTTGACATGTTATCCTACTCATTTGTGTTTATTCTGCTAGTTGTTGTTGAGTTGCAGTCATTGATGAGTTGTAGCAATTTTCAAGTGCTAGTAATTTTGTAGTATAAGTGGAGTTGAAGTTATCCCATGTTATGTTAACACTCGATTTATCATGTTATCCCATCTCACTCTACAGTGTGTGTCAAGCTATCCTTCATGTTCTAAGCTATCCTTCATGTGTCGAGTGATCCTTCATGTTCCAAGTGTTAGCATTTTGGTTGAGTTTTTTGCATTTTTGATGGGAGCTTACTTGCATGATTTATTTCAACTGTGGCATTTTTGATTAGATCTTATCTTCGGATGTATGCAGACCATCTTTGCATCAGCATTTCTATTATTTAACAGTCTAGAATATTTTGTAAGCTATTTTGGCAATTATAAATAGGGTGTTTAAGCTTAGAGTTAGGGAGAATTGAGAGATTTGGGAATTTTTTTTTGCATATGTGTCTAGAGGTACAAATTTGAAGCTGGATCTTAGATCTTGAATGTATTTTGTATTTGGTCATAACCCAAAAGGCCTTACAGTTGGGCATATATGCTGATCATTTGAAGAATCAATAAAAGACACTTATTCTCTCTCTATGGTGTTGTTCTCTTTGTGTGTTTTCTTCCATTGTGTTAACTTTGCAAGGTTTCTTTGGATTATTGGGTGTGCCTTTGGCCCTAGTTCTTCTTTCCCTCCTTGCATAAGAATGCAATCATCTAGTGTAACCAACCATTTTTAGAAGGCCTATATATGTAACTTTTTGAGAAGTTAATAAGATCAAAAAAATAATATTGGGAAAACTCCTATAGTTGGGACTATTGTATGTGACTTTGAGTCCAATTTTAGTTCTTTATTTCATTTAGTTATAATATGGTATGTGGAATGAATGCACTATTGTTGATAATTCAATGAATGCGAATGAACTTGATTTTAATTCCTTCATTCAAAAGATTGTATTCCTTACTTTATGTGTGTAGTGTAGTTCATTGCATAAGGAGGTTGGAAATTGGTCAATGAAGTGGCTAGAGATTGATAATTTGGGTATTGTCAAAACATCAATTAACTTTATAATCTAGGAATTACACATTTTTCCATTTTTTATTTTTAACTCTTGTTATTCTAGTTGGTTATGCATGTTTCCATTTCTTTCATTTAAGTCAGGATAGATTGCATGTTGTGAGTTAGTCCCCATTTTTACTGGCCTAGATTGTTTAAAGTGTTGAGCAATCTGGTATTTGCCTCTTCTACTCTCTGGTTAAGATCATACTGGCAAAACCTGAAAAAAAATTCATTGCAAATCTTGTCTGTAAAAGGGAGCTATACCTTTCAATTTAGGGGTCTTTGATAGATTACTACACTGACTGATTCTGTATTTAACTACTTTTTCCTTCATAAGACATTAGGAAATTTAAGAGTCAAGGTATAAACCAAAAAGATAAGGAAGACAAACTGTTAACCAAAAATATGTTACAACATCATTAGAAAAAAGAAAATGATTATGTAGTACTAGATGATACTCCAAAAGATAATGTTCTAGTAGTTTCTTATGCTCTGCAACAACTACAACAACAAATACCACACACCCTAGTGAATGTTAGATGGTCCACAATGCTAAGTAAACCTCTGGAAATATTTTCTCCCTCTTTGTATTCTATTTCTTTAACAGATATTTTCTCCCTCTTTGTATTCTATTTCTTTAACAGATATAGGCAAACTAGAATGTTATGATAAAGCTATGTAGGTGGATATAAAGATTCAGTGGGAGTCTGCTACAACATAAGAAATGGACTCTTTGCTGAAAAATTAGACTTGGGATTTATGTGAATCACCTAAAAGTAAAAAATATTTACTAAATAAATTGGTTTAGGCTTAAAGAAGAGGATTTATGTAAGAAATGATGTAAATCTAGGTTAGTTGTAAAAGGATTTGCAATGAAAAAAGGAATTTATTTTGATGAACTATTTTCTCCAGTTCTTAAAATGACTTCTATTCATATTGTTTTAAGTATTGTGGCTATTGAGGATTTGCATTTGGAATAGCTTGATGTTAGAACATCTTTTCTTCATAGTGATTTGGATGAAGAAATATAAATGGTACAACCGTAAGGATTTGAAGTCAAGGGTAAGGGTAATTTAGTGTGTAGATTGAAGAAGAGTTTATATGGCTTGAAGCAAGCACCAGACAATGGTGTCTCAAAGTTGACAATTTTATGCATGAGCATGCATATAGTAGGTTTCATTTACACCATTATATTTATTTTAAGAGGTTGGACTATGACAACTACATTATTTTATGTTTATATGTTGATGACAAGCTTGTAGCTGAGTCTAACATGAATCAAATCTAGAGATTGAAGAAATAATTAGCACAATAATTTTCTATGAAGGATTTGGGGACATCAAAAAAATTCCTTGGTAAGAAAATTTATAGAGATAGGAAGAATAGGAAATTAACTCTATCTTAGGAAAACTATATTAAGAAGGTGTTTTAGTGTTTTTGTATGGAGAATGCCAAAGCTTTCAACACACCTATTCTTGGTCTTTTGAAATTGACTAAGGAGATGTGTCCAAAGACACATGAAGAAAAGATAAAATGTCCAAGGTACCTTTTTCTTCAACTATAGGGATCTTAATGTATTCCATGGTGTGTACTAGGCTAGATATTACACATGCAGTGGAAGTTGTTAGCAGGTATATGGGTCATCCCAAGATTGGGTATTGGAATTTAATCAAGTGGATTCTTAGATATTTGAGAGGAAAATATAGAAAATTTTTATTTTTTGGGGGCTCTACTACTAATTTACAGGGCTATATTGACTCGAATGTGGTAGGAGATCTTGATACCAAGTGGAGTACTATAGGTTGTGTATTTACTATTGGTGAGATAGAAGTGAGTTGGATTTCTTAGTATAGAAGGTGTATTATTTATCCACTACTGAGGTAAAGTATTTTTTTACTATAGAGGAAGCCAAGGATATGATATGGATTCAATTATTCTTGGAAGAATTGGGACACCCACAAAGAAATAATTATTTGTTTACAAATATCCAGAGCTCCATTCATCTTGCCAAGAATTCTTCTCTACAGTCAAAGACAAAACACATACAATTGTGATACTATTACATTCATTTAGTTTTGGATGATGGAAAATTAAAGATAGAAAATATACACAGAGATGATAATCCAACATATATGTTTACAAAGGTAGTAACAAGAGAGAAGTTGAACTCATCTTCATCTTCAATTTTTCTTCTATACTAAGTAGTATAAAGGAACAACAAAGTCTATGTTGGTTTGATATTCTAGTGACATATATAGGTTTAACAGTGTTATGACCAATCTCCAAGTGGTAGGTTATTGCCATGGAGTTTGATCAATTTCCAAGTGAGAGATTTTTGGTATGTGTATCCGAATTAGACTTGGAGGTTAAATTTTCTCCACTTTATTTGGTGTAGTTTCCCTCCATATTTTGCTATGATGGTTTGGGGGGTAGAACCCCTTGGAGGGTCCTAGAGTAGCACCCTAGGTTGGGTCAAGGGGAAACACCCCTTGTGGGGTGTTTAGGTTGGTGGGAGATATTTTTTTTTCTTCTATTGGTTAGCTTATTTATTCCTAATTTTGTAAGTGGCAATAATATTGTATAGTGTGGCTTAGGGTTAGGGATTTCGTTATGTAAGATGATATTGTAGCTCCTTGTAGTGGTATTAATTTGTAAGGGATTGTATATTGTAATCACTGGATAATAAGAATATTGGACTTGCTATTAGTGGATGTAGTCTAGGGATTGGGTGAACCACATTAAATCTTTGTCTTATATTCTCTTCTGTGTTCTTTATTAAAAATTACGACAAAAAATTATCATCATTTCTACATGATTAATATTACATCTAAAACACATAAGAACTTAACATATACATGAAAGAGAATGGACAACATACACACAAAAATGTGACACAAGATATATCATGGGAAACCCTCATTTAGGAAAAAAACTCAACCTCAAAAAGCATCGACCACTACTTATTATTCAACAAAAAAACCATTGCAATAAAACCATGGAACCCTTCAAAGCCATAGCCAAAATCTATAAATTCATGTGAATAATCAAGAATCCACACATGCCATGCCATGCTTCTAAGCTTCACAAATGCTCCCTACGCTAACCACCTTGTCTTTCTTGACTTTGATTTTTTGTCCTCATCTCTACAACTACCCTTCTGGTTTCTTTTATAGTACCAAGCTCCTACAAAATTTCCAAGTGATATTACATAAACCATGTGCTACCAAATCCCCTTGACCCCATATTTAATATTGGTCATTTAATTAATTTTTTCCCAATATTAAATAATTACATCAAATATTATCACAATGTTATAATACAAATCTTCAAGGATATCCCACGGGAATCTCTCCATGTTACACACCCATTTAGGAGATCTAGGTGCAAAATTACACTATAAAACAAAATAATATAATATAAAAATATTATGTAATGTGTACAAAACACATTATCTCAAATCCTCTTAAATAACTCATAACTTTCTCTGGCTTAATCCCAGTCTTAAATATTTCAAGTGGCTTGGTCACTTTCACTGATGGATTATTAATTTTAATTGATGTTGAAGTCATTGAAGATATCCTTGTAGGTGCTAATGGTATGGATTATACATGTGTTATCTCTACTTCTTCTTCGGAAGGTGATTTCTCTGTTGTGACTATGGTAGATGGTGGTGCAGGGATGCTAGAAGTAGTTTCAATAGCAAGTGATTAAAAAAAAACCCGACTATCCACCTACCTTCATTTCAACTTCAATTTTCTTATCTTCCACCCATTCTTTCTTTTTCATACCTCTTTTCTTGATAATATTATCAATTGTTTTATTATTCTTCCTTTTCCTTGCACCACTAGTCAATCACTCTTGAACATCACTTGACTTCTCCTCATGTTCCCCCATCTAGGAAATTCCTTATCTCTCTCTAATTCAAGTATCAATTTTGCATATCCTTCAATCATATCTTCAGTTACCTCATAACCCATAGGATTGGTAAAATTTACCGTAGGCTCTACTACCTCCATACATGTAAAATATGTTTCAACCATTTAAATAAAATTTCATCTTTATACTTTTCTACAACATATTTAGGAATCTTAACTCTCTTCTTCATCTCAGACTAAAGGTATTTCATCATCTTGGTTATTCTCTCTATAATTCTCTCTCTAGTATATTTCCTAAACCATTATGTAGCCAAGTCCATTGTACATTTGTTGGTATTCCATTCATAGGTAGGCATATTAGGAAATCTCTTAATAATATGAAAGAAAAGATAGATTATCAATGACTAAAATCTAAATGCAATATACTTATCCCTCTTTTTCATTGAAATGTTGTTAAATAGTTGTTGCTTTAAAATCTCACCCATGTCTTTCAAAATTTTTATTGCCATATTAATGTAGCATAGAAGAATCCAACTGATATAGAGTTGTCCCTTGAAATTTAATTTAGCTTGTATCCAATAATTTTTTTGATAAATCTTACATTAGGTTTCTTAATTTTGTTCAACATCATGCCTCTTCCATCCCAAATTGTTTTAGTCTTCTCAATGTACAAGATTATTTATTTATTTTTCATTTATAGGTACAATTCCCTCATTCCTCCAACTAGTCATTTGGTGAATTAGGCCACTTTTTATTATAACTAGTATGTCTCCAACCAAAAACATGTTGTCATGAATCCTACTCAATATAATTCTTCACCTTTCTTCCTGTTGAAATTCCTCATAAAATATATACTGTACAATGTTTAGTTGACCTAGGTGTTCAAAACCTTCCTTGAATGTTTCATCATTTTTATATCCTTAATTATATCCATGTCACGAATAGTCTCAAAGTTATAATGAATTCATACTCGAACATCCTCCATGTATAAAACCCTATCTATAATTTGAGAAAATGCTCCCATAGGATCATCTCCCAAACACAAAAAATGATGTTTCTTAAATTTGTATCTAGGTCTTTCCTTAACATCACATACTATTGGGGTTTCCATTTCTACATTTATATCTCAAATGCAGTGTAATGATAACCTAGTGGATTAGAAAAATACCTTTCATTCACAAATTAGGGCTTCTCGATAGATCTCTTCCAAACACTTTTGAATTCTCTAAATATCCTTTTAATATCTCTAACAAGTCTTTTCTCTCCTTTAATAATCAATTGGTGACCAAATGGATCGATTTCAACCCTTAAATTCTTGCAAAATTGGATCTTTATTACATGTAAAAATAAATACACTTAAAAAGTTGTTACACAAGCCATTATGCTTCAATTATTTTGTAGTCTCTCATAAAAACATAACTATTTTTGCACTTTTATTTTAGGGCTTCATATTATCATGCCAAACTACTATTAACACCGCATAACTTAATTCCATAATTTAGGGGTCCATCAATTTGTAGGTGCACTATCCTCTTCTCTTCTATAAATTAGATTGCTCAAGTTGATATAGGGGGTTCAATACTTGGTACTATTCCCATCTTACTCTTAGATGTATCTTTTTCCTTTTTAATCCATACTTTAGTGTTAGCAAATGTCTTATTAATACTTTTTACTTGCTTTCCCTTTACATTCTCATTCCTTCTTCAACTATTGTTCATGTTTCTTCTAGGATTAGGTGTTCTCATATTATGTGATCTCATGTTTCTTGTGTTGTTAAAACTATTCAATGTAAAAAATATTTTTGAATGTCCCAAGTTATTGCAAATATGGCATTTCATAACTCTATTTATATCTTGGTCCATACTGATTAGTCTTAATTTTGCAATCTCTAGCAACATGTCCAAAGTTGTTGCATTTGTAACACACATAACTCCATTGGTTATGATTTTGTTTAATCCCAAAGGTCTACCTAATGAATTGTTAGTCCTTTCATGTACACTATTATCAAATCTAGGTTTTCGACACTCATTAGATCTATGACCATAAATAAAGAAAAGATAACAGTAACTATAAAAGGGTTTAGAATACTTACCTATGTAGTCTTTCTTCATTTGTCCAGGCTGATTGCATACAAGACATCTTCCATTTGAATTGTATCCTTGTATCTTTAGGTTGTTCAAGTTGATCTGATGCTTCTTTGTTTAGATCTTTTTGTTGACTAGGTTGATGATTCACAAGTTATTATTCTTCTATGACTCCAAATCCTTTTGATGATTCTCCTTCAACATATTTAATTCCTATATTGTTTCTAAAAGGTCTTTGTGCCATAATTTTTTCATCAAGTTTCTTTGTGCCTGTGTACAACTTCTCAAGATGTTTTTTGGTTTATGTAAGTTATCCTTTAACAATAATATTGTATATCTGAAGTTCGAAAAACTATAAATTTGTGTTGTTAAGTTTAGATGCAACCTTAGTAAGTTAAAATTTTAGATCTGCAATCTTAGATCTCAAATTTGATTGAATCTTCTCATCTTCCATCATACTCATGTTCAAATTTGTGATTCAAAGTTCATGCTTCAAAATCTCATTCTCCTTTTTAATATTTGTAGCTAACTCATGATCCTTGATTTTTTAAGGTGCTTTCTTAGATCTTGTGCTCTCAATATGATCTTTTAAGTTTTGAATAAAGTCTTGTGCATCCTTAAGCTTGATCTTCAACTTATTCCTCTCATTAGTAATTGTATCTAGTTCCTCAAATGCTACTTCAAGATTCTTCTACAAGTGTACTAAATCCATAGTGATCTTACTGAAGCTATTAGGCCTTCTTTGAGTAATTGGACTTTGATACCAATTATTAGGAATAGGGAATACTTGTTGGTGGTGTGGAGGGCCAGGGGGGGTGTGTGGGGGGTTGAATTAGTATTCCACAATTTTTTTCTCACCTATGGATATTACTAATAATCTTTAAACTTGGATAGATGATAAAATTAAAAAGAAAACATAAACATAACATAATGAAACTCATAACACCACTATTTATTAACAATAGAAACCCTGGCCAAGGGAAAACCCTAGTGGGATGGTACCCAAAAAATGATCATCTAATCAAAAGTATCTTGTGAAAGATATTGGCCTTGCTATGACTCTACTACATCTATATAGTGTTGATGTAGAAGAATCTTGGGTTTTTAGTAGTTTTTGCTTGTTAATACTTTTGAGATCTTGGAGGGGTGCTCAATAATTTCTTTGGAGTGTTCTAAGGTATTCACCAAATGTGCTCACCATATGAGCATGTGATTAGTTGACATTGTTTGCAATATGGTTAGCAAGATGTCTAGAGAGTTGTCATTTATGGAAACATGTATTAAACATTTCATTTATGCAATTAAAAATAGAAAATTGTTTAAGTGTTAGACAATTTTTAGCAGTATAGAAACAGATGTGATGTGTACAGTTGACACACTTCAAGTTAGCTCATGTGTAGTTGAGTGTAACACCTTGCCAAGGGATCCAAAAGAATTAACCTAAAGTTTTACTAAGTTTGCCAAAATTATTTTTTAAAGAAAGAATAACATACACATCAAACATAAAGTAGTAGAAGCAATAAAATAAAATCATATAGAAGCAAACATAATAGATTACATTCTTTAAGGATCCCAAGACGTTGAATCACATTTAAGTTTAAATAATACTAAGTCTAATACCTACCACATCCACATGAAATAATAATTATAAGTTTGAGTCTATTTAAATAATATACATTTTTTTTGAATGCCGCTTGGAAATAACATTTAGAATGCTCAATCATCCACTATACATGTCATAGGGTATGAAAGGCTAAAAGAATATACATTTATAAAAATGGTTTACATCATCCCTTTCGGATCCATGAAACAAAGTACAATACAATAAATAAAATTCATCCACCATAAAGATATAACCATCCATCATAATACACAAGGATAGAATGAAAGGAAAAACAGACAAAGAACTCCAACCATGATATCAACAGATGGATCTCAATGGTAAGAGTTAAAAGCACTACCACCTAAGTTCATGGTAACCCAAAAAGGCCCACCCCCACCTACTAAGGATATAATCTCAAGTCCCAAATAGGGTATCAATCCAAAAATCAAAAGTAATATCCAAGTCAAGGAAACCCTAAAAGTAATCTAACTCAAAGGTTCTAGGATAAATTGACATCTAGACCCAGAGGCAAACACAGACACATAGGAAACCTACTATGTAAGCGGGCAAGTGTCATTGCACGAATCAATGCTAGAGTTACCCAAGTAGTCTAACTTGAGCTCGACCCCTTAGTGACTCTATGTAGCACTAGTATCCTCTCATACTGACAAGGCATACTAATGATGCATGGTCACAACCAAGCATTCTCTCTACTCCCATCCTAGTCTATACTAGCACTCAAAGAATGGGAAAGAACATACAAAGACTCTTATTAGGTTCATTTTACTCTCATTTAGTGTAGTGTTTTCACTTATTAAAAAACTTACAATGGGTTACCCTGGTAGCCACTTAGGGCCCTAGCCTCCATTGCAAGCCACTTCCTAACATTACATATAGATAACCTACCCTAAGCTCATGAAATCAAAAATCAAAGAACCATAGTATATTACCTTAGTCCTATACAAGTGACTGGAAAGCATCAAAAGGTAAATCACAATAACCCATTAGTTCTTTACAAGAAATTGGAAAACATCCAAAAAGTACAAATCAAAGACTCAAAAAGGTTAAGTCAAATATGTCATAACATCCATCTCATTATCCAACAAGGACACTGAAAATAATAACCAACAATATAATCAAACTCATCATAGAGCATACCAACACATTACCATGGTTGAGTTTAAAAGATCAAGATCAAATCAACATAATACCACAATCACAAAACTCCCAAGCCTTTGGTAGATGTCCTGAAACTGGTCAACACTCTAGTCACATAGTTGAGTCAATAGTAAGGTTTAAATATTTATTTCAATGTAAGTTTGCGAGTACATACTATTTAGATTTTTACCCTTACTATTTACCCCATTCTTATATTTGAATAAAATGCACAATTACCCTAATTCGATTTTAAGTCCATTGTTCCAAATGACTTAAGGGTAATTATTTATTTAATATATTAAAAAAATACTTATTGATTTTAAATAAAATAATTTACAATTTCATTAAAATTATAATTAATAATAATAATAAATTTTTTTTACAACTCTATTAATTAAACTCTATTATCAATTAAATCTAATTAAATTATATTTAATTTAATTAATTAATAATCATATATACAAAAAAACTATATAACATCATTCATTAATTATTTATTAAATTAATAAATATTAATAAAATTAATAATTAATAATAATATTACATTTAATAAAAATTATTATTTAATAAATAAAAAATAATTTTATAATATACATTTATTTGAAAAGGCCTATCAGCCTTTGGCTTAAAGCGGTCATCCTGTGACTAGCCCCAGGGGCCTGCGGCCATGGTAGTATAGAGTACTGCTGCTATTGCAGTACCTTGTGGTCAGTGACAGTAAAGCCGCTCATAAGGTGAGGTGGAGCAAAATCCCCTCCCTTATTTAATATATATATTTAATTTTTTAAAAATAAACTTTGTTATTAAAACCAAAACAAAACAACCCCCCCCACCCCCCCATTTCATTTTAATATTTTTTTTTTACAAAAAGTTCTAGCAATATCCTGATAGAAAAAATATGACCAACCACTCAATTTTTTAATTTTAAATTTCCTTTTCAATTCAAAACCCTCTCTGATTTAAATTCCAATTTTTAAATCTACTGGACGAAGGTTCTACTGATTATCTAATCCTCATGTATACATAAGATATTAGATACAGAAGAATAAAAGATTTAGAACAAAAGATTGAAAGATTCATACAATGAAATTTGGGAAACATATTTCAACAATCACAAAGAAGACAAGAATATTAAATAACATAATTAAATGGGTAAATCAAAACACAAGAATCTACCTGGTTCTGATGCTAAAATCACAAACACCCAAATGATTTGTGAGAGAAATTTCGTCCCTCAAAACTTTCTCTCTGAAAATTCCTTCTCCAAAATTCTTGGTCTTTCAAAAATGAACCCTCAATTGTTGATAAGGAGTTCTCTCCTCAATTTGGGGCACTAATTGTGTAGTCACCTGAGAGGACTCCTTGCTCACCATTCTTTAACTCTTTATTATCTTTCTTTTATGTTTTCATACATGTTTATTGCAATATAAAATATCTTTATTTAAATTCACTTGACTTCTCTTTTTAATTAAATTAAATTTTAATCTCATGCATACTTTCTGCAATCTTAAAACTCTTTAATAAATTAATACCCTTTCCATTCTTTAATTTATTTTTGAAGTGTTAATTGATAAAATATTTATTAACTTAAGTAATAATAATATTTATCATTTATTTAAGAATGATCTCCTAAATATATTATTATTAAATTAAATAAATATTATTATGCTAAAAAATTAAGCTTATAATTTTATCTTTAGATTTAAATCTTTTTATTTAATTAATTTCCCAATCAATTAAATATAATTAAATATTAAAAATATCATAATAACTTTCCTTTAAATTAAATCATTAATTTAATCTTTTAGTTTGACTTAATTAATAGAAAAATCACCAAAGACTATAGGATGAAATACAAAAACCCATCATAGAAAATCACATACAAGATCAAACTAAAGGGTTATAATCACAAATTTACATCATATGATGCATTCAGAAGGTAAACATCTTAGATACTAGTCCTAATTTTTGAAGGACAAATGAGTTTAAAGGTTAGGATTTGGACTTAAGAATTTATCTCCCCTCTCTTACCATTGAGATAATGCAATAGGGTACACTCATCCTAGCAATTTAGGGAAGCCAATACCTGGTACCTACAATCTACATAAAATCTATGGATGCATAAACACATATATACTAAGCTAAATAAGCAGTGGCAAGAAGTGGTGCATTGTGTAGATCCTAACTAGTAGGTGACTACAACTCCCTTAACCAAATCAGAAATGTCGTACATAAAAAAAATATACACGCACACCATACACATGCAGTATGGGGTAAGTATCCATAAGAAAAAATAAATGATAATCCATTTAACTAATCATCGTCAATAACTAAAATCATTATAATTATCATCCTTCATACATGAAGTATAGAGTACCAAGGAGTCTCATCATAAAATCAACTAAATACGAAATAATATCTAATAATCTCAAAAACAATGCTACTAATCATCAAGCATAAAACTAGCCTAAAAGAGTTTGGAAATGATAACAAAATGTAAGCTAGGGGTAGCTACTAAATTAAGGATACCTTTATTACAATTTCATGATGGCATAAGTTAGTGCACAAATGTGTATGGACAGTATGGTGCAAGTTATAGTAAAAATATCAATTCAAGTATTTGACAGGACAACATAGAGCATATTAGAAATATGAGTTGTACAACTTAAGGAATTATTTTGGAAAAAGAATAATTAATAAGTCATGATGAGCTGACATTGTGGATATTAATCCATAAGTGATTTTATATTATGTCAAGCATGTGAAGACATGAAGGTCAACTGAGCAAAGATTTGTTAATTTGTGAGATATAAGTAGAGATCTTATCTTGCGTAAATAATGTGGATGATGTGTAAGATGTATGACATGTGAAATATTGTGAAAATGGCTTGAAAGATATATGAGCTTTATGTGATGCGAGATTTGATGTATGATCATATAAAGTGAATTTTAGCAGTGAGAAAGTATTGTATGTATACCTATACTTGTAAAGAACTTTATTGCTTATTGCATGTTAGGTTGCTAGGCTCTTCTTGCATACATTATATTTGATCTACCAACTCCTAATAGGGTTGAGGCTTCTAATAAGGCCTATTCTTCTAATAAGGACTTGAAAGACAAAATGTACTTCTTAGACTCCTAACAGGGTCAATATCCTTAATAAGATTCTTTTGTTGAGTGAATCATCTAGTTGGTATCATCCCCACTAGAGTTTTCCCTTGGCCAAGGTTTCCCTAGTTAACAAATAATGGTGTTATGAGTTCTCTTTATGTATGGTTATATTTACTATTCAACATTGTTAGTTTACTTTCATACACAAGTTATAAAGTAATTAACAATATTCAATTGTGGGCAAAAGTTTGTAGAATACTGATTCACAACCCCCCTCTTAGTATTATCTATTTCTAACGATTGGTATTAGATCACAGTTACTCTCAAAGAGGCTTAACAACTTGAGTAATATCCCTATAGATATGGAATAGCTAAAGATAAATATTGAAGAAGCTCTTGAAAATATTGACCTTCTTAGAGAAGAAAGAGATAACCTAAAAGATAGGTATGAAGATGCAAAAGTTTACATTGGAAAATTGAAAGACAAGATTGATGATCTAAAATTTGGTAAGGAACCAAATGTGAAGACTAGTAACAATGATGAAGTAGGAAATCTCAAAAAAATAAAATGAGATCTTGAAACATGAGTTGAAAATTGTGGAACTTAAGTTGGGTCTTAAGAAAGATAGTAGTAAGAGCGAACTTAATTTGAAATATGAGAATACAGACCTTAGATCCTAGTTGAATCAAGTAACATCTGAATTAGATTCTATTAAGATGGAGCATGCAGAACCAGAAAAGTACAATACCATTGTGAAAGGAGAATTGACACAAGTTAAGAAATAGTTAGAGAAACTTTATTCCAATAGTGAGAAAATTGATGAATAGATATTTCAAAAAAGACCTTCTTATGACAAGATAGGCCTTGGTTACCTTATTGGAGAGAAATCTGCCAAGAAAGTTGAAATTAGAAAAGAACCTGATCCAGTTGTTGAATCCCCAAAGAATCTAATTCGAGTAAGATTGAGTCAAGCATTACTACTAAAGTATCTAAATAGATTGAACTAGTTGATTTGTCTATGAAACATGATGAGCATAAGAAAATAGAGTAAGTTGATTAAACTAAGCAAGATGAACCACCCAAGGGAGTCATACATGAATTTAAGAGGTAGATGTTTCATATGCAATAAAATCGGTCATATGAAAAGAGATTGCACAGGTAATTTTTTTAAACCTATTATTATTTTTTATAATTATAATTGTCATGGTTATGGAGATAAACCAATAGATTGTAAGAAACCTAATTTTGATAGTAATAATGCAAAGAGTAGAATGTTTAGGAAAAATGACCTTGTAGGTAATGAAAGAGGAAGATCATAAAGCAGATCTAATGATGGAGGAAAGAAATAGTTGTTATGTTACAAGTGTAATAATCCTAGACACATTGCAAGGAGGTGCAAAGCACTTGATAGTCAGAATGGAACCAATCAAATGAGGAATGCACCTATATGTTAGATATGCAATAAATTTGGACACACAACAAAATATTACAGAATGGATAGAAGAAACTTCAACATGAATCCTAATAATAGAAAAAACAATAACATAAATGATAGAAGGAATGATAACAACAATGATAACAGTTAGAAGGAAGCAATCAAGGAGCATGTTGATGAATTCAAAGAAGCATTTGTGAAAGATAAGGATCTAGAAAGTTCTTATATAGTTATGGAGGAACATTATTTTTATGCAACTAATGAGAGATTAAAGTCAAAAGTTATTTGTGACTCATCCTATTTGAATTAACTAGTTTTAGAAAAGGCAAAGCATTAGTTAATCAGAACTAATGTTAGAGAGCAAAGTATAAGTTGCGCAATTAACAAAAGGTAGAGGACATAGAGAGAAAGTTATGATTGAGTGTGCAAGCTTAGATATGACCATAGTAAGTTGAAAGACATAAAACAAGTTTATTGGTAATTAGTGATAGCTTTTGAATTTGTGGTAGATGCGCATTTAATGTGAAGTAAGTTTTGAAGTGATTTAAAGATTGCGAACAAGATTGAGAGCACCATTTGTTCATGTAAAGAGTTTAGAGTGATTAAAGAGCTATTTGACAATGATTTCAAATGAAAAAAAAAGATGTTTGAAGTGTGAAGTTGCAGAAGCCCTAAATGATACATTTTAAGGTATTTTACGGAGCTTGAATTAAGTTTTCAATGCTTACAATTAAAGAATTATGGAAAGTTAGATAGTATATGTACAAGAAAGTACACCATCCAATGATGAGGAAGATGTTGAGGAGATGCAACAAACACCATCACCTCCTCATATTATAATGGGTATTGAATCCATGCAAGTGGATAGTACTTACATAACAGTGGACAATAAAGAAAATCCATTTTTTCAATATGGATCAAACATTGTTGGAAATGTCAATAATATCACTACCTACACCAGCTCTGATGAGTAAGAAGAAGAGGAAAGGAATAAATAGGTAGAGGAGAAGAGGAAAGAAGAAGTAAAGAGGAGGGAAGAAGAAATAGAGAGGAAAAGAAAAGAAGAAAGAAAGGTTACAAAAAAGAAACAAAGAGAAGAGGAAAAGAGGAAAGAGGAAGAAAAGAAAATGAAGCAAGAGGAAGAGAAAAGGAAGAAAATAGAAGAAGATTTTGAGATAAAATAGAGGTGGATGATTGTGATGTAAGAATCAACATCCTTTCCTAGATTGAAACATATAGAGTCAGAACTTGGGAAGGTAGTATTTCAGCATGAGGCTGACATACCTTATGTAGCCCTAGAAATTGTATCTATTTCCACACCTATAACTAGCCCATCATTAGTAGTCAAGCTCATGACAATACTATTTGATGATGATGATGACTAGAAAGATTTAATGATCTCATTGAGAAAATTATTTGAAAATAATAAAAATGTGAAGTCTTTGGAGAAGACATTGATTGAAGTCCTAGAGATAATGAAGAAGATAGTCACTACAATTGTAACTAATCCTGACTTGTAGTCAAGTGTTAAAAAATTGGTGAAGTCTTTTGATGAAGAATTCACAACCTTGTCTGAAGTTTCTTTAGCACAAGAACATGCAAAACATGATGCATCACTTTTTGATACAGTGTGCATGAATGTAAGGAATGACTTGAAGGCACTTGATGTATGCATCAATGAGTTAGGAAAGCATATTGTTGAATGTAAGAAGTTGTATGGACAATGCACATTTTCATGCAAATACCTGACAAATTTGGAGAATTAGTTAAAGGGTCAGATGAGTGAACTTAATACACTCACTACAAGGTTACAATTTCCAAAGGCCAACATTGAAGATATTAGAACCAAAGTAGAGAAGATCCATAATTCAATTAGAGGCATAGAGGATAATAAGGAAAAGGTAATAAAAAGGTTCTCTACTCTTAGGTATATTTAGTCACCTAAGATTAGCATTTTTCAAAGGCAATTGGAGGAGTGTCTTGCAGCTAAAACCTCCTATGATAAGTTTGCCTATACAGACTTAAGAGTGGTTGAAGCGAAACCTTATGCACTTTGTTCATTGATCAATATCTCTGATATAGTTAAGGAGAACTAGAAAAAGGAAGTTGAAAGACTAACACTTGTTTATGTAGATTATTTTTCCAGAATATGAAGTTGATCAACAACTAGCCACAAAGTTTTTGTATACAATTTTTGATACCTTTTCCATTGATGTCAAAGGGGGTGTAATATATGTAAAGAAAATTTTATGTACTAAGGAGGAGTATATGTGAAGGAAATTGTATATGTATATGTGAAGGGGAGTATACTTATGTGTCAATGTAAGGAGTAATAAGGAATGTAATGATCCAACAAAAATTGAATAAAATTATTATGTTTTGAAGGCAATTTTGTGTAGTTACTTTATTTTGTATGACATCATTTTGGGACTTATCCAATTTTCCAAAATTTTTCCATCAATTCTAAAGGGGATATTGTTGGAAATATGGTCAACAAGATGTCTAGAGAGTTTCCATTTGAGGCAACATGTATTCAACATTTTATTTATGCATTTACAGATAGAAAAATGTCTAAGTGTTAGATAGTTTGCAGTAGTATAGAGATAGATGTGATGTGTATGGTCAACATACTTTGAGTTATCTCATGCACAGTTGAGGATAGATTTATTAAAATGTCATGATGACATAAGTTAGTGCATAGATGTGTACAGATAGTATGGCTCAAGTTAAAGTTAAAATACCAGTTTGGGTATTTGATAGGACAAAACAAAGCATATTAGAAATATGAGTTGTACAACTTAAGGAATTATTTTGGTGAAAAAATAATTACTAAGTCATGATGAGATGAAATTGTGGATATTAATCCATAAGTTATTTTATATTATGTCAAGTGTGTGAAGAAATGAAGGTTGATTGAGTGGAGATTTTTTAATTTGCCAGATATAAGTAGAGATCTTATCTTGCACAAATGATGTGGATGATGTGTAAGATGTATTAAATGTGAACTATTGTGAAGATATCTTGAAAGATATGTGAGCATTATGTGATGCAAGATCTAATGTAAAGTGTGAGTTTCAAAAGTTAGAAAGTATTGTATGTATACCTATACTTGTGAAGAACTTTATTGCTTATTGTATGTCAGGGCATTGGGCTCTTCTTGCATACATTGTATGTGATCTACAAACTCCTAATAGGGTTGAGGCTTCTAACAAGGCCTAGCCCTCTAAAAAGGACTTGAGACACTATATTTACTTCATAGACTCCTAACAAGGTCAATATCCTTAACATGATTCTTTTATTTAGTAATCATCTAGTGGGTATCATCCCCACTTGGGTTCTCCCTTGTCCAGGGTTTCCCTAGAAAAAAAAGGTGTTATGAGTTCTCTTTGTGTATGGTTATATTTACTATTCAACATTGTTGGTTTAGTTTCATATGCAAGTTATAAAGTAATTAACGATATTTAGTTGTGGGAAAAAGTTTGTAGAATACTAATTCACCCCCCTCAGTATTATCTATTTCTAATCTAGATGTTTCTTGGTCATCTATTAGAAGTTCTTGGCTAGAAGATGTGTGGTTGCACCAATAAACTTGGTGGCTAAATGGAATTTGTGATCCTGGTGGTGCTTGATGGAACTTGATCTCAGTGATCTTTGTGCTGCTTAGTTTCTATACAACTCAATGGATGTGTAACTCATTTAACACTACACTTGGTGGAAGTGTATGAGATATTTTTGGGTGTTCTTTTTCCAATTTTATTGATGTCTATTAGTGACACTTGGTGGATTAACACTATTTTTTGGTGGTTTGGATCACCAAGGAGTGTAGTCTTGTTGGATTTGGATGGCTGAACTATGCATTTAATTCATGTTCCACATGATCATGACATGGATCAATCATGGGATGTGTGAGGATCTGTTTGGGGTCTTGGTTCTTTATCCTAATAGCATTTAATAATTCTTGTAAGCTAAATAAGGAATTTTATGGTTATTTTGGCTCTAGATGATTCTATTTACAATAGGTCAACTTGTGCTCCTACAAGTATTTAAAGAGGGGTCGGGATAGTGTTTAGGCATTTAGTGAGAGTAGAAAAGATTCAAGGAAGGAATCCAAAATTATGAATTTGAGAGAAGAACTAGTAGCTAATTTTGGGCTTGGGAAACAAAGAGATTTATCAGTGTTTTGCAAGAACAAGTAAAGATCTTCTTGAGGTTTCTACTAGAGTGCTATTGTGTTATATATTTGGCCTAGCTAGGGTTTGAGTTGGATCTTGAGGGATCTTGTAGAACTATTAATTGCTTTGTATTTGGTGTTGGAACTAAAAATTTGGATGTTTTTATCGATGTAAAACCTTATTGATAAGACATCTATAATAGTGTAGAGTGCCATATCTTGATTAATGAAGAGGATTTGAAAGAAAAGTGAAAGGTTGAGATTAGATGTGGAAGTGTGCTGAAATTCAATGGGTACTTGATAAGTTAGTATTGAAAAGATAATGTGTTGTTTATTTATTACAATAATCAAGGAAGAAAGATTACTTGAGAAGAAAAAGAGTTGTGAAGCAACCAAGTATTTGAAGTAGGAGTTTAAGGAACTTAAGCATTGTCAAGAAGAACAACATTGGCTGAGTATCAGTATTGGTCGAGTGATAGAGAATGCCAAGTGACACTAATGACTAAGTTTCACAATGTAAGAAACAAGAAAATTTAGTGATGACCTTGTGATCCACTATTGACTGAGCAATAAAACATAGTTATGACCGAGTGTCAACAAATTAACAGTTTGAGAAAGAATTGAGATTTGTGGCTAACACAATTGAATTCTCAAAATAATCAAAACATGTTGATGATAAGGATTGATGGGATGGATTATTTAATGCATGAAAATATTAGTTTAGATATCAAAGGCCAAGACTTGAGGAAATGTTTTTGAAGTTTCAAGAAGGAAGAAGAAGAACAAAAGATGGCTAGATTCATTGAATCTATTGAATCTAATCTTAACTCTAAGATCTGTGGTTATGTTTAAGCAGAAAAATATCTAAGTTGCCTATTTAAGGAGACATATGTGATGTTTTAGAGGGTTGTTTAACTAGAATTTTTGGAGACAAGTGGAGAACAAACATGTAAAGGATAAGTGTAAATTTTTTGATGTAGAGATTATTGGAAGAGTTTCCAAGAAGGTCTGAGTTGTTGAGAGAGATGGAGTCCAGTCAATGAACTAGAAATTAGTTAATGGAGATCTGAATTCGTAAAGTGAGTTGTATGTTATCAAATCAAACCTAGCTATTAATTTCTAATCATTGTGGCAATAGTAAAATCCTTTTGATTAAGGTTGACCTAACAACCATTTATAAATCCTTTAACAAGGTGAAATTCTAAGGGAATATTCTAAAGAACTCTAATAATGCCACTCCTAATAGGGTGATTAAATCCTTTAATAGGACCACACCTAGCAGTGTGTTTTGTAACCTTTAATAGGGTTGAATCCTAATAGAGCTTACTTTAGAAGAGTGAAAAGAGGTAGCATGTTACTTGATGGTTTTTCCCAAATTGGGGTTCCATGTTAAATTGTGGTGTCAAACATTTGTGTGGAAGTTTTTAATGTGTTTATGCTACTTACTATTTTAAGTTTTAAGTTTATTATTAACTGTGATATTATTCTGAGTGGATGGAGCGGGCGGGAACTGCAATTCGAATCACGTTGTTTCGAATCTGGAGAAAGGCGGGAGACAGGAGACCACGTCTGCAGGAGGGCATGCAGCAAGCGCAGGGCAGGAAATGGAGGGGAAAGATGAGGATGCCTCAAAGGATGGGGACCCATGGGTTTTGATGCCCCATCCAGGTGAGAAGATTCCCCCTCCCCCCCATGTGGGCAGTGGGCCGTCTGGGGCATGGCGACGCTGGTCGAATCTATTCGGGATAAAACCATCAGGTAAATCGTCTTTCCCAAAAGTCATTGACAAATCTGATAAGGAGAAAGGTATTTTTGCTCTGGAAATCCCTAGGGAAATTATTGACCATAATATCCTAAGCATGGCAAACACTCTGGTAGGAAAATTTGTAGGGCCAAGACCTAATATTGATGTAGTGAGGACATTTACCAGGAGAAAATGGGACCTTAAAGGGCATGTAGATGTGACTGCTATGGCCAAAGGCTTCATGTCTTTCGAGTTCTCTTGCTCGGAAGATTTTTCTCGTATACTATGTGCTGGGAACTGGTCTTTGGGCAGATCCAACCTAATATTGCAAAAATGGACATCCAACTTGGATTTGAACAATGATTTCCAATCTCAGGTTCCAGTTTGGTTAAGACTTCCGGAACTTCCTTTGGAATATTGGCATGAGGATGTCTTTGATGGCATAGCCAGGACCTTTGGAGAGCTTCTCTCCATTGACCCTGTCACAGCAGCTAAGAAAAGATTGAACTATGCAAGAATCTGTGTAGGAGTCATCGAAGGCCAGGACATGCCTCAAGTTTTAGAACTACAATCTCGTCTGGGAAACAGATCTCAAAAGATTGACTATGAAAGTGTGCCTTTTGCTTGTTTCCATTGTAAGAAGGCTGGCCACAAGGCTGGATCATGCCCACTTTTCAAAGGGAAGAGTATGGTGGGAAAGGCTCGTCCACAAGGGGGGATAAAAGATTCTCTAGATCCCAAAAAAGAATGGAAGAAAAAAGCATCGAAAGTCAAGGCAAATGGAGAGGCAGAAGGAAAAACAAATACTGCTCCTAATGCACCCCAAGAGGAATCAGGGCCTCCTCGGGCGACTGGAAATGTAGGAGGGGGAGAAGAGAAAGGAGTGAAATATGATTCAACACCTCTCCCCAATGCGAAGGAATCTGAGAAGAAACCTGAGGAGACAGGTGAAAATATGACTATTCCCCCTCTGGATTCTCAGGAGGATGACTTGAAACTATCCTTTGTCCCGAACTCCATGGAAGAACTAAAGGAGGGGGAACCCATGTCCCAGGACCCTAACCCGGTGTGTTGTCCCCCCCCTTCAACAGTAAACAGAATCATAGAGAGGCTGTCTGCATCGACAATGGAAGATTTGGCGAGAATTGATGCTTGGCTGGACAAAGGACTAGAGGGAGAAGAGAATCCCTGGACAGAAGTCAGGAGTAGAAAGAAGAAGAATAGCAGGGACCCTTCTCCGGTATCTCCCCCTTCTACTAGAAGCATGGACAAGGCTGATCTCGGCCACAAATCTAACCTAGTGGGAAGGAAAAACAAGAATGAAATCAGGAAAGAGGAAGCCAGAAGAAACATTAAGGATGGTACGCAGCGCACCATCCAGGAAGCATGTTCAGTAGTTAAATCATGAAGATCTTATCTTGGAATATTCGTGGAATCAATGGAATCCACAAGCAAGAAGTTATTAGAAATATGATAAGGGACCAAAGGCCTGATGTATTTCTAATCTAGGAAACTAAAATGAAGAAGGAAAGGATGGAAAATATTAAGTTCAACAATAGCATGAAGGGCATAGCCTCTAACTCTGAAGGAGCGTCTGGAGGACTGCTGTTACTTTTCAATGATAAGTATTTCAATATAGTAGCTGAGTATGATGAAGATAACATTCTTTTCTGCAGAGTTCAACATTTGCACACCAATGATTCCTGGTTTTTAGTGAATATTTATGCCCCCAATAATAAGAGAGATAGAAAAAACTTCTGGACCAAAGTTGGTAATATGGTGCAAGATTGTGACATTAAGAAAGGTATAATCATGGGAGACTTTAACACACCGCTAGAAGATAAAGAGAAAAAGGGAGGTATGCCCCCGGATTGGGAAAGTAAACAGGATCTTTCTAACTTCATAAATAATCTAGCTCTTATGGACGTAGAGCTTAAGGGCGGATCCTTTACCTGGTCAAACAAGAGAAAAGGCCATGATTGAATTCAGGTTAGGCTAGATAGAGCTCTTATATCTTTGAACTGGCTTCAATCCTTCAGCTGCAGACTATCTTTGCTTCCCAGAATTGGTTCGGATCACTCTTCCATTTCTCTTTTAGTTTCCCCTCTGGTACATAGGAGATACCATCCTTTCAGGTTTGAGAAAATGTGGACCTCTCACCCTGACCTCCTGGATAATATCAAGAAATGGTGGGGGATAGAGGTGGAGGGCTCAGCCATGTTCAGAGTCACCAGAAAACTTAGCAATGTGAAGAGGATGATTAAAATTTGGAACAAGTCTGATTTTGGTCACATCTTCCATGAAAAGAAAGAGTTATTTGATAATCTAACTATTATCCAAGATTGCATTCAGAAGGAAGGTTACACTGAGACCAACAGGGTTTCGGAGCTCAAGACCCTGTCTGAAATTCATAACATTATTAATAAGGAAGAAAAATTTTGGAGGCAAAGATCAAGGATCACCTGGCTAAAGGAAGGAGATCAGAACACTAAGTTTTTTCACCTAACCACCCTCAAGCACCGTGCTAGTAACAGGATCTATGGTATCAGAAAGGGGCAGGAGCTGTTAACTGAAGAATCTACCATCTCGAAAGAAGCTGTTTCCTTTTTCTCTAGCCTTCTCTCTGAGGACCCAATGCTTTCCAATTTGGACCAAGAGGATTTGTTACACTGTATCCCTCAGCTCATTCAACCTATCCATAATAAACAGCTCTGTGCTATTCCTAATGCTTCGAAAGTTAGAGAGGCTCTCTTTTCTCTGCCTGCTGACAAGGCTCCAGGCCCGGATGGTTTTCCCACTTTTTTCTTCCAAAGGTTCTGGCCGGTGATCATGGGAGAGGTTGTTCAGGCTATCCAGGAATTCTTTGGAGCCAAATCTATTCTCAAGGAGCTAAACTCAACTTTTGTGGTTCTCATTCCTAAATCCCCAGGGGCGGACTCGTTGGACAACTTTAGACCTATTAGTCTGTGCAACTCTCTCTACAAGATCATCTCTAAAGTTCTCACTTTAAGAATGCTCAAGATCTTGCCCATGATAATCTTGCAGCATCAATCGGGTTTTGTTCCAGGGAGACAAATTTTGGATTCTGTCCAGATGGTGCACGAAGTCATCCACTCTCTTGAGGCATCCAAACGGGAAGGTATGTTTCTCAAACTGGATCTTTCTAAAGCTTATGACAGGGTGGACTGGTCTCTCCTTGGGAAGGTCCTCTCGACTTTTGGCTTTGACAATAAAGTTTGCAAAATTATCTCTCAATTGGTGTCCACCTCCTCCTTGGCTGTTCTGGTTAATGGAGTCCCTTCTAATTTTTTCAAACCTTCCAGAGGCCTCAGACAAGGAGACCCCCTTTCGCCCATTTTGTTCATCATTTTAGCTGAATGCTTAGGAAGGATTATAGACTGTAGAAAGCGTGAGGCTTGTATCAAAGGGATCCTTCCCTCCTCTAATTACGTTCCCTTCACTCATCAACAATTTGTTGACGATACTATCTTGGGGGGGGAAGCTTCTGTCAAAGAGGCTAGAGCCCTGAAGAAGATTCTTGATACTTACTCCAGTGGGACGGGTCAGCTGATTAATTGGAACAAAAGCTCGCTCTTTTTCATCAACACCTCTGAGTTTAGACAAAGAAAAATCGCCAGGATTCTGGGTTGTGGGGTAGGCTCTTTCCCCTCTACCTATCTTGGTCTTCCTTTGGGATCCTCACCCCCGGAGTCTTTTTGGAATGGTATTTTGGATAGATTCAACAGGAAGATGGCTGGTTGGAAAGGGGTCTCTCTTAGTCTAGCGGGGAAATGCCTCTTAGTCAAATCTTCTCTTCAAAATCTGCCAATCTACGCCCTGAGCCTCTTTGGAATTTCGGGGAAAATAGCTGAAAGAATGGAGAAAATCCAGAGAGACTTCCTTTGGAATGGTAATGAAGGGAAGAAAAGATATCCTCTTGTTGCTTGGGAGAAGGTTTGCCTCCCTATGAGGTACGGAGGTCTGGGCATTAGAAAGATCACTCACCTCAATAAGGCTCTCCTAGATAAACAAATATGGCAGATCTTCAGTAGCACCGGTGAATGGAGGGACACCCTGGTAAACAAGTACCTTAGAAGACCCACTCTTCTTTTCACCCTTTTTAATGAAGATATCCCAAAAGGATCGAACATTTGGAATGGGATCATGAAAGCCAAGGTCCTGACTAAGGCCAGGATATCATGGAAATTGGGAAATGGGAAGGACATCCAGTTCTGGTCGGATAGATGGCTTTCCCAAGATCCACTTATCAATAACCCTGTTTTTGAGAGATGGATGCAAGCTTGTACTGATCAAATTGGGTCCAAAGTTTGTGATTATTGGAATGGCCAGGAATGGAGTGACCTATCCCTCATCTCTGAGGACTTGACTCCTATAATGCTTATGCTCAATTCCATGATTCCTATCAATTTGGGGGATGAGCTGGTCTGGAGGGATAATCCCAATGGAAGATACTCTGTTGCCTCAGGCTATAATTCCCTTTGGAGCTTAAAAGAGAAGGCCCCTTGGGCGGAGGCTTGGATTTTGGGTCTCACTCCAAAGATCAACATTTTTTACTGGCTGGCTCTTTAGAACAAAATCCTTACTCATGACAATCTCATGAAGCGAGGACATGTTATGCCCAGTAGATGTCCCTTGTGTAAGAATCAGGCTGAGATCGGAAATCACATTTTCATCTTATGTGACTATGCCAGGGAGGTGTGGAATGTCATCACACATGATAATGAAACCCTCTGGTGCAAACCGGATAATCTCATAGATTTTTTCCATCAGTGGAAAGGTCTTTGTATGATTGCTGGTCGACAGGATCACTCGGACTGGATTTTACCCCATTTTTGCTGGGGAATTTGGAAGGAAAGGAATAATAGAATATTTAGAGACAGAGAGGAGCCGGCTATAATCCTTGGCAGGAAGGTCTCGAAGAATATAAAGGAAAATCTCCAAGTGCTGAAGGAGGAAGAAGAAGAAGAAGGGGACAGAAAGATAGCTAAAGAAAAAGACAGGAACCTCAAAAGGTAGGATGCTAGCTGGCTTCTCCCCCCAGATGGTTGGTCAAAAGACAACTTTGATGGGGCTTCTAAGGGTAACCCAGGCCCTTCAGGTTGCGGTGAAATCATAAGAAATAGCTATGGGGAGGGAATAGCTGCCTTTGCTTCCCCGCTGGGAATCCAGACTATTCATCTGGCTGAAGCAAGAGCTGCGAGTAAGGTGGTCAAGTTGGCTTTTGAAGCCGGGATTACTAAACTCTTGCTTGAGGGGGACTCCAAAAACATTATTAATACCATTAATGGTATTTCCCCTCCCTCGTGGATGATTGCGAACATAATTGCTGAGACTTGCGCCACTCTCACAAAGTTCGATAAGGTCCACGTCACTCATGTTTACAGAGAGGCAAACCCAGTCGCTGATTGGTTTGCTAATAAAGGGGTTAACGCCACCAATAATCTGACCTGGCATGCCAGAAAAGATTTTTCAATGGAGGCAAAGTTGCTCATCGACCAAGATAAAATCTTGGGAAGGACGGCTCAAATCCAATGCAATTATGGATAATAAAGATTGCTTAATAAATGGTAAGTGCCATTATTGGCATCGTGATTTTCACCAGCAAAAGGGGTTTCCTCTGACATTTTGACACGTTCGAAAGGACAATACCATTATTTTCAGAAAGGGGTATACTCATGGGTATCATAAAAGAAACATCACCTTTTTTTTGAATGCAAATAACTTGCACAGATCAGAGTTCATGAGAATTGTGGAAGTTGATCAAGTAAACATGACGGGTGAGAGGAGCAGAAAGGAGCCGATGGGGGAAGTTCAGAAGTGGAAGAACAAGGCCAAAGTTTGGAGAGAGCTAGAAAAGGGTGGGGTTACTAATTTCTTCGAGAAATTTCATGGCTCGGATCCTGAGATCACTAACAGCATGGTGAATTCATGGAATAATGGTAAGGTTAAGGTAAATAGGGTCTACTTTCAAATTACTAAGGATGTGGTTGCTGAAGTCACGGGGATTCCGATGGAGGGGCATAAATTCTTCAGAGACAAGAAAATGTCTTCTAATGCAATCAAGGATTTTGTGAAAAACACTGAAGAGCTGAATAAGCTGGGCAAGAAAGAGACGCTTTTTGTAACAGATACTATAAAGAAGCTCTGGAGGTATGTTCTCTACGCTGTCATTGAATATATAACCCTAGACCCCAGGTTTGATAGGGTTAGGACTCACCATTTTGTGATTCTGAATCATTTTCGTCATGGTAGTAAGATCTCCTTCCCGTATTATCTTTTTAACTCGATGAACAAGGCCATTTCTAGTTTTAAAAAGAAAGCTACCATCAACCCGGCACTGCATGAGGGTCTTCTGCTTCTGATTCATGAGCATTTCCACGCTCAAACCATTAGCAAAAACCCTATCCAGGGGGCGGATGTTGACAAGAGCAGCTCCAATTTTTCCTCAGATTCCGACGATGTCGAGAGCATAAGCTCTGATGAGGTTTTTGAGCATTCAGGTAAGAAGACTAAAAGCCATAAGAAGGATTACCCCTCTACCAAATTACCCAGCAGAAAGAGCCCTAGAGGTCATACCCCAGCTAAAACTGGCTCTGCTGAGGTGGAGGAGGAAATGGATACTGATGATTCTGACAAGGTTTCAAAGGAGGAGCTGGATGAGGAGAAACTGAGAAAAAGACAAAAGAGGGAGGGAGAGAGCATGGAGCGCTCCAGTAGTCAGGGAAAGGATTCTCTGCCCATTCCCCTCTCCCCTATACATCCTCAGCCTCCTTTGGAGGAAAATGACAACTCTAGAAAGATTGAGGGGGAAGTGCAAGTTAATAACAGAAGGAAGGCTTGGAAGAACTTCAATGTGAGAACGGCCACTATGGGAATCTACAGAGAGGCGATGAACCCCCAACTCCTGGTGGACGACCTCGAGAAGCCTAGACTCAATGAGCTAATTAACCCGGCTATGGTGGCTATTTCTGATAATGCAAGAGAAACGGGCATGAATCTGTTGAACAATGCCCGCAATAGCATGATCGACAACTTTAGATCAATTAAATGGCTTTTCCATGAGCTTGAGGATGTCAGAGATAGGGTTTCCCAAATGGAAAAAATCAAGAGCAAGATAGGTGCAAAAAGCCAAGGTGATCGAAATAGCTGAGAGACTTTGATGGAGAGGAGAGTAAAAAATATTGAGAACTACAATCACAACCTGGCAAGTCAAATGATCTCCCTCCTCGCTTCGATCAACGACAACATCCTCTCTCTCTTGGAAAATCTCAAAGACAGGAACCAGATGGAGGAAGATGATAAACAGAATAGAGACAAAGATAGGCCGGATGTGGATAAAGCCAAGGACAACACTATGGAGCAAGATTTGATGAACGCCCAGGATCATAAGGCAGAAGAGCAAAAAGAGTGCGCCGAAGCTGCCCAGACCATGCTCGAGATGGAGAAGTAGTCTGCTAGGTTGGGTCTCTGTCCTTTGGTTTTTGTTTCTCTTGGCTTTGGCTTTTTGTCTGGTCTCTATTTTTGTGGTTGGTTCTCTGGCCTTTTTAGTGGGCAGTTGTTTCGGGCTGGGCCTTTGGGCTTATTTTTAGCCGTAAGGCTTATGTTTTGGCTGGGCATTTTTTCGCTTATTTTCAGCCTTTCTTGTTGTTAAACTTATGGGTTTCAGGACCCCTTAAAACCTGTTTACCTTATCAAAAACTGTGATATTATTCTGCTAGTAAGCACATACTGAACAAAGAGAAAAAATAGAATGAATAAGTTGAATGGTGATGAATATTTTTATTTCATGAGTTTGATTAAGTTTGTTGGAGTTGTTAAGAGTTGATTTTATAATTTGGACATGAGGATAACTAATTCACTCCCTCTCTCAGTTATTCTAAATTTTTTAACAATTGGTATCAAAGCATTGGTGATTGTGTGAAAGTTTGAATGACTTAAAGCTAAAGAGAGAGGTACCCAAGTTGAGCAAGAGAACTTCTCAACATGGAAAAGGCTGATGAAGTTGCATTTGTGTACTATTGGAGGTTTTGCACTTTAATATTTTTGTAATGAGTACATTGAAGTTCCTCTACCTATAACAATTGAGAAAATTAAAGAGAAGCAAGAGAATAGCCAAATGATGATTGATCTTGCATCCTCCCTAAGCTATTCTAAATTTGAAGAAGTGAAAGACTGTGAAAATGAAAAGTAGGTATGAGACAAGTTGGCATTGATCCTTGGAGGAGACACAAATGTATTGAGAGCTAGGGAAGAAAGATTAAGAGGAAATTTTGATGATGCAAAGATGAAGGAAGGTGAAAATGTGGCACAATATGTTGGGAGAATCAAACAAGTGGTGAATGCAATCAGGTGTGTCGGTGGTATCATATATGAGGAAATAGTGATCAACAAGGTATTGATAACTTTACTTGCTATCCATGCTATTAGAGTTTCTACAATATAAGAACTTAGATGTACATATGGAAATGATCTAAAATTGGATATTCTATAAGCAGACTCATAGCTTTTGAGTTGGAAATTTTTGATAATTACACACCGACTAATGTTGAAAGTGCTTTCAAAGAAAAACCCACTCTTTATGAATCTAGAGGAAAGAAGAAAAAAAAGCATGTGAACAATGAAAGTGAATCAAATGATGAACTTGATAAAATTGAGGCATTATTGGCTAAAATACTACCAAGAGGAAAGGGAAAATAAAAAGGTAAACTCATTATTTATTTTACATGTAACAAGGTTGTTCATATTGCATCAAGGTGTTATAACATAGAAGAAAAGGATGAAAGGTAGGATGCTAAATACTAAGGAAGGAGAGACAAAAGAGAAAACCAAGGGAATGTAGACTACAAGGGAAAACATAAGAGATCATGTTACATTACTAAAGAAACTATTGATAGTGATACTGATGAAAATGATGAAAATATTGTCTATGTTGCTACGAAAGATGAATCTAATGATGAAATGTATGAGGAAACTACTTTAATATCATATATAAGCAAAAATCATAGATGGATAATTGATATTGGATGTTCACATCACATGAATTGTGATAAAAATAAGTTTGATAAGATGGTACATTATGTAGGAAGCAATGTCAAGTTTGGAAATTGTGCACCATGTTATGTGAAAGATAAATGATCAATTATAATTAATGATAAGATTAGATATTAAAATGCATATTGGGTTGAAGGTCTAAAATATAACTTTTTGAGTGCAACATAGTTGACAAGTTTAGGTTGTAGAATTGAGTTTTAGAATATGAAAGAAAAGATCTATGATGCTACTGGTGAATTAATTGGAAGTGGAGAGAAAACTAGAGGTAACTTGTTCTATCTAGACCTATCTAATGAAACTTGTCTATTTTCACAATTTGAAGATGTTTGGCTATGGTATAGAAGGTTATGTAATGTGAATTTTGATAATCGTATTGTGATTAGTAAGAAGAAGAGTAAGAGAATTGTCAAAAGTAAGTAAACCTAATAAGGTGATGTGCAAAAGTTGTCAATTGGGAAATTGGAAAATTATAGTTTGAAGATCAAATTTAACTCTTATGATGATGTTTTGAAGTTGGTTGAAACTAATTTATGTGGTCCTATTGGAGTACAAAGCTACTATGGTGATAAGTACTTTATCTTCTTTGTTGATGACTACTCTAGGATGATGGTTGTAATGTTTCTTAAAGAAAAATATGATGTGTTTCAAATGTTCAAGTGGTATGGCTAGAGTTGAGAATGAAATAGGTAAGAGTTTGAAATTCTTGAGATTTGATAGAGGAGGTGAATTTGTCAACATATTATGCAATTATAGAGGTATCACAAGGTAGATGTATGTGCCTAGAACTCCACCATATAATGGTATAGGAGAAAGAAGGAATAGATCTATAATGGATTGTGCAATGACACTGATGATGGAAAAGAATGTCTCACAAAAATTCTAGAGAGAAGTTGTAAGTACTATTGTTTATAACTTGAATCAAGTACAAGTCAAGAAAGGTACATATAAAAAACCTTTCGAACTAAGGTATGGTGATGAACTTAGTTTGAATTTCTTCAAAGTATTTTGAACAAAATGTTATATTCCAAAAGATATTAGGAAAGGTAAACTTGATGCAAAAAGTGATGAAGGCATATTCCTAGGATATTCCATAAAGAGTAAGGCATATAAGTGTTTGAATTCTAATACTAACAAGATTGTGGAAAGTGAAAATGTTAGAGTTGATAAATTTCTAGAAAAGAATGAAGCAAAATTCAAGAAGAAACCTTAAGATTACATAAATTTTGTATATGTCTATGAAGGAGAACTTGGTACCATTCCTAAACTTGAAAGACTAGTTGAAGTGACGAAGATTGAAGAAATTACCAAGTCTCAGTAGAGGAGTATTGCCAAGAAAAAACAACCTTCCTAGCATTAGACTAATGAAGTTGAGCTATAGGTAGTGATTGTCGACCATAATATGGATGAAACTATGATACAACAAGAGGGACATGAAGAGATTGAACATGCAGAATAAATTGAACTTCTAAAAGAAGTAAGAAGATATGAACATATGCTAGAAAAGTATGTAAGATGACATCATACACCAGATCAACTCATTGGAGATAAATATTTAGGAGTTATGACAAGAAATAAATTTATAAATGATACATGTTTTTTTTTTGAGTTTGAACCTAGAATAGTTAAGGATGCACTTGAGAATGAAGACTTGATAAGAAATATGAATGAGGAAATTGATCAGGTTGAAAAGAATAAAGCATGGACACTAGTACCTAGACCAAAGAACAAGAATATTATTGGAATAATGTGGGTATTCGGAAGCAATCTAAATGAGGAAGGCAAAGTCACTAGGAATAAAGAAAGACTATTTTGTAGGGGATGCACACAAGAAGAAGAAATTGATTATGGAGATAAATTTTCTCCAACTGCAAGGTTTGAAGTAGTAAGAAATTTTCTTGCATATGCTACTTACAAAGGTTTTAAAGTTTATCAGATGGATTTGAAGTTTGCATTTCTGAATGGTATACTAGAAGAAGTAGTCTACATTGAATAACTTGAAGGATTTGTTGAGGCTAGCAAGAGAAACATTGTATGCAAGTTGCACAAATCTTTGTATGGTTTGGAGTAGGCCCCTAGAACATGGTATGAAAGGTTACCTACTTATTTGGTAAAGATTGGTTTTGAAAATACTAATGATAGCAACAATGTGTACTTGAAAAGTGAATATGAGGAAAAGGTATTTCTAGCTGAAATTCTTGTTGATGATATCATATTGAGGGGTAAGTGCACCAAGTTGTGGTGCCAAAAGGGGGGTATAAGTGGACACCATTTTTTTGAAATCAGCAATTTCTAAACATCAACAAGAATTTGAAGATAGTTACGCTCAAAATTTTAAGATATGACAAAAAAAAAAGTAGTATTCCTTTGAATCTATTCTCTAAACTACTAATTTTTTTTCAAAATGGTTTAGTTTTAGATCCTCAAAAAAGGGGGCCACAGAAAGTGGTACTATTTAATTAGAAAAAATATAACATAGTACAAAGTGTAGCCCCCCTAAAATTTTAACTTTTAAAAAAAAATTATTTAATCGCTCTGGTCAAAAGTTACCTAACACTATATAGTTTAGCCTAGATTTTTTAGGTAATTTTATAATGTGTATTTTTTTTAATGAATTTTTTAGTTTGACACATCCCAAAAATGTGAAATATCTACGTGCTTCCCCTAGAAATGATTGGAAACTAATCTAAAATATAAAATTCTTTTTTTCAAAGTGTGTAGAATGGAGTCTAGTTTCTAAAAAACTAAGTTGTTGTGAAATTCAATGAATGAGCTAAAATCTACAACCCAATTAGTACATATTGGTTTTTGACAAAAAATGGACATACATTCAAAAGATATTATAGTTGAAAGGCTTGAAATAGTTCAAATAAAATATAAATTTTATGGTTGTATAGCTAACACAAAGACCTACAATGTCATGTAACTTGATTTTATTGATGCTCAGCCACGAGGAAACTTGAAGGAGAGCACACAAGAAAAATCAATCATTTTTTGTATGTTTGGAACAAAACATGTCTCAGACCAGTTTAGAGACTCCAAACCTTTGGGTTGGATCCCCAAGAAAAAACCAAGCCTTGGGCTTGGTAGAATGCAAAGCTTTAAATAGTGCATGTGCACTATAGCATGTGTGCGCTATAGCATGTGCATGCTATTGAAAGTTTTTTAAAATTTGGGTCTTAATAGTGCATGCATGCTTTAGTGTGCACACACTATTAAGACCTAAATTTTAATATATATATATATATATATATAGAGAGAGAGAGAGAGAGAGAGAGAGAGAGAGAGAGAGGATAGGGGGGATGGGAGTGTGTGTGTGAGAGAGAGAAAGTAGGGGATGGGAGAGGGGAGAGAGAGAGTAGGAGATAGGAGAGAGAAGAAGTGAGAGAGAGAGTAGGGGGTGGTAGAGAGAGAGAGTAGGGGATGGGAGAGAGAGAGAATGAGAGTAGACGATGGGAGAGAGTAGAGAGTGAGAGAGAGAGTAGGCGGTGGGAGAGGGAGTTGGAGAGGGAGGGAGGGGATGGGAGTGTGAGAGAGAGAGAGAGAGAGAGTAGGGGATGGGAGAGGGGAGAGAGAGGGGGGATGAGAGTGTGTGTGTGTGTGAAAGAGAGAGTAGGGGATGGGAGAGAGAGATAGTGTGAAAGAGAGAGAGTAGGTAGTGGGAGAGGGAGTGGGAGAAGGAGAGAGACGAGGGGATGAGAGTGTGTGTAAGAGAGAGTAGGGGATGGGAGAGAGTGTGAGAGTGAGAGAGAGAGAGAGTAGGGGGTGGGAGAGAGAGAGTATAGGATAGGAGAGAGAGAGATTGAGAGTAGGGGATGGGAGAGAGAGAGAGAATAGGTGGTGGGAGAGGGAGAGGGAGAGAGAGAGAGAGAGAGAGAGAGAGAGAGAGGATGAGGATGGGAGTGTGTGTGAGAGTGAGTAGGGGATGGGAGAGGAGAGAAAGAGAGAGAAAGAGAGGGGGGATGGGAGTGTGTGTGTGTGAAAGAGAGAGAGTAGGGGATGGGAGAGAGAGAGTAGGTGGTGGGATAGGGAGTGGGAGAGGGAGATAGAGAGGGGGGATGGGAGTGTGTGTGAGAGATCTAAAGAGTAGAGGATGGGAGAGGGGAGCGAGAGAGTGAGAGAGAGAGTAGGCAGTGTGAGAGGGAGTAGGAGAGGGAGATAGAGAGGGGGGATGGGAATGTGTGTAAGAGAGAGAAGGGGATGGGAGAGGGTGTGAGAGTGAGAGAGAGAGAGTAGGGGGTGGAAGAGAGTGATAGTAAGGGATGGGAGAGAGAGAGTAGGAAGTGGGAGAGGGAGAAAGAGAGAGAGAGAGTGTGTGTGACAAAGAAGATAGGATGGGAGTGTGTGTGTGTGTGTGTGAAAGAGAGAGAGTAGGGGATGAGAGAGAGGAGAGAGAGTAGCCCAAGAGAGAGAGTAGGGTATGGGAGAGAGTAGGTAGTGGGAGATGGAGTGGGAGAGGGAGAGAGAGAGGGGGGATGGGAGTGTGTGTAAGAGAGATAGTAGGGGATGGGAGAGAGTGAGAGAGAGAGTACGGGATGGGAGAGAGAGAGTGAGAGAGAGAGTAGGTAGTGGGAGAGGGAGTGGGAGAGGGAGAGTGAGTGAGAGAGGGAGAGAAAGAGAGAGAGTAGGGGATGGGAGAGAAAGAGAGTAAGAGAGAGAGAGAGTAGGTGGTGGGAGAGGGAGTGGGAGAGGGAGAGCAAGAGAGAGAAAGAGTAGGGGATGGGAGACGGAGATAAATATATAGAGAGTAGTAGTGGGAGAGGGAGTGGGAGAGGAAGAGAGAGAGAGGGGGGGGGATGGGAGTGTGTGTAAGAGAGATAGAGTAAGGGATGGAAGAGAGAGAGTGAGAGAGAGTAGGTGGTGGGAGATGGAGTGGGAGAGGGAGAGCAAGAGAGAGAAAGAGTAGGGGATGGGAGAGGGAGTGGGAGAGGGAGATAAATATATAGAGAGTAGTAGTGGGAGAGGGAGTGGGAGAGGAAGAGAGAGAGAGAGGGGGGGATGGGAGTGTGTGTAAGAGAGATAGAGTAAGGGATGGAAGAGAGAGAGTGAGAGAGAGTAGGTGGTGGGAGAGGGAGTGGGAGAGGGAGAGAAAGAGAGAGAGGGGGATGGGAGTGTGTGTCTATGAGACAGAGAGTAGGGAATGGGAGAAAGAGTGAGAGAGAGAGTAGGTGGTCAGAGAGGGAGTGGGAGAGGGAGAGAAAGAGAGAGAGACTAGGGGATGGGAGAGAGAGTAGGTGATGGGAGAGGAAGTGGGAGAGGGAGATAGATAGAGAGAGAGTAGTGGTGGGAGAGGGAGTGTGAGAGGGAGAGTGAGAGAGAGGGGGATGAGAGTGTGTGTAAGAGAGATAGTAGGGGATAGGAGAGAGAGAGTGAGCAAGAGAGTGGGTGGTGGGAGAGGGAGAGCGAGAGAGAGAGAGATGGGATGGGAGTGTGTGTCTTTGAGAGAGAGAGAGTAGGGGGTAGGATAATGAGAAAGAGAGTAGGGGATGGGAGAGATAGTGAGAGAGAGAGTAGGCATTAGGAGAGGGAGAGTGAGAGAGAGAGTAGGCGATGGGAGAGAGAGAGAGTGAGAGAGAGTATGGGATGGGGAAAGAGAGAGAGAGAGAGAGAGAGAGAGAGAGAGAGAGAGAGAGAGAGAGATTAGGTAGTGGGAGAGGAAGTGGTAGAGGGAGAGCGATAAAGAGAGAGGGATGGGAGTGTGTGTAAGAGAGAGAGTAGGGTATGGGAGAGAGAGAATGAGAGAGAGTAGGTAGTGGGAGAGGGAGTGGGAGAGGAAGAGAGAGAGGGGGGATAGGAGTGTGTGTAAGAGAGAGAGTGAGAGAAAGAGTAGGTGGTGGGATAGGGAGTGGGAGAGGGAGAGCAAGAGAGAGAGGGGGGATGGGAAGTGTGTGTTTTTGAGAGAGAGAGAAAGAGTAGGGGATGAGAGAGGGGGGAGAGAGAGAGCAAGTAGGAAGTGGGAGAGGGAAGGAGAGAGAGAGAGTAGGGGATGGGAGAGAGTAGGTGATGGGAGAGGGAGTGGGAGGGGGAGATAGATAGAGAGAGAGAGTGAAGGGTATGGGAGAGGAGAGAGAGAGTGAGAGAGGGTGAGAGTGAGATTAGGGTGTTAGGATAAACCACAGACATAAATAAAAAGCTACATGCAAATATAACCAATAACAAAAAATAATAGAACACACAGAAATGAACACAAGGCACCAAGATTTAACGTGGTTCACCCAATCCCTGGGCTACGTCCACCAAACAGCAAGTCCAATCTTATTACAATCCAGTGATTACAACCTGATTACAATCCGTAATCCCTTACAGCTCAATACTGCCGTAAGAACCAGGGGCATCCCCACTATTTATGAAGTATGTACAGTACTTTCTTGATCAGTCACCACAATCTAACATAGGGGATGGAGGATGGTGGGATAGGGAGAGATTATTTTTCACATAGTGCATATGCACTATATGAAAACACCAAAAAATGATCATAATGAAAGTTTGGGTCCCTATGATCCATATTTTGCTTTTTGTCTATTGTGTATTTTGTTGTTCCAACATAAAACATGAGTTTCAAGCTATTGGAAGTTAGCAAACACTATTTGAAGGCTTTTTGAGCATTCTTTCATTCTATTTGAAGCTAGCTAACACTAAATTCAATCATTAGATACACTATTTGAAGGCTTTTTGAATATTCTTTCTACAGAAAAGGTTAGTGTAGTCCTTTTTAAATATTCTTTGTTGTTATATAGGGACAAATTTGATTATAATTTGACATGTTGTTTAATATATAGCAAATTCATTGAAATTTGTATGTTTGAATGAATTGTTATTTGGAAATGGTTAGAAATTTGACAAGTTATTTAATATATATCGTGTATTCATTGAAATAAGTGTAATTTGTATATGTATTTGAATGATTTACAATTTACAAATTGTAAGTAATTTAGATGTTTAAATAATTTGACATATAGAGATCATCATCATGCCAAGGAAGAAACCAAAAACTCAAACAATGGAAGAGAGGGAGAGAGATTTGGAAATTATAAAAGATAATGAAACTACTATGTGAACAAAGAAAATTGCAAAGCAATAATGAAGAATTGACTTTCAAAGAGGAACAAGAACTACTGATACAAAGAAACAAAGAGGAAGAATTGGAAAGACAAAAAGAATGAATTAGACTGTAACGCTCAAGAAGACAATTGAATTTTGAAGCTACACCATCTTCCAATGTTGGAGTCATATCATCATCTCATGTTGAAGAGATGCTAATTTGTAGATCTGACGATGTACACACTCCATCATGTCATGTTGAAGGCACAAAATCAACATATCAAGTAGGTGATATTCCATCTTTTGCATCTCATTGCCAAGGTACATCATCTTTGGTTCAAGGTACACAAAGCACTCAACCTTATGTTGATGTTCAAAATGTTGAAGGAATGGAACAAATTATAACACTTTCTAGAATTCATTTTAGAAGACCAAAATATTTGATTGATATTGATACTAACATTTTGAAATCAATGTCTGACAATATTAGCGAGCATACTTGTCAAAGAAAAGTTAATCATATGTGGAGATTATTCTTTGAAGAATTAAATATTACAGGTGAATGCTAATTATTTGTTGAAATGATGAGAAATTCAAAATTTAGGCCTATCATGAAGATTCTTGGGCTAATAATGATGGACAATTCAGTTGAAAAAAGCATTGTAAAGAATCTAATGAGTGCTTATGACAAAGTGGACTCTAAATCACACACCAAAGATAGTAATATCACAAGATGAGTACTTACATCAACAATAGTAAGCACCCAAATGAAGAAAGCTCAACTCATGAGAAAGAATTGAAAATCGGTAGAGGTACTCTAAGGAGAGCCATGCTAAGGCATGATAGATTGGAAGATCCAACAAAAAATGAGTTATGGACATTGAGTGGTAGACTATCACGAAAGGATAAAGAAATTAGTGAGCCATTGAAATCATTGATCGAAGATTTTTGGACAAAAAACATAGGTGTTTCCCCTAAGCAAAGAGATGTTGTAAGAAGGAGGATTGGTAGCCAAAATCATGACCCACATGTGAAACATTTTTTGGACTCAAATCAGACGCAATTTTTTGCAAAATTTATTGCTATGTATCCTCAAATTCAAATGAGTCAAAGATTTTTTGAGATGGGTAAACCTTTTTATGTGAAGATAAATAACACATGCACAACTTTTTTTTGTAGGATACATATTGAATTTTCTAACCATTTTGATGTTTTTAGGCATATATGTGTGTTTTGCAGGATTGTGACATGAATGAGCCACCTAGATCTTCAAGAAAATTCATATTCAACATTTTATGTGAAATAGGGGATGACCAACAATTTTACAAGACATCATGCTTGGATGGTACATGCTTATTTTGCAGTTCTTTGCAACTTTTATCAACTTGTGAACATATGGATAATACACATGCAATTGGAAATGAAATAGTAGATTATAGAAAATATAAGATAGTGACATATGCTCTAAAAGATGGGAAATTGGGTAAAAGATGTGATTTAGTCATTGAAAAGATCTTAGTCTATGAGTTCTTGAAGATTTTTAATGAAAAGATTATTTACAAGTATGCAAGGCATACACATAGAGCTCAATGGCTAGATTTGCAATTGAAGTTGTGCAAGGATACGTTTCCACTAGATACCATTGTTTCAATTGTAGAGTTCATAGATAACTATGCACTACAATTGCAAAATGAGGTACAAGAAAAGTATTATACTTCTCAACAAGTTTCCATATTTGTTTACATAACATTCATACATTCACCTACAAGTACAAAGGATGACAGGAAGATTTTAAGGGAGTACCATTTTTACATCAGCGATGATCGATCACATTCTATGGAGTTTGTACATGGTTGTTTTCAACTATTTTAAGGAGATTTGGCTAACAAGGCATACCATATTGTCAGCACATTATTTGATTAGAAAATTGCACATCTCAATTCAAGAATGCATAGATGTTCTATTGGTTGAGTAGGATGCACAGGTTATCTAGAATTCAATATATGTGAAATTTCATAGAGGCTGGTCATGGAAAGGGAGAGCATGATGGTGTAGGCACATGCATCAAAAGAGCCTTAGATCATGAAGAACTAAAGTACAAAGATGGTGTAATATTGATAGATGTAAAATCCATTGTCCAGTGGTGTAACACTACAACGAGTCAAGCTAAGGAAGGTGAGTCTATGGTTTGTAGATTTTTTTGGTTGATAGATAATACTAACATTGCACCATATGAGGATTGTTGCACACTAATAGGATCAAGTGAGTTGCACTCTTTTAGAAGCTCTGATGTAGGTTCATGGAGTATCCACACATGAAAAATGGCATGCTATTGTCCATCATGTGTAGAGGAAAATTGGGATGATTGTGAGTCGACTGAATGGGTGGATAAATGGGATATATGAGTTTTGAACCCAATTGACACCTATCATCTCCCACAAGCACTGGAAATGGTAGAGATGGATTTTTCCATTGACATTGACCACTTGTCTGATCTAGTGAAACCTAGTAATATATATATATATAAAATCTTTGTAATTTCAATATCTAACTTTAGAACTTTTACCTAAGTACTTTCTAAATTAATGACCGCATTTTGTACATTTATCACTACAAGCCATGTTTTTGTTGTTATTGCACTTGAAGACAATGAAGAAGGGACAAATTATTGTTTGTGTCATTGTGTCCAAGCCAAACAAAAATTGGATCACTTGGTTATAGGTGAAGGTTTAGAGTACCATATTGGTGTGGTGGTTATAACCAAAACATGGCTTAGACGATATTCTATGAAGAACCCTAACTTGTGGTTATTTGAGGATTGGCAAACAAAGAGGAAGATTCTTCATTATTCAAACCTTATTGTTGCATCAAATGTCCACTTGATAAAATATGGTGGAAAACCACATAATAAGACTCTTTTGAAAGTTTGCGAGTCAGACCAAGAGGCAATACTTAAGACATTAAAATGTAGAGCAGATACAGTTGGTTCATTAGATTGAATAGGGAGAGAGGGAGAGAGAGAGTGGTGTAAGGGCACCTTGAATCATAGGGCCCTCATCTTTTCATTTTTGTTTTGTTATGCTCCAAATGAGCCTTGTAAGTAGAATAAGGGTCATTGGACCTTGGTGTGGTAGTTAGGGTATTGGATGTCATTTAATGTCCTTAGAAGAGTCACTATTTTGGCCTAAAAATCAATGCACACGTTGCCATAGGGAAATGAGTAACCTAAGGGATGATTCATTAGCTTAGGGAAGGGTCCCTAGCATGGAATTGCTAAGGGATAGCCTAAATTAGAAGTTAGAAGTGTTAAGGAGAGCAAGCAAGAAAAATCCAAAAGTTGCTATATTGCAATTTTGCAATTTTTGCAAAATGTTGATTTCATAAGAAATTGTGGATTTACCTTTTAAAACTTGAACGAGGCTGATGCAAACAATAAGGATGAAGGGGAAAGACCTAGGAGGAGATATAAAGACTTTCCAAACCCTAAAATGAGAGAAGTTAATATCATTGTGTATGGTTAGCATGCTATAGCATGATATTTGAAGGAAAAATTATTGAGTTTCTAAGTTTTAAGGCATTTTTGACATTGTTTTTATAGACTGTACTATTTTCCATTGTAGATTGGGTTGTTTGGAACAATTTTGTTTTAGGAAGTTTGGTTTGATTGTCTTTCTTTTCATAGTTGCTCAAAAAGTTGTTGGACAACTTTTGAGCAACTTCTTAAAAAGTTGTTAAACTTTCAAAAACTCTTCCCCAAAGGGCTAGTTGGTTCAAAAAAACCTTATAACTATTGGGGAAAACCTATATTAGCCCCTATAGGTGGGTGATAGGTATGATGTACTTATTTTGGCAAGGAATCAATAAATAACCTATTTTTCCTACAAAATTTTATGTTTTATAGCATTGTATAGATTGGTACAGATGTTGGGACATGTATCAATGAGACCAAGAGTTATAGGGGTGAGTTATCTTTCATTTGCACTTGGTTTCATGTTTTGATCCTTTGTAGTTTGCAAGTTATTCAAGTTTTTCTGAAGGTGCCTAGAAATTAGCATTAAACTAATGGTTTCACCTAGGGCCTTTGTTGTTTTGGCACTTTCCACCATGGGAATTTGATGCCCCTTAGCAGAATGCAAGCCCTATTAGTTTACTTCATGATTTTGTAGGTTTTATAGATGTCCAAGCAAGGAATGAATTTTGCCACCATACCCTAGGTGCATGGCTCCATACATGCACCATTCAACATTTCACCATAGTCACTATAACTTTTTCTCTAGAGTGATTCGAGGTCCATAACTTTGGATTTGGACTTTCTTCACATGCCCTTAGATGTTACAATAATTTTTTTTGTAGATTGGCACATGTGAAAGGGCACCTGTAGTGTAACTACAACCTAATTAAGCCTATCAATACTTTCCAAATGTTGTTACATCAGTGGCTTCTAGTCTCTTCTAGTTTGTGAGGTTTACATATGTTTTATATATCCTAAAAGGGTGTTTGGATCTCACTTTAAACTATGTCTTCATGTGGGGTTTTTCCATATAATGTTCAATTTACAATTTGAAGGGCTACTAGCCTTTTCAATGGCAAACTGTATATTAGTGTTGTTTGGACACAACATAATCACTTTATCTACTGTATACAGACCTTAATAGGTCTAAGGTGTGTTTGTATTCCATTCCATGGTCATTGTTCTCTTTTCATTCATGTTTGGGGGTATGTTCCCTTATTAGGTTTTGGGAGAATCCTTATGTTTTGGTGCTTTTGAACTTAGGCAAACCTAGTGATTAGGTTCCCTACCTTGTTTGGGTTGTGATAACCTATGATAAGTTCATTATTGATGCTTGTAATAAGTGTCCCAACACTAAACCCTCTTTTTGGGAAATTTTAAGGATTCCAACCTTGTCTAATTGCCTAGTGGCTTGTCTTTTAGAAGCTTCCATCGTGCATAGCTACATCACAACCTATCCTAAGTGAACTATCTAGGATCCTTAGGTGCCTTCTTTGATGAGTCTAGAATGTGTGCTCATGCACTATTCATGTACTTGAATAGGACATGTTTGGGAACTGACAATCTCCATTTAAACTCAAGTATCCATTTAAAGGTGGCAATGAGATTTTTTTTGTTATGTTAAGATCATTAATATATTTCAATAAGAACTTTGAGGGATCATGCCCAACTTGAGTATCTTGGCTTCCCAAGTCCTATAAATGCAAGGCCATTGATGAATATGCATTTTTGATTGAAATATTTGTGGTTTTGGAATGAAGTGCATGACCAAATTCTTTGCCTACAAATGAGCCAATTTGAGACTTCACTTCACACTTCTCTGTGGACAATTCTATAGCACTTAGTAATTCTCTATCTAAAAATTTTGTGTCTATGTACATGTGCACTCTTTCCTAGTAGTTGTGGATTTTGTCTCTTCATTATAAGTAATTGGCATACCCTAGATGGCACTAAGATAACCATTTTCTTCTGAAATGTCCTTTTCTCTCAAATTAATCTCTCTATTAAGCAGGTTTTCTATGTCTTCCTTTGTATATTTAATAGATTTAGTTGCAATTCCTCTGTATATATTCCTTTGTATATTAAGGTTTCCTTCATAGGAATGAGAAGGCATGGGAAGTGAGGCCAACTATTGGTCACTATATTAGAAAGGTAGTTCTTGGTCATGTCATTGATGGGAATCATTTCAATCTTATTTTCAAAATCAGTACCATTTTCTTGAAAGAATAATATATATTATTTTCAATGTCTTTGAAATATTTGTAGCTGGTAGCCAATTACTTGTTCATTTCCTTTCAATATTCATGGGAAAATAAGGTATTTGGTTACCTAATAGGTCCTAGGAATCTTACCTAGGGTCCTAGAATAATCCTAGATGGACCCATTTGACCTAAATATGTAAAGATAAAAAATTGCTCAAAAGTTTCAATTTGCTCAAAAAGTTGCTTGAGCAACTTTTGCAATTTTTCCAAAAAGAGTTGCAAATGGAAGTTTGGGAAGTTGTGACTATCCATGCTTGGGTATATGAGCATGGGAAACATTTTTTTGAAGGTTAGAAGGTTTCTAGTCAGATTTGCATTTTTAAGCAACTTTTACAGCTTTTGCAATTTTGCACAAAAAATGCAACTTTTGCAAAGTTCACTAGATTTCACTACTAGGACTTGGAAAAGCTTCCAAACTATTAAAAAAAAACTAAAAACACCTAATCCAAGGCTATCTTGACTAAAAACTCAAAAATACCCAATTCTTCCTAATTAGCAACTTTTGCTCATGTCTCGCACAAAGTGGCCTAGGCATACATATCTTGCTCATATCTCTCACCGTTCATCATGGGATCAAACTGTTTGTTTCATTAGATCTAAGTGGCCAAGTAAACCCTAGTCACAAGCTCATCTCATCTCATTGAGTTCTCAAGCATTCTCAGGCATGCCGAACCAAAATGTTCCTAAGAGTCACTAAATGTCATAGGGCAGTGATCTTTGACAGGACATATTTTGGAGCTCGTGTGAGTTATGGATGCAATTCTAGGTTCTATAGAACTATGTTGTGGAGACCTACAATAATCTCTCTCACTTTTTGGAGATCTTACTCCATTTTGATTTTGCAACACCATCTTGGGTGATGCTGAAACTTGTAGTGTTGGCCAGTACAAAGTTGCCAACTACCAAATCTCCCTCACTGTTTGTTGTGGGATCAAACTGTATATTCTATTAGCTCAGGGTGGATGGGTAAACCCTAGCCCCAAGCTTGTCCCATCCCATTGAGCACTTGAACATTCTCAGGCACGTTGAACCAAAAATCCCTAAGAGTCACTAAATGCCATAGGGTAGTGATCTTTGATGGGGCATATCTTTGAGCTCATGCGAGGTATGGATGTGATTTTGCGTGCTATAGGACCATGTTGTAGAGACCTATAATAAAATTTCTCTCTCTCTCTCTCTCTCTCTCTCTCTCTCTCTCTCTCTCTCTCTCTCCCTTATTCTATTTTGATTTTGTGATGCCATCTCGGGTGATGTTGAAAGTTATAATGTTGGCTAGTACAAAGTTGCCAACTGCTGAATCTCCCTCATTGTTCATTGTGGGATCAAACTATCTATTTTGTTAACTCTGGGTGGCTAGGTAAACCCTAGCCCCAATCTTGCCCCATCAAATTGAGTGCTCAAACATTCTTGGGCACACTGAACCGAAACATCCCTAAGAGTCATTAAATGCCATAGGGAAACAATCTTTGATTGGGCATATCTCAGAGCTTGTGCAAGGTATGGATGTGATTATGGGTGCTATAAGACCATATTGTGGAGACCTACAATAACCTCTCTCCCTTTTTGGAGATCTTATTCCATTTTGATTTTGTGACGCCATCTTGGGTGATGCTGAAACTTGTAGTGTTGGCTAGTACAAAGTTACCAACTACCAAATCTCTCTCACCTTTCATCATGGGATTGAACTATCTATTCTATTAGCTCCAAGTGGCTGGGTCAACACTAGCCCCAAGCTCCTCCCATCTTGTTGAGCATTTGAACATTCTCAAGCACGCCGAACCAAATTGTCCCTAGGAGTCATTAAATGCCATAGGGAAGTGAGCTTTTATGAGGCATATCTCATAGCTTGTGTGGTATGGATGTAATTCTAGGTGCTATAGAACCATGTTATAGAGACCTACAATATGTTCTCTTACTTTTTGGAGATCTTATTCTATTTTGATTTTATGATGCCATCTCGGGTGATGTTGAAACTTGTATTGTTGGCTAGTACAAAGTTGCCAACTGCCAAATCTCCCTCACCATTTGTCATGGGATTGAACTATCTATTCTATTAGCTTTGGGTGGATAGGTAAACCCTAGCCCCAAACTTTTCCTATCTTTTTGAGCTCTTGAACATTTTCGGGCATGTCGAACCAAAATGTCCCTAAAAGTCACTAAATGCCATAAGGCAACAATCTTTGATGGGGCATACCTCAGAGCTTTTGCAAGGTATGGATGTGATTCTTGGTGCTATAGGACCATGTTGTAGAAAACTAAAATAACCTCTCTTTCTTTTTTGAGTTCTTATTTCATTTTGATTTTGCGACCCCATCTCGGGTAATGCTGAAACTTGTAGTGTTGGCCAGTACAAAGTAGCCAACTGCTAAATCTCTCTCACCTTTTGTCATGGAATTGAACTGTCTATTTTGTTAGCTCCAAGAGGTCGAGTAAACACTAGCCCCAAGCTAATCCCATCCAATTGAGCACTTGAAAATTCTCAGGCATGCCAAACCGAATCATCCCTAAGAGTCACTAAATGCCATAGGGCAATGATCTTTGATGGGGCATATCTTTTAGCTCATGCAAAGTATGGATGCAATTTTGAGAGCTATAGGACTATGTTGTGGAGACTTAAAATAACCTATCTCACTTTTTGGAGATCTTATTCCATTTTGATTTTGTGATGCCATCTTGGGTGATGCTAAAACTTGTAGTGTTGGCCAGTACAAAGTTGCCAACTATCAAATCTCCCTCATCATTCATCGTGGGATTGAACTGTCTATTCTGTTAGCTCCAAGTGGCCAAGTAAAACCTAGCCCCAAGCTCATCCTATCCTGTTGAGTGCTTGAACATTCTTAGGGAAACCAAACTAAAATGTTCCTAAGAGTCACTAAATGCCATAGGGAAGCGATCTTTGATAGGGCATATCTCGGAGCTTGTGCAAGGTATGGATGTAATTTCAAGTGCTATAGGACTATGTTGTAGAGACCTACAATAAAATCTCTCTCTTTTTGGAGATTTTATTCCATTTCAATTTTGTGATGCCATCTCAAGTGATGCTGAAACTTGCAGTGTTGACCAGTACAAAGTTGCCAGTTGCCAAATCTCTCTCACCTTTCATCGTGGGATTGAACTATCTATTTTGTTAGCTTTGGGTGGCTAGATAAACACTAGCCCCAAGCTCCTCCTATCTTTTTGAGTGCTCAAAAATTCTTGGGCATGCAAAATCAAATCATTCCTAAGAGTCACTAAATGCTATAGGGCAACAATCTTTGACTGTGGCAATTGGATATGTCATTTGATCAAATGATGGAGAATCATGATAGAAGGTAAAGGAGTGATTATAAACCTCATTTTGAACATGTTATTTTTTTATGGTAATAAAGTAATCCTTGTTTGTAAGGTCAAAGAACTTGAGGTCACTTATAAACCCAAGTTGCCTAAGTCCTAACGATTTTTCTTTTTTTGTTGATTTTATTAATAAGTTGACTCAATAAATATTTTGAGAGTCATTATACCTTATATAGGTCCTATGTGTTACCAAAAACCACTTGGTTAAGTTCTGGGAAGAGTTAGTGCAAAAATTATATTTTGCAATAAAAGTTGCTGACAACTTTTTGATAATTTTAGCAGTTTTTTGGAAAATCTTGAAATTAGCCTTCTAACCAATCAAACTAACTGGTAATCAATTGGAATGGATGTCAAATGATGAAAATACCCTCTATGAATTTAGAGGAGGCATAAGGTGTTGGTGATTATTAAGTTTTTTTTTTTTATATGGCGAGGAATCATTGATGATGTTAAACTTGTATATAGGATCATTGAGTTATTGTCAAATATGATTACTTCCTATTTGGAACAGCAAACTCATACTTTATCAGAATGAAACACCACTTTAGCTACATGTTATCACTGAATGGAGTTAGTGGAAGATGTTAAGGATCTTCTTGGTTGTCTTAATAGTGATTTCATGGTTTTAAAACATAATCACTTCCCTTTGTGAAGATTTGTCCAAAAATTAACAAATTATATGTTGTTGCAAAGAAAATATAGTCATAGGATGTTGGAAGATTGTATTCACTCATAGGATGTTGAATAATCTCTTGGAAGGATGGAATAGATGATAGACTAAATTTTTAAAGATAGTTATTAGGTGTTCCTTGAAGTGTCTAAGATGTTAGTTTGAAGGAAGAAGTTGATTATGATCCATTTCTCAAATTTCCTCATTTTTCCCTTATTGCTTCCCAAGTCTTGAATAGGGAAAGTGATCAAGTAGTTTTGTGAAATTGGGTAGAAGTTTTTTTAGTGTTGTAACCAAGTTGGAAAGAGTCTTCAAAGACACTTACGAAGGTGGGAAAGATAGTTTTCCTTAAAAGTGTTCTTGCTGGGAATCCACTAGCTTTTGGTGTGAGCACTCTGCATAATTTTGGATGCAATTTACATTAAAATGAAATACATGAAATGTACTTAAGATTTAAACAAAAAAAATGGGATATATATTATGATAACCAATAATGTCATACATGAACAAACATATCATATATTAACCAATAATGTCATAATTCTAATAATATCATGCATCAAATATATGTCATACATCAGTTATAAAATGTCATATATACATCAAATGTATATCAAATATGTCCACTGACATAAAATCCAACATATATGTCCACTAATGCCTATACATAGGTTTCTATTAACTATATCTTCTCCTTCCCATGAGGGGAAGGAAACAAATCCCTAAAGGTCTTCGATCATTGTGTGGAGGGAGATAATGGGGATGATGGGGTCTTCTTCACACACTCACTCATCCTCTTGTTTAGGCTCTTCTCTAACTTGAGCTGATACAAACAAAGTAGATATGAATATATAATTATAATACATCAAAATCAAATATATGTACACACAAAATTAATTATTTTCTTACCACCATCAAATAGTCACTCTGTACATCCACCTCAAAGGCTCACAAATGATCGGGTGTAATAAGGCCCTACAAAAATTCAATAAATATAATCACTTATAAATAACATTATAAATTTTGATACTAACTATTATAAACAACAATTAAAACCAAGAAAATTCTTCCATACCTCATTCAATGGCTCTAAACTAGCCATCACTGCAGAAACTCCACGATCGATGGACTGGTGAAGATGAAGAGAAGCCTTAGATGTCAACAACTACATGTCATATAATAAAATTTACATGTAACATCAAACATGAAACAAATATAATCAAATGAATTAAATTAACATGAAATAAATGTACCTCGATGAAGCTCATATCACATCTAGGCTCGGAGTCCCTTGTGAATGTCAATGGTCCAGTAGAGAACTGATGCACATGCATAATTTTTTCTTGTCAATCCTTCATATGATTACTTAATAAGTATATATATATATACTTAAGTGATTAAATCTTTCAAATCTTTATAACTCAAAGAGAGATGAGCTCTGCTAGGGTTTGTACAATTTGCATTTGAGCCCTTTCTACCTTACTATCTATAATTTTGCATTTAGTGTGGGAATTTATTTTAGGATATAGTGGCCTTGGCCCTCTCTGGCCCAATAGTTACTGCTTGTGCTGGAGTTGTTGCTGCATGTGAAAATGGCCCTGCTAAGAAAATGCCCGTGCAAATTTGTGCTCAAGGTATTTCATGAGGTAATTCCTCTCCTGACCTGGTTCTAAATATTTCTACTTTTGAATCTTCTTTTCAATGGCTAGAAACCCAAACCCTTATTGGGTATTTTGTGGATTACACTCCAACTAAAAGCATGCTACGTGAATGAGTGTCCAAGGCCTAGTCCCCCTAGGGAATTTTCCTTGAAGGGTTTTAGAACCTCACTAAGGGCTTTTTTTGTTTCATTTTGGTAACCCCTCTGAAGCTGAGAGCATTTTCAGCCATGGGTTGTGGATAGTTCACTCATCTATGCTTGTTTTCTAGAGATAGTCTTGAGACTTTTGCATCTCGGATGAACACAAAATTAGGGTTCTAGTTTGGGTAGAGTTCCCTGGGCTGCCCATCCCTTGCTGGTCTTTTCTCCTAGAAATTTCCCAAACTATGGGCAAAGTGATTTGCATGGAACCAATTTTTTTTTAAATGCCTGCTCTCAACAGAAGGACTATTTTGAGGTCAACCTCTCTAGGGACCTTAAAGAATCTATGAAAATTCAGATTAGTGCTACCACCTTTACCCAAAAAAGTGCTTTACTTGAGTCTCCCAAGTACTTTCTTTCACTATCAATCTACTAGCCATAAGATAAATGATTATCCTCTTCTTGAGTGCAATCACTCTTCGATGCAGGAACCCAAGTTAGCTCTAGCTATTTTAAAAGATGAGTGGACAAGGGTTGTCAAGAAAGGCAAGGGCACTGCTCAGACAAGCCTTGTTTCTCAAGAACCTAGCCATCCCAACTCTAGTGTTTCTCCTCTTGTGCTCACAACACCAGAGGTTCCCATGCCTGTGTTGCCACCTATTTCAAACCCTTCATCATATGGGATAAAACAACTGAAGGTCCAAGCTACTTGGGTTCATGTTCCTCAAGCAACCTCTATGATTTCCTCTCTATCTCTTCATCACTCTCATAGCCCTAAAGGCTGAAATGTAGTTGCTATCACCGGGGATAAATGAAGAGCCATCACTTTGGGTGACCCCTTGTTTGAATCCTCTACTTTCTTACATAACAACTTTTTGTCACTTGAGGATGAGGAGAATATGCAAGTTGGTTTATAATGAATTTTCTCTCCTGGTATGTGTGGGGGCTAATAGACCTCCCTAGAAAATATTTTTTTCACTATACCAAGCATAGGCTTGAAAATATTGATGTTCTATGCCTGCAAGAAGTCAAAGTCTCTAGGTTTCTTCTCAACTCAACTTGTCATGTGATCTAGCCATATGGTGTTAGCTTTTCTTTTTAGCATGAAGCTGGTCAAGGTGGTGTAGTCACTCTCCTCTCCCCTTAGCTTTTCCCTTTTTAAATTTCCCATGGTTCTGACCCCATGTAGAGAGTTGTTTGGATTTTGCCATCTTTTCAAAATTATTCTTTTGGCATTGTCAATATCTATGCCCCTAATGATGTAGTTGAGCACTCACACTTGTAGAGGTGGCTAGCTAATTCTTTTCCACCTACCACCTAGATATTCTATGGAGATTTTAATATGGTTGAGTTAGTTGTTGATAAAGTGTGCCTTCTGCCTTTTCAATGGTCAGGTGGAGAGTGAGAAACCTAGTTTTACATGAGACCAAGTTGGGTCTTTTTGATCCCAATGTTCATCACCATCAGACTAATGGCATCTGGTACACATGATACAACTTTTGAGAGGGAGCTAACAGGGTCCTTAAAAGATTGGACCGTGTTGTGATGTCTACTCAATCCCTTTTCTCTTTCTCTCACACGAGTCTTTTACCTATCACTCCACTTCCTAATGTGACTCTTTCAGACCATTTTTCCATCCACTTCTCCATTACCTAGCATTTCACCCCTCCTCATAATTATAAAATTTAGTTTTACCTTAATAATTTAGTGTTGTCCCATCTGCCCCTCCCGCTCATATTTTACAAACTTGGAACTTGGAACCTTGGCCCCACTCTTCCTCTAGGAGGATTCAGTGGTGGAACGATGCCATCACCTTTAATGGAAAGTTTCTTCACATTTATAAGAGGAAATTGACCACTTATTGTAAGAGATCCTATGAGGCCACTACCAAAGATCTTTGTACGACCACTGAAGCTCTTTCCATGAATCTATTTGATATGGATCTATAGGTTTAGCTTGCCAACCCTTGCCACCAGAAATAGGTTGTAGACAATTATACTTCCTGAGGAGCTAAACTCAAAGCCTGCCTTCACTGGCTGGAGGTTGGTGATCAAGCTTCCAAGGAATTTTTCAATGCATTGAGGGCTTGCCACTTTGTAGTGGGAATCAAACGTATTTTGGAGGGTTAGCACACCTTCTATGAGCTTTCATTCACCACTATGAAAAAGTTTTCATAGAGCAAGGTCCCTTGGTAGCCTTGGACCAAGTCTTGCAGGCTTGTTTTGTTGTCACTCCTAAAGACTTGCTCCAGAACAATATGTGTTTTGTGAAGAGAAGCTCACTTTAACAAAACTCAAGGAAGCTATCTTCTCCATGGTAGATGATAAGGCCCTTGGTTGCGATGGCTTCCCTTGTGAATTTTACAAAACATTTCGGGATGAGATTGGACTAGAGTTGCATAAGGTTTACATTGAGGCCTACAATTCCCATTCTCTAGGCAATATTATTAACAAGGGAAATATCAAATTCATACCTAAGGTGCGTGACCTTGAAGATATATGCAATTGGAGGCCTATTACTTTGTTGAATATCTCCTACAAGATCATTGCCAAGGCTCTCTCTCTTAAAATCCATCATCTTTTCCCTTAGATCATTCATCTTGAACAAATAGGTTTTATAAAATCCCATTATATCCTAGACAATATAATTTTTGTGTGGGAAGGGATGAAATGGGCTTGACATTCTGAGCAATAGGCCATCTTTCTCAAAATTGATTTTTCCAAAGCTTATGACCAGATTGAGTGGCCTTTCATCCTTGCAATGCTTCAGGCTTTTGGGTTTGGCCCTACTTTTTTACAGTTAGCCTAGATGCTTTTTGGGGATGCCTTTTCTTGCATCTCCATTAATGGCCATTAGTCTCAAGCTTTTGGGCTTTATCATTCAATTCAAAAAGGATGCCCACTAGTACCCTCTTTATATGTGTTGGTAGTAGAAGGTTTTGGGTATTTACTTACAAATTCCATCTCACAAAGGAGGATCTGGGGTATTTCTCTCTTGAATTCCCTTGATCAGCTTGTGAATGGCCATTTCGTAAATGACTCCTTCCTCACTCTTATTGAGGATGAAGAGAATGTTTCCTCTACTTTGTAATGTCTTGACACATTCTATCTTGCTTTAGGGTCTGCTATTTAGTGGCACAAAACCCTTTGCTATAGGAAGTCTTCCCTTCCTTGTCCTGCTTGGTTTGAAAAATATCAATGGAAATGGGTTCAGCATGGAGAATTCTTTCATTTTATGGTCATCCCTTTTTCCTTCCAAGCCTTAGCTGTCAAGCTTTGGAAAGTAGTTCTTGCTAGAATAGAGAAGAAGTTGGAGTATTGGATCACCAAACCTCTCTCCCTTGCCAGAAAATTCTAAATTTGCTCCAAAGTGTTGGCCACCACCCATGCATATTATTCTTCCTATTGGGCTCCTTCAAAGGACTCTTACCTCAAACTTGAGCATCTATTACATGACTTCCTCTAGGCATCAAACACTTCTCACTAGGGCTTTCATAGAGTTGCCTGGGATCTCTGTTGTCTTCCCAAAGAGTTTAGTGGCCTAGGCTTGCTATCCACCTAGAAGAAAGGAACTACTTTATGTGTCAAATGGGTGATTTGATCTATTTCCAAAAATGAATCATGGAATATTTTGTTAAGACATTGCATTTCTTTAGGCTTTTCGATTCACCAGCCAGCTAGGAAGGGGATTGGGTTTTAGACCCTTCTTGTCACCTCTAAATCTATCTAGATTTAGGGTACTTTTTTTGCCAAGAGTATTTGGAAAGCTTGGGAAGCACTTAATCCCTAGCTTCACTGGGTTGGTAATGGGTTCACAGATGGGCTCTCCATGAACCAACACAATCTACGATGATCACCTTTATTTTCTATCAAGGTGTTCCCCTCACTAAGGTGCATGAGGCTAGTGCTTTGCATTTTTCTAAACATGGCATAAGGATCCCTAAAGATCTTCTCTCAAGAGTTACTATGAGCTTACGGTCGTGGGAGGACATGAAAGTGCAATTCTGGCTCACTTGTCCAAATCGAAAAACTTTTGATCTTCTAGTTTTTGTGGTGCCTCCACATTTGTTACATAAAGTGGACATTTAGTCCTCTTTCCCTTGGTGGAAAGACTAGAAGTGGTATCTAGACTCCTCAGTAACCAACTATAAGCCTAGGCTAGGCTACTGATGGCTAGTTCCTCACCTGCCCATGGTTGATGTTCTCAACCAATGATGGCATTTGCAATCTTCTCATTGTACCTGGAGTCAAAGGTTCTCTACTATGTGGCACACCATTACTGAACCCAAAATTGTGCATTTTTCCTAGTGTATTCTTTCTTAGGGCTTGCCTTTTGGCCCTCGGATGTGGCATTTGGGAGTTCCTTACCCCTGTTGCCCTTTTTATGGTCAACCAGAGACTTTTTTGCACATTTTTTGGTTTTGTAGATGAGCTTAGTGTTACTAGAGATGGATTCATGATCTCCTTTTCCCTTTCTACCTAGAACCTTTTTCTTGGCATATAGTTATTTTGGGTGATAATACTCAAATACCCTTCAAGTACACCTAGATATGGCATGCTTTTAGACTAGAGATCTTATTTATCATTTGGAAAGATCACAACGAAGTTATTTATGCTAACAACACACTTGACATTAATGTGGCTATGTATGCTAAAGCATGTATTTATAACAATTTCATGTTATAGATTCAAGTACAAATAGATAAAGTGGCTTTGGAGGTGGCTCACTTATAGGAGCTTTTGGCTCATTGGGGAAATACCCTCTGTACGGTATCCCATGTTCCATTGGATCTGGTCTCTAGTGACCGTACTCCTCCTCATGCTCACCATCGAGAATGTAGTAGTTCTACTCGTCACTCACACATGCCTTGCTCCTAGCTGCACTACTCTCCAAGTAGTGGTGCTTTTGGTTGGAGCCACTCTTCTGGAGGATCTGGTGGTCGGCACCACTATGCCTTGCCTCCCTGGAGGTCAAGTTTGGGGTGGTCCCCAATGGCTCCTCCTGTTGCTCTTGCTACCAATTGGCCCTCTACACACTTAGACCCCAAGTGGGTGTTTCCTCAACTAGACTTAGCCATTTCTCCTCCTAGGATTGAGGGAGAGAAAGATGAAGATAATTTTGCTACTGCTAATGATGGATGGGCTCACCCTGAGCCATCTACTCACCCCACCCTTGGGTGGGGCTATGATGATAAGGATCTTCCTCCCTCAATTGGTGCTACACTAGTAGCTTGCGAATTTCTACATTTTCTACTATTTTCTAGAAGTTTTTTTTGATGAATAGTTGATTTTTGGCCTATGGCTGTATGAAAGCGTGGGGTGATCTTATTTCCCCTGGCCCCTTTTTTTGTGAATATGTAACTTTATTGTATTTTTTTAAAATATAAGGAAGGGACTATTCATCAAAAAAATGATTAAATCAATACATACCTCTTCACTCGTTGACGAGATGAAAAATGGGGCTAGGGAATCTGTACTAGGGCCGCCAACACTCTTACCCTAAATTTTGAACAATGTCAATACATGCTAATTAATTAGTCATTCACTATACATACAAAATATGTTCAAATTAGTTTATTATAATTGTAATTTACCTGTGTGTCAATGCCAAATATGTTAGTTAGGAACTCATCACTAACTAGCCCATCATCCATACTATCTCCAACATGACTACCAAATGTGCATACAGATCCACATGATGTGCACATGTGACCATGACACACAGAAGGCTCCTCCTCAACTAATGGACTTGTATAATGAATGAGGGTCTACTTCAAAGCATTAATAGTCCCTAGAGTGTTGGTCTCTACATGTTCCTTCACAACTGAAGGAATAATCACATGCTCACCTTGTGGCTTAAGAATAGGTGCCCTAATTAGATTAGGGTCATGACGTGCCCCCAGCCTCTCAAATGATGACCCCCCACCTCTACCTTGAGATTCTAATATATCAAAATAATTGGGGATCTCACCAAGGATAAATTCATAATACAATTTCTTTAAGAAATACATTGGAACCTTGTGATTATTATAGGCAGGGGCATCAAAGACCATCCACCATCTATCCCAAAAGTTATTTCTAATACCATCATGTATGCACCAATGGATGGGGAACCTTTTAGTTTTATGTTTAATAATATCTTTTTCTCCAGGCTTTTTAAACAATGCACAAATGCTACCCTTTGCTTTTTATTTTATTTTTTTAAACATCTTGATATGATAATTTGTTTGCATAATATCTTCTTTTTTCATCCCTCTTAACTTTCTAAATATCCAATTGACCACTAACATAAGGTACATGGGTCATAATGGACTCAAGGGAGGATGCCAATTGTGCTCTCACTAGATTGGTTTGTCCAGAAGCTTCGAACCTACTAATGAGTGCTTCTAATTCATTTTTCCCTCTTTGTATTTAATTCATTATGTTGTCTTGGGTGCCAAGAGGAGGTCTTCCAAGCAGTGCAGGTTGCATAATTTCTTGCTCTTGTTGTGGTGGGTTTTGATTTTCATCTTTGGAAAGTTTTGATTTGGCTCTTGTGGAGGGTTTTTATTTTGATTTTGTTGATCCGGTTGGGCATTTGGCAGTTCATTCTTCACATTTCTTGATAAGAAACCAATTGCAATCTAAATAAATAAAAATATTTAAAAGAAAAATTGAAAAAAACCTACAAAACAATGTAAAAACTTACAAAATAATGCAAAAACAAGAGTAGAAAACATATGACATGATCTTGATCTTGAACTTCGGTGATGGCGAGGCATTTTGAGGAGGTGGGTGACAAATTTCTTCAATTTCTTCAATCCACATGTGTTCTATGAGGGGAAATGCAAAAAGAATAGAATGGGCCATAGGTTTGCAGCCCATTTATTAAATTCCTTACTTTTCAAAAGCGCATAAGCGCTATAGCATGCACATGCTTTTGGAAATTTTTAAAAAACTTTATGTGTCATGTCTTTCGCACCACAACTTGGTGCACATACCCTGAGAGGATAAGATTCATTGTGTAAATTTTTTGCAAATGAAATGAAGAAATAATTTGAGATGTCAATGTGTTTAGAGATTAAATTATTTGTTGGTTTACAAGTCTATCAAAAGATAGGAGGAATATACATTACACAATCAAAGTATATCAAGTAGATATTGAAAACTTTTGGTATGCAAGATTCAAGAACAGTTAGAAAACCTATGGCCACTGGACATAAATTGTCAAAGAATGATGTTTCTGTAGAGATAAATCAAACATTGTATAGATCCATGATTGGAAAATTGTAATATGTTGTTTATAGCATACCTGACATTGTATAAGTAGTTGGAATAGTTGGAAGATTTTCTATTAATCCTAAAGAGAGTTACATGATGCTTGTGAAAAGAATAATGAGATATCTAAAAGGCACATAAGACTATGGATTATGGTACAAGAATAATGAAAATTTTGAGCTATATTGGTAAATAGATTTGTGTTCACACAAAAATCTTGCAAGATAACTCAAAGATGCCCAAATTTGAAGACAAACTAGAACCAATAATTGGATCGCATTGCAATAGAATTATGCAAGCGTCCTTTGAATTTTATAGGGTACAACTCCTTGATTGAATATACAATGAATGAATTTAAAGGATTCTTTTAAACAGAAAGAAAAGGCTTCCCTCACTATTCTTAGATAGGGGGACAATCAAATAAACTATAGCAAAGTAAGTCAAAAGTCTGGTAAACAAAGGAAATTCATAGCTTTCCTATCGATCACCATTGAAAAGAGCTATGAAATAGATATATTATCTAATGCATGCATAATATAAGTATCCAACATCAAAAAGAGATTTGATAATTCAATGTCAATTCAATCCTAAACCGATATAAAACAATCCAAAGTATACAATCTTTGAATATATATATAAGATATTTTTCATCCAAAAATAGTTGTGCTCCTATATAATATTAGAAAAATGGGCGGGGGCCCTAGCTCGGTTGGCTAAATCTTCCCTATTGCAGGGGGTTGGTCATGGGTTCTAGTCTCCCCCATCCCCGTGGTATCGGTGGGTGTGTTGCGCCAGCGCTACTGGTCACGTTAAAAAGTTTACCAGGCACATTAAAAGAGTAAAAAAAAAAGAAAAAAAAAAGAAAAAAAAATTATCTTCATAGAAACTAAAACTAAATCAATGTTAATAGTGTGATTTCCATCAAAAATTACCAACCCTATACATTCTATATTCCACTCATGCACAACATACCATCTACTTCATTTAGAAAAAGAAGAACTCTTTCCTTGGACTATCACTTTCCTTTATAACATCTCCCCTTTTTGATAACATCTGTCAGTTTTAATAATCAATTCTTGATCCTCTATAAAGTTTTTATAATTTTTTTGCAAATATCCCCCTTCACCTTTCAGTTAGAATCCCTATTATATGCCATTTAAACTTTCTTTATTAGAGGACACATATGGCCACATGGCACCACTTTGCTTCAGTAACACTTGGTATTACCTCCAATCTATGAAATAGTTGCCACCAAAATATTAATCTTTCATGATAGAATTCTCAATCATGTGCACTTATTAGATTATAGTAAAAGATGTGATAATATGTTGATTCCATGTAAACAATGTATTCAAAGTTTTAATGTTCATTTGTATATCTTCAATCCATCATGTCTTTTTAGACCACCAAGGCTTTCCCCTTGAATGCCAACATCTCTGGTAGAACTCTCCAATTTCTCACATCTTTTGTACACTTTTGATGCAATTCAAATATCATTTGAGATCCCATATCTTGATATTGATGCCCATGTCATGACTGAGCAGGTGTAAATGATCTGCAGGTTGTCCTATGTGATCCACCATTACACATTCATACCCATGCCTTCTCCTAAGAGAGCCGAGCTCACAAAATTGTTGTTCAAGCACTAGGTTTCCTTTCTACTATGCCCACACACTATGACAGAAGTAAGTGGCATGACGGGAGCATTCCCTTCATGATTGTTACATTGTTTTTAAACCTCTCCTAATGCTTTTACGCATGCAGTGAAGCTTGGGTTATCCAATGCCTCTGCCTCTCTAAGGCACTTTTGTATGCATCTAATGCTATTGAGTTTGGGTCAAACTTTATATACCTTCAAAAATAGACATTACCTAGGTTGGGAACTGCTAGAAAATAAAGAGCCTACAATAGGTGAAACTAATCTCTCTTGTTTGTTTTGTCCTAATGGACTAGTGAGTGGATAGAATTTACATTTCTCGAAGATGTGAAAAGGTTGTGCCTTTTGTCATAGAGCCTAGCTTACACTTTCCACCAAGTGATCACACTTGGAGATTCAATGTGACAATAAACCATTTCACCAATTGTTCTTACATCAAACATTGTCTTCCATCATTGGGGCATTTTGTCACATTGTTTATGTAAGCCTCATGAGAGAATCTTTCAATAAAAATGAAGTCCTTTGAACTTTTGTATGATTCCACATATTAGATTGTATGTCAATACCATGATTCAATCCTTTAAATGCTTGAAACCTATGGGTTTTGAAGGCTTGACTCCCTGAAAGGTCCTATTCCTTTTTGAGTAAAATTATTTGAACTTCCTCTTTCATCAAGATTTTGTCTCTATTTGTGGATATTTCAAAGAATAGTTGTTGAACACTCTCAACTCTGGACATTTTTTATACTTTCAAATGTGCATGTATGTTTTCTTTTTGGAATGTTGAGCTTGGGTAATATGTCAAATGATCTTCATGCATTGTTGATGTATGCATCTCACATGGAAAAACCTGAATGAAATTAAGGGAAATGCTAGTGTATCTTTTAGCTGCATATATGCTCATATACAATTGACTATGAGAGTACACTAAAACTTCATCCATGCATCGTTGAGACTTCATTTACTTCATTCCCTTTATAGGTGACTCACATATTCATAATTTTGAGTTCTTGGATTTTGGATTTTGAACATCTGAGCTATAAGTTTGAGCTTTTGAAGTCTAGTCAACATGGGTTTTTTGGACTAAAGAACCTAACCGTTCAAAATACTAAACATGTGAAACTTTAGAATCATGTGCATTTTCAAAGCTCTAATTTAAACATCATAGCTTGGTCCATAGTGATAGGATTTTCTAGTTAACAAGTGCCTTATTGCTAACTAACCTTCTGGACAACACTTAACCAATTAAGGCAATACTCTAGATCCATTTGTAACACTAATATTATTTGTATACCATATTTTTCTTTAAAGGGATTAAGAAGGGAGAGAGAGACTTTTGATATTTTAAATAATAATCCATCAGTGTCTAAACCTTGAAATTGAGCTTCTAAACTGATCTTGCATTCAAAATCTTGAACTCACACTTCTGTACTTCTGAGACATTACACATGATCATCTGACTATGGTCTTGCATATTTTGGAAACAATTTTCTGAACACACCTATTGTGTCACATCAAAAAAATGAACCTATTTGAAATGTAGATTGAGCCTTCATACCCATTGAACCATTTGAACCTTTGAACTTTATACCTTGTTCAATTGGTTCCAAATTTACAAAAGAGAGTCTTGAACTTGTGTGTTTGAGCACTTTGATTCCTTATCACGAAACTTCACGTGAAACCTACTTTAGAAAACATTTTCAACAAAGACTAGAGGAGATTTCAAGATAACCAAGGAAAAGATCATCAGGAGGATGAGATTTTTAAATTTAAAATTGAGGTTCAAAATGCCAACTAACAAGTTGAAAGTATCTACAAATGATGATTAGGCTGGTAGTGTTGATGATAGAAAAAGAACTAGTAGAAGCACTTTATTTCTAGGAAAGAGGCTGATTTCATGGACAAGCAAGAAGCATAACTATATTTCACAATCCACAACAAAAGCTAAGTATGTTGTTGCAAGAGTGAATTGTTCAAATATTGTTTGAATCAAGAAATTGTTAAAATGTATAAAGAAAGAGATTAATTAGCCTGTAGTGATCTATTGACACATTACAAGTGCTATAAACCTTTCAAATAATTTTGTGATGCATACAAAGAAAAATAATATTGAGACCAAGTACCATTATGTGAGAGAATTAGTGGAAGATAAATAAGTGAGGCTTGAATATGTGAAAACAAAGGAGAATATAGTTGACATATTCACTAAGGCATTAGCTAAATAAGCACATGTGTACTTAAGAGGAGAGTTAGGGGTTATTACCTTATCTAAAAAAAACTATGAAGAGATGTACACTTGCATCAATTTTTTTATCAGAATATCTTACATATTGATGTAGGAGATCACGCTTTAGGATCTTTCTAAGGTGTGAAGTGATGTGAAGTAGTGAGAAGAGATGAAATAGAAGTATTTACCCAATGATAAAGGAAATAATACTAGATATAAAAAATAATTGATATTTTCATGTAAATAGATATGTCTAAGAATGAACCTATTATGGTGACTAAAATACCTTTGAAATTATTGTGAAAGAGGGAGAGAAAGATAGGAAAGCATGCATGTGGTAATTACCATGACTATCTAATGAGAGAAAGATATAAGAAAGAAGGAATGAAGAAAAGAGAAAGAGGGAGATAAGGAAAGAGATAAAACAGAGAAAGAAGTGAAACAAAGGGAAAGAAAGATGTGAGAATGATATGGTGACCATGAAGGAGTGATATGATGAAAGAAGAAAGAAAGCGTGATATACAAGATTATGAGAACATGAAGCTAATATTTAGAGGGAGCATATTGGAGATTATTGACAAGAATTAGAATTAAACTAAGGATTATAATGAAGAATGAAACACAAAGGGATATGAGCAGTGAAACACTTGAGGTGTTGGTTACTTTTTGGATTGTATGGTAACTTATAAAGTGTTGCATTTTGAAGGTGTTTCCATCAATGCCAAAGAGGGAGATTGTCAGAATTACAAATGTGGAACAATTGTTATGTTATCATTGATGTCAAACCTTATTGGTAAGACATTTTATAACACTATAGAGTGCCATGTCATTTGATTGATGAAGAGGATTTGAAAATAAGAGTTCAAGAGATGACCTAGTGAAAGGCTATGTTGAGATGTGAAAGTGTGATGAAATTTAATGGGCACTTGATAAGTTAGTACTTAACAAGATAATGTGTTATTTATTCATTACAATAAGCAAGGAAGAAAGCTTAGTTGAGAAGAAAAAAGAGCTGCGAAGAAACCAAGTATCTAAAGTAGAAGATTAAGGAACTTAAGCATTGCCAATCAAAACAACATTGGTCAAGTATTAGTATTGACTGGGTGAAAGAGAATGTTGAGTGATAGTAATGACTGAGTCTCATAGTGTAAGCCAAGAAAGATAGTTTTATGATGACCTTGTATGATGACCTTGTGATTTAGTGATGACCAAGAAACATAATGTAGTTATGACCAAGTGTTAGAAAATTAATAGTTTGAGAAAGAGTTGAGATTTGTGGTAGACTATTAAATTCTCAAAATAATCAAAATGTGTTAACGATAAAGATTGATGAGATGGATTATTTAATGCATGAAAAATATTAGTTGAGATAATGCAAGAGCATCTTGGGTTGCATTTCTATCCTTCGTGTTTTTCAAGTTCCTTAGTTGCTATTGAGTTGCAATGTCTTGCATTGTCAAGTTCTCTTTCATTGCCTAAGACAATGAAGGGGTACAATGATTCTATTTTTTTTTTTGTGGATAGATTTTCTAAAATGTATTAGTTCATACCATGTAAGAAAACATCATATGTTGAGCATCTTTTTAAGATTTTCTTGAAAGAGATTGTTAGATTGCATGGATTACCAAAAAATTATTATTTCTAACAGAGATTGTAAGTTTTTTTGTTACCTATGGAAGACTTTGTGGAAGAAGATGGGTACTGAGTTGAATTTAAGTTCTACATTCCATCCACAAAAAAAATGGATAGAGAAAGGTTATTAATAGAAGCTTGCTTAATTTTTTAAGATGTTTAGTTTGAGATAAGCTGAGTAACTGGCAGCTAGTATTGGCACAAGATGAGTTTGCATGTAATAGCTCTTTGAATAGGAGTACAAGGAAAACACATTTTGTGATTGTTACTAGAATACAACCTAAAGGGATATTAGATGAGAGAAATGTTGCTGGTGAAGAAAAGAGAAGTACTACAGGGGAAGAATTTTCTAATTTCATGAAGTCTTTGCATGAGGAAGTAAAGTTGAGGTTGGAGAAAATTAATCTAAAGTATAACGAGAATGTTGATAAGTCTATGAGGTATCATGTTTTTGAAGTTGGCTATGAGTTGCTGGTACATTTGAAGAAAGGAAGACTTCCCATTGGAATATATAGTAAGTTGAAGATGAAGAAGTTTGGACGTTATAAGATCTTGAGAAAGTTTGACACTGGTAATGCTTATGAAGTTGAGTTACCTGATGACATGGATATATCTCCTATATTCAATATCATTGATCAGTATAAATATCATGAGTTAGATGATGATTTTTTTGTATTAGATGATTATCCTAAGGAACAGATTGGAGAGGTTGAACAAATATTGGATCAAAAAGTTGGTAAGAGAACAAGAGAAAAATATTACTATGAATATTTGGTGAAATGGAAGAATAGGCCATTTGAAGATGTTTCATGGATTTCCCAATCTAAGTTGGATTCAACTTAGGTTGTGACATCTTAATGATTCAGGAGAATCATTTCTTTCAACCCAGGTTATTTGATGCAAGAGCATCCTGGGTTGCATTGCTATCCTACATGTTTGTCAATTTCCTTAGTTGTTGCCGAGTTGTAATGCCTTGCATTGTCGAGTTCTCTTTGGTTATTGAGTTCATAGTTGTTACCAAGTTCTCTTTGATTGCCCAATTCTCTTTGGTTTCTAAGTTCATAGTTCTTGTTGACTTCTCTTTGGTTACCAAGTTCGTAGTGGTTTCCAAGTTGTATTTGGTTGTCAAGTTTGTGTATGTGTTAGGTACTGCTAAGTGTGAGTATTGTTTTAGGTCTTCTTTGACTGAGTTGTTTGTGTTTGGTTCCAATTTGGTATGACCTTGCTTATTTAATTTTGTGATGTGCATTTGTTGAGAGCTGACTTGTGGCTTGGTTTGCATTTAATGTAAGAGTTTATTTAGTTGGTATTTGTAACAGGTAAAATTGTGGTCATGCAAGTATTTGAAGGGGTCTTGGGTAGAGTCTTAGATAGACAGGTTGAGATTGAAAAAAGAAGTAAAGTTGGAATGAAAATTTTATCATTCAAGATTGAAGTTTGAATTGTAATGTTGGTTGTAACCAAAAAGGCCTTATAGCTGGGCATGTATGTTGATGATTTGATGAATCTATAAAGCATTTTGGCTCTTCTATCTCCTTTGGTTTTCGTTCTTTATGTTTTTTTCTACTGTGTTTACTCTTGCAGGAAAATTTGATAGCTAGGTGTGCCTTTGGCCTTAGTTATCTCGTTTCCTCCCTATGTCATGAGTGATCAAAGGTTGAGATTTAAGGAAATGTTTCAAGAAGTTTCAAGAAGGAAGATGAAGAACATAAGATGGTTAGATTCATTGAATTTTTTGAATTTAATCATAATCCTAAGATATATGATTATGTTTAAGAAGAAAAAGATCTAAGATACCTATTTAAGAAGGCATATGTGATGTTTCAGTGGGTTGTTGGACTAGAATTTGTGGAGACAAGTGGAGAAAAAACTTGCAAAGGAGAAGTGTGAAGTTTGTGATGTGGGAGATTGCTTGAAGAGTTGCCAAGCATATTTGAGTTGTTGAGAGAGATGGAGTCTAGTCAATGAACTAGAATTAAGCTTAATGGAGATCTAAATTCACAAAGTGAGTTGTATGTTATCAAGTCAAACCTAGTTGTTACATTCTATAAATTGTGACACTAGTAAAATCCTTTTGATTAAGGTTGACCTAATAGTTATTTGTAAATCTTTTAACAAGATGAAATCTAAGGGAATGCTCTAAAGGCCTCTAACAAGGCCACTCATAACATGGTGATTAAATATTTTAATAGGGTCACACCTAAAAACATGTTTTGTAACCTTTAATAGGGTTCACTCCTAACAGAGCTCACTTTAGAAGAGTGAAAAGTGGTAGCATGTTACTTGGTGGTTTTTCCTAAATCGAGTTTCCATGTTAAATAATCATTTCAAACATTTGTGACAATTTTTTTAATGTGTTTATGCTACTCACTATTTTAAGTTTGAAGTTTATTGTTAACTATGATAATATTCTACCAGTTGGCATATATTGAACAAAGAGAAAACATGGAATGAATAAGTTGAATCGCAATGAATAATTTTATTTCATGAGTTTGATTAAGTTTGTTGGAGTTATTAAAAGTTGATTTTATACATCTAGACCTTAGTATAATTGATTCACCCCCACTCTTAGTTATTCTAAATATTTCAACATTTGGTTATAACTAGGAAGGCCTTACAGATCGACACATTGTATGCAATCAATTTTTTATGAATAAAGAGTTGAATTTGGTATGAGATCTTGTTTTGTGTTTTTGATGTATAGTTATTTTTAGGGGGAAGGAGAATCTTTAATAGAACTGTAGGTGTCCATAATTTTTGGCCACTAAGCCATTCAAATATGTATGGAATGAGAAGAGGGGAGTTTCCAAATATGATTCTATGTATGCTACAAATTAGATTAGCTAGAACCCAAAGGAAGAAGGGTGGAAATACTAAATTTTAATTATAAAGGGGAATGCATTTACAAGGAAATATACTCTTCATCCCTTGATAGGATAATGTGTATGAAAAATTAAACTGATTGCTTAAATAAAGTAAACCTAGGTGTTATGTGAACATAATTATCCTAATTAAGATATAGATCTAGGGTAAAGATATGAAAGGAAATAAAATATGAAAGAATCACCTTGACATGCATAGAGCAAGATGTATTTTAGTTCTGAAATGTGTAGATCTAATATGTTTCTGAATATCCATCTATGGATCTTGAAATGAAACAATGAAATGAACAAAACCTGAAATCTCCTCAGAAAAGGATACTCAATGTCTAGGTCAACCTGGAAAGCCACCATTCCACCAAGTTGATGTTGTTTAGTGACCTACAAGTGACTTCTCTAGGTTGCTCCTAAAAAGTAGGTTCTAGATTTGTAAACTTCTATTGGCATCCTATAGGTAGACATATAAAATAAGGGTTTTGTGGTTGAGGTTTGATGAGGGATTTCCTTGGTTAATCCCTAGGTTAAGAAATTAACTATAAATTGAAATGCAATTAATAAAGGAAATCCTTGCATGTAGTAAATCTAAATAATATCAAGTGAAATATACAATTACATTCAAAGATACAATTGCCTTTGATATGTGATCAAATATACATAAATGTAATAGCCTTGACTCAAAGAAACCATAAAGAAATCAAAGAAGCCAAAATCTCATGTATGGAAATGTATGTGACATGCCATGAATGAACAATAGAAGAACTTGAATGAATTGAAATGATAGATCTTCTCCTTAGAGAAAAACTCCACTAACACATTAAATGTAGAAGCTTGGTGTAAGAAAGAGATGCTTAGAATTCAATTCTTGAAGATGCTTGCTTAAAGAATGCCTTGATTGCTTCCTTGTAGAGATGAGATAACTTGAGAATGAGATCAGATATGAAAATGAAGCTCTCAAGCCTCCTTTTATACTAGTTTTTTGGTGAGAAAACAACTAGAGAAAGCAAGGGAGATAATTAAACTAATTGGTAAACTTGAGAACTTTTGGACCCTGAATCCCACAACTACCAGGGACTAGGTCAACCTGGGTCAACCTTTCCCTCATCTATGTCAATGTGGGAGGTCTAGGTTGACTTGGGTTGACCTATTTTAGTCTAGGTCAACCTAGTCCCAGAGGTCAGGTTAGGGGAGCCACAAGAAGCTCCAAAGGGAGGTGTAGGTAAAACAAAAAGATAGTTTATTGATCAAGAGATATACTCAAAATAATATGAAAGCTACACCTAGAAGACAATATTAGAAAGTGAGAGATGAAAGTGAAGTATGAAATGGAAGAGAAGAGGAGAAAAAGAGACCAAAACTACACTAAGGAGGGCTAAAAGATCTCAACATGAAGTGCATACATTTTAAGATGATACATTTAACCTTTACTTTAGCAGGAGTATGAGGCATGTCATACTCTTAGTAAAGGAAGGATAGAAGAAAGACATTGTCACATCAAGGTAGAAAAATCGCTAAGCTTAAAGACACAATCCACCAAACCTAGGATCCTAACTCCATTCCCATGCATAAGAGCACAAGAAAGAAGAACAAGAAAACCAAAAAAAAGAAAGGAAAAACAAATCCAAAAAAATACAGAACTGGGTCATTACAAAAGCCCAAATCAACTAGTGAAAGAGACCTTAGCTAATAAAATTTCTCATTAACTAATATCATATTTGGAAGGCTATTGCAAAACATAAGAGACCATATAGGAAAGACAAGAGAACTACAAAGGACTACACCTCTCATGATTATGTCTCACCAACATGAGAGAGAGAGAGAGAGAGAGAGAGAGAGAGAGAGAGAGAGAGAGAGAGAGAGAGAGAGAGAGAGAGAGAGAGAGAGAGAGAGAGAGAGAGAGAGAGAGTAATTCTAACCCAGTAAGGTTTGTGTCCCTTACCATTAATAAAAATGAGAAAGGATTGAATGGTCTAATAGGTTTGTGTGCCTCATAGTCAATCCCCAAAAACAAACATCAAATGGTCTAGTGGGTTTGTATGCTTGGTAATCTATCCTGTGCACTTTTTTATGACTTGGCATGCAGGTGTATGTATGTATGTGTCCCAATAGATTAATTTTCTGGTATTGCTATGGAGTGTAAATCTATGTGTGTTATACTAGGAGAGATTTAGCAAAAAATAAGGTGCATTTCCTCAGGATGGAGAAGTTGTAGGGCCCATTTGCCATTGCACCAAAAGCCATGACTATTAGTGAACATGGAACACCACATAATTAACCACCTGTGGGCAGGGAAGTGCATTGCATCACCCAAAAATCTCCCCCTCGATGCACATACCAGGTTCTTATGGGGGTTAGGAAGGCACTAGAGAGATTTGAACCCATGACCAGGCCAAAACCAGGCTCTGATACCAATTGTGGGGCCCATTTTCCATTGCACCAAAAGCCATGACTGTTAGTGAACATGGAACACCACATAATTAACCACCTGTGGGCAGGGGAGTGTGTCGCATCACCCAATAGAAGTATCACTGATACCTATAGAGGATTTAGTAAATGCTCATGCATAACCCACATGTATGAGATTTAGCATATGTGCTTGTGTATGCGAACAAGACATGAACTAAAAATACAAAGATTTGAGGGTGACCTATAAATCATACTTACTAGACAAGGCTAAAGTACTCCAAGTCATACTCATAATACATGTTTGTGCTTCTTGCAAACTATGTATAAAGAGGGCGTATATATGTCCCCTACATAGGATGAATATACAGCCATAGACATCATAAGGAAGAGAATAAAGGACAAATAATTCTATCTACAAGGAGATGTTCTTTATCAATAATGTATACCATAAAATTATAAAAGAGTTTGAACTCTAATATGCTAAGGAAATAGATAAATTGTGAAAGGATATGTCACAAATGAGAAGATACCCTTGAAAGAAAGAGATTTGATGTACAAGATAGGTACCTTTAATAGGAGTGTCAAAAAAAAGATAAAAATTCCAAGAAGAAAAAGGATGCACCTATTTAGCCCCCTCTATAGGTAAAATAGGGAACCTTGGAAGAAGGATGACAAGCTTTAGATCACATGGTAAGGGAAAATGTTTATAATAAACATAGTTTTGCAAATAAAGAAGAGGTGATTATAAAGGACACACACCTCTAATAGAAGAAGTCATGATCAAAGCATCATTCCTTATAAAAAAATAATGTCACATAACAAAAAAATTCCATTGTACCAAGGAAAGCCAATCCTTAGACAAATAAAGGAGAAAAAATATACATAAGGTCTTGCCCCCTAAGCATCAGACAAGAAAGAAAGTATTGTTAGAACTACAATTGAAACAATTTTTGTATTGTCATTGATGTCAAATCTACTGATGAGACATGTTTCTATCCAATCTAAATGTCATATCTATTTGATTTATGAAGAGGATTTCAGGAGTTTCTCATTAAAAAAGCACCTAGAGGAAAGGTTGAGTTATGAAAAGAAAGCTACAATGTACATTTGATTAGTTAGACTTTGATAAGAAAAAGTGATTGTTTATATCATGTTGATGTTCAAGTCTTTACAATACAAGTCAAGATATATCACTTATGTAAAAATTGACAGAACAAGACACTAAAAGATCAAGAAATTGTGATGACTATGCCAAGTGATGCTAGTACCAATCGAGCCACAATAAGTGTCGAGTAAATTTAGTATTGACTGAGCATCATTATTGACCAAGAAAAATAATTTGATGTTGAGCTAGAAGTTCTACAACAACTAAGCAATTTAGTGATGATCGAGTGTTAGAACTTGGTAATGACTAAGTGACAATATTTTCAATGTGTATGAGAAATCATGATTTGTAGCCAACTCAGTTGATTTCTTGGGATATGGAAAATGTGTTAAAGATAAATATTGATGAGTTGGATCATTTAATTCAAGGAGAGGATTATGTATCATACCTAATGAATGAATTCAATGAGAAGTTTATAGAAAAGGAGGAAGATGAACAGTGAATGTGTTGGATTAGATTGTGAACCCTAAGATCTATAGTGATTACAAAAATGAAAAAGGACCTAAATTACCTATTTAAGGAGGTATCGGGGTGAACTTTCAGAATGCAGGACAAAAGGAGAGAGAAGAGCACAAATGAGATATGTGAATAAGAGACTGTTACCTCTGGTTTTGCCACCAAAAGGTTCAAATTCAAATCCGCGGCCTATTCAACGGTTAGCCAAAAAATTGCTATTTTAATGCCCCGACTCGCCAAGGTTCTGTGACTGTCAGACTTTAGATAGATCAACGGTCGGCATGATCTTGTCATTGAAAGTTGCACGGGAGGTAGTGTTGGTGACATCACGCCCGAACGACATGTGTTGGTGGGCCCGATAGGAGGCTACAACAGAGGGCGGGTTGGGAAAGTTTTCCGACGCCGCAAGCGCTATGGCGCTATCACACGCCAATCGAAAAATCTCCATGGCGACATAGTGCCCAGTGGAGATACTCACGACAGTGGGCGGGACACATGGCCAAAAATGTTGTAACGATCGGATAAAGTTTTGCGGGCCAGAGAAAATAAACGGCGAGAACTTCAGACATTGGCCCCCATTGCGTACCTTATCTGCCCAGTTGGCAGAGCTCGTGTCACGATAGCGAATCAAAAGAAGCATGCACAAATAGGGACATGTCATCAGTTGGGCACTATGGCGCTATGGAAATTTAACCTCGATTTTCCCATAGCAACATGGCGCCCGGTTGACACGTGGTCACCTTGTGAGGCCAAGTCGCAAGATTTCCTAGTGGTGTCCAAATGGGCCAGTGAGGAACCACCGTGTGTAACCAGGCTAGAGTCTCTATCAGTACGATTGGCATAGTCAAGGTTTTTGATCTCCATCGTCAGTTTTGGTTACATCAACGGATTGCGCCATCTCGCTATGGCGGAGATGCACAGATATTATCTTGGCGACATAGCGCCCATCCGTCGCGTGGCCATCCTACGGATCAAGTCTCGGGTTCACCAACCGGATGATGCCGTGTGTATATTTTAGGACACGGCAACCAGTAGGCCCAGTAGTTCAGGAGGGATGGCGAGTGAAGTACATCACTCTGACTGTCAGATTTGAGGAGATCTACGGCTGGCGCTATCTTGCCATCAGGAGCTGCTCAGACTTTAGCATCAACGACATGGCGCCCGTGCGCCACGTGTCCTGGCGGGGCTACGTTTCATGTCGCCAGAAGAAAATAGGGTGGGGTGACTGACAAACCAATAGGGGGATGCCACATGTTGGCGGGCCCAGTGAATCAATAGGAACGGAGGGTTACGAAAGGTCAGGTTCTCCACCGTCAGATTTGAAGAGATCAACAGTAGGCGCCATGTCGCCTTAGTGAAGCTGCGAGATTTTTACCATGGCAACATTGCGCCCGACTGACACGTATCGGTGGGGTCAGGTCTCACCGGATGCATCATTGAGGTGGTGCCGATTTGGATGGGGCCCAGTCACAGGAAAGAGATTCTGCGGCGAATCAGAAACAACCAAGTGTGCCAAGTCAGAACACAGATGCGTCGTGGGGCCGAGTTTCTTAATGCGATCAGCGAATTGAGGGGTCGATTCTCCACCATCAGATTTACAAGAATCTAGGGTCGGTGCTATCTCGCCATGGAGGAATTGCGCAGATTTTACAATAGCGAGTTAGTGCTTGGAAGACACGTGTCCTCCCATTTTGGTTTTCAACATGGAAATTAGTTGACGGCCAGCGGTTAGGTGATAAGGTGGTGCAGTTAGTTCGATGAAGGCGGTCAACCGCGGAAGGACTCTCCAGGTGGCAAGACAAAGGATTACAATTGGCTCACGTGGCCTAGTCGGCTTATAGGGAGTCGTGTCGACTGATAGGCTTGGATGATTCATGAACCAAAATGCAGAGGCGATCGACGTATCTTGCGATCTGATCTTCGCGATCAGTTTTGACCTACCAGGAATGAATGCAGGACATAAGGACACTCCACCCATCCGGTCGATCCATCTACCATGTCAGGGAATGTTGTGGCACCGTTTCTATCTTCTTCAGGCTCTTCTCAGAAGAAATGAGATTTCTCGGTACGCAGGCCAGGATTTCAATCCAGATCCCCGATTGGATTCTCATGACAGGAAGTTAATGCCAGTAGGTAAGAAGTGAATGTAACGCAGAAATCTTCAGTTGTGCCTGATCTATAAGGGCAGTTTCGTGATCTGTTCTGAGGGTCGATTCTTCCTGATTCCTCTGCTACTGCTTGCAGACTTGCAGTGTAAGACCCCTTTATCTCTGAGCCATGTAATAACCTGTATCATCTCTTTCAGCCATCAGTGTGAATGTGCATCACTTTGCCTCCCATTGGTGTATTGTTGAGATCAACGATCTGCATACTGTATCTATCTTTGGCCTATCGAATAATACATAAGTGAAATCTCCTTTTCCTAGTGTCATTCGGTTGGTTTCTCCTGATCTGTATGTGATTACTGATCGATATAAGTCTGGATGTGTATGAATTTTGTATGTTATTCTGGTTTTGTAGCATATACATGGGCGGGAATGAGTCTGAACACTCTATTTTGGTGCATCACCACCTTAGATTAGACTAGGTAGATTTGCTTTGATGCTCTCTTTCTCTCTTTCCCTTCTGAGAATAGATAGGTGCGCCCTGACAGTAAGAGGAAGCTGGCCTTCTCCAGAGACTCAACCTCGTAGTCCAAGTTCCACAACTTGGAGGTTATTTCCATGTTTCACTAGGTTGTCCTCGTGCATAGGCCTTAGACAAGGGTGCAACCCTAAGTGACAACAGTTTTTGGCATGCCCGGTGGGACCTATATCAGAAGATTTCATGTCTACTGGTGTCAAAAGAAGAAAGAGTTTCTGAGATTAATGCTGAAGAAGTAGTGCTGGCTTTAGTATTCAAGCCTTCAAGAGGCTGATTCATCAAGTACTTGGCGACTCTGAGCATCAACAAATTTGGTTTCAGGCTAAAGTTGCAGAAATTCATGCCCAGAGCTGAAACAAGGGCATCTTCTAGAGGTAATTTTCAATATAAAGAACTCTCACTTTCAAGTCCTAGAAGAAGGAGGGCTAGAGCTTTATTATCACCAGTTAGAGGTGGAGTAACAATCAACATACCTGTGAGATCTGTCTCTACTCCTCCTTTTGTCCGAACTCAGCCTAGATTGCCATCAACACTCATCAATAGAACACTTGTTTATATGGCACAACCAAGAGTTCATCCTTTTTCCACCTTTAATGGTGGAAGTCCTCTGTTGTTAGCCCAAAGACATGATATACTAGTAGCTGTGCTAAAAAGCATACCTGATTTTACTGGTGAAACTTCTATTTCCCCCTTAGAGCATATCCAAGAGGTAGCGAATGTCTGCAATATTCATGGTATTATGGAAGATGATGTTTCTGTCAGACTTCTAGCCTCATCTCTAAAAGGAAAAGCATTACAGTGGTATAGAGGCTTAGCTCATGGTTCCATAACTGATTGGGATGGACTAGGAGCAGGATTATGCAAACATTTTGAGGATAAAAGTGACCATTTGTCACTATTAGAGTAGCTGACTACAATAAAAAGAGCCCCCCATGAATGTATGACTGATTTTAATTACAGATTCCAAAAGACATGGGATAGAATACCTACTATAGTGAAACCTACCCCTGGTAATGCTTTCTTGCATTACCTTAGAGCTTTTAACAGTGATATTGCCACTACAATCTAAACTATGGGAGGAGATACATTACCTAATGTTTATGAGACAGCCATAAAAGCTGCGAAAATTCTAATACAAGGAGGAAAGTTGGCCCCAAGGCCTCCTATGCCTTTCTTTCCTGATGTTCCCAACCACCGACCAGCAATAGCCCCTCTCCCTACAATCTCTACATCGCAAGCCCTTACTCCAGTTCCCCAAGCTTCCACATCCTCAAACGGAATAGATGAACTCAAGGAAATGCTCCAAGGTCTAGTATTGAATGCAGATAAAAGAGAAAAGACCCTGGATAAAAAATTACAAGAGTAGGGGAAGGAGTTGAAGGACCAAGGGAAGAGACTAGAGGATAGTTTTTCTCTGATACAAAAGATGAGTAACAAGGTGGTGGCCTTAGAAAGACAGCAGTCCCAGGGTGGCAAGCCTCCCCAATTGCAATATCAGGCTCCAAGTGGTGGTAGGCCTCCTAATCAGTGGAATAGCTCTTTTGATCAGAATAGGCAGAGTAGTTATGCTTCTGCTTCAAGCTCAAATCAGAATAGAGCTATAGTCCCTCAAAATAACTTGGCCCAAGACCAAGATTTTTGTCCCTCATGTAACTATTCTTATACCTACTGCTTGTGTCAGAAAGTAGAATCTTATTTGGCCCTAACTGTCCAGGAGTCCACAGTAAAGCAATCACACAAAGAAGATCATCCCAAGGAAGCTTCATATGTTCAGAGGCAGGGTGATTGCTCTTTTATGAATCACCGAATGGAGGAACATTGTAATGTAAACCAGGACTCCGTTGCTCATAACACAAGAAGCAAGAAGAGAGCTATGGAACATGTTGCTCCTCCTTCTCCTAAATAGGCCTCAACTTCAAGTGTTATACCTAACACACAGACAAGAAATGAGCAGACAGACACCTCACAACAGCAAAAGCAAGGTCCAAGAAATGAGGACGCAAGTGATCCTTTTGTTGTCCCACCTCAACCTCTTATATGTGCAGCCCCCAAAGTTTCTACCAAAATCCTTAGTGCACCATTGAGTGTGGTAGAGAAAATGAAGAAGACCAATGTAAACATTTCCATGTGGGATGCTGTTGCTACCATACCAATACAGAAGAAGATGCTGCAGCAAGAATTGGAAAGGATTGAGCCCAAGGATTAGTCATCTACCGTGGAGAGTGCCACTAATTTAGTACAACCAGTAGAAGATGTGGAGGCAAATAAAAAGGTTAGACCTCCTCCATTTTATGTTTCTCTGATTATAGGGGGCAAATTAGTCCATAATTGCATGATAGATTCAGGGGCTAGCAACTCAGTAATGCCTAGGTGTGTTGCTGATGCTTTAGGGATGAAATATGAGCCCATTGTTAGGGATGTGTTACAACTAGATGGGAGTACTGTCAAAACTATAGGCATCCTTAGAAGTGTGGAAATGGCCCTACATGCATGCCCTGGTTGTACTGTGATTCAAGACATATCTGTGGCTGAGGTTAAGCCCTATTTTGCCATCTGTCTTTCGAGAGACTTCACTGCTCAAATTGGTGGATTCATATCTACTGATTGGTCTTACATGTTGTTTAAGACCAGATATGGGGCCAATGCTTCAATAAGAGCAAAACCTCAAGCCCTTCACCACACTAAACCCTACACTCCCAACTTCATCAATATGAATTTCCCTATCCTGGAAGTGAATGAAAATAACATAGTAAACGAGCCTGTCACTTCCATAGCAGAGATTCCTGATTTCTTCTTGGATGAGTGGGAAAATGCATGTCAGTTTGAGTCTATGTCAGAAACCCTTGAGACAGGCCTTAGTACATATTGCATAATAGAGAAGGAGGTTCAAGTTCTTGACCTTGTTAGGACTAATGATGACTTAAATGGAGTATGGAGAATGTACTTTGATGGCTCAAGGAATAAAAATGGATCAGGGGCTGGTGTTATGTTGATCTCTCCTACAAAAATAAGATACTACTTCTCCTTTAGGTTCCAATTCTGTTGTACCAATAATGTGGCCGAGTATGAATCCTTGATCCAAGGTCTCCTACTTGCCCAAAAAAGGGGAATTCAAGCCTTGAAAGTATATGGGGACAGTGAGTTGGTAGTGAACCAAGTGAGAAATCAGAATATCACCAAAAATGGCCTGCTCAAGTCTTATAAACATAGAGTCTAGGATTTGCTCAAAGGTTTCAACGCATTTAACATTCAGAGCATTCCTAGGAAAGAAAATAAACATGCTGACAGACTTGCAGTAGTGGGTGCATCTTATGATGTGCCAGGGAATCTTGAGGAAGAAAAGAAACAACAAATAAGGGTAGTGGTGAGGCCTACTGTTCCTGATAATAATACTCATTGGCAAGTGTTCGAGTCTGATGAGCAAATTGTGAGCTTCTTGCAGAATGAAGCAAAATTTTCAGAGAGAAGTCAGCTAAGACTACAAGATCAATACAGTGATCAGATCATTCATCTCAGTTCCAACAAGCTACCCAAGGGTCTCATTACCTTGGAGGGCGTCTTTAATCCTGATGATCAAACAAGGGGCAAAGGGATGAATCTAGTTGCAGAAAAGGATGACCATGCCCCAGTTACTATTGCTAATGGAAAATCTCTTAACATGGGGAAGGTATGTTCTAAAGCTGAGCAAGAAGATTTCATTCACCTATGTCAAGAATTTAGTGATGTATTTGCTTGGACGTATGATGATTTAAAAGGGTTTGAGCCTAGTTTGTTTAAGCATACCATAGATTTAGTTGATAGGGTGAAACCAGTAAGGCAAAAGCAGAGGCCAGTGAATCCCAAGATTGAACCTTTAATGAGGAAAGAACTATCCAAACTGATTGAGGCTAACATAATTTTTCCTATCAAACACTCATCATGGGTAGCTAACCTTGTCCCTGTGAGGAAGAAAAATGGAGAAATCAGATTATGTGTGGACTTTAGGGATCTCAATCAGGCTTCCCTTAAAGATCACCATCCTCTCCCTTCTATGGAGCAAATTCTGTCCAAGGTCAATGGGTCAAGGAGATTCTCTTTTCTTGATGGGTTTTCTGGTTATAACCAAGTGCTGGTTAAAGAGTCTGATAGATACAAGACAACATTTACTACTAAATGGGGCACCTATTCTTATTGCAAAATGCCATTTGGGTCAACAAATGCAGGTGCCACATTTCAAAAGGCAATGGAGGTAGCTTTCAGAAGATTAATTGATGAGTTTGTCTTGGTATACCTTGATGATATAACTGTGTATTCCAGGAATGTAGAAGATCATCTTGATCATTTGAGACAGGTATTTCTAAGATGTAGAAAGTTTGGGGTATCTCTCAACCCAACCAAATGTGTCTTTGCTACAGACCAAGGAAAACTATTGGGACACATTGTATCTAAGGATGGATTGACCATTGATCCAGAAAGGACAAAAGCAATACTTGCCCTTCCTCTACCTAAACACAAGAAAGGGCTACAAAGTTTCCTTGGTAGGATAAATTTTGTAAGAAGGTTTATTCCTAATCTTGCCACCATGGTGAAACCCCTTACAACCATGCTCAAGAAAGATATGGTCTTCTCATGGACCAAGGAGGGGAAGGAGAGTTTTGAAAATATCAAGGAAGCCATAGCATCAGCCCCTACCCTCATAAATCCAAAATTTGAGAAAGATTTCATCCTCTACACTTTAGGTGGTGAGTCAAGTATCTCTGCTGTTTTGACCCAAACAAATGATAGGAATGAGGAGCAGCCCATAGCCTTCTTTAGTGAAGGGCTTAAGGAATATGAAGATAAGTATAGCTTTGTTGAGAAGAAGGACCTTGCAGTCATTAGAGCCTTGAAGAAGTTCAGACACCTCTTATCCCATAATAGGATCCATTTGTTGGTGCCCCATGCAAGTGTAAAAGACTTCTTGTTAAACAAAGATGTCAGTGAGAAGAGAGCTGGATGGATCACTAGGGTAATGGAATATGATGTTGACATTCAAATTACCAAATTGGTAAGAGGAAGAGGATTATGTAAAGAAATGTTATCAGATCAGAACTCAGATGAAGAAGTTGCCATGGTGATAGCAAAGCAGTAGGAGGAAAGGTATGCTGATGGTCCAAGGAGCTGGATAAATGACATGAAGAATTTCTTATTAGGGAATGGATACCCTCAGGGATTGGACAGAACTAAAAGAAGACAATATAGACTACAATCCATCCCCTATGTTGTGATTGACAATATCCTATTCAAGAGGGATTTTAATGGGACCCTATTGAGGTGTGTTGAAGTGAATCAGGCTGAAAGGGTGATTAGAGAACTCCACGATGGCCCTGATGGCGGCCACTTCTCTGAAAGAACAACTGCTATGAAAATCATGAGGGCTGGATATTATTGGCCATCTCTGTTCCATGATTGTTACAGGTATGTGAGGAAATGTGAGAAATGTGCTTTTTTCTCAGGCAAACAGAGACTTGCAGCTCTTCCTCTTCATCCTATTCAGGTGGATCAGCCCTTCACTTAGTGGGGGTTGGATTTTATAGGCCCCATTAATCCTCCATCTAGTGCAGGTCATAAATGGATCTTGGCTGCTACTGATTATTTCACTAGGTGGACAGAGGCAGTTGCCTTGAAGGATGCCACAAAGCCATCTGTTGTTGAATTCCTTGATGGAATTGTATCTAGATTTGGTGCTCCTTCTACTATCATCTCAGATAATGCCAAGTCTTTTATTGGAACCCAAATTTGTGCATGGGCTATGAATCACAATATCTACCTGAGTACATCATCAAACTACTATCCTCAGGGTAATGGTTTGGCTGAATCTTCCAACAAGAATATGATCAGAATTATGAAGAGGACAATAGAAGACAATCAGAGGACCTGGCACAAGAAATTAAGGACTGCTCTATGGGCTGATAGGATAACACCCAAGAGATCTATTGGGAATTCACCTTTTGTGCTAGTATATGGTAGGGAAGCTAGACTCCCAATCTCATTGGAGTTCCCATCCTTGGAGTTGGCTCATCAGCTGGAACTGGTTGAAAATGATGCCATGTCAGTAAGAATGGCAGAACTGATTGAGTTGGAAGAAAAGAGAAACAAAGCCATGAAAACTCTAGGGATTCACCAGCAACAGATGAAGAGGAATTTTGACAAGAAGGCAAGGGCCAGAATCTTTAGAGAGGGAGATTTAGTTCTCAAGTGGGACTCAGACAGAGCAAAACTAGGAAAGCACTCCAAATTTGACCCATTATGGAGTGGCCCTTATCTGATTTCTAGTTGCAAACAGGAGAACGCATTCCAACTAAGCAGGCCAAGTGGTGAAGTTCTACCCATTCCAGTCAATGGGATCTATCTGAAGCCCTATTTCTAAAGGGTTGTGAATCTATGTACATAGTTAATCTAGTTGCTTCCTTCTTGTTTCTGTTTTGCAATAAGTGCACGAGCACATGGCCCTCTTCGTGAGTCATCTTTGACATGTCTCATGCTGCTGAGGAGGTCCCGTTTTTTGTTTTTTGTTTCCAATCATAGAAGCAGAGTTAGAACCTTAAGGGCTTTTAATCTTTTGATTTCCTCTTTAAGGGTTAGGGTTCTTGCAGCTCTCAGCTTGTGCCTCTTGGTCCTCTTTCGACTCCATAGCCCAATGGATCATTCTCAGGCACTGGTCATGCATCGAGTAGGCTCATGCCCCCTGCGAGTCACTAGAAGTGTTACCTCTGGTTTTGCCACCAAAAGGTTCAAATTCAAATCCGGGGCTTGTTCAACGGTTAGCCAAAAAATTGCTATTTTAATGCCCCGACTTGCCAAGGTTCTGTGACTGTCAGATTTTAGATAGATCAACGGTCAGTGCGATCTTGTCATCGAAAGTTGCATGGGAGGTAGTGTTGGCGACATCATGCTCGAACGACATGTGTTGGTGGGCCCGACAGGAGGCTACAATAGAGGGCAGGTCAGGAAAGTTTTTCGGTGCTGCAGGCGCTATGGCGCTATCACATGCCAACCAAAAAATATCCATGGCGACATAGCGCCCGAAAGAGATACTCATGATGGTGGGCGGGACACGTGGCCAAAAATGTTGTGACGATCGGATAAAGTTTGGCGGGCCGAAGAAAATAAATGGCGAGAACTTTAGACAAATATTGGCCCCCATTGCATACCTTATCTGCCCAGTTGGCAGTGTATATGAGCAATGTTAGTATGCTAATAGAAACCAAATTTAAATAAAGCTTCTACAAACTAAACAAAATTCATAAACTTCAAGATAGACTAAGATGAGCTCTCAATTGAAAATATGAGCCATTAATGGGCTCTCTCAATGAGAAGCTCTCTTGTTGAGTAGCTTTGTCTAAAAAGATAGGATGTATGCTCAATATGCTTCCAAAGGCTTCAATGGATGATTGTGGATTTTTGGTGTGGATAGATGGCTTTAGTATGGATTTGGATCTCAAAATAGCATTATAACTTTACTTCATGGATTGTGTTATTTTGCAAAGGGGAAGGATCCAATTTATAGGCAAGAGGCTTGAGGGATTGAGGGCTAAGATGCAAGGATGGGAAAAAGCTCATGGAGGGCTTAGATTGCATGAGAGGAGAGCACATGGATTGTGCTTCCTTACAACCAATCAAGGAGTGACACATGTCACATGGTGAGAGGATGGAGAAAAGGGGAAGGATGAGTCAACAAAGGAGGCTCAAGGGATAAAATCTTCATAAAGACCCTCATAATGACTTGTAAGAGCAATAAAAGGGCTTGTAAGAGTCATTTATGACCTAGTGGACTTCATAAAGTTTTATGGTTGAGATATTTTGAGGGTGATGAGAGCAAATTCGACTTGGACTTGATTAGGAAGGTTTTAAGCTTGCTTAGGCTTGTGCAAATGATTAGAGGATGGATTAGGATGGTTTAGGATTAGCTTAGGGATAGGCAAGTGGATGGCATTTAATGAGGGTGGGTGAAGGAGGAGATATTTGTTAACTTTGGCTTGGGTTAGGAAGTTTTAACTCATGTTTAGAGAATGTGACAAGGTTAGGAGGGGATTAGGATTAGGTTTAAAGACATCTTCTAGAAGAGTCTAGACTTTGGATGAGGATAAAGACTTTCTAGAATAGTCTAGAATTTCCTAGGATGAGGATGAAGACTTTCTAGAAGAGTCTAGAACTTCTTAGGATGAGGATAAATTAGATTTTTAAGAAATAAATAAAGTTTTATTTATTTCAAGGGTTTGGGTTGAGGAGATATTTATTAAAACTTTTTTAATAAACATGAGGATTAATATTTAATTTTAATTAAATATTTTGAGTTGGGGTTAGGGGTAGGAAATGATGAGATTAGCCTTTAATCGAAATTAAAGAAGGATTAGAAGATTTTGGAAGAGGTTATTGGTCATAAGGAAATTGGCCAAGTTTTGGGCAAAATTTTTTTTTAAATTTATTTTAGGATTTTTGGTCAATTTATTAATTAAATAATTAATAAATAAGGAAATAATGTTTAAATAAGATTTAAACATTTTTGGGAGGGATTCCTTAATTAAATATTTTTAATTAAGATAAAAGAATTTAATGGCATAAAAATTAATTAATTAATTAAATAATTAATTAATTAATAAATGATGATGTCATCAGGACTTTTTCAGAAAATAAAAATACTTTATTTTCTAAAGGTTTTTAGGTGTCTACATTTTGCCCCTCTTTGATGTGATGCTGCAAGTGGCATGGCATCAAAGATAAGAAAATAAGATGCCCAAGGCTAGAGCAGAAGAGGAGAGAATGGACTGTGAGATGCCCCCTCAAGAAGGTAGCGAGGAGAGAAAGCGAGGCTTGATGGCTTCTTGAAAAGTACAAGAATCCGAGATGAGCAAGGAGACTTAGATTGGCAAAGAGAAGGGCTGAATTAGCTCAAACTCTCACTATGGGAGAATGATAAAGGAGAATCAGATGCACAAGAGGAAGCAAGCTTAAGACCTCAGGGATTGCAGAGGATGAAGGAGCGGAGTGCTATAAAAAAGAATCTAGGATAGGGAGATGGATGATAGGATGATAAAGCTGATGCAACAGGATTTCAAAGAGTCAGATTGGTGGAAGATGGGTTTCAGAGATCCCTAGGACTAGGATTGTGGATCTCGAAAGATGAGGCTTGGTGGATTGATTTGGATTGGTGGATCCCTAAGACTAGGATTGTGGATCCCTAAAGCTAAGAGTGATGAGTGATTCAAAGAGATACTGATGCATCAGCTACGGTAGGAGAGACAAATGTTGGATATGGATGGGGGATAATGGAGATGAAGGAAAACCACTGAAGCTTTTTGAGCGGGGGGATACTTGAAAGAGAAGTACCACCATGTAGTTGAGCACTAGATTTACTATAGGACTATTGGTTAATTGCCAAGGTTACCAAGAACATCAAGGCCTTTTCACCAACCATCCAAAGGACTGACAAACTAACTCAAAACAAACACACAAGGATTGCCCCATCATCACACATGAATCCTAGAGGAAGCAGCGTGGAAACGACACTGGAGAACCCACAAGCAGAAAAGAAAAACAAACGAAAGACCTGATCAAGACCTTACGCTCTAATTGCCCCATTTGCAGCATACCATGATATGGAAGATCGTGGCAACCTTGAGGAGGGAACAAGGAGATTGCTTGGAAAAGATACTTCAAGACCCAAAAGGGAAGATCCCAAATCAAAAGAAAGTGAAAATCCAAAAGAGAGTCGTTTGCCAACGAGATGGGTAGGACAAGGTACTAACGGACCAAGATCAGACATGAGGAAAGCTATATCCTGCAAGGACCTATCAGAGAGCACCAAAGCTAGTGGATTTGGATGAGTGATGTGTTTGGCAAGCTGAACTAAGAAAGATAACACTTTGGTGATAGGAAATCTAGCTAAAGGATGCATTGGAATAGCTAACCAAGATGTGTGATGGGTGCAAGATGCTGATCAAGGACGAACTGACACAAACGCTGGATAGATACAATGGTACTAAGCTAAAGAGGATGTACAAGCTGACAGACCAAGATATTTACAAGTCAGCTAATCAAGATATGGTACAAGCTAACGGACCAGGATAGTTACAAGCAGGCAAAAGCTCAGGATGATAGGATAGCGGAATGGTTCGATGTTGTGCAAGATGCGAAAGCTAAGGGTGGGGTGATAGCAAAAGATATGGATTTGGCAGGATGCATCCAATGATGATGAGAGATTTTGTGACCAAGGATAGCTAGAGGAGTAGGATGAGATGGCTGGATAGGATGGTAGATAGCTAGGATTATGATGGATATAAAGAGATGACATTGGGTTTGCATGAGGATAGCCTAGAGCTAGATACCAATGAAAAGGGAGGATGGACAAGACAAGATCTCCAAGGAATATAGTGTCCCCAATCAAAAGATAACATGCGGAAGGAGGTCTTATGATGGATGTGATAGGATTGAAGCTAGGATGGAAAAAGCTAAAGGGGCTAGGGAGATGGATGATAGCTGAGATGATTGGCTGAAGCTGCAAAAGATTAGTGGATGGTGTGAGATGGAAGCTGGAGGATGGAGGATAGGTGGATAGATTGGAAGATGGAGGTGGATGTCAAGAGATGACCAAAAGCATGAGGGTGATAGGCTAAGCTAGGGATGGCAGGATTATGCATGACGCTTGTTTTCCAAGTTTTCATCATGGTCCTTGTCCAAGGTGCTTGAATTGCCAAGTTTTCACCAGTGGATGCTTTATTTTTCTTTTCTTTTTTGACTTTTTTACTTTGGACTTAGCTGGAATGATTTTGGCTTTCTTCAGCTATTTTGGCTTTTTTGGGATTTTTCACTGGCTGTTGGAATGTTCAATTTTGTTGCTAGCTGTTGGTACACCGGATGTGTGATTTATGCAATAGATCAGATTAGATGGGATTGATGGTAGGAGATGGAGGGATGAAAATTCTAGAAAGGGGCATGAGATGGGGATGCTTGCAAGAGCAACATTGGCACATGTTGGAACGGGTGTGAAAATAGCATATGGGGGATAGATGGTAGATGCGGGCGTGATGGAGGATTTGTGGAAGCGTGCTTGGGGATATAGGCACCCAAGATGGAGTTAGGAGATGGGGGACATGAGTCACTAGATGGGGGATTAGCAATGGTGGATGCCATTATGCATTGGGTTTCAACTTTTTTCTTGGAGATCCACATGGTTTTGGATTTTCTTTTCATAGGCTTTTGCATTGTTTTGCATTCTTTGATTGGATTTTTCCTTTTTGGAGTATGTCTTTTAGAATAGACATATGATTGCCTAGGATGTGGATTTTTAGCTTTATGCATTTTGAAGTTGGCATTCACATTGCTGTGGTAAGCTTTGGGAAGATGGTTAGGAGAAGCTTTGTGATATGGAGAGGATATGAAAGAGCATGTAGGGGGATGATGATGGATGATGTGCCCTGATATGTGTCATTGTTGATCTTGCATAGAAATGGATGGAATAGGATTTTTATGATGGCTGATAGGAGGATGGAGGATGGTAGATTTTGGGACATAGGGACCCAAAATGGATTTAGCGAATGAAGGGGGGATATGGTAGGTTGTTTTGAGTTGCAAAGATGGTGGAGGGGGGATGACATAAGATTTCTTGAAGGAGTGATGGGAGGTTGGCATGGTGGGCTTGGAGATAGGCTTGCTTTGGGGGTGTGTTGTACCAACACCTTTAGATGGTGAGCCTTTGGATACATATCCAAGACCATGAAATCCTAGATTTTTTTGTGCAATAATAGGCTCTCTGATTCCTTGCTCTTGTGGTCCTAAACCTTGACCTTGATAATGCCATCGATTGAGCATTTGAACAAGCTGAGGAAAATTTTTGCTTGCAGAAAATGGTAGAAGTGATTTATTAGGTGTATTGCAATGGGGAGATATTGTTCTTAATTCTTCTGCTGAGAGAGGGCCAACGTGGATGAATGTAAGTGAACCAAGAGGGTAGATTATAGATGGTGGAATAGCTTGGATAGGTGGTAAGATGGAAGCATGGAGCGGGGGAGATGGAAGGATAAGATCTTGATGTAGCTGGTGGGATGACAAGATATCTTGTAGTGGAGGAGATATGGCTTGAGGTTTTGGAGATGGAGGAGATGGTGACTGCACTACAGATGGAAGACATGGTATGATGATATCTTCATTTATGCTTTGGGGGATGTCAACATGCTTTTGGGTAGGATCTTGATAGGATTGGTTTGGAGTGGATGGTGTGATAGGAGGTGAAGGGATGGATTCTTCAAAGGCAGTGGATGGATAAATGGGAGATTCAGTAGTGGAGATGGGTGAGTAGAAGATGGATGCATAAGGGTCATTACGAGAGATTTGGGAAATGCTTGGAGGTGATGTGGATAGGATTTGGAGGGATTTGATAGGTGGTGGGATTTTGATGCTTGCAGGAAGTGGAAGGATTTTAAGCAATTTGATGGATGGTATGGGGATGATAGCTATGGGAGATGGAGGTGATATTATAGATGGGGAAGCTTCATCACTGACTACTTCACATGATTGGATTAGATGACATGGCTTATCGACTGTTGGAGGCAACTTTTCTCGTATTTCCTCTAGGAGATTCCTTTGAGACTCATGTGTCGAAGGTGGAGGTGGATTGACAGGAATAGCTAGTGTGATGGGGGTGGAAGATTGGAAGCTTGGTTGATGGAGTGATGGAGGGGAAGCTGGAATATTAGATGGCATGACTAGATAGTTTGGAATAACTCTTGGATTTTGGGGGATGCTTGGGGGAATGTTTCTAAGGCTTTCAATATACCCGTCATAGTCAACAAGATTTTCATCATCATTGGAATAGGAGGTGGCGGGAGCAAGGACAATGTGACCAAACACATCATGATAGGATTGGTACTTCATGCTTTGATGGTGAGTTTTATGGGGATGGGGTCTTGCATATGGATGAACACGGAAGCTCATGGTTGGATTTGGATTAAGCACAGATTTTGGATTGGCTAATGAAAGATTTCCTAGGGAGAGTCAAAGCTGCATGACAGACCTAAGGAGGATTGGCTGGAGATTTTTGGCTTTCATGTGGATGGGAGACTTCAAGGGCATGTTGTCAAAAGGTGAGAGTTTTGCTTTCCTATGCGCTGGATTTGGTGGTGGCTATGTCAACTTGAGGATAGACTAATGATCCTATGGGCATGACACGAGATTGACCACTTGTGGATCCCAACCTTTAGCTCAAGGTGATGAGGGATGCAAGTGACAAAGCTAGATTACCCTAGACAATGCTCTGTCAGAGGGATAACCTTGGTGAGATTGATTGATTGGTAGGATTGACTGGATAGCAAACTCTGGCAGAGTAACAACAACTCTTTAAAGGCTTGGGTGATTTTGGATTGGGTTGCAAGCTGACTGGGGGGATGATTTGGATGGACTTTGGATTTGGTATTGTTCTAAGGCAAATAACTAGATAGATTCGGTTGTAGCGGGGGAGCTTGGATGATTTTCTGATAAGGCAGTGACTACGCTAAGTATGCCTTGAGCTGGGAGATTTTTTCTTTTTTGGGATTTTTCACTAAAGTTGGCAAACATTCATTCAAAAGCTATGAACAAATAAGCAGAAAAAACTTTTGAGCAAGCACGTCAAACACACCAACATCCTAGGAAGCTTTCTACAAGGATGAAATTTGTTATAGCTAGGGAGTCCTCGATATACGCAAGGTACGTGAGGCCCAAATCCATAGATGAAACCAAAAAGATGTCACACAGCCGAGAGGAGCGGTAACCCACTTCTCCTCTTTCACTTCTCAAGGGTATAAAGTTCCTTGAGGCTTAGCCCGAGTGACAAAATTTTGATCCCAAGAGAGGTATCTTTGGATTCACCTCCCGATCTTTATACTCCGCCGGAACGCTGGAGTTGAGGTCGTCCCAAGGGGTGATGAAATCCCCAAGCAGGCCTCCTAAAAAGTGTAAAACAAGACCACATACATGATCTTGGGCTTTAAAAGACACGTGTTCATTCCAATTGATGATTTAAATTTTGTAAGCTATGATTGAAGACACTTGTGATTATGGCATACAATGTTCATTCCAATTTGACAGCGTCGTTAGCATAATAGCTAGGATGTATGCTCAATATGCTTCCAAAGGCTTCAATGGATGATTGTGGATTTTTGGTGTGGATAGATGGCTTTAGTATGGATTTGGATCTCAAAATAGCATTATAACTTTACTTCATGGATTGTGTTATTTTGCAAAGGGGAAGGATCCAATTTATAGGCAAGAGGCTTGAGGGATTGAGGGCTAAGATGCAAGGATGGGAAAAAGCTCATGGAGGGCTTAGATTGCATGAGAGGAGAGCACATGGATTGTGCTTCCTTACAACCAATCAAGGAGTGACACATGTCACATGGTGAGAGGATGGAGAAAAGGGGAAGGATGAGTCAACAAAGGAGGCTCAAGGGATAAAATCTTCATAAAGACCCTCATAATGACTTGTAAGAGCAATAAAAGGGCTTGTAAGAGTCATTTATGACCCAGTGGACTTCATAAAGTTTTATGGTTGAGATATTTTGAGGGTGATGAGAGCAAATTCGACTTGGACTTGATTAGGAAGGTTTTAAGCTTGCTTAGGCTTGTGCAAATGATTAGAGGATGGATTAGGATGGTTTAGGATTAGCTTAGGGATAGGCAAGTGGATGGCATTTAATGAGGGTGGGTGAAGGAGGAGATATTTGTTAACTTTGGCTTGGGTTAGGAAGTTTTAACTCATGTTTAGAGAATGTGACAAGGTTAGGAGGGGATTAGGATTAGGTTTAAAGACATCTTCTAGAAGAGTCTAGACTTTGGATGAGGATAAAGACTTTCTAGAATAGTCTAGAATTTCCTAGGATGAGGATGAAGACTTTCTAGAAGAGTCTAGAACTTCTTAGGATGAGGATAAATTAGATTTTTAAGAAATAAATAAAGTTTTATTTATTTCAAGGGTTTGGGTTGAGGAGATATTTATTAAAACTTTTTTAATAAACATGAGGATTAATATTTAATTTTAATTAAATATTTTGAGTTGGGGTTAGGGGTAGGAAATGATGAGATTAGCCTTTAATCGAAATTAAAGAAGGATTAGAAGATTTTGGAAGAGGTTATTGGTCATAAGGAAATTGGCCAAGTTTTGGGCAAAAAATAAATTTTTTATTTATTTTAGGATTTTTGGTCAATTTATTAATTAAATAATTAATAAATAAGGAAATAATGTTTAAATAAGATTTAAACATTTTTGGGAGGGATTCCTTAATTAAATATTTTTAATTAAGATAAAAGAATTTAATGGCATAAAAATTAATTAATTAATTAAATAATTAATTAATTAATAAATGATGATGTCATCAGGACTTTTTCAGAAAATAAAAATACTTTATTTTCTAAAGGTTTTTAGGTGTCTACAGGCAGAGCCCGTGTCACGACATCGAATCAAAAGAAGCATGCACAAATAGGGACACATCATCGGTTGGGTGCTATTGCGCTATGGAAATTTAACCTCGATTTTCCCATAGCGACATGGCGCCCGGTCGACACGTGGTCACTCTGTGAGGCCAAGTTGCAAGATTTCCTAGTGGTGTCCCAATGGGCCAGTGAGGAACCGCTGCGTGTAACCAGGCTGGAGTCTCTATCAGTACGGTTGGCATAGTCAAGGTTTCCAATCTCCACCGTCAGCTTTGGTTACATCAACAGATGGCGCCATCTCGCTATGGAGGAGATGCGCAGATATTATCTTGGCGACATAGCGCCCATCCGCCACGTGGCCATCCTACGGATCAAGTCTCAGGTTCACCAACCGGATGATGCCGTGTGTATATGTCAGGACACGACAACCAGCGGGCCCAGTAGTTCAGGAGGGATGGCGAGTGAAGTACGTCGCTCTGACCGTCAGATTTGAGGAGATCTACGGCTAGCGCTATCTCGCCATCAGGAGCTGCTCAAACTTTAGCATCAGTGACATGGCACCCGTGTGCCACGTGTCCTGGCAGGGCTGCATTTCATGCCGTCAGAAGAAAATAGGGTGGGGTGACTGACAAACCAATAGGGGGATGCCACGTGTTGGTGGGCCCAGCGAATCAATAGGAACGGAGGGTTATGAAAGGTCAGGTTCTCCACTGTCAGATTTGAAGAGATCAACGGTAGGCGCGATGTCGCCTTAGTGAAGCTGTAGGATTTTTACCATGGCGACATCACGCCCGACTGACACATATCAGTGGGGTCAGGTCTCACCGGATGCATCATTGAGGTGGCGCCAATTTGGATGGGGCCCAGTCACAGGAAAGAGATTTTGCGGCGAATCAGAAACAACCAAGTGTGCCAAGTCAGAACACAGATGCGTCATGGGGCCGAGTTTCTTAATGCGATCAGCAAATAGAGGGGTCAATTCTCCACCATCAGATCTGCGAGAATCTAGGGTCGGCGCTATCTCGCCATGGAGGAATTGCGTGGATTTTACAATAGCGAGTTAGCGCTCGGAAGACACGTGTCCTCACATTTCAGTTTTCAACGTGGCAATTAGCTGACGGCCAGCGGTTAGGTGATAAGGTGGCGCGATTAGTTCGATGAAGGTGGTCAACTGCGGAAGGACTCTCCAGGTGGCAAGACAAAGGATTACAATTGGCCCGCGTGGCCTAGTCAGCTTATAGGGAGTCGTATCGACTGATAGGCTTGGATGATTCATGAACCAAAATGCAGAGGCGATCGACATATCTTGCAATCTGATCTTCGCGATCAGTTTCGACCTACCAAGAATGAATGCAGGACATAAGAACACTCCACCCATCCGGTCGATCCATCTACCATGTCAGGGAATGTTGTGGCATTTTTTCTATCTTCTCTAGGCTCTTCTTAGAAGAAATGAGATTTCTCGGTACGCAGGCCAGGATTTCAATCCAGATCCCCGATTGGATTCTCATGACAAGAAGTTAATGCCAGTAGGTAAGAAGTGAATGTAACGCAGAAATATTCATTTGTGCCTGATCTATAAGGGCAGTTTCATGATCTGTTCTGAGGGTTGATTCTTCCTGATTCCTCTGCTACTACTTGCAGACTTGCAGTGTAAGACCCCTTTATCTTTGAGCCATGTAATAACCTGCATCATCTCTTTCAGCCATCAATGTGAATGTGCATCACTTTGCCTCCCATTGGTGTATTATTGAGATCAATGATCTACATACTGTATCTATCTTTGGCCTATCGGATAATACATAAGTGAAATTTCCTTTTCCTAGTGTCATTCGGTTGGTTTCTCCTGATCTGTATGTGATTACTGATTGATATAAGTCTGGATGTGTATGACTTTTGTATGTTATTCTGGTTTTGTAGCATATACATGGGCAGGAATGAGTCTGAACACTCTGTTTTGGTGCATCACTGCCTTAGATTAGACTAGGTAGATTTGCTTTGATGCTCTCTTTCTCTCTTTCCCTTCTGAGAATAGATAGGTGCGCCCTGACAGTAAGAGGAAGCCGGCCTTCTCCGGAGACTCAACCTCGTAGTCCAAGTCCCATAGCTTGGAGGTTGTTTCCATGTTTCACTAGGTTGTCCTCGCGCATAGGCCTTGGACAAGGGTGCAAACCTAAGTGACAACAGAGACCAAAACATAAAAAGTTGTGCATGCTTCCACTAAGAGGGAACAAAGTTGTTGAGGTTGATAAGTGAATCTAAGCTGAAGGCTTAAGTTTTTTGTAAAGAGAAGGGTGAATTCTTGAAGGTTGCCAAGAAAATCAAGGACAAAGGTGACAATGAAGACTTATTAGAGAATCAACACATGAATAAAAAATATATTTGAAATTGCAAAAGTGAGTTGTAATCATACAGATCAAACCCTACTAGTTTCTTTCTAATTATTGTAAATAGATTGTATTGAAATCATTTTAATCAAAGGTTGACCTAATAGTCATTAAAGGACATAACACTTTTAGAAAGGTGACATTCTAAATGGAATAATCAAAGTCCTTTGACAAGGCAACTCCTAATAAGGTAATTAAATCCTCTAACCAACTTATGTTTAACAATGTGTATTGTAACCTTTTATAGGGTTGGCTCCTAATAGAGCTCACTTCAAAAAAGTAAAAAAGTGGTGACATGTTGTTGGTGGTTTACCCAAATTGGGTTTCCACATTAAATCCTAGTGTCAAACTTGTGTTGAATTTCTTATGTTATTTTATATTTACATTCAAAAAGTATGTTGTCTTAGGATAGTGAACTAATAGTAATTTTGTTTATCAGTATATAATAGAGATCGAGCTATAATAGGATAAGCATAATAGTTAATGTTTAACGTTTGATTATTCAATTGGTACTTATGGACCTTGTGATGGTTTGAGTTTTCATTAAGCTTAAAATTTTTCTTTTTTCTAAAAACCAAGAAGAAAACATATTTTCACATTTAATTTTTCTTAAAATGTTGTCATTTCTCAAGAAAAACCCTAAATTTTTGTTCACACCTTAGGGTTTGCAAGGTCATTCATGAGTTGGTATGAAAATAATAAATAGGGATGCAATAAAACTTTGGTTATTGTTGTCACTTAGGTTTGTACCCTTGTCCAAGGCCTATGCACGAGGACAACCTAGTGAAACATGGAAACAACCTCCAAGCTGTGGGACTTGAACTGTGAGGTTAAGTCTCTGAAGAAGGCTAGCTTCCTCTTACTATCAGGGCGCACCTAACTACTCTCGAAAGGAAAAGGGGATAAAGGAGATGCAGAAAACAACTCTACCCTACCTAAACTACAGAGGTGATGCACCAAAATAGAGTGTTCAGACCATTTTTGCCCATATATGCACTATTGAACCAGAATGAAACTAAGGATATACACATACAGGCTTGTTTTAATCTAATAACTTCATGCAGATCAAGAAGCACAACTGAATAACACAAGGAAAGAGGAATCTCACTTATATATTATCCAATAGGCAAGAAATAGATACAGTATGCAGGTTACAGATCTCAACAATACACCAATGAGAGGCAAAAGGGATGCACAAACACATCAATGGCTGAAAGGGATAAAACAGAGAATCATTCGGTTCAAAGGCATAGGGAATGTTACATTGAGAGTTGCAGAGCAATATCAGAGAAATAAGAAAGAGTCGACCCTTGGAAAAGATTAAAAAATTGCCTTTATAGTTCAGGCATAACTGAGGGAAATGATTTTGCATTAACTGCTCAACTAATGCCATTGAACCCCACAATATCTGATCAAAGATCACACTCCAGCATGGTTCTGAAGTACAAAATCAGATTTTCAACTAAAGGAATGCCTCGAGTAGATAGAAGTAGTGCTAATGAATGATCTTGACATAGTAGATGGATTGGCTGAGACGGTGGAGTGTTTCCCTATGCCTTGCATTCATTTCAGGTAGGTTAGAATTGATCATGAAGATCAGATCGCAAGATAACCTTGATCATTTTTTGCTTCCTGGTTCATGAATCAACAGGGTTGAAGCAAGTCAAACAGGCTATACGAGCCAGCTGGGTCATGCGGGCCAATTACCTTTCTTCATTTCACCACCTGGGGAAGTCTTCATGGTTGACCTTCCATCATCAGACTAATCGCGCCACCCTTGCAGATATTCATATTAACTGTGATGATTACGTTAACCACCAGCCACCGATCATCCTTTCTGACCGGGCCAACGAGACACACATCAACAAGGCACTGTGTTGCCAACATAAACCTTGAGCAACTTACCCATAACGAGGTGGCGACGACCATCGATCGGCCTAGATCCGACGATCATGAAGACTTGTCATACTCCATACTATCCTTACCCTGGGCCCATCATATTTGGCGCCACCTCTACAACCTTGTCATATCCAACCGACACCTAGCAATACTTCAGTGACCACACCCTGGCGAGACCTGGCCCCACTGACACATGGTGACTTGTCGCTACGTCGCTATGGTAAAGATCGCACATCTTCGCCATGGCAATATGGCGACAGTCATTGATCTTCACTAATCTAACAGCCACGAAGACCCACCTTCCTGCAACCTTCCTCGCTCATAATTTTCTGGGCTTGTGGTACATGTGGCACTTCCCTATTGGTTTTTCAGTCATTTAATCCCTACTGTGCTGGCGGGATCAAATACAGTCCCACCAGGACACATGGTGCCCTGTCGCTACATTGTCGATATTATCTCCTAAGCAGTTTCTGATGGTGAGATAGCGCCAGCCGTAGATCTTTGTAGATCTGACGATCGTAAAGACTCACCTCTTGACTATGCTAGCTGAACTGAAGATCCGGTGCATGTGGTTCCCTCTAATTTTCCACCGTGACACTAGACTCTACCAACTGGGCAGATAAAGTACTTGACATAACCCAACTGCTTGCCTGAAACCTCACTGTCGAACATGCTGACTCACCGTCATCTTAGGTAATTTTGATATCTTCATGGGTATTAAAATATTAGTAATTGGGGAGGTGACTGTTGGGTGGGGTAACATTCAAATTTTGAAACTTGGTGGGGCAGACAAAATGTGGTAACAGTTATAGGTATAAATTTCCTTATCCCTATGTTCTTGTATTTTTCATGTGTTATAAGATTGTGATCCTAAATGTTTTAAGTTGCAAAGTCACGAAATCCTTTTGATCACTAGATCTTTAAATTTTGTCTAACCACTTTGAGGGTGGCAATACCATAAAGTAGACATTTACAAGGTTTATGCTACATCATGGGAAACATAGCTATCATCCAAGTTAAAATTTTGAAGTGGAGATAAGCTTAAAATCATGGGCTGGCAGCTTGTGATTTGCATAGTGAGTTTTAAGTTGTGAAGTTGGTAAATGTAACCATGCTAGTTAAGATTTAAATTATTGCTACATCTCCTATAGTTAAAAATTAAGTGAGGTTAGAGTGGATAAGTGGAGATAACTAGTGATCATAGCATTGCAAGGTTAAATTGTGAGTGAGGGTTTATGGATGTGAAACTGCAAAAAGGGTGATAGTTAGCTTTAAAATAGTGTTTGCATCATCATGCAGGTTAAGGATGATATGCTATTAACTATTGCAAAGTGGCAAAAGAGTTAAGATAAGGATTTTCGTAGCATCACTAGCTTGAAAAATGTTAAGTCATTAACCATAGATACTTAGTGATAGGTCTAAGAGAGAGGTTTTGCCACTCCATAAGGATAAAATGTGAGAAAATCTAACTGGTTGTGATGAGGAGATAAGCATTTTTGTGCCTTCACAAGTGTTAAGTCATGATACGATTATAAAAGAGAGATGTTGTGATAAAGGGTTAAGTAATCATTCATGATATGAATCATTGGGTTGTTGCAGTTAGTAAGATAGTTAGCCGAATAGTTGTGAAGTTGTAAAATGGTCATAATAGCTAGGTTTGCCACTTGGTACACCACTTTTGAGCTGTTTGATTTTGGGTTGTGATGGAGTGATAGTGTTTGTTCTGATAGCTAATGCCACATATCAACAGTGTTGAATGGTAAGCCCTTAACTTTTGTGATTTTGCAATGAAGGTTAAGTAGTGTGTCTCACTACTTCATGGGCCTATATGATGAACAAGAAAAAATCATGGTGAAGTAGAGATAAGTGTATAATGTGACATTGTTGGCTAAAGCTGGTGGTTTGACAATTAAGTGGAAAAGATGCAAAATGGTTATGCTAACCATTTTCATGTGGTCATGGCCAAAAGTAAAGAAATTCATAAAGCCATTGAGAACTGGAGAAAAAGGGTCAAACACCATATCACTAGTTTCAATTTTAAAGATAAAAATAATAAAGACTAAAGTGCATGTCCAAGTTGGAAATAGATGATGAGCTAGAGGTATGAACAACATAAAGTTTGAATATAGGACAGATTTTGAAGTACTAAAAATATTTTGTGCATGCCATTTTAATGCCATTAATGCCATGCTCTGATTTGTAGAAAAGATATAAAGATAGAGAGAGCTAGAATTTTATTACTAGTTGTAGATTGTTTGAAATTACAGAGAAGAGTTGAAGTTGTAGAGAAAATCCTAATAGATAGAGTTTAGTAGTATTGTGATGAGTTGAAAGAATGGTGCAATAGGAGGGAGAGTTAATTACACATGCTCAAATTGAAGAAGCTCTGTCAAGATCTTGAAAAGGGAAAAGCCCTAGCCCTTTTGCTAAAGAATGGGTACATTTCTTTCCTAGTTTTTCAAACCTTCAATGTGAAAATGAACATGCTATTAGGGACCCATACAATTTTTGTAGAGATGCAGAGGTGCTAGATAGAAGTGGGAATGAATTGATGTGGTAATTTTATAATAATAGGTTGGAAAAGGTCCCTATATCTAACCCTTGGAATAGGAATTTGGGACAATTGATGTGACCGAGGTCTTTGTTGATGTTGGTTTTCTAAAAGCATTGATTAAAGCATACAATCGAGTTAGCAAAGCATTCTATAAGAAGGAAATAAGTATACTCTACACATTGGATAAGGAGACTTTTATCAAAGCTTTTGAATTAGGGGGACCTATGTCATTTCTGATTGACTTAGAAAAATTTGATGAGAATTTCAAGAATCGTAAGACCTTCTACACTGACAAGACCATGTTGAGACATATTCCAAAATCAAGAATCAAACAAGGAGGTATACCATAGAAACTAGGAGAATTTGTGTCTCTAGGGTACTTCCAAAGATATCTTCATAATACAGTCTTTGGTTTGAAAAAGGTCTTATGTTCATATGGGACTATGAATACTACTAGTGGACTCTATGTCATGGCATTGAATATTTAGGACCCCCACACCAACATTGGGTATCATTTTTTCACTTACATAGCCAATTGCTCTCATGATGAGATTGTTGCAGCCCAAGAGGGAAAACTAGAGAATTTCAAATTTCATCATTATTCTCTATTGATGTATTTGGTTCTATACAAGAATGTGGGATACATTGATCCAAGATTCATCAAGGGAATAGAAAAATAGAGAGAAAACCTTCATGCACAATGATGGACTAGGGTATGGCAAAGATTCTACCCTTCTTCAAATACTATTTCATTTTACAATGATTTTTTCTACCCTATTTTAAATATGTTGGGAGCTATATTAGAAAGGGTTCATAGAAATGTTAGGAAAATGATTAAGCCCTCTAGATGCTTTGATGAAGGAAAACGGTTAGGGCATGATTTTTTGGTTTGACATTTACATAATCATTAGGGTTTTTGGGTGCCCTCAGCCACCACATATCCTCCCCAATTTTTTTCCAAAAAGGTTAGGGATTTTTGAATTCTTCAAGAAATTGATATCAACAAATAGGGAGATTTGGGCCAAAATTATAGAAAAGGGACATTCTTCTGTAGATGTTCTAAGATTGCGGATTTTGAAATTGATGAAAATGCAATTAAAGAAATTGATACATTTATTAGAGATTATAAATTGCCAACTATCCCTACATGAACATATGATCCTTCTGATATTGTTTGGAATAATTTAAAACAAATGAGGGGATATAACTTGCCATTAAGAAAGAGATTATGGGAAGAGGATATGATTGTAGATTATTTGGATGATAATGTGTGTAGAGATAAAGCAATAAAATGGAGAGACATATTGGGTTTTGAAGAAGAAATGAGGATAATTGACCCATCTTTTAAGGGTTTTTGTCATGAAGAAGGCTATTGGCCTAGGTTTGATAAGTGCATTAAATTTTTTGATGGGATTCTAGCCAAAATTTTAGAGGAGATTAAAAGAAGAGTCAATCTTCAATCTCTTGAACTTGATATTGTAGTGGAAGTAACTAATGATGAAGAAAAACCTAAAAGCTCAACCTGGGCTCAATAAAGAATAAAGAAACACAAAATGGTTGAGATTCCTCAAAAGCAAAGAGAGAATGCCTTACAAATTATGCCAAGGAATAGCCAGTACTTTAATGATGTAAGGAAAAGTTTCCTGATGGCATAGGCAAATAAAGATGAGCAAAAAGAAAACAATTTGGAGCTAAAGACTAGAATGATAGATGATAGGATCATAGAGGCTAGAAAATTCATGAAGGGTGAAAAATTCATAAAAAAAGAAGAATTTAAAAGCTTCTTGTTCAAAAAAAAAAAACAAAGAATTTTCATTGTGACTAAAACTAGGTGACTCCAATGAAAAGGTAGCAGAGATGGTAAAAAAGATACAAGAGTATGATCCTGAGAGTGAGAAGTTAACTATTGATGAGGCAAGAGAATTGATAAAAAGAAGTGGTATGATTATCTTTCCAAGATGGAAAATCAGTTCCTCATTCAAGTTGGACCAAATGATGAGACAAGAAAAAAAATGTTTCTTTTGAAGATGTGAATCCATAGGGAGAATTAATAGGCTCTGGTTACAACATTGATGCTTAAACAATGGCAACATGGAGCTTGGCTCTAGGAAATGAACAGCCAACCCTCATGGAAATCAAAGATTCCCCTAGTTGGAATGTAATCTTTTGAAAATTTCCTTCCACATTAAGTAGTCAAATTTATGGGTTGATGACTTCAACATCATTTCTAGGAAAAAGTAGAATTGATGTGTTGGAGGAACAATTATATGGAGCCTATGAGAGGTATGTGGATACTAGGAGACATGATGAAGAGGAAATGAAAAATACATATGTCTTAGAGTAGAGGAATCTCCTGCTAGAAAATGAAATAGGAACATTGAAAAATACTGCTAGAAATACTACTGAAGTTGAAGACAAGGGTATGAAAATGGAGGATTATGCACTAGACATAGGGGATGTGATAGGCCAATTTATACCTACTAGTGAGGAAGAATTAGAATCAAACAAAAAAAAAGAAATTAGAACTATGAAGAATTTGTTGATTCATAAGATAAATTCTTTAAAAAACTCTTCACAAAATGTACACAATAGCTACATTATTTTGTAGGGAGATGAGTATTAGTATTCTAAGGCAATTTATTTATTATCTCCCTTTTCCACAACATGGGGCCTATACACACCATTTTTTGAAAATCCTATACCCATGTTGACAAAGAAGAAAGAGTTTCCCAAGGGGGTAATTATCTCTATAAGAAAATTGATTCACACAATTAAGGAGTTAAATGGTTTCTTTTTAGGGAAATTATAATTAATCCAAGACAAAATGAAATCAATTATCATAAGGACTCCTAATTTTGTGCCCAAGATTGCTGATGAAAATGGAAATGTGTAGGACTGGTAGGAATGGTCATCTTCCTTTGATGATATATTAAAACATGTTAAATTTATTGCATACTATAACAATGAAGTAGATGTTACAGTAGTGTATGATATGATTGATTTTTTGTATAAGTTGGAGTTAGAGATGGGAAAGGTAACTACAAAGGTCAAAGCCATCATAGATGCAAAATAGAATATACGCCTTGAGGATTTGAACATGATTAGAGATGCCACTTGGCTAGATGTTGAAATTGATATTGTCATTTGGGAGGTCATAGCTAGCATAAAGGCCTTACCATCTAGAGATAGTGATTAAGCAGTTGAAATAATAACTATAGGGAAGAAGGGACAAAATAGAGAAAAGACAACAATTATGACAGGTTATTAAAGTGTACACCTGCTCATCTTGGAGATACTTGAAGAAAAGTTGCCACTTGCTAGTTTTTGAACTATTTCCTTTTTTTGTCTAAGTACAAAGAATGTTTGTAGAGAAAAAAATCTAAATTATCTTTGTACTTTATTTTTGAATTAAATTTTGACAAGTGTCCTCCCATCTGCAACTCATTGCAATCCTTATTTATAAAAGGATTTCCAGGATGTGGACTGGGGGTCCAAATTCTATTTCTTTAAGTGCTTATGCTATTAATAGTTAGTCCATATTTTATTTCAAATAGGTGTTGTTTCAATTTTTTTTTGGAGAATATAATGGATATTGGATGACAAATTGGTCAAATTCTAAGTTATATTCTGAGTTTTGTATCAGATATGTATATTTTTCTCAATAAGATTAATACAAAAGGAGTTTTCTGAATATTTGTTACTTTGAGGCTAAATGAGCAAGGTTCATTTTAGTTTAATGTAGCTTGGATAGGTTGTATGTCAATTCATTGTTTCTTTTGATTCAATCAATTAAGTAAATTAAATCCTTCTATGAATTGATAGGGTTTCTAAGTATATGGGAGGGATATCATAAGAATCAAATTTAGGGTTAACAACTGATAAATTTAATTTCAAGTCAATTGAATAGATCAAGATTTACTGGTATGACTCTGTGTGACAATGGAAAAGACAATGGTCACCAATTAAGATGCAAATTGGATTAGTCATTTGGTTGCATAATTCACATTTAAAGCAAATCAAGTATCTAAAGTCTATAACAATGAATTACATGTTGGTCATTAGCTTATTGTGATAGCTTTTGAGCTTATGGTTGGCTAATGTAAATCAATGGTTGATTTCAATTTTAAGATTTTAGACCACTTTCTACTATAAGGGATGAGAAATGGATATGGAAAGTAATTATAGTGATAAAATCCTTAGGTTTACCCGCCTTGACCCTACAGAGCCTAAAGTATAGAAATCCCTTATGCTTTGTTAAGTTGGTCTAAATCTGAATAGGCTTTTGCTAAATATGGGAAATAGATAACCCCTAGACATATAATTTTATTCTATACTCTAGTGCTATTTTAAGGCCTATAGTTTTAAAACACCAACACCTTGAGTAACTGATTCACCCCCCCTCTCAGTTATGCATTCTAACGATTGGTATCAGAGCATTGGTGCTTATAAGAGAAGGTTAAAGGTACTTAAAGCTAAAGATCATGACTCACAAAAGGGAGGTACCAAAGTTGAACAAGAACTTTCCTACATGAGGCTACACATAGCCAATATTAGTGATATTGTAATAAACTATGGACAATGAATATGTTAAGATAACTATTATCCCTCTGACCGCTCAACAATTAAAAGAAAATCAAGAACACAATTAGGCAATGTTGGAGATTTCTTCAGCCCTAAGCTATGTTGAGTTTGGTGATATAAAATAATTTGATAGTACAAAACAAATGTGGGACAAACTGAAGACCATATATGGAGGATATGACAATGTATTAAGATCCAAATCAAAGAGCCTAAGAGGTAAATTTAATGAAATGAAAATGATGGAAGATGAGAACATAGTACAATATTGTACAAGAGTCAAGGAAGTTGTCAATGCTATTCAAGGTGTAAATGGAGAGATTAAAGATGAAATAGTGATAAAAAAAAGGTATTGAGAACTCTACTTCCTATATATGCTGTTAGGGTTTATGCAATACAAGAGTTGAGATGTACTCCAAGTAACACTTTAACCTTGGAAGGTGTAATTGGTAGACTTATTGCTTTTGAGATGTCTAATTTTGATAACTACACACCTACTACTATTGAATTTGCTTTAAGTCACAATTAGTTCTTATAAGGCCCCTTCCCTAGTACCTTATTAAAAACCCTAAATTTTATGGATATGATTAGGATTTAGAAAGAGCAAGGACATTAGATTATATGTTTTAGTTTCTTCTGAAGAGGACGTGAATTATATAATTATATATATATATATATATATATATATATATATATATATATATATATATATATATATATATATATATATATATATATATATATATATATATATATATATATATATATATATATATATCCTTACATCTTATGATAAAATGAGGGTAAGAAGGTTTTAGAATTTATGTATGTCATGAGTGATAAATTACTTATCAATAATGAACTACAAGATGTTGCTTGAGATGGATATAGATTTTAGTTATTACTAGGTTAAATAACCTATTTAGTTGCATTAGGTTGATGAGTTAAGACCATATGGAATAAAGGTTTGAAATGTCATAACCTAGAAACTAGGTCAATGGATTCATAGTATTTTATGATCTATTAAGATAATGAATTATTTAAGAAAGATGAACCAACACCACCCTTGTAAGAATTACCAATTGTGTAGTTGAAAATTGTTATCAAAATTGGATAAGGGTCTACACAATAGAATTTGGTATGATGTAAACATAATAATCCAATTATTGTGAAAGTAGTATTAGGTGGATATGTTGATATTCACGAGGACAGATTTTATGGCCTAATAAAATGTACTAGATTTATTCTATGATTTATTTTGAAAACTATATGACTATTCACACATCCTGATTACCTGACATAATTTGTTAGAATTCTTTAGAATAACTGAGAGGGGGGGGGGTGAATCAGTTATTCAAAGTCCAAATGCCCTAATAATGCTTTTTTAATACTTTTTAATGAATCCATACCCTTTGCATCAGTTCAAACTTAAATCAGTCATATAAGAAAATTACTATAAATCAACATGCAAAGATAAAACATTCAAGATCAACACATGACACAATGATTTTATGTGAAAACCCAATTTGGGAAAAACCACCAGTAACATGCTACTTGATTCTCACTCTTCTGAAGTGATGCCCTGTTAAAAGCCTGCCCTGTTAAAGGCTTACAACACAGTGTTAAATGTGACCTTGTTAGAGGATTTCACCAAACTATTTGGAATGGGCCTGGTTTAAAGGTCTTCAGAACATCCACTTGAATGTCACCCTGGTAAAGGATTTATCTAATGGCTGTTAAACCAACCTAAGTCCATAGGATTTATCTTACTGTTACAATTGCTAGAAAGTAACGATAATGGTCTTTTGATCTGACATAACTTACAACATACTTTGCAGATTTTAGATCACTCTTTCAGTTTAGTCCTTATGCTTGGCTTCAATCACTTTAGCTCTGACTGCTTGTCTCCCTCTCAAGCTTCATCTCCTTGAGTCTTCCTACTCATTCTACCAATGCAATCATCCTTGTGGTCATCTATCCAAATAGAGTTCTTGTGTTATCTTCTCCTTAGCTTATTCTTCAGCGTTTCAAGATTTTATGCTTGACCACATCACTCTCTCTCACTATCCCTTCTATTCCACTCTCTTGCACACTATTCTCTACTCTCTTCCATTAACTTATGTCTTCTTATATACAAGTTTGATTTTCCCTTGCCGCTCAATTCTCTCTCTCTCTAATTTTAGAGTTTCAAAAATGGATTAGGTAGGATACAATGTATCTACCCCTTATCTTGTTTTCTTCACCAACTATACCTTAAAAACATTCTACATGGTGTTTTGTGCCACAAAATCATCATTCTTATCCTCCTTTTAATTCACAAATTTCTAGATAACAACTTTGTCGACTTCGATCTGACGAATCTTCAATTTTCTAAATAATGCAGCAACTCAGCATTATTGAGTTACTAGTGCTCGACACCTCTATGTTACTTGGCATCATTGAGTTACTGGTGCTTGGCACCTCTATGTTACTCGGCACCTATACCTGCTCGGCACTTGAACTTGCTCAGCACTTGAACTTGCTTGGCACTTGAACTTGCTCAACACTTGAACTTGCTCGGCACTTGACTAGGAATTTGCTTAGCTTTTACTAGCTTGCTCGACACTTACTAGTGAACTTAGTTTGAGCTTTACACAAGACTTAGCTAAAACCTTAGATCTTTGATATGTTTCAGTGAGCTCATTCTTTATATCTTTTAATATGTCATCCAATACACTGTTTCATTAATGGCTTGACTGATCCTTGTACTTCATTACAACATCATAACTTCAACCTTTCTCTAGGTGTTCTAGTTACATCTTATTGATTGCCTCCACCTTGACAATCAACTAATTGATTAGTATTTGGATCACTAAAGAAATTGTCATCCCTGCAAGCAACAAGTTTGACATCAATGACAAAACAATGATTGAGGACATTCTTTACCAGTTCCATATAATTTTCAACAATTGTTCTTATGATCATTTCAATCATTTCCAACAATCTGCCTCTTTGGCATTGATGGCAAACCAAACTGATCAAGTAATCAATTCAGTTACCACCAAGATTGTATTGATTTGCTCATTCTTTGCTATTGATCACATATATCTCCCTCTTTCATATATATCTCCCTCTTTCTTTGCATTGATCAGTTTTTTGCATATTTCTCCCTCTTTGACATAAATGCCAAAGATGTAGCATCTTTTTCATGCAAAATATAAGCTTTGGCTTCTTGTGGTATTTCTCCCTCTGTCACCATGCTTGTGACTGATTTGGAGTTTCTATTCCTATTTTCATCCTTTGCATCAACCTATTAAATATTTCAATGATTTATTCCTGTTGATGCAAGGCAACTTCCTTGTCACCTTAAACTACTTGAGTTAGGGGTATAACCCTTAGCTTGCCTCTAAGATATTCATAGGCATCCTTGGGCAATGGTTTGGTGAAGATATTTGTAGTTTTTTCCTTTGTGTGAATGTATTCCAACTTCACTTGTTTGTCTTCTACCAATTCTCTGACATAATGATACTTGATTGCAATGTGCTTGGTTTTTGCATGCATCACTGGATTTTTGGATATGTTTATAGCACTTGTATTGTCACAATACAATATCACCGATTTTGTTACTTCTTCTTTCATTCCATTCAATAGATGTGTGAGCCATACAATGTTTGTACAATTGACTACAACTGCCACATTTTTTGATTCTGTAGTGGACTGGGATATACATGTTTGTTTCTTGCTAGTCTAGGTAACCAGCCTTTTGCCTAAAAATAATGCACCTCCACTTGTGCTTTTTCTGTCATCAATGTTTCCTCCCTAGTCTGCATCTATATATGTGTTGAGTTCAAATTTTCCATTCTTTTTGTAGTATAGACCAAAATCATCAGTCCCTTTGAGATATCTCATTATTCTTTTTACTACTATTAGATGATTTTCTTTAGGATTGGCAGAGAACCTAGCCACTATTTTGACTACTAATGCTATGTCTGGTCTACTATGTACAACATATTGTAATTTTCTAATCATGGATCTGTACATTGGTTGATTGACTTCCGATGACTCATCATTTTTGGATAGCTTATTCCCTGTGGTCATTGGTGTGCTGACTGGTTTGGATTCCTCCAATCCAAATGTTTTAAGAATTTCTTTGATGTATTTTGATTGTGTAATAAATATTCCATGTTTGAGTTGATGAACTTGCAATCCAACAAAAAATTTGATTTCTCCAAACATAGACATTTCAAATTCATGTTTCATTTTGTCAGCAAAGCCTTTGCAAAGTACTTCCTTACCACCAAATACTATGTCATCCACAAAAAATTTAGATACAATAATGTCTTTACCTTCTTTAGCTTTGATGTACATGTTGCTGTTATCATCAGTTCTTTCAAATCCAATTTGCACTAGATACTTGTGAAGTCTCTCATACCATGCTCTAGGTGCTTGTTTCAAACCATAGAGTGCTTTATGTAACTTACACACCATATCCTTATTGTTTTCATCAACAAATCCTTATGGTTGTTCAATGTAGACTTCTTCTTCTAGTATACCATTTAAGAAGGTGGATTTTACATCCATCTGATAGACTTTGAAATCTTTGTAGGCAGCATATGCAAGTAAAGTTCTTACTCCTTCCATTCTTGCAACAGGAGCAAATGTTTCTCCATAATCTATTCCTTCTTCTTGAGCATAAACCTTGCATACTAATCTGGCTTTATTTTTGGTAATCTCACCATTCTCATCTAGTTTATTTCTGAATACCCATTTGGTGCCAATCACATTCTTGTCAGTTGGTCTGGGAACCAAACTCTAGGTTTTATTTTTTCTTATTTGATCAATTTCTTCTTCCATAGCTTTATGCCAGTCACCATCTTGTAATGCACCGTATACTATCTTGGGTTTAGATTTGTTGATCAGACATGATTCATGTCATAGTCTGTTCCTTGTCATTGGTCTTGCACCTTTGTCACCAATTATTTGTTCAGTAGGGTGATGTCTTTTTACATATTTGGATAATCTTGGCTCTGTCCTTGTTTCCATGTTTGATCTTTCGGATTCAGGATCACTATGCTCTTCATTATCAGGTTGTTCTTCATCATGTATGCTATCTTTTGAATTAGATTGTATATTTTCTTCATTTTGTAACTCAGCTTCTGAATGCAGCTCAGCATTCACTGGTTGTGAATCAGCTAAAACTAACACTTGTTGTTGACTTTCAATTTGATTGACATCATCCTCATCAGCAGTTATTCCTTCATAAGAATATACAAAGGTTCTATATTCTTCCATTTTCTTTGGTTCTTTAGCTTGGACTTCTGTGTGCTCATCAAAATTTACATTTGTACTTTCCACAATTTTGTTAGTGTTAACATTCAAACACTTATATGCCTTACTTCTTGTGGGGTAACCTAGAAATATACCTTCATCACTTTTTGCATCAAATTTTCCATTTCTAACATCTTTAAAGATAAAACATTTGCAACCAAATATTTTGAAATGTTTTACATTTGGTGAGTAACCATACCATAATTCAAAGGGTGTTGTAATTGTACATTTCTTGACTTGTACTCAGTTCAATGTATGAATAGCTACACTTACAACTTCTCTCCAGTATTTTAGAGCAACATTCTTTTCCATCATTAATGTTCTGGCACAATCAATTACAGATCTGTTTCTTCTTTCAGCAATTCCATTCTGTGGGGGAGTTCTAGGAGCTGATGTCTGTCTTTTGATTCCATTGTCATTACAGAATATCTTGAATTCATTTGATGTAAATTCACCACCTCTATCTGATCTTAGACATTTCAAGCTTTTTCTAGTTTCCTTTTCAACTCTAGCCACATACCACTTAAACATTTGAAAAGCATCAGATTTTTGTTTTAAGAACATAACAGTCATCATCCTGGAATAGTCATCAACAAATAACATTATGTATTTGTCTTCTCTATAGCTTTGTATTTCCATTGGGCCACATAAGTCAATGTGAACTATCTCAAGTATCTCTTTAGATGTATAGTTTTTTCTTTTGAAACTTGACTTTGTCATCTTTCCTAGTTGACATTGTTTACACATGATATTATCAGGCTTGTTCAATTTTGGCAGACCTCTGACTTTCTTCATTTTACTGATTTTGACCAGATTGTCAAAGTTGACATGACATAATCTTCTATGCCATAACCATTCATCACCAAATTTTGTAAATAGACAAGAAGCATCATCAAGGTAAAACAAATTACTCTTTGTTTGATCACCTTTTCCTATTAGTTTACCATCATTGTCATAGATTTTTGCAGTTTTGTTTTCAAATTCCACTTTGCAACCTATATTGCCTAATTGTGAGACACTCAGTAAATTGTAGTTTAATCCTTCAACATAGTATGCATTGTCATATGAAATTTGGTCTGTGAGCTTAATGGAACCTTTTCCTCTGATTTGACATGGAGCATCATTACCAAATCTAACACTATTTCCATCAAATTGAGTAAAGTTAACAAACTTACTTTTGACTCCTGTCATGTGATGTGAGCATCCACTGTCTATGATCCATCTATCATTCTTGTTTATACATCTCACCAATGCTGTGGTTTCTTCTTCATCAGATTGGTCCTTCATGGCTACATAAACAACTTCATCATCATTGTCATTAGAATTTTCTTCAACAATATAACACTTCTTACCTTTTTCTTTGTAATCTCTCTTGTCATCATCTCTTTTGTTCTTGTATTTGTTGCCTTCCTTGGAATCCTTTTTCTGTGGACATCTTGTAGCAATATGACCTACTTCATTGCAATTGAAACAAATAATAGGCATCTTACCTTTGAATTTTCCTTTGCCCCTGTGAAATCTTCTAGTGAGCAATGCTTCCAATTGTTCCACATCTTCCTCATCAGTGCTACTGTCACTAGATACATACTTCATTTTTCTTCCTTTCCTTGATTTCACCTGTTCGACATCTTTTAGTGATAACTTGGCCTTAAAAGCAGATTCAACATTTTCAGGTTTGCAGTTGTCAAAGTTAGATAACTCAAATGCAGTGAATTTACCTATTATACCTTCAAAGCTTAGATTATTTCCTGGTATACATCTTAGCTCCTGTATTGCTAATACTCTAATAGCATAGATAGGGAGCAAGGTTCTTAAGAACTTACTATTAATAGTATCTTCATCCAGTCGACCATTCAAGCATCTTATTTCACTTACCACTTCCTTTATTCTTGCACCATACTGAGCAGCATTCTCATTTTCTTCCATTTTCATGTCATCAAATTTTCCTCTAAGACTTTCTCTTTTTTCTCTTTGTACATTTTGATCTCCTCCATAGATGTCTGATAGGGCTTTCCACATTTTGAATGCAATGTCACATCCTTTCATATCATCAAATTCAGCATAGCTGAGTGCAGAGGCGATCTCCAGCATTGTCTGGTTGTGTTCTTGTTTGTTTTTCATGTCTTCGACAATAGGAGCACCTGTTGGATCTACATGTTTAGTGACAATTGAATTTTGGGCATAATATCCTATGGATCCAAGATGTAGCTTCATCAAACTTTTCCATGCAACACAGTTGTCTTTATTGAGCTTGGGAACTTCTCTCTTTAGAATTTTGATCTTTTTTGCTAGTAGTCCCTTTAAACTGAATCAATAGTCAAGCTTTGATACCAATTGTTAGAATTCTTTAGAATAACTGAGGGGGGGGGGGGGGGGGGGGGTGGTGAATCAGTTATTCAAGGTCCAAATGCCCTAATAATGCCTTTTTAATACTTTTTAATGAATCCATACCCTTTTCATCTATTCAAACTTAAATCAGTCATATAAGAAAATTACTGTAAATCAACATGCAAAGATAAAACATTCAAGATCAACACATGACACAATGATTTTACGTGGAAACCCAATTTGGGAAAAACCACCAGTAACATGCTACTTGATTCTCACTCTTCTGAAGTGATGCCTTGTTAAAAACTTGCCCTATTAAAGGCTTACAACACACTGTTAAATGTGACCTTATTAGAGGATTTCACCAAACTGTTAGGAATGGGCCTAGTTTAAAGGTCTTCAGAACATCCACTTGGAATGTCACCCTATTAAAGGATTTATCTAATGGCTGTTAAACCAACCTAAGTCCATAGGATTTATCTTACTGTTACAATTTCTAGAAAGTAATGATAATGGTCTTTTGATCTGACATAACTTACAACATACTTTGCAGATTTTAGATCACTCTTTCAGTTCAGTCCTTATGCTTGGCTTCAATCACTTTAGCTCTGACTGCTTGTCTCCCTCTCAAGCTTCATCTCCTTGAGTCTTCCTACTCATTCTACCAATGCAATCATCCTTGTGGTCATCTATCCAAACAGAGTTCCTATGTTATCTTCTCCTTAGCTTATTCTTCAGCGTTTCAAGATTTTATGCTTGACCATGGCTCTCTCTTAGTATCCCTTCTATTCCACTCTCTTCCACACTATTCTCCACTCTCTTCCATTAACTTATGTCTTCTTATATACAAGTTTGATTTTCCTTTGCCACTCAATTCTCCCTCTCTAATTTTAGGGTTTCAAAAATGGATTAGGTAGGATACAATGTATCTACCCCTTATCTTGTTTTCTTTTCCAACTGTACCTTAAAAATGTTCTACATGGTGTTCTGTGCCACCAACTCATCATTCTTATCCTCCTTTTAATTCACAAATTTCTAGATAACAACTTTGTCAGCTTTGATCTAATGAATCTTTGATTTTCTAAATAATGCAACAACTCAACATTATTGAGTTACTAGTGCTCGACACCTCTGTGTTACTCGGCATCATTGAGTTACTAGTGCTCAACACCTCTATGTTACTCGACACCTATACCTGCTCGACACTTGAACTTGCTCGGCACTTGAACTTTCTCGGCACTTGACTAGGAATTTGCTCGACTTTTACTAGCTTGCTCGACACTTACTAGTGAACTTAGTTTGAGCTTTACACAAGACTTAGCTAAAACCTTAGATCTTTGATATGTTTCAGTGAGCTCATTCTTTGTATCTTTTAATATGTCATCCAATACACTGTTTCATTAATGGCTCGACTAATCCTTGTACTTCATTGCAGCATCATAACTTCAACCTTTCTCTAGGTGTACTAGTTACATCTTATTGATTGCCTCCACCTTGACAATCAACTAATTGATTAGTATTTGGATCACTAAAGAAATTGTCATCCTTGCAAGCAGCAAGTTTGACATCAATGACAAAACAATGATTGAGGACATTCTTTACCAGTTCCATATAATTTTCAACAATTGTTCTTATGATCATTTCAATCATTTCCAACATAATTGATACACCTTATAATGTATTATCTCATAATGATAACAAGATACTATTAGTAATCAAACTATATTTAATTAAATCAAAGGATACTAGTTTTGATGTTTACATTTAGGAGATTTTGATCTAAGACATGTTTTCGGAACTAATTTTCATGTTGGCTGATTTAACATTGTAGATTAAACATTTCATTAATATGATCAAAAGTGGATTATGATGTGGTTCAGAATGTTAGTTGGATCATTTGATTAGATAGTAATATTGATATGCAGATTATACTATTTTAATGTTTTAGATGCTTTATATGATTAGAAAATAAAAGTTTATTAGAAAATAAAGTTGGATAGGACAATTGAGTATGTCAATGTTAATTATTCAAATATGAAATTTTTTATGCACCTATATACATGCATTTTATATGATTTTTCTTCTTTGGGCTACTAACATTTGAGTTTAGTGTGTAGGCAATTGAACCATAGAATTTTATTGGGGAAACAAGGTCCAAACTAATGTGTGCATGGTTTAGCCAAGGTGAATCTTTAGGAGATTCAAATGGCTCATTGTGACGTATTTTATTTCATAAATGTAAGCTTGCATGTGTGTGAAAATTGCAATCTCAAAGATGTATTGGGGACATGTCATGGTGATGTGTAATGTGCTTTAATATGTCACTTGATACTTGTAGATTGTTGTGTGTTAATGACATGTCACATAGGGTTTTGGTCTTGGTAGCATTTAAACCTTAAAATAGTTACCTTTTTAAAGATTAAGTAAACCCACATGATAAGGGATAGGATGAGTCAATATCAAAGGGGATTTCGAATTCAAACTCTAAAAGGACTTTAGAGGGTCAATAGGTGGTCCCAAAGTGGTTTTTTTGTGAAAATAAGCTACCCATATGTTAGCATAACATGTTAGGAACCTAAATTTGACCATTTTAGTACTTAGCTAGCCTAGGGGGTCCCTTAACCAATGCATTCTACTACCAATTCGAAATTGGAGTTGTCACATGACTTTAATCTTTTCTTCACACTTGGTCAAGGTCCTATGTTTAGAAGGGACAATAGTTTAAGAGAAATTGGGCTTCATGTTTTTCCAAAAATGGAGATAGTGGGAAGGTTGGAGGTCTTTTTAAGGGAGTTTGGACAAACTAGTTCACCCACTCTCTAACTTTAGAGTTACTTAGGGTTCAAAAGCTTGGAGGGATCTCTTTTACAACCTTTCATTTCTATTTTGTAAATGAATTCAAGGTTGGTTTTTCTTTCCATGTAGTTAATTTCTTCCATTTTGAAGTTAAATGTTGGTATTGTTATCATGTGCATGTAGGTTAGTGAGAATTCCATTGTAAGGAAAATGTGTGGTATCATCTTGCATCATGTTGTGTTGTGTTGTGATTAACATGAAGTTTGGATTTTCATAATTTTCTTGCTTTTTATTTTCCATGATTTTGTGCATGAGTGTTGTTGTGGGTGTGAGGGCTTCACTCACCCTTTGGGAAGGGAAGAGAAGTCTAGGGTGAAGCAGTTAGTTAGGCTTGAAAATGTTTTTGAGAACCTCAGAGTATGGGATCCATTGTATTCCATAATCATTCATATCTTATTGGGGGTAATAAGGGAAGATTGGTGTGGAAAGGAAGTTTATGGAATATGGGCTCCAAGGAAGCTACAACTGATAGTACTATGTTTGGAGGATGATTGTGAAAGCCTCGAAAGGGCATGTAATTTGCTGATTTGTGAAAGCCTCAAAAAGGAATGAAATATGTTTATTGTAGATATTTTTTGATATGGAAAGTCTCCATTTGAAGAGCACACGTTCATGCTGTGTTCATGGTTGAAGCCTCGAAAGGGCATGTAATTTGCTGATTTGTGAAAGCCTCAAAAATGCATGAAATATGTTTATTGTAGATATTTTTTGATATGGAAAGTCTCCATTTGAAGAGTACACATTCACGCTATGTTCATGGTTCCATTGGTGAACCATTATGAAATATAGTTGGGATGGGATTTGTTCAAGTGTTGTAATGTGATGTATATGCATTGTGAGTTTGGAATGAAGCCTGGTTTGATCATTGTTTCCCCAACTTGGTGGGTGGCTTCATAAAAGTGTAGGATGGGAGGTGAGCCTCCATGGTTCTTGTGTAAATTTCTTGCAGGTTTTGTGCTCTTAGATCCAAGAAAGAAGTTAGGAACATTCCCTTGCATTGAGGAAGAATGGAAGGATGTGCTATGTATGAGATGTATATGGAAGAATGAAATATTTTTCCCTATGTTGAACATAGTATTTGCTAAATCAAAATCCCAATTTTTATTTGTGTATTATTTTGTGCAAGGAAGATCATTATGTCATGTACATCATTGAGGATATCGATTTACAAGAGAATTTGGTTATTGTCCTTAGCATGATAAGATTCATTATTTTCTATTTAGTTGTATTGATATGGAAAATAGATTTATCATAGTAGTTGTAAAAAAGGTAAAATAATTTTCTTTTCAAAGAGTGGTCATGCCTTTGGATGTTCAAGTAGTGTATATGTCTTCCTTGCATGTATTCATTTGAAGCAAGAATCAATGCAAGAAAAAAAATGTTTTTCAAAAGAATGATCATGAAGGATTTTTTTTTTCTATGCATTCATTCAATGATAAAATATCATTTAAGTCCCATTAATGATAGGAGAGGAAGGACTCAATAGTTACTTACACTATATTTCATAGCATTGCTCAATTAATGATGTTGCTTTCAATGATTTAAAATAACCTTGTAAAAATGACATTTATATTGAAACAACAAGAAACATTATATCATTACTTCACCAAGACCTTCCATATTATAGCTTAGTAGGGAGGATAAATCATCAGATAACATAATATGAAATCTCATGGAAAAGAACATGATGTAGATACACATTCAGTTCTCTAGATTTTGTACGAGGATGAGAAAAATACCCCACTATCAAATACAGTTTATTTAAATATTCCTCAAAATCTTTGTAGTAAGATATCAATAAAATAATATTAGTCTTAGAAAGTTATAATAAAACTTGAGTTCACCTAGTTCAAAAAGGAGGGTGCATATAAAGGAGATTCATAAGGATCCCATGACCCATGGGATGTACATGTCTTTATTAAAGTAAATGACATTCAAAATAGTTAAAATATTGTAAAACTTGTGGGTCGATTCCATGCAAGAAATTGACCACACAAGTGACAAGGGAATACTATGTTTAAAAAAAAAAATTATAATAAAAGGTGTCAATCATGGGAGGAGGGGCCCTTTTGGGTTGGTGAATTCCCTCTTCCCAAGGCATTCTCAATTTACACAGCCCCCTATCACTCCATGCCATGTAAATCTCTTCCACATTATGTGTACTCACTATGGAGATATTGAGAGTTGAAGGGCATTAATTATGATTTTGACCCCCCATTTTTAATTGCAACATCTCTTGAAATATCTTAGCCACCCATAGCTTTGGCATGCTAATAACCCTAATCCATGTTGGATTTTGGAGGACCCAAGGAGCACGTGGCTCAAGAGCATGGGTGGATTGGCCAAGCCAATGAGGAGGCCTTGACATAAGGAATAAGGAAGTGTGTGGAAGGGAGGGGGTGGTCCCCACCTTCCCCAAACCTTCCATCCTTGTCTAGTTCAATACGCCTCCACCGTGGAAAAGTGTGCTCTCCACGTTGGAAACTCATGTTGGAAGAAGTGAGTCATTAGGGCATCACATGGGTTGGTGGCTAGGACATGGAATTATGAAGGTGTAATACTTAAGGTAGGATGACAACTTAGTGGTTGAGGGTTGAGGGTTAAGGGCATGGGAGAATATAATAAGGAAATGTAGTGTAGATGTAGGGATATTTAAAATGGGATATAGTATTAATTAAATGTTAGTGTTAGTTTAGGATATAGTGTAATGCCTCGCCTAGAGATCCTTGGAACAAGGATGTAATACAAGCCAAGATATATATATATATATATATATATATATATATATATAAACAAGTACACATGCACAAGACAAAAACATACATGGATCACAAAGATCGCAACAGAAAACTCAACCACCATCCTGACAACCAACAGATCTCCTGACGCCATTACCTAAACTAACACAACACATAATAGGGAATCAAAGCCAAAATGACAACAAAACACAAAATCTAAAATCTATCATAGCATGGTAATTTAAGGCATCCAAAAGGGTACTAGAAACTCTAAAAATTGATCATAAAAAATCGAGGGAAACACCCTTCATTTTTTGTGCAAGGCCAATAGTCTGATAGATTCTCGCATAAGGAAGTACATTCTTGTGTGAGGAAATCTATTGTTGCACATGAGGAAGTGCACTCTCACATGAGGATGTGCACTACTAAACATGAGGATGAACTTTCCTAGCCCCCAAAATTGTGTGGGATCTCATGTGAGGATATACCCCATGCCACACAAGAACCCCCATAACACCACACGAGGATCCTATTTTCTCATGTGAGAAAGTAAGATTTCGTGTGAGGAAACATAATTTTAAGACTCCCAAAAAAAAAGGGACAAAAACTTAGAAAATGAAATCCTCCACATCGAGGAGTACTAGATCCACACTTCGAGGCATAACACTCGAATAATATAATGAAAGACAAAAAATTGGAAACATCATCTAATCATTTAATCAAATAGTGAAGACAAATGATAGAAGGGAAACATCACAAATAATTGAAAGCAACATTGCAATAAATGGAAATAACATTGCAGTGAGTACTAAAACAAACTAAAAGCATAATTTCTCCCAACCGTTAATGGCATCATAAGACCATTCTGGGCCCTAGCCATCCCTCATGCATAACATCCCAAGCCACCAATCAGATCATTGATACTATCATAATAGGGATGTTACTACTAAACATGCTAAAATCATAAGCATAAGGAAATCTAACATGCTAGTAAAAAGTATAAGATAATCCTAAAAAGTAGATAACATCACCTATCACATGCTAATCATCAAAGTAAGGAAATGCATTAGTAAATAACATCATTTAAACAAGATAAACAATCATTCCAATGATAACATAAAACACAAGAAAGCATACTTTGGAACCCAAAGTACCAAGTGAAAATATCCAGCAATGGTTGCGCTAGAATAATAGACCATCTTTGTACACTAGTACCTAGTAGTGGTGAAGGTAGCTATGCCTCCCAACCACGTGGCACCCATAGGTCCACACCCACCATGCTGATGGATTTCAAGATTCAACCACAAACACATGCAACACAAACAACCATGGCTAACAAACATGCCAAGCAGTATGATGACTGAACCCAAGATAAAGACAATGCATAAAACATAGGTCTTGGTCAGACACCTCAATGGGCTACTAAGTAGGGGCTGACATCATGGAGAGTCACTTGGCATCGAAAAGCCCAAGCTCTGATTGTGTGTTTCAACTCCTTAATGGATGGCCCCACACACACATTTTATTATCTTAAGTTTTATTACCATCCAATGTATTATTTAGTTATCACTTAATTAAAAATTCTTCATGCCAACCCTCAAGAAATAGTCACCAGGCTATAGAGATAGAAACCTCCTCCATATGCTACCCTACCCTACCAATGCTCATCCAACAATGAGTGCTTATAGGCATGCAAATTCCCAACCCAACCCCAATGATAATAGCTTCTAGAAGTAACATGAAATACTAGGACTCACAAGTCACTCAATAAATATATGTGCATGTACTTGTGTAGTGCACCACCATCACAAAGATCATAACATAGGGTCTAGATGAGAAAACAATGCAGAAAGTCACTCAACCAAAATAGACTTAGGAGGACGAATGCAACATGCATCCCAATGCAACATAAAAAATGAAATAAAGGTATGACTAACATCCAAATGGATCATCAAGATCCATGACCAAACTCATGCCAAGAAAACCTGAGAAAATAGGGTGACACACAAAATGAGGTAAAAACCCAAAAACTGGAAAAATTCCAAAATTAAAACCCATTTGGTCTCTGGGTACAAAACCCTCAAAAATCCAATAATATTTGGGTTTAGACATTGTATGAAAAAATAGCTAGCATAACAGTGCAAAACCCCAAATCCCCATCCCAAAAATAGGAAAAGTGTTCATACCTAACCAATTAGGCAAAACTAGTAAACAAAAATAGAGGGGAACACTAGTTCTCAGCCTCTTATCAAATTGCTACCAAAAATAGAAGCTAAAATGGAGCAAAAACCATAAAAAAGAAAGGCCCTACCTGACAATAAAAGAGGCAAAAATTGAAAATAGCTAGATAAAATAAATAGCCCACTGAATCTGCTGAGAGTATTGGCAAAGCAAGGTCTCCCCGAGCTGGATCCAACAAGATCAACCTTGCAAAGATCCCACACTCACAGCTCCCAGAATGAATAGAAATTGAATCCTTCAAAAGAGGATTCTCAAAAGAGCTCTCCAAATTCTAAAATCTAAAATAGGAAAATTGAGGAATTAAATTCCTCTTTCAACACTTATTCACTTTTCGAGTGAATAGTCAATTAGGGTAAATAGCCAACTATAGAAACTAGACTTCGAATTGACCCAAATGAAAATAGGTTATTCTCCATAACAAGAATTAACCTAAGGGAAATCTACCAAAAATTAAATTTGAAAAGATTTAAAACCTGAAAACCCAAAATCACAAAAAATCATTTAACACTTTTGCGACATAGCCAACCTCTAAATGCACAGACACATTCACTAGTCTAATCACATAATGCAGATGAGTTTAGATTTACTAATCACCAAAATGTTTAATTTAAACAATTAAAATAAGGATACATTGACCATACAAGAATGACATTGGTGAAATATGAATAGCCAAATCATTAATTCCATATGCCATTGCCAGGGATATAATTCTTGCACACTAAAATACATGATCAAGTGCAATTGCATATAATATCATAGCCGAAGCAAAATGCATTAAATACCTAATTAATCTAGTTACATCACTCACATTCATAGAAAGTGCAAAGATATAAGAATGTAGTAAATAACCATAGCATAAAATCCATCTCATAACGTAATCCACAAAAATGACCAAATAAACCATATAACCAAATATCATCATAGATCTACTATCATCTCAAAATAACATCAACATGCAAATATGATAAACTGAACAAAAAATTAGTAAAGAATCTATGGTACTAAATCAATGTATAACATCCAACCCTTACGTCATCTCAAAGTACAAATAACAAGAGTATCAAGTATCTCTTGAATCAAAATAGACAAGGTATAGACTGCAAACACGAGAGACACTACATATAGTTAGTGTGGTTAGTAAATATGAATATGTGATGGGGATAATAATACTAGCTAATGGAATTTATTTTAGTAAAATAAAATTTACATGACATATATTTAATTAGTATTAAGGGTAGATGAACCCAACCATTATAAGAATGGCCATTGTATAAGACTATTTTTTAGGGAGTTGATAATATTGTGATTAAAAAGGTTATCTAATTTAATTTCAATAGTTGTTAAAAAGTTGAATTTTATATATGGTGGATAGTAAATAGTACATTGATGATTTAATATTTGTTAGAAATTTGTTATAAGTAGTTAGTGGCCTATGTGAGTGGTGTCTTTTAGTTTTTGATTAAGGAAAATAGGGTTTAACAAGGCCTTGCAATCCATACAATAAAAAGAATAGTCATAAAAGATCGCTTAAAGTAGCAACTGTAACTAAAAGCATACCAAAGAAACATCTACCTAAAAAAGGATAGGAACCAATGAAAAGTCAAGGAGAAAGGACAAAAAGCCAGGCCATCCCAAAAAAAGCTAGGGCACTTAGGAAATATCTCTTAATATTTCTATTGCATTAATTTTGAGCTCTGAAAGTCTGCCTGCGGCCTCCTTCATTTCTGAATGCTCTTTATCAGGATTTGAAGTTTCCTTCTTCCTCATGCTAGATCTTGTGCACTTCCTAAAGAAGTCCTCAAGGGTCTTTTCCTTAGTTTTGTGGGAGGTTAGATCCTCTTCCTTACTAGTTCTATGATCCTCCATATTGTTGTTAAGAATATTTATATTCTCATTGGCTTACTTAAGGATATTGTAGCTCTGTTCTACAATGATCCTCATGGAGCTTTCCATAATTTCAACCTTGTTTATGACTTCTTTCACCCTATCATCTTTAGCAATTTTTTTCTTTTAGGTTATAGTTTTCTCTTTCAAGGTTGCACACCCTATACCTTAGGTCTTGGAGTTCATGAAAGATCCACTTTGTAGTACAAAATTTGTTGATGACACTATTCTTAGCATTGTTGATGGCATCCATATCTCAGTGCTCCTTAACATGGTCACTAAAAATAATCAAGGCCAGATCAATTAATTCCTCCATTAGTATTTTTCCTTTTTCATCCTCTTTTACTTGAGTTCTAATTAATTCTCTATTTAACCTCATCTTGGCTAATGTAGTGTCAAAATTTCTCTATACCACCTTCCTATCTTTGCTAGTAATCTAGCATTTGTATTAGTTGGTACCAAAATCCTCAAGGCCTTGGTTTTAACCATCCCTCTCACTTCCTTTTGACACATTCCCCTCGACCCCCTTTCTTCTCCTTCTTGGCTTTAGGATGTTTTCCTTTTTCACCCCTTACAGTATTCTTAGAATCCTCTTTATTTTTTTACATTTTTATAGTGATGGTTTTCTTTCCCTTTTTCCTCTCCAAACCCTCATCTTCTCTAATCTCCTCTATGCACATTGAATCAAAAAAGGATTATACCTTCCAACCATAGTTTTCTCACACCCATATCTTTAGCTAGCTTAATGATATAGTGAGCCACTATAGCCTCTGCATAATGGTTGGTTTGAGTTCCAAGGGGAGCAACCACCACAACAATACCTTTTCCAAAAGTATTTCTAATAATACCTCTCGCTCCAACCTTTACCAAGTTGCCTTCGGCCACCCCATCAAAGTTAGCTTTACATCATCCCTCAAGTGACATTGACCATATACACCCTTCCCTGTTGCTTTTATTATTTTAATTGGTGCCTCTAGAGGGGATGAGATCTTTGATAATGGAATAATTCTCCATCAAAGAATTAAAGCATTTGTGGAAAACAACCTCAGCCCGAGTTTCCTTGTCCTTGAAAATTCAACTGTTACACTCTTTCCATACCCCCCAACATACATGGGGTAAGGTCCAATTCCAAATAACCCTATCATCACACCCAAATCTGCCATGGTTCCACTACTCAAATACATCTAGGATGTTGGAAGGAAAATACTAGGATATGATAAAAAAAGATAGGAAAAGAGACCATATAATATTAATGAAAGGGCAATGGACAAAAAGATGATCAACACTCTCACATTGATTTTTACAAAGAATTCAGTTATTAGGCATCATATTTCCCCTCTTTGTGAGGTTATCCACTATTAAGATATGATTTTGGAGCATGATCCAAAAGAAGATGTTAATTTTTGGGATGAGCCGTGAGAACTAGGCTTTGGCCCACACAAGGGAAGGACCAAAATTCTGTAAATTCTCATAGCTAGAGGCCACAGTGTAAATGCCATTGACAATCTCCCCCCAAATTATGGTGTCTTTCTTGAGAGATAAGGGGATATGTCTAATTAAGTCCATGAGTTCCTTGAGATCCAAGGATATCTCAGCCAAGTCAATCCATTCATTTTGGTTCCTGTAGTCACTCACCCTACTCCCAAATCTATTAATGCAAACATTTTCCTATCTACTAAAAGGTTCAATTTCCTAGATAGGGCCAACACTAAGCCACTCATCATGCAAAAAATTGATATCTTCTCTATTGGCATTTTTCCGTTTAGCTTTGTCAAAGGCAAAGCTCTTAGTCCTCAATATGCCATTCCAAATAATAGAACCCCTAGGATCAACTTCCCTGTTAATGAAATGTTTGAGACTAAGGTTAGCCACATACTTTAGCTCTAGAATGTCTCTCTATTCCCCTTTAGAATTGAAGGTTGTCCAAATTTTTTTAGCTTGGAGAGCACTATTAACTTGTTTAGGCTTTCTAATCCCTAGGCCCCCTTTATTCTTGGGTCTACAAATATTCTCCAAAGCCACCAAAGGGTATTTTTTGTTCGCATTGGTTCCTGACCACATGAATTGCCTCTAAATGGAATTCAAATGCTCAAAAACTTGGGAGGGATAGTAAAGAGGCTAAGAGCATAAGTTGGAAGGTTTTGGAGGGTAGACTTGATCAACAATACTTTACCAGCCTAGCTAAGAGTAACACCTTTCCAACCCGCCAGTTTTCTATTAAACCTATCAATGAGATTGTGCCAAAACTAGTTAGGCAGTTTGGTTTCCAAAGGAAGGCTTGAGTGAATGGAGGGAAGAGTTTCAATATTATAGCCTAGGATTCCAGCAATTTTCCTCTATCTATTAGGGGTAGTGTTGAATAAAAACTCTAAACTCTTATCCTAGTTTATAAGCTATCTAGAGGCCTTGGAATAGGTGTTAACAATCCCTTTGACACTTCGAGCTTCTCTAATAGAGGCCTCACCTCCCAAAATCATATCATCCACAAATTGTTGATGGCTAAAGACCAGAGGACCTAAAGAGGGTTTTAGTCCCACAAAATCCGCCCTACTTCTTTTGGAATTAATAATTTTTCCCATACCTTTTGCAAGGATGATGAAAGGAATAGGAGATAAAGGATCCCCTTGACAGAGTCCTCTAGAATATTTGAAAAAATCTGAAGGGGTTCCATTAACAATAACCACAAAGGTGGGGGAGGAGATCAATTGAGAAATTATCTTTCTTACTCTAGAACCAAAACCAAAAGCTTCAAGCACCCTACCCAAAAACCCCCAATCCACCCTATCATAAGCTTTAGAAAGATCAAGTTTAAGTAGGAAGCCCTCTTGTTTACTAGCTTCTAGAGAATGAATAGCTTCATGGACCTCAATAATGGAATCAAGAATTTGTCTACCAGGCATAAACCTAGATTATTGTGGAGCAATAATCACAAGAAGTAATTTAATAACTTGGTTGGTAAGGACTTTAGAAAAAATTGTGTAGAGAGAATTAAAAAGGCTAATAGGCCTAAAAGATACAAAAGAATCAGCCCCAATAACTTTCAAAATCAAGACCAAAAATGTAGCATTAATTTCTTTAAGCAGATTCCTAGCACCAAAGAAATCTTGAACAGATTTGACAAGGTCATATTGGATAATATCCTAGTACATCTAGAAGAAAAAGGTGGGGAACCTATTAGGACCATGGGACTTTTCAGTAGGCAAAGCAAAAAATGCCCCTTTAATTTCATCCATCTTGGGAATAGCTAGTAAGGCCCTTTTCTAAGCCTCATTTATAACAAAAGGGATAGTATCAATGATAATATTTTGATCCTCTTTAGTCAAATTGAGATCTTTAGTGAGAATAGATGAAAAATACCTAATGGCCTCCTCAACTATCTCATTATCTTCCCTTATCATATCATCTCCCTTTTTAATCTGACTGATTCTATTGGCTGCCCTATGTTTCATAGTGGAAAGCTGAAAGAACCTTGAGTTTTTATCCCCTTCTTTGAGCTATATCGACTGAGGCCTCTATCTCCAAAACATTTCCTCCTTTCCAAAAATATTGTGAAGATCAGCAACGATGTCCTTCTCTATATTCATCTTAATTTTGTCATATCCCCATGTCTAGATCTCTTTCTATACCTTTGCAAGTTCCTCCATAACTCTTTCTTTGGTTTGGAAAATATTTCCAAAGTCACTTTTATTCCATATTCTAATTTTGGATTTAGTGAATCTTAGTTTTTTGGCCACCTTGCACATTTTCATTCCATCAACCTCTATCCTCCACCACCCCTTGATTTTATCATATAGGCTAGGGTGTATCAACCACATCTTCTCAAATTTGAAAGGGAAAGCTTTCTTTCTATTCATTCTATCAATAGAAAGAGAGATAGGGGAGTGATCCGAACCAAGCTGAGGTAGCGAAGAGAGCTTGCATTGAAACTAACACATCCAATCCAAAGTTAAGAGAGCTCTATCTAGTCTCACCTAAATAGAATTTGAGCCTATTCTCCTACTAGACCATGTGAACTTGCATCCACCAAGATCCACATCCACAAGAGCTAAGTCCCTTATCAAGTTAGCTAAATGTTTCCTACTATCTGCATTAGGTGGAAGACCCCCTAGCTTCTTAGTAGCCAAAAGGGGGGTGTTAAAATATCCCATAATAATACCCTTAGACTCTCCAATCTAAGAAACTAAGTCCAAAATTTTAAGACAAAAGATTCTTCTGCTATTCTTAGTATTGGGGGCATATAGATTAAGAAGAAACCATCTCTCCGAAGTCTTTGGGTCGAAAAAATTCATGAGTAAGATATTGTCTTCATCAAAAAAGATATTAGCATCCAAGGAATCCTTCCATATAGTAAGAAGACCACTAGATGCCCCTTAGTGGCCGAGTTTCTCCAACCTTTACAAAAGAAATCTTTTCAACTTTTCCCTTTTTCATTTTAGTTTCCAAAATTAAAAAAAGATTTGGCCTATGATCCCTAATTTATATTCCTAACAATTTCTTGTTTGTGTCTTTTAGTTAGTAGTAGTAATTAGTCAAATTGAGTTGTTAATATAGCTAATTAATTATGTATAAATTAAATAATATGATTACCATATGATATTACCATCAATATTTTATGGTTAATACAATTATTATATAATAGATATTGGGTAGTATCCACACACACACACACCTACCTATATACCTATATGATATGATGTTATTAGGGATCCATATACATAGATTGTATTATATAACATATCACTTGTGATGTGTATACATACTAAATAAGATCACAACGAATTTGCAAGAGATAGATTACACTATCCAAGATACCTATTAATATGGAAACTGTAGTGTCTCTCATTATAATTTAACCAATAAGGTATCACTTCAAATTTGGATAATGATATTTGAGAGAAATGAGTCAAATCCAAAATGTTAAAGAATAGAAGTATCTTGTTCACTTATCCTTTTGTAAATGTTGACTACAACTTGACTTGAGTAAGCGACTTAGTGGCAACATGTATATTACAACACATGATACTCTAAGTCATCTTACAAACAAAAACAAAAAAACAAAAAAATTAGTTGTGTTTTTTCCCTGTAATCTTGGGCATGATAGTTCTTAGCAAAAGAAAAGGGAAACATGTGAAGATTAATAGTGACACTTCTGATGATGAGCTTGATGAACTTGAAGAACTTATTGCAAAAATATTTGGAAGATGTAGAGGCAAATACAGAGGTAAACTACCTATAATTTTTTTCCATGCAATAAGGTTTGCCATATAGCTACAAGATGTCTTGACAAAGAAGACAAGGAAGATAGAAAGGAAAGAAAGTACAAAGAAAGAAGAGATGATCGAGACTAAAATATGAACAAGGATGAAAAAGGTAACAAATCTTGTTATATTCTTGAAGAAGAAACTGACACTAAATCTGAGATTAATGATGATGAAGTTGTCTATGTTGCTATGAAAGAATATTTTGATGAAGATGATAAAATTGATTTAATTTATTATGTGAAAAAAGTGAAACGTGGATAATTGATAGTGGATTCTCTAATCATATGATTGGTGATAAAAATAAATTTGAGGATATTGGACTATACAAAGGTGGTTGTGTTAAATTTGGTAATGATATTCCATGTGTTGTGAAAGGAAATGGTACAATCCAATTGACTAATAAAACAAAGTGTGAAAATTTTTAATGGGTGGAAGGACATAACTATAATCTGTTGAGTGTTTCATAGTTAAACAAATTAGGGTATAGAGTTGAATTCCATCACAAAAAGGACAAAATATATGTTGTTGATAGAAAGCTGATTAGAATTGATGATAAAAAAAAAGGTAACTTATTCTATCTAGATTTATCTAATGAGACATGTTTGTTTGCACAACAAGAAGATGTTTGGTTATGACACAAAAGGTTATGTCATGTGAATTTTGACAATTTGGTGAACATTAGTAAAATGAAGAAATTAAGATGGCTATCAAAACTAAAGAAGCCTGTGAATGCTATGCATAAACAATGTCAATTGGAAAAAATGGCATATTCTAGTTTCAAGAGAAAAAAATACACATCTAGTGATATTTTGGAATTGGTTCACACTGACCTTTGTGGACCTATTGATGTTCAAAGCTATTGTGGAGATAAGTATTTCATTTTATTTGTTGATGACTATTCTAGGATGATGAGTGTGATGTTTCTTAAAGATAAATATAATACTTTTCATTTTATTCAAGTGATATTTAGCCAAAGTTGAAAAAGAAATAGGGAAGAGTTTAAAGTGTTAGAGATCTAACAGAGGTGGTAAATTAATTTCAAATGAGTTTAATACATTCTACAATGATAGATGAATTAAGAGACATATGTCCGCACCAATGACCCCTCCTCATAATGGGATAGCTGAAAGGACAAACATATCAATAATGGAATGTGTAAGAAAATTTATGATGGAGAAGAATGCATCTTAGAAATATTGAAGAGAAGCAATCAGTACTAATGTCTATTCCTTAAATAGAGTACTAGTAAAGAAAGGTACAAATGCTACACCTTTTGAACTATGGCATAGATAAAATCCTAATGTGAAAAATATAAAAATATTTGCAAGAAAATGCTACATATTTAAAGATAATGGGAATGGATTACATGATGAAAAGAGTGATGTAGTCATATTCCTAGGATACTCCACCAAGAGTAGAGCTTACAACTGTCTAAACTCTAATGCTAACAAAGTTGTGGAAAGTTTACATGTGAAAGTTGATGAATTTGTAGAAAGAAATGATGTTAAACGTAAGGAATAAACTAAAGATTACAATACATTGATCTATGTGGATGATGGTGCTCCCAGAACTCCTACTGAACAAGAAAACCAAGCTATAGTTTCCTAGCAGATAGGGAATTCCAAAGTGAACAATAAATTTTCAAGCAACAAATAGTTGGTGTCAAGCAACAGATAGAAGATGTTGAATCACAAATAGGAAATGTCGACCATTAGATAGAAAATGTTGAACATGTTGAACCTAAGCTAGAACTAGAACAAGAAATAAATGATGAGCTAGAGATTAATTTCCAAGATGAACTTGTTGAAGAACAAAGAAGGAAACCACATGTGCTAGCCAAGTATGTAAGAAGACATCATAAAAGTGAACAAATAATTGGAGATGTTGAATCTAGTGTTATGACAAGAAAGATACTTAGAGATGATACATGTTTACTTTATGAATTGGAGCCTAAATCGGTGAAGGATGATCTAGACAATGAAGATTGGATTCAGGAAATGAATGAAGAGATTCAACAAATTGAGAAGATTAATATTTGGACCCTAGTACCTAGACCAAAAGAAAATAAAAATGGAACATAGTTGGTTTTTAGGAATAAGCTAAATGAAAAAGGTGAAGTTGCAAGAAATAAGGAAAGATTGGTATGCAAAGGATATGTTCAAGAAGAAGGAGTTGATTATTGAGAAACTTTGGCTCTTGTAGCAAGACTAGGAGTCAAAACTCTACTTCCATATTGAACCTGAAAAAACATTAAGGTATATTAGATGGATGTCAAACCCATATTTTTGAATGATATACTTGAAGAAGTGTACATAGAACAACCTGAAGGATTTGTGGACCTGGACAAGAAGAACATAGTATGTAAAGTGAACAAAGCTTTATATGGATTGAAACAAGCCCCAAGAGCATGGTATGAAAGAATTCATAATTAATTAGTGAAGATTGGTTTTGAAAGGAAAAATGATAACAATAATCTATACTTGAAGACTGGTAAGAACGATGATGAAGTACTATCTAAAATATTTGTTGATGATATTATATTTGGAGCAAAAGTAGTATTATACATATCATTTTCTGATGAAATGAAAAATGAATTTGAAATGTCAATGTTTGGGGAAATCATTTTTTAATTGTGTTTGCAACTATATTAAATGAAGTTATATACAAAGAAGTGCATCTCAGTCACAAGCAACTATGTAAAATAAATAGACCAATTAGAAATAGTTGTTATTGATGATGGATAAGAATTAATTAACTACAAAAACATCTTATAATTACCTCTCACTTTCCTCAATCTGCCTATCCCCATCAAGTACTCCCCTTTGAATCTATTAATGGAGTTGGGATCCCAAATGCGATCTACATGGATCTTTGTTGCAAACTTGGGAAGACATTCACAAATGTACACCATGGTCTGGTATACCATATATGGTATACCTCCACCATGGAACCCTCGAGATATTCTCTTTGTCAAGCTAAGCCCTTCAAAAATTTCAAGTGCCTCTCAACCATCCACATTGACGTCCACAAAATTCAATCTCCTCAACTAGATGTATGAGGTAGCATTCTTGTGCATTGAAAAAAGTTGAAGGTAGACACTTTTGCATGTCACACAAAAGCTTAGGGATTTTTCTCTTCCAATGTTTTATGTCTTTTTTAATCAACTTCTTTAGATGAAAACCACCTAGAAGATATTCATCACGAAAAATCATATTAGTGAGACTCTACACAAAGTTATAAAATAAATTACATAAAAAGAAAAGCAAGACACAAAAAATAATATCTATATAAAAAATCTAACAAATAGCACTTGTAACCTCATGTATTTTCCAAGATCATATATAACTTGTTTGACACTCATGTTGTCAAAGTTGTGTGGGAGTGATAGAGGTAGAATGTATTGCAATAATAATAAAATGATCTTTTCAATATATTAAATAATAATATAATGAAAATTACATGATGTTTTACAAACTTATTGTAAATAGATAAGAACATGACTTACCTTGACAAAGGTATGCCAATCATACATTTTCAACTCTAACCCAAAATCACCTTTCTTTTATATGAGACCTCTTATGTTTGCAGAAAATCCTATGGGAAACTTAGTTTTTTTTATGGCTTCAAATATGGCATTAGTTTTTTACTACGTTAATAACCAAGGAATTACATGTATTAATCTAGTTTCCATTGCTATTTTTTGATTAAATGAAAAACTTCCATCCATGACTGGATTCATGAATGCCATTAAAATTTTTGACCCTTTTCTTTGTCACACCTTCCATCCAATATTTTTCATAGTGTCTCTGTTACATTCTTTCCAATATTCATATCATCAAACAAATGCACAATTAGGAGGTGCTTGTAGTACAACAACCCACTAAATTGTCTAGGATAGCTTTTTAATCCTTTTGGAAGTTTCTCATTAGTGCCTTGACAACCTTCACAAGCATCAATTACATCATTACTAAACAAATGATAGTATCCAAATTTAAATTTTAGACAAAATCCTACATTAGATGGAATGACATTACCTTGATTCATTCTATTGTATTCCAACTTCCATATGTGAGGTGTCATTCTTTGTGGCTATGATGTTGTCTCTTATTTCCCATTTTTTTGGTAATTTGATATTTATGATTTTTGTGGAGGAGGTGTCTATGCTCATCGAACAACTATTTTTCTAAATTTCTTGAATGACAAGATTTCATCCTTGGACCACAAATAGGGCATTCAAATTTTCCCTTTGTCTGAAGATCTACAAGATCATGTATAATTTGATGACATGTGTAGAAGATTCATATTTAAAATTATCATGTGCATCTTAGCATACAACAAAATTGTGTTAGCATTATTACATACTAAAAATATGTATTAACAGTTTTACATACCACAGAATTGTGTTAGCCTAGGGGCATCATGTATTGTCTATACAAGCATTGCACATAATTGAAATTGGCTTTCACGTATTGGTCTAGATATTTTTTTACATAGTGACATGATTCTATAACTCTAACAACTCATCAATAAGGGGCTCAATATATACATTCATATCTTTCACTTGGTATTTACCTAGTTGAATGGACATAAACAAAACATAATTATTATGGCCATTTTTATACGATGTTTATAACTTAATTTATTAAATAGAAAATACCTAGTACAATCATTTCCAACATTATGTTCTCCCAAAAACATAATTATTATGGCCATTTTTATACGATATTTATAACTTAATTTATTAAATAGAAAATACCTAGTATAATCATTTCCGACATTATGTTCTCCCTCTTTACAACATCCAAGAAGGAATGTTATTGTTAATAAAAAAAAAGGCCAGGATGAGTAAACATATCTCATATCTTCCAATGGATTGACTCCATCTGATGCCAATGATGATTCAAATTACAAGGTTCTATAGTGGCCACCTATCTTCTATTTCCTTAAATGTGGAACCATCCGTAGGTATTTGTGTAATGTCATCTTGACTTCTATTGTGTGCATGATAATACATATATTGGGTCAAGCTAGTGCACTTGAATAATCATTGCAAACGTGGAATAATGGGAATCTATAAAAGAACCTTGCAAGACACATTTTTTGTTATTTGATCTAATTTATATCTACTAATGTGACAATCAAGGAATTCTTTTATAAATTCATGTTTTTTATGATATATAATATGATAATTGGGACACACATGTATTGTTTGATACTCCATTCCAATATCTTTCATAATGGTCGATAATTCTTGGTAAGAGCAAGGTAGAATCTTTGATGGTGGTAACAAAAACTCACCTATCAATCTATGGAAAAAAAATATTAATATAAATAAAATTAATTTTACGCTAACATAGAAGATGAAAAAAATGACACTACACCTTAGCATATGTGAGATTGCTACATTGGATATACCATTCATAACCTTGAAGTTCACCAACAACAATACATCAGAGAGAAGCATTATTTGGAAGCCTTGATATAGGAGCTCGTATTACTTTTCAAGTATAGGTATATCAAGGTTCTCCTCCTCATCATCATTAGATGTACTACTATCTTGATGTCATCTTCATCATCTTGATCAATTGTGCCAATAACATCTTCTTCAATCTTATTCTCTGGCACATGATTAGTTGCACCAATACCAACATCTTCAATTGTGTTCTCTTCCTCAGGATCATCTTTTTCTATGGAACATTACCTTCTACTTTTATATTCACACCTCCATGTTCCCCTAGTTAGAAATCCACATTCAGCAAAGGATGAGAATCCTTTCCCCCTTCAATATGATTATGTTTCCTACAATGTCTCTAAGCTTTTGTGATTAGAATCCCTCAATTCTTTAAGCCCTTGCATTATTTTGTACTGAGACAACAATCTATCAATTGTCTCCTTATTTTGTTATGGGCTCATATTGTTAGGTGTGGACTTTCTTCATGGGAAAATATTCGGGCTATAAAAATATATCAAATATAAACATACAAGCATTAGAAGCATCTTGTATGTAATAAAAAAAAAAAATAATAATAATATTACTATCTCTTCAGTAAGGGTGGCATCTAAACAAATTAAATGAATTATACAATTTAAATATTATAATAATAATAAGAAGAAGAAGAAGAAGAAGAAAATATCTCATTAAAAAAAGATCACTGCAGAGACATAGATCACAAGGGTGCAACAAGAGACAAAATTTATATTCATTGTTGAATCCTAAATGAATGAATGACTAGAAAATCTAGGTGGGGGCATATAACATAATCAATTAAAATTTAACAAATTTTAGTTTGCCTTCCATTTTTCTAACTCAATAAAAGCTTCCATTATGTAGCCCCCTAGTTTTTATTTATCATTGATTTATGTGTATGTAAAGAGGAGAGAGTGAAGAGCCTATGGTTAATTAAAACACCACATCAAATTCAAATGACACTTCAACAATGACCCTTCCTATAAATTTTTTATGTAAAACCTTTCTCAAGAGACAATGCATTATGATATCTTCATTAGTGGGATGGAACTTGAATCCAAGAGGCAATTGTGCATCACCCTTATCTTGAATGTAATCAAATTTAAGAGCCCCCATTATTGAATTCTCTTCTCATATAGGCTAAGGTGGCCATACCAAATTTACTAGATGCCCACTTAGCCTTTTGCAAAATTTGATATGTATTGTCAAGAGATGTTTTGTTGACTTCTTGTATGGGTGTTACGAGAGGTGGGAAAATAGGATGGGATGGGATATGTGGAGAGGCACATGGGTGAGTGCACTAAGTTGGTGTAAAAAAAAGTGGACACCAAAAAAAAAGAAACAAAATTTAGTAACCTGGTCGGGTTATTTAAAAATGAGATGTGAGCTAGACTTGGTATCCAAGCCTGGCCATTACACTTTGAAAAATTCAATTGGGTTATTAAAGGAGATAATTAAAAAACTCATTTGAGTTTTTTGAATTATCTTATCTAATAACCCGATTAGTTTTGTTAAGTATATATTTTTGTCTTATGCCCATGTTTGAGGGCATTTTTATACCCTCAAATGGTAGTAGCAGCATGGAGTGCAAAGGAGAAGTTCAAAACCCAATTAGGTTTGGCATAAAAATTAATTTTTTATTGCATTTCCATCCATAGTGCGCCCCAAATGAGGTAGATCTTCATTCTATTAATCATTTATGTATTATCCATCAAATTTTGTAATGTGGTTTTGAATTTTTTTTTAATATAGATGCATCAAGGAATCTAAGAAAATGAGGGAGAGATGAAAGAACACCTCCTACACAATAAAACCCTCCATCCATCATGACACAGCCACAAAATGCTCCATCTAGTGTAACACAACCTCAAAATCCTCCACCTATAGTGACATAGCCACAAAACACTCCACCTATAGTGACACAACCACTAAACCCTCCACTTAATGTTCCCATTCAACAACCACCACCTTCTATAAAGCCTCTGCGCATATAATTACATCATTTAACTACTACATAAGAGGACCTCATAAATAGCCTTACACAAAATAGTGTTAACATGACCCAAATGGTCAATGGGTTGCAATTATCTACACTTTGTCACGAATCAACCCTAGCAAATACACTTGAACAAATGGCCCAAAATGCAAATGAGGTGTCGAGGGAGGTTAAGAAATGGGGTTCATAGAGGGATAGGTGTCATGAATTTTATGCCAATGGGTTATAAATATTAGCAAGTGAAAGATAAAGACTTTTCCTATTCATGAGATCATGTTTTTGGGATAGGTGGTATATGGTATTTGACCTACCACTATGTAATAATTATGAGGTGCCTCTATATTTTTTGAGAAATCTATATTGTGAGTTCATCCTTTGCAAGAAGCCAAATTACTTTGACATTTGTTAGTTCTAGGGTAGAGGGAGAGGCTCTATGACGGATAGACCTAGGGCTCATAGGGTGGTGCCACAATATGAGAGGAGACATACAACATGAAAAACTATGCCTTGTGTTGTGCTTCCATCAATTGTAAAGGAGTCTATTGATTTATAGACTCTTCATGTGTTTGCATCATTGACAGATGTTATCATTGAGTATATATCATAGTTAGGTGGTTTTCCTTCACCTATGGCACCTCAACCATCATCAGATGCACCTTTAGGGTCATCACAACATGCGATAGCTCCATCATCATCACCTATGGCACCTCGGTCATCACAGCCTATGACAGCTCCATCATCATCACCTACACCATGAGTTTCATATATGCTTGTTTCAGCTACACCACTAGTGTCATCTCCACTTGTGTCACCTACACCACCAGTGCCATCCTCACTTGTACCACCTACATTGTCATCCATGCATCATTACAATCTTTAGGGCCTAATCAAATTTTTTGTTTTATCTAGATTAGCACATGTGTGATGGGATAGATATGGAGGTGTCTTAGGATGGAGTGTCATCTCATCCATGTGTACACTGGGCATACTTGTTATTCATACAGAGGTGGGGATTTCACACTCATAGATGAGTTGATGGTGGTGGTCTTCGGTGGTTAGGATACATAGGTTTTTTTGTTTGAGTTTTGACATGATATTATTTAATCACCTAAATATCATAAAAGTAAAAAAAATTTAAAAATCATAGATGTCTGTATATTGATATGTGAACAATATGCAATGCAGGGTACAACAAGCAGTATGAGAACACCACAGAGTACCTAGAAATTATAGACTTGCCTATACTACCTAGTCCCATCATAGAATTGCACCATTGGATAATTATTTCAACATTTTCTAATATTGTGCCACCTTCATACTTTAATTCCTCTCTACTAAGGGATCTTTTCACACATGCTCCAACACTATCATGCTCTCCCTTTCCATGTCTTGCCTCAATGAAATTCAAAAAATGTTGCACTCCACTTGTCACATGCATCATACTTGAAACCAATGGAACATCCTTTCATTCTTGAATTGTGTCATGCAATTGTCTGACCATATAATATGTTGATTGTATCTTTCATCTCTTTCCCTCAAATTTTCATAGAAAGCTCTAAAAAATCCTTCCAAAAAATTTGATGAATGATTTCAATCATCATTGATATAGAAGTGATACTCTCTTAATACTTTTTGTCATCCTCGGTGCTATCATGTGCATGAATAAATGTTATGTGTGTAAAATTTGACACTTGTATAGAGTTTTAATACATTGGTTGCACTCAATTTTGAGGTTTTAGTGTATAGTGTTCAGCGAAGTCAACAAATGACATGATTGTACCCAAGGGAAAAGTGTCCTTACACAACTTGAATTGCTCATCTAATCATCTAGCTCTATGTGTATGACCTATGTAGTCATAAACTATTTTCACACGAAATAATTTCATAAAATCAGCTACACATACATCACATTCACTAATTCACACCTCTTTAATTCTTTTCCATCTTTAACACCATATATAATAGACTTATACTTTCAAAGAGAAACTAGTGTCTTACAAATTTCATGTGTACTATCTAGATGTATGCATCTATGCAACTTTTGCAAACCACCACATTGAGGGACAAATTTGCATGTATTTCTTATAATAAATGCACTCATCATCTTGTTTACATAGTACACTTGCAATAAATTTTCTTTGTGACTTAGGATGTAATTGAAGACCACATTCCTACAATATTTCATTAGTAAACAAAGTACAACATATATAACAATAAACATCATAATACATAGAAAACTCCACATGAACCCTATAACATGCAGTGCATGTATGATTTATCTTAACATAGAATGATTTTTTCATCTCAAAAGATCTTTGGCTGATTTTAATTTGAGGAAATCTTTGAAGAAACATTTCATAAAATTGTGTTTGAGTCATATCCAAAAACAAAATTGCATATGGCTCACGCTTTTTTTTTCCAATTCATCTTTTGACAATATCTTTTTGGTTTGGTGAATCCCTTTTGTTTTCATGCCAAATTTTTTTTGTTAATGTTCTTAGTGCATCAACAATAAATTTATCCTTACATGGGAGTCTACCTTGGAATGACAAAAAAGAAGTCTCATTAGAATTCTCAAATTTCTCTCACCTCATTGAAGCTTTGATTAACGTTTTAGATTACAATAAAAATAGGTTTTGAAGGGGCCCTGAAACCCTTTAACAAAAGTAGAAAAGATAAAGCATTAAGCACAACCATGTTTTGCAAGGACCTGAAACCTATTGTTTAAACACTATTAAATTGAAGTTTTATAGGGACCTGAAACCACAAAAAATATCCAAAAAACAAACCCGGGGTTTACAAGGACTTGGAACCTAGTTTAAACAACTGATTAAAAAACAGATATCACAACCATAAATAAAAACCATTTACCAGGACTAGTAAATAAGATCAGAACAAGAACAAAAACCAGAGACCAAAGAGTAGAAAAAGCTGCTATTGTATCTCTTTGATCATTTTGACAACTTCTTTGCCAATCTCTATAGTATCTTGAATGGAATCAACAATCGATCCACCAGTAATCTCTGCAGCTCTCTTCCTAGAACTCTACTTGGTTCTCTTACTAGGACCCCTTGGTAACATAATTTCCTCATTGGTATGCTTTCTAAGACTTCTAACAACAACATAGATACTGGATGTAACCTATTCCATTTTATTAACACTTTCCTTGATAAGAAACTGAAGGTTTTGTTCATAGTCTTTGAGTTTGAGTGGTATGTTTCCCACTTGAATTTCCATCTGGCTGAGCTTACCTCAGTCCATATCCTAATTTTGTTGCATATTTTCCACTTTCTTTTTGAGACTCATTAACTTGTTATACAACCATGGGTCAGCTTGCAACATGGTATCAAATTTTAGTTTTGCAATGTGCAAAAAGGAGAGCATAGAATCTCTATGAGGTGAGCCATTTTTATCCTCTTCCACATCAACTCTAGCTAGAGACACCTTCTTATCAATCTGTTCCTCCTCCCTCATATTTATGGGGTCTTCCTTACCCTACTCCATCTCCTCTTTATCATCCTTTACTTCTTTCGAGTGGTCACTCTAGTTTCCCTCATCACCAACATTACCCATCTCAGTGTTCTCCTCACTATTTTCTTCCTCATCCCCTTTCCCACTTTTTTCCTTGCTATCTAGGCAGCCTTCCAAATTGGAACTAAAATCCCTCTCATTTGTGTTTTCTTCTTCTTCCATTTTTTTGTCCTCCTTATTCTCTGAGTTCTCAGAGTCAATGGCCTCTTCCACAATATTCTGAGGAGATTGTTGGGTTTCATGTTTCAGACTCCTCTTATCCTTAACAATTTCCTCACCCTTACTCTTCCTAGAGTGGGTTTTAGTGGTAGGACCCTTCTTTTTATCAACCGAAGGAGAAGAAACAATGGCCATATTTTTACAATGACCTTCAATGAGAAGAATCAACCCTTCATGCAATATAGGACGTGACTCCTTTTCCCTATGAGCTTGTAAGCTTTGAAGAAGAGAGAATCTCAAATAAAATGGAAAGGAAAGTCTATCCTTATACCTAAAATGATTAAGGAAGACAAAATGAAACTTATGCACTCATTTCTTTCTACCATCTAGAATAAAATACTCACGAGTACATGAAAGCACATCCTACCATATGGTCTTGATTTGGTCCAGTTCATAGAAATCCCCATTTTTCTCTAGGTTTTTCTCCTCTGCTTCCATCTTGGGAAATTTATTGAACATGTCATTTGAGATGCCCATTTGTTTGCTAAACTTAATGCCTTCCATGGGTAAACTCGTGATCTTCGCAATGAAATTCTCTATCAATTGCATAGCGACACCATGCAAAGTAACCCTATCCTCTATCCAATTTTTGAAGAAGGTCATGGTAACATGGGGTTTAAACCCATGAAGGCACTCTAGAAAATTAGTCACCTTCCCTTTTTGCAAAATCTTCTAAACATCCTCTTTATCCTTCCAAGCTTTGCAATTTGGGGGTTCCTATTTTTGTGGCTCTCCTCCCATTTTCAAAGACTTCAAAATGCTATACTAAACCAAATTCAGCAAAAAGTAGAAAGAATATAGAGATTGGTCATTAAAACAAATAAAACCCACTTTACACTAGATATGTGCATTGCCAGGATTGCAATCACATAAATGTACTTCCTCAGGGAAGGAATTTCGACAACCGTATGCTCATTTCCAAAAATCATTAATTTGCTAATATTGGCATATCTTTCCCACCATCATTTGAGTAGTGTCATAATTAATGAGAGCTTTGAGATCCATGTTTTTGCTGAGATCACTGTTCCACATCATCTTCTGACCCATTTGAACCACATAGTTGGAAACTCAGTCTACCATCCCATTGCCTTTGCGGTAAGTGTGGGTTATAATCACTTTTTCAAAATTATTTAATAAAGTTTTAATCTCCATCACACTTGCCTCAATTGACCAAGTGATTGATTTTATTATTATTGAGCATATTTATAATGTTTAATGAATCACCTTCTAACTAGAGGTAAAGATAACCAATTTCATCTACTAGCTTTATAGTATATAGAGCAACAATAGCTTCTACTATGTGGCTGTTAGAATTACCTATAGAGATAGCAATGCCATCAATTATATTACCAGTATGGTCTCTTAAGACTCCTCCACACCTTGTTCTACCTGGATTACCCTTAGCAGCACCATCAAAGTTTCCTTTAATCTAGCCAATAGAAGGAGTCATCCATTTGGTAGTCAATCTTGGGTTATCTATTTTTCAAATTAGAACCTTGTGATCGCATCAAATTATCAATTTAGAGGGTTTGATTAATTTTCCTCTGAGACTTGAAATTTTCTTTTATCGCTCTAACAATATTCTATCCAAGCATCCATCCTAGAAAATCTTTATTTCTAAAGATTTTGTTATTTCTTTCTTTCCAGATGCCCCACCAGAGATGGGGGAGAGTAATTTTCCAAAGAAAATCCACATCAAGATCCTTTGAAGGACATATCCAACTTTTAAAACAAAGTTCAACATTACTTTGATGGATGTAAGTTATGTTACAATAGGTGAGAACAATATTCCACACTTGTTGACTGTAAGAGAATTTCAAGAACAAGTGATTTTTGTCTTCGAATCCATCTTTACATATCTGATTTTTGTCTTTGATTAAAGTTTTTCTGCTTATCCTTAATGATTTACTTTTTTTTCTTACCATATGAGTTTTTTCCATTTCCTTTTCCATTATGGTTGATGTGAGGACTCGTCGACTTGTATTAGCATCTTTAGTATGTTCTTTTAAACCAATGGATTGGTATGCATCAAAGAAATTTCTAACAATGCTTCTTTCACTACTATTTTTAGATGTTTTGATCCCCAAAATTCTCATTGTCTCTCTAAATTTTATATTTTTAACCATTTCAACAACAAGTTGGCATCTTCCACTTTGATTTAAATTTTCAAAATAGTTATTCCAAATCTTTTGAAAAATTCTCCTACAATTTCTTTTTGACATTGTATCATGCATTGGCTTCAAAATATTCTCATCAATGTCAATTAGAAAGTTTGGTTTTCTATGAATTATTCTAGTCTAGATATTGAAGTACGTGCATTCTCAATAATTTCATTACTTACATCATGTGCATTCATCATTTCAACTTGAGATGTCACATTAGGGGCATCAGGTGGTGTAAGTTTATTTGTCATAATAATTTCAATTGGGGTATGTTGAACATTTTTGTTTGTCAAATTAGGTGCCTTTGTGACATCAAAATCAATAGGTATATTTTCATCATTTATATTTCATCAAAATGAGGGAGAGTGAGGGGAAGAGGGAAGGAGGGAGGGAGCAGGGGGGAGGGGGGAGGGAGTGGGACAAAGAGATTTTGGGAAAGGATAGAAAGAGTGAGAGGGATAGAGAGAGAGAGAGAAAGAGAGAGAGAGAGAGAGAGAGAGAGAGAGAGAGAGAGAGAGAGAGAGAGAGAGAGAGAGAGAGAGAGAGAGAGAGGATGGAGAGAGAGATTAGGGGATATGAAATAAAAAGTGAGAGAGAGAAGGGGATAGGAGAAAGAGAGATAGGGATAGGATAAAGAGCAAACATGAGAGAGGGAGTGATGGAGAGAGAGAGAGAGAGAGGATGGGATGGAGACAAGGATTAGGGGATATGATAGACACTTGTTTAGTATAATACATAACATGATCTCTCTCTCTCTCTCTATGTCTCTCCCTCCCTCAATCTAACCTTGTGTAGTAGTAATACAAAAACCTGACCTAGTTCTGAAAGCAGTTTTTATTTTCATAACATGATCGTGTTATTTGAATCCAAACAACTCAATTGGATTTTGAACGCAGTTTTTATTTTGACAAGTCGATCGAGTTGTGGCTTGGTGATATCCTAGGGAAATAACTCAAAGGCTTGGGAGACTATTTTCCCTCCATTTTGTTTTTCCTTAAGACATTTTTCATCTTCTAAGATGAATTCTGATCTTTGTCTTCATCAAGTACACTAATGGTGAAGTGGGTATCTCTAAAATCACCACCATAATCTTACACGTCTTCTTAGCTTTCTAACCATATATTTTTCTTCTTTTTTGGACAACATTAACATTGTAAAATTTAATTACTTTTACTAATTCCTTGACATTCTTCACTGACATATGTCTACCATTTTTTTAATAACTTTTGATTTATTTAACAAAACTCAAAATAAATTACATATCACTGTCCTACACTTGATTATATACACATTTAAAAATAAAAAAAAATTATTTTCAATTATTTTGATGCAAGTTATGCTCAGTACATGAATAGGTACCAAAATTTTAGGATGTAGTCTATTCAGTCATTCATAACAAAAAGAAATATTCATCATAAAATTACAAAAAAATGCACAACTTCTAGATATGACTCTTAACTATCATCCTACCAAAGGGATACAAAAAATACTAAATGTAACTATTTCTTTTTTGTTGCACAAAAATAACTATGTTATGTTTTCTAAAAAAATCAGGAACAATTTTTCATGTGCATGGGGTTTGACCTACCTAATCTTATCCATTTTGTAAAAAATCTAGTAGTTTAGAAAGTAGATTTAGAGTGTTACAATTTATATGTTTTACACATCTTGTCACTTTTAGTAGATGACCCTCAAATGTCTCATCCAAGATAGTTGGTAGAAGAACTTGTATCTCATATTTGGTAGTTTGGTTTTACACTATATATAAAATTATAATGCTTTATGATTGTCAAGAAAATAGAGTAAAAATGTACAAGAATATGTAACCATCAGTTGTTTTAATGTTATGGCTTCATAATATGTGCATGTTGATTAAGTGATATCATGTTGTTTATATTATATTTTGGTGGTTTACATTATATTTTGGTTGGATTGAATAATAAGTTTATCTTATGAATTGACCCAAAGCTTGATCCTTGCTATCAATTGTAATGCAATCAGGCTATGAGAAAAGTACAATATTATGTTAAGTGCTCTTCAATTTCTCAAACAATGTGTCCTTGATAATGTTCCTAAAGGAAATTGTTGTAAAAATTGTGCATCGTATAGCAAGTGTAATTATCATCATGGTTCCATTCCAAAATATTGTTGTCATGTGTTCTCTTTCAACTTTCACTTGTTTACTTACTACATATGATTCAAATGAAATGAATGGATAATGATAAAAAAAAATAAAAGTTATCATTTACCAAAGAATATCACAAAACCTATGGTCATTATGAGTAGCATAAGCATAATTTGATGTAGTGAGAATTTGGATGTACCCCAAAATGAGGTGATCCAGAAACTAGCCAACAAACACACAGTGGAAAATGAACAAGAGGAAGGAGGTTTAGATCTAGAGAGACAAAATTTCATATATTTAAATCAAGAAGCTTACATCCAACATGCCCATTTGTATGGCCTTCCAATTTACGACCATTACAAATGAGAATACATCTTTAAAAGAAGAATAGATCTTCAAAATCAAATGCGAACTTCTACCTCCAAGCTGATCCATGCTAAGACTCCTACTACATCTCCCTCATTGAATAATAATGTCTAAGACTCTACCAAAGATCCCCTTAAATACTTGCATGGTCACAAGTCATCATGATATAGATTACCAACAAAATAAACCCTTATAGTAAATGTATAACCAAGCCATGAGTTAGCTCACAAAAAATATTAAATGCAAATAAAAAATTAAATACAAAAAATATTGGGCTTTCATGTCCCCTTTTCAAATAATTAAAAAATAATAATCTTTGCTAAGGCAGGCAGGCCCAAGAAAGTGAAGTTTTGGAAAAAGGGGGTTAATCTTTGGAAACCGTTGGACTAATAAATGAAAATTATTATTAAAATATGTTTCATTAACCTCTCTTGGACGTGAGTTACAGTTATGCCCTCTTTTAAGAGGTTTGGAGACATTTTGGGGGGATTCCAAAACTTGATTTTGCTCATTCTTTGTTATTCTTCAGAGGCTGCCAAACCTGTGGAGAAGGAGACCCAAGAACGGGAGTTTGCAGGTTTCCAGGGAGACCCAAGAATGGGAGTTTTTAGGTTCTAGAAAGGCTAAGGATGGGAGTTTGAAGCCATTCCATGTGCATGCTCATACAGAGTTTGCCTTTGTGCTGAACAGTGCAGATTTGTGGGTTTTCGGTTGTGTTTTTTGTATGAGTTTGGTGTTTTCAGTTGAGTATTTCATATCAGTTTGGGTTGCTGTTGTTTTTCATACTTTAAGGTGTTAAAATAGAGCTGAATATATGTATTGGGACATGATTAAACTTTTGAGATATATTATTAGTGTTTTTGTGGTGTTTTTGGACATTTTTGTGTTAATTTCGGGAGCCCGATGAGCATAGTTTTTGTCCTACATTTGAGAACTGTTGTGTAAAGGCTATACGGATCTAGAAATGTCATTTTTTAGTCTGTTATGCTGCTGAAATTTCTGTAAAAATTTCCACTTTCATATTTATTAATAATAGGTGAAGTTGTGAAGCTTTTGGCACAATTTTTGGCATACCCGATTTGGGGTTTCTTGAGAAATTTGGTGGATCTTTGTGATATTAGTTGTTTGATCTTGAAGATCTGATTAGAGGCTTGAAATATCATAAAAAATAAAAAAAGGGACATTTCAATGGTATCATAGCCATGATCTTGCCAGCTTGAGGGTTTCTAGAAGTTGCATGTCAGTTTTGACAACTACCCAGATCTTGCATTTCAGTTTTTAGAACTACCCAAATCTTGCATGCCATAATTTATGGTTGCATGTTGCTTCTAATCAGCTACATTTAAAAAATTTATGGTTTTATCCTACTTCTAATCATTTGAATGTTAGTTCTTGGTGAATTTGGTGGTTGTAGAAGTTTGCATGTCAGTTTTGACAACTACCCAGATCTTGCATGTTAGTTTTGACAACTACCCAGATCTTACATGTCAGTTTTGACAACTACCCAGATCTTGCATGTCATAATTTATGATTGCATGTTGCTTCTAATCAGGTGCATGTCAAAATTTATGGTTGCATGCTACTTCTAATCATGTGCATGTTAGTTCTTGGTGAATTTGGTGGTTGCATGTTGCTTCTAATCAGTTGCATGTCAAAATCTATGGTTGCATGCTACTTCTAATCATTTGCATGTTAGTTCTTGGTGTTTGAAGAAGTTATATCCTATTGGGGTTACACTCTACTTTATCCAGAATGGACAGGTATAGTACAGGGTCTCAGAGGACATGATCTTGGACAATTGATATCCAAAGTCAAAATAGTAGAAAGGATGGTTATTTAGACATTCGAGATAAACTTATGAAAATAAGCCATGACATGTCTGAATAGTTGGTTAAGTACCACCATATAATGAATGACATGTTTTTCGACCCAGCTAAGGTGGATAAGTTGACTGGATTTCTATTTGGCATATTTTCTCACAGGATAGATGACACAATTCCTAAGAAGTTGCATGAGGAGTTTGAGAAACTAGCTGATAGCCAGGTAGAGGTCTCAAATTCTACTCTACCACAGGAGGTGGTGGGAAAGGATATTAAATAGATTGATAGTAACGATCAACTTGATACTCAGATTGAGACAATTGTTTACAGGTTGTCAAAGGGTGATGCCATAGGTATTCAGGATGGTATAGTTACAATAGGTAGTGACTACAGTGTAGTGGGTTCAAATGATGATTATGAGGATGTTGTTGTGCAGGATGGTGAGATACTTGGTAGAGATGAGCAGACATTGAGCATTCATGACTTTTCTAAGAAAGAGTACCAGGCACAGTTAGATGCTTCATCACATGAGGTTGAGGCTTGTAGTACTTCACATGATTTGTCCAGCCAGTTGAAGGTGAACAAAGATAGTATTGTGACTTCATTATCTCATCATGACATGTATGTGGAGTTAGTTGGTATTGGTCATATTACTTAGGTGAGGAGTTTTCTTGAGTTACCAGTTGATTCTAGTTTACGGATATGGACTCGAGATTGTTATATTGGTGTTTGGGATTTAGTTGACTGGAGATCTTTAACACTTTTTGGTAGCAGTGTTTGTTTGGGTGCTATCATGGAGTTGATTAGAAGATTACACAGTTTTGTCTTTTCTTGTGCCAGTATCTTGTTTGATGTTGCTATTAGTTTTTATACACCGATGTTGGGCTTTGTTCATATATCTAGTCGACCATACTTGCTAGAATGTGTTGATGATATTTCATATTTGGCAGTGTGTATAGATGAGTCCCAAGATCATATTGGCATTGATGACATCCAGGAGGATGCAGTGGGCAGTTTTGAAGACTTAGTTTCCTTGGGTATAGAGGAGTTGGACAGCAATGCTAATGTTTTTGATACTCCATATGTTGATATGAGCTTTAGATTTGATTCACATGATATGGATGGTAATACTGTAGAGACTAGTAACTTTGAGGATACTCTTTTAGACAATGCATTAGAGGAGGTTTGTAGGAGACAGTCAAGCTAGAGCCATCATGTGTCTAATCAGTTGAGAGTTAGTGACCGAGACATTGCTATCACTTGCCAGCATTTTGATGCTGCTCATCAGTTGTTAGTAGTTTATGGATGGGGTTCTCCTACTAGTGATGAGCAGGAAGGAAGTTATCTTTCCTTGACAGAGATCCACTCTTTATGGGAGGCTATTCGGATTTTGAGATAGAATTATATGCAGTTGCTAGCCGACAGAGATTATCTTATGGAGTGGGGCAGTACAACATATGATGCATTGTTGGCCAAGGAAGATGAGGTGAGTGAGCTTACTGAGCAGCTTGAGGTGACTTCTGAGATTCTTGAGAGTACACAGTTGGCTTTCAAGGAGTCACAGTTTCATTTGGCTAAGGTGACCATGGAGTTAGAGTGACTACAGTCTTTACCTGATTCTATACAGTCACAAGCTGTGGTGTTTGGTGATCCGAGGATGTCCATGGCCGAGATTTTCAGAGACAGTGGAGATGGGGATGCATCCATCCTTGATACTAACATTGGCATATCAGGTGCATTCCCACTAGAGTCAGGTTCAGTTGAGTTGGGTGTTGTAGTAGATTGTTATATGCCTGACATGGTGGTGGCCTCTAGTACTGATGGCACAAAGACTAGAGATGTATCAAAGATCATGTGTGATGTTGGTGAGTCGACAGTTGGCATGGTTCCTGCTAGTAATACTACTCCCTTGGTGATATCTTTGGAGGTAGTAGTCAGTTCCAACATGGTTAATGATCAATTGTAGTTAGTTTCATTTGGATTACAGTCTGAGCCACTGACTGAGATTGGCAAATTCTATCAGCATTACACTATGAGGTACGCTCATCAATTTAACTTTGATGACCATGTTGATGAGATGATGATACAAACATGTACTTTGGTTCCTAGTGCTTATCATCAGTTATGGGATAGTTTGATGCCTCAAGATGAGATTTGTGATGGGCATGACATGGTGATAGGTTCTGCAGTTGACAGCTTGATAATATGTGACTTAGAGCAGGAGTTTGGGAGTGATGCTTTAGTGGGTGTTGTTATTGATTCTACTCCTTTGGCTATGACATCTCTTGACTTAGCTAGTGATCAGTCACAGTGGGTTGTATCACTTGTTCATGGTGAGCTATTCACTGAGGTTGGTTTTGTTAATCAACATTATATTGCAGGGTATGTACATCAGTTAGCATTTGATCCTTGTTTTGAGGAGTTGATGGCAGGCAAATTTGGTTTGGATTCCATTTCTTACTCTTTATCTTGTAATGTCTTTTCACCATTAGTAGTGCATGGGAGTTATGGTTATGAGATAGTGGCCGATGATTTGCAGAGTTGTGTTGATTATAGGAGTTGTACAGTGTGTGGATTCTCCATACTTGGTACAGTTTCATTCGAGAGCATTCACCATTGTTGCAGAGTTGGATTGTACATTTAGTATAGGCCAGTGGGATGCGTTGATGGTATTTACTATGTTGGTAGTTTTATTTGTCCACTTTACTTGGTTTCTGATGTTCTAAGAGTTTGTGTCTCATGGGTTTTTGACTGTGGTAGTGGTGATTTTGGAGTTTGGTTGAGCCATAATTGCCAGTTTGATTATGGATTCCTCTTGGTCATATTGTAGAAGATATTGCAGGAGTATGTGTTAATTGCTAGTAGTATAGTTCATGACTACATTTGGGATCCAGGTGGATTGATTGGTTTATTGTTTAGCCATTGCTTGAGGACAAAAAATGTTTGGGAGGGGAGGACTTGTCATGTCCCCTTTTCAAATAATTAAAAAATAATAATCTTTGCTAAGGCAGGCAGGCCCAAGAAAGTGAAGTTTTGGAAAAAGGGGGTTAATCTTTGGAAACCGTTGGACTAATAAATGAAAATTATTATTAAAATATGTTTCATTAACCTCTCTTGGATGTGAGTTACAGTTATGCCCTCTTTTAAGAGGTTTGGAGGCATTTTGGGGGGATTCCAGAACTTGATTTTGCTCATTCTTTGTTATTCTTCAGAGGCTGCCAAACCTGTGGAGAAGGAGACCCAAGAATGGGAGTTTGTAGGTTTCCAGGGAGACCCAAGAATGGGAGTTTTCAGGTTTCTAGAAAGGCTAAGGATGGGAGTTTGAAGCCATTCCATGTGCATGCTCATACAGAGTTTGCCTTTGTGCTGAACAGTGCAGATTTGTGGGTTTTCGGTTGTGTTTTTTGTATGAGTTTGGTGTTTTCAGTTGAGTATTTCATATCAGTTTGGGTTGCTACTGTATTTCAGACTTTAAGGTGTTAAAATAGAGCTGAATATATGTATTGGTATGTGATTAAATTTTTGACATAGATTATTAGTGTTTTTGTGGTGTTTCTGGGCATTTTTGTGTTAATTTCGGGAGCCTGATGAGCATAGTTTTTGTCCTACATTTGAGAACTGTTGTGTAAAGGCTATACGGATATGGAAATGTAATTTTTTAGTCTGTTATGCTGCTGAAATTTTTGTAAAAATGTCCACTTTCAGATTTATTAATAATAGGTGAAGCTGTGAAGCTTTTGGCACAATTTCTGGCATACCCGATTTGGGGTTTCTTGAGAAATTTGGTGGATCTTTGTGATATTAGTTGTTTGATCTTGAAGATCTGATTAGAGGCTTGAAATATCATACAAAATCAGAAAAGGGAAATTTCATGGGCCAAGCTGGAACCAAAAACAAACAACTTGTTCAAAGGAGCAAGGCAAATACTAGCACTCGGCAATGCTTGGCATATACTGGAACTCGACATCAAATAGGAACTCATCACAAATAGGTGTTGGACTAACCACCAGAATTCCCCTTTGGGATTTTTGTTCCCATGTTCTATATGTCCAGTGGTTGTATTGAGCATTAACAGGTCAATCTTTTGGTGCAATGAAAACCCTCATTTGTAACAAGTTGTATCAGAGCTTGGTCACAAGTTTGAATCTCCTTGGGTAATGCTGAGGGGGGGATTGTTGGAATAACCACCAATGTTCCCCTTTAGGATTTGTGATATGGATTAACCACCTCCTATGTTCTATAATTCTAGTGTTTGTATTGAGAATTGATAGGTTGATCTTTTGGTGCAATGACAACCCTAGTTTGTAACAATAAGAACTCAACATCAACCAGAAGCTTGGTACCAATAGGAAACTCAAGATCATCTCCAAATTGGTCAACATTGCATACTCTGCTAACACTGTGTACTCAGCTAACACATGGACTTGGTCAGGTCTTCACTCAGCCACCACAACTCTTGGTAGCTACTATAACTTAGTAAGCACTATTACTTGGTAACCACTGATTGAAAAGAGTAGGAAAGTTAAGAGACCAAGGATGCCCCTACATTAGACTACTAGGCTAAATAGAAAAGACCTCAGATGCTTCTGCATCATAATTACCTAGGGTAAGAACTCCTAGAATTATGATCCTACAAAATAAATAGGAATTTCCCCTAAGGAATTGAATTTAAGGAGAAAAAACTTGTTACTTGTATAACTAAAAACTATATTGGTTGCTGATTTTATTCAATGGTTATCATGTAACATTCATAAAACTGATAATAATCACTTATCTTTTGTTCCATACTCCAAAAGGAAGTATAAAAAATAAGCCCAACTAAAAGAGCTTGAGTTATGATAGGTTTTCTTAATGTGAGTTATTCTCATGGAGGTTGCATAAAAAAAAATCTATTGTATAGGGTAATAGGTCCATGAGTTCTTTCAAACACATAATTAGCTAAAATTCCAACTGGAAATCTTTACAAATATTCTCTACTAAAGATATAACTTCTCTTGGATCCCAAAAAACTATGTACTACATACACCTTCAATGAAAGAACTAGTAGAATGTTATAGGAGGTATAGTAATCCACCAACAAACTTACACATCTATTTTATTGTTTGTGAAGAATGTCGATAAACAAGCACAATACCTATGTAGACACTAAAACAAATATTATTATACATTTGTAATTATTTTTGCTTAGAATACTTTGAAATTTTGAATATACCCAAATAGTTGAAGTACAAGTAATTTTTTTGCAAATAGACTATGTAGAGAAGTACTTCATATAACATCCTATTTGATCGATCAGAGTTTTCCTAAATGATCATAAAAATCTCTACAATAAAATGGAATGGATGAGTAAGAAACCTACCAAGAACAACAGTGAGATGATAAGACTCTTCATATGAAAACCATGTCAATTTTCATGGATTGAAATCTCTGAAAAGAATCAAACCAAGAGCAAGAGTTCATATAGTACGCTATTTGATTAAAAAAACTCTCATGAAATGCTTAAAATGTATCTCTCCAAAAAGGGACATGTTAGTTTACAAACCACTTCTAGAATAGAATTGAAAAAAAATAACATGACTAAATCCTATAAATGTATCAAATGATTAGGTAAAAAAACTAGTAGTTTCTAGAGCAATCAACTATAAACACATTCTAAAAGAGAAAAAATAAATTCACTGATAGTAAAAAATGCATCCTTGTGGGTTACAATGACTCTATCTAAGCTCATAGTGAAAAATGCATCCTTCTAGGGTATGTGACTCTATCTAAGCCCATTGATTGTGACTCCACTACAAACATTTCACATCTCTCAAGAATAAATTTTCAAATTCTAATAGATTACATGACTATGTGGCCAACTACATTGTGGTGAAAATTAATTTGCATGCTCATCAAACAAGCCCTTTGGATCACTGGAAAAATGGAAATTTTTTGTAAATTGAGAGATGGATTCAACTCATTATAAATAGGAATGAGAGTTCAAATAAAAAATAACAATGACAATTTGCTGAAAACAATTGGTTAATTGTGTATTATCTTTGATTTTACACAAAATGTTATATCTTTACCTGAAACTGTATGTCAAGCTCACTCAGGCAATGAAGATAGTTTCCTATGTCTGTAGAGCATTCTAGTGTTTTCCAAGTTCAAAAGGTAGTAACTACCAAGTTCACTTGGGCGTCTAAGAGAAGTTTACAAAAGTTAAGTGTTAACCGAGCTCACTTGGGTAACAAAGGAAACTTGGATGGAACCAGTGTTAACCAAGATCACTTGGTTACCAATGGAACTTTGTGAAGATGCAATGTTAACTAGGTTCACTTGTTTAACCCATGAAAATCATTTATGAGTTAGTTTCTACAAAGAAGGGTTGGCTAACGAAGGATTTTCTTATTTTGGCATATTGAGTTCAATGGATTTGTTTGTTGGTTCTAGCCAACTATGGAGATGAATATGAATATTCAAGTTGACTTGACAATGGATATGATATAAGTATAAGGTCAAGTTGAGGGATTGAATGTGTGCAAGTGTATGGAAGAATAGAAGATGCTAAGAGGAAGAAAATTAGAAGGATAAGCAAAATATCCTTGAGGAGCTGCAAAGATACATTTGATTAGGAAGGATCAAGTATTTGAGCCATAATTGAGATCTGTAATCAGCAATTTAGTTGCATCATAAATCAAGTCATCTCATTGTTTCTTTCTAATCATTGTAGCAGTGATCTAAATCTCTTAAAAGAGTTGGATTAAAAGATATTTGTAAAACCTCTAACAAGGTGGCATTTCTAGATTGAAGTATCTAAAGACCTCTAACAAGGCCACTCCTAATAGGGTGATTAAATCCTCTAATAGGGTCACACCTAGCAATGTGTTTTGTAACCTTTAATAGGGTTTAATCCTAACAAGAATTACTTCAGAAGAGTGAAAATTAGTAACTAGTTGCAATTGGTAGTTTTTCCAAAATTGGCTTTCCACATTAAATCTTGTTGTCACTTGTGTTCATGTTATTTCTTTAATGTGTATGAGTTAATTAAGATTAATCACAAATAATATCTTAAGATTTTCATGTTAAGTATATTTCAAGTTACCATTGTTATTTCAATGATTAACAAGTTACAACATATTATCACTATTAACTAAGTACATGTGTGTTTGCTGAGCAACAATAATTTTTCAATGAATTTTATGTTTTATCCTAACATCTAAGGGATCTAGGATTTATTTTAGTGGTAATTGATTCACCCCTCCCCTCTCAGTTACTCCTCTTATATTTCCAACACAATTAATCTACTATTGAAGTCACAATCATAAAAAGATGTTCAGGTGAAAGTTTAAATCTTAATACTTATGGCTCAAATGAAAAGCACAGAACACCATTGATAGCTATAAGAAACAAACATAAAAAAAGAAGTAATATTTCAAAGAGAAATGAAATATAAAATATGTTAAGTGTTGAAAATATGAACTTTGTTCCATCCCAATTGCTAAATTTCTACAATATATACACACCTCTCTTCACATAGAGACAAGTGTTTATTTTGGTCTCCTTATTTCAAGGATATTTGGAACCTTCTAAAAATAAATTGTTTCATTCAAATTTTTGGATTATGTATGATCAAACTAAACCCTATCACTCAAACAAGAAGCTCTGCACTTATTTCTAACCTTTGGAAAGTTCTGATTTGGCAACTACTTATGTTAAAAGCTTTCAACACTCACAAAAATCATAAATCCTCTAGATATGATTAGTTTCTTCAGAGAGATAATATGTATAATAGAAAACATTATGATTCAAATTTAAAGAATGTCATGTTATAATCTCTTATCCTAAGAAATTCAGTATCATTGATCGAATGTGTCAATATTTAATAATTCAAAGATTATTGGTTTGGGACTATTCAAACACTATTTTATGCTTATGAACTAAGGTATTGTATGTATGAATTCTAATTGGATTTTCTAAGTTTAATATATATTTTGTCTCTTGATGTGCCCTTGTAATCTATTTACAGTGATCTTATTCATTAGTGAGTACTCCAAAATTATCCATTTCATACCTTCATCTATACATAATGTCTTTCTAGTTTCTTTCATATGCCTCATAGAATCAATAATAATGTTCTTCTAATATTCAATCCCAAAATAACTTCTTTTCTACATAAATCATGATCATATAGTAGGAATATATTAATAGATCTAACATTTCATTTTGTCTTGTTCCACACACAATCTTTGAAAATATGGTTAAGATTTTGCATTTTTAATGACAAATGAACATTTATTTAACTGAATACTCACATTTTAATATATCACCAACTAAGAGTTTAAAGTGAACAATTTTTGAAGCAAGAATCTAGACATTAGTTTAAACTTGTTTAACTTCCATTTTTTTTTTATCAAGACTTTGATTTAAGGTAACTATAAGTGAAACACTTAAGTATATTTATTTTAGTGAAAAGAAACCAAAATGATGTTCTAAAAACCAACACTGATCCTTAGAAAAAACTACATTTTAAAGTGTTGCAAAGTGTTATAGGAAAATCAACAGAGACCAAAGATTCCACAAATAGTCATTGAATTTATTGTGTACACAAAACTTTCTCTTAATGCTTAGATATTTATTCCACTTCATGGAGGAAAAATACCAAAAAATACCAAATTGACAAACTTCTTTCTTGAATAATTTAAGGTAGGCTTTTTTTTTTAAAAATGAGAGAACAAGAGACTATCCATGGTATCAAATAAATCTATTCCACCAAGTAAAAGAGTAACCAAAACTATTTTAAAAAATTTCAAATGAGTAATCTTTCCAATTCAAAAATATGTAAACTTGTCAAGTCTAGCCTTCCAAATAGACCATAAGGAGCAAGAAGCTCTAATTTGCAAAAATGGATTCAAAGAAAGTTTCTCTTTTAGTGTCATAATTCAAAAACAAAATTCATTGAGGCTTATTTGATGGGAAAACACACCAAGGTTTCCCATAGTACATTTTCATTCATAACCTAAATTGTGCATTTTTTTCCAAATATAGATTCCTTGGTTTTTGGGTCCACTAATGACAAAACCACCTTTGGGTTTGAAGAAGTGTATTTGAACTTAGCATAACAATAATAAATGGTGCACTAGTTTGATAAGATGAATCTCATAGAAAATTTTAGAGGGCATCCAACAAGATGGATGATAAAAGTAGCAAGCTATGAATATACAATTGAAAGATTGGATTTTGTTGGCTAAAGAGAGAAATGCAATTTTATACCCGAAAGAAAATAAAATTTAATAAAATTCTTAAGGACCCCCTTCACATATTTGAAAGAGATACTCCCAACCAAAAGGGCATGCCTAGGTAATAAGAGATATATTTAGGTATAATTTATTTCCATTTAGCAAGAATAAAAGGAGAAACATTATCTATACTGTTATATCTCAAAATCTTAAGAGAGAGAATGTGTCTATATGTCCATATTATCAGTTATGGGAGAAAGTAAGCAAATGCAACATTAGATCATAGGTGGATAGAAATCAGTTTTGGGGGGCCATAGCTAAGATCCATAAATGATTATTTGGATTTCATGCTACATGATCATATAATGGGAATGAACATGCCTAGGCCTAGTTATTATTTATGATCATAGTATAGTCTACCTTTGTATAGTATAGTATGGTATAGTTAGTACTATAACTACTACAACTACTACTAATTGACCTAGCCTCCTGCTACTCCCACTGGCCCTTAATGTGGTTGTATGCAAGCCACTTGTACTACATTGTGTACACTAAATCCTTCCTTTTCCTTTTCTTTTTCCCTTTCTTCCTTTTCCATTGCAAAAGATCACTAGAGAGACATGGATAACAAGGGCACAACAATAGATAAAATATATATATTCACTACTTAATCCTAAATGAATGAATGGAAAATTTAGGTGGGTGAAGAAGTTATAACACAATCAATCAAAATTTAATGACTTTTAGTTTCCCTTCAATTCTCACAACTCAAAAAAAGATTCCATTATGTAGCCCTCAGTTTCTCTTTATCATTGATTGGTGTGAATGTAAAGAGAAGAGAGTGAAGAGCCTACGGTCAAAACACCACATCAAATTTGTATATATCAAGGAGCTGCATTATTTAGTGCATGGTCATTCATCAAATCCAAACTAAATTTATAAACAAAGCCCTCAGGGACCAAAAAAATGAAAGTCATGGGTTGCAGAAGAATGGATGTCATTAACATGTTGTGCAAGATGGAGAAAAAAAGTCCTTAGAAGCCAAGACTAAGAGCCACAAAATTATCACCATTAGTGCATCCATCAATTGACTAGGAGCCCCATAAAAAATAATCTCTTACCTAAAAGTAGTAATTGAAGTATGCAAGTAGAACCCTACACCTTCTTGACTACAATCTACCCAAAACAAAATGAAGTGGTGTTTCACTTTTCATTTTTTTGTTTATATCTTGAGAATGTTGAAATTTTGACAATAAACTTAAGTGTCATCAAAATTTTGGCAAAATGTTTAAGTATGGTCAAAATTTTGACCTTATTAGGATCATTTTAAAAAAAGTGAGATTGACAAGCCAAATTGGCCTTAGGTTGAAAATTTAGGTCAAAAATTAAGGCCAAATGTACTAGTGAATAGACATATGTCATATATTCCTGCGTAGGTCATGGTAGTTTGATAGCCATGTTGTACATAATGGGCATGCAAATATCTACACTTTAACAAATGATGGAGTGAAAAATAAGTTAAGTCATTAAAGGATACACGTGAAACTGTATGTAGTTCTACGAGAGAATATTTTGTTGATGGAAAGAAGTTCCCAAGGGGTATGAGGTGTGAGCATATGTGTTTTTCTATAATTCCAAAAGATGGTAAAGAAGAAGTACAAGAGGTACCTACATAAGTTGCAGGTCTATTCGAAGAGTTTCTAGATATTGTCTTAGATAATGTCCCTAGTGGATTACCAACAATACTAAAGATTAGTTACAACATGGACTTGATTCTAGGAGCTAATTTTTCAAGCAAGGTGGCACATAGAATGATACCAACGGAAAGGGATGAGTTGAATAGACAAGTTCATGAGTTATTGTAGAAGGAGTTGATTTGAGAGAGTTTGAATCCATGTGTTGTACCATCAGTATTGGCACCAAAGAAGAATGGAATATAGAGGATGTGTACTAATTCTCGAGCCATCAAAAAGATAAAAATCAAGTACAAATTTATGTTCCTGCTGATGGATGATATTATGGACTATTTTATTGGATTTGTATATTCCACAAAGATAGATGTAAAGAGTGGAAGATTTCCTTCAAGACAAGAGAAGGATTTTATGATTAGTTATTCATTATTTTTGGGATAACCAATGCACCAAGAACTTTCACGAGGATCATGAATGAGGTACTGAAGGAGTTTTTAGGTAACTTTGTCATTGTTTACCTAGATGATATTTTGATCTTTAGTAAGATATTAGAGGATAATTTTATGCACATTCATAAGGTGTTTGATATGTTGAGGGAGGAAAATTTGTTGATAAATTTGAAGAATTTTAGTTTTGTGAAGAAATTCAAGGCTGTCCTATAATGGCCTACTCCAAGGAGTGCAATAGAGGTAAGATCCTTTCATGGATTGGCTAGTTTTACCTAAAAATTTATCAAACTTTTTAGCACTATTTGTAACCCCCTGATTGAAACAATGAGAGGGAATAGGAAAGAGTTTAAGTGGACTGTAGGAAAAGATAATTTTTTTAATTTGGTGAAACAAAAAGTTATAGAGAAATATGTTTTAGCACTTCTATATTTTAGTAAGTTTTTTCAAGTCGACTATGATGCTAGTGGTATTGAAATAGGATTTTTTTTGAGCCAATAAGGTAAACCTATTTCTTATTGCAGTAAGAAATTGAATGATGACAAAAGAAAGTAATTTATTTATGATTAGAAATTTTACACTATAATTTAGGCATTGAAGAAGTGGATACACTTCCTTCTTCCTAATGAGGTTGTTTTGTTTATTGATCATCAAGCTTTGCAATATTTGAATAGTCAAGGAAAATTGAATCAAATTTATTTGAAATGGGTTGATTTTTTGCATAATTATTCATTTGGTTTGAAGCAGAAGAGTGGGAAGTCTAACTGAGTTGTAGATGCTCTTAGTAGAAGACAATTTTTGCTAATAGAAATGAAAATTGAGATGGTTTGGTTCAAGGAACTCAAGAATTTTTATCTAGAGGATCATGATTTTGGTGAGGCTTGGAAAGCTTGTCCATAACTTGTTACACTTGATAGAACAAAGAGGTTGGATTTCATAATCTAAGATGGTATGTTTTTCAAGGGAATTTAGTTGTACATTCCCAAAAGTTCTATGAGAGAGAATCTCACTAAGAAGAAGAATAGTGGAGGATTGGCTATACACTTTGGTAGAGATGAAACCATTTCTTTGGTTGCTGAGAATTATTACTAGCCATTGTTTCAGCAAGATGTGAAAAGGTTTGTACAAAGCTGTAGAGTTTTCTAGATGGTGAAAGGAGTGAAGCAAAATACAAGATTATATCAGTTGTTACATGTACCTAAGAAGACATGGTAAGATATCAACATGGATTTTATTCTTGGGTTTACTAAGGATAGATTGAAGGCATGATTTGATATTTGTGGTGTTTGATATTGCGCATTTCATCCCTTGCAAGAAGACTAGTGATGTTATTCATGTGGTAGAGTTGTTTTTATAGAGAAGTGGTGAGACTACATGGTCTTCCAAAGAGCATAGTTTCTGATCTAGATTCCAAGTTTGTTGGGTATTTCTGGCATAAATAGTGGAATAAATTGTAGATGGATTTTAAGTTCAATTCATTGCATCATCCATAGACTGGTGGACAAATAGAAGTTGTGAATCAAAGTTTGATGAATATGTTGAGATGTTTGGTGAGAGATAGGACAAAATTTGGAGATCTGATCTTCCCAAAGGAAGGATTTGTATACAATAATTCCTTTCATATGAGTACATGGTAAATCACTATTCCAAGTTGTATATGGGAGTAGTCCCAAAAATACTTTTGAATCAAGGAACTTGATAAAGAAAAACTACATTGTTGAAGTGGAAGATTTTGTTGAACATTTGAAGAACATCCATAAGGAGGTGAGGAAGAACATTATAAAGATGAAAACATATTACAACTCTAAGGAAGATGTGAAAAGAGGGTATAAGGAATTTAAAATTGGAGATGAAGCCATTGTTTATTTGAGAAAGGAGCATTTTCGAGTGGGTAATATAATAAGCTAAAAATGAAGATGTCTAGATCATGCAAGATAGTGAAAAATAATGATTTTAGAAATGCCTATGAAGTAGAGTTGCATGTTGAATTGAATATTTCACTAGTATTTAAAATTTTAGATTTGATAGAATATTATGAAGGAGGTGATGATGAAGTTGATGAAGAAAAGTAGAGTATTCTAGCATCTACTTTAATTAAAAAGAATATTGAGGGGATATTGGGAAGTCATATGGGAAGAAACACAAGGAATAGAACATATGAAGAGTATCTAGTCAAATAGAAAGGGAGGCCAATAGAGGATTCGTCATGGCTAACACAGGAGGAGATTGACTATCTTGGTTTTCCTCTGACTACTTAAAAAGTGATAGGGTCACTTCTCAAATTACCTTGGGTGTCTAATGCAGGAGAATCCTAGGTGTAAGGGAAATCTTGCATCACCCAAAAAAATTTGTATTTCCAGTTTTCTAGTTTTGTGTTTTCAATAAGAGTTATCCTTGTGCAAAGTTTCTATTTGAGGGATCTTTCTAATTTTAGTAATTCATCATTGTGTGCTCAAATCATTCTAATCTCATATGTGGAGGTTCATCTTTGACATATCAACCTACTGGATGAGTTTCATTGTCATATAATATGTATTAGTGTAGTTATTGCAGATTTTCAATATGAATTTTGGCTATCAAAACTTCAGGTCTAGCGACGAAGGCCTAAATGACTCCAAAATGAGGTGCAAGATTAGCTAATAGATGCTTGCATTATAAGCATTTGTAGATCGCTAGCCAAGGATTCCAAAATAGGGTTATAATAGCCCATTGGGTCAATAGTTTGCCAGTTGTGGTCTCCAAAAGTGGACCCATTTGAAAATCTAATTTCTAAATTATCTTGATTTGATCTTATGTAATAAATTCTATTGATATGATATAATATGAGTTTGATCAGCCTCAACGATTAGGGATTGGTGTCTAGAACCTTCTTGGGCAGTAAAAAGTGTCTATATAAGGAAGACTCGTAGGTTGTCTAGGGCAATTTTGGGTGATAGTTAGGGCTCTATCTTGTAGATTGTTGTAAGGAAGGTGTCCGTGTGGGTTTTCATATTGTAGTTCTTTAATTTTGAATTTGTGGTAACAATAAGAAGCCCATATTTTTTTCTCTTAATTTGTGTTGTTTGTTGTGGTATTAAGGGCGACACCCTTCATTATATGGATAAAAAGTCTACATATTCCATTCTTATGGTATCTAATACAATATTAGAAGAGAAGTCCCATCCTTCGAGTAAAAAATGACCACTATTCCTTAAAAAATTCCTTGCCTCCTTAGGGGTCATCTCTAATATGAAATAATTAATCTCCTCTAAAACTTTAGCTATAAATGTATCAATATCATTATGTGCTAGAATCCCAGATTCTAACCTTTCTCTATACATATTTGAAAATTATTCCCTTTTTCTATATAAGATGCAGTTCCTAAACTCTAAGGACTCCACACAATTTTATTTTTGAGATAAAAGTAGAGCATGTCAATGATCTAACATCATCTCTTATATCTAGTCTTCTAAAAGATATAAAAATTTGTTCCTCAATTTCAATTTGTACCACTTTGTATGTTGGGTTAGTCCTTTTTGTAACACCCTAACCATCAAGAAACCAAAATAACAACCATACAACTGATAACGTACAAAAAGATATTAAAACCCCAAACAATTTTTTTTTTTAAAAACAAATCACCATTCCAAAATATCCTTAATACAGTAAGTACAGCATAGTACTTTAGAATCAACAATGTAATTTTTACAAATTATTACATCATAAAGTTTATCAAATTGATACTCTTCTCAAAAGTACAATAGCGACATTTTAAATACATTCAAATTTAATCTGTGATTTCAAATGCTAAACAACCAATTCTTCTAGGTTCGTAATCAAACATATCCCGAACTTGAAATCAGATCAGCACACAAACACAATACACCAAATAGGGCTTAGTACAAATCTAATTGATAAAACCTCCAGTTATCCTGCATGTTAGATTTAACAACAATGCTATAATCATTAAATCCAAATAACAGATAAACTGATAATACAATTTCCCTTTCGCATTAAAATTGTAAAACAAGTAAATAATTTCTTACACATAATTATGCAAAAATAAACTCGCATAGAATATGACAAGGTAATGATCTAGTAGTCCTAGGGTGTCAACATGAGAATCTACGTTCAGCCACTCGTAGATCTCATTATGTCAAATGAAACCACAATGTTCTTATCTTATTATATGATTCCCATCCCATGAAATTTTAAATGTTACCACTTGTTTAACTAACTGTCATAAACTTTCTCATAAGGATCTAGACTAGTGTCGGAGGGCATCTGGCAACATAATTCCATCACCACAAGTTACTCACTTTATGACAGCCACCCATACTATAGGATCACACTTGCATAATCTAACACACACTTAAGTTTAATTATCCTAATTGAAAGAAAATATAATTTAATTTTCCAATTCCAACTAAAATTCTTATTTTGCTTCAATATAATAATTGAATCAGCAACATAATATCATATGAAACCAAATGAAACCATATTTACAACCTTTCTTATTTTTCAAAAATCCGTATTACCAAACCAGCAATGTCCCCTTTAATTTCACAAGCAAACAATCTTTTAAAAAAAAATTGCAAAACAACTAAACTCTAATTTGATAACAATGAATTTACCTTTCCATGATTCTCTTAAAATGTATTTCACTTTAAAATACCCACTTAAAATTATCCACAAATGTTAATACTAACAAACATCAGAATATGAAAACCAATCAATTTTCCATTTTCCAAACTAGTGTTTTACAATAACCTTTTTGATTATTAATATCAACTTATATTCTAACGATCATTTCATAAGATATATAGTTATATGATGATATAAATAAATAAATACATAGACACACACACACACACACACACACACACACACACATATATATATATGTATACGATACGTATATATATGCATACATACTCACTTATTTATACCATTATGTAAATATAAAACAACAACCATTATTTCTAATACATTGTTCCAGCTCGATACACTAGAATGCTCTCGATTTCCTATATTCCAATTATATATTTTTTTTCTTAAAATTGCTGTCGAATTGAATTCAAAAAATCATTCATGACAATAACTGTGACACGTATTCCAAAAAAAATGTTTGACAAACAAAAAATCTATCCTATCATGTATATTCATTTTTCCTCAGTCAAGACTCTAGACTGCAACTCACGTCCTCAGCCGAGTTCATAATCAAAACACAAAATATTTTACGACTTGTATTTGAACAAAACTTCCATACAAAGCAATATACGTATAGGGCTTGGCTTAATAATAGCCATGAGCTAAACAGTTGAAACCAAAACATTTACGAAATTTCTGTCACAACAATGGTTCCTCACCAAAACCCAAATAGTGAAAATAAAACATGCTAAAACAAAAACCCAACCGTTAATATCAAAACCCCATTTAATATATATAAATAATACTGACTTTGCAAACAGAGCCATGTTCTACAGATAGCCCATTCATGAATATCGATTCACACCTCAATACCATATAGTTAACCCTACTTTACATTCCTTTATCAAAGCATTGTAATAGAACCTAAGAAAGAAAATAATATAAGTAAAATTGCCCATTATAAAGCATCATAAACTCAAATACTACATTCAAAAAATAGAGCACTTTCTTTTTCCATCCACGAATTCTGGGTTTATCACCCATTTAATTTTGATATTCATTATTTGCAAAACCAAAAGAAACAAAACTAAAACTACAAGATTAGGTTGAGAAAGCCCCCTGCCTGTGCAAAAGTGGGATGAAACGCAATTAGAAATTTCCTATCGAGCCTTTCCTCGAACTCGAAACTCCAAGCTTCCAATCTCACAACCGCAGCCTTCAAACCCACAAATTTTGTATAAGGTGAGATAGAAATAGTAAACACCATAATGGCCATCAAATTCCCTCAAGAATCATAGAGAGACTTGCTCAATAGAGCATCAAAACCCAAACTGAAAACCAACAATGGTGGTTCAAGCTACGAGAAAATCAATGCCATAACTTCGAGTTTATCTCCAACAACTTCCTTTACCTTACTACCAACACATGGCGAGTGTAGTACTATTTCAAATATTGATGCAACTACTCGCCATAAAATCTCACAAAATAACTGCCTCAAGCCAAGTTCATAATATGGCTTTTCATCTTAGTTAATGCCTTAGTTTAACCCCATATGATAGGATAGACTAAGCACTAACTTAGGAAGTTTAGGAATTACTAACATAACATAACACTAATCAATATTAGTATTAACATCAATGTTTATATTAATATTAATATTAACATCAATACTAATTAATATTAATCCAACTAACACCCAAACGTTACTAACAAATAAATATATATATAAACACAAATACACAAATATTTAAACAATTATATATATATATATATACACATATATAAATATATCTAATAGTTATTTTTATATACATACATAATTATTTATATACTGATGCATTTATATTCATACACATATATTTATTTATTTACACCTTGTTGTAAATATATAAATATATATTTATATATACATATACTTAAATTTGGCACAAAAATTCAAGGTGTTCTAAGATGCACTGACTTAAGTCTGAAAGTGCGAACCAGACAAGAATATAATACTGAAACCATACATTAATGATTATAAAAATGATTCCTGAATCTAGAGTGATTCAGATGACAAGATTTTGCAAATAATACAAAGCTGGAAAATGTAAAACATCTGATCTGAAAATCAGTCTTTGAGAATCTCTGAATTCTCAAATAGTTCAATTTGATAAACCAGAATACTAGAACTTAACAAGTACCAAATCATTCAGAACAACAACTAATCACAGATTTCAAAGTAATAGATGTAGAGGATCAGGGCCATGACACTTTTCATATTTTCTTCTACCATCTGTATCCTCACTTGAACTTCAAATCAAAAGAAGTGTCTCTTAAGTGCTCAAAATTATTAGAATCATGATCTAAGGCTACCAATCTAAACCTAGTCTTGATTCCATGAATAAGTTTTTCTAGATCACAATATCTGAATTTGGAAAATTAATCTTCTATGCCAATAAGTTGGATTATAACAAATTCAATCCTCTTTTTCCAAATATCTTAAAATCACATAAAAATGTTATATTGGGGAAGAAGGATTCCTACTTTACATTTAAAAAAAATAAAATTAAGTTGTTACACTCATTCAATTGCAAAACGATTTCTAAGAAAATAATTCTATCTGGAACATATCTAGGAAATATATGGGGTTTAACTAGTGCACAATAAAATTGGATGATAATGTACTATGGGTAGAGAAACCAACCTCCCTAGTTGTGGTTTATTCATAGGATGGGCTCTTGCTCAAGAGGCCTAAAAAATCTCTCCACCCTGTCTGATAACCTCCAATTGATTGGGTGCCCCAAATTTTGGAGAACAACTTTGACAAAGTGTTCATCAAACATGACATATCTGGAGTTGACATAGTGTATGTCCCATAAATACATCCATTCTTGAATAGGAAACCTCCAACTTTTTTCATCTATATTTCTCATATCCATCTTTTAGCCCCAAGGACAAGGAGAAACCTTGCTTGCACCATACAAAAGAATGTGGCACAATATTGAATACCTCGTAAATCAAATGATAAGAATATTATTTTGAATATTAACTAGGGCTTCATGAATAAAATGGAAACGAAGGAGGAAAAATCAGAATTTATTGATGTATGTATGTTGTATTTTGGTGACCAACACCATAAGATTCATAAGCATCTTGTACTATCCATTTATCTCTAACACTTGAAAAAGTGCAAAGTATGTGTATAAGAAGTAATCCTTAAAACTTTCACAATCAAAGTGCTCAAAATCAGTTTTCCATAACTCAATAGGCTTCCAGTCCTACTTAAACTTTATATGAAATGGAATCTTTAACCTTGAAGGTACATTTTTCCATATCGTATCACCTCTATAGAGATAAAGAAATCAATACGCATATGGGTATTATGATTTAGATTAAATGTTTCACAAATAGATTCCCTATCAAACTTGGTGAATGAAACAACATTCTTTGTGGATATAGACCTACTATTTGGATTATAGCTTTTTTCCACAATTCTAATAAGATCTACAAAAACATTTGGGATGACAAGCCTTCCCAAATCTAATCTCTATGTATTGTTCACTAGAATAGGAGCATTAGTATTTTTGTAGAAGTACGCGAACAAATCTCTTCTAGTAAACTGGGTATTATGATCTTCATAAGATTTTTCCATGTCCACAATTGTATCAGACATAATATCTTTACCCTTTACTTTTTTGGCCCTTTTTGAAGAAATGGGAAATTGAGCAATAATAGAAACTAAGCCTCTTATTAGATTTCTACTAGTACTCATGTTAAAATAATTACTCCAATATGATTTTGAAGATCATAATTTTATGTTCTCAAATGTTAGTAATCAGAGTACTTGTTTTATAGCACTACAACCTAATTTAATATTGAAAACGCTTTCTAAGATCAAGACAATTAAACAAAAAAATAGGGTGACAACTAATAACTTACTTTACTTGGTATAGATAACCTAAGTTCTCACTCAACAAATATTTTCTTAAAGTTAAAATTGTTCCCGTGTTGTTAGATATTGATGCTTAGACCTCGAAAATATAAAAATTCATCAACTAGGGCTCTTGAGTCTTTGTAGATACTGAATAAATAATGAAGTGATCAAATGTCCATAATAAGAGAACCAATGGAAATGCACATAACAAATTTACAACATAATCATAAAACAAACCCTACATCGTAACTTTGAAGTTGAGCCTTTGATATTCATAGGTTGAGAAGATCACTAGTAGTGTTTAAATTAATTATTTCTAAAACAACAATGAAACACATGGTATTTTCCCCTATACTCGCATATTAGAAGTAGGTTCCACAGTAACAAATATGAAGTATTTAATTTTATTGTCACAATTTTGTGGTAAGCATGTCTCTCATAAAATGTGAAATATTAAAACAATGTCAAAATAACTTTTAAAACACTATCACATAGAGGTTTGTGCCAAATGGAAACCTATGGCTTCATCAATTTGGTGGTAGGCTTGTCTTTCACAACATACGATATTAAAAATTATTAAAATAATTTCAAATTTTGTTAATTTTTAAGAAAACAAACCCGTAAAGTTTTGTGCCAAGTTGCAAGCTATAGCTTCATTGCAATTGTTAATTTAAAAGTATACCCAATCAAATGGGGGAAAAAAACTTAACTATGATTGAATTATGGAGATTTGATAATTTTAACAAGGTAAACAAAAAAAGATGAATCATAATAGATTATTTGAGCATGACAAAATGATTCATGGTTCATGAATTACTTTACTACAGAAAAAACTTTAAATATTAAGTATCTCAATATTGAAACTTAATAGTTAACTTGTCACTACTAACCCAAATCTAAGTGCCAATCCATCTCATTCATTGAAATTGCAATTTCTTCTTCATCCCATCCTTTAAGTTCAACTCATTCAATTGGGTTTAGTGCAGTCAAGCCGCTAGAACTTGATCAAGTTTTCTCTTTGTTTTCATTATTCTTCAAACAAAATCCTAATCCTCTCCTTTCACATATGGAAGTATAATGTGCTAGTGCCCTATCATAAGGAAATGTTTTGACATAAATACAAACTAATATAAAGTCTCAAACAATCTTCCAGGTTCTTGCCAAGTTTCCTTCTTGTATTTGATTTCAAGAACTAAAATGCACTGAAAAACTCTTTCATCCTCAATAGAATCCAATATCATCATTTGACACAAGTCAACAAGTTTGAAGTATTCTAAGAGTTCTTCTTGTAATACTAGGCTCTGACTTATTCTTTCCCAACACCATGTTATTGATCCTAGGTCGTAGGGTTTATCCATAACCTTAACCTGATCATAAATTTTTACTACAAAATTGAATGATTTTTATACAAGCTTGGCTCTACTGATCATTCCTTCTACTTCCTTTCTATCACTCTGAAATTGGTGTTGTTACCAATTTTTTCAATAATTCTAGTAGTCTGCTATGAAAATCTTTTACATCAGTAGCTCTCCAAAAATTAGGATACACAACAAACATGGTTTCTAATAGTTTCTCCCAAGGGAATTGATTTATAATCTATGTTGAAACATCTCTTGTAGTTTTTTTGTAAAGTGGTCCTCATAGACATCACAATATTGTTAAAATTTACCAATTTTATAGGTTCTTCTCTTATTCTAGTATTTTGTGTAGTAGAAGACATGCCATAGTAGTACATTGGTATGTGTTTATAACAAACAAGGATGCATAAATCCATATGATCATCAAACCTTAAAATATTATCAGCACACTCAAATCTGTAATATGTTTGTATTGACTAAATTTGACATCATTGAATGGAGAATCTTTTACATATTGATTATCGATAGCCATAATAGTGTTTCTATAAAGTAGAGAATATTACTGAATATACATATATCTCTCTTTAGATTTTTTAACAAGAGAGTTCATAATGTCCAGTAGTGGGAGAATACTATCCAAGGTTAACAACATCTTAACATTAGTTAGCCTATGTAGAAGCTGAAAAAATTGGGCTAGTTCCTTAGTTTTATTTTGATTATCATGAGCTTGGTCGTTATCACCTTGGTCATTATTTGGCTTCTTACTATGAGCCTTGATATTTATGTCCATTAGTCAAGCTAGTGATTTATATTTTGATAAAATTCACTAAGTGGTTCTATGAATAAAGATCCATATGATCTCAACATCCTTAAGAACCTTGTTTCTATTAGTTATTCCCTTAGAAAATTTATAAAAGTTTGATAAACATTTCTGACTTCGACAGAAGTATGCATATAGTTGGTGAATTAGTTGATCAATTTTGGCTACCACTTCAAAAGTGTTCATAGTTTTAAATGCTAAAGCAAGTCTATGGGTTGCACCATGAAAGAGAACCGCAAAAGATGCAATTGTCATTTATAGCTTTCTACATAGAATATTCTGATGACCATGCATCTCTATCTTCTCTAATACATGCCAACTTTTGGGCAATTGTAAAGTCATTCACACCAACTATTTTATTTAATGATTTCTTTTCTACACCATACATACTTTTCATTATGCCACCCTCCATCTTAACAACATAGAGAAGATAAGGATGGAAAACATGATTCTTTGTAGTATACACATGCATACACATCCAAATAAGATTGTCCATTGTTATAACTTCATCTAAAGATAATGCAATGTAAGTTGACTCCTTTACTCTTTCTTGTGGATTAGTTATTTCCATTTCAGCAAGATAAATCACCAAATCCCATCCATTATTTAGTGACCAATGATTCACATGATATTTTGGAACATTTAGATATTTTAATAATCATGCAAGGTAAGGATAGTCTGACAAGGGATAACACCTACTCAAAAGATGAAAAAGAGTAGCAAGCTCAACAATTCTAGCCTTATGTGTTTCATCCATTACTCTTTGGATTTGAGTTGAAGTAAACCTACAAGATGTTTTGGTTTGTCTTTGTGTAACTGAATCATACTATATTCCTCTACATACTTAACATGCTTATATTCATCTTTTGATTTCCACATTACTACTAATTGTTCCTTTTCGTCAACTAATTATTTCTTATATATTTTTTCGATATGTTTTTCAATTGCATGTAATTTCAATTACAAATTTTCATTTTTTTCAAGTTTACATAAATAAATTGTGCACTTGCATTCAACTAGAGCTTTGTTTGAGGTTGGATTTGACACTAGAACTATGAATGTGTACCTTGAGACCCAATTTAACTAAAATTACCATGTTAAGTCCCTCTTAGCCCCAACTAATATTATAATAGATGATGAAGAGATTTTTAGGTTATGATGCTATGAATGTATGTAAAAGAGTCATATCAATTGTTATATTGGCATAATTGGCTAGATTTTATGCTAACTCTAGCTAGTACCATATCATTTGATTGATGAATAGGATTTGAAGAAACTATGATGAAGGTAGAGTTGATAAGTAAGGTATTCAATCAGTACTTGAATGAGCTAGAAAATGATTATGTAATATTGGTTTGGTTCTTTTACAATCATGTATTATTACACTATATTAAAGATCACAAGCTTAATCAAGTCACAAGGTTAATGAAGGGAGATTGTATTCACCAAGTGACTACGCTATTGCTTGAGTGATTGGTAAGAGGAATGAAGAATGCACAGTTATCCAAGAAAACCAGTATTAACTAAGTTGTATGTTGTTAAAGTAAATTTAACATTTACCAAGTGACAACTATATGACATTTTTTTAAGAAATTGAAAATCTGAGACCAACTTTTCATAAAAAATTGGAAAATTCGAGAAGATATAAACAGAGAGTCAAAGTTTGTTGCAAGATCTATGATGCAAAAAAATAAATAAGGATCTAATGAAGGAAAATGAAGAAGGATAAGGATTGACACAAAGTTCTATGTAAAGTTATAGTTTCTATGTGTATAATTCATTATATGAAGCAATTTTTTTTTCAAACTAAATTGATGATTTTGATTAAGCAGAAAAAGATGGAAGGATTTGGAAGCACTGAGAAATATATTTGAGGAGAAAATGATAGTTTTAGATTGTTGGTTCAAAGTGGGTGATGATTTTGTTGTGATATTGTTTGAGAGTTGATGAAGCTAAAATAGATATGATTGAAAGTTGTTGTGAAGAGCACACTTGTTGAAGGAGAAAAGAGCTAAGTTTTGAGCCAAGTGAATCAAGTAGAGTAGAGACAAGAAGACGAGTAGAGAAAGAAGTTTCTGGAAGACACAATCAATTGAATGAGTAAAATATAGAGAAAGAGAAAGCACAAAGATCTAAATAAGAAAACATAGTTCTATTCTTAACAAATCACTTTATAGTGTTACTATTTAATCATTGTAGTAGAAAAACTTGGAAGCACTGAGCATACCTAACAATTCTATGAAATCCTATATGGTAACATCAATTAGTGGTGTTTGTAAGTCCTTTAAAATAGGCCACCCTTTTTAGTCCTAAATAGGGACTGATAAGGTCTAGATGATCTTTTGGTGAATTCCTCTAACAAGGCCACCTTAACAAAGTATATGTAACCCTTAACAAGGTAGTCTCCTAATAGAGATCACTTTAGAAGAGTGAAATTTTTGGGTTGTCGAACCCACGTGATTTTCCCTAAAACATAATTTCCACATTAAATATTGGTTTCAAAATTATGTGAATGTTATTTTTGTTGCATGTTGATTTACATATGTTTACAATTTACTACAACTCGGTAATAACTAATTTATCACTAGGTAATAATTGGAAATTTACTGACAGTTGATAATGCAAGGAATAGTTTGATGATAGTTAGAAAAGAAGTTGATGTATGAGTTAAGTTTTATGTTGGATATTTCTACCAAGTGATTGGATGTATATAAGTTAATGTTGTTGATGTTTATGTTTCTTTGATGGTGATGAAATGTTTGAACGGACTATGAGATAACTAAACCTAACTTATTCACCCCCCTCTTAGTTATTTAATAATTCGGTATTAGAGCATTGAGTGCTTGAAGGAAGAATTTTAAAGGAACTTAAGAAAAAGATCAATATACATAAAAGAGAGCCACAAAAGCTAAACAAGGAGACATTTTTCTCATGGAAAGATCAAATAAGATTGAATCTTTTAGGTATTCTAGATAATGTCACACATTGGTTGGATAATGAATATGTCACACTTGTTGGTCTCTAAACTATAGACAAATAAATGAGAAGAGGAATCATAAAATTATGATGATTGATATTGTATGTGCTCTAACTAATGCTAAATTTGATGATGTTAAGAACTATTCTAATACAAAGAAAATATGGGATAAACTGAAGCTTGTTCATGGAGGAGATGACAATGTAAGAAGAGCTAAAGATAAAATCTTAAGAGTTAAGTATGATGATATGAGAATGAAAGAAGGTGAAAATGTTGCACAATATGTGGACCAAATCAAAGATGTGAGTGCAATAAGAGATGTTGGAGGTGTCATCTTAGATTCTAAAATTGCAAGTAAAGTTTTAAGAACTCTTTTTCCTATTTATGCTATCAACGTTTATACTAATAAAGAAGTAAGAGCTATACATGGTAATGATCTGACACTTGATGGTCTAGTTCGTTAGTTAACTACATTTGATGACAAGGTATTGAAAGCATAAATAACTAATTTAGAATAACATATAAAGAGTGATACAAATCAACCATATACGTAATCTCCTAAAGGAATTATATAGAATACGATCAAGTGTCTAATACAAAGCAATATCTAACATTATGAGCAAGAAAGGATGTGCATGATAAGTATCAAACTATTTGTAAACATATTATAACTTAAGAACCTAGTTTATTACCATTTCTCAAGTAGATAGGTACCATTATTTTGTGATAAGATTGTGAGATGGTATCTTATAGTTTTACCTATCGATGAATTTGTAAAGTTGTGAAATCAAGGAGTACCATAAGTAACCTTATATCCTAACCTAGTCCAAGCATACTTATACTATCTTCAAAACCCTACTAATACTTGTTAAGATAAGAGGGGTATTCCATCCTCCACCCCTAAAATTTGATTTACAGATTGGAAGTCATCATAATCATGTTATCAAATTTCATGGTAACCTACCTTAAGTAAACTATATGATCATAACTAAATGTAGTCCTTTATTAGGAGGAAAAGTTTCTTATAACGAGTTAAAAAATGCGTGTTCATAACCATGTTTTATTAATTAAGTATAATAGGCATCCCTATTTCATAATAATTACCCAAGAAGGTAGAGTATCCTATGAGTTCCATACCAAGATATTCTATGTTCCAAAATGAGTTTAGAAAGATGTTTATACTTGTGGTTATTTTAGCAATGTTTGAACAATTATAGGATATTTTTTTGATTAAGTAAAATAGGTTTTACAGGGCTCCTAAAACCCAAAAGTTTTACAACATAAAGATAGCAATTTAAAAAGTCCAACTAACATGAAACTGCTACAAAAATCCAAAACCAACATAAGGCCCAAAGCGAGGAGGTAAAAGCCAACACGCAAAAAAACTATGAGAAAAACAAAAAGAGAAATAAACTAATGGTTGTCCTTATCTAGATCCTATAGAGTTTCTACAACTTCATTATCCTTTTGATTGTTTGTTCCTTCCTGGTTCTTGTTCTGGGTTTCCACCTAGTCCACTTGGTTCACCTGGTCCCTGGAGTGTTTCCAAGCAGTCTCTTCTTGGCCAAAGTCTAGCCTAGTCTTTTGCATTGTGTCTCCACCAAGGTCAGCTCTCATCAGAGAATCCCCCAGATTGACAATATTCTCATTTAGGGTGTGCAGAGTGTCCATGATTTGTTTTTTCATGATCTGGTGGATGGAATCAAACCTTTGGACTTTCTGTTCAACCAAGGAGAGTCTTTCCTCCTATTCGTCTCTGGTGTCCTGGCCACTGTAGATATTCTAACTACCATCCTGATCTCTCTTCCTTCCTATGGTCACCTGGTCCTTGTGGATGTTCTGGCTGTTGTCTTGGTTTTTCTTATCCTTTAGAGCCTCAATTTATTGAAACAACCATTTGATGGAACAAAAGTTATCAATCAAGCTATTTTACATGAGGTTGAGGCTGGTTTCCTGCACATTGTCGAAAATGACCAATAGAGCAAGGTCAATTAGCTCATCATAGTGGGTTTTGTTGTCAAGGTCTTCCAACACCTAGATGTTCATTGGCTCTCTAACAATACCCAAACTTGTTGTATCCAAGTTAAAATTCCTCCAAGCCCTCCTCTTATTCTTCCTAATCACCTCCCTACTTTTTTCCACCATAATTTCAATCATCTCCTTAGGTGGCGATGTGGGCAGGATAGGGCCAGGGGTCTCAGCACTCTGGGCTTTCAGGTCTACCTAGGGCAAGGCCTAGTTGGCTTTTCTTTTCCTAGGGTTTCCCAGGGGGGTGTCAAGAGCCTCCTCCTCCTTGTCACTTTCTCTCCCCTTCTCCTCTTCTATCAAATTATCCTTCCCCAACTCCTTATCCTGATCCTTAGAGTCTGTGTTAATCTCCTCGCCTTCCTCACTATCTGCCTCTTTAGGCTTAGGCTTGGGGAGAGGGGAAGGGAGGAATCTAGGGCTCTTTCTACTAGGAATGTAGGGATTGCAGGCATAGATGGTATTGGTGGCATTTTTCTCATTCTCAGTTTTCACTACCTGAACATCCCTAAAATAAGAACTCGCAGTGTCCTCTAAAGCACAACCTGGGTCACCAAGGGATTTTCCTTTGGTTTGAGTTTTTTAAAACTCATAAACCAAGAGAAGAAGGCCTTCATGGATGACAAGGTTGGTGATTGATTTTTTCTTGAAACCCTCAATACTCTTGGACATGGAAGTGTAAAGATAAAAGGGAAGAGAAATTTTAACACCATGACTAAAGTGGTTTAACAAAACAAAATGGTGCATTCTTATCATGTCAAACCTAGGGTCGAGAGTGATATTCTCAATAAGGATCCTGAGAACATACCTCCAAATTTTTTTGATGGATTCTATGTTGTAGTAGGTGTCAATCTTGACAAGATTATCTTTCTCCATTTTGTCCTTGAAAAAAATGCTAACTGCATTGGCCGACATCTTTTTATCCCTATAGAAATTCATGCCTTCCTGGGGAATTTTTGTCACCTCCATGATAAAGCCCTCATAAATTTGATGGATGACACAATAAATTTTGACTCTTCCATTGCTCCATGTTTCCACCATGATCTTGGTCACCCCAGCTTTGAAGCTGTGAAACTTTTCCATGAACTTGGTGATGCCACCTTTTTTGAGTTTGTGCCACACCTTCTTCTTCTCCTTCCATCTCTCTGACTCCCCTCAAAGCTCTCTTCTGATCCTCTCTCTGACCATGGTTTCCTTTGGCTCTACAAACCCTATACCACTAGCTATTTTACAGTGCTCAATTTTCCTTTGGGCGCTTAAAATGAATTTTTTTTAATGATATTTAGTGGTTCTGTTCTTGCCATCCCTTGAAGCGTGCCTTCTGTATGCATAATGATGACTTAAAAAGGCCTCCACATGATTTATAATAACTCCCCCTCTAACGTGCAATTTAGAAAATCCTTTTATTATTAAAATGAGATTTTATTTGTACCCTAGATTCTATCATGTCAGATCAACTCAATCACTGTAATTAGGATTTCATTTCCATTCGTCCACATCATCACCAAGTTTCTGGTGATAGCATCATTGGCAAACCAGTCAGCAACTAAGTTGGCTTCCTGGTAGGTGTGGGTGATGTGAGTCTTTTTGAACTTGCCCAAGTCAAATGTGATGTCTTCTATGATGTTGGCAATCATCCAGGAAGGCATAGATTGACCATTGATGCAATTGATGATGTTTAGGGAGTCACCCTCAAGCCATAGGTGCTCGATCCCAAAGGCCAAGGCCAGCTTAACAATATTTTTGGTCACACTAACTTCCACAAAGTGGTTTTTCTAATGACCAAGAGGGAATGAAAGCAATTCCTCCACTCAAACTATTTCTAATTATGCCTCTGCTTTCGACCAGACTGGGGTTCCCCTTTGCCTCCCTGTCAAAGTTAGCTTTGTGCCATTCCTCAAGGGGAAAAGACCATCTTGCTTCCTATCTTTTTCACTGGATTTTTTTATTCCACCTTCCTTGATATTTCCTCCTTTCATTATTGCAAAGTTCTCCAGAATGAGACCTTTGATTTTCTCAGCTATTATGAACTCTGGAGATTCTCTTTCTCTTAATATTCTATTGTTATGCTCTTTCTAGATTCCCCAAAAAAAGTGTGGGAGAGTTAAGGAGCTCATTAACTAAGAGTTCAAACTAGAGTGATGGCTTCTCCACTGGTAGAAGAAATCTAGGATACTGGCCGGGTGAGACCAACTTAATCCAAGATCCTTAGTCAGGAAGATCCACACCTTAGAAGAGTAGGGGTAGTGGATGAATAAATGATTGGTTTTTTCTAGTTCATGCTTGTAGAGGCAACATCTATTGGGGATAATTTGGCCTCTCTTGGCTAAATTATCCAAGGTGAGAATTTTGTCTTACAGGAGGAGCCAGAAGAAAATGTTGATTTTAGGTGTGAGACCAAAAATCTAGGCTTTGGCCCAAATAGGTTTCTCCATCCTATCCCATAAAGAGAAATAGCCAAAAGCAATAGGATAAATTTCATTTGAGGTGTCTCCTCAAATGATGGAGTTCTTATCATTATTAATGAAGGTGGCATTCAGTAAAACCATCAGGGGGTTAAGGTCCAGGGATATCACAGACAGGTTGTGCCAACCATTCTTAGATCTGTACTCACTAACTTTCATGCCAAACCTTTCTATGCATTTCTCTGCCCATCTTCTATAGCTGGGGTGGTTGATTAGTAATCCTTGACACATAGAGTTGTCCTACCAAAATAAAATTTTGTCACCTTTTCCTACTTTCCATTTGGCCTTGGATTTGGCTAGGGGGTTTTCCTTCAAGATCCCATTCCAAATGTAGGACCCTTGGGGAGTCTCAGTCTCATAAATTGGGAAAGTGGGGGATTGTCTTCTCAGATATTTCTCAAATAAGATATCCCTCTAATTACCTATGCTTTGAAAAATGTGCCATAGTTGTTTAGCTAAAAGGGCATTATTGAGATGTCTAATTTTTCTGATACCTAGCCCCTCGTGGCATTTTGGAAGGCAGACTAGGTCCCAAGCAACAAGGTGGTATCTCTTGTGATCTTCAGACCTAGACTAGAGGGAGTCCCTCTGAATCTTCTCCATTCTGTCTACATGTTTGGGCGGGATACCAAAGAGGATTAAGGCATAGGTAGGGAGGTTATAGAATATGGATTTAACCAAAGTACACTTGCTAGCCTGACTTAGGGTGGCCCCTTTCTAGCCAGTGAGCTTCCTATTGAATCTATCAATGATGCTATTCTAGAATGAATCTAGGGGTCTATTCCCTAGAGGTAGGCCAAGATAGCTAGCTGGCAAGGACCTAATTCCACTTCCCAGGATGTGAGCAATTTTCCTCTATCTCTCCAAAGGGGTATTGATAAAGTAAACCAACCTCTTCTCCCAATTGATAGCCTGGCCTGAGCCCCTAGTATAGGTGTTAAGGAGATCCTTAAAAACTCTAACCTCTCTAACAGAGGCTTCTCCTCCCAAGATAGTGTCATCCACAAATTGTTGATGAGTGAAGGAATAGGGAGTTGAACAGGGCTTGAGCCCTTGTAAACTCCTGTCTTGACTTTTCCTTTGGATTAGTCTTCCCAAGCATTCAGCCAGGATGATAAAGAAGATAGGGGATAAGGGATCACCCTGCCTCAATCCTCTTGAAGGGAAGAAGAAAAGAGAGGGGAGCTATTAACCAAAATAGATAAAGAAGGAGAAGTAACGAGTTGAGAGATGAGCTTACAAACTTGAGCATCAAACCCAAAAGCCTGAAGGAAAGCCATAAGGAAATTCTGGTCCACCTTGTCATAGGCTTTAGACATATCCAGTTTGTGTAGAAAACCTTCCTTCTTACTAGCCTCAAGTGAGTGGATGACCTCATGGACCATGACAATGGAGTCAAGAATTTGCCTCCTAGGGACAAAGCCAGTTTGCTGAGGAGAAATGATCAAGTGAAGAATGCTGAGGAGCCTGGAAGTAAGGACCTTAGATATGATTTTGTAGAAAGAATTGCAAAGGCTAATAGGCCTAAACTTGTCCATTGAATCAACTCCTGGAATCTTGGGAATGAGAACCAAGAATGTGGCATTGAGTTCTTTCAAAATATTTCTGGCTCCAAAGAATTATTGAACAACCTTAATCACATCCCTATTGACCACCTCTCAATAGACCAAGAAAAAGAAGGTCGAGAAACCATCTGAGCTAGGAGCTTTGTCCCTCGAAAGAGATTTGAGAGCCTAGAAGATTTTCCCTCAGGAGGGAATAGCTTTTAGCATTGAATTGTGATGTGCTTGCAACAAGGAAGGAATAGCAGACAAAATGTATGCTTGATCAGGGGCTGAGAGAGAAGGGTCCTTGGAGAGAAGGGATTAGAAGAACTAAATAGCTTCATTTGCAATCATGTCATCCTTGTTTAATTGAGCTTGGACCTTCTTAATGTTAGAGATCTTTTTGTTTGCCCTATGTTTAAGAGTGGTCAAGTGGAAGAATCTTGAGTTCTAGTCACCCTCTCTCAACCAGTTGACTCTAGATCTTTGTTTCCAAAAATGTTCTTTGTTTGATATAATGTTGTGGAGATTAGAGAGGATGGCCCTCTCTTCCATCCTATTCTATTCATTATATCCAGAATGTTGAATTTCTTCCTAGATGATGCAAAGCTAGTCGGTCTTCTCGTCTTTATCCTAGAAAATGTGGCCAAAGTCTGACTTATTCTAGATCTTAATGTTTCTCTTGAAATTTTTCAATTTTTGGGCAACTCTATACATAGTAGTGCCTTTGACCTCAATATTCCACCATGAAGAGATCTTGGATTCCAGAGCCAGGTGGATAATCCACATTTTCTAAAACCTAAAAGGGAACATCATTTCGACAAAAAAAGGAGAGACAAAGAGAGAAATAGGAGAATGGTCTAAGCCTATTATAGGGAGGCAAGAAAGTCTATAGGAGTGTTTTTGTAGCCACCTAGGAGAGATGAGGGCTCTGTCAAGATGAACTTGGATACATTCACTACCAACTCTTTAGTTAGACCAAGTGAATCTTCCTCCCTAGAGGTCCATGTCCATGAAAGCCAGGTTGAGGATGAAGTTGGAGAGGTCAAGCTTGCTATCCTGATCTGGGGCAAGACCACCACATTTGTCATCATCAATGAGAGGAGAGTTAAAGTCCCCCATGATTATCCCTTTGTTGACATTATTGTTGGTGATGATAACAAAGATCTTTTCCCAATAGGTTTTCCTTTTCCTTTTAGAGTTGGGGGCATACAAGTTCAAGATAAACCAAGAGTCATCACTATGGATATGAGACACCTTGCATAGGAGAGCATTATCATCATTGAAGATGGGGATGAACCTGAACACCCTATTGTTAAAAAGAATCATCACCCCTCCTGAGGCACTGACTGAGTCAATGGCCTCATAGTTCATGAGTTTTCTGAAAGAAATCTTTTTAACCAACTCCCTTTTCATCTTGGTCTCCTAGATCAATAAAAAATTGGGTCTTTGATCTCTAATCAGATTTCTAACTAGTTCCTATTTATGAGCCCCATTAAGGCCCCTTATGTTCCAAGAAATGACCTTCATTTCTTACTTCCTAAGAATTCCTTGATGGTTCTCTAGCTCCCATCTGCCAAGTTCCTTTTGGTTTCTTCTTGCAACAATTGATTGGATTTCTTCCTTCCTTATTTCTTGGTTGTTGTCCCAACATCATCCCTAACCTTGCTTCTAGTTGTCGCAGGGGACAAAGGGGGGTGGTCACGAATTTGGTTCTTCTTTTTCTTTTTTTTCATGCACTAGCTATTAAGGCTATTAGGAGAGAAACTATCAATCTATTCTTCCCAATGAGTGATTTGGTCAGGAGATGTGTTGTTGATGAGTTGAAAGAGTTTTTCCTCTAATACCTTGGGAATAGGTGGGGCAATCTCCTACCCAGAATCCATTCTGGAGGGATGGGTCAGGGAAGCCAAAGGCTTGGGGGAAATCTTCTAAGGAGATACCTGCCTACCATTGGAGTAGGGGGTTCTCCATCCTCAAAGCTTCTCTCTCATTGGAGAGGGGTGGTTCCTACCTCTTGTCATGTTGCACAAGCTCTTTTGGCGATGTACCTCCCTCTTCAGCTGCAGCTTCCTCAAGGGGGGGGGGGGGGTGGTTGCATCAATTGACACCATTTGAGCTGGATCACCCACATTAGCATCAATATGCCTGGATGCATTCTACTTTTCTTCCTTGCTCTCCAAAGACTTTGAAGGTTTGGAGGGTTTGTGCCTCTAGATCAACTTCTTCTTTCCTTTGGTGAAAGAGTAAGAAGGGATAGATTTCTTCTTCGCTTTGTCTGAGGTGCTTAGCTCCTTGGTCTTCTATTTTTTTGCCTTGGGGCACTGATGAGCCTTGTGACTAGCCTTCAAGCAAAGAAAGTAGGCGAAAGAAATAGTTTCATATATCATTTTCTGGATGTGCACTCCTAGTTTGGAATGAAAGGCCACAGTCTCAAGCATGTCTATGCCTTCTCTAACACCTATTGTAGGATATGTTAAATATGCTTTTAACTAAGTTATTTTTTGTCCTGTCATTCCAAACTTTAATATTTTCAAAATATAAGTTCATTGTGAGTAGTGAAAGGTGAGGCATTGATTAATCAAGTGGGTGTTTCCCAATACTTGGGAAATGCACTAGTAAAGTATAATTTTCTTTAGAGTTCCTTGCAACTTTCCTCTTCTTGTCACCACCAAGATGAAGTATTTCTTGTAGAATATTTATGTCATCCATATCCCCTAGGTTTTAATTATTTCTTGAAGTTTTTCCCTTGTGATTGTGATTTTTTTTACTTACTCACATTGAGAACTTTCTTGTTGAAAATTTGGGAAGATCTTTACTCATTGTTACCTTTCATGCCTTAGGAGGCATCCTAAATATTACTAGGAAACTATGTCTATATTATTTCATATTTTTCCTTTCTCTTTCCTTTTCAAAGCATTATAGACCCTGAAGATACCAATGTAGCAACCCATGGATCTGATACCAAATGTAATGCCCTGGTAGGGAACTCGAAAGGATTAGACAAATTAATACAATGTTTGGTGAATAATGTTTTAAAAAAAAAGAATTCTTTCACTTACTATATCTTATATGTGATGCTCCTAATAGGTTCCCTAATGGAATCTTTAAACAACATTTCTTAATTTTCTTTCTAACATTTTATCCTTACTAATTAAATTAAACCATCTATTATTTTCATGTCTACTTATAATTTGTACATTAGCTATCCAAATATCCATTTAAAAATAAGGAATTAATTCCCTAATACATATAATCAAATATATAAATTCTTAACATGCAAGAAAGATACAAGAAATAGATTTAAACCATCAATTGCACATGTAAAAAAAACCATGGATTGTTCTTTTAATAATACTATGAAGAGTACATGGTTGTTTTATTCATCTAAATAAAAAAAAATATACAATGTCATGGAATCATCATAACTTCATTCATATTTTGAAATAACACAATATATTCATATTTCCCTTTATTTCTCCTAGAGATGCCCTTTACCCTTTTTACATATATTTTCATTTAATGATATATACATATGAGATTTTACTTTCTTCAAGATTTTACATTATAATATTACATAGATTTCTTCTAATGACATGTCACAAACATACTTCAATAATCAATCTTCAACAATTTCTTAGTAAGGATCCATATAAATCCATCCATCAAAACTTGAGTAGTAACTCAAAAATATTTTGCCACCCAACCATATGGAGCCATAAATGGTCCACTCCCCTGAGCTAGGAGATAAGACCATGATCATATTGGAAATATAAGAGGAGTAAGTGAGAGGGGAGGGGTGAATCTATTACCACTAAAACAACTCCAAATCCCTTAGATGTAAATACAAACTTTTTATTAACTCAAATCCTTCATAGTTCAATTAGAACTAGATATTTACTGTAACTCAGTTAACAAAGAAATCTTGAGATATTAATGTGTGTTAACCTTTACTAACTTAGTTGAAGAAAGATAAAATAGTAAGAAAATAACATGAAGACATGAGACACCAATATTTAATGTGGAAACCCAATTTGGGAAAACCACCAATGCAACTAGTTACAACTTTTCACTCTTCTAAAGTGAACCCTATTAGGAGCCAACCTCATTAAAGGTTACAAATTTTTTTTTAGGTTTGACCTTGTTAAAGGATTTGAATCACCTTATTAGGGGTGGTCTTGTCAGAGGTCTAAAGACACTTCAATCTAGAAATGCCACCTTGTTAGAGGATTTACAAGAAATGATGATTAAGTCAACTTCATTAAGAGATTTCTTCACTGCTACAATTGTTAGAGAGTAACAATGATTGACTTAATTAATTAAGCAACTAAATTGTATAGAATATTCTTTGCAACTCCTTGGATGTTCTACCTTTTATTAGATATCCTTCTTTATTTGCATCTTATCTTCTTCCACAAATTCTATATTTCAACCCACAACTTGACCTTTCATATATATGAAACCAAAATTCAAGTTGGATTGAATACCCTTACAGATAAATAATTAACATCCATTCATTTGGCTTGCAATAATAAAATAATAAACAAAATTATTATGTTGCAGGTTGGTTGATACTGAAACTGGGTCAATCGGTTACCACTAAGTTCCTTGGTAACCAACCTAACTTGGCTTACACTGAACCCTTTGGTAACTAACTTGACTTAGTTTACTCAATAATCCTTCAATGACCAACCTAGCTTAGTTAACACTTGATCACTGAACTTGGCTTACTTTGAACTTCTTCTCAACTGATACTAGAGTCTTTTGAGCTTGGTTACTACTAGTAGTGCTTAGTCAGAATGTAAAATTTGTGTAACATCAATTAAAATATAAAATTGAATAATTTTTTTCAACCAATCCACATAGTTTCTATGGTGATCTAAGGCTTATACCCTAAAATCAAAGTAGAAGGCAACACAGGGCCACATAAAGCATAATGACCAAAATGAAAACACAAAGAAAATGGACAAATAAAGGAAAAATATTGTGTGAGAGGTTTGACCACATCTAGGTGAGTGCCATCATATATTACTATAGTGTTAAGATCCTTCCCTTGAGCCAAAGACCATTGTACCATGCAAAATGTCTTATCCTTGAGTACTCTAATAAGATATGTATGAACCTGTACTGTTGTGATCATTCCCCTGAGTCAAAGATTTTCCTACTGCATAGAACATATTCTATTTGAATACTCCAACAATACATCATTATTATCTTAATTAATGTGAATTCCTAAACCCCATAAGTTTAATTAATTCTATCAGTTATTAACCAACTCACATGTAGAGCTAGCCTATACATGACTCTAGTTTCTAATACATAGGATCCTTTGGAACCACTTATGGGCCCCAACACATATGGTGAGACACTCACCTATAGTCTCTACCCTACTTTCCAAAAGAATCCAAAAGCACAAAGAGTTATTGGGAATAATAACCTAGGGTCTCATGCCCCTACTCCAAAACCCTAACTCATACATCAAAGTATATTAAAATGAAGCAACATTATAAAATCAAAATAATATAGGAAAATTTATCGTCCAACAAGCCTTAAAATCCATAATCCTCTAGTGACAAAAAAATCAATTGGGAGCATGAAAATATAAGTAAGAGGTCAACTAGTTAAAAACCCCTAAATCAAACAAATATAATTCCAAAACTTATAATAAAAATATGTAGTGTGTAAAAGAAAGCATACATAAGAAAACATGGAAGATATCATAATACTATTTATTTCCTCTAGTTACCAAAAATCCTCTAACAAAAAATAATATATCTCCAAAAGCTAGTGGTTAAATACCATAGGAAAATACAAATCTTTACTATCTTGCAGTTTCTCATCGTAATGATGGATCATGTAGTATGATTTGAAATGTTGATGGTAAAAAACCACACACAATCGAATCTAGAAAATATTTTATTTTATTTTACAAACGGATTTTGGAAAAATGATAATGTTAATAAATATAAATCTATTTTTACAAAAAGGAACTCAATGTTGAAGTTTATGAAAGATCAACCACATAGCTCCCAAGAATCACTTTCATGCAAACACATGTCACATAAGAGAGAAGCAAAAGGCTATGGAGGCTGAAATTGTCAGATCCATAGATGAGACATTCTTGATGAGCAAAAAGAGAAATTGCTATATCAAAAGTGAATTAGATAATAATTACAAAGAGAGATAGTCCTTATAAAGGAGATTGAAATTTGAAAAATTTCTAACATAGGTTGCATCATAATAATTAATAAAAGAATTAATTATTAGATGCCTAAAGTTTAACTTAAGTAGACTAGAGTTAATTAGAAAATATCCAATTACTCTAACACCCTCCCTTAAGAAAAACTTAGGGAGTAGCTAAAAACCTAGAAACTACTACTGAAAGTAGAATTAGGTCTTGACAACAAAGCTTGATGAGGTACCCAAGCACAACCAAATCTCTAAAAAGAGGAGAAATAGAGAAAACCACATGGGAAAAACCCTACTCCAAAAAGAGATGGAAATAATGTTGAAAAGAAACTAGTGAAGGATTGAAGAAGATAGGAACAAAAGGTGATCATGAAGAACACCATGAAAGCATGTAGGATCTGCAAAGCTTTGTCAAAAGTAACTATTGATTTGAAGAACCTCCACTAAAATAGAACTTGGCCAGGTAGAGAAGACTGTAATCTGCATCAAATCAGGAGGCATACAAAGGCAAAAAACTAAACTCAAAGATATAGATGAAATGAAATGCCAAAGCTTGAAGAGTTAATCAATCAAGCCAAGGAAGCATGAGAAGCAATAGAAGAACCCCACTAATGCAGACAAGGTTGAGATGATAGGCAACAGGAAAAGTGGGCCAAAATAACTACATGTCAATGAACCATGCTCAAGATGCACAAAAGAGTACATATGTTTCTACTAAGGTGATCAATCTCAGACACATCATGAGACTAATGTCACAGAAGGGACACTCACTAGACAAAGGAAGATGGAAAACAAAGGCAAAACATCAACCCCCCATGGCACTTTAATCATGAGTACTGCATGTATAATAAGCCACAAGATATAATGAGTCCCAAGTACACAATAATATGTATGAGTGTCCTTAGATGACACTAGTTGAATCAGAAGGAAAAATAAGGCAAAACAACTAAAATGAAAATACAGATGTAATATGGCATTTTATCTTAGTGCATTTACAAGACTGCATACAAATGATGTCTAGATAGACCATAAGAGACATAAGACTAACACCATAGATAGTACAAGTCATGGAAAATCATCTGCAACAAAAAAATTGATCTTCGCACCTGAAACAACCAAGGTATCCACCAGAATGAAAAAAAGCAAAAGACTAAATAGAATGTTCCTAGAGTAGAATCTAAAAAAATAAGCAGCATCATTGGAAAGAAATTAGAAAGAGCCTTCCAACAATATAAAGAATTCCAAAATCGAAGATCAGATGCTCAAGATATGTCTCTCAGAGTACAAAATTGTGCCCTTGACTTTGATAGTATAAAATGACATTAAAAAAGCATCAAAACTGAAAAATAATTGTACCACTATGACGGGCTTAGAACCATCTTTTTGGCAATATCTCAGTCTTGGAAAACAGAGTCTGTATGCTCAAGATATGAACAAACATGCAAACATAGGTCCAAATAAAGTCTGAAGAGGTGACAAAATATGTTGATGCAATGTTGACATGGTGTTGATGTCAGTAAGTGATAAGCCCAAATTTGATAGGAAAATGACCGTCAAGGAAAAAAATGCCAGATTAAGATCCTTGCTGGAGAAAAAGTCCAACTGTTGGAAACAAGAGCCAGATTAAAAATTGGTGGCCAAAAAGCATGTACCAAATAACATTTGTCAAAAAACCAAATCATCATGTGCTAGGCAAAAATGTCATACATGCCCAAAATTGAGTGCATGACTTGTACAATCTCCAAAGCTCACTCCAAGCTACCTAATGGCATGAGTGGAACATAGAAGATCAGAAAACTCCAAGGCATGACAATGCCCCCTCTAATATCGACTCCATTGATAGAGGAATGTGTATGTCCATGTTTTGGAAGGCATGTGTGAATAAAGTGCATGTAGTGGGTGTGTGCCACATGGACTCCAAAAAACCATCAATGATCACAAGAAATAATTAGTCAAGCTTGAAACCACCCAAAAATGGTCTTCTTGCCCAAAATCATTGACTTTGAAGCAAAAAAAATCAAAGGTGTTCACCAAAAAATATTCACACATCAAAATTACCAATCTCCAAATGGAAGCCCACAAGATTCACTACTTCAGAGCCATCCTAAGAAGGATTCTGCTCCAAAATTGTGAATAACTATAGGAATCAATTAAGTAAAAATATAATAAATCATGAGAACATATAATTGACCTATATTTTATCACATGAATAATGCAATTTATAAGTTCACCTCATACCTCAATGATACAAGAGCATCCTTGGTTAGCTAGTGGTCCTGCAAGTTGGTGTTGTTTAACCTTGGAGTTAGAGGACTTGGTCAAAGGAAGAGGTGTGGCTTGATAGATACTAAGTAGTTCATGATTATTTTATTAATTGAGTATCTTAGCTATTGAAGGGACTTAGTCTGTGAAGGAGGAACTTGGCATATACTAGGGAGATTGGCTAGTTTGATTACAGTGTTGACCGAGTGGCTCGGTCAATGATCCCAACTCGGTTATACTTGATGGATTTGATAATACTTAGTTTGGTTTCTCTAACACTTAGTTCGGTCTTAGTTTCTATGTTAACTCAGTTGTCTATGGTCAGTCAACTTATGCATTTAATTTGGGTTATATGTATTTAATTTCTATTATGAGCCAACTTGTGGCTTGAGGGGTATATTTAATATAAGGGCTTATTTAATTTGTAATTGGCTAGATTGACTTGTAGCTTAGTTGGGTATAAGTATGGGTGTTTTGTGGAGTCTTAAGTCATTGATCATCCAACTTGGAGAAGAGGATGTCGCAAAAGAGAAAATTTTGACAAGGGCTCATAGTTGAGGCTTAGGAAATAAGGAGATTGCTTGGTTGACTTGCGAGCACAAGTTGAGATCTTCCTTGAAGGTTTCTACCAATGTGGATCTAGACTAGCTAGTATTGGGATTAGATCTTGAGGGATCTTGTAGAACTATCTTTGTCATTGCTATTGTATGTGGCCCTAACTTGGAAAGCCTTACCATCGAGCATATTGCATGTAAAAAGTTATTCTATGAATAAAGAGTTGAGAATTGGTATCAGATCTTTCATTGTTGTTGTGTTTTCTTTATGTGGTTTTTTGTAGCGATTGAGATTGCCTCTAGTAGGGGTACCCTTAGGTTCTCACTATGTTACTCAAGTCCTAAAAAGATTCAACAAAATTGGGAGTAAGGAGAAAAAAGGAGAAAAATAAATCCAACTTGAGATGCATCATTCAAACCCACTCCAAATTCATAAAACCTCAGTAGTGCTCCTTGATAGACTAGGTCAAATATTCAAGGCACTAAAAATTATTTCTATTCTAGTCAATTCTCTAGACTATCTAAGCTCATTCTCAATTGCTTCAAGTCTTCCAAGCAATGTCTCCTTTGTGAAATCTTTGGTACAAGATATCAACAACTATATCATTTGAATTGCTAACTTAAATGTTGGTGTTAAGCTCCTCAATATCTTCCATATAACATCATCATCTTCTTTGGTTCTTCCTTGAGATCTAATACTTGCAGTAATTTTTGATATCCTACCTACATATTTCCTTATAGATTCATGTTCTATAATTTTAGCATCTTGAAATCCACAAATCCAACATTGTAATTTCAATTTATTAGAATGTTCATCACCTTCAAAACTAGTTTCCAAAGCTTTCCAAATCAAATGTGAAGTAATAAGTGACTTTACTTGATTGTACTCAATTTCAAAAAGTATAGTCTATAGTGCTTCTCTAGCTTGCATATCATACATAAAAAGATCTCTTTCTTCCTTGGTATAAGTTTCCAAATATTTTTAGTAATGATTGTATTTAATGTTTTTTTCAAGATCCAATATCCTAGACCCATACACAATAGATGTGTCTTCATCTTTTCCTTCTAGCTATCATAATTTGTTCCATTGAACTTTGGACTATCCTTCCTGAACATGCTTGACATGGATCTCCCTAAGTTGTTAAAATTAATCTTCAAGGACCTGATGCTCTAATACTAATTATTAGAAATAATAGTCCACCAAGATAACTAAGAGGGGGGGGGGGGGGGGGGGGGGAGTGAATATGTTATCCAATAATTAAAACATTGATCAACCTTAAACAATCTTATCCATTCAATTAAAATAAACAATAACCATAACAAGGTGCACATAGACAATTATGCTAGATATATTAACTAGGGAAACCCTTGATCAAAGAGAAATCCCCAGTGGGATAGATGCCTACAAGATGATTTACTAATATCAATATTCCTTATTAGAGGATGGATCATGTTAGGAGTCTATTACAACATTTACTACATATGAGTCCTTGTTAGGAGACTTTGAATCCTTATTAAAATATTCAAACCCTATTAGGAGTTGTGCCAACCCTATTAGGAGTTGTAGATTCAACATGCCTTCTTTACATCTTTAACTTTAGCTTCTCAAAATAAAAAATCTGCAAAGAGATATAATAAGTTTACCAAAACATGCCTTTGTAAACTCTATCTTAGAATAATCTTCACCAAAATTTGTATAACTCCTTCCATACTTAATATCTTGTGCTTCCAAGGTTAGCAACATATACTATACACTTAGTTTTATCTACCTTTAACCTCGCTACTAAAAGTACTCAATGACCTATCCATACCAATTTAATCTTTTTGTTGTTCTTCTATTAGATACCATATAAAATTGGTATGTTGACATCAATGAAAAACACATTCATGAATGTAACATATCATCATGATAACATATCTACAATACTCCCCCATAGGAATATCATTAGTATTCATACTTCTAACAATATGAACTTGGTTAATACTACAAATTTACTCACACTCGAAAAGTATTTAAATATTGACTCTAACTCGGTAAATACTGAACATGCAAATCTTAAGATATTAAGTGCGATTAAACTTAATTAACTTAGTTGCATACACATAAAATAAATAACATGAACACAAGTGACACCAATATTTAACATGGAAATCTAATTTGGGAAACCACCAATTCCAACTAGTTACTATTTTCCACTCTTCTCAAGTGAGCCCTATTAGGAGCCAACCCTGTTAAAGGTTACAAAACACATTGTTAGGTGTGAGCCTATTAAAGGATTTAATCACCCTAGTAGGAATGGCCTTGTTAGAGGTCTTTAGAAACTTTAATCTATAAACTCCACCTTGTTAGAGGATTTGGAAAATAGTTGTTGAGCTAACCCTATTAAGAGATTTGATACAATGCTACAATTATTATAGAGTAACAATGACACAACCTGATTGCTAATGCAACTATACTACTAATTTTAGATCTTTATTCTAGCTTGAATACTTGATCCTCCTTGATTAGATAAAATTTTTAGCTTGGTCAACTCAGGATACTCTGCTATCCTTCCAATCTCCTTCCTTGATTTATCTTTTCAATCCCATGTTTCTCTTCTTCAATACCCCAACTTGACCCTATACCTATATCTTTTTGTTTGTCAAGTTGACTTGAATTCACTTAAAAATATTAAATATTCATCCCTTAAGTTAGCTAGACCTAAAAAATAAATTCATTAAACTAAATATGCTAATTCAAGAAAATCTTTCATTAGCAGACCCAACTCGTTAGACACTAACTCTAAAATGATTTTTATGTGTTAACCAAGTGAACTTGGTTAACACTACAGCTTTGTAAACTTCCTTTGGTAACTATGTGAGCTTTATTAACACTAATTCCATGCCAAATTTGGTTTTTTGATCAAGTAGGGTCGACTAATATTGAACTTTTATGAACTTCTCTTTGGTGCTCGAGTGAACTCAGTAGACACTATCTTCTAAACTTGGTTTTCTCTCGAATGCTCAACAGACACTGGAAACTATCTTTATCACCTGAGTGAAATTGGTAGACATTGAATGGTAAAGATATGAAATTTTTTGTAACATCAGAGACAATACATAATTGATCAATTATTTTGAACAATCTCCCTCTTTGGCATTGCTGGCAACACAATGTGTCATAATACAATGAAATTTTAGAAAAAAATAAAATTAAGGATAATATCCTTAGTTTCATTTTGATTTTCATCCATGAGAACTCCCTCTATTAGTTTGAACTCCCTTTGACATCAATCTCTCCCTCTAGAATGATTTTTTGATTAATCTGACTACATAGACTGCAATATCAAGCCCTCCCTCTTTGATATCAGCTCAAGTTCACTCTCTCTCTTTTCCATCCCTTCTCCCTCTTTCAAATTCTTTAAATCAAACATAATATTTCTCTAATATATGACATAGCTCTCTCCCTCTTTGACATCTTATGCCAAAGATAGCATTTGGTGAACTTCCATGTACCTTATATACTAATTCATATGCAATCTGCCCTTTACAATACTACATCAACTTTACTGATCTTCAACATGCTTGGTTGATGAATCACTAAAATCTAATTAGTGAGCTTAAGATAGGGAATGATCCCTAGCTTACCTCTTAGATACAAAAATGCATCCTTGGGTAATGGCATGGTGAATATGTCCATAATTTGTTCTTTTGTATTTATATATTCCAATCTTACTTATTTTGCACCAATTCTCTTAAGAAGTGATACTTAATTGCAATGTGCTTGGTTTTGGTATGCATCACAAGATTCTTGGAAATTTTAATTGCACTGGTGTTATCACAAAAAATAACAAATGCATCTTTGATCTCTTCCGTCATACCTGTCAATGATTGTTTGAACCAAACAATATTAACAATTGACTCTTGCAATAACATTTTCTACTTTTGCTATTGATTGAGAGATAAGTTTTCATTATTGCTTGCCCAAGACACTAAGCTCTTTGTAAGAAAGAATTCTCTACCACTAGTGCTCTTCCTATCATCTATTCTTCCTACCCAATCAACATCAATGAATTCTTTCAACTTAAACTTGCCTCCTTTCTTGTATCACAAACCATAGTCTATAGTACCCTTTAGATACCTCATGATTCTTTTGGTTTCCATTATATGATTTTCTTTTGGATTAGCAAAGAATCTTGCCACCATTCCAATTGCTAATGCTATATTAGGTCTTTTATGCACCACATACTAAAGTATTCCAATCATTGATCTATATGTAGTCTAATATACTTCTTTTGAATTATCATCTTTGGAAAGCTTATGTCCAATAGACATAGGTATTCAAATTGGTCTAGAATCCTCCATTCAAAACTTGTTGAATATCTCCTTGATGTACTTTTATTGAGTAATATAGATACCATCTTTCTTTTGTTGAATCTTCAAACCAACCAAGAATTTGATCTCTCCAAATATTGACATCTCAAATTCCTTACTCATTTCCTCAAAAAAATATTTATATGGATCATCATTTGTAGTAAATAATTTAGCATCTACAAAGATTTTTGCCAAGAAAATCTTCTTATCTGGTCATTCTTTGATGTATAGGTTGCTAGTATCATTAGTTCTTTGAAAACCAATCTTTATGTGATACTTGTACAATATCTCATACCATGCACTAGGGGGCTTGTTTTAGTCCATACAAATATTTATGTAGTTTGTAAACCATGCCCTTTTTTGTAAGATCAACAAAACCTTCAAGTTTCTCTATATAGACTTCCTCTTCTAAGATTCCATTCATGAATTCTAATTTCACATTGATCTAATACACTTTGAATCCTTTGTGTGTTGCATATGCAAGGAGTGTTCTAACACCTTCAAGTCTAGCAATAGGAGCAAAAGTTTCTCCATGGTCAATACCTTCCTCTTGAGGATATTCCTTGCAAACTAGCCTTGCCTTGTTTATGGAAACTTCTCCATTCTCATTGAACTTATTTATGAATACCCATTTTGTATCAATTAAATTTTTATCCTTGGGTCTAGGAACAAGAGTCCAAGTCTTACTACTTTCAATTTGATCAATTTCTTCATTCATAGCTTCTATCCAACTTTTATTCTCTATTCCATCTTTTATAGATCTAGGTTCAATACAGTAAGAAAACATGTACCTTTTAACTTGTTTTTTGTCATTGTACCAACTAATTGATCTCCAATGATTTTCTTAGGTACATGATGAATTTTGACATATCTAGCAAGTCGGGGCTCTTTCTTTTTGAAATCACTAGGTTCACCATGATCTTCTATTTTACACTGAAGTCCCACTATTTGTGACTTGGGTCCATTAGACTATGACTCGATTTCCACTTGTTGAAACTCAGGTCCTTATGATGACTTACTTGAAAATTAGGAATGATATCAGGCTCATAGTAAACAAAGTTTTTTTAGTTTTCAAGTTCCTTACTACTTTTTTCTTCTCTCTTTTCTACAAACTCATCAGTCTTCCCATGTGCACTTTCTACAACTTTATGAGTAGATAGATTCATAGATTTATAAGCTTTTCTCTTATTGGAATATCCAAAAATATTCCTTCATCACTTTTGACATCAAATTTTACTTTTCTAGACTCCTTCATAATATAACATTTACTACCAAATACTTTGAAGTAACATACATTGGGTTTATAGCCATACCATAACTGAAGAGGTGTTTGATTTGAATCCTTGATCAACTAAACTTAGTTCATGGTATGAACTGCAATGCTGATTGCTTCCTTCCAGTATTTGATAGAAGCAATATTTTCTATCATAAGGGTCCTTGCAAAATCCATGATTGATCTATTCATTCTTTCAAAACTGCCATTCTACTAAGGTTTTCTAGGTGTAGACACTTTCCATTTGATTCCTCTCTCATTGCAAAACTCATTGAATTCATTAGAAATGAATTCTCCTCCTCTGTCTAATTTAAACATTTTAGTTTCTTTCCTATTTCTTTCTCAACTATAGCCAAATACCATTTGAACTTTTGAAAATCTTTTGATTTGTCCTTCTAATACATAATAATCATCATTCTAGAATAATAATCAACAAATAAAATAAAGTACTTATCTCTTGTGTAGCATTCCATGACAATAGGTCCACAAAATTCTATATTGACTAACTTCAACACTTCTTCAGAATGATAGTTCTTGCTTATAAAATTTGTCTTTCCCATCTTGCCAATTTGACAATTCTTGCAAATGCCCATGTCAAGTTTCTTCAGGCTTGGAATGCCTCTAACTTTTTTTTTTTCTTGCTTATGTTTATTTGGTTATCAAAATTTACATGGCATAACCTTTTATGCTATAACCAACTTTCTTCTACTTAAGCAATGAAACATGAACTTCCATTAAGATTTAGGTGCAATAAGCTACCTTTAGTTTGCTTGCCAGTCCCAACTAGACTTCCTTTTGCATCCAAAAAATTACCCTTTCCACTCATGAATTCTACCTTGAATCCAATGTTTCTCAATTTATCCACACTAAGCTGATTATTCTTTAGTCTTTCAATGCAATAAGAACTATCACATCTGAGATTATTAGCTAGCACAATACAACCTTTGGCTTTTACATAACATGGTTCATCATTGCTAAATATAACACTTCCATCATCCTCCTCCTCCTCCTCCTCCTCCTCCTCCTCCTCCTCCTAATCATTTTGATTAGTATAAGCATCATCGTTGTGATCTGTAGAAATATCATTTATATCAAGAGCATCATCTACTAACTCTTGATCATGATCCACTTCTTCCTCTTCCTTGGTATCTTCTTCTTCCATCACATTATACTTTATCAACCTTTCTCTTGGATCATGTCTAACAAAAAATGACCAACCTAGTTTATATGGAACCTCTAAGTATAATAACTCACATTGGCTTGGAACAACATAGGGCTCATCCCCAACTGGCTCAAACAACCTTGTATTAATCATTGGAAATCCATTCTCATGCTCAATAACAATTCTATAAAGATCATTTTAATTGAGGCATAGTTTACACCATTTGACAAAGAAGAGAGCTAATTGGAAGGAATTAAATTCATAGTCAAGTATATTAACCAAAATTCCATAGTATTAATTTTGAGATTCTTGAGGATGTAAGTCATTTCTAGATGAAATATTGGTCACGTGAAAGACTGCACTTATGCCAGAATCACAAGTTCTCTTCATGCCATCAAAATATTTGATGCAAGACTTATAACCATTGCATAACATATCCTTGTGGTGTTTCACCTACAATAATGTCAAACATGTATAAATTATTGCATCACAAGTTCAAAAGTATACGATTAATTAATAAACTTATAAGTACATGGAGATCTCCTAAACCATATGCTAAATCTATTTCCTTTTATGTAACATTGGGATCTCCATTACAATGAGCTTCTTTAATTAGTGAAGACATGGATTACCATTTTAATCTATGACCAAAATGTTGACATCATTCAATCCATACCGTCATCCAATCTTTGATTGTTTGCAATAAACAAATTCATTACATCCCACAATTTAGCAGCTGTACAAAAGTAAATAGATGACTTACAATAGATTTACTTTCAATATTAAGAATTAATTATCTACAATAAAATTTCATAATTTAGTACCATTTACTTTCCTAAATCTACTATTCCCCACCAAGTGCTCCGCTTTGATATTTTTAATGGAGTCAAGATCCCAAATGCAATCTGTATGGGTCTTTGTTGCAAGATTAGGAAGATATTGAGTAATGTTCACCATCATCTAGTATACCATATATCTATCAATCATAGAACCATTAAGGTATGCTCTTTGTTGAAAAAAACCATTCCAAAATTTCAAGTTTCTCTCAACCATTGACATTGACCTAGGCTATATAGGTCGACACAATTCAATCTCCTCAACTTCGTGTATGAGGTAGTGATCTTGTGCATTGAAATTTTTTGAAGGTAAACATTTTTGCATTTCACACATTAGTAGATGAATTCTTTTCTTCCAATATTTTATATATTCTTTATGGATTTCTTTAGATTACAACCACCTACAAGGGATTTGAGACACAAAAGAATATACATATACATACATACATATGTACAGACACACACACATGACTTTACAATATATTACTTGTTTAATATTTTGAAAAAATATCACTGTTTACCTCATGTATGTTCCAAGATCATATATCACTTGATTGATATTATTGTCGCTGTTTTTTGGGAGCAAGAGGGGTTAACAAATATTGTAGTAATTCTTAATTGATCATTTCATTATTTTCTAATGTAATACAATGAAAATTGGAGGTTGTTTTCAAATATATTGTAACTAAAAAAGACCATGACTTACCTTGATGAATGTATGCTAATCATGTGTTTTTAGCCCTAGCCCAAATTCACTTTTCTTTTAATAGAGATTACTTATATTCATAGAAAATCTTGTAAGAAATCAATTTTTTTGCATGACTTTTTTAATGGCATTAATTTGCTACTTTGTTAATAACCAAGGAAGATCACTTGCATTAATCTAGTCTCTATTGATATTTGATTCAATGATATTTTTCATTGCATGATTGGAATCACAAATGTCACTACGAAATTGGCAAGTTTTTCTTTGTCACATCTTCCATCCAATATTTTCCAAAGTGTCTCTATTACATTCTTTCCAATATGCATACTATCAAACAAATGCAAAATTTATAGATGCTCATAGTAGGGCTGCCTACTAAATTCTCTAGGATAAAATTTTAGTCCCTTTGGAAGGTGGTCAATGATGCCTTGACAACCTTCATAATCATCAATTACATAATTAGCCACAAAAATACAATCAAACTATATAATTTACAAACATAAACCATTAGGTGGAGTGATACTACCTCAAATTCTATTATATTCCAACTGCTATAGGAGAGGTGTCATTCTTCATGGATTTGATTTAGCCTCATCTTTCCCATTGAAAATATGTTTTTTGCCACTTCAAAACTTATGATTTCTGTGGAGGAAGTGCTTATTCTCATCAAACACCTACTTTCTTAAACTTTTGAAATAATGAGATTTCATCTTTGGACCACACATTGGACATGCAAATCTTTGCTTTTTTTGAAGACCTACAAGATAATGATACAATTGGATTAAATATGTTTATTTTTGGAATTAATATTATCACATACAACTATATCTTAGCATAACACAACACATAAATGTGTCAACCCTAGGGTATCATGAATTGTCTACACAAGCATTGCATGGAATTGAAATTGTTTTTGTCCAATTGGTCTAGAGATATCATACATAGTGAAATCATTTCATAACACCAACAACTCATTGATAAGAGGTGCAATATATAAATTCATATCTTTCACTTGGTACTTACCTAGTTGAATGAACAACATTAGATAATTATTGTGGTATTTCACTCCAAGAATTATAATTACATGTAGATAACAATAAAATAATAAAATACCTAGAACAATTATTTCCAACATAATGTGCTCCTTCTTTTTTGACACCCATGGGGGAAGGTTATTTTTTATAACAAAAATAGGCCACACTGAGTAAACAGATCTCATCTCTCCAAATGGATTAACATCATCAGTTGCCTAAGAAAGCCTTAGATTTTGAGGTTCTTCTTTAAAGTGTGGCTTCTTTTCCTCTATGTACATAAATGTTGAACCATCCATAGGCATTAAAATAATGCCATGTTGACTTCTATTGCATGCATGGTAATCCAAAAATTATGTCAAGCTATTGCACCTGCATAATTATTTAAGATGTGGAATAATTGGGGATGTAATGAAGAATCTTGTGAGGCACCTTTTTTGTCACTTGATCATCTTAATGTCTACTTGTATGGAATTTGGGGCATTCTATTTAAATTTCATGTTCTTTATGATAAATAAAATGATCTTCAGGACAAACATCTATTGCTTGATATGTTGTTCCAATATGTTTCATAGTGCCACAAAATTCTTGGCACAAGCGAGGGAGAACATTTGATGATGGTAACAAATAGTCACCTATCAATCTACAAGAAAAAATATAAGTTGTTACTATAAAGAATCTTAATGGTACATATTTCATCTTTTATAGACTATAATGACATATATGAAAAACCTTAGCATACATTATATTTTTATGTTAGATAAACCATTCATAACCTTCAAATTCACCAACAATAATTCAACATAGAGAAGAGTTGATTGGGATCCTTCATAAAGGGTGATGTTTTCCTTCTCAAGTATAGGTATATCATGGATGAACTCAATTACATCCTCACCACCACCACTAGGGCCAAATGTGTCATGGATCATTGCATTCGTACCATCATCTTCAAATGTGTTTTCTAGTGCATGATCATCATCTTCCATGGGATTGTGATCTTCTCCGTCAATGCTCACACTTCCATGTTGGTTCATATTTACACCTCTATTTTCCTCCAAGATGTGTTATTCCATATCATGTACTACCCTAGGGAGATCGACCTATATAAAAATGATGATAATCAAGACCCCATTCCATGGTTCATATGTATATTAATTGCAAAAACAATATAAAAACAACTTACCAATGGATGATAATCAAACCCCCCTTCAGTGTGACCATTCTCCCTACAATGTCTCTTATCTATTTTGATTTTTATTCTTCTTGTCTTTCATCCATTAAAATTCTTACAAGGACAATAATATTTTTCATCACCTTCTCTTTGAAAGTTAGACAAAAATCTAGTGATTGCATCCCTATTTTGATCAAATTCCCTTGTATTATCTGACATGATCCTTCTTCATGGGAATAACTTATTCTTGTATTCTTATTGAGTTGGTTGTACTTAATATTTATATCTGCACATATGGTTTTGAAAGAAAAACTTTGGTGTAGTTAATGTGTATATTTGCAACAATATTGGACATGTTGAACTTAATGTTTATATCTACACATATGGTTTTGAATTTTTTTTGGGTCCAATTAATGTGTATATTTGCAAAAGTATTGGACATGTTGTACTTAATGTTTATATCTACACATTTGGTTTTGAAAGAAAAATTTGGTGTATTTATGCCTCTTCATTTTGATTTTGTTCAAGGAAGCCTGTCAATGGTAATAGAAAACAAGATTGTATTTTCTAAGAGTTTACAATTGTTCAAAAAAATTAATGTTTTACAAGAATTTTTAGATTAAAATAAAGAACATGGTATTGGAATAGTATAGAAAGTGCTTGACATGAGAGGTCCACAAGTGAGGGGTTTTGACCAATCTTGAAAAATTAAAAATTTGAAATGAAATCTATTGAGGATCAAACACCTATGATAGAGTTACAAAAAAATGTGAAGTTGATTTTAGATATGGTAGAGGCATATTTAGAAGTTTGATCAAAATTTTAAGGCACGAGAGTGAGAGAGAGAGAGAGTAGCTTTAGAAATAGAGTGCACGTCAAAAACAATGACTAGACAACATAGAGGATATTATGGGAGTACTAGATAAAATCTAAGAAAGTGTCATGGTAGGTGCTATGACATTGGAATCACTCACAAGTGTCTTTGAAAATTTATAGTCCAACTATCAAGATGACTATAAGTTGTGCAATTTGTCATGTGTTGCATATGCATTTTCTTTGCCATTGCTTATAAGAGTTTTTCAAGTTTGGGAACCAATTCAACATCCTTTTCATGGTTTAGAGGTAATGCCATTATGGTAGAGGCTTTTGCAATAGAATGAGCCTCATGATTATGGCATTTACATAGAAGCAAAACTTGTTTTTCAACTCCTTACACTCAACTCTTTACTAAAATTATTCTTCCAGTGAGAATATAAATATTCAAATAATTTTAGTGAGAATGAAAATGCATATTATAGAAAGATAGGTGGGGATGTGTATTTGGTATGAAAGAGATGTTTCCACCCCTTTTTAATAATCGAAAGAAAGATGCCTCAGATGGATTGATCAAGTTAAATCAAGTACCAAATGTGACAATTTTATGATTAGGGATGAAAAGGATTGAGGGAATTAAAAATAATAATGCAAGCTAAATGATTCAAACAAACATAATTAAGTAGTTTTGTAAAATACACATTAACAAAAATTTAAAAAAACTTGTAATCACCATAAATGAAAATATTAACCTTTATACTAAATTTGAAGTATTTTTAAGTGTAGAAAAATGCCTTACACATTCTATTTTAGGCAACAAAATGGGCTAGTTATTTTGTTCCTTAGGGAATTTGCCCAAAAAAATTGACTAGTTACAATCCTAAAAGTCTAACTTTTATGAATCTATTACGACATTTGCACCAACACATAAAAATATGGAAAAGATGGGGGAATGGCATCCCTATCTAGGAATCAACCTCAGATATGAAATAAGATTGCATAAAGAAAAGCAAATCCAAAGGTAAATATTATATCCACCTTTCTAACTCCTAATGGGTTAAGCTATTATTATTTGTTCCCATCACATTCTCTTTGTAGCCATTTTAGGGGGGTGATCTCACATAGTTCATCCTCATGACTTTGAATTCCTTAATTACGATATTGGGTGCTCAAATTAATGTCCGAGAAATGTGTGCCTTAGGGTCTTATTTGTCAAGGGCCTCAATGTTGACAAAAACATGTCTCTCAATATGTTATTCTTTAATTTCATTAGAGGGGGAAATTGTTTCTTTCTTACTTGGAGATAAGGGTGAGTACCTTGAACTTGAACTTCTTGTTGTCACTAATTTAGTCACAACTTGTGAAGCCATCTTGCCTTTTGAATTTTGCTTCTTCAATCCTCTTATTTGTAACTCCTTTTCCCTCCATTCTTCTTGTTATTTTTTCCTTCTTATTTTCCTGAACATTCAAGGAGTTGTTCACATGATTCCTCATTTGGTTCTTCTAAATATTTTATTAGTTCATATTTCAATGGAATTATTTTTTCCCTAAACTTGGTCATCTATTGGTTTATCCATCTGCAAGTTAATGGTGTTAAACATGAATCATTATTGTGTCCAAAATTCATCTTTGTTTGACTAATCTATAGAAGGAGTTACATTCTTTCTTGTTGTGTCATGATCACCTTGTAAATAGCTTCCATCCTCCTCAAGCAACTCTATAATAAGTTATAACCTATTTACTATCAAATACATTGATCTTTATAGGTCTTTTCCCTATAGTAAAAAAATGTGTTAATACAATGGTCTTGAATGTGAGCTATATATGTTTATACTTGACTTCATATTCTGTTTGAATTCAACTATGTGGATTGAAGTTGGGGCAAGTGTTGTATAGGCCTAGTGTAAAATAATTTCTCATTTGCCTCTACGCTAGGATTAATGGGTAGATCTCACTTGAATTTCCACTATGAGAAGGGAAAGATTTCCTAAACATGTGCTTGTGCTTTATTGGATCTTTTCATATGCTAGTAGTTGTCTTTCTACTTCCATTATAACTAGCTTGTCAAGTTATGCAATTTTTCATGTATTGCATTTGCATTTCCTTTGCCATTTCTTATAAGAGCATTTCAAGGTTGGGAACCACTTCAACATTCTTTGCATGGTTTAGAGCTAATGTCATTATGGTAAAGTCTTAGGCAAGGGAATAAGCATCATGATTATTGAATTTACACAAAAGAACAACTTGAGCTTCTTCAACTCCTTACACTCAAATCTTCACTGAAGTTATTCCTCTACCAGTGAGAATAGCTGGTACCAATTCTTGGGAACCAAAGGACCCTAAACCTATGCTACATTTTTTCAAAACATGGGAGAATTTACTACTAGATTTAGTACTTCATAACATTTTAGATCATACAATGATTCCCAAATTAACAACAACAACAGATACTTGGGATCCTCATAGGGAGACTGTGCCAATACCTGCATGGTTACATCCTTGGATTCCATTATTGGGACTATGTATGGAGCCTTTATATCCAACCATTTTTTATAATTTTTTGAATGTGCTTCATGCTTGGCATGCAAGTGATGCATCTTCATATGCAATTTTATCACCATGGAAAACTGTATTTGATCCTACTAGCTAGGAACAACTAATTTTTTATTTTATTGAACCTAATCTAATGAGAATTCTACAAGAATTTATAATCAACCCAAATAATTAAAAACTAGACCAATTTAACTAGGTTATGACTTTTTTCTTTCTAAAAAAAATCTACTACAATATGTTTTTCTAAAATGCCTTGCGATCCCTACACATTTTTCCTTGCTTGCATTATTTTTGCGCAGGATCTTGAGCTAAGTCACTTAGTACAGATTGAGTGAGTTTTATTATTTTATTATTTAGATTCTAGAATATGTATGCAGTTGGATCAATTTTTCTATTGTGCTAATATGTAATAAACACCTTAAAAAAGATCTCTCTCTATATATAAAGACTACAAGTTGTGCAATTTGTCATGTATTGCATCTACATTTACTTTTCCATTTCTTATAAGAGTGTTTCAAGGTTGGGAACCACTTCAAGATCCTTTGCATGGTTTAGAGGTAATGTAATTGTGGAAGAGGATTCTATAAGGGAATGAACCTTATGATTATAACATTTACACAGAAGCAAAACTTGGTTTTGCAACTCCTTACACTCAACTCTTTTCAAAAGTTACTCTTCTAGTAGTGAGAATAGCTACTACAAATTCTTTGGATCCAAGAAACCCTAAACCTACTATAATATTCATTACTTCATAACATCATGGATCATATAGTGATGCATAAATTAACAACAAAAATAGATACTTGGGATCCTTGCAGGGAGACTGTTCCAACACATGCGTGGTTACATCCTTGGCTTCCATTATTTGGCTAGCGTATGGAGCCTTTATATCCAACCATTCATTATAAGTTGGGGAATGCACTTCATGCCTATCATGCAAGTGATGCAACTACATATGAAATTTTATTACATTGAAAACTATATTTGATCCTGCTAGCTGGGAACAATTGATGGCTCATTTTATTGTACCTAATCTGATGAGTTCTACAGGAATTTGTAATCAGCCCAACTAATCAACAACTAGACCAAATTAACTAGGTTATGGCTTGTTTCTTTCTAAAAATATCTACTATTAGATGTTTTTGTAAAATTTCTTGTGAACTTTGCCTATTTTTCTGTGTCTACATTATTTTTGTTTAGGATCTTGAGGTAAGTCACTTAGGATAGGTTGAGTGAGTTTTATTGTTTTATTATTTGGATTCTAGAATATGTATGTAGTTGGATCAATTTTTCTATTGTGAGCTAATATGTGATAAGCACCTTAAAAAATATTTCTCTCTATATATAAAGAGATACATGTCTAGAAGGAATTTTTTTTTTTTTTACATAACTACATCTTCTCTCCTTGAAGAAAATCATAGATCAAGGGAACAAATATCACAAGGGCATGCCATGGAAAAAAAATCATAGAGAAAGGGCATGGAAAAAAATATAGAGATCACAAGGGTGAAACAAATAAATGCACTAATCACAAGGTCACGACAACATTAGAGATCTCCACCCTCATTTGGAGCTCTCCACCTCTTTCACATGTAATTCTCCACAATCAAAACAAATGGGGAATGATTTATGTTGTGTTTTCTTTTTTCTTTCATGCTCACATGGGTGTCACAATTATGATGCTAATGTGGGTATTGTGATGACATTAGGTACAATTATAAAAAAAAATGAAAATCACCACAAATTACATCACTGTCAAAAAATTTCATTGCAATTTGACCCCAAATGTTGTAGTGTAACACATGAAATGAAATGGCTAAAGGAATCAAGCATAGTTATTATTTGAATAGTTATCTTGAAAGATGTATACTAATTGACTAGGACTATTATAGTAGGCTCAAAGATGTTAGTAGGGGTATGAAAGGAATGCAGACTACAAAATGGATAGGTTTGATGAAAGGATAAGAAAAGCATGTAGGAGGATGGAGGGAGTGGAAGAAGGATTGATTTTTAGTGGGGGGAAATTGATGCAAGAAGAGCATTGAAACACACTTTGAAGGATGATGGAATGATAGAGGAAAATGAGATTTTGGACTTGACATAGGAAGGGATGTGGATTTTGGGACACAAGGACCCAAAATAGATTTGGAAGGTGGAATAATTTTTGATGGAGGGATGACAATTTTGGATGCCAACTTCAATCTTTCCTTATGACTTTATACTTCAAGAAGCTTCATAGGAATCCACATGGACTTTGACTTTATATTCTTTTGTGGGTTCTTTGATTGCATTGTTTGTAAAAGAGATTTAGGAATGCATATTGCTTTGGACTTTCTTTTTGATTGATGGGTGTTTGAGGTATTTTTGACATTTCTTTTTCTTTTGGGATCACATTTTTCTTTGTGTTTACATGTCAATTAGACTAGACATGTTGATCCTTAATTGAAAATGGATTCCTTTATTTATATAACTTATTCTTTACATCCAAATTACTTGGATATGGAATGGAACTCATAGATGGATAAGAATTGTGTGGAGGAATTTTGGACGGGTGATAGGTTTTCCAAGATGTGTGCCTTTGTTGATTCATATATGGAAAATGGTAAGTGGACTATGAACTAGTGGACGGAGGAACATATGGACCTATAATGAATGAGAGGGTTGATGGAGGAGGTTTATAGTTGGATTTATATTTGGAAGGGATATTGACTCCTTAAGACTGAGATTTAGGACTGAGGTAATGACCTGTAGAATTCTTTTTGACATGAAAGTTTTTTGACATAATTTGTTCTTTAATGTTGAAACCTTTGACTTGATAAATGTTTTGACTAGTAGGATACTTATTACTAGAAATGAGTCCATATTTAAGTGTATATTATAGTGAAGAACTGATAGGACCATGAATTGGACTAGATGTGATAGAATTAGAAGAACCCATTTGAAGTGAAGGGGGTTCATGAAAATCTTGCATGAGTGTATTTAAGCTATGTGGGGGATTTGGTAGAAAAATGGGATCCTTCAATAGAATGAGATTAGTGATAGGATTATATAGTAGCATAAGATATTATAGAGTATCTAGAAGGATGGTTGGATCTTGAGTAGGGTCTAGAGGGACAAGGGGATTATGTGGTGGACATGAAGGAATGATGGGATCTTATGGAGGATATAAGGGTAAAGAGAAACTTTGATATTGACTTGGAATTGGATCATTACAAAATATCAAAGGGTGAACTTGATCTTTCTTAAAAAAGTGAAAGGTCAAGGGAAAATGGACCATCCTCGATAATGGGGTTGTTGTGAGGATCAAAGGAATGAGATCTTGGTCAAATATTGGATTGGGTTTTACATTTTTAGGATCTTGATCTTAATTTATTTTGAGACTCATTTATGTGCTCTTTAAATTATCCTTATGACATTTGGTATTAAAGTTTGAAAGGGGATTAATGTTTAGACATGAAAGATATGGAATTTGAATTGGACTATTTGAAATATGATTTCTTGGAGATGGAGAACATAATGTTATTATATATAGGACTTTGGAACCATAAAATGGACTTATGTCAAGGATGTGAGTATTTTTAAGGTGTTCTATGGATAGACCTTGGGAGGTTTTGTATTTGAATTGAAGGTTGAGGGTGATGAAGGAAAATGCTCACATGAGTCTTTGGGAGGTGAAGGATGTTAGAAATACTGAAGCCAAGGGGAGTGGGGGGGGGGGGGGGTTGTGAATTAGTAATCTACAAACTTTAGTCACCAATTCGATATTATTACTTATTTTAAATCATGCATAACAAAGAAATAAAGTAATGCTAAATAGTAATGGTAGCAATGCACAAAGATAACTCCACGCCATATTCTGTTAACTAGGGAATCCTTGGCCAAGGGAAAACCCCGATGGGGATGATACCCACTAGATAATATACTGATATAAATGTTCCTTGTTAGAGGATGGACCCTGTTAGGAGTCAATGAGAAAATTCAGTATAAGGAGTCCCAGTTAGGAGACTTTGGATCCTAGTTAGGAGATTCCAACCCTATAAGGAATTGTGCCAACCCTGTTAAGAGTTGTAGTATAATGTATGCAAGAAGAGCCCATTGCCCAAACATGCAATTTCAACTACAAGAAGAGCTCACTACTCAAACATGTAATTTACTATTATTTTCCTTCCTTGACTAATCTTTGATCTTCACCTCAATCTCAGATCACCAGATAGCTTATATAAAACTTTTCATATATCATTATCACAAAAGTATTCTCACTTCGAAATCTTTCAAGATAACACTTAAAAGAACTCTTCTTATTGTGAAAAGTCCTTTGCATAAATACCACGCCTTTACATAAATTACTACTAGATCTATGAAGAGCACAATTCACTTTTCCAAGTTACAGTAAACATCTAGGATGTCGGCCCTAATTAGACAAGTAATTGTTTTGCAAACAAAACAATTCATTCCTTTAATTCTGCTATCCTACTTCATCAAAACATTATTATCTCTATTCTGTACAGTTCATAAAAACTTCCAAGGTTATACACATCATCACCAACATGTATGTTATCTCCATGTAACTTTTCTAGTCATTACATGATGTTTGGAACATGTTATAAACAAAACAATACACTGTTGTAAACCAAATTCTATACTTGGACAGTTTTCTAATTACCAAACACTAAATATCTTTATTTTCAAGTTTTTCTATAAACAAGTACATCATGTGTTACCATAAATGACAAAAATTACATATCACTATTAGCCAGTTTTCAACAATCTCCCCCTTTGGAATTGATGGCAACAAAATAGGAAAAATTGGCTAAGTGACAAAAACTTAACTATCAAAATAATCATTACATCTATTATAACTTGTTCAACTTAACATATATGCCACCCCTTACAATATACTTTACACTTTCACAATCTTCACATGTATTTCTCCCCATTGTATCTTCCCAACAATGACATGTATACAATTTTTACATATATTTCTCCCCCTTTGACATCAATGATGAAGGTCAAAATGTCAAGATACTGTCCAAAAATTGTCAAAACTATTTTCCTTCCTTATGCTAAAATTATCTTCATACAATCATCAAAAATAGTCTTCAGATTGTCCACATCTTTGGTCCATGTCTCTTTGGTAGACTTAGCTAATGTGAGAATTGCACATAATGCATATGATGCAATCTCAACTACATTGATATTTGAATACAAAAAGTTTGTATATGTTTCCTTGGCCTTGACACATTCCTCTAGTTGATTCTCAAAAAAAGATAACTTCAAAGAAATGGATACTCTAAAACCAGATGCTTTCTTTAGGATGTTCTATTTTTGAAGTTCTAGTTTCCTAATACTATTGTTAGCACTAGCATCTTGCCTCTCAAAACCATCAACTTTTTTGGATGGATGTTGGATTTGGTTGGAGAAAACCTCTAGCTCATTCATCTTTGTCTCTATTTGACTATCCAAGTCTCTAGTTAGTTTTTATGATAAGTTGCACTTAACATACAAAGCTTTCCCTTCCTGCTAGCATTTCCAAAGTTCTTTTATACATGTATCAAGATTAACTAAGTCATTCTTGATATTCTGGTAGATGGTGCTAAACAAGTTAGCATCATGGGAAATTTGAGCCTTTTCCTTTGCACCATTCAATAAGTTTGTGACCTCTTCATTGAATGAATTTATCATTGCTTGTGCTCTTTGTTCAAGATCTAGTTCTATGTGATGAAATACCAATGTTCTATGTAGTTTGTGTGTCACTTCCATCAATGTTCTTTGTAAACTCTTCACTTCCTATTCTTCTCAATTAGCTTGGTCAGGGATGAGATCAAATATGTTTAGCCATCATCATCAGTAGATAAATTGGTGAGAGAGAGAGAGCAGAGTAGATGAACTAGATGGTTTAGTTTCATCTTCCTTCTATTTCCTTGCTGTTTCTTTTTCTTTCCTCTCATGTTCTTCTTTCTTTTCTCTTTCCTCTCTTTCTCTCTTCTCTTTTGATCTTTTCTTCTTCTCTTCCCCATTTTTCCTTTCCTTTTCTTCTTCTACAATTCTTTTATTTTCTTCATCTTCCTTTCTTTTCTTGTCTTCCTCAAACAATTTCTACTTGGCTTCCTCTATCTTCTTATTTTTTTCTTCTATTAGCTTCTTTTCTTCTTCAATTTGCCTCAAATTATCCTTAATATCTTTTGTGTCAGGTATATTTTCTTTGGAACCACCAAATAGATCAGTATCATCAATGTTAATTGTAACATTAGTTTGATCAATCGACATAGTGTCACCACTTAATGACATTTTTGTGGTTCTAGGAGTTGGAGGAGATATTGCCAATGCTTCCTGTGACTCTGTCAACATCTTATTGATAGCTATTGTGGTCTCCTTTCTCAACTTATCCTTTTCACCAACCATGAATATAAATTGTCTCAACTTATATTTTAAGTATATCACAAGGTTATTCAACAATCTTTTTATTTCTCCTTCATCATCAGTCTTGTAGATAGTCCTCACCAAAGAGTTCTAAAGTTCAAGGTCTTTTTCTCTTGTAGGAGTCTTCTTATTTATAAGTCTCTTGTAGACTTTTTGGTTCACTACTCCTTCAATGTCCTTCAAACTTAGATTATTTACTATGATATATCTTATAGTAGATATATTGATCTAATCCTTCTCAAAATTATTATATAAATCATAAAACTTGTTCATTTGATCAAAGTTTCCCTCAATGGCAATGGCTATATTACTCTTCTCAATCTTCAAATTCCAAGGTTGCTGAGCTTTTCTTGCTGCTTGCTTAAGTGGAGTCACCTTTTCTACTTGCTTATTTTCTTGTTCCTCATCTTCTTCATCACTAGACTCAGTTGTCAACAATATTTTCTACCTCTTACCAGGTCTAGTAGCCAACTATTTGACTCTCTTTGTCTTTGTCTAGACATTGCTTCCACTAATCTCTATAATTTCATTTTTGTTCACTGGGTTGAACATAAAACACTACTACATATGGAATTCTTTGTTCCAAAGATGTTAGCAACTGATATTGACAAGGGTTTTATGTTTAGTAAACCTTGTTTCATTGTCTATCTCACAGCCTTAGATTTACTCTCTATCATTTTGACCTCTAATAGTGCCTTCTTCATTATTGACTCAAATTTCTTATGTGATGCCTTCTCAAAGGTTTCTTGATGGGTATGATGAGTGATCTCACCATACATGCCAAATCTATACTCTACTTTATCTTTATCTAAATTCAGCAACAAATCAATGTAACAAACTATAACATCATTACTCAATTCATAGCTCAAGGGATCTAAAAATATCTCAAGATGTTCCACTACTTGAATATAAGTTTGATGTGTATCAACCAATATAAAAATGTCTTCTTTGAATCTATCCACAATTGTAGGTTTAATTCTACATTTTTGTTTCATGTCATTCTGGAATGTTTTCATTATCAGATTACCACTATCCGATATCTTGTCTGTAGGGTGCCTTCTACATACCTATGTAATCTTCTCCATAGTGCATCTCTCACTACTCATTATGTCTATGCCTGATAAGTTAGGGAATCTCTTAAGTACATGGAAGAATATGTAATTTATCAATGATTGGAATCTAAACACACCATTCATGGAACTCTTAACCTTTTCAAGGTTTTCTAGGAGTTGCATCCTAAGTATTTCACTTAGATTCACTTTCTCTTTCTCTACACACATTTTATATGTTGCATATATAAATCCTATTAATATTTCATCTATCTTAAAGAACTTACACAAATTTAATAAGCAATAATTCTACTTATAAATCTACAATCATCTTGTTTGATGGAGCTAATTATCATAGCCTTTCCATTGTATACTACTTTAGTGTAACTTTCCACTTTCTTCTTGACCATCTTCTCACCTATAGGTACACTACCTTATTTGCTAAGACTAGTTACCTCATGAATAAGGTCAATAGTGTAGACACTAAAAAATGGTTTGCATCTACGGTTTCATCACTTCTTCATACTAATTGTCTCATTTTCTCATTCTACTAACTTTGATCTTATGGCCAAATTCATCATACTTTATCGTTTATATCCTCTTTCACATCAATTTCATGTCATTTAAAAATAATTTCATATCAACTCAAAACCATTTCATATAAACTCAAAATCACCCCAAATCAACTTGGAATCACTCAGAATCAGTCCTAATCAACCTAGAACATATCAAACATCTCAAATCAATCATCATCTATCCAATCCTAGGCATTTTTGTGGCTTTTGATGTCTTGGAAACCTATCAACCTATCAATCTTATCAATCTGACCTTAGTACTATCATGACTCTTAGTGCTCAAACTGTCAAAGGAGAATCCATGAGGTGTCATATCCAAGTGTCACTATGATGCAATATTTTATGGAATATTTGAATCAGAAATCCTTTTATTCCACAAAATAAGAATTAGTAGAAAATGGAACTTAGGAAATTAAGAATTTCCATGGTTTGCAGATAATGAATTAATTAACTAATAGAATTAATTAATTGAGGATGATAATTAGGAAGAATAATTAGAAAGAATAATAGGATTAAATTATGGGTTATTTAATCCTATAGGGAAAATTAATAGATGATTGGCCAAAATTGATTAAATAAATGTGACACTACCCTTTGATGAAAATTTAGATCAAATAAGATGATGACAAGTAGGCCAAAACCATGGTCAAATTGATTTATTGAAGTTGATAACATGCCAAGGACACATGACATGAATTGATTGATATGTAACATTTAACTGACATTGTTAATGCTACAAGATCAAAATTGATTGAAAAGGTTTGATCAGAATAACATTGATGGACATTGTTAATATTATTAAAATGGTTGATAATGCCATGATCTAACATTGAAATCCTCAACAATGTCAAATATTGGATGACATGGATGATAGTTTGACCTAGCACTAAGAGCCGTGGTAGTACTAAGGTCATATTGATAAGATTGATAGGTTGATAGATTTCCAAGACATTGAAAGCCACAACAATGCCTAGGATTGGATAGATGATGATTGATTTGAGATGTTTGATATGTTTTAGGTTGATTAGGGGGTAAAAGAACATATTTGTGTCACCGTTTATGATACCAAAACCTGTTTTGGTCAAATCTCATTTTTCTATCAAAACTCATTTTTTTTCAAAAACTAAAAATACCCTTTTATAGATCTCAGATTCAATATCATCATTATATAAATTTTTGAGTGTTTTGATTAAATATAATATGTTATAATCTCAAAATATTATAAGTCAATATTTCATAAAATGCTCCCTCAAGAAAGGAAAAAAAAGAAGCAAATCATATTTAAAAAAAAAAAAAAGTTATACTTATCTCTAGAGGAGAGAATCCTCTTCACAAATATGTATTTTTTTTTCAAGAAGGTATAGATTTGATAGGGAAGTTTTGACGGGAGGAAAAAATCATTGGATTCTGATAAGGTCAAACTTGAGTACTTATAACAAAGAAAATATACATCAAAAGCAATTATTTCATTTTTTGTTCACTAGCTATACATGTCAGCTATAAGAAATTTTCAAATCAAAACAAAAAAAGATGATTTACATATACTTGTTTGATGAGAACTACACCCTATATTTTTTTATAGTTAAAAAAGGGACTTCAAAATAAATTAAATGAATAAATTCTTACTCAAAAATAAAATAAAAATTATAGGCATAAAATTCATCCAATTCTACACATTTCATCAGTTTGCATCATCTTCATATTTTTAAAAAAATACCATTTTTTTGTCATTAATATTGAACTCTCACATTCTAATATCTTTTTTCTTTATAAAAGGTGACATAGGTTTATGTTTTTACCCTAGGACTGACTCTGAGTTGATTTGGGGTGATTTTGAGTTGATATGAAATGGTTTTGACTTGATATGAAATTGATGTGAAAGAGGATACAAATGATAAAGTATGATCAATTTGGACAAAAGATTGAAGTTAGTAGAATGAGAAAATGGGACAAATTAGTATGAATAAGTGATGAAATTGTAGAGGAAACCATTTTTGAGTATCTACATTTTGCCCCTCTTTGATACAATGTAATTTAGACCATTGTGTCAAAGAATGTTGATGATAAAGCTGCAACTTGCCCCAGTAGGGATGATATATATGGGTGCCCCCTCAAGAAATTGACTAAGATAAGCATATGATAAGTCAATTTGTCAAAAATGAGAAGACAAAACTATAGCAATGGACGGATCACAAATTAGAGCTAAAATGTGAAAGTTATGTGGTCTAGAGTGCAGAACGGGGTAAATTAGGAGCCCAAGATTAATTGCATGGGTTACCACTAAAGAAAGACACAAAATTATGAAAATTACAGTTCATTTTGGCCACAAAAAAGATATGAATCCAATGCAACCGATGGATTGCAAATCTGAGTTAAAATAAAAAAGTTATGGGCTCCAAAGTGCAACATATGGGCTCTGGGAGTAGTTTTGGGGATCCTAGGTCCCCAAGTGCACCCAAAACTCAACCAAGTGCGTCCTAGATGCACTTGTTAAGCCCAAGTGTGGTTGGAAAGTCCAAGATGTGCCCAAGAAGGCTCCAAGGGCCAAAATCAACATGACGGGGGGCAACAAGAGTAATGTCTTGGCTTATAACTCAAGATAATGACCAAATAATGAAAATTATAGCTAATTTTGTTCACAAGAAATATATGAGTCCAATGCAACTGATGGTTCATAAATCAAAGTTGCAATGCAAAATTTATGGCCTCAAAGTGGAACATAGGGGCTCCAAGAGTAGTTTTGGGTATCCTAGGTCCCCAACTACACCCAAAACTCATCCAAGTGCATCTTGGATGCACTTGGTAAGCCCAAGTGCATTATGATTGTACCAAGTGCACCCATGATTCACTTGAGAAGCTTAGGTGTGCTCTAAAAGTGAAAAATATACCCCAGAAGGCTCTGGGGGCCAAAATCAACCTGACGAGGGTCAATCAAGAGCCCAAGAGTAGTTTCAAGGATGACCATTCAATATGGTGACCAAATAATGGAAATTGATAGTTCATTATGTTCACAAGAAAGATATGAGTCCAACACAATGACAGTTCATAAATCAGAGTTGAACTACAAAAGTTATGGCCTCCAGAGTGCAACATAGGGGCTCCAAGAGCAGTTCTAGGTATCCTAGGTCCCTAATTGCGCCCAAAACTCATCCAAGTGCATCTTGGACACACTTGGTAAGCCCAAGTGTGTCATGATAATACCAAGTGCACCCATGATGTACTTGGGAAGCCTAAGGGAACTCAAAAAGTGCAAAATGTGCCCTAGAAGGCTCTAGGGGCCATAATCAGCCTGATTGTACTCAGAATGACCCAAAACTATGTGTGCATGCCCAAAATGATGGAAAGATGTCCTATCATGAGTGAAATCATCAAACATGGTCAAATTTGGTCAAATATGGTGAGAAAAATGTCAAACTAAGGTTGAACCAGGTGGAAAGCCACAAAAAAGTTGATTGAAAGTGTAGGATGATACAGGAATGGATGAATGCAAGATGAAGATGATTTGGTGTATCAGAAGAAATGATCATGGTGATGGAGAATGAGATGAAGAAGAAAGATGAGATGAGGATATGTTAGTATGATGGAAAGATTTTTCTTTTGTAAAGTGCACTATATGTCAAATGGAGCTTTATTTTGATATGGCAAATGGAATACAATGCATCATGGCATAAAGGGCCAGAGAGCAAATGCAAGCCTTTTGTGTAAAAAATCACAATGCAGATAGAGAATGACCTTTTCCTTCTTGAGGCATATGTACATGCCCCAAACTCTCAAAAGTACATTTTAATAGACAAAAATAGAAAAATATGACAATGAACCATCCCAGCCACTCTCATAGATCAGTTTATATCATCGAGTGGCATAGGAACATGATCAAAGAAAAAAAAAAGCCAAAATATAAATCATTCACTAAATAGCATGAGCCAACAACTATTCTTGTCCATTATTACTTTCTTGTTAGTGTTTGAAAGTGTGTAGGTAGTGTTTGACATGTTGATGATGTGATAGCTTTGTTTGTGCATTCAACTGATAAGTTCATAATAACATGTTGGATTTATTGTATGTTCACATTGTTCAAATAGTTTGACTATCTTGAAAGCGTAGTGCTTTGAGTTTTAGTCTACAAAGTGCAAGTGTGTACACAAAAGGGATGGTTATGTACATTTAATATTGAAAAGGTTTATTGCATATTTTTTATGGGTTTTGTGATTTTTTGGGTTTTTTGAGGATATTTGATTTTTTTTGCGTGACTATTTTTTAGGACATTTTTATAATGTTTATAATTTTTTCTGGATCATATTTGAATTTTTACAATTTTTTCAGGACATTTTATGTTTTTTAGTGTTTTTTGGAGGACTTTATGTGATTTTTAGTGTTTTTTAGGACATTTTATGTTTTTTATAGATTTTTTCAAGAGATATATGAATTTTGGAGATTTTTTCAGGATAATAAAAGCATATACAAGTGTTAGCTCCAATCCATTATGCGATAAGTCTAATGGATAAAAAGTGCTTAGGGATATGCCCCCAGTTCAAATTCAAACTCATGCACTCTGTAGGTAATATGCCCTCAGACAAGATGCAAACTATGTACAAAGGCCAAATGATAGAGTATTTATAGACTGGTGATGCGTTAAGTAGGATAACAATTGATGTCAACCAATTTGTGAGCCATGGTCAAGGAGACAAGGATGTCTTGCAATAGAAAATATATGATCAAGGAATAATAGAGGGGGAAAAGACCAGATGGAATCCCGATAGATTGAGGAGCAACAACTGATTACATATGGTGCGTGTTTGCCAAGTTTTCACCATAGTACTTGCCCAAAGTGCCTATTTGCCAAGTTTTCACTTTTGGACAGAATTTTTTTCTTGACTCAAATTTTCATGCCAAGATGCTTTTTTGCCAGGTTTTCATCAAGGCATCAATTTTTTCATGACTTTTTTTCACTTTTTTTTCTTTTCTTTTTTCAAGACATTTTGCTTTTTTTTTATTATAGTTTTTCAGAACTTTTTGATATATATATTTTGATATATTTAAAGAATTTCCATGGTTTGCGGATAATGAATCAATTAACTAATATATTTAATTAATTGAGGATGATAATTAGGAAGAATAATTAGAAAGAATAATAGGATTAAATTATGGGTTATTTAATCCTATAGGGAAAATTAGTAGATGATTGGCCAAAATTGATTAAATAAATGCCACAGTACCCTTTGATGAAAATGTGATGATAATATAGATCGAATAAGAAGATGACAAGTAGGCCAAACCCATGGTGAAATTGATTGATTGAAATTGATAACATGCCAAGGACACATGACATGAATTGATTGATATGTAACATTTAACTAACATTGTAAATGCTATAGGATCAAAATTGATTGAAAAGGTTTGATCATAATAACATCAACAAACATTGCCAATATTATTAAAATGGTTGATAATGCCATGATCCAACATTGAGAGCCTCAAAAATGTTAAAGATTGGATGACATGAATGATAGTTTGACCTAGCACTGAGAGCTGCGATAGTACTAAGGTCAGATTGATAAGATTGATATGTTGATAGGTTTTCAAGACACTAAAAGCCACAAAAATGCCTAGGATTGGATAGATGATGATTGATTTGAGATAACTAATATGTTCTAGGTTGATTAGGACTGATTTCAAGTTGATTTGGGGTGATTTTGAGTTGATATGAAATGGTTTTGAGTTGATATGAAATGATTTTGAAATGACATGAAATTGATGTGAAAGAGGATACAAATGATAAAGTATGATCAATTTGGCCGAAAGATCAAAGTTATTAGAATGAGAAAATGGGACAAATTAGTATGAAGAAGTGATGAAACCATAGATGCAAACCATTTTTAAGCATCTACATTTTTACCCTCTTTGATACAATGTGATTTAGAATGTTGTGTTAAAGAATGTTGATGATAAAGCTGCAACATGCCTCAGTAGGGATGATATATATGGGTGCTCCCTAAAGAAATTGACTAAGATAAGCATATGATAAGTCAATTTTTCAAAAATGAGAAGAAAAAACCATAGCAATTGATGGATCACAAATCAGACCTAAAATGTGAAGGTTATGAGGTCTAGAGTGCAGAATGGGGTCAATCAAGAGCTCGAGAGTAATTGCATGGGTTACCACTCAAGAAAAACACAAAATTATGAAAATAATATTCCATTCTATCCATAATGAAGATAAAAATCCAATGCAACTTATGGATTGCAAATCCAAGTTAAAATGCAAAAGTTATGGGCTCCAGAGTGCAACATAGGGGCTTTGGGAGCAGTTCTGGGGATCCTAGTTCCCCAAGTGTGCCCAAAACTCAACCAAGTGCATCTTGGAAACACTTGGTAAGCCCAAGTGCATCATGATAGTACCAACTATACCCATGATGCACTTGTGAAGCCAAAGTGTGGTTATAAAGTGCAAGATGTGCCCAAGAAGGCTTCGGGGGCCAAAATCAACATGACGGGGGGCAACTAGGAGCCCAAGAGTAATGTCTTGGCTTATAACTCAAGATAATGACCAAATAATGAAAATTATATCTGATTTTTATCACAAGAAATATATGAGTCCAATGCAACTGACGGTTCATAAATTGGAGTTGTAATGCAAAAGTTATGGCCTCGGAGTGCAACATAGGGGCTTGCGGAGCAGTTCTGGGTATCCTAGGTCCCCAACTATGCCCAAAACTCATCCAAGTGAATCTTGGATGTAGTTTTTAAGCCCAAGTGCATCATGAAAGTACCAAGTTCTCCCATGACAAACTTGGGAAGCTTAGGTGTGCTCTAAAAGTGTTGAATGTACCCTAGAAGGCTCCAGGGGCCAAATCCAACCTAACGAGGGTCAATTAGGAGCCCAAGAGTAGTTTCAAGGAAGACCACTCGATATGATGAATAAATAATGGAAATGATATCTTGTTATGTTCACAAGAAAGATATGATTCCAACACAATTTATGGTTGATAAATCAGAGTTGAACTGCAAAAGTTATGGCTTCTAGAGTTCAACATAGGGGCTCTAGGAGTAGTTCTGGGTATCCTAGGTCCCCAACTGCACCCAAAACTCATCCAAGTGCATTCTGGATGCACTTGGTAAGCTCAAGTGCATCATGGCAGTACCAAGTGCACCCATGATGCACTTGGGAAGCCTAAGAGAACTTAGAAAGTGCAAAATGTGCCTTATAAGGCTCTAGGGGCCAAAATAAGCTCGATTGGACTCAGAATGACCCAAAACTGTGCGTACATGCCCAAAATGATGGAAGGATGTCTTAACATGAGTGAAATAATAAAAAATGGTCAGATTTTTTCAAATATGGTGATACAAATGTCAAACTAAGGTTGAACCGGGTGGAAAGCCGCAGAAAGTTGATTGACAATGTAGGATGATACAGGAATGAATCAATGCAAGATAAAGATGATTTGGTGAATTAGAAGACATGATCATGGTGATGGAGAATGAGATGAAGAATAAATATGTGATGAGAAGATTTTATTATTGTGGAAAGACTTTTTCTTTTGTAAAGCACACTATATGTCAAATGGAGTTTTATTTTGATATGGCAAACAGAATGCAACGCATCGTAGCATGAAAGGCCAGAGCACAAATGCAAGCCTTTTGCATAAATAAGCACGATGTAGATAGACTCCCAAGGCATATGTTCATGCCCCAAACTCTCAAAGGTACATTTTAATAGATAGAAAAAGAAAAATATGACCATGAACCATCTTAACCACTCTCATAGATGAGCTTATATCATCAAGTGGCATAGGAACATGATCAAAGAAAAGCGAAGAAAAAATAAATCACTCACTAAATACTATGAGCCAAAAGCTATTCTTGTCCTTTATTACTTTCTTTTTAATGTTTGAAGGTGTGTAGGTAGTGTTTGACATGTTGATGTGATAGCTCTGTTTGTGGATTCAGTTGAGAGGTTTGTAGTGATATGATTGATGGATTGTTGGTTCATGTTATTCAGATAGTCTGACTGTCTTGAAAGTGTAGTAGTTTGAGTTTTTGTTTTCAAAGTGAAAGTGCATACATAAAAGGGATGGTTATTTATGGTGAATATTGACAAGGTGTATTGAAAAATTTTCATGGGTTTTTTGATTTTTAGGGTTTTTTGGGGGTATTTGATGTTTTTGTGTGAGTGATTTCTTCAAGACATTTTACAATTTTTAGGTTTTACTTCAAGATGTTTTATGATTTTTTAAGGATTTTTTCAAGACATTATATGATTTTTAGTGCTTTTTTTAGGACATTGCATGATTTTTAGTGATTTTTTCAGGACATTATGTGATTTTTAGTGCCTTTTTCAGGACATTTTATGATTTTTAGGATTTTTTTAGGATCGTATTTGAATTTTTAAGGATTTTTTCAGGATCGTATTTGAATTTTTAGGATTTTTTTATGATCATAAAAGCATATACAAGTGTTATATCCAATCCATTATGCGATAGGTCTAATGGATAAAAAGTTCTTAGGGTTATGCCCCCAGTTCAAGTTCAAACTCGTGCACCATGTAGGTAATATGCCCCCAGACAAGAAGTAAACTATATAAAAAGGCCAATCATAGAGTATGTACAGACTACTGATGCATTAGGTAAGATAACAAGGGATAGTAACTAGTTCATGAGCCATGGTTGAGGAGCCAGGGATATCTTGTACGATGATGGATATGATCAAGGAATAACAAAGGTGAAAAATCTAGATGGAATCCTGATAGATGGAGGAGCAATAACTGATTACACATGACACTTGTTTGCTAAGTTTTCATCATGGTACTTGCCTAGAGTGCCTATTTGCTAGGTTTTCACTTTTGGATGGATTTTTTCTCTTAACTCAAATTTTTTTGCCAAGATGCCTGTTTGCCAGGTTTTCATCAAGGCATCCATTTTTTCATATCTTTTTTCACTTTTTTAAAATTTTTTCATGACATTTTGCTATTTTTTTGATATTTTTTCAGGACTTTTTGATAGAATCAAGAACATTGCTAACAAATGCTAAGAAGAAATTTATTGTTGCTGCTACTAGCTAATAATCTTGGGGTCCATGAATGACCATAACTATACAAGGTTTTTTCTGATTCTGTAGCTAAAATCAATTCACTATAAAGGCCTCAAGATATACCATCATTTATCATATGTAAGACAATGTTTGCCTCTTGCAAATCAATGAATTTGAGGATAAATGGGTCAATAGATATGTAATGTGGGATGTCACTGATGATGACATGTGCAAAGGCTTGTGGGATAAAGATTTGATCTTGGGTGTTGGGAAAATTAGGTAGCTGAATTTGGGGATAAACAACTGGATATAAGGGAGGGTTGGGAGGGTTGAGACCAATGACCTTCCACATGAATGTTGACTGAGAGAGCTGCAAAAGACTTTGTGGCATGTTGAACAGTAGAACACTGATATTCATGGCATCATATTTTTCATTTTGTATCCTTGGGAGCTACTTAGCTTTTGATTTTTCATAGTCTAATGGCACCTTTCGATTTTCACCAAGAGACATATGCTCGTTATTTTTTCCTCCTTTTTCTTTGTAACTAGAAGGTGGAGTTGGCTCCCCAAAATATGCCAATGTGTTCCCTTTAGGAGTGATTACTTCTTGATGATCATCAATGTTAACGCCTTCATATATTTCAAAGTATGTTGTGAGAGCATCATCATTGTCGAATCAATCAAAAATTGGTGATCCACATTGGTCCCAATCCAATAGTTTAGGATAACTTGAGGGGATGTCATCATTAGTATTGAATGGACTTTGGTTGAAGGTAGATATATGGGTATCTAATTCAGTTGGGTCATTGGGGTTATGCTTAAAAGCTAGAGGATTGTTGGTTTTAGGTGGGATATCCTCAGATGCCTTTGCTTCATTCAAAACATCCATAGTCTTACACAATGGTACCATAGTACTAGGAGGACTTATTTGTAATGGTTTAAATCCAAGCCCCAAACTAGGAGGTTTTCCTTTTGTGGTGATAGGTTTAGTTATTCCTTGGTTCTAATATCCAAGACTACTATAGCCATCATAGCCTTGTTTTTGCATTATAGTAAACCCAACTCCATACTTGCTAGGAGATATCAAAGTGGGTTCTTGTTTTGCTTTTTCTTTCTCAATAAATACAGATGTATTCTCATTGATAGAAGTGGTATGTTGTGTACTAATGAAAGAAAGTGGTGACTCCCTGATGTGGGATACATGGGAGATAAAGTATTCTCCACACCCACTGTCTTTAATTTTCATCTTTTCCTTGGCCTTATTGAGGACTATATCAACATCCACATATTTAGAGGAATCTATGGGTTGTGCTTCATTATTTGTTGGGACTTGGCATATAGTAGCATCTCTTATATTAGCACAAAATTTGAAAGGATCTGGATCACCGAGGATGGTAACCTCCACATTGTCATAGGAAAACTTTAGACATTGATGATATGTAGAAGGGACTACTTTCATAGCATGAAGCCAAGGGAATCCTAGTATCATGTTGCAGTGCATTTCGATATCTAGGACATGGAACAATGTGTGTTCAATGGTTGGGCCAACTCTAATAGGTAATGTGATGACACTCTCGGAGAAGCATTCATCATAAGCTTTTATTATGATTCTTCAAGAGGGATCCACATCATCTTCAGAATAACCCAAACCTTTGACAACCTTAAGAATATAGATGTTTAGTCCTGCTCCTCCATCTATTAAGGCACAACTAACTTTGGCATTATGGATGAAGACTTAAAGATGAAGGGGATCATTGTGGTTAGGTTTGTCCTTAGGAATATCCCAAGGGGAAAAGGTGATATGCTATGAGGCAGATAGGTTCCCAACCATGGCTTGGAATTGGGAAACATCCATGTTATCTAGGACTATTGACTCTTTAAGGGCTTTCTCCAAGATCTTCTAGTGTTGGGGAGATGCACGTAGTAGGTCCAAGATGAATATTTGTGCAGGGGTCTTGCCAAGCTGTTCAACAAGGCTATAATCAGATGAAGTAGGAGCAATAGGTCTACTAGGGGGTGCAGGTCTAGTAGAAGCAGTAGGTCTAGATGGGCTCTAGGCACGATGATCTTGCTATGACATGTAGTGATAGTGCAATGAGGGTCTTCAACCTTTAATGTGAATATGGATATGCAAGAATCTGATTCATTGAAATAGTTGACAGTGTAGTCATATCCTATGCGCGTGTAATTGACATTAGCTTGTGAGTTTGAGTTTGAACTAGAGGGTTTCTCTTTGTCATGATTACCCAAAGAATCTTTGAAAATAGTGTGATTAGAGTTGGATGCTAACAATGATAGATCAATTCTGATTACACCATCATCAATGAGGTCTTGTATCGCATGCTTTAGTTGGAAGCATGATGGGGTCTTATGTCCTTTGGTGAGGTGGTAATCACAGTATTTTTTGACATCCCACCAATCTGCTTTGGTTAATGGTTCATCTTTGATTGGGGGTAATTGTAGGAAGTTATTACTCAATAACTATTGTAATGCAGTCTCAAGAGGTATCCCTAATGGTGTGAATTTCTTGTCTTTGGTTCTAGGATGTCTTTGAAGTTTGTCTTGTGTGGAAGTCTCAGTCATTTTCTATGGGCTTGATGTTTGGTTGGAGGTTTGTGAATTCATAGGGTTTGCACCCTTCAAAGTCAGTTAAGGTTGTGTTGTACTAATCGTGCAGGCATCCCCAATGCCATAATTAGTCACATTCTTGTTTTTGGAGAAAAAATTTGCCTTATCATTAGATGAGTTGGTGTTTTTGTTTTCTTTGTTTATCTTGAGGATCCCCTTATGGATAAGAGCATCTTCAATAATAGCCCCTTTTTTCATTAGTTTAGAAATGGTGCTTGGATTCTTGATTTTGAGTTCGTACATTAAGTCTAGGACTAGGTTTTCAATGCACAAGTTAACTTGTTGTTCTTCAGGAATGTCTAGTGAACATTGGTTGACTAAGCTTCTCCAATGAAGTAAGAATGTGATGAATGGTTATGCTATCTTTTGTTTAGTTGAGCACAAATCAAAAAGTGTCACCTCATTTGTAATGTCAAAGGAAAAGTGGGAGATGAACTTGTCTGCTAGCTCTAACCAAGATTTGATATTACCAAGAAGTTTGGAGTACCATTCAAGTGCAAGCCTACCTAGAGAATGAGAGAACAATCTAATGAGGTAAGTGGGCTCATCACTGAGTTTGGTACATGAGACACAAAATTCTCTAATGTTATCAATAGGGTTTCCTTTTCCTTAGTATTTTTTGAACCTTGGAGCCTCAAAGTGTTCTGAGAATGGAGGCATATATAGACTTTTACTGAATGGATTAGGACATAAGTCCCTTTCTGTATATAGAGCCTATTTCTTTTGGACTCCCAATGCCTTGACTTGTTTGGAAAGTTGTTTGAATTGTTGTAGTAACTCTTTATTGGGATTTTGTGTGATAGTATTTCCGTCAAGTCTTTTGTGTTTGTGAGTTGATCATTTTTTGTGGCAAGAGCTATGTCTACTCAATTCTAACATTTCTGTATCTAATGAGTCTAGTTAAGTGTTGCTAGGTGGTGGAGGTATGTTGGTACCTCGAAGATAGAAGGTTCCTTACTGTTGGGGTACTTGTTGTGGTACTTGATGTTTCACTTGTTGTGAGATTGACTACAATTTTTGTACCATGTGTTGTTGTTGTGCCATGTGTGGTAGTTTCTGTTGGCATACCTCTATTGGTTGTATATGAGACCATGTATGTGCTTGTTGTTGTAGAGGTATTTGTTGACGTTGTTGTGGCACATGTTTTTGTTGTAATAAATGTTTTTGATATGCAATTTGTTGCTCAAGGCATCTTTGGTATTCCAAATATTGCTTGAGTTTCTCTTGTTGTTTAGCAAACATCACTTGTTTTTTTTGGAATTGTTGTTGATACATTGCATGGAAGTCAAGTGGGTTTATGTTGGACCGCATATTAGGGATGTTAGATGTTTGCACCACCTAATGTTTTTGTTGTCATGGTTGATGTTGTTGTTGATACATTGGATGTGTGTTGGAAAGTTTAGGTCCTTGAACTATTGGAGGTTGATGTTGTTGGGGTAGTTGGTTATGTCCTTGAGAAGTGATCATCATGTTGGTATTGTTGCTTTGGCTCCCTTGTGTGTTAGAGGTTCCTCCTTGTGACATCATATTGACCTAACTATGAGATGTGTTCATGTTGGAAATGGGTGTAATTTCAATAAAATTTTTCCTTTTTGCATTAATAGGGATTGTTTTAGTTGATGTTGCACATAATGTACTCGTGGGAGGCTCCATAACATTTGATGTCATACCACTTGGTAGGGTTAGGAGGAAAGGTGCACTTTGTTGATTTGCCTCAAAAGAAGGTATGTCTAGCACATCTAGAGCACAAGTCCCTTTAGGTGCATCTTGTTGTTGCATCATGTGACTAAAATCAATTCTTAATGTCCTTTTGGGGTTTTTAGGAATTGGTGGTATTTCATCGAACAAGGGGTTAACATTGATGTGTTCAAATGTACTTTGGAGGATTTTGATGGTTGATTCTTGATGGGACCTTACAGGTGACATTATCATGTTTGAAAACTCCAAAGGTTGTTTTCCCTTATCTATGTCCAAATTGATCATGGGTTGTATGTTTTCAATGGTTGTGGTGGTTTGATGTTTGGAGTTAGGTCCTTCCACATTTGGGTTGAATTTGACAATTTCTTGGGCTGCCAAAAGTTTGAAGTTTTTATGGAAGTTTTTGTCTTGACATGACCTAGCCATTTCTTCATTAGTGATGCCATAATCAATGTCAAAGTCATCACTAAGGTGTACAATACCTTGTTGTATGTTTGATGTGTTAGGGTGGAAGTTACTTGTGTTAGGTTGGCTGAATTCAAAGGAATGTGATTGTTCATCTTTAGGTGTGGTTGGTACACTTCCTCCTCTTGGTGGTATCGGCACGAATATAGGTTCAAAGTCAGGACTCCATTGAACCATCCCATGTGTGGGGGCATTTTTTGGAGGAAATCTCATGGTAGGTGCATTGTTCAAAGTTTGTTGTGTCATAGCTTGATTATGGTGCTCTTGCATATACATGTTCAAGGGGTCCACAAGTAAAGGTTGTGACACCTCAATTTGGTCTTTGTCAAATGTCTGTTGGGTTTTCTTGCTCTTCTTCTATTGTGGACAAGGTTTTGGTTGTGCTTGTGCCTCAAAAAAAAAAGGTTGATAAAGTTCTTTGGGTCTCTAGGCTGATTCTGTCCTAGTAAGTGCTGGCATGATACCGAAGAATGCAGATGCAATGGGGGAAAACCTGAATGGACTTTTTGCCTCCCAAGTGTGCACCTAAACTACCAACGACACTCAGATAGTACCAAGTGCACCCATGATGTATTTGGGGGTCTAAAGGTAAGTAGTTGGTAAGTAGGAGGTATGCAATGGGTAAATAGAGGTGCTAGACTGCCTAAAATGCAATTTTTGAATGTTTTGAGTGAATTAGAGTATTTCCTAAGGTCTTGGGATGCAATGCAAGGTGTGGAAGTGTAGATTAGGATTCTAGAACCTAGAAAGAAACAAATAATTACCAAGTACATCCTAAAAACACCAATTGTGCACTTGAAGTGTGCAATTGGTAAAACAAGGTTGCAGTTGGTAAAATAGGGTTGCAGTTGGTAAAAGAGGTCAAAACTTGATAATTAAGATGTGGGTATGCAAGATATGAGTTTTTTTGGGATTTTTAAGTGTTTATGAATGTTATGCAATGTGATGAAATGCTAAATGAAATAGGTTTTGAACATGCAAAGTTAAAATGTGCTAGGGATATTATGCAAATGCAAATGCAAGGTGTTGTATTGAAGGTATGCAAGATGAAGATTATGGTATGCAAAATGGAGGTCAGGGTTATGTTTTTGACTTAGTAATGACATTAAAGGTAGGTGTATGCAAGATATATTATGAAAAGGATGGTGTTCTAGGGTTTGTAATGATGTTTGGGATATGCAAAATGAGGGTAAATGCTCAAGAAGGCAATTTGGTTGATGGACAATTTGATAGGGTTTGCTAATGAAAATGATGCTAGGATTTTGATCGATGCAAGATGAAGGGGATATACTACTAGGGTAAGTAAAAATGAAATTTAGGAATATGACTATGCTTAATGATAGAGGTATATGCAAGGTTTTGAAATTAGGTAAAACCTTTAGAAAGTATTTTGTCTAGGAGTTTAACCTTGTGATAAAGGACTTTAGATCTTGACCAAAAAGTGATAAAAGATGAAAATATCAAATTGAAAAAAGATGATAAGGTAAAATCTATCAAGACATAGATATATTTTGACCAAAGAAAATGATAAGAAAAGATAAAAAGACTAGTCAAGATCCATTATCCGTCAACACTAGGAGATACTCTAAGACTCATACTTTGTCTAGACTTTTGACTAAATTCAAAGGTTTTGGGGGTTCAAAATGATGTTTTAGGGACTCAAAATGGTGGTGATGCATAGCGGGTACATAATATGGACAATGCATATGATGCAAAATGGGATTTTGGGTGCAAGATGTAGTTTTGGGTCAAATGAAAAATGGGGAGGTACAGAGGCTCCTAGATGCAGTTTTAGGGTTCTAAAGTATAGTTTGGAGGCCCAAAATGGTCATGCAGGTGCCCAAGTGCACCTTGATAGTACCAAGTGCACTCCAATAGTATAGATTTCATTAATGATGTAGTTGGTAATTTTTGGACGTAGTTGGTAGTTTTTAGGCATAATTGGTAAGCTAGGAAGAATGTTTGCTAATTCTAAAGGGTATGGTTACCAAAGTGATATGCTAGGAAGCCAAGATGCTAGGGTTGATGTTAGGATGGATTGGGAGATGAAAAATAGAGGATATGATAGATAAGGTAATGAAGACTAGGATGTGTAAAATGCAAATCTAGGCCTGCTAATGTAAGGGGAGCTAACTAGGTACCTAAGGACATTGTTGAAGCCCCAAATTGTTATCTGGGATCCCAAACTAGGTCCTTAGATGACCAAGTGTGCTCAAATAGTACCAAATATGTCAATGATGTAGTTGGTAGTGTTAGGAAACAATTGGTAAACTGTGATGAAACTAAGGCAATATTGAGTGGTATGTTTTCTAGATTGATGTCACAGAGAGGTAAATAGTAGGGGACAATGTTAAGACTAGTATGAATGCTCAAAATGATGTGTAGGACACATAGAATGAGGGTTAAAGTGGACAATATGATGGTTAGGTATGCAAAGATGCAAGGTGGTGGATGGAAAGTGCAAATTTTGAGATTGGAATACAAAAACTAAGGGATGTAAACTAAACCCAAATGGATGCAATATGAAAGGTAATGTATACTAAATGAGGACTAAAAGGTGCAATATGAAGTCTATATGATGTATGAATGAGGAATAGACTAGGGTAAGTGCAAGTGGAGTTTATGCAAGAATGAAATCTATGTTTTGGCAAGCACATTTAGGAGCACAAGTTACCATGTTTTCAAAGGTTTGAATGTGTTGAACCAAAGTTTACAAAGTTTGGACAAAGGTTCAAATGTTTTGGCAATGTGTAACATTTGGAGAAGGTTCAAGGTGTAAATCTAAATGTTGTCTATTATCTTGATTAATGTTTCACACACACACAAGACACATTAAGACAAGAATAGCTGTTGTTAAAAGTAAACAAGCACACCACAACCTAGGCTTTAGGACTGTATCCACTAAATTTCTACTTGAAACAAAGTTCAACCGTGCTTATCCAAAGTGGACAAGCTAGGATCTTGGCACCACAGGCTCCCCCTTACAACACACTCACTTCTCGAGGCTACCAAGATCCGCTTCCCAAGGGGCATGGCTTCCCAAGGGACTATTGCCTCTACTAAGGATCGTGAGAATGTAGGATGTCTTCACAGGCATGGGTGACCCCTTGAGCCAATGGATAGAAAGGATTTTGGCCAACAAAACATGATTTTTATTAAGGGCATTTTGTTTAGCAAGTGAATGATAAATTTTTGCTGAAGGTCTCCTAGCCCCAAGAATCAGGGTTTGACGCACCACAAGGGTACTCGAGGAGAGTTATCACACAACAATACCACCAACACGACTTTCACTATAATCAAATTTTATATAGTGGGTAGAATGTTGACCTAGTTTTTGGCCTGTTACCACTCTGAGGTCATCCCCTAGCATACCCAATATTGAGTATCTTGGTCCAAGGCAGGCCTCCTATATAAGTTACATAGATTTCTCTTACACCCAAGATCCACAAATGGCAAGGGAAGAGGATATGTCCAATGTAACTCCTAGGGATTTAAACACTATAGAAATGTCAGGAAAAAAAAAAAAAATCATTTTAAGCACCAAATAAAGTGTCATCTAATCTAGGAAATCTGCACACGTGGTTTTGACAAACACATAATGTCTTCGACAAAATCCTATAAAGCAAGCATTAGTAGTCTGTTATGATCATGTCTTTATCCCATGATTTCCACATGATACAAGTAGACAATTAGTCACAAAAAATCATCTAATCTATGATATAGAAGTAAATGGAAACCTTACATGTAGATTCTAATTGATGTGTGTGTTTTCTGTGAACTAGGTGTGCTCTGATAGAGTAGATTGCACCTCAGAAGGCCAAAATGGCTTAGAACACCCCCAAGTGCACTCAAATAGTGTAGACTATGTTCATGAAATAGTTGGAGCCCAGTTGGGCATAGTTGGTTGTTTTAGGATGCAATTGGGAGGTCAAGTGCAAACTGTGGGGAAATGGTGTCTAAATAAGACCCAAAAACTATAAATTTTTGACACTTGTACTACCAAGTGCACCCAAATAGTGTAGACTACATCAATGAAATAGTTGGTAAGTTAATAATAATAGAAAAAGGTTTTGGTGGCTCTTGGACTCCTAAAACTGCTCCTAGGGGTCCCAAGTGTGCCCTGACAGAGCAGAGTGCACCCTAGGACAACAAGCTAACAAAATTCATAGAATGAAAGGATACAAACATATTACTAGACATCCTAATTAATATAGGTGTGAAAAGGAAGAGTAGATAGTTTTTATACCCTTCCAAGTGAGCTCCTTCCTTGCACCTACACGAACAAAACAAGAAAACCCAAGTTAGATAAGCATGTTCATGTCAGGGTCACCAATTGTAGTACCTAGAAAATGGGCTAAATGCATAACATACTATGAGAAAATCACAAACTCAATCAACATACATTAGCAACCACTAGTCTACCATGAAAGAAAAACTAATCAAAAGAATCAAACACAAGGTTAGAAACCCCCTCTTTCATTTGTCGCTCCCATGTCTTTCTTTCTTCTCCAAATGATGTAGCCACTAAGGTCAGATTGATAAGATTGATAGGTTGATAGGTTTCCAAGACACTAAAAGCCACAAAAATTCCTAGGATTGGATAGATGATGATTGATTTGAGATTTTTGATATGTTCTAGGTTGATTAGGATCGATTCTGAGTGATTTCAAATTGATTTGGGGTGATTTTGAGTTGATATGAAATGGTTTTGAGTTGATATGAAATGATTTTGAATTGACATGAAATTGATGTGAAAGAGGATACAAATGATAAAGTATGATCAATTTGGCAAAAAGATTGAAGTTAGTAGAATGAGAAAATGGGACAAATTAGTATGAAGAAGTGATGAAATCATAGATGCAAACCATTTTTGAGCATCTACAAATAGAAATGTCTACTAGATTATCTTGCATCTATAATTTGTCATCATGTATCCTACTCAATATGACTTGAGTCCATTCATCTATGTCTAATTCATGATAGAAATGATACTTAAACAAGTCTAATTCCTTTATATGTTCAAATTTGGGCTTCATAGTCAAGTCATGGTTAAAGACTAGTTCTACATCCTTATTCATATATTCACTACCAATTGACTCAAAATTGCAATTCAAATAACTTTCTATGTCTTCAAGGTAAACTATGTTGTTTAGAGTGATAAACTATGTAGAGTTAGGGTTTCCTATTGGATATAATTATTCAATTGTGTGTTGTCTTTGATGTTACAAAAATGTCATATCAGTCAGCAGATAGAGTATACTGAGCTCAATTGGTCAATAAAGAAAATTACATAGTCTACCGAGCTTAGTTGGTTAGCAAAGCAAATTTTAAAGTCCACCGAGCATTCCTAAAAGTTACTTTGTGGAAATAGTTTTTATCAAACTCACTCAGGTGTTGAAGGATTTTGTGGTAGAAGTCAATGGAAACCAAGCTCAAAAGGTTATTGAAGGAAAGTTAGTGTTTACCAAGTTCACTTGGTCTCCAAAGGATTTTGCAGAGTTCACAGTGTTCACCGAGCTTCAATTGGTTAACACTGGACATAATTTTTTGAGTAGTGTCTATCAAGTAGAGTTGGCCAATGAAGGATTTCATTATTTTGGGAAAATAAAGTTTAATTGATCCATGTAATGATGGTAGTCAAATGATGTAATGATTATTGATAATTGTAACTTGTAAATGAGTTGACTTAACAATTTGTAACGTATAAATAAGAGGTCAAGTTGTGAATTCTAAGTATAATGAGTGAGCATATAAGTGTGTTAATTATGTGAAGAGGAAAGTATGAGAAAATTTTGAAGAAGGATCAAATATCCTTGAGGAGCAACAAAGTTGTATTTGACTAGAAGAGGATTTGGAAAAGTAGAATAGAGATTTGTATCAGTAATTTAGTTGCATCTCATTCAGGTCAATTCATTGTTACTTTCTCACCATTGTAGTAGTGATTTCTAAATCTCTTAATAGAGTTGGTTTAACAACCATTTTTTAAATCCTCTAACAAGGTGGCAGTTCTTTTGAATTTTTCCAAAGACCTCTAGCAAGACCACTCCTAATAGGGTGATTAAATCCTTTAACAAGGTCACACCTAACAGTGTGTTTTGTAACCTTTAATAGGGTTGGCTCCTAACAAGGCTCACTTCAGAAGAGTGAAAATCAATAGCTAGTTAGTTGGTGGTTTTTCCCATATTGGGTTTTCATGTTAAATCTTGTATTTCATGTGTTCATGTTATTTATTTTATGCATGCATGTTAATCACTATGAATGTTTAAGATCTATTAAAGATAGCATACACTACATTTACCGAGTTACAACATTTTTTGTATAGCTATCGAGTGACAATAGTAACTAGTTTTATAAGACATCTAAGGGATTTGTGGATTTGTTTTTGTGGTATTTGATTCACCTCCCTAGTTACTCCATCTATATTTCCAACAATTGGTATCAGAGAATTTGATGCTTCTAGGAAGGATTTCAAGGATCTAAGCTAAATATTAGGATGTCTTACAAGAAGTAAATTCTAAGGTTTAATAGGGATAAATTTTCATCATGGAAAGGTCTCATGCGACTCCATCTAGCTTCCATTGAAGATACATGATTGAAATATCTTGATGAAGAATATACAACTCCTTCTGGTACATTATTTGTCAATGACATTGTTGAGAAGAAGACTCATAACACCATGATGATAGACATTGCATCAGCCCTAAGCTATGAAGAATTTGATGATATCAAGGATTTAAAAACTACCTTTTCTATGTGGAATAAGTTGAAAGACATTGATGTAGGTGATGAAAATGTGAGGAGAGACAAAGCAAAAAGTTTAAGAGGACAATTTGATTAGATGAGGATGAGAGAGGATGAGAACATTGCTAAATATGTTGAAAGAGTCAAAGCAAGCATTAGTGCAATCAAGGCTTTTGGATGAGATATCAAAGAGGAAATAGTTGTAATTAAAGTTATTAGAAAATTGCTTCCCATTTATGCAATTAGAATGTCTACAATTCAAGAAGGAAGATGTGAAGCAAATCATAAGATAAATTAAGAGGTCATAGTAGGAAGATTGACTATATTTGAGCTAGATAACTATGACAACTATGTTCCAACTTCCAAAAACATTGAATCAACATTTGAAGCCAAGCTTTCACTGAAAGATAAGGGAAAAAAATAAAGGATTCTTAGTCAAAAAGTGAAGAAGAATCAAAATAGAGTTCTGACAGTGATCTTGAGGTGGTTGAAGTTCTACTTGCAAGGAAATATTCTAGAGGCAAAGGAAAATACAAAGGTAAAGTTCTTCTAATTTTCTTTTCATGTGAGGAAATTGGTCATATTGGTGATAGATGCCTAGACAAGAAAAAAAAGGATGAAAAGAAAGGTCACAAGTGTAATAAAAAGAAAGACTTCAAATCATTCAAGGAAAAAGGTAAGAAAACATGTTTCATGGTTAAGGATTCTAAGGATTCTGATAATAGTGAAGATGAAATTATTTACATTGCTGTGAAAGATAAATCTGATAATGATGAGGAAGATGAGATGGCACTTATCTCTCATGTAAGAAAAAATGATACATAGATCATAGATAGTAGTTTTTCTCATCATATGACTGGTGACAAAACAAAGTTTGAACATTTTGAAGACTATGATGGTGGTAGTGTGAGATTTGGTAATAATAAACCCTATTGCATAAAAGGAAGAGGAAGAATCTCACTAACCAAAGAGCTTGTATGTGATAATGCCTATTGAGTTGAAGGATTAAAACACAATATGTTGAGTGTGGCATAGCTAATCAATATTGGATTCAAGGTGGAATTCATGCATGGAAAAGAAAGACTACTGAATGACAAAGGAAAGCTAATTGGCTCAGGCATACAAATAAAAGGTAACTTGTTTTATCTTGAACTTAGTGAATGCTCATGTTTTATTGCTCAAGTTGAAGAAATTTGGTTATGGTATAGAAGGTTATGTCATATAAATTTTGATAACCTATGAAAGTAAGAAAATTCAGGTAAGTAAGAAGCATTCTTAGTATTAAAAAACTTGATGTTGATCTATTCAAGAATTGTCAGATTGGTAAGATGGGAAAGACTAGCTTTAAAAGTAAAAATTATCAGCCTGAAGATATTTTGGAAATTTTGCATACTAATTCGTGTAGAACTATTAGAATTGAGAGCCATATTGGAGAAAAGTTCTTTATTCTTTTTGTTGATGACTACTCTAGAATGATGACTGTCATGTATCTAAGAGAGAAATTAGGAGCATTTAAGAAGTTCAAATGGTATTTGGCTAGAGTAGAAAAGGAAATAGAGAAAATACTAAAATGTTTGAGATCAAATAGAGGTGGTGAATTCATCTCCCATGAATTCAATAACTTTTGCATGAAAGGGGAATCAAAAGATAGGTATCAAATCTTGAAACTCTCAAACAAAATGGAATAGCTAAAAAAAGGAATAGATCTATCATGGATTGTGAAAGAAGTCTAATGATTGAAAAGAAAATTGCTATCAAATACTAGAAGGTGTGGGGCCCATTTTCCGTTGCACCAAAAGCCATGACTGTTAGTGAACATGGAACACCACATAATTAACCACCTGTGGGCAGGGGAGCACGTCGCATCACCCAAAAATCTCCCCCTCGACGCGCATACCAGGTGCTTATGCAAGTCGGGAAGGCACCGGGGAGATTTGAACCCATGACCAAGCCAAAACCAGGCTCTGATACCAATTGTGGGGCCCATTTTCCATTGCACCAAAAGCCATTTCTGTTAGTGAACATGGAACACCACATAATTAACCACCTGTGGGTAGGGGAGCGCGTTGCATCACCCAACAGAAGGAGGCTATCAATACTGCAATTCATACCTTGAACCAAGTATAGTTGAAGAAGGACTCATTCAAAACCCCCTATGAGTTATGGAATGGTTTTAAAACCAATGTAAGTTACCTAAAAGTATTTGGAAGCAAATGTTATATTTTGAAAGAATATAGAAAAGAAAAATTTGATGTGAAGGGTGATGAAGGTATATTTTGGGGATATTCTTGCAAGAGTAAGGCATATAGTTGTTTGAATTTATCTACTCACAAAGTCATAGAAAGTGCACATGTGAAAGTTGATGAGTTTTTAGAAAGGAATAAAGAAGAAAGAAAAAAGGAACTAGAAGATTATAGGAGATTTATTTTCATTGCACCTCATATAGTGCTAGATACATCTGTCAATCATGAAACTTCTACTCTCGAGTATTCAGTCACTGATTTGCAAGAAGTTCAAACCAAGTTGCAGGAACCTGAGTCACATTTAGATGCTACTGAGCCAATGCCTACCGAGTCTAAAAGACCCAAGTAGAAGTTAGATCAACCAGAGCTAGAAATTGAAATTCAAAATGAAGACAATGGAACTCAGTCAAAAGGCAAGGAACTTATATTAGCCAAGTATGTCAGGAGAAATCATGCACCAGATCAGATTATAAGAGACAAATTTGAAGGTATTATGACAAGAAGTAAGCTAAAAGGTACTTGTTTACTTACTAATTTTGAACCTAGAAATGTCAAAGATGCATTGGAAAATGAAAGTTGGATTGAGGCTATGAATGAAGAGATAGAGAAAATAGAGAAGAACAAAACATGGAATCTTGTACCTATGCCTAAAGAAAAAAATGTGATTGGAACAAAGTGGGTATTTAGAAATAAATTGAATGAAGATGGTAAGGTATCAAGAAACAAAGCTAGATTGGTATGTAAAGGCTACTCTCAAGAAGAAGGAATTGATTATGAAGAAACTTTTTCTCCTATTGCGAGACTAGAAGGTGTTAGGACCTTACTTACATATGCTACATACAAAGGATTTAAGGTATATCAGATGGATGTCAAATCAACATTTCTAAATGGTATTCTTGATGAAGAAGTCTACATTGAGCAACTTCAAGGTTTTGTTGATTGAGACAAGAAAGACATGGTCTGAAAGTTACACAAAGCATTGTATGGTCTGAAACAAGCCCCTAGAACATGGTATGAAAGATTAGATAACTATCTTATTTAGATTAGTTTTCAGATAACTAATGATAATAGTAGCTTGTATATCAAGGAAGGACCAGATAACATGATTTTTTTGGTAGAAATATTTGTGGATGATACTTTGTGTATAGGGAATGATGATCTATGCAAAGAATTTTTAGAGCAAATGAACAAGGAATTTGAGATGTTAATATTTGGTGAGATTAAATTTTTTGTTGGTCTTCAAATTCAGCAAAGAAAGAATGGTATCTACATTACTCAATCTAAATATATCAAGAAGATACTAAAGAAGTTTGGTATGGAAGATTGTAAACCAGTTGGGACTCCCATGTGTATTGGATTAAAGATTACCAAGGATGATGAATCAAAAGAGGTAGATCAGACCTTATATAGATCAATGATTGGAATGTTGTAGTATGTAGTTCATACAAGGCCTGATATTGCTCTTGTAGTTGGTATAGTAGCAAGATTTTTAGAAAAGCCTAGAGAAAATCAAATGATGGCAATCAAAAGGATCTTGAGATACTTGAAAGGCATTGAAGATTATGGATTGTGGTACAAATTTGGAGAAAATTTGGATTTGAAAGTGTTTAGATTGGGCAAGAAACATTGATGACAAAAAGAGTACAAGTGGTGGAGAATTCTTTCTTGGAAAGAGGTTGGTTTCTTGGACAAGTAAAAAGAAAAATTGTACATCCAAATCTACTTTAGAAGTAGAGTATGTTGTAGTAGCAGTAAATTGTTCTAATATTGTTTGGTTTAAATAGTTGTTGGAAGGCATGAAGGCTGAGATCAAAGAACCAGTTGTTATATTTTGTGATAATACAAGTGCAATCAGCATATCAAAGAATTTAGTAATGCATTCCAAAACCAAGCACATTTAAATAAAGAATCACTTTGTCAGAGAATTGGTGTAGGATAAGGAGATTAGATTGGAATATGTCCATACAAAGGAATAGATTGCTAATATATTCACCAAACCATTACCTAAGGATGCATACTTGTATCTAAGAGGTAAGCTAGGGGTCATTCCCCTATCTAAAGCTCACTAAAATAAAGTTTTAGTGATGCATCAACAAGAACCAAGTTGAAGATCTATTAGTTGATGCAGCATAGTCATGGAAACATTGCATATGAATTAGTACTCAAGGTACATTGTTACTCATTTGGTATGTGTTGTCTTTGGCATGTGTTGTTAGAGAGGGAGAGTGTACTATCATATCTTTCTGAAATTTAAAATTGTTTGTGAAGAGTTTGCTGTTTAGAAAAGAGGTTATGTAATTCTTTGATAGAGGGAGATTACTACATTAGAGAACTTTGTGGCATAAAATCTAAGAGGGAGAAATGTTCTGTCAGAAAAAGACTTGTTTTCAAATTTCATCTACTATGACATGTGTTGCCATCAATGCCAAAGATGGAGATTTTTGGATATAATTGTTCAATTGTGTGTTGTCTTTGATGTTACACAAATATCATATCAGTCAACAGATAGAGTCTACCAAGCTCAATTGGTCAGCAAAAAAAATTATAGAGTCTACCAAGCTCAGTTGGTCAGCAAAGAAAATTTTAGAGTCTACCGAGCATTCCTAAAAGTTACTCTGTGGAAATAGTTTTTATCAGCTCACTCGAGTGTTGAAGTATTTGGTGGTAGAAGTCAGTGGTAATTGAGATCATAAGGTTATTGAAGTAATGTTGGTGTTTATTGAGTTCACTCAGTCTCTAAAGGATTTTGTAGAGTTTTTAATCTTATCGAGCTTTAGCTGGTTAACACTGGAAATCATTTTTGGAGTAGTGTCTACTAAGCAGGGTCAGCCAATGAAGGATTTCAATTTTTTGGGAAAATTAAATTTAATTGTTTCATATAATGATGGTAGTTGACTGATGTAATGATTATTGATAATTTTAACTTGTAAATGAGTTGACTTAACAATTTGTAAGGTATAAATAAGAGGTCAAATTGTGAATTCTAAGTATAGTGAGTGAGCATGCAAGTGTGTTGATTATGTGAAGAGGAAAGTGTGAGAAAATTTTGAAGAAGGATCAAATATCCTTGAGGAGCAGCAAAGTTTTATTTGATTAGAAGAGGATATGGAAAAGTAGAATAGATATTTGTATCAGTAATTTAGTTGAATCTCATTCAGGTCAATTCATTGTTACTTTCTCACCATTATAGTAGTGATTTCTAAATCTCTTAATAGAGTTGGTTTAACAACCATTTTTTAAATCCTCTAACAAGGTGACAGTTCCTTTGAATTTTTCTAAAGACCTCTAGCAAGGCCACTCCTAATAGGGTGATTAAATCCTTTAACAAGGTCACACCTAATAGTATGTTTTGTAACCTTTAACAAGGTTGGATCCTAACAGGGCTCACTTCAGAAGAGTGAAAATTAGTAGCTAGTTACTTGGTGGTTTTTCTCATATTAGGTTTCCACATTAAATATGGTGTTTCATTTTTTCATTTTATTTATTTTATGCATGCATGTTAATCACTGTGGATATTTAAGATGTGTTAAAGATAACATACACTGCATTTACTGAGTTACAACATTTTTTGCATAGCTACTGAGTGACAACAACAACTAGTTTTATAAGACATCTAAAGGATCTATGGATTTTTTTTCACGGTAACTAATTCACCCCCCCTCTTAGTTACTCCATCTATATTTCCAAAATTTCCTTCATTAGGTTTTATAGAAACTATCTTAAACTTAGGTCTATCTTCATTCTCAACACTATATACTACTGACATATCCATGATTCTTACAAACAATATTATTTACCAAACAAATTTATGAAAAAAATGATAAAATACCTCTTTCTAAAAATAGGTTTTTGTTCGAAATCATTTTGAAAAGTATCTTCTATATGCTCTTCACTTTAAATGTGTTTGTAATGAAGTAAAAATCAATTCTATACTCCATTTATCCCTCAACTTGAAATTTCATTAATTGTGTACTTTGTAAATATGAAAAAGTTGTTACTTCATCTCTGTAATCAAATGAATACTCAAGATCAATTTATCCAATATTTAGATTTCACCTAAGGTTTTCTATAGACTCCTTCCATCATGAAAAATATCCTCAAAATTTTACATCATGAAATTCTCTAAAAAAATATACTTTTCATCTTTTGTTATATAATCAACCTTTACTGTAATAATAGTAACTCTGAATTCCTTCATAACATTTTTAGATGAGCTCCAAATCACAAGTGATATTAGGTACCAACTAAACATAACTTGATATACCTTTTCCAAATTTTCATACCTCTATTTTGGTCTCTAAATGAAGTTCTCAAATTCTAATGCTATGAAAAAGATTAATTCAACTTAATTGAATCAAACTCAGCAATTGAATTTGATCTTCCTATCTCATCATCATCTAACTTTTCTTTTGAGATATCTATTCCTTTCAAAAATGCTTCATTAAGTTCTTCTCAAAGTTCACTCACAATGCTTCCTTTTTCTTCATTGTTAGATCCAGAGTTCCTTTCATGGTTCCTTCTATCATTCCTTCTATTCCTAAAGTTTTTTACATTGTTCCTTCTATCTTTGAAGTTTTCATCCATTCTGTATTACCTTTCTATGTGTCCAAAGTTATTGCATAATTGACATATAGGTTCTTTTCTTCTATGATTCTATTGATCATCAGATGCATGATAATTCTAAGTAATGTGTCCTAAGTTTTTACACTTATAACATACGATCTATCTTCTATCTTCATAAGATCCTCCTTCTCTTAATGTCCTTTCATTATAACTTCTTCTTTATATAGGGTTAGTATTTCTAGACATTCTTCTATTTCTCCTTTCATTATCACACTTAGATTTCCTACAATCAATTGCATTATGACTCATACCATGAAAATTATGACAGTAAAAGTCCTTAACATGATTAAATGGCCTATTTGTATAATTTTTTTCATATGACCTATTTAATTACATGGATAGCACTTACCTCTAAATTAACAATTGGTTTTTTTAGGAGTCTCCACTTGCTTTGGTTCATCCAAGATTTCAACTTCCTTGTTTTGCTCAACTTCTTTAGGTTTCTAAGAAGATTGACTACATTCAATCTTATCATTAGATTTGTCTTTTTCTTTGAGATTTGATCTAATCTTAGGTTTATTTCATAGACATGTTAATTAGGTAACCAAGACTAGTCTTATCATAAGTAGGTCTCTGTATTGACATTGAATCATAAATATTTTCTATGCTAGAATAAAGTTTCCAAAATTTTGTTTGCACTGTGTCAATTCACCTTTCACAATAGTATTGTACTTATGGAGTTCTTCATGATCATATTTCAATGTTTCAAACTCAGATGTTCTTTTTGTCAAACTTGCTCTCAGATCTACATTTTTAGTTTTCAAATCAAATTCAACTTTGCTAGGGTCATTTCTCAAAGGCAACTTCATATTTTTAATTTTCAGCTCATGCTTCAAGATCTTGTACTCAGTCTTCAACTTTGAATAGTCATCATCACTAGTTCTAGATTCAGTAGATTCATGCTTGGATTTTAGATGATCAAATTTTTATTTCAATTGACCAATGTATACTTTGGAGTCTTCATATCTATCTTTCATCTTATTTCTTTCTTTAGTAAGGAGATCACTTTGTTCAAGAGCTTCTTCAAGGTTCTTCATCAATTGTTCCATATCCATAGGGATCTTACTTAAGCTATTAAGCCTCTTCAAAGGAACTATGCACTGATACCAATTATTAGAGATAGGGATTACTAAGAGGGGGGTGAATTAGTAATCTACAAACTTTAATCACTAATTGGATATCATTACTTATTTTAAACCATGCATAACAAAACAAAAAAAGTAACGTTGAATAGTAACAATAGCAATGCACAAAAATAACTCATAACACCATATTTTGTTAACTAGGGAAACCCTGACCAAGGGAAAACCCCAGTGGAGATGATACACACTAGATAATATATTGATATAAATGTTCCTTGTTAGAGGATGGACCCTATTAGGAGTCAATGAGAAAACTTAGTATAAGGAGTCCCAATTACAGACTTTCAATCCTTGTTAGGAGATTCCAACCCTGTTAGAGTTGTGCCAACCCTATTAAGAGTTGTAGTATAATGTATGCAAGAAGAGCCCATTGCCCAAACATGAAATTTTAACTACAAGAAGAGCTCATTTCTCAAATGAGTAATTTACTATTATTTTCCTTCCTTGATTGATCTTTGATCTTTGACTTGATCTTAGATCACCAAATAGCTTATATAAAACTTTGCATATATCACTTTCACAAAAGTTCACTCACTTTGCAATCTTTCAAGATAGTACTTACAAGTACTCTTCTTATCACAAGAAGTCCTTTGCATAAATACCATTCCTTTACATAAATTACTATTGGGTTCACTAAGATCAAAATTCACTTTTCCAAGTTAGAGTAAATATCTAGGATGTTGGCCCTAACTGGACAAGTAATTATTTTGCAAACAAAACAATTCTTTCCTTCAATTTCATCATCCCACTTCATCAAAACATGATTATCTCTATTTTTTATAGTTTGTAAAAACTTTTGAGGTTATGTACATCATATCCAACATGTATGCTATCTCCATGTAAATTTCTAGTCATAATATGATGTCTACAACATGTTATAAACAAAACAATACACTGCTACAAACCAAATTCTATACTTAGACAATTTTTTGATTACCAAACACTAAGTATCTTTATTTTCAAGGTTTCATGTGAACAAGTACATCATCTATTTCCAATCATCAACAAAGGACTAGTGGAACACAATAATGTTTCTTGGAGGTTCATTTATTTAGTGGAAATATGTATTCCATCCATGTGTTTGTTTTGGGATGAGCCATTGCTAGACATGGGTGAAATATTATCCTCATCTTCTTCAAATAGATTTTGAATGATTTGCTTCAAATTATATGACTTGGATATTTTAAAAACTTTTTGGGTTAAATTTCTTCTTCAAAAGGAATTTGATTGCTTGTGTTTGTTTGATTTACAAAAGTTAATATGTTTGAGTTTGTGCTTATTGGATTTGAGGACACAAAGTTTTGTTGATTAAATGTTGTTGAAGGAAATATTTTTTTTGGGCTTAGTGTTGGTTGGAGTGTTTGCACAAATGGTTGTGAAATTATTGGAGGATCACTTGATTTGAATGGAATAGGATTGAATTTGTCATATTTAAGGTCTTCGTTGAGAAGTATTTGGTTGAAGTTTTTCTTTGCTTCTGTGAGTTGTGCAAAAGTTTTGGCATTTTTTGATCTATCCATGAGATATTTTATGTGAGTTTTAGGAAAAAAAATTAATTGATAGTTATAAAGTTTAGCCATTTTGTAGCCTTATTTTATAATGGACTTCATTTTTTTTATAACCTTTTTGGCTTCTTCATCTAATTTGTTTTCAACATTTTGATAAGGAGTATGTGAAATTCAAGTGACTGATCATAACTTTTTGAGGGTGTCATTTTCATTTGATCAAAAGAGGTAATGTCATATTGGGGTCAAAACCTTGTGTTGGATCAAAATGTGTTTGTAAATTGTTTGTGGTGTTTGAGTCAAATACTTGTTGTTGCAAAGGCTTGTTTTGTCTTGGGTGAAAGAATGTCTATGTGTTGTTGTCACTTGAAATATACATGGATTGGTATGAGTCATGTTTCCTTGTAAGATTTTAAGATCTTGAAATGATTGGCATGATGTCTAAATGAAAATTCACCTAAGCATGAGGGATGTATGCAAAACAAACTTCTTTTTTTTTTTTGGATTTTGGATTTTTAAAATATAAGTCAGGATATGAAAGATTTTTTATTTTTATTTTTTTGAGTTATGGGATGAAAATGAAACTAAGGTATGACAATGCAAAGGTTCTAAAGGGTAGGTATGTATGTTTGGATTTTTTGGACTTTGGATTTATGAAAATGCAACTAAGGGTTTATGTATGCAAGTATGAAAAGAGTTGATGATGTTTGGAAAATGAAAATTTAAAGTGTTATGTAGGATTATGCAAAGGTTTTTCTATGCAAAAATTATTGGGTTTGAAATGTTTGGACTTGGACAAAGCTGGTGTTTGGAAATGCTCCTTGGACACTGGAGGCTTTTGATGTTTGGAAAATGTTTTTGGATTTGATATGCAAAATTTTTTGGATTTGGATATGATAATGCAAAATAAACATTTTTTTGAATTTTTGGGATAAGTAAGTGATATGAAAACCAAGGTTTATGCAACTATATTTTATGCAAACTAGAATCATGCAAGGACAAGGTTATGCAACCTAAAGCTATGCAAGATGAGGACTATAAAAAATAAAGAGATTCAAAAGGAGCTTTGAATTTTGAGGAAAATCTATGGAAAATATAAGGCTAATAGTCTAATATTACAAGCATGAACATTGGTTCTTGACCAAGAAATAAAGGACAAAATCAAAAGGAAAATTTGATAAAAAGGACCAAGTCAAATCCATTAGGACATAGATAAAATTTGTCTCAAATTAAATAATCAAAGGAAAATGATAAAATGACAAAGGTCAAGATCCTTTATTCATCCAAAAAAAAGAATACTCTAGGAATCATTTTTGTTTTGATTTTCAAAACATCTTAAAGGTTCTAGGTTGAAAATGAGGGTTATGATGGGATCAAAATGAGGGCTATGCAAGGACCTAGATTCACACAATAATCAAGGTTATGATAGGATGAAAATAAGGACAATGAGGATCAAAGTGAGGATTAGGATATGTAAAATCCAAAGGCCTTAGTGCAAAACGAGAATAATATTGAGATCAAAATGAAGACGATGCAATATGCAAAAATGATCCTAAGTGCAAAATCATAATTATGCAAAGATTATGATAAGGACATGATATGAAAATGCAAGATGAATATGAAAAATTATTTCTAAGAGAAATGACATAAGATTGCAAGGCAAAAATTTTGAGTTTCCATGATTTGCAATGTTTTGGGACAAGTTTTACAAGTGTATGTTTGCAAAATGTTTTTGAAGGTTTTGGACAAGTGTATTGTTTTGGAAAGTTTTTGAAGGTTTTTGACAAGTGTGTCAAGTTTATTAATTTGGAAATTAGCTTGATTAATGTGAAATACTCATGCAAGACACAATAGATAGAATGGTTGTTGTTACAAAAGAGAACAAACACCACAACCTAGGTTGAAAAGACAATATCCACTAAATTCTCACTTGAACTAAAGTAGAAAACCTAAGTAGAAAACCTAGAATCTTGGTAGAATAGATTCCCTCATATAGTGCACTCACTTCTTGGGCATACCAAGATCCACTTTCTAGGTAGCATCACTTCCCAAGGAAAATTTGTCTCTACTTAAGACCGCAAAAGCATGAGATGTCTTTATAGGCATGGGTGATCCTTTGAGCTAGTGTATAGAAGGATTTTGGCCATTACAATATGTTGAAATAATTATTGAGAAACAAGACACTGAGAGGGGTGTGGGGGTGGGGATGAATCAGGATTCATAATTTTTTTATCCTTCAACTTAACTTCATTCACCATATTGGTGGTTGTCCCTTTGGTGAAATGGTGGGGCTTCTTGCATGTAGGGCCTACAACCAAGGTTCAAGTCCCCAAAAGGCCATTCTCTACTGTGGATCTTAATTGAGAATATTTTTTCATTGACCCTTGGTGAAATAGTGGGGCTTCTTGTTTGTATTGCTTACAACCAAGGGTTAATAAAATAAAAGGGCTTGTCCTTTTGTTGAAATGGTGGGGCTTCTTTCCTGTAGGGCCTACAAACAAGGTTCAAGTCCCCATAGGGCCATTCTCTATTGTGGATCTTAATTGAGAATGTCTTTCCATTGACCCTTGGTGAAATAGTGGTGCTTCTTGCCTGTAGTGCTTACAAACAAGGGTTAATAAAATTTAGGGCTTGTCCCTTTGGTGAAATTGGTGGGGCTTCTTTCCTATAGGGCCTATAGCCAAGGTTCAAGTCCCCACAAGGCCATTCTCTACTGTGGATCTTAATTGATAATGTTTTTCCATTGACCCTTGGTGAAATAGTGGAGCCTCTTGTCTATAGTGCTTACAACCAAGGGTTAATAAAATTTATAGGGCTTGTACCTTTGGTGAAATGGTGAGGCTTCTTGCTTGTAGTGCCCACAACCAAGGTTCAAGTCCCCATAGGGCCATTCTCTACTATGGATCTTAATTGAGAATGTTTTTCCATTGACCCTTGGTGAAATTGTGGGGCTTCTTGCCTGTACTGCTTAGAACCAAGGGTCAATAAAATTTAAGGGCTTGTCCCTTTTGTGAAATGGTGGGGCTTCTTTCCTTTAGGGCCTATAGCCAAGGTTCAAGTCCCCACAAGGCCATTCTCTACTATGGATCATAATTGACAATGTTTTTCCATTGACCCTTGGTGAAATAGTGGGGCTTCTTGATTGTAGTTCTTACAACCAAGGGTTAATAAAATTTAAATAAAATTTGAGCTCTTGAATTATTTTCCCACTAGGCTCCCTATGCATGGCTTTGGCTTCAGCCCCTGTGCCTAGCTTGGCTTTGGCTTTGGCCCCTTCTGGCTCCCTGTGCCTGGCTTCAACTTCAACTTCAACTTTGACCCCTAGCTTCAATCCAACTTTTGTGCCTGGCTTTGTCTTCGGCCCTTATGCCTAGCTTGGCTTCAGCTCCTAGGTCATGCTCAGAATCCTATGTCTTGCTTCAGTTCTAGCTTTTTTCTTGTGTTCAGCTTTATGGTGATCCCTTTAGCTTCTAGGGTTTTTTTTCCTAGTGTTGTGGGTGGTTTGGCCATTTCCTATGCTAATGTGGCTACCTTTGAGGTTGATATTAGTGGTTTGGTGGGTATTGGTGGTCTTTCTAAAAAGTTAGGGTTTCATGAGACTATGCATTCAGGGCTGTCGATTATGGTAAGTAACCCATTAAATATTGATTTAAAATATGATATTGTTGATGAGATCTCTATATGTATGGCTGATTTCTTAGCTAATGTTTCTATCTTTCCTTTTAAGGGTTTTTGGCCTTCTTTGTCAGACCTGCATGCATGGATTTCCCATTTTTGGGAACCCACCATTTCGGAGACAACCCATATTGACCCTATGCCTAGGGGTTTTTTCATTGTTAAATTTGATTTTTTTGCAAATAGAGATGCCATCCTTTGCCATGTTTTCAATTGGGAAGAAAAGTTTCCCTTGATGGAAAAATCTTGGTATAATTATTTCAACCCATTGACATAATCTTTTAATAAGTTCCTTGTGTGGATTAGGCTATTGAATCTCCCCCTTCACCTTTGGGTAGATCCTATTTTGGAGGAGGTGGGGAAAGCCCTTGGTGGCTTCTGCATGATAGATAAGGATTCTTTCAATGTGTTTTGAATGACATATGCTCGCATTTTGGTAGAGATTGACATTTCTAAGGGACTCCCAAAAATGATTTTAGTGGCTTCTAGATTAGGATCTTGGAATATCATTCTTGACTATGAGGATATCACCTTCCACTATAGGAAGTGCCACATGGATGGTCACTTGGCTATAGGTTGCTTCGCTGGTAAATCTAGATCAAAAATGCCCCCTTCTTGGTGGAAGGGGGTCTCAGAAGATCACTACATGGTCCACAAGGTCTTCCCTATGGGGGATGATGACTCTCTTCATGATAATTTGGTGGTGGATTTAGTTTCTATTCTTGGCATTTTGGAAAAGGATCATCCTTTAGCTCCTTTGGTTGTAGCAGATTGATCTTTATATTCTACTATCCTGTCTTCTGGTGATTTGATGAAGAATCCTCCTTTGGTTCCTTGTGTGGATGTAGCTAGTCTATCTTTGGATTCTTCTATCTTGATTTCTGGTGATTCAAGGGTGACCCCCTCTCTAGCTCCTTCTCAGGTTGATGTTCCTTCTCAAGTTTCAGCTGTAACTTCCTCTACTACTATTTCTTCCCTGGCTTTAGGGGTTTCAGGGTTTTGTTGTGGCTTTGCTAATTCACAAAGCTAGAAGGTTACTAGTTTAGTGGGGGTTGGAAGGACCATATTAAAAGGCAATAAGGTCATGCCCTCCACTTCTATTTTATCAAGGATGGACCCTCATGTGTCTCCTTCTTAGGTTATAGATGTTCTAGTTGCAGTCTCTTCCCTGGTCTTAGGGATTTCTGGGATTGGCTCTGATGTTGCTGATTCAAGGTAGCAGAAGGCTATTGGTTTGGTGGAGGATGGATGGACCATAGTAAAAGGAAAAAATATCAAGCCCTCCACTTCCTCTTTTGATATGGTATTACGTTCTCAAAAGAAGGGATCAAAAGGCAAAACCTAACTAGTTTTTTGGGCCTGTTGTTCTTTTTTTTGTCCCCTGGATTTTTTTGTTGTGTGTCATGGATGGGGACTTTTTTCCCTTTTCTTCTTTGGGTTTTAGGAGCCTAGCCAAAACCTATGTTTGTGGCTATTGTGATGCCACAATGGTCACCTTGTGTTTGGTGATCTATTGTACTAGCCTTTTATTTGGTTGTTGTCCTTTGGCTAGGCTTTAATTGCTTATTTTCAGCCTTTTGTAATGTTCTAACTTGGGTTTAAAACATGTTTCTCTTATCAAAAACTTCATTCACCATATTAACCATCTCATATATAGTTTATGCATAAAATAACTTCAAGTATCAAATGCTGAAATAATTCTAGCTAAATATAAAATCCATGAAATGTAAACACATAACGCAAAAGATTTGGTAAACCAAAAACCCTCCAAGGTGAAGGTAAAACTGGGGTGGGATGACACCCAAAAATCTTCACTACTACAATAAAAAGTTAGCTTGTGAGGACTACAATTTTGATAACTTTTGATTATCTACCCTATGAGGGGTCTCCTATTAAAAGATTTAAGAATATTAGGTCTACCTTGATTAATGTATTTTACACTTACAATAAAGTAAGGACCTAGTTAATAGATTTACAAAGGTCTATTAAAACCACTCTATTAAGATATTTTCCCTAATTTAATCTACCAAAACTTATTCATTACCTAATCCTTCAGTCTACACTTACAATTACTAATAAAAAATCTCCTCCTTCCAATATCTGATTTGATCTCTTATCTGATATAGATTTTCTCTATCCTTTGCTGGTTCATTAGGTCACTAACTCTATTTGCTTCAAAAATTTCTCTTGCAACATCCAAAACTTAACCCCTTTGCATTCTTTACATAATTCACACTCTCTTCTACAATAACTCACTCCATATTCTCATACAAAAATAGGGTTTGAATCTTCCTATTTGAAGAAATCTTTAGAGTCTTCTGGAATAAAATCAAGGATCTATACATTTCCTTTTTTTCCACTTCATTTGATTGGTTATCCATTCCTTATAGAGATCAATGATCTAGGTAAAAAATGTGTAACAAGCCTATAAAAAACTCTATGATCATTAAATGTTATTTACCTATCGGCTCAAAATGGTTTACCTAATTTTTTTTAATATTTAAAACATTTATGTTCACTTTGGATCAATCAACACATACTATTTCTAATGCTTCGTTGTAACCATTCTACCTATTGCTACTCAACCTTAATTTACTTATCTCTTTATGTCTAAATTGGCATCTATGTGTTCATGTCTGCTTGACATTAACTATACTCAACTTACATTAAAAATCCTCAGTGATCAAATAATTTCTTAGATCTTATAGAGCTTGACATATACATGACTATTTCCAAGTCTTTACATGACTCAACCAATATAGAATAGCTCGGTCATAGTGATGACTACCTGACTCTACCTTATTTATGACTAAGTGTTTGAAATTAATAGACAAAAAAACTTAGAGAGACCAATGATCTCCAACTTTGAAATTAGTGGCAAAAACATTTTTTCATGATTACATCTTTACAATAAAAGAATAAGAGAACTACCCCTAAGCCTACAACTTAGTTTTTATAGAACTTCAAAACTTTTCTTTACAATGTAGTACATAGTTTACATGAATCAATAATAGTATGATGTAGCTTTATCATAACTCATCATTTTTCCTTCTTATCATCATTCCCCCTTTATGAAGCACATCTTCCCCTTGTTTTTGACACTTACGTCTATTGCTGGGGCATCTTCTACTTGGTAGATGGAATCAAACCATATTCATCAATGAATGGTTTATGGGTTTGAATAATCATGGAAAGAGCACGATCCCATGTGTTTCTTAGTGATTTCAAAACTTGAATCTTAATATCTAGGTTCTCTACTAAATCAATCAATTTTTTAGCAATCAAAAGAGTATGATCTCTTTGAACTTGATCCTTTGCTACAATAACCTCTCATTGATAACCTTTAAGTGAGGAATCAACATAGATTGTATGGAGATCAATTTGACTCACATTCTACTATCCACTGTGTGTTGAGATTAATTAACCCAATTGACTAAGTGATAGATCCTCTTGATAACTTCATGTAAGCTTGAATCCTTTGAATGTTTTCCTAAATTTCATGTGTAAACATTGACATATCACAAAGAATATTATATAGATCTTGTACCTTCTTGAAATGTTCTTTTAGGTTCTATACAAGTGTTTATGATTCTAGTTTTCTCACTACAATGACAATAGAAAATTTCTCCAAAACTTTTTTCCCAAACTTCTTTACTGACTAGGCCATCAGTTTGTCATTTGCCTCAATATCGTCAACATTAACTTTTTCAATGATTTGTATTAATTGAAATATTATGGGGGCCTATTCATCAATATTCTATATATCAAAGGTGTCAACAAATATATCTTTGATATAATGCAACACTTGTTTTTGTTGTTGTTCTCACCTTGATGTTTCTTCTTGTCTTTGCTTTCTTGCTAAGATATCTTACAAGATGATAGTTTGTTCAAATGTGAGATTTGTTAGATCCCATTTTGGCATTTCTATCACTTCATCTAAGGTAAAAAAATTACCTAGAGAACTATCATTTTTCTTTTTTCCTTTCCCTTCCTTTTGAGTGCTTCTTCTCAACACTGCTTGAGTTGTATTAGGTGAGGGGGTTTCCCAACTTGAACTTTCTTGTATTTCATTGCTAGGAACAATAATATTAACACTTGATACTATTTAAGAAAATAAATTCTCTTGTTCTTTCTCCTCTTATTTTTGTGTAGTCTTCTTATTTCCCTCATGATGAGGTCCTAAGACATGTGGTCCTATTTGACCTGTAGTAGATACCTCTCCATTTGTTTCCTATTATAGTTCCTTGGCTTCTATTACTAGTGTTTTGGTTTGAGAGGCCTCTTATAGTTGTTGTTTAATCTGCATTATTTGATCATTGAAATCAACAATTTGGACTTGTATGTCTCCTTATGTAGGATACTATTATATTTGATGTAATATAGTAGTATCATGAATAGGTGATATATTAACTAGTGGGCTCAACATACCTGAATCTTTTTCATCACTGTGATCATCTTCAATGGTTACAATGCTCACTTCTTTCTCTTATTTATCTTCTCCTATAGTCAATCCAAAAATACTTTTCCACAATAACTCATTTTGATGTACAACAACCTTAATTTCATTTTGAAAAATCATTAATGCTCTATATTTAGGAAGAAATCAGTTCTTATACTTCTCCATAAATGTTTTATTTTCCTTATTTGTCAACTTAGGCATTATTTTTGCTAGCATGCCCTCTCTTATTTTCCTCTCAACTTTTATTGCTTATTGCCATTTGACATCAATACTACAATATAAATCTCTAGGAATTTTGTGCTCTATCTCTATAGGTGCTAACTTTTTCTTAGCCATCATCTCTAACATGGCTTCTTCAACCTTAGTCTTGTTAGCATCACTTAATGTTCAAAAATTTACATATATAAAAATAGATAGACCTGCAAAGTTTCTCGTGTTATCACATACTTCATCAATATTCTTAGGATTTGTATGTACAGTGACTTAGTGGTGACTAGGTTCATTAAACTCAGTCCTCTTTGCATATTCCTCTTCAAATTCCTTTAGCCTTAATAATATTCTCTTTGGCTTCTCTCTAGTGGTTGTCATTTTCTTCTTAGCTGCACTAATAACACTTGGAACTTTTCTTAGTTTTGTGATCTTTACCACTCGCTTCTTTAGTAGTGGTTCAAGACTAATACCCTAGTTCTTGGTCTCTGTGGTGTAGGAAGAGAGAGGGGCTTGAATATTACATTATTTGTAACCTTTTTCTCCTTAGGCTCAACTATGTTGTGCTTCTTCACTGGTGGGATGACTAGTGCTAGGGCTTTTCCTTGTTTCTCTAAAATTTCCTCCTCTTCCTCTTCACCATTGCCATTTCCTTGATCTTCTCTAAGTCCTTGAGTAATCATTAAAATTTATTTTCCTTTGGACTGTGTGCCTAGCTTCTCTTCTAGGTCTTCAATCATCTTCTTTCTCTTATTATCAGTAGAAGACAAAGGGTTTGACCTTTGCATCAAATTCCCCATTAAGTAGTGCAATAATAGATGCGCTCACATCATTGTTATCAATTTCATATCCAAAAGGTTTAAACTAGGATTTCCTTGCCTTATTTGTGTGTACAAATGTGTTAACTATATCAACTAGGAAACATATAACATTAATGCTTCTCAACTATTGATGTTGGGATCCTTAGTCTCTTTCTAATTTTCTGTTTGAATTCTTCAAAATATCCATCTAGAACATTCTCAATATTTTCTCCATAATCTTTTATATATTCAAAAATTTGTCTTGTAATAGGTCTACCTTGTTCCCATACAATATTTCCAATAGCTAGAAAATAGACTTGAGTGTAAAATAAAATACACAACCAATGATTTGAACTTACATATTGAATTATTTTATTTCTCGATTGATGCTAGGTTCTCTACTAGTTGTAACTATTGCAACTTGGTGAGATCATATTCATGATCCTTGAACACAATCTTCCATGCATGATCAACTACCATACATGACACACTTTTAGTTTGCTTGATTGTTAATATGTGTGAGAGATTACTCTCACTACAAACTTAATTAATGGATATGTGATGGTTTAAATAGACAAGCCATATCCATTCCACTCAAAATTTATTTTTTCCTTAATTTTTTCTCTTCTCTAACAATGCATTATCTTCTTCTGGTCAAATGTGGGATACCTAGTGACATCATGAATCATTTTCTTTGTAATTTTGACCAGCCAATTTTCTAGCCATAGTTCCATGTCATGAATTATGCTCAGAACTACCTTTATCCATTCAATCTTCAAATTTCTTTGAAAATATAGGGTACAAGTTAACTGTTTCCTCTCAACAATTTTAAACTCATCCTTCAATATATCTTCATTAGACAATTTCTGATATGCCACACTAATCTCATAGTCTCCTACTTTACTAATTTTGCACATGTAATAACTTTGTACATCATGGATCATAATAAATTTTGGTTGAATCAATGATAGTGCATCCATTGAATCTCCTTTCATGGAAATTTTAGGAATAAGATGATACTTAGGTGGAGGTCAAGTGTCACTCTTCACCAATTGAACATTACTTACATCTTTTCCTTGATTTTTAACTATAGATGATGATGATTCCTTTTTCACATGTTAGGGTTTTGAAAATTTTATTTTTGAACAACTTGGCACAACTAGAAATCAATACTTGATGACACTTTCACTTCTATTCTACTATAAATCACCTTAAAATTGCTTTGAAATTTTCTCAAATCTCTCTATTCTCTTGAAATATGAATGCAAGGTGTGTATAATATCTTTAAATCCTTGATATATACCTCCATTCATTAAAATTAGGGTCTCCATAAATGTTGTGTCCTCTATTAGGTGGAGTCTAGCTATCTTGATCATTACAAAACTTTCTGAACTCAGTCTCCATTATGTAGCTTGATCAATTTCATACCACTCAGCCTATACACTAGTTTGGCATTGCACTTGTTCCATATTGCAATACTTGGTCAATATAGATAGTGTTTTTGATGCTCAACACCTAAAATATAAATGATTCTTGTGCACTATTCTTTCCATAGATCTATTCTAATGCATCTTTTTTTATGCATATATGAACTTTTGCACAATTTATGTTAGGAACTAATGTAAGATAAGTCATTTAGTGCATAGTTCCTTACATACCTCTCTTAATCAGTTTGAGGTGGTGCGATCACCTTCTTTATTGGATTGGGTGATCTCAACTTCATTTGTTCCACTACTTCCAACTTCCACATTTTTCTTCCATGTTTGATTCATCTCTTCTTCTTTTTTCAACATCTCTTCCCTTACCCTTGATGTGATCATTGTTTGGTACTAGTGCTTAGGTTTTGCAATTCCTTTTCATATGTCCAACCTTATGACAATTGGAACATACTTTATGTGGTGTATTGTTTTTCCTTCTCTTTGTCCAATTTTCATATGATCTACATTCATATGCTCTATGTCCACACTTTTGACAATTGTAGCAATATCCCTCAAATCTAGGTACAATAGATATATTTCTCATCCTTGATCTACACTCATGTATTTAATGTCCTTTTTTCTTGTAACAAAAAAAATTACCAATAAACTTAGGTTTAGGGTTTTGCATACCTTTCTTGCTTGTACAAATGTTTGTAGTATGTCAAAGTTTACCACAATAATAGCATGTAGGTTTCCTTTTTAATTATTCATTCCTTAGCTCTCCACTTTTGGATGATTCTCATTCCTTAGTAGATGAATGTTGCTTTATATGTCCTAATCCAAAAGTGTTACTAGCTGACCTAGGTGATCTCTTCATCTCTTCAAAATGTTTTATTGCTTCACTGGGCCTTTTTTTTTTTTTTTTGGTTTGATTAGACTGCAGGAATCGAGTGCAGCATGATCCCCCCTATAAATTGCAGTGTGCCAAGTAAACATTTTAACGTGATCGGTAGCACTGGCGTGACACGCCCACTAGCACTAAGGGGACAGGGGAGACTAGAACTCGTGACCAACCTTCTATCCTACTAGGCTTGTTCATTCTTTTGTAAGTTCTTTTTCTAATTTTAACTCATTCCTTAGTTGATCATTTTTTGATCTTAGATTTTTCTATCTACATATCTTTCTTATTTAATTCTTGATTTTCAAGTATGAATTGGTTCATCATCTCTAGCTAAGTATTTGTAAGCTTTTGTACCTCAGATGATATTTCTTCAAATCTAATAGCTAATTGTCTTTTGTTTTCCTCAATCATAACTTTGTCTTCTTCAAATTTCTTCTTTTGTTCAATTACTTCATATAGCCTTACTAATTGAATTTCATCTTCTATTTTCAATCCTCTAACTTCTTCATTCAAGATACTATTCTTCTCTAGTAGATTTTTAATGGCTACATCACTTTTATTAAAATTTCTAATTATGTCAACACTCCTTGTTTATCAATTTCTCGAGATAGTGTGTCATTTTTTTGAATGGCCATATCTTTCCTCTATCTTAGGGATTTTGTAAATTCTTCTCTTGCTTCTTCAAGTTGTAGTAGTATGAGTTGGATGCCAATCAATTTATTACAACAATGATCTTTCTAAGTTTGCAAGCCTCCATCTCCAAGATTTGAGCTCTTAACTTGTTAGACTTTTTTGAAGAGAACCCTTCTTTGATACCAATCATTGGAAGACTAACTAGGGAAAAAGATACTTGGGGGGGGGGGGGGGGGGGGGGGGTTGAATAAAGATCTATAAAAAATTTATCCTTCAAACTAACTTAGCTATATTCACCATATTGACCATCTCATATCTAGTTTATGCATAAAATAGCTTCAACTATAAAATGCTAAAATAAATCTAGCCAAATATTATTGTGAGTGGAGCTTGATAAGACTCAAAGGTTTATTTGGTGTAGTTTTCTCCCAATATTATTTCTATGAGAATTTGGGGGTAGTGCCCCCAAGATGGGGTCAAGGGGAAGCACCCCTACAAGGTCTTTGGGCAACACTCCAGGTGCATTCCCTATTACAGTACAAGGTAGGGTCGAGGGGCAATGCCCCCTTGGGGTTTTTGGTTGGTAACATCCTTGAAGCCAAAATGCCCTTATATTATAAAAGGCATTGATTTCTATTTTTTCTATCATTCTAGCCATAATTTTGTAAAAAACAAAAAAAATTGTATAAAAAGGCTCAGGGTTAGGGATTTTTAATAGTGTGTGATGCAAAAATTGGTCCTTGTGGTGGTATTGAGCTATAAGGGATTATAGATTTTAATCAGGTTGTAGTCACTAGATAATAATAATATTGGACTTTTGGTTGGTGGATGTAATCCAAGGATTGGGTGAACCATGTTAAATCTTGGTGTCTTGTGTTCTCTTCTATGCAATCTATTATTTTTTGATATTGCTTATATTTGAATGTAACTAATATTTTTGTTTGAGGTTAATCCTAATAAGTAGTATCAGAGCCACACATTCATTGTATTTTATAGCTAGATCATCATCATTTTTTCCTTAGTGATCCTCTATAGGAAGGTCTCATCATTGAGTGGGAGTGATGGAAGACAAGAGTAAGCTAAGGGTTGACTAGTTTAATGGGTAGAACTTTCAGTTATAGAAAATGAAAATGGAGGACTATCTTTATTAGAAGGATTTATGGAAGCCATTGGAAGGAAAAACCAAGAATCAAAGATCTATGACAAATGACGACTGAGATCTTTTAGACAAAAAGACATGTGAAAATATTTGATTATGCCAGGCACCATTAGTGGCATTTAATATTACAAAAGTGAAGATGATAGAAGAGTTGATGAAAAACCTAGTGAAACTATATGAAAAGACCTCCACTTCAAATAAAGTATTTCTCATGAAGCATTTATTTGATAAGAAAATGAAAAAAGATGGATCTATTATAGTTCATTTAAATGAGTTTGATACTATTACTAGTTAGTTATCTTCTGTGGGTATCAATTTTGATGAAGAAATTAGGGCTCTCTTGATTTTGTGTTCTTTCCTAAAATTTGGAATGGCATAGTAATGGCTATAAGTAATTCCATTTTTGGATCTAATACTCTCAAATATGATGATGTGATTGGTGTTATATTGAGCAAGGAAACTTGTAAGAAAACCTCTAGTAGGTCTACATCAAGAAGTGCTTTGAATGCATAAAGAAGAGGTATAATTATTTAGAGAGGAAATAATTCTAGAAATCATAGGGAATAAAGAGGAAAGTCAAAGGGGAAGAGGTCTTAATTCAAAGGACTGAGAGATTGCTGGTAAAGTGGTAAAACAAGGCATAAGAAGAAAGATTGCTAGACTTGAATGAACAATGAAGGATATAAACTAGAAGGGAACAAGGAGGAAAATGTGGTAAGTAACAAATATGTAGAGGATGCTTTGCTTCTTTTTCTAGAAAGAATTGATGATTCATGAGTTTTAGATTCTGGTGCTTAATTTCATGCTACACCTCATAGAGGTTATTTTATTGATTATGTCCAAGGGGATTTTTGGATTGTTTATTTGGGGGAAAATGAGCCCTATCAAAATGTTGGAAAGGGAAAAGTTAACATTAAGTTGCAAAATGGGAATCATTGGCTTCTACATTATGTAAGACATGTTCCAAGGCTAAGTAGGAATTTAATTTCAATAGGGGAACTTAGCAATGAGGGTTGTGTAGTTACTTTTAATGATAAAAATTGGAAGGTTTCAAAAGGTTACCTTGTAGTAGAAAAGGTGTGAAAGAAGGCACCTTGTATCTTTGTACAGGTTATATTATTCCTTCAACTTTGATTGTTTTAGATAAAAATGAATGTTCAAGAACAATTGTTGTAGTTGAGTAGGGAGAACAAATAATTGATGTAGATTCTAATACAATGCTATTGCACAATAGACTTGGGAACATGACTGAGAAAGGTATCAAAGTACTACATTCAAAGAAAGTTTTACTAGGTCTAAAATGTGTTAATATAAATTTCTATGAAAGTTGTGTGTATGGAAAATAAAAGACAGTGAGTTTTGTGAAGACTGGGAAGGAAAATAAAAGTGAGAAATTAGAGCTTGTGCATATAGATGTATGGGGACCAGCTCAGGTATCTTCCCTTGGTGGCTCTCATTATCTTATATTTATTGATGATACAACTAGAAAAGTATGGGTTTATTTCCTTAGACAAAAATCTGATGTATTTCAAACTCTTAAGAAATGGAAATGCTTGGTTGAAAATGAGACAGGAAAGTAATTTTGGGGAAAAATCACCCAAGATCAAGAAGCTCAAGCACTAGCACAATATGGACCAGTAAAGTATGATCGAAATAATAATATGAAATTGAATTGATGTACATACACACTAAGAGTGCTTGCATATAAAGGCCTCTAGAATGACTAGGAGTTAGCAAAGTGATAAGCCCCACAACTAAGCACATGTCCACTAAGAGTGGATTATCCTCCATCAAGCACATATTTTATTATGATGATTAGAGGATAAGCTTAACATAGGTGTGTCACATAAAATGATGTTATAGATACCATGTGCTTAATTAGAGTGCAAAAAACTATGTTGTCTACATTACAACTTAGATGAATATGAAAACTCCTATGTTGTAGACACCATGTGCTAAAATGAGTTGCTAACTCTTGTGTTGTCAACAAGACAACTCATATGAGTATGCATACTCCTAAATGTCTAACTAATACATAATAAAATTTTTTATTAACCTAAGTAAACTTAAGTAAAGTGTAATAATAATTAATTATTTACACTAACACCCCCCTTAAGTGCAACGTAGGGGAATTCTCTTAAGCTCATGAAAGTTATAATGAAAATGCATGATGGGTCCCGACTACTAGGCCATGTTAGGTACCCATGTACAAATGCAATGCAATCTCTTTGAAAATAGAGAAAGAAGAAAAACCTCATGGGAAAACACTCCAAAAAGAGAGACTAAAACAAGATGCATGGATGGATGGGGTAATTAAGACCCCCCTTATTAGAAGATACATCATGTATATACAATAGAGAAGTATGAGAAGGACAAAAACCATAAGAGGAAAAAGTCTCCCCCATAAAATAGAAGAAGAAAGGAGACAAGGTAGTTGCCCCCCCTCCCCCCCCCCCCCCCCAAAATGTAGAATGTTGATCAGTGATAGCTGCTCCAAAATGAATGTAGAAGTTGATCCATGACTGTTGAATAATGTTCCTCCCTTTATGAAGAAACAATGTCATAAGTACATATGAGATACTTCCCCAATTTGTAGAAAGAATCCTAAAGATGAATGGTGTCTCTAAAAACTTTTGAACTATCCTATGTCAATAGTAATAGTTTCCCTTACCAACATTGCTAAGAAGAACAAGTTTAGATCTAGCAAGGATGGATGTAAAACATGTCCCAAAGAACCAATGATCTACTTGAATGATAAATAAACCTCCTACAAATGCTGTACATAAGGATCCACAATCATATCAACCTTCTAAGACTGATCATGTAGAGAATGGATAGAAAGGTTAGAGTATTCACTCTCAACAACTGAAGAAGGATCTTCTTCATCAAAGAGAAGATGTATATCATCAATAATATCTCCCAAATCTGCTATATAGGACTGCACAAACAAGCCTAAAATATTTATTATCTTGTCATCCCTTAATGCTAGAACTAGAAGACCAAGTGTACCTAGCTATACTAAATTACATGGACCTATCACTATAGCAATGTATGCATGTGGAATGTGTTAATGCTATGACCTTGTTCTTCATCTGTGAATGAGATCCCACATATCAGAACTTGTTGAATCACTATCACTGTTGTCACTATCAATTTCCACAATGTATAAAGTATAGAGAGGATCAGAGGATATACCAGGTGAACTTTCCTCAAAGTGAACATTCTTCTCAGTGAATATCTCATGAGTCTCAAGATCCATAAGTCTATATTCCTTAACACTTTCATCATATCCAATGAAATTACAAGGCTATGGTGGTGGTGCCTTGCATTCCCTTGAAGATATGCATGCCAATGTTGGACAACGAAAAACTCTAAAGTGTTTCACAACTAGTTTTCTTCCACACCATGCCTTTAAAGGAGTCATTCCATCTAAGACATTATGATGAGATCTATTAAGGATGTGATTGGGACTGCTTATAACTTCAACATCAAGTGATGGATCAAGAGACTTAGCTTGAATCATGCAACTTGCCATTGACTTTAGAGTTCTAATCCTTATTGCCTCATTGCTATTACATTTTTCTTTTCTAGACTAAGTTCTACAAGATTCTAAAGATCAATACCCTCAAGATCACAAAAGTCTCTATGTCTTGAGTTCACATATCTAAATTCATTTTCCATACAAAGGACTTTGATGGCTTCACTTGATTACTTCTCAACGTGACTCTTGAAGGCTAGAAACTTATCAAACACTTCATTATTGTGATTAAGAAAGTAGACTCATGTGTAGTGTGAAATCATCAATGAAAGTGAGGATATAGAAACCTTTGCTAATTGATGTCACTATAAAAGGACCTTCTAGAGCCATGCGAACAAACTCAAGAACAACTAATGCTCTCCAAGACTTCCCTTTGTCAAACTTCTCTTCTAGATGCATATCCATTGAACAAGTTGAACATTCACACGTAGAGAAGTTGATTGTAGGTAGACCTTTGAAAATATTTTTTGAGCTAAGTTGATGAAGATAGAAGAAGGAAAGATATCTATACCACTCATGCCATAATTTACTTTTTTATTGTGATTGTGTCAACAAGGCATGTGAAGTAGACTTAGGCACAAAGTGGGAGAAAGAATAAAGCCTTATGTCATGATTGAATTTACCCACTGCAACCAATGAATCATCCTTACTATTTCACACTATTACTGAATCAAGAAGGAACTAAACTTTATTTCCACCTCCATAGTGAGTGATTTGGTAAATTGAAAGGAGATTAGTGCTAAGGTTAGGAACATTAGAGAATTCCTTTGAACTCTCCAATTTCCATCTCAACTTGTTCTTTTCCCTTCAACTTCCACTTGTGCATCACTCCCTACAAAGATGTGAGGTACCTTAGACTACTTCAATGAAGAAATTTGTCCTTTTGAAAAATCCATATGATGTGAGGCACTTGAGTCAAGAATCCATTCCCTTGAAGAACTTGAACTGGCCATAAGTGCTTTCCCTTTTCCCTTTGAAGTGGATGGATTTGAATCCTTGGAAGCATTTGACACATTGATTTTGTTCTTCCTAAGTAAGTTTTCCAACTCATCTATTCTCTTAGTCTTGCAATGATTCTCATCATGATTTGGTTTCTTGCAATATACAAAAAATAGTTTATCCTTCCTATTGTTGTTTCCCTTCTTGTTGGAAGAAGAATTGCCTTGTTGTGAGTAGAATGATTGTTGTATCTTTGATTTTGATTTTGGCTTCCACTACTTTTTCTTATTGTTGGTGAAAATTTTCTGCCTTGATTTATTTGGTTCTCATTACTAGCCACCAATGTTGTAGACTTGAATGAATTGATAATTCCCATATCTATCAACTTGGATAGTTCCAACATCAAATTTTTTGCAAATGAATCCAATGTAGGCTTAGTGAAGGCACTTCCCATGGTCAACTTGTGACTGTTGTAACTCAAAACAAAAGATGCATACTCTAAAGGTAACCTCTTCAAGATGCGATGAATAAATCTATCATCCTTCATGGGATTACCACAATCCTTAAGTAGTGCTCTTAATTCATTGGCTTTGTTGACATAGTCTTGAATTGTGTCAAAATTCTTAAGATCCAAGAGAAGTAGATCATCCTCAATTTGGAATCCCTTTTCCTCATCCGCCTTACCATACAACCCTTCAAGTTTCTCCCAAACACCCTTGGCATCCTTAAAGTTGGAAATGTGGAAGAAGAGATCTCTATGAACACCCTCCTAATAATTCCTAAATCTTGGTTGTCTTTAAATTGCCAATCAACTTGTGCAGCAACATCAATGGGCTTTATAATTGTAACATCAACATATAGATTTAAAACTTTTTCCATTAGTGTACTCTAACATCAACATATATATTTAAACCTTTTTCCATTAGTCTACTACATAAAATATCTTTCCATGTAGTATAGTTGTGTGAAGTTAAAAGTAGATTTTTAGGTGAACCCATGATGCAAAAAATTAAAAGAGCACAAGGGAGAAAGAGAGACACAAGAACAGAAGACACATTCCCCTATTCACTCAATCAAAGAACCCCCCAAAAAGTGATTCTTTTGGCACTTCATATGTAGTGAATTTACAATAGGCCACTTGTCAAAATGGACAAAAGTGGGCTTTTGATTTTTTTGTTTACAACCTCCTTCTAGAGTTCAAATATGCTATTTAGCAATGTATCTTAGATGTACAACAATTTTGAAGTTTAATCAAAGTAATACATTGTGATAAAGGATCTATTTCTAAAAGTGGAATTTATGTCCACACAAGCATATAGTTTGATTGCAGATCTAGAAAGTAGATGAAAAATTATGCACTTTTAAAAAAAATGGAACCTAAATATGTGTCTAGATGACCCCAAACTAAGCCTTTGAAGTTGAAAAAATTGGGATTTACGATTTGTAGAAAAATTTAGGAATAGAGATCTCAAACATTTTTTACCAATGTGTAGATCACAAAATTCTACCCCAAAAAAAAAATTGCTCAAAAAAAGGAGCCGATATGAGGGAGATATCATTGTTTGAAAATCACCTCTGTAATTATTTTTCCTAAATTGCTGTCGTCGCACCTCTAAAAATCAATTGACTCTAGATTTCGCCTTAGATGTCCAATTTTGATGAAAAAAGAGTCAATTTGGGGATTTTTTGACCTTCTGAATATGATGCCAATATCTAATTTGCACCAACAAGCTCCAATCTTGTTCTGCAAAAAATCTTTCCTATTCGCCTAAAAGATCAATTTTTTTAGAGAATTTTAAAAATAAAATGGAAATTTGAAAAGAAAAAATGTAAAGATGCAAAAATATTCAAATTAAAAAAATTAATTGCATAGATCTAATGAGATCATACCAATTTCACAAATTGGGCCTTCGGGTTCCAGGTTGCAAAAAAAATTTGCCTCAGATTTGACTATGGCCTAGGGTAGGCAAATTAATAGTCAAAATTCACTAAATTGATGCTCCAAATGCAATGGTGAGGTCAGCTTTAGCTCTAGACACTCCCAATAGTTGTAGATACTCCATATCTGAATAATGGTTCTTTGAGAGATGAAGCAAAAATGGTCTCCAATGGCTATGTGAATAGAAGCTCCCTTAGCTCTGATACCATGTAAGAATTTTCCTAAGACAATAATTCAATGCCAAGATCAAGAAGCTTAGTAGATAGCACAAGAGAGATACATAGTAATCAAATGAGAATCTTTTAATGATGATCAAGATAATAATGGATATTAGATAATTGGATATGAGATGAATACACACTAGAGGTGCCTTGTATATAAAGGAAACTAGAATGACTAGGAGTCAGCAAAGGGATAAGCATCGCAACTAAGCACATGTCCACCAAGAGTGGATTATCCTCCATTAAGCACAAGAGTTTGTTCGATGATGAGAGGATAAGTTTACATAGGTTTATCTCATAAAGAGATTCCCCCCCCCCCCTGAAGTGCAACTTAGGGGAATGCACTTAAGCTTACAAAGCTAAATGCAAGATGCAATGTGGGTCCTAGCTATTAGGCCATGTTAGGTACCCATGTACAAATGCAATACTAAAATGCAATGAAATGTAATGCAATCTATCATAAAGTGGAGAAAGAGGGAAAACCTCATGGGAAAAACCCTCCTCCAAAAAGAGAGATAAGTACAATAAAGTAAGATGCATGAATGGATGGAGTACTCAAGACCCCCCATTATGACATACATCATGCATATACAATAGAGAATCCCTCAATGAAATCTCCCCCTTAGTGAAGGATCTTGTAATGATGAGTGTTGGAAGACAAAATAAAATCCAATGCCTACAAACAACATTTTTCCCTTTAGGAAGAAGATACACCAAGTATAAGTACAAGTATGCTTCCCACTATGGATAGGAAGATGGGAGATGGATCCAGATGTAGTATGTTGTGGGTGTTGCCTCTGAAGTTTGCTCATATGCTGACAAGTCCTTGATGAATGTAGATGCCATGAACCAATTTGGTGAGTGCCCAAAAGAAGGTGGCAAAAAAGGAAGCATGTCCATGAATGAAGCTACATCAACCTCCAAAGATGATGAAGTATCCTAATAGAAAGATGTAGGAAGAGAAGAAAAGTAGCTTCCCCTTAATGATGGATGCACACCCATGATAGAAGCTCCTTGATGACTAAAGAAGCTACACCAAGAAAGCAGAATGATGTTCCTCCTTTTAGGAAGAAATGATGCCATAGGTGTAGTAGAGAATACTCTCCAACTAGTAGGAAGAATCCTTAGAAGATAGGATGTCTGAAGAAAGTGAAATTAAATCTCCAAAGACTGATATGTCTCCTCTAAAGTGAAAGAGTCCTTCTCTAATTGATATAAAGAAATGTCCATAGTCAAGTCAATCTTCAAAGAAAGCTCAAGTGGTTGAGGGTCAGAGGGTTCCCTTGCAACAAGTGAAGAAGTCTCCTCAAAAAAGAGAAGATTGATGTCATTAATGATGTCTCCCATGTCTTCAATGTGAGACTCCATGAATAACCCTACAATATCTAAAAGGAAGTCATCCCATGGAGCTGAAGTAGGAAGACATGGTATATCTTGCTATGCTGAATCAAGAGTAGCTATGGCTAGAACTAGATCAGTAGAGTCAACAAGAGTATTAGAATGTTTAATCTCATATGGAGTTGAAGGTACTATAACTAGAGTGATCGAAGATATAATTTCCTCTAGAAATGCAGTAATTGTGGGGTCTCCATATGCTTTCCAAAGAGCCATCCAAATGTCATAAGGATCATTGAACTAGTTAATGATATCAAAGAAATATTTATTGACACTAGAATAAATGACATCCATAATTATTTTAATGGGTTTATGATCATTAGAGGGCCATTCTTTGGAACATAAATAAGGAAATACTTCCTTATGCTCTCTTCTTAGATGATCAATGATCAAGGCATTCCATTTCTAATAGTTCCTCTTTGTCAACCTAGGTCTTACACCAAACTAACATGTGAAACAAAACTCCATGAGATCAATAAATGTATGCACCCCCTAAAATCCAAAAATAATCAATCAACCCCTCTAATGTATTGTTTGGCACTTTATACATAGTTTTTTTTACAATATATCACTTGACAAGTTAGGCCTTAATGGATTTTTGATTTTTCTATTTACAACCTCCTCTTGTAGTTCAAATCTCGAACTTAGAAATTTAGCTCAAAGATACAACAATTTTAAAGATTGATCTAAGGAACACAATGCAAAATAAGACCTATTTTTGAAAGCGATATTTCTATCCACACAAGCCTATAATTTGATTGTAGATCTGGAAAGTAGACAAAAAATTATGCACTTTCAAAAAAAAGGAACCTAGAAATGTGTCCATATGAGCTCTTACTAAGCCTTTGAGGTTGCAAAAATTGGGATTTGCAGTTTGTAGAAAAAATTAGGAATAGAGATCTCAAACATCCTAGCCAATGTGAAGATCATGAAACTCTACCTCAAAACATAAACAATTTCTCGAACAAAGGAGTTTGTATGAGGGAGATATCACTATTTGAAAATCGCCTCTATAATTATTTTTCCTGAATTGCCACTGTCGTGCCTCAAAATTCAAATGACTCTAAATTTCACCTCACATGTCCAATTTTGATGAAACAAAAGTCAAATTTGGGGGTTTTTTGACCTTCTAAATATGATGCCAATATCTGATTTGCACCAGCAAGCTCCAATCTTCACCTGCAAAAAATCTCTCCTACTATTTTGATGTCCAAAATTTTTCTAGAAAATAATGCAGATCAAATTTTTTTGTAGAGATGCAAATAAAAAATGCAGATCTAAAAATTAATTGCATAGATCTGATCACATCATACTAATTCTACAAATCAAGCCTTCAGGTGTCGATTTGTAAAAAAAAATTGCCTCAATTTTGACTATTGCCTAGGATAGGTAAATTTATAGTCAAATTTCATGGAATTGACACTTTAGACACAATGATGAGGTCCTCTTTGGTTCTAGATTCTCCCAATAGTTGTGGATACTCCATATCTAAATTGAGGTCCTCAAAGAGGTGAAGCAAGAATGGTCTCCAATGGCTATGAAATGATACCTCTATGTCTTTGATACCATGTACAAATTTTCCTAAGACAATAATTGAATGCCAAGACCAAGAAGCTCAATAGATATCACAAGAGAGATAATAGTGATCAAATGAGAATCTCAATAATGATCAAGATGATAATGGATATTAGATAATTGGATATGAGATGAATACACACTAGAAGTGCCTTGTATATAAAGGCAACTAGAATGACTAGGAGTCAACAAAGAGATAAACATCACAACTAAGCAGATGCCCTCCAAGAGTGGATTATCCTCCATTGAGGAAAAAAAGTTTTTGTGATGATGAGAGGATAAGTTTACATAGGTCTATTTCACAAAGATATTTTGTAGACACCATGTGCTCAAATAAGTTGCTAACTCCTATGTTGTCAACAAGACAACTCGTGTCTATGCATATTCCTAAGTGTCTACATGACAACTAATATGCTAAAGCATTAACCTAATTAATCTTCAGTAAAGTATAATAATAATAAATTATTTACACTAATAATAATGGTGGTGAGTATTGCAATCATGAATTTGAAGATTATTTCTCCACTAATGGTATTTGTAGACAAAAAATTATTCCAAAGACTCCACAAGAAAATGGAGTAGCTAAATGCATGAATAGGACTATAATGGAGCATGCAAGAAGCATGAGGTTACATGTAAGTTTGACTTAAAACATGTGGGTAGAGGCTATTAATACTACTATATACTTGATTAATAGAGGTCCCTCTACTCCTTTGGTTTGTGGTATTCCAAAGGAAGCATGGACTGGTAAGAAGGTGAGTTATTCTTTTCTCAAAACCTTCAGTTGTGAAGTATTTTCTCATATAGATTTTGAGAATAGAAACTGTTGGTCTAAATTTTTGCATGATAAAATTCCTTTTTCTAGGTATAAAAATTTAGATTATGTCCATTAATGGTGAATAGGGTTTATGGTCTTTGGTCATCCATATTTAGAAACCTTTGAAAAAATTCGTTAAAACCCTTTGTCTCATTCCTTTTGTAATTTTCGGGCATGAAACCCTTTTAAAATTTGGGCAAATATTCCTTTTTCTTTTGAAATTTTCTCACACCCTCAAGTAACCTTCTTCTTAGGTTCCTCACCATTTAATTTGAATAGATCTACCATTTTTACTACCTCGTCATAAAAAGTTGAGCACTTTTTATACATAGTGAGGTAGCGAGTGCCAAAAAGTTTATAAAATGGGACCGTAAAATGATTTCATGGTGGTCGAGGATTTGTTTTTTGGCCAATTTTTTAGTCCTGTGCACCTTGAAAGTACCATCAAAATAGAAAAAGGGACCTAGTAGAAGTAGCCAGAAGTTGGCACTAGAATAAAGGTATTTCTGATGCCTCGCTACCTCGCTATCGAAAAAACTAAGCATCTTACCATTAGCGAAGTAGCGAGGTGCCGTGAAATCAAAGAAATGGTGGCCTCCAAGTTTCTCAATAATCATAGTTTTTCCAGGTGGCATGATGAGTAATAATTGCTATTGTCAGAAGCAGTTAGTAGGGGCAATGGTGATTTGATGGGTTTTTATTTTTTTGGCATCGGGTTTTATTAAAGTCACCAGAGCTCACTACCTCACTATCAAAAAAATTTGACATCTTGCCATTAGCAAAGTAGCGAGGCACTATAAAATGAATAGCCAGTAGGACCTTAAGCAACGTGGAAAGGTGATTAGGATTATAGGTAAGGTCTTGTTAGATGCTAGCAGTGCAAATTTTCCTACGTCAACAGTGCCCAAGACCCACGCCCCATTCATTAAGTGTATATGGGATTCTGATCGTCAGATCAAAATAGAATCAATAGTCCTCACTATCTTTCTATGGAAAGTTGCAAGTTTCTTAATCTATACAACATAGCGAGTATGTGACCCACCAATTTTTAGGGTACTTTGTGTAGATTCTTTACCTTTGATTTGATCTTAGATCAATGGCCATTGCTATCTCGCCATGAAGACTTGTTCAGATGATATGTATAGTGAGATAGCAAATGAGGGCCCACCACCGTTCTTCTAAGTAATGCAGTAATATATCATCCACAAGATCAAGATCGAATCAATGGCTATTGCTGCTTCACTATGGCAAGGTGCTCATTCTTTATGTATAGCAAAGTAATGACCTATTGACATGTGTCCTCAGTCGCCAGTGGGTCTAGATAGAAGTGCCATCAATGAAGGAGCTATGTACATGGGAAGTTTTCATTGGATTGATTGGCCAACTTGTCAAGTGAAATGCCAAGCTATCTTTCTCCATATCCCATGATCCTAGAATTTTTAAAGATCGACGGAACAAATTTAAATGTAGAAGGTGGTGCAACTCTATGTATTAATTAGACATGAAAGCTTTGCATGTGAGGAAAAACATAGTATAATACAAATTTTTTTATTAGTTTCACCTTACGAAAACAAAATTTTTGAGCCTTTCCTAAGCAGAAGCAATTACTGAAGAAGATTGTGCTGAAGTTTAGCAAGATTGTGAACTAGTTTGTTTGCAAAAAATTTGCAAAAATATAGAGGAAAATGAGGACAAAATTCAAAAAAGTAATCCTACTGTAATCTTAGTAAGTATTTTAGTTCTGTAAATCATAATCAAAGATGCCTCCAAAGAAGGGATTTTTAGGTCAAGCAAATTATTTGGATAGAAATGTACATGATGACTTGCTTGAGTTGCTTCCTAAGTCTATTGTAGAGACAGTGCAAGTTAAAAAGTTGACCTCATTAAACCCTAGGAGGATAGTAGATGGATTGTATGATAAGGGTAACTGGGTCCAAGATGCTCAAACCTCACAAACTAGTTTGAATTTGTTCAAGAAATGGTTTGCAGAAAGGAAATTGTTTGCCCCACATGCCAATATATGGAATTTTAACCTGGGAAAGCTAGTTGTTCCCAGTGTGTTTATGGATTATGATCTCCTTGAGGCCGTGGTGAAGAGTTATGATCAAGCCACTAGGGTAGTGAGAAGAGTAGATGGTAAAATTCTAATCACCATCAGTCCATAATAGATTAGGGAAGTTTTTCATTTGGGACCTCTCACTAGGTATCATGTGCCCATTAATTTGATAAATTTAAAAAAAGAATATATGTTAAAGAAGGATATATTTAGACAAGGTGCACTAAAGTCCCACATTGGCAAAATTGGAACCCTACTGACAATAACATCATCCTCTAAAGAACCTTTCAAGAAAGCATGCTTTAATGCCAGGGTAGTAGAGATATACAGGACCCTATGCTAAGTTTTTGGAGAGGGTGAAGAAGACTTTATTCCTATGAGTTTCATGTATATGATTACTCAAATCTCCTCTTTTGGTGTGGATATAATTTTTGATTTTGCTTCTTACTTGGTTGATGAGATTCACAGTGGATTGGTTGGAATTGCCAAAGGCAAGGTGGAGAAGGTTTGGGGCCAATACTCCCTATTGAAGCACATGTTTCTATTTAAGGGGGCTACATACTTTGGTAAAGAAATGGTTTTGAATAGAGAACAAAAGTAGGAAGCACTGCCAGTTCAATTGTGGAGTGCAGATATGACTAGGGAAGCATAAAATGCTAGTTTTGTTAGATTTTACAAGTACTTCACCTCCAAACTAAGGTGCCTCATATTGAGTGACAATCCCAGGATCCCTAAGGCACCAATGCACCTTTTTAGACCTATGGATAAACCCAATAATCTAAAAGTTTCACATAATTGGGGAGATATCATCCCATATTCAGTTTCAACTGTTATCAAAATTTATGGATTCAAGGGAACACCTCATGTACTACCTTACCAGGTGCCCTTAAAGGTAGGAGTAGCTAAATTTTTGTGGTAGTTGGGAGGAGTAGAAGAAGCCCTTTTGCACAAAAGGGGAACATGATCAATTTTTCCCACTTACATAGTAGCCCACCAGTTTGTAATAACCAAGTAAGGGTGGGTCTTCTTCTACAAATTTTTGGATCAGTATAAGATGGCAGTATCTCACCCTCATTTTTGTGATGCAGAGGGCTTCTTTAATTTGGCTCTTAGGCATAGGATCAAGCTTCATCCAGTTGAGCATGAATTTTATTTCCTTGAAGATGTAATAAGGAATGAGTACTCTCTATAGGAGCAAGAAACAAAGAAAGAAAAATGGAGAGCCTATTCAAAAGTTTTGAGTTTCATTAATTGTTTTGACAAAGATTACAACCCTCTAAGTAATGTTGTAACTATTGTAGATAGAATTAGTAAGCTTATGAATACATTCCCTAAAATAATGGAGGTGATGAATGAGTAAAAAGCAATATTTCATTGATTCTTTTCTAGATAAGGCTAGAGAAATAATGAGGAGATTGGGGTTCACTCCTAATATAGGGGCAAGCCCACTAGTTGTTCAAAGGAGGTTAGGATATACTATTAGTCAGGGTCAAAGGCCCATTGTGGATAAAGGAAAATAGATAGTTGAATCTAGTAGTGCTATTTTTGAAGAAAAGCCTCTTGAACCTTCTCCAAAGAGGAGAAAGATAATAAGGGAAGAGGAACCACATGATGAGAGTTATTCACCTTCCCAAACCCCCATGAGAATTGAGGAGGAGCAACTCACTGATGAGAAAATTGAAAAAATTGGATCATAAGGGGGAGTTTTTGTTACCCAAGTAGAGATTGATGAAGGGAACCCCTAGGAGTCTCCTATGCCAAGTTTTGAGTTGACTGTAGCAAATTTCAAGGGAAGAGAATTAGATCCTATTTTGGAACAAGCCAATCAACAATTTTTGTTTGATGATAATTTTGTAAAGTCAAGGGCTTTCCATCAGTTTGCTTGGAGGGAAAACATACACATTTTTTAGGAAACATGTAAGAATGTGAAAATAGAGCATCCAGAAATGGATGAAGCCTACATTCAAAATCAAATAAAGGAACAAATGATTCAAGAGTTCTAGAATATAACCTTTGAAGAAGGGAGATAGATGTTAAAGGCTGCATATATTTTGTTATTGCCCAATTGGGACATTGTTGATGCCTTGATTTTTAATTATGTGTCAAATAATTTGGGATTTCAAGATCCAAATAAAATGAAGTTCTTGGGAATTGCATTCAGTAATGACCAAGCTGCTCTTGTTATGAGGTTATTAAGAAGAAGATCTAGGGCTGTTCCATCACAACTTGATGATTCAAGACTAACATGAAGTATCATTGTAAGGAGAGTTGTTGATACCTCACATGTACAGGCAGCCCACACAAATGTGGATTATTCTCAATTTGCCTTGGCTACTGGAGAGAGGGAGGAAAAGGAAACGGTTGAGCTACAAAGAAAGTATGAGGTAGTTGTGGATGCCTACAATAAAGAGGTAAATAGGAGAATTGAACTTGAGAACAAGCTAATGGGGAGGTCCACAAGACCAAGAATAACATACCCTCACCCCCCAGTGGAACTTTTTAAATCCACTCCCTTCATAGAGGTACCTGATACACCCCAAAGGCTAGAATATTATACTACTGAGGACTTTGACGAAGAAAAGAATAAACTATGGGCTTTGCATGTGGAGTTGAATGTGAAATATGAAGAAAAATTAAGAAAAGCTCTTACATATTTGGGAGATAAAATTGAATTGCCACTAGTTTATGATCATTTGGCCAGGGTGATTAGTATCTGGGAGGAGTTGAAAGCCAATGATGAGGCTTTAAAGCCTATCATGAATAAATGGGTGAGAAGGGAGAAAGAAATGACATTTTTGTGTTTCTCTATCATAAATAATTCTTATGATCAAATTGAAAAAACCTTAGATATTGTTTCTAATCTTGCTAATTTTGACAACAAGAGGATTCATTTATAGAGAACAATAGTAGACTACTTGAACAAGTACAAGAGCCAAAAATTCAATTTGTTTCCTCATGCCCCAGATAAAAGAAATAATTTGAAAAACAAAGATGAATGGGAAAAGAAACTTGATGATATTTTTTGTTTAAGGATGAATAGAATTATAAATGAAACAAGGCATGCATGGTGGGCTACCACAATAGAAGAAATGGTGAAGGCCCAAATATTATTTGATTCTTTAAAGTAGGAATTTGTTGCTATTGATAATGAGGCTGAATATGTGTTAAAAAGACAGAGGGATATTTTGCAATTCAATTGGCCAGATGGTACACTGTTTGACAAGTGGATGGCAGAAATAGCTCCCAGTGAATAGTTGGAGGAAATAGAAACTGACAGTGATGAGGTGCAGGGTGATGAGATCCAAATCATTGACACCATCACTACATAAGGCCAATAGGGAGAAGAAGACAAGAATGATCAGTCTCTTTTAGTTGTAGACTCGAGCCCACAAGACACTGATAAAACCAAAGAAGAGGGAAAAGTAGAAGTTATTCCCACTATCAAGATAAAGATGGTGCAAACCCATGGGTGGAGACCAACTTGCAATCATCAAAACAATCTTCATCATTGGCTAACTTGGCAGTTGCATGCAAAGAGAGATAAGAATAGCAGCCAAATCAACAACAATAGAGGATGTAACAGAAAGGGGCCCACAAAAGGAATGTTTGATGTATAAATCTTTCTGTTACTCACATTTTGTCATTTTATGATAGGTGTATGTAATTATCTCTTGTAAAGAACACCTATCATTTTCTCTGAGCCTGTAGCTTGTTGCATCTCACATTATATAAGTGAGATTCTAGGGCTAGAGAATGGTCCAATTTTCTAATGCTTAAGTGATATACTTAGTTTATTTTTGGTCCAATATTTTGAGCAAATTTATGATGTATTTTCTCTATTAGTTCTTGAGAATACATGAATAGAATGATCTCTATGGTTCTTCCTAAGGTCATTCTGAGTTTACTACAAATGTATACAATTTTCAAAGAAAATGAATACAAATTGTGAGTTGTCCCCATATCAGTTCTTTTTGAATTTTGTCTCCTTTTAGTTTCTTGGTCATCTTGATATTGTATGAGTAAAGGCCTGTGCAATTGAATGCAATCTAGTTAGGTTGTATATCTATTCACCACTACTATTAGTTCAATGGATTAACTAAAAGATTTGATGAATTTGATAAGGTTGCTACAGTAGTAGGAGGGATTTTTTGAATGATGAATTCTGATAAGAATTGCTGATAATATTTTTTGTAAGGCAAAAAATTAGATCTATGGATTTGTAGTAGACTCTGAGCCCCAATGGATTAGGCACTGGTCAAATTGATTCAGGTGGAAGAGAAATATGTCATAAATGGTTTTCAAATGCAAAATTATAATCAATTTTACTTTTATTTCTTGAAGATCTTCAAAGTTGGCCTGTACTTATTTGCATGGAATGTTTTAGCTTCAATTAGCCACTATTGCTAAGAACATGTGCAGATCTATAGAAGAATTTTGGCCAGATCTGTTATATGGGATGTGTTTATCAAATTGTCAAGAATTATGCATGTATTTGAGGATTTGAGATGAGAATAAGAATGAAACTAAAATAATTCTCATACAGTGTTTTCCAATCTTGAATCATCCCTGTGTATACCCACCCTAGTTTTGCAGAGCCTAAAGAGTAGAAACCACCCTTGGTTTTGTTGAAGTTGGGTCCAAATGGTTTGCACATATAATTTTTAATAGGAATTGGCTAATCATTAGATTGTGTGAGTGATATCATTTTGGTATTGAGAATTTTGTTGCTTAGTAGTTTTAAAACACCAACAAAATGGTGACTCTACTGGGGAGTTGTCCAACACATTTGTGAAATGTACTATAGTTTCTTTGGTCTTGCTGTGTACATGTGTGTCAGATTATCTAAGTTTTTCTCATGGTCATAAGGGGATATTTTAGTGGCAAACCTTGAGAATTTAAAGAAAAATCCAAATGCCACAAAGTTGTACTGACGTATCCAGCCTTTCCAAAAGTCTTATTTAACAAGCAAGAGTTGCAGTCTTGTGATCTTACTGATTGGTCTATCTGTGTCAAATATCTCTATTTCTATTTGTGTGTTTTTTCCTTGGAGTCAGGAATAATTTTCATTGTGTATTTTCCCAAAAATAGGGTGGCGAATCAGTCAAGGTTTTGAAGCTAGTGCTTGTTTTAACAAAAGGTGAATATGGCTAACAAGAGAAAGAACACAAGAGCTTACATGAGATCCAATCCTAATGTACCAATGTATACTAATTTACCCCAAGGTCGTAGGAAGAACCAAAATAAGAAAAGGATAGATCCAAATCCCACCTAAAAACCCAGAGGTAGTGTATCTATCAATTCCCAGTATCAACCAGTATTAGGGAGAGAGTCTTCTTCACTCAGTTCAAAATTTGAAACCACAACACTCTTAGGGAGCATTTTCAGTACCCCAGTACTAGATGAAAGAACATATCAAGATAAAGACATGACACTAGTACAAGATGCTTCACCAAAACTAGATCTCATAGTAGATATGAACTATAGGCTAGGATTTAGGAGTTCGTTTGATGATCCTTTTAATCCCAGAGCAGCCCCATACATGGAACCCAATCTTATAAATCTGGATGATCCTACTGATTTAGAGGCTACTTTTGCAGACCCTAAAGAAGTGCAATCTGAGATAGGATTTCTAAAGATAGAAGTGCTACTTTTGATTGAAGGTCCATATGAGGTTAATTGTACTACTATGAGAATACGCATGGTTAATGGGAATAATTTGAAAAGGAAATGAAAAGGAAGCAAGTTTTTTTTCTATAACTCCTAGAAAATAGAGTTGTGTCAATAATAATCGAGTGCCAAGCAATAGAGTTAATTGAGTGCCAATCAGTGTGATCGAGTGATAGCTGATAGTAGTGACTGAGTACTAGAAGAAATTGTAGAATTTCTAAATGAGTACAAAGAGATTGTTGCAAAGGATATACCTAATGGTTTACCTCCAATCAAAAGTATAAGTCATTGTATGGATCCGATTCTTGGAGCTAGTTTGCTAAACAAAGCACCATATAGATTTACATATATAGAGAATGAAAAAATTAATACACAAGTGCATGATTTTTTGAAGAAAGGTTTGATCATAGAAATCTTGAGTCCATGTGATGTACCTACTATATTAGCACCCAAAAAGAATGGATAATGGAGAATGTGTACTGATTGCAAAGCTATTAACAAGATCATAGTGAAATATAGGTTTCCTAGATATCAAGGATGGATGACATACTAGATTGTTTGGGTAGAGTAAAGTATTTTAAAAAGATTGATTTGAAGAGTGCTTATCATCAGATTAGAATTAGAGAAGGTGATGTGTGGAAGATTGCTTTTAAGACAAAAGATGGTTTGTATGAATGGTTGGTTACACCTTTTGGTTTGACTAATGTGCCTAGTACTTTCATGAGGTTGATGAATGAAGTTCTAAAAAGATTTTTGGGTAAGTTTGTGATTGTTTATTTGGATGATATTTTGATATTCAATAAGACTTAGCAAGAACATCTTGAGCATGTTAAACAAGTATTGTAGTGATTGAAAGAAGAGAAGTTGCTAATTAATTTGAAAAAGTGTTCTTTTGTACAAGAGGAGATTGTATATTTGGATTTGTGATTTTAGATGATGGTTTGAAGATGGATCCTAAGAAGGTTAAAACAAAATTGGAATGGCCTACACCTAAGAATGTGGGTGAGATAATATCATTACATGGTTTGGCTAGTTTTTACAAGAAGTTTATAAGGAATTTTAGTTCTATTTGTAACGTTATGACTGATAAAATGAGAGGAGATAAAAATGAATTCAAGTGGACACATGGAGCTGATAAGAGTTTTGATACTTTGAAACAAAAGGTTACTAAGTTACCTATATTAGCTTTGCCTGATTTTAATAAAGTATTTCAAGTTGAATATGATGCAAGTGGTAATACAATAGGAGCCGTAGTGAGTCAAGAAGGTAAACTTGTTGCTTTCTTTAGTGAAAAGTTGAATGATGCTAAAAGAAAGTATTCTATGTATGATCAAGAGTTTTATGTTATTATTCACGCATTGAAGAACTGGAAACATTATTTGATTCCTAAGGAGTTCATGTTGTATACTAATTATAAAGCTTTACAATACTTGACAAGCCAACATAAATTGAAACAAGGACACATGAAGTGAGTTGAGTACTTGCAAAATTTTACATTTTTTATCAAGCATAAGAGTAGAGTTACTAATAGATTTGTCAATGCATTGAGCTAAAGCAATTCCTTATTGACTAAAATGAAGGTTGAAGTTATTAGTTTTGATGAAATGAAAAATTTGTATTATACTAACCTAATTTTTCTTGAGCATGGAGAGAGTGTAGAGTACCCAATTTGACAGATCACATAAGTAAGTATGATGAATATTTCATTCAAGAAGGTATGTTTTCCAAAGGAATTTAGTTGTGTATCCCTAGAAGTTCAATGAGAGTTAATTTGATCAAGGAAAAATATAGTGGTGGATTGGCTAGACATTTTGGAATTGATAAGACATCGAGTTTGCTAAAAGAGAAGTATTATTGGCCACAAATGTATAAGGATGTTTAGAAATTTGTGAATAGTTATGGAGTTTGTCAAGTTGCAAAAGGAGTAAGTCAGAATACTAGTTTGTATACAACTATTTTATTCTTGTGAAACCTTGGAGTGACATTAGTATGTATTTTTTCTTGGATTTCCTAAAATAGTGAAGGGGTATAATTCTATATTTGTTGTTGTGCAAAGATTTTCTAAAATGGCTTATCTCATACTATGTAAGAAGACATTAGAGGCTGAGCATATTGTTGAACTTTTCTTCAAAGAGATTGTGAGATCGCATTTACTATGAAGAAGTATTATTTATGACAGAGATAGTTTATTAGATATTTTTTGGAAGAATTTGTGGAAGAAGATGGGTACTAAATTAAGGTTTAGTTCTACATTTCATCCATAGATAGATGGAAAGCCATAGGTTATGAATGGAAGCTTGGGTAATTTACTTAGATTTCTAGTTGGAGATAAGCCAAGTAATTGGGAGATGGTATTGACACAAGCTGAGTTTGTATATAATAATTCTATGAATAGGAGTATGGGAAAGACACCTTTTGAGATTGTTACTAGAATGTAGCCTAGAGTATCAGATTTGAGAGATATTGTTGGTGAAGAAAATAGAAGTGCTATAGGGGAATAATTTTTTTATTTTATGGAGTCTTTGCATAAGGAAGTTAAGTTGAGGATGGAACAAAGTATTCAGAAGTTTAAGGAGAATGCTAATAAGTCTAGAAGACATCATGATTTTGAAGTTGGTGATGAGGTGATGCTTCATTTCAAGAAAGAAAGATTTGTTGCTAGAATATATAGTAAGATGAAGAGGAATAAGTTTGGACCTTGGTTTTTGTGGTTATTGAGAGATATTTTGTTGCTGAGTTTGTGTGGTTTCCAATTGGACCTTGGTTGCCAAGTTTGTATGGTTGTTGAGTGTATTGTAACTGAGTTTGTGCGGTTACTGAGTGATCTTTAGTTGCCAAGTTTGTGTCATTGTTGAGTGGACCTTGGTTGTTGAGTTCATGTGGTTGCTAAGTGTTTTTTTATGTTGAGTGTCAGTATTTCATGGAACCTTTGTTTGTTGAGTTGTTTGTGTCTAGTTCTAGTTTGGACCAACCTTGCATGCAATTAATTTTGTTATGGGTAGTTAATATTTGATGTGAGCCAACTTGTAGTTGTGCATACATTTAATATAAGATTAAATTTTTTCATAGGTCAACCTATAGCTGAAAAAGTATTTAAGAAGGTCTAGGATTGAGTTTTAGAAAGTAGAACTTAGAGAGAGGGAGAGAGATAGGAGTAAGAATGTGAAGTTGGATCCTTGATGATGGTAATTAGGTTTATCTAACTGTAACCCAGATGGCCTTACTCTTGGGCATGTAATAAAATATTTGAATGCATGTAACAATGAAGACATTATATTCCTCTATCTCCCTTGTTGGTTATATTTGTTGTTGTTGTTTCTATTGTGTTGAATCTTGCAAGGTAGATTGGATAGTTGGGTGTGTCTTTGGTCCTAGTCTATTCTCATCCATCCCTACATCACAAATGTAAGGAGAAATTAGTATGTAGATTGAAAAAAAGTTGATATAGCTTGAAGCAAGCACCTTAACAATGGTATCTAAAATTTGACAATTTTATGCACGAGCATGGATATAATAGGTTTCATTTAGATCATTGTGTTTATTTTAAGAGGTTGGATTTATTAGCTACATTATTTTATCTTTATATGTTGATGATATGTTTGTAGTTGGGTCTAACATGGATCACATTAAGGGGCTGAAATGCCAGTTAGCACATGCATTTTCTATAAAGGATTTGGGGGTAGCAAAACAAATCCTAGGTATGAAGATTTGTAGAGATAGGAAGAATAGGAAATTGGCATTATCTCAGGTTGATTATATTGTGAAGGTGTTGCAACAATTTTTCTATGGAGAATGCTAAAGCTATTAGTACACCTTTACTTGGTCATTTAAAGTTGATTAAGGAGATGTATCCCAAGACACAATAAGAGTAGGATAAGATGTCTAAGTTACCTTATACTTCAATTGTAGGAAGCTTGCCAGATATTGCACATGCAGTGAGAGTTGATAGTAGGTATGTAAGTTATCCAAGAATTGAGCATTGGAATGTAGTAAAATAGATTCTCAGATATCTAAGAGGAACATCCAATAGGCATTTACACTTTCAAGGCTTTACTACTAATTTACATGGCTATGTTGACTGACATTTGGTAGGGGATATTAATACTAGATGGAGTACTACAAGTTTTGTAGTTACTATTGTTGGAGAAACAGTGAGTTGGGTTTCTTGATTATAGAAGGTTAATGCTTTATCCACTATAGAGGTAGAGTATGTTACTACTACAAAGGAAACTAAGGAGATGATATGTCTTTAGTTCTTCTTAGAAGAATTGGGACATCCTCAAAAGGAAAATTATTTGTTTACAGATAGTCAAGGTTTCATTCATATTACAAAGAATTCAGCTCTACATTCAAAGAAAAAACACATTCAGTTGCAGTGCCATTTCATTTAGTCACTTTTTGATGATGGATAGTTAAAGCTAGAGAAGATACATATAGATGAAAATCTAGCAGATATGTTTACAAACATAGTAACAAGGGAGAATATGAATTCCTCTTCATCTTTGGTTGGTCTTCTTGACTAAAAAAAAAAAAAGAACAATAAAGTCTAGGGTGGTTTGATATATCCTAGTGGGAGCTATAGGTTTAGCACTGCTATGATAAGTCTCCAAGTGGGAGGTTATTGTTGTGGAGTTTGATTAGTCTCCACGTGGGAGATTGTTGTGATGTGCAGCCTAATCAAACTCACTAGTTTATTTGGCATGGTTTTCTCCTCATATTATTCCTACAAGGGTTTGGGGGTAGCACACCCAAGATGGAGTCAAGGGATAGCATCTCTACAGGGTCCTGGGGTAGAACCCTAGTTCTGTTCCCTATTGTAGTATAGGGTGGGGTCGAGGGAAAATGCCCTCGTGAGGGTTTTGAGCAAAAATGCCTCTGAATCAAAAAATGCCCTTATATTGTAAAAGGTGTCAGCTACTATTTTCTTCTATCATTCTAGCTCTAAATTTGTAACTAGCAAAAAAGCTTGTATAAAAAGGCTTAGGGTTAGGGATTTTTTATAGTGTATGATATGAAAATTGGTTCTTTCTACTGTATTGATCTATAAGGGATTATGGATCAAAATCTGGTTGTAATCACTAGAACATAATAATATTGGACTTGTTGTTGGTGGACGTAGCCCAAGGATTGGGTAAACCATGTTAAATCTTGGTGTCTTGTACTCTCTTTTATGTGATCTATTATTTTTTGATATTGGTTATATTTGCATGTAACTATTATTTATATTTGAGGTTATTCCTAACATCCATGAAATGGAAACACATAACACAAAATATTTATATTTATTTTTCTTCCTAATTAAATTTTCATGATATTTTTTGTTCACTGAGCCATTAAGAGAGAATATGAAAATTTAAATTTATTTGATCCTTCTACTTAGACTATATGAGATTGTTGTTTATTTTCCCATTAAGAAAGAAAAATTTGAGAGAATATGAAAATTTGACAACTCTTTGATCCTTCTAATTAGGCTAGATGGGATTTGTTGTTTATTTTCCCATCAGAAAGAAAAGTTTGAGAGAATACAAAAATTGGACATTCTTTGATCCTTATAATTAGGCTAGATGAGATTTATTGTTCATTAACCTCCTGATTAGATCTAAGTGAATTTGTTATTCATTTTAATTCCAAAATAAGAAATTACAAGACAACAAAGTTAGACTCCAAAAAGTGCTCCATGCTTCTTCCTTGCACCTACAAGCACACAAGTAAATGAAAGAAGGTTAATAAAGCATGTTTACGTTGGGTTCACTAGATGTAGGACTACAAAAAGAGTGAATTTTCATAAATGAGAGTACTACTAATCTCATAAAAGTATATGAAAAGTATTCTAATCCAAACATAAAAGCAATTTGGCATAAAATAGATTAAACAATAGAAAACCCCCTTCAAACTTAGCTACTATGTTCTCCTTTCTTCTTCATAGATTTAAAGTTGATGTAGCTCTTGATCTTGACAAGATGTACCTACAAAATGATAGAAAGAGAATGATAATGATATGATGAAATAATAGCAAAATGATAAGTTGATAATGGGAATACTAGAGGAGAATGTGTTTGGTAGAATGTGGTTAACAAAACAAGTGCAAAGAGGATCAATTTATAGGTGTTGAGAGCCAAAATGCAAAATTGGAAGGAAAGTGTGTAATTTTAAATTTGTCATAGTTACATTGCACAAATTAGAAAATTTCCATGATTAAGAGGTTTAATTTAGAAAATATGTCATAAAATGACACATTATTGTAGACACTCAAAAATGGTTTGCATCTACAATTTCATCACTTCTTCATACTAATTTGTCCCATTTTCTCATTCTACTAACTTTGATCTTTTGGCCAAAATTGATCATACTTTATCATTTGTATCCTCTTTCACATCAATTTCATGTCATTTCAAAATCATTTTGTATCAACTCAAAACCATTTCATATCAACTCAAAATCACCCCAAATCAACTTGGAATCACTTAGAATCAGCCTTAATCAACCCAAAACATATCAAACATCTCAAATCAATCATCATCTATCCAATCCTAGGCATTGTTGTGGCTTTCAATGTTTTGGAAACCTATCAACCTATCAATCATATCAATCTAACCTTAGTACTATTGCGGCTCTTAGTACTAGGTCAAACTATCATTCACGTCATCCAATCTTTGACATTGTTGAGGCTCTCAATGTCAGATCATGGCTTTATCAACCATTTTAATAATATTGATAGTGTCTATCGATGTTATTATGATCAAACCTTTTTACTCAATTTCAATCCTGTAGCATTTACAATGTTGGTTATAAGTTACATATCAATCAATTCATGTCATGTGTCCTTGGCATGTTATCAATTTCAATCAATTAATCAATCCGACCATGGATTTGGTCTATCTATCATCATCATATTCAATCTCCATCATCATCACATTTTCATCAAAGGATATTGTCGCATTTATTTAATCAATTTTGGCCAATCATTTACTAATTTTCTCTATAGGATTAAATAACCCATAATTTAATTCTATTAAGCTTACTAATTATTCTTTCTAATTATCATCCTCAATTAATTGATTTTATTAATTTATTTATTCATTATACATAAACCATGGAAATTCTTAATTTCCTAAGTTCCATTTTCCATCCTTAATTCCATTTTCTACCAATTCTTATTTTGTGGAATAAAAGGATTTTTAATTGAAATATTCCATAAAATATTGCATCATAGTGACACTTGGATATGACACCTCATGGATTGTCCTTTGACACTTGGATAAGATATGTCATAATCAAATATTCTTATTCTCTTACACATGTCCCTATTTGGCTTATTTGTCATAGATTCTTGGCTTTAAGTGGGCTTGAGGTGTCTTATGACGCGTCATATATTCTCTTCCACATTTAGCCAAGTTTGACTTCTGTGCATCATAGAATCTTACAATTTGCATATTTTGTCATATGCACCATAGATTCTCAAAGGAATCTCTTGCCACATCACATATCTAAGGGTGACAAATACAATACTCTCATCCTCCATGCCCATTATAAAATGAGCACTCTTTCTCTCATTTCTAGTCCTTAGGTCCTAATTCTTGAGCATTTTTTGAGTCCTTAGCTTCTTTGCATTTTCATACCATTTCTCTCAAGCTAAAATCACACTTCTATTATTCTCATGGCATTATCGCTATCATAGAATTTTCTTCAATATTGTGTGCACTATAGGCAAGTTGGAGCTACATCATTTGGAGAAGAAAGAAGGACATGGGAGCTACAAACAAAAGAGGGGGTTTCTAACCTTGTGTTTGCTTCTTTTGATTAGTTTCACTTTCATGGTAGACTAGTGGGTGCTAATGAATGTTCATTGAGTTTTTGAGTTTTCATAATATGTTATGCATTTGACCCATTTTGTAGGTACTACATTTTGGTGAACCCGACGTGAACATGCATATCTAAGTTGGGTTTTCTTGTTTTGTGCTTGTAGGTGCAAGGAAGGAGCTCACTTGGAAGGTTATAATGACTATCTACTCTTCCTTTTCACACCTATATTAATTAGGGGGTCTAGTAATATGGTTGTATCCTTTCATTTTATGCATTTCATCAACTTGCTATCCTAGGGTGCACTCTACTCTGTCAGGGCGCACTTGGGACCCCTAGGAGTAGTTTTAGGAGTCTAGAATCCACCAAAACCTCTTCCTACTATTTTTGACTTACCAAATGCATCCAAAAATTACCAAATACATCATTGATGCAGTCTACACTGTTTGGGTGCATTTGGTAGTATAGGTGTAAAAATTTGCAGTTTCTGGGTATCATTTAGGACACCATTTCCCCACAGTTTGCACCTGACCTCCCAACTACATCCTAAAACTACCAACTACACCCAACTAGGCTCTGACTACATCATTGACATAGTCTACACTGTCTGGGTACACTTGGGGTGTTTTGAGCCATTTTGGCCTTTTGGGGTGTAGTTTGCTCTGTCAGAGCACACCTGGTTCACAGAAAACACACACATCAATTAGAATCAACATGTAAGGTTTACATTTGCTTCTAGAACATATATTAGAAGATTTTGTGTTACTAATGGTCTACTTACAACATGTGGCAATCATGGGATGAAGACGTGATCATAATAGACTACTAATGCTTTGTTTGTAGGACGTTGTTGAAGACCATTATGTGCTTGTCAAAACCATGTGTATGGATTTCCTAGATTAGATAACACTTTGTTTGGTGCTTAAAATGAACATTTTCTTTTTTTCCTGGCATGTCTATAGTGTTTAAATCCCTACGAGTTACATTGGATGTATCATCTTCCCTTGTCATTCGTGGATCTTAGGTGTAAGAGAAATCGGTGTAACTTCTATAGGAGGCCTACCTTGGACCAAGATGCTCGATATTGGGTATGCCAGGGGATGACCTCAAAGAAGTAACAAACAAAAAGCTAGGTCAAAATTCCAGCCACTATATAAGATTTGATTACGGTGAAAGCCATGTTAGAGGTATTGTTGTATGATACCTCTCCTCTAGTACCCTTATGGTGCATTAAACCTCAGTTCTTGGGGCTGGGAGACCTTCTGCAAAAGTTTATCATTCACTTACCGAATAAAATGCCCTTACTAAAAATCATGTCTTAGTTGCCAAAATCATTTCTATCCACTAGCTCAAGGGGTAACCCATGATCGTGAAGAAATCCTACACTCTCGTAGTCCTTAGTAGAGGCAACAGTCCCTTGGGAAGACATGCCCCTTGGGAAGTGGATCTTGGTAGCCCCAAGAGGTGAGTGCACTATAAGGGGGAGCTTGTGGTGCCAAGATCCTAGGTTCTCCACTCTAGATAACTGTGGTTGAACTTCGGTTCAAGTAGGAATTCAGTGGATATAGTCCTAAAAGCCTAGGTTGTGGTGTGTTTGTTCACTTTTAACAACAACTATTCTTGTCTTAATGTGTCTTGCGTCTATGTAAAACATAATCAACGTAATAACCAACATTCAAATTTACACCTTAGAAACTTGCAAACACTTGTCAAAACATTACACATTTCCAAAACATTTCAACCTTTTCCCAAACTTTGCAAACTTTTTTTCAACACATTCAAACCTTGGAAAACATGGCAACTTGTGCTCCTAAATGTGCTTGTCAAAATAAAGATTTCATTCTTGCATAAAATCCACTTGCATTTACCCTAGTATAGGCCTCATTCATGCATAATATAGACTTTATATTGCACCTTTTAGTCCTCATTTAGTATCCATTACCTTTCATATTGGTTCCATTTGGGTTTAGTTTACCTCCCTTAGTTTTTTGCATTTCCATCTCAAAATCAGCACTTTGCATCCACCACCTTGCATCTTTGCATACCCAATCCTCATCTTGACCACTTTAAACATCATTCTAGGTGTCCTAAGAATCATTTTGAGAATTCATACTATCCTTAACACTATCCCCTACTATTTACCTCTCTATGACATCAATTTGGAAATCATAGCTCCCAAAATTGCCTTAGTTTCAGCCCAGTTTACCAACTGTGTCCAAAAATTACCAATTACATCATTGATGTATTATATACTATCTAAGTACAATTGGTGGTCTTTAGATCTAGTTTTGGATTCCAGATAAAATTTTGGGGCTTCAACTGTGTCTTTAGGTACCCGATTAGCTCCCCCTTGCATTAGCTTGCCCAAGTCTAAATTCTGCATCACCTAGTCTTCATTACCTTTAGTTAGGACATCATTACTTAGGTCCTAACCTCTATTCTACATATCCCAACCCATAATAACATCAACCCCAACATCTTAGCTTCTTGGCATATCACTTTGGTAACCATACCCTTCAGAATTAGCAAACATTCTTCCTGGCTTACAAACTATGCCTAGAAACTACCAACTACATCCATAACTTACCAGCTACATCATTGACATATTCTACACTATTGGAGTTCACTTGGAACTTTCAAGGTGCACTTGGTCACCTACTTGACCATTTTGGGCCTCCAAACTGCACTTTAGAATGCTAAAATTGCATCTAGGAGCCTTCGTACCTCCTCGTTCTGCACTTGACCCAAAATTGCATCGTGCACCCAAAATCCCATTTTACATTATAGGAATCATCCATATTACATATCCACTTAGTATCACCACTATTTTGAGTCCTCAAAACATCATTTTGAACCCATAAAACAGTTGAATTTAGTCAAAAATCTAAACAAAGCATGAGTCTTAGAGTATCTCCTGGTGTTGATAGATAATGGATCTTGACTAGTATTTTTATCTTTTCTTATCATTTGCTTTGGTCAAAATATATCTATGTCTTGATAGATTTGACCTTGTAATATTTAATCAATTTTATCTTTTCATCTTTTATCACTTTTTGGTCAAGATCCAAAGTCCTTTATCACAAGGTTAAACTCCTAGACAAAATACCTACTAAAGGTTTTACCTAAGTTCAAAACTTTCTATATACCCTTGTCAATTCATTATCATATTCTTAGTGTTATTCAATTTCATTTTTACTTACCCTAGTGGTATATACCCTTCATCTTGCATTGATCAAAATCCTAGCATCATTTTCATTACCAAACCCTATCAAATTGTCCATCAACCAAATTGCCTTCTTGAGCATTTACCCTCATTTTTCATATCCCAAACATCATTATGAACCCTAGAACACCATCCTTTGCATAATAAAACTTGCATACACCTACCTTTAGTGTCATTACCAAGTCCAAAACATAACCCTAACCTCCATTTTGCATACCATAATCTTTATCTTGCATACCTTCAAAATGACACCTTGCATTTGCATTTGCATAACATCCCTAGGACATTTTCACTTTGCATGTCAAAACCCTAGTTCATTTAGCATTTCATAACATTTCATAAACTCCCTAAACACTTAAAAATCCCAAAAACACTCATATCTTGCATACCCACATCTTAATTATCAAGTTTTGACCTCTTTTACCAACCGCAACCCTATTTTACCAACTGCAACCCTATTTTACCAATTGCACACTTCAAGTACATAGTTGGTGTTTTCAAGATGCACTTGGTAGTTTTAGGATGCACTTTGTAATTAGGTGTTTCTTTTTAGTTTCCAAAACCCTAATCTAGACTTCCACACCTTGCATTGCATCCCAAGACCTTAGGAAACACTCTAAATCACTCAAAACACTCAAAATTTGCATTTTAGGCACCCTAGCACCTCTGTTTACCCATTGCATGCCTCTTAATTACTAACTAACCACTTTTAGGCCCCCAACTACATAATGGGTGTACTTCATACTATCTAAGTGCAGTTGGTAGTTTAGGTGCACAATTGGGAGGCAAAAAAGTCCATTTAGGTTTCCTTCCATTGCATGTGCATTCTTAGGTATCATGCCAGCACTTACTAGGAAACAATCAGCCCAAAGACCCAAAGAACTTTATCAACCTTTTTTTTTTGAGGCACAAGCACAAACAAAACCTCATCCACAATAGAAGAAGAGCAAGAAAACCCAATAGACATTTGACAAAGACCAAATTGAGGTGTCACAACCATTACTTGTAGACCCCTTGAACATGTATCCACAAGATCATCATAATCAAAATCTAACACAAAAAACCATGAAAAATGCACCTACTATGAGGTTTCCTTCAAACACTTCACCTACACATGGGATGGTTCAATGGAGTCCAAACTTTGATCCTATATTTGTGTCAATACCTCTAGGAGGAGGAAGTGTACTAACCACACTTGAAGATGAACAATCACATTCTTCAAATTCAACCAACCTAACACAAGTACCTTCCACCATAACACATCAAACATACAAAAAATTATTGTACACCTGAGTGGTGACTTTGACACTAATTATGGCATCACTAATGAAGAAAAGGCTAGGGCATGTCAAGAAAAAAACTTTAGTAAAAACTTCAAACTTTTGGCAGCCCAATAAATTGTCAAATTCAACCCAAATGTGGAATTACCTAAGTCCAAACATCAAACCAACACAACCATTGAAAACATATAACCCATGATAAATTTGGACTTAGATAAGGGAAAATAAACTTGGGAGTTTTCAAACATGATAATGGCACCTATAAGGTCCCATCAAGAACCAACAATTAAAATCCTCCAAAGTACATTTGAACACATCAACATTAATCCTTTGTTTGATGAACCAAAACCAATGAAGAGAAACAAGACTCTCCCTAAATACCCCAAAAGGACATTAAGACTTGATTTTAGTCACATGATGCAACAACAAGAAGCACCTAAAGGGACTTGTGCTCTAGGGATGCCAGACATACCTTCTTTGGAGGCAAATCAACAAAGTGCACCTTTTCTCCTAACCGTACCAAGTGGTATGGCATCAAATGTTATGGAGCCTCCCATGAGTACACTATGTGCAACATCAACTAAAACAATCCCTATTGATGCACAAAGGAAAATTCTTATTGACATTATACCATTCTCAAAAAGAACACATCTCACAGTCAAGTCAATATGATGTCATAAGGAGGAACCTCTAACACACAAAGGATCCAAAGAACCAATACCAACATGATGATCACTTCTCAAGGACATAACCAACTACCCAAACAACATCAACCTGCAATAGTCCAAGGACCTAATGTTTCCAACACACATCCAATGTATCAACAACAACATCAACCACAACAACAACAACCTCAAGTGATGCAAACATCCAACATCCCTAATACGTGGTCCAGCATAAACCCACTTGACCTCCATGAAATGTATCAACAACAATTCCAACAACAACAAGCAATGTTTGCTAAAGAACAAGAGCAACTCAAGCAATAGTTGGAATACCAAAGATGCCTTGAGCAAGAAATCGCATATCAACAACATTTTTTACAACAAAAAAATGTACCACAAAAACTTCAACAAATACCTCTACAACAAAAAGCATGTACATGGTCTCATATACAACCAACAGAGGTATCCCAACAACAACTACCACACATGGCACAACAAAAACACATGGTACAAAAATCATAGTCAATCTTGCAACAAGTGCCACATCAAATACCACAACAAGTACCCCAACAACAAGGACCCTTCCATCTTCAAGGTGCCAACCTACCTCCACCACCCAATGACACTTCACCAAACTCATCATACATAGAATTGTTTGAACCAAGTAGACATAGCTCCTACCATAGAAAATGGTCTACTCATAGGCACAAAAGACTTGAAGGAAAGACTATCATGCAAAACCCTAATGAAGAGCCATTTCAAAAATTCAAAAAACTTTCCAAACAAGTCAAGGCATTGGGAGTCCAAAAGAAATAGGCTCTACATATAGATAGGGACTTATGTCCTAATCCATTTGATAAAACTCTGTAGATGCCTCCATTCCCAAAACATTTTGAGGCTGCAAGGTTCAAAAAATGCTGAGGAAAAGGCAATCCTATTGATCACATCAGTGAATTTTGTGCCTCATGTACCAAACTCAGTGATGAGCCCACTTACCTCATGAGACTGTTCCCTTGTTCTCTAGGTGGGCTTTCACTTGAATGGTACTCCAAACTTCTTGATAATATAAAATCTTGGTTAGAGCTAGTAGACAAGTTCATTGCCCACTTTTCCTTGAACATTACAAATGAGGTGACACTTTTTGATTTGTGCTCAACTAAACAAAATGTAGGAGAACCATTCATCACATTCTTAGTTCATTGGAGAATCTTAGTTAGCCAATGCTCGTTAAACATTCCTGAAGAACAACAAGTAAACTTATGCATTGAAAACTGAGTCCCAGACTTAATGTATGAACTCAAAATCAAAATTCCAAGCACCATTTCTAAACTAATGAAAAAGGGGGCTAGTATTGAAGATTCTCTTATCCGTAAGGGAATCCTCGAGATAAAAAAGGAAAACACAAACACCAACTCATCTAATGACAAGGCAAAATTTTTCTCCAAAAATAAGAATGTGACCAATGATGGCATTGTGGATGCCTGCACAATTAGCACAACACAACCTCAACTAACTTTGAAAGGTGAAAATCCTACAAATTCACAAACTCCCAATCAAACATCAGCCCCACAATAGAAATTTGAGACTTCCATGCAAGACAAACCTCGAAGACATCCTAGAACCAAAGATAGGAAATTCACACCATTGGGGATACCTCTTGAGACTGCATTACAATAGTTACTAAGTAATAACTTCCTATAGTTACCCCCAATCAAAGAAGAACCATTAACTAAAGCAGATTGGTGGGATGACAACAAATACTGTGATTACCACTGTACCAAAGGAAATGAGACCTCATCATGCTTCCAACTAAAGCATGCAATACAAGACCTCATTGATGATGGTGTAATCATAGTTGATCCATCATTTTTAGCATCCAACTCTTATCATACTATTTTCAATGATCTTTTGGGTAATCATGACAAAGAGAAGCTCTCTAGTTCAAACTAAAACTTACAAGCTAATGTCAATTACACACACATGGGATATGACTATACTGTCAACTGTTTCAATGAATTATATTGCTACATATCCATATTCTCTTTAAAGGATGAAGACCCTTTTTGTTCTATCACTACATGCTATAGCAAGATCACCCTACTTGGAGCCCCATCTAGACCTACTGCTTCTACTAGACCTGTAACCCCTAATAGACCGGCTGCTCCTACTTCATCTGATTATAGCTTTGTTGAACAACTCAGCAAGACCCCTACACAAATATCCATCTTGGACCTACTACATGCATCTCCCCAAAACTAGAAGATCTAGGAGCAAGCCCTTAAAGAGTCAATAGTTCTAGATAACATGGATGTTTCCCAGTTCCAAGCCATGGTTGGGAACCTATCTGCCTCACAACATATCACATTTTCCCCTTGGGATATTCCTAAGGACAAACCTAACCACAATGATCCCTTTCATCTTGAAGTCTTCATCCATAATGCCAAAGTTAGATGTGTCTTAATAGATAGAGGAGTAGGACTGAACATCTATACTCTTAATGTTGTCAAAGGTTTGGGTTATTCTGAAGATGATGTGGATCCCTCTCAAAGAATCACAATAAAAGCTTGTGATGATGGTGAATGCTTCTCCAAGGGCATCATCACATTACCTGTTAGAGTTGGCCCAGCTACTGAAGACACATTGTTTCATATCCTAGATATCAAAATGAACTGCAACATGATACTAGGATGCCCTTGGCTTCATGCTATGAGAGCAGTCCCTTCTACATATCATCAATGTCTAAAGCTTTCCTATGACAATGTGGAGGTTACCATCCTTGGTGATCTAGATCCTTTCCAATTTTGTGCTAATCTAAGAGATGCTACTGCATACCAAATCCCAACAAATGATAAAGCACAACCCATAGATTCCTCTAAGTATGTGGATGCTGATATACTCCTCACGAAGGCCAAGGAAAAGATAAAGATTGAAGACAATGGGTGTAAACAGTACTTTATGTCTCAAGTCTCTCACATTAGGGAGTCACCGCTTTCTCCCCTATCTTATGGTAAATCACAACTATTGCAAGAGCAACACTCTAAGATTAATACACAAGATGCCACTCCTATCAATGAGAATACTTTTGTTTGTATGGAGAAAGCACAAGCAGAAAAAAACCTACTTTGATATCTCCTAGAAAGTATGGACTTGGGTTTACTATTGTGCAAAAACAAGGCCATGATAGCTATAGTGGTCTTGGATCTCAAAAACAAGGAATAATTGAATCTATAACTACAAAAGTACAACCTCCTAGTTTGGGGCTTGGATTTAAACCATTAAAAATATGTCCTCCTAGTACTACATTACCTATGTTTAAGACTATGGATGTTTTGAATGATGAAAAGGCATCTGAGGATATCTCACCAAAAACCAACAATCCTCTACCTTTTCAGAATAACCCCAATGACCCAACTAAATCAAATAACCATATATCTACCTTCAACCAAAGTCCATTCAACACTGATGCTAACATCCTCTCAAGTTATTCTAAACCTTTGGATTGGGACCAATGTGGACCACCAATTTTTTATCGATTCAATAATGATGACACTCTTATAACATACTTTGAAATCTATGAAGACATTATGATTAACAATCATAAAGAAGCAATTTAGTCTAAAGAGAACACATTGGCATATTTTGGGAAGCCAACTCCACCTTCTAGTTACAAAGCAAAAATAGAAAAAGATAGCAAGCATAGGTCTCTTGGTGAAAATTGAAAGGTGCCATTAGACCGTGAAAAATCAAAAGCTAAGTAGCTCCCAAGGATACAAGATGAAAAATATGATGCCATGAATATCAGTGTTCCATTGTTTAACATGCCATAAAGTCTTTTGGAGCTCTCTCGATCAGCGTTCATGCAGAAGGTCATTGGTCTCAACCCTCCCAATCCTCCCTTATATCCAATTGTTTATCCCCAAATCTAGCTACCTAATTTTCTCAGCACTAAAGATCAAATATTTATCCCACAAGCCTTTGCATATGTCATCATTAGTAACACCCCACATGACATATCTGTTGACCCAATTATCCTTAGATACCTTGATTCACAAGAGGTAGACATTGTCTTACATATGGTACATGATGGTATCTCTAGAGGCCTTTCTAGTGGTTTGATTTTAGCTACAGACTTGGCACAAATCTTGTGTAGTTATGGTTAGTCGTGGATCTGGAGATTATTAGCTAGCAGTAGTAACAATATATATCTTCTCAGCATTTGTCACTGACATTCTTGATTCCATCTAAAAGTTCTCAAAAAAATCAAAAAATTGAAAAAAGTCCTTAAAAAAAAAAAAGTGAAAAAAGTCATGAAAAAATGGATGCCTTTATGAAAACCTAGTAAACAGGTATCTTGGCATGAAAATTTGAGTCAAGAGAAAAATTCCACCCAATAGTGAAAACTTGGCAAATAGGTGCTTTGGGCAAGTACCATGGTGAAAACCTAGGAAGCAGGTGCCATGTGTAATCAGTTGTTGCTCCTCCATCTATCAGGATTCCATCTAGTCATTTCCCCCTCTATCATTCCTTGATCATATCCTTCATATTGCAAGACATCCTTGGTCCCTTATCATGGCTCACAAACTGGTTAATATCCTTTGTTATCTTACCTAAAGAATCACTAGTCTACACACACTCTGTCATTGACCTTTTTACATAGTTTGCATCATGTCTAGGGGCATATTACCTACATAGTGCACGAGTTTGAACTTGAACTAGGGGCATATCCCTAAGAACTTTTTATCCATTGTACCTATCGCATACCAGATTGGAGCTAACACTTGTATATTCATATATGATCCTAAAAAAATCCTAAAAATTCAAATACAATCCTGAAAAAATCCTAAACATTCAAATATGATCCTAAAAAAAGCACTAAAAATCATAAAATGTCCTAAGAAAATCACTAAAAATCAAAAAATGTCCTTAAATAAACCCTAAAAATCATAAAATGGCCTAAAGAAATCATTGACACCAAAAACATCAAATATCCCAAAAAACCCTAAAAATCACAAAACCCATAAAAAATTTGTAATAAACCTTGTACATATTCACTATGCATAACCATCCCTTTTGCATACGCACTTGCACTTTGCAAACTAAAATTCAAAGCACTATTCTTTCAAGATAGTCAAACTATCTGAACAATGTGAACCGACAGTCAATCCAACATGTTATTATGAACCTATCAACTAAATCCACAAATAGAGCTATCACATCATCAACATGTCAAACACTACCTAAAAACCTTCAAACACTAAGAAGAAATTAATAATGGACAAGAATAGCTATTGGCTCACACTATTTAGTGAGTGATTTATTTTTGGCTTTGTTTTTTCTTTGATCATGTTCCTATGCCACTCGATGATATAAACTGATCTATGAGAGTGGTCGGGATGCTTCATGGTCATCTTTTTCTATTTGTCTATTACAATGTACCTTTGAGAGTCTGGGGCATGTACATATGCCTTAGGAAGGACAAGGTCATTCTCTATCTACATCATGCTTGTTTATGCAAAAGCCTTTCATTTGCGCTCTAGCCCTTTATGCCATGATGTGTTGCATTCCATTTGCCATATCAAAATAAAGCTCCATTTGACATATAGTGCACTTTACAAAAGCACAATTATTTCCATCATACTAACATCACCTCATCTCATCTTTCTTCTTCATCTTGTTCTCCATCACCATGATCATGTCTTTTGATTCACCGAATCATCTTCATCTTGCATTCATGCATTCCTACATCATCCTACACTGTCAATCAACTTTCTATGGCTTTCCACCTGGTTCAACCTTAGTATGACATTTGTCTCACTATCTTTGACCAAATCTGACCATGTTTGATGATTTCACTCATTTTAAGACATCTTTCCATCATTTTAGGCATGCACGCATAGTTTTAGGTCATTCTAAGTCCAATTGGGTTGATTCTGGCCCCTGGAGCCTTCTAGGGAACATTTCACACTTTCTAAGTTCCTTGGGGGTTCCCAAGTGCATCATGGGCACACTTGGTACTGTCATGGTGCACTTGGGCTTACCAAGTGCATCCAAGATGCACTTGGATGAGTTTTGGGTGCACTTGGGGACCTTGGATACCCAGAGCTACTCCTAGAGCCCCTATGTTGCACTTTAGAGGCCATAACTCTTGCAGTTCAACTCCAATTTACAAACTATTAGTTGCATTGGACTCATATATTTCTTTTTCATATAATGAGCTATCATTTCCATTATTTGGTCACCATATTGAGTGGTCATCCTTGAAACTACTCTTGGGCTCCTGATTGACCCCTGTCATGTTGATTTTGGCCCCCAGAGTAGTCTAGGGTACATTCTACACTTTTAGAGCACACATAGGCTTCTCAAGTGCATCGTGGATTCACTTGGTACTGTCATGACACACTTGGTCTTACCAAGTGTGTCCAAGATGCACTTAGAAGAGTTTTGGGTGTAGTTGGGGACCTAAGATACCCATAACTACTCCCGGAGCCCCTGTGTTGCATTTCGAAGGCCATAACTTTTGCATTGCAACTTTGATTTATGAAAAGTCAGTTGCATTGAACATATATATTTCTTGTCAAAAAAAAAAGCTTTAATTTTCATTATTTGGTCATTATCTTGAGTTATAGGCCAAGACATTACTCTTGGGCTCCTGGTTGCCCCCCGTCATTTGATTTTGGCCCTTGGAGCCTTCTTGGGCACATCTTGCACTTTTTAACCACACTTGGGCTTCCCAAGTGCATCATGGCCACACTTGGTACTTTCATGATTCACTTGGGCTTACCAAGTGCATCCAAGATGCACTTGGTTGAGTTTTGGGTGCACTTGGGGCAATAGGATGCCCAGAACTGCTCCCAGAGCCCCTATGTTGCACTCTGAAGATCATAACTTTTGTGTTTTAACTCAAATTTGTAATCTGTCAGTTGTGTTAGATTTTTATCTTCATTTTGGACAAAATGAACTATCATTTTGATCATTTTTCATCTTTATTGAGTGGTAACTGATGCAATTACTCTCAGGCTCCTGATTGACGTCGTTCTGGCACTCTAGACCTCATAACTTTCACATTTTAGCTCTAATTTGTGATCTGACAATTGCTATGGTTTTTTCTTCTCATTGTCAAAAAATTGACTTATCATATTCTTATCTTAGTCAATTTCTCAAAGGAACACCCATATATATCATCCCTAGTAGGGCATGTTGTGGCTTTCTCATCAGTTATTCTTTGACACAATGCTCTAAATCACATTGTATCAAAGAGGGGAAAAATGTAGACACTAAAAAATGGTTTGCATCTACAGTTTCATCACTTCTTCATACTAATTTTTCCCATTTTATCATTCTACTAACTTTGATCTTTTGGCCAAAATTGATCATACTTTATCATTCGTATCCTCTTTGACATCAATTTTATGTCATTTCAAAATCATTTTGTATCAACTCAAAACCATTTCATATCAACTAATAATCTCCCCAAGTCAACTTAGAATCACTCAAAATCAGCCCTAATCAATCCAAAACATATCAAACATCTCAAATAAATCATCTATCCAATCCTAGGCATTGTTGTGGCTTTTAGTGTCCTTGAAACCTATCAACCTATCAATCTTATCAATCTAACCTTAGTACTATCGCGGCTCTCAGTACTAGGTCAAACTATCATTCATTTCATCCAATCTTTGACATTGTTGAGTCTTTTAATGTTAGATCATGGCATTATCAACCATTTTAATAATATTGATAGTGTCTATCGATGTTATTATCATCAAAACTTTTTCAATCAATTTTGATCCTGTAGCATTTACAATGTCGGTTAAATGTTACATATCAATCAATTCATGTCATGTGTCCTTGGCATGTTATCAATTTCAATCAATCAATCAATGTGACCATGGCTTTCATCTATCTATCATCATCATATTCAGTCTCCATCATCATCACATTTTCATCAAAGGATACTGTCGCATTTATTTAATCGATTTTGGCCAATCGTTTACTAATTTTCTCTATAGGATTAAATAACTCATATTTTAATTCTATTATGCTTACTAATTATTCTTCCTAATTATCATCCTTAATTAATTGATTTTATTAATTAATTGATTCATTATTGATAAACCATGGAAAACCTTAATTTCCTAAGTTCCATTTTCCATCCTTAATTCCATTTTCTACCAATTTTTATTTTCTGGAATCAAAAGATTTTTAATTCAAATATTCCATAAAATATTGCATCATAGTGACACTTGGATATGACACCTCGTGGATTCTCCTTTGACACTTGGATAAGATATGTCATCATCAAATATTCTTATTCTCTTACACATGTCCCTATTTGGCTTATTTGTCATAGATTCTTGGCTTTAAGTGGGCTTGAGGTGTCTTATGACATGTGATAGATTCTCTTCCACATTTAGCCAAGTTTGACTTCCATGCATCATAGAATCTTAGAATTGGCATATTTTGTCATATGCATCATAGATTCTCGAAAGAATCTCTTGCCACATCACATATCTAAGGGTGAAAAATCCAATGCTCTCATCCTCCATGCCCATTATAAAATGAGCACTCTTTCTCTCATTTTTGGTCCTTAGGTCCTAATTCTTGAGCATTTTTCATGTCCTTAGCTTCTTTACATTTTCATACCATTTCTCAAGCTAAAATCACACTTCTAGTATTCTCATGGCATTATCCCTATCATAGAATTTTCTTCAATATTGTATGCACTATAGGCAAGTTGGAGCTACATCATTTGGAAAAGAAAGAAGGACATGGGAGCTACAAATGAAAGAGGGGGTTTGTAACCTTGTGTTTGCTTCTTTTGATTAATTTGGCTTTCATGGTAGACTAGTGGGTGCTAATGTATGTTGATTGAGTTTGTGATTTCTCATAGTATGTTATGCATTTAACCCATTTTCTAGGTACTAAAATTATGAGAAATTATAAGAGATGTGCATAGAAATATGCAAAAACATTTGGTAGATGAAGAGGAAATTAGAAGAAAAGGTGTAAGAAGAGAAATGGAAAGTGTAAGAGTTGAAAAAAGAGAAAGGCATAAGAGTGGAAGCTAGAACACAGGAAGTGGAAACACAACTAGTGCAAATGTGTAAGAGTTAGGATTTTTGAATTTAATAACTCATAAATCTCCCACAAATTAGAAATTAGTATTAGGAAATACAAATAATCTCTAAATTCATGGAAAATGGAATAATTAATTAATAAATATTTATTAATTGGGAATAATTAATAAAAGAGGACAATTAACAAGATGAAATGGATCAAATGATTAAGACATAGGAGTAAGCCATGGATTTTTTATTCCTATAGGAGAAATAATAGTTTGATTGGCCAACATGATGAAATAAATGCAAGAAAACCTTATTGAAGGATCATGATGAAAATACAAATCAAATGTAATGATATTGGATTGGACCAAAGAAATGGTTGAATGTAATAAATGATGTTAGATGACTGACATAAAATGATGACTTGTCAAGTACATGTGAAAAGGGTTGACAAAATATGATATTTAATGAATATTTCAAATGCCAAAAAAAATATTGAAAGTGATTGACAGGGTTGACAAAACTAAGATAAAAAAATATAGTCAATGTTATTAAATTGATTGAAGAAGGACATAATAAGACACTGAAGGACTCAAAAATGTTGAGGGTCAAATTGATGAAAAATGATGATATGCCAAGGGCACATGAATGTATTAATGAATTTTGATAAGGCACTGAAGGAAATAATTATGCCAATGATTGAATGATGAGTGGTGATATTACAAGGACACATGACATGTAATAATCAATGTTAATAAGGAGCTGAAGGATGTAATAATGCCTAAAGGATTGATGATGAAACTAATATGGTTTTGAATTGATTCTAAGATGATCTACATTTTGATTGAAAGGGGTGAAAATAATGAAAAATCTATCAAAAGATTTTCATAGAATGTTGAGAAGTAAGATAGAATGATGATCAAGTTGGCCAAAAGATCAAAGTTAGTGAAATGTGAAAATGGGACAAGTTAGGATGTAAAAGTGATGAAAGAGTAAGTACAAACCATTTTTGAGAATCTACATGATGAAATGTGCATACTAAGTGTTGAGTGTCTATTCTAAGTACTCCAAAATCATCCATTTCATACCTTCATTTATACACTATATATTTCTACTTTCTTTGTACTCACATGACCATTTCATTTCATATGATCATCTAAATTTTGTGTCAATCTAAGATCTTAATTGTTTACTCTCATTTGATCATCTCATAATTGCTAAATGGTGATGCACAGTTAGATATATATGCAAAATATAGAAGAATATAAAAGGCACATCATTCTTTCCCATAATTCTTTAAATAGATGTCATCTAATAAAATTCCATGATTGTCAGATGTGTACTAAATGGATATGTTAAATATAGGTTGTTTGAACTTGTAAAGAAATGGAACTATGCATTTCTAGATGTACAATTCTAGATTTAATAGAATTCTATAAATTGGAGAGGAAGACTTCCACCATTAACCACTATGCATATTTCCATTTGTTTAAAAGTTTGAAAAACCTATATTTAAGATATCAATGTATGAATGGGCCAGGGGGTTACATTTGTGCTCCAATTCAGTGTTGTTAGGAAGTTATTCCAAAAAGATTGGTGCAATAAATTATGTTGGAGAGGAAGAATTCCCCCATTTGATAGTAAAAAAATTTAATATAACTTTTTAATGAGCACTCTAAAAGCATGCTGCGATATTGGATATCAATGCTCATTGAACAACCAAAATTAGAAAGGTTTATAATGATCTAAATTATACATTAGGATGAGCTTTTATATTTCTAGAATAGTTAATAATAATTGAACTATTCTAAGTATGATTTCCAACCTTTAACTATTCTAATTTCACTAACTAAAAGTTCATATCAAAATTGCAATCTATGAATTGAAGTATGATTACCAACCTTTAACTATTTTAATTATGAATCAATAGTTCATAACTATTTTTTGTTATGAACTTGTGTACATGGACCTAATATAATTGGGCTGAATTTTATTATGAGCTATTCATTGGGATGAAATTTATTGTTAACTACTCTAATCATACTTCAATCCTTACATTGAAATATTGTTATGAACTATTCTAATAGTTAGCTTAATGTTATTGAGATTATATATTGTCTTAGAATTGAACTATAGAACCTTGATGATCTTTGAAGATCTTCTATTGGACATGTCTCCTCTTCACTTTTTGCTTCTTCTATAAATTGAAATATTTAATTTATATTAGATAAGGATGTAGAGAGGTGTCAACATAGATCTTATGATGTTATTAGTGCATAATCCATGGACTCGGTAAGTAGTAATGAAATTTTTAATTATAAATAAAGTTCAATAATGGTTTATTTTTTATACTCCTTTATGTCATTAATTAGAATATGGACATGTTCTTTTATAGATTATTTTTCCTAATCATGAGCCTTTTCACCTTGACCATGGTGTTTCAGGTTGACCAAGTGATGCTTATGTTCTATCCCTCAGCTATTTTTTCCAATGAATATATAAGAATTAGTAGTAGATGTTAATAGGGAATTTAGAGTCATGTTGAGGGGAAGAGGGGTAGTTGAGCTTCCACCTTAATGTGGTTGGCCCTGTTAAGTAGAGAATAGTAAATTATTCTCACAATAAAGTGAAGCTCGATGTACCAATCACCTTCCCAAACTATGATTGTACCAAAAATCATTCATATTCGAGAGCCCTATCAATGGTGAAACTCCACCTTAGGATCCAATACTCTCCACATATCACTTACCTTAAGATTTCCATTTGTAATCCTCTAGTTTAGTGACTTTGATAAATTTTTCCATATTCATATCATTTGTCTCTTCTCCAGGTAATCAAAAGAGTTCGCATCAACTAGGTAGATTGCTAACTATTTGAAAGAATTCTAGGATCACAAACAAGTAATTGAATCACTTGGTAGAATATCTCAAAATAATAATACCCAAAAGAATGAAGTGGAATTATTATTGTCCATCCCCAAATCAGAAGATGGAGGTACACAAATAGTTTGACAACAAATGATTATAAAGGTCATGTTAAAATGAGTAGAATAAATGGAGAAGATTTTTAGGCCAAGTATGTCTAGCATAGGTAAGGCTATGTATACTGAATTTGGTTTGTTAAAAAGGTGTCAAAGATTCAAGGAATTATATGGATAATTTTATTATAAAATTTGGAGGCCTTTGGATGATAATAGGCAATTTTAGTCATAATATCAACGAGAGAGTTTATAAAGAGATTAGTCTACATTTTTAAAAATTATACATTTCTCCACATTGATTACAAATCCTGTACACATGTTTATAAAAAGTGGAGCCAGTGGAAAAATGCATGTTGTCTAATCAAATTTGAGGTTATAATGTCTTGATAGCATGACAGAGCATCTCACACAGTGTTGATGCATTGGAGCATGAGCTATGAATCAATAGTTTGACATCTCTTGAAGCAAAGTAAAGGTAAAAGTCTTTGATGTATTATCATTTAGTCCCATGGGTTCATCATATTAGTCAATAATAAAAGTGGGACACCAAAGGAGACCTAATACAAATTTGGTGTCTTTATTGTTATAATTATAGCTCTGGTAGATATACATGCAAAATGTGGAATTAAAAATATATTATTACCTCTAATAAGCTCAATGTGTACTATTTGACACTATGCCTCAAGGGAAGAGATAGTATCATCCCATGAATGCCCAATAATAAATGAGTGTGGAAAATCTTTAAATCACATGCATTTGAAAATGCATGGAATAGAGATCATGGTTTTGAGATAGGGTAGAAAAAATCCATGTTTACAATGATTTGGTATAGACACATTACATGGTTAGAAGCATGGGTAAACTATTAAGCACTATTTCACTTTCACATTATTCGAATTTATGGTGGAAAAGGTAGATTGGATCATAGAATAAACGTCCATTGGAGTGCATAAAATTTGGGATGTATGTTAGCCATAATTATCCAATATGGATATAGCTTCTATGGACATCAATGGATGACGTTGGAGCATGAACAATGTAAAAATTGTTTGAACAAATGCCTTGAGATTCGTGAAGCTATAGGTGGAGGTAATGCAACTAAATGGTTTGAAAAAATGCCTTCATTATATTATTATTTTATTGGTACATGAATATATTTTTTGACCAAGCCCAAGTTGACACAAGGAGTTGCAAGTAACTAAGGCCAATTGGCACACTCAACTGCCCAAACCACCATGCAAGAGTTAACACAATAGAAGAAAAAACAAAAAAGAATAGCATCATAGAGAGAGAGAAAAATATTCTTTTTTGATTCATGAAAATATCATCATACATGCCCAGCTGTAAGGCCTTTTGGGTTATGGCTAGATACAAGATACATTCAAACCCAAAATCTAGCTTCAAGTTTAGATTTCTAGACACATATAATTTTCATTTCCTATCCTCCTTCTATCATCTCTATTCCTTCCAAGATGGATGAATAATAATCACTAAAGACTTCACCACAACCACTACTTATAGCAATCTAAGCCACAAGTTAGCCCAGAATGCTAAGAACTAAATAAACCTAACATTAAATACTTGAAGAGACACAAGTCAGCCTCCAATAGAAATTAAATGTCCAAAAACTGATACTCATGTAAATTTGCAATATCTCCTAGCCCTAATTGAATTATAAATTTTTATCTTAATGGAAGGTATTACTTAGGGCACAAAGGCTCATTCATTAAGGATATCTACCCATCCATCCTAAAAAATAGGACTTGTTTCTTTAATATATGGGATTGATCTAGGTCTTCTTCAATACTTGAAATTTTCAGCCTTTAACTCATTGCACAAAATTATTTACACAACCCACAATAGGCACCCAAAAACCAAAAAAACACAGCTCTTGAAGCAATTTAAAAATTGTTCAAACCTTAACATGATAACTCTAATCTCTTTTCACACATAGGACAAGGTTCCCTAATGTGTATTCAATTCTTAGCAACTATTGAAAGCTTGGAAATACAAGACATTTCAACTCAACAAAACTAGGAAAAACTAAAAACATGTAGGATAGCAGTGTAACCCAGGGTGCTCCTGCATTAGACAACCAAGGTTGGGAGAAATGATTCTCTTGAATCATTGAGATGTCACAACCTGAGATGAATCCATATTCAATTGAGAGATCTATGAAGCATCTTTTGTAGGTCTATTCTTCCACTTCACTAGATATTCATAATAATCTTTTCCCCTTGTGCTCTTACCAACTCACTGATCCAATATATGTTCAACTTCTTCAATCTACTTCTTAGGATAATCCTTTAATACAATAACTTTATCATCTAACTCATGGTACTTTTATAAATCAGAAACATTGAATATAGGGGACATATCCATGTCATTAGGTAACCTCTATTTCATAAGTGTTTCCACTGTCAAACTTCTTCAAGATCTTACAAGGTCCAAACTTCTTCATCTTCAGCTTACTATATGTTCTAATAGGAAATCTTCCTTTCTTTAGATGAACCATCACCTCATCACCAATTTGAAAATAATGATGTCTCCTAGACTGATTGGTGTTCTCCTTATACTTCTAATTACTTTGTTTTATCCTCAACTTCACTTCCTTATGTAAAGATTCCATAAAATCAACAAATTCTTCTCTTACAACACTTCTCTTTTCTTCACCAACAATATCTCTCAAATCTGATATACCTCTAGGCTACATTCCACTAACAATGTAATGTCCCCATATTATTAGCAACTTAGCTAGTAATTTAATTTTCTAGAAGCATAATTAATTATCGTATTGCAAGGGTGAAGTCTCTAGAGAGTGCATTAATTTATTGCAAAGGGGAAGCTGCTAGTAATTTAAGAACAATTAAATATTTTAGTGGAGAATCTTCTAGAGAGTGCATTAATTATTGGAAAGAGGGAAGCTTCTAAATAATACAATTAATTAATATTTTATTTCTCTACATTAAATATTGGAGAGGGGGAAGCTTCTAGAGAATGTAATTAATTAATATTTAGTTCCTTCTAAAAGGATGAAGGAAAAGTAGAAATAGAGGTGGGAGTTTCATTGTTTAGCATCAGATGATTGTGAATTGCATTTGATAGGAGCTTGGATGTAGAGTTTGGTTCTTGGCATTAGAGGACATTCATCCTCTCTTGTAACATTCTAGACATCATTCCCTTGGGGTTTGGCCTTTGGAATACATTTCTATGTATTTGATTTTATCATTTGGAGAACTAATATTATTTCAGTAGTGGTTCAATCTTCAATTTGCATAAATTCCTTCTTGCTCATGTTATGTGGATTGAAACCTATACAAAGACATTAAAATTGTTTTCAGTAATTGGTTTAGTTCTTGGGCATTTCTAGGGTGCCCATTATAGTGGTATCAGAGCTACATTACAAAGGTATCAAAGCTACCCACTACAATGGTATCAGAGCTACATTACAGTGGTATGAGAGCTTACTTGCAAAGTGTTTCATGAAGTTATAACTAGTAGGGTGCCCATTACAGTGGTATCAGAGCTTGCTTGCAAAGTGTTTCATGAAGTTATAACCAGTAGGGTGCCCATTATGGTGGTATCAGAGCTATAAGTCTTTCCATCCTATGGAGATCTTCAGCATCTATGTTTGAGCATTCAACAAGGGCTTTATAATTTCTACAATACCATAGCAAGAAAAAGTAGGAGTTTATACTTGTAGAATGAATAGGGTAGTTCATCCATGCAAAGGGACATACAATCAAGTCATATAGATATATAGGAGATATTCTTTGAACAAGACAATACTATGGGTGACTAAGATGATAGGAATACCATTTCAAATTAGGAAAATGTAATGTTTAGGTTACTGGATACATTAGAGGAGTAGAATAGGTGAATGGATATGATGTTGTAGCTTATGGCTAGATAGAAGGGCATCAATATTGATGATTTGTATGTTGCTCCAATGTAGGAGGTAGTTAATTCCTCAAGTGGGACTGAGACATGTATTAAGCCACCTAGCTATGATGTTGGTGATGTGGGTGTTTCAGCGAAGTCAGTAGATGTGGGTTTACACTCTAGTATTATTGATTCACAATCTAGTGTTGAGACATGTGTGCAAAATTAGGACTCCACATATGAAGCTTTGTTAAGGGATGGCACTGCAACAATAGTGGGATTAGGAGAATGTGAGGATACTATCATATCAAGAGCTAATTCTATGTCAATTGAACCATCCAATGAGGAGTTTAGTAGTACGTGTGTTCTAATGATGGTGCACATGTTAATTGTGAGTTTTCATCAACTACATATTTGGTTCAATTTTTTGTTGCAACAGTTAGTGTTGTTCCTATGTCCATATATTTTTATGCAGTTACACCTATTGTTGATACAATTAACATGAGTGCATATGGTTCATCTATAGCTACATCTTTTTCAATGCATGTTGGTGATGATTAGGATTCTAGTTCAATATATATTTTGTGGCTGGATACATGGAAGAAGAGATTTCATAGATCTTCTACAGAGTTTCCTTCTAGTGTTATTTTGAATTCTACATCATCATCACAAGTTTTGGGTACTAGGCTGTAGGAAATGTGGTTGGCACAAATGATGCTCATTTTCAAGGATGTCAAATACTACTTCATTTGGGATCTAGGTGAAGATTGGAGTTCATTGTGTTGTTGGATTGCTTGAGGACAAGCAATTTCAAGGAGGGTAGACTGTAATGTCCCCATCGTTTTAGCAACTTAGCTAGTAATTCAATTTTTTAGAAGCAAAATTAATTATCGTATTACAAGGGAGAAGTCTCTAGAGAGTGCATTAATTATTGCAAAGGGGAAGCTTCTAGTAATTTAACCACAATTAATTATTGTAAGGGAGAATCTTCTAGAGAGTGCATTAATTATTGGAAAGGGGGAAGCTTCTAGAGAATGCAATTGATTAATATTTTATTTCCTTGCATTAAATATTGGAAAGGGGGAAGCTTCTAGAGAATGCAATTAATTAATATTTTAGTTCCTTCTAGAAGGGTGAACGAAAAGTATAAATAGAGGTGGGAGTTTCATTGTTTAGCATCGGATGATTGTGAATTGCATTTGATAGGATCTTGGATGTAGATTTTGGTTCTTGGCATTAGGGGTCGTTCATCCTCTCTTGTAACATTCTAGACACCATTCCCTTGGGGTTTGACCTTTGTAATACATTGCTATGTATATGATTTTATCATTTTGAAAACTAATATTATTTTAGTAGCGGCTCAATCTTCAATTTGCATAAATTCCTTCTTGCTCATGTTATGTGGATTGAAACCTATGCAAAGACATTAAAATCATTTTTAGTAATTGGTTTAGTTCTTGGGTATTTCCAGGGTGCCCACTACAAATAATATCAAAAGGTTTCTTCCCTATACTCCTATTCACATAATTATTATATGAAAATTCATCTTGTGCCAATACCATCTCTTAATTACTTGGCTTATTCCCAACTAAACATCTTAGCAAATTACCCAAGCTTTTATTCACAACCTCTATCTATTCATCTATCTGTGGATGGAATATAGAACTAAACTTCAACTTAGTACCCATCTTCTTCCACAAAGTCTTCCAAAAACAACCAAAAAACTTACTATCTGTGTCAAAAATAATACTTCTTGGTAGTCCATGCAATCTCACAATTTCTTTAAAGAAAAGTTTAGCAACATGCTCAGAATCTTATGTCTTCTTATATGGTATGAAATGAGCCATCTCAGAAAATCTATCCACTACAAAAAATATGGAATCATACCCCTTCAGTGTCTTAGGTAATCCAAGAACAAAATCCATTTTGATGTCACTCCAAGGTTTCTTAGGAACAATAATAGGTGTATACAAACCAGGATTTTGACTTACTCCTTTTGCAACTTGAAAAACTCCACAAATATTTACAAATTTTTGAACATACTTATACATTTGTGGCCAATAATACTTATCCTTTAGAAAACTTAATGTCTTATGCATTCCAAAATGTCTAGCCAATCCACCACTATGCTTTTCCTTGGTTAAATTCAACCTCATGAAAGTACTAGGTGCATTAATCAAATTGAAAGGCATAACCAACCATTCATACAAACCATCTTTTTTCTTCAAAGAATTCTTCTATTCATCACCTTCTTTGATTCTAATTTGATGATAGTCACTCTTTAAGTCAATCTTGGTAAAATACTTTGCTCCACTCAAACATCCATAATGTCATCCATCCTCGGCATAGGAAACCTATATTTCACCATGATCTTGTTAATAACTCTAGAATTAGTACACATTCTCCATTCTCTATTCTTTATAGGTGCTAATATAGTAGATACAACACATGGACTCAAATTTTCTTTGATCAAATATTTTTGCAACACCTCATGCACTTTTTTGTTAAGTTCCTCATTCTCTATAGGTGTCAAACTATATGGTGCTTTGTTTAGAAAACTAGCTCCAGGAATCAAATCCATACAATGACTTATATTTCTCATTGGAGGTAAACCATTAGGTATATCCTCTACAACAATCTACAACAATATTACTGAAATGTGAGGTAGTTTCTACCAGAACTTTAGATTGTGTAGAACCCTAATTCAAATTTGGTTCTAGGGTTGTAGATCTATAGATTTGACCTCTAACTTGCAGAGGGTTTTGATCTTGTAGGAACCTGATCTATAAAGATGGTTTGTGGTACAAGAAATGTTGATAATGCAATGTTAGATACATTGAGACAAATTGCACCTAGATTATATGCTATGGAGACAGTCCAAAGAAGAGGATATACCTAAATAGCATCACAAGTTCATAACGAGACATACCTATTTCATTTTAGTGTTGGTATCCAAAAAAGGTGGAAATGGAGAGAAAAGTTCACACTAACAAAACTAATGATTACCTTTCACTTTCAAAATTCAAGATCTCAAGTTCTTATTTCATAATAGTGAGGTCTCATTTATTATAACTAAGGTTAAGGATTTGACCATTTTTGCATAAAATCTCAAAGTTAATTAACCTCTCCTGAAACACATAAAAGAGAATTAGTTATTAACTCAGAGAGGAGGTAGTTATTTTGGAAAGATTATAAATACAAGGCTATTTTTAATTGTTGTAAAAAAAGTTTGCACCCTCACTTGAAGCTTGACCTATAGGAAATCTTATGAAACATGGAAATAATCTCCAAGCTATGTGCCTTGAACTATGAACTATGAGATTAAGTCTCTAGAGATGGTCAAATTCCTTACAATTAGGATACACCTAACTACTTCTTGAGGGGAAAATGTAGAAGGAGATGCATCAAATCAAACTACCTAATCTAATATATAGGGGGTGATGCACCTAATTGAAATGGTTAAAACTCTACCCTTATATGCACTATACATCAATAAAAAAGCCAAATACACAAGTCTTCATTCTATCCTACCTTACAAGAAACCACATGCAAGTTTTGAATTGATCAAATGTTGAAAGGAAATACATCTTCACAATACAACACTCATCAGTAGTTCGAACACAACATGTAAATCTAAGGAAGCAAAAAAAAAACATTCAAAGAGAGACAATATATATGCATAGAGTCATGAATGGAAAAAAGAGGTAGAAAACCAACTCTTTCACTAATTTAAGGTAAGGAATACAATTGTAGAGCACAAGGATACTACACATAGACATAAAAAAACATGGAAGAACCCCTAATTTTTTTTTTTACAAATGCCTTTTATAGAGTTTAGGCATAACTTTGATGTTTACATTGAGTTCAAACCCTAACTAGATGGAGTGAGATTGCAAAGAAGAGCTATAACTAAGGGAAAAAGGTAAATCTAATCAGATGCATGTCCCAACACTAGAAAATATGATTTCTACATGCAAAAATTGGCTCTAAAGAAACATAAATGGTGGACATAACTACTTTGGTTGGTAGATGGATAATCATGCCGGTGATAGGAAAAAAATTTGGATTGATTAGGAATGGAGAACACCAAAAGAGTGGTGGTAGGCGATCAAAAGGACCTACTTTCCATCCAAGAGCTACTTTGTTCCATGTTCATGACCATGCTAGGTTAGCCATGTCATCAAGTCAATCAAATTCAAACATCTGACCCACCAGGTGGCCCTATATCTTTTAAACATTCAATTAGATTATCAAAATTTCTATCTATTATGTTAACCTACACCTGCTCTTGTTCAAGGCTTCGTAACTCATTTTCCTAATTAACTATTTGGCCATGCAAAGATACACCATCATTACTTAAGCCTTATCATTGCTTGACAACTTGAAATAATGTTAGTACATTAATACTGTGATCAAGTGATGATCCACAAACTGATTGCTTTGCATCCTCACAACCACTAGGACCTAACATTAATTTAGCTATGCAATGCTAGGAGGCCCCTATCTTAACTATGTTTCCTTCTCACGATTGCCAAACACAAGCTACTTTAAAAGTGTTCAATGCTGCAATTTCTACCTTGGAAGGCTACTATAATTATTTTGCAACATCCCAATTGAAAACCTTGTTTGTAGATGAAACCTTGCAATGTTGCGCTAGTCACCAACTATATTACCATTTCTTTGTTCATAGCTTCACAACCATGAATCTTAACTCATTACATAAATTTAGGAAGTTTTGAATAAAAGAATTCTACATTATCACCACATTAATTATGGGTTATGCTTAACTACATGTGAAGCTACAGCCACAATCACTTTAACTATCCTAGTCACTATTCACACCTTCACAACTTAATATTTAATTGCAACTCAGACACTTATGAAAATGCAAAGACCACTTCCTTTGACTATTTGATGACCCTCACAACTTCACAACCATAGATTTCTTACTTTTACTAACCATTGCAACTAGGAGATAACCACTTGACTTCCTTCATCACAACTTTCCAACTTAAAGAATCAAAGTTTTTTGATGGAGTGATATCAATTTAAGATCAAATGCATTTATCGACAAAGAACTCCTTCAAAATGATGAACACTAAATTTACTCATAACCCTATGATGATATGATGAAGGACCCTTGCCACTTTATAGTCTTAATCTTAGGTTATTTCCAACTATGTGCAATGGTTCGAATAGAACATTTTCTAAACCTTGCTTCCCTAGTCTCAAGTTAACCTCAACTACATGTGAAGATGTGAAAGCCATTAAACTTTACTATTTTTGTAGATTTCTATACTCTATAGTGATAATCCTTGACATCACCCATTTCTCTATCCACTTTATGCCTTCTAGGCATAGTGATAACTAGGATTGCTATATCTTATAGTGATAGGACAATTTTCTTGCTCATTCTACAAATTTTCTTGGCGAGCCTAAGCGAGAATGAAACCACACCACAATTCTTGACCTGTGAATGTTGAATGAGTAGAAATGTGTTCATATGATAGAAGACTCATTTGATATAGCTCCTATAATTCATGAATCTAAATTGTTTAGTTTCATGCACCTAAAACTACATCATTTTTTATTGCACCCAAGGATGCCCAAAACAACACACTATTTTTGGCCAAAAATTATAGAAATTGCATCATTGAATGCCCAAAAATGACATAATTTATCCCATGGAAGATATCTCTAATTGGTTTTTTGTGACGGGATAAATGGTGAGAAAATGTCAAAATTTCTTGGTGACTTAGAGGGGATGCTTGCCTAATAAGCATAGATCATTGGCATTGAGAAATCCATTGGGTTATAGAGTCACAAAAAAATTAGACATGCTCTACAAATAACCAAAAAAATTTCAATCTCTACAACTATCAAAATTTTAAAACTTTCTATTTCATAGAGAAATAGCTTGTGCTCGTGCACTTCTTGAAAACAAAAAAAAACTAATCTAATATGTACAAAAATTTACAGAGATGGAAGGTCAAACAAAACCATTAACTAGTTTATTGAAGTAGCATCACTTCCTTACAAATTGGTTTCTTTTCCCATGCACATGGGTAGCTAAAAATGGAAGCAAGCATAACAAACATGTTGCTACATAAAAAATCTCTTTCCCAATGCTGAAGAAAATGAAGCTCTCCAACACTAAGACATTGTCAACTTGAGCAAAATAGGCTTTCTCTTTCTTGTGGTCTTCTCCCTCATTATTTGGAATGAACATGATTGGGGGAAACTTTCATTGCTATAGAGCTAGATATCTGATGGGGCATCCTCTTGATGGCTTCAAGTCTACACAATCAACCTTGACCTCGATGTTGTGCTCTATAGTATTTGTATCCTCTTGCATAGTAGGGGATAGCTCTAATGGTGTGGTTGGTAGTATGCATGTTTCTTCATGTTGTGGCTCCAACATGTATTCCTCCTCAAGCCCATGTAAATACTTACAAACAAGAGATTGTACCTTTTTCATTTGTACATGCTCTTGTGATGTGAAAGAAAGAGTTGGTTGTGCCTCCTTTACTGTCTTTGTTGTAGCTGACAACATTCTCATCACTTGAATTTCTTTCTCACACATTTCTTTTTATGCAGCCAACTCCCTTGCAAGAATTTCCTCATATTATTTTTGTTGGGTCTCCAACTACTTTGCGAGCTCCACCTCAAACTTCCTTCATTGTGCTTCTAGCTATTGCAATAAGGTTTCTCTTTGTGATGATTTATAAGCAACAATTGATACCTCTCAAACTTAGTGCAAAAAATGTAATGCCTCCTCTTCTATCATATTATGGGAGATCTCCTATTGCAATAGATGGTTTGGCTTTTCTTCCTTTTGCAGTAGGCCCTCAGGTTCCACCCTAGGCTCAAAAACCATATTTTGTTCCTCAAGAATAGGAACAACCTTTACTCCTTATTCCTCAATAAAAGAGGGTAGCTCTTCAGATGGGAAGACTAGGCCCTCTTTCTTTTGTTCAATCACTACCTCTTTACTCTCCTCAGGAGGCTTTTATCATTGCAACAAGGAATAGAAATCTAGGGAGGTTGACTCCTTTTGAAGCTAGAAAGCTTTCTTTTGGATGGCTCTTCTTCAAATGGGTTTGGAAATATTTTTTCTAAGTGAGCCCTTGGCTCTTGTGTACTATTTTTTAGAATAGGAGGACTGCCTTGCCTGAAGTGAGAAGTTTTTTTCCTTGGAGACTCCTATTCTTTAATTGCTTGTAGTTGGATAAGGTTGAGCATTGCCTCTTCTTCTAGAGTAGCCAATCTTCTTCCAAGATCCTCCTCAAATTACCTCTATCTTAACTCTTCCTCCTATTGTAAACTAAGGAGGGATGGGTGAGCCTCATTAAAAATATTAAGGGCCTCAAACACCATCCTACAAACATGAGGAAAAATTTTCCACATCTCCTTCTCACTAAATAAATCATTGAGACAAGAAGTCATAATGAGCATAACATAAGAATAACTTCCATATTTTTTACCCTCATAAGGATTATGAATGAATTCAAAATTCTTGTCTATGTCATCAAATCCAAGGCACAAAATATTTATGCGGCCATAAAGCTCTCCTACCTTTGACTTAGGATCATAATAAGGTTCTAAAAAAGATTGTGTAGGCTAGTCACATCTAGAATATGGCTGATATAAAGGATGGGAGGGTTGAGGAAGAGCCTCTTCATGATATGGGGAAAATTAAGATGTATTTCCATGAAAGGGATCCATGATAAAGCATTCAAACAAGAACCTTCATAGAAATCTTGAAGAAACATTAAAAAATAGAAAAATACAAGCACTTGGTCTGTTGAAATTGGTAGATGCATAGAGTTGTCATGGTGCTAGATGAATTCCTCTAAAGGTTGATGGCACTAACAAAAACACCCAATTTTTTAGTTAATGGATCTTCAAACTAGCTAACTACTAGACTTATGAATATGAATCTGTTCCACCAGATGTGCCAAAAACTATTGTCACAAAAGTTTGCACCCTTGCCTAAAGTTTGACCTACATGAAACCTTGTGAAACATGGAAACAATCTCCAAGCTATGGGACTTGAATTGTGAGATTGAGTCCTCAGAAAAGACCAATTTCCTTACAACCAGGATGTACCTAACTACTTCTTGAGGGGAAAAGGGAGAAGGAGATGTATGAAATCAAATTACCTTTATAATCTAATAGAGGGGGTAATGTACCTAATTGAAACAATTTCAATTGTGCCCTTATATGCACAAAACATCAATGAAACAACCAAATACATAAGTATTGACTCCATTCTACCTTCAAAGAAGCCACATACAAGTTTGGAATTGATTGGATGCTAAAGGGAAAGATATCTTTATAGTACATCAATGATTAATAGTTTGAACACATCACATAAATACAAGGAAGCAGAAAATAAACATTCAAAAAGAAGAAAGATATATGCACAAACTCATGAATGACAAGAATAGGTAGAAAACCAACTCTTTCATTAATGTAAGGTAAGGAGTAGAGTTGCAGAGCATAGGCTACTGCAAGTAGACATAATAGAACATGGAAGAGCCCCTAAAAAATATTTACAAATGCCTTTTATAGATTTTAGGCATAAATCTAATGTTTACATTGAGGTCATACCCTAACTGGGTGGACTGAGATTGTAGAGGTGAGAAATAACTAAGAAACAAAAGGGAAATTTGATCAGATGCACATCCCAACACTTGAAAATCTATTTTTTGCATACAAATTTGGCTTTGAGGACACATAAATGGTGGCCATAACTACTTTGGCTGATAGATGGATAACCATGGTGGTGGTAGGAAGAAATTTTGCATTTATTAGGCATGGAGAACACCAAAAGCATCGTTGCAAGTGATCAAAAGGACCTATTCACCATGAAGCAGCTACTAGATTCCATGTTCACAACCATGCTAGGTCATCCATGTCATCAATTCAACCAAATTCAAATATCTAATCCCCCACGTGACCCCATATCTTTTAAGCATTCTACTAGATAGTCCAACTTTCTATCTATTATGTTAACCTGCACCTGTACCTATTCACAGCTTCTCAACTCACTTTCCTCATTAACTATTTGGCCACGTAAAGTGATGACATCTTTGCTTATGCCTTATCATTTCTTTGTAGCTTGAAATTATTTTAGTTCATTAACTACTATGACCTAGTGATGACTCACAAACTGACCACTTCACACCCTCACAACTGTTAGGACCTAATATTTCTTTAGCCACATGATGTTGTGATGCCCCTATCTTAATCATATCACCACCTCACAACCATAAAAAACAAGCTTGTCTAAAACCATGTGATGCTGTGATTGCTACCCTTGATGGCTACTTTAATTGTTTCACAACATTGCAATAGAAAAAAATTATCTACAGATGAAACCTTGCAATGTTGTGCTAGCTACCAACTATATTACCATTTCTTTGTTTGTAGTTTTGTAACCATGAAGCTTAACTCATTACTTAACTTTGCAAAGCATTGACAAAAGGAATTTTGCATCATCACCACCTTAACCATGGGCTACACTTAACTACACGTGAATTTGTGACTACATTTTCTTTAACTATCATAGTCCCTATTCACACATTCACAACTTAATATTTCACTCTAGCTCAAACACTTGCGATGATGTGAATACCACTTCATTTGATTGCTTAATGCTTATCACAAATTGAAAACTACAAAATGCTTACTTTTTCTAACTACTACAACCTAACAATAACCACCTAAATGCCTTCATCATAGCTTTAAAACTTGAAGAATCAAAGCTTTTTGATGGAGTGATGTCAATTTAAGATCAACTACATTTATTGTCAAGGAACTCCTTCAAAATGATATACATTAAACTACCTCATAACCCTATGATGATGCGATGAAGGACCCTTGATGCTTCTCAATCTTAACCTTACGTTATCTCCAACCTATGCAACAATGTGAACAAAGAATTTTTGCAACCTCGCCATCCTAATCTTGGGTTAACCTCAACTACATGCAAAGATGCGAAAGCCATTAAACTTGACTGTTGTTGTAGATCACTATAGTCTATAATGATAATCCTTGACATCACCCATTTCTATGTCCACTTCCTTCCTTCTATGCATAATGATAATCTTGATCACTATGGCTTATAGTGATAGGGCAATTTTCTTACTCATTTTGTAGAACTACCTGGCGAGCCTCAATGGGAATGAAACTACACTACAATTCCTGACCTGCGAATGTCAAATGAGAAAAAATGTGTTCATTCAATAAAAGACTCATTTGATATAGCTCCTATGATGCACATAACTAGACTCTTGAGTTTTGTGCACCTAAAACTGCATTATTTTTTTATGCACCTGAGGATGCTTGAAACTACACACTATTTTTAGCCAAAAACTATAAAAATTATATCATTGGATGCCCAAAAACAACACAAATTATCCCATAGAAGATGTCTCTGATTGGTTATCTATGATGGGATAAATGGTGAAAAAATGTCAATAGTAATGTAAAGTTGGGGGGGGGGGGGGGGGGGGGGTGTGGTGGGGGGGGGAGGGGGGGGGGAAGAACTTTATGAAGGGGAAATTGTTGAGAATTTTGAAAAGGGGATTTTGGATTTATATAATACATTCTGTATTCTTGAACTTGCATATTTTCAAGAAAATAATGAAGAACTCATTGAGTTGTATACCTTAGATAGTATCCATTGTTTAATTGAATCACTTGCTTCTTGTATGTTGATTCAATGGTCTCTTATGTGATGATGCAATCTAATAGTCTTCCTATGTTACAAAATATATTCATTTCATGGTATCTTGTTATGAATATATCAAAATAGTATATCATTTCATATATCAATGTATTTTATTCATGCTTTTTCATTATTAAATTTATCTACTTGAAATCCACTTGTACATAATTAGAACTATCCACTATGGAGTCACATTCAATATGCATAGGTCTATCAGTAAGATTCTTTCTATTCTCTTTACTCAATTATGTTCTATCCTTTCATACTTTTAGGTGATATGTACACAAAAATCCAAAATGCATCCATCATATGAGGGAGCTGGCCCTCTCAAATATAGAGAAAGGTTTTACCTTGATATTGATTGAACTTCAATCTATCCAAGTGTTGACACAATTTTCACAACTTACTAGGCAAACAGAGTCAATTTTGAAGATTTTTTTCATAGTGACAAATCTATTCACACCCACCCACCCACTCCCACACACACATAGACAAAAGTTTACATGGTATGTAGATTGCTCACAATATCTATCTAGGTATGATTTGAAGAATATGTAATTTTTCAAAATATTAAAATTATTTTGTTTTAACTATAAAAGAAACTAATGGTATAAATTTATTTTCATGCTATTTTTTATTATCTTATGACACAACTTTTTATTCAAAGGTTTATAATAAATTAATGTAATAATTGTGAGTAGTATTATCAGTATGGTGTAAGCAATGTAATTATATTGTATATAAAAAATTTAACAATGCAAATAAGTAGTTAAGCCAATAGGCTTATATGTGGGAGCTTTCCTCCTAGATTTGATAATTTTTAGCTAGAAAAATGTTACTCCCAACTGACTAAAAAATTTTCAAGATATGTAAGAAGTGCCTTGTAGAGATTAGGAATGCATACTAGCATACTTGTATGAAAGAAGTACTCAAAAGGATGATGATATTGATATGACATAGTGCTCAAATAATGATAAAATTGGATAACCAATGATAGTCTCCAATGTGTCCATAAAAATTCAGAGAGGAGGAGACATAACTTGAAGAAGGAGAGTGATGATCTACTATTTTCAAAGTCTTTCTAGATGTTTGGTTCAAAATAATCATGAATCGCAAAGACCAAATTGCATATTTTCCTCCATGTGATAAATCACTAAAGAAACTAAATCTCATCTCAACGTGGTGAACACCCTATGCCAAAATTTGTATATGACCTTGAAAATTGAAGCACAAGTGAAATAGACATGTACCATATAGTTAGCGAGCCCACACAATATTAACAAATCCAAAATAGTGTATTATGAAATTATTGTATAAAAAGACAACATCAACTGGTATTGGTGCTAAGATCATCTCACCACAATAAGAAACTTGCAACCATATTCTCAAAACTAAGCATATCAAGTATAGTAAAGCAATATTATCCAACTAATAACCCTATCATTAAGTGAGTAATGTATTTATACAAATGGTAGGTAGTGTCATTAATATAAATAAACAATTGATAAAACCAAAAGAATTTGATTACAATGATTATACTAGTGTCAATCAACATAAGAATACATACCTTGAATTATTTACATGTCACATGGTGAAGTTTTCTAAAAAGGACTAATGAAACAATCAATGAATCTTCAATGGAAATCATTAGAGCACTGCAAACTTAGAGGGATTCCCCCCAACTTAATTTCATGTGACAAGGTCAAGAAATCATTAGGATAACCAAAGAAATTAGGCAACCCAAGAAAGAATAACATATCATTAGAATTTTGTGATCCTTTTTTAAAGATAGATAAATCAAATATTTCATTAATTCAATGGATGTACTCACAAATTAACTATAGATTATTAAAGCATAGGGAATTTGAATTATCTAAGGAATCAAGAAACGGATTTAGTACTTGTTTTGATTGAATGATCTCGTAAGATACAAGAACCAAGAATGAAGAATATACGGATATTAACACTTTGATCCTTGTTAAATAAATGAATCATCCATAGTTTATTTTTTCATCTTAGAACAATGGAATGAATCAACAATGAGGAATCATTCAACTTTAACATATTGGAAATCAATGCATAGAATCCCTTATAATTGTTCTTAATCAATTATTTTTCCTAAATCAACATGTGTGTGAGAGATGCACATTTTAACCTTAGGCTTCTAAAAATCAATATGTATAAGTATAAAAATAAAATATAGATCTTGGAGGATCTGGCAACATGTTTTCAGAATATGGAATGTATGTGGTTTAATATACCTTAGTGCATGATTAATATTATCACACATACTTATGAGTCAAATAATTAAATTTGATGCAATTTGAAGTATGGGCTTGTTTGTGGGTATTTGGAATTCACTAAGTGGAAAGGAATAACAAAGGTAATTATAATTCAATAAATGATAGTGTTCCTCTAATTTAATTAAATCAAAATCACATTCTTAATATGCATCAATACATTCCAATGTTGATTTATCAATTTTAAACATTTCATTAGATGGTAAAGGGATCCATGAAAGTTTATATGTACTATTAACCACCTTACTGTGAAACATTGTATGAGGCAATATAGTTGCCTTTGGTGGATATGATGGAGTGTAATGTGAATGGAATAATGAATATGGTAAGAAGTGTGAAGGAGATAAACTAGATGGGAATAAGTAGGATGAGTAGAATGAGGATGGTAAAGATGGCTATAGCATGGTTGTTGCGAGTATTCTTGATTCAATTTATCATGCATATTACGTGAAGAAGTGTGTTTTGAATAAACATGTTGGATTCATAATGAAATAGAGTGACAATACATGTTACCAACTTAATGCATACCATGATCTTCTCGAGTTGGTGCTTGAGATTATTCATCCATTATAAGGAATACTTGGTAACTTCCACCATTATCATGGTAAGGATCAAAAATAGCTTGCACCTCATTCACCATGTGCTTGTAGTTCTTCAAGCATGTACATTGGTCATCTTTCCTATAGCAATTAGAAGATTAAGTGGTTAGATTTTCACCATCAAAATCACATTGTTCTAAGAATTCATATTGTTCTAAGAATTCATCAATGATGTTTTCTTGGTCAAACATAAAAATATAATTCTTGCATACCTATGATAATAGAAGATCAAGAGAATTTACATTGCATTCATTAGGTAGAGAGGGTATTAGAGTATCACCTTTGGTCGGCTCATTTTCCCTACCAATTTCTTTTTTTTTTTTTTAATTTGAAGGTGGGGGTATGGGGGAAATAGCCATCAATGGGGTCAAGGGGAAATGCTCCTTGTAAGGTCCTAAGGCAGGGTCGAGGGGTAGCACCCCCGATGCCAAGCACATTTTGCCTCTTGTCTTCCCTTCAAATTTTTCATTTTTCAAGCAATTTTCAACCAAAATTGATATAATTAAACAACCTTGAAAATGCATTATTTTAAAAAAAAATTCTTCAAAATATCCTTTTCTACAACAATAACTCACAAAAACTAGTGATAATGTAAAATGGAATCTAATTTTTAAAGCAATTAGTGAATCAAATCTCTAAGGCCTACTTGCAAACTCTAAAACAAAACTCCAAAGGAATGCATCTATATGATTTACGCAATCCAAATTAAGATTAATAACTTAAGCAAGGCTAACAATTGCAAAAGATTTCATCCTAACACATTATTCCTAACTCAACTCATCAAACTAATATTCCTTTGACACCTTTCCCTGATAATAATGCCAAAAGGATAGGCCAACACTGGGGCAAATAATTAAGAAATAATTAATACTTTAAATGATGAAATTTATCTTGGACTATACATGTCAATCTGAGAGTGTAAGCTTGTGAAAGGTGTTTGAGAAATATTCTATCAAGGGATAATAATTGTGAGATTAGGGATTATGAATACATCTACAACACGTGAAAACAAACTTGCACCAAATCAAAATGATTCTGTGACGGGAACTATCACTTCTAGTGGCAAAAACTTACTAAGGTAGAAGCAACTCATAATGGAAATACTCTATAATAAAATAACTAAAACTCTTAAAAATTTATCAACTCATTATACAATCAAATATGGATATTAAACACATAAAATGATATACTATGATTAAATCCATACTATGTAATGCTAAGCTAATTAGTATACAAATGAAAACTATTTTAAATGCACTCCAAACATGACTAACAGAAAATAATCACCAAGTAACTTTAGAGTGGGCATTTCCTCCTCAGCTACTTGATGAAGAAAAATAATAGTTTTACACCTTTGTAATCATGCAAATATGGAGCTTATAATTTAGAATAATAATAATAGTCTGTGTACAATACTATGTGTTCTACAGAACTATATGTATAAATCCTACTTTTGTCTCTTGCTACTTATATAGATGCACCTTATAACAATTAGACTAGAATAGAGATAATGAAAACCAAATAGTAGCCAATGTATAAGCTTAATTATAGGTTGTAGGTAGTTGCAATAGAGAATACGACAATTTTGGTTCCTTCCATGTGTGAAGTCCTCCATCTTGTTTTAATCACCATATAAATAATACACATGGGGCTTTAATCAATATTGTATTATGCTATTCTTGGTGGCCTTAAGAAGACTATTTTAGAAGACACAACAAAAAATGAAATATTTGGTGGAGAAAAATTCACATGGCCCATATTAGAATATTGACCTTACGTATCTTATGATAAGTCATTCTGTTATAATAGTATCTTCAAAGAAATGGTATAGATTAGTGGCACATATCAAGCAGGTTCCATGTTGAATCTGTTGGAAATATAGAAGGAGTAACTAAGAGGGAGGGTGAATCAGTTGCCACTAAAATAAATCCTAGGTCCCTTAAATGTCAACAATAAAATTAGATTGATAAAATTGATTGCTTTTGTTATTCGGTAAACACATAGAAAATGTTGTAGCTCGATAAATGCAGAGTGTGATTTACATTGAGCTGATCTTAAAAATTCATAGTGATTAATTTGCAAGCATAAGAGAAATAAAATGAACACATGAGACACTAGAATTTAACATGGAAACCCAATATGGGAAAAATTGCCAATGTAACTAGTTACTATTTTCACTCTTTTGAAGTGAGCCCTATTAGGAGCCAACCCAGTTAAAGGTTAAAAAACACACTGTTAGGTGTGACCTTGTTAGAGGATTTAATCACCTTGCTTGGAGTGGCCTTACAAGAGGTTTTAAAAAAATTCAATGGAATTGTCACCTTGTTAGAGGATTTACAACTGGTTGTTAAACCAACTCTGTTAAGAGATTTTAGATCACTACTACAATGGTTAGAGAGTAATAATGAAATGACCTGATTGTGATGAAATTTAATTTATAATTATAGATCTCTATTTTGCTTCATACTTGATCCTTCCTAATCAAATAACTCTTTTCTACTCCACAAGGATATCTACTTATAATTCGAGCTCTCTTTCACTCTTTCCTTCTCAATTCAATCAATACACTAGCACACACACTAAAAATGCCAACTAGACTTTTCATTTATACCATCTAGATTATCAAGTTGGCTCAAATTCAAATTACAATAACCAATAATCATTACCATAGTTGGCTAGAAACAATACTTAAAATAAATAAGCTTCTTATGCCAAAACAACAAAATCCTTCATTGGCTAACCCTGCTCAATAAACACTAATCCTGAGATGACTTCCTTTGTTAACCAATAGAAGATTGGTTAACACTGCAAACTTACAAAAATATCCTTTGGAAATCGAGTGGACTTGGTGAACACTCTTTGTCCAACTTTTCTTTGCTAACCATGTGAACTTGGTAGATATTGTCTTCTGCCTAAATTTCTTTAATGCTCGAGTGAGCTTGGTAGACACTGTCTTTGCAAAATAATCTTTAGGAACACTTGATAGACAAGGAAAACTATCTTTTTGACCAAGTGAACTAGGTAAGCACTAACTAATAACTGATATCAAATTTGTGTAACATCAAAGACAACACACAATTAGACAATTGTATCCAACAATCTCCCTCTTTGGCATTAATGGTAACACAACATGTCAGAGCACAATGAAATTTGAGAAAAAGACTTTTCCAATAGAAAGTTTCTCCCTCTTAGATTTTTATCCAAAATCTTCTTCTCTTTCATGCAATAATCTCCCTCTATGAAGGAATTACATAACTTATATGATAGTATACCTCTTCTTCAGAAAGATATAGTTGTTTTTAGAAAGATATGATAGTAATCTTCTCCCTCTTTGACAACACATACCAAAGACAACACATACCAAATAAGTATCAATGTACCTTGAGTACTAATTCATATGTAATATTCTCTTTGACTATGTTGCATCAACTAATTGATCTTCAATTTGGTTCTTGTTGATGCATCTCTAAAATTTTATTTAGTGAGCTTCATATAGGAGAATGACCCCTAACTTACCTCTTAGATACAAGAATGCATCCTTAGATAATGGCTTGGTGAATATATCTACAATTTTTTCTTTTGTGTGAATATATTCCAATTTGATTTCTTTGTCTTACACCACTTCTTTAACAAAATGATATTATATAGAAATGTGCTTAGCTTTGGAATGCATCACTGGGTTCTTTGATATGTTAATTGTGTTGGTGTTATCACAATACATGACAACTAGTTCTTTCATCTCAACCTTCATGTCTTCCAACAACTATTTAAACCAAACAATGTTAGAACAATTCACTATTGCTACAACATATTCTACTTCTGTTGTAGATTGGGATGTGCAATTTTTCCTTTTGCTTGCCCAAGATACCAACCTTTTACCAAGAAAGAATGCTCCACCATTTGTACTCTTTCTGTCATTGAAATTTCTTGCCTAATCAGCATTGATGAATACCTATAAGTCTAAGTTTCCTCCAATTTTGTACCATTAACCATAGTCTTTAGTACCTTTTAGTTATCTCAAAATTCTTTTGATTGCCATCATATGATTTTCTCTGGGTTTAGCTAAGAATCTTGCCACTATTCCAACTGTTAAAGCAATTTTAGGCCTTGTATGAACCACATACTGTAATTTTTCAATCATTAATCTGTATAAGGTCTAATCTACTTCTTTTGCATCATCATCTTTGGTAAGCTTTAGTCTAGTACGCATGGAGGTTCCAACTGGTTTAGAATCTTCCATTCCAAAAATTTTGAGTATCTCTTTGATATACTTAGATTGAGTAATGTAGATACCATTCTTGCTTTATTGTATTTTTAGTCCAAAAAAGAATTTTATCTCACCAAATATGGACATTTCAAACTCTTTATCCATTTGTTCTAAAAATTCTTTTCATGGATCATCATTCCTTATAAATAGAGTGTCATCCACAAATATCTTTGCCAATACAACCTTGTTATCTGGTCCTTCCTTGATATACAAACTACTTTTATCCTTGTTTCTCTAAAAACCAATCTATATAAGGTAGTTGTCCAACCTTTCATACCATACTCTAGGAGCTTTTTTAGACCATACAGTGCCTTGTGTAATTTTTAGACCATGTCCCTTTTGTCTAGATCAACAAAACCTTCTAGTTGATCAATGTAGACTTCTTCATCAAGTATACCATTGAGAAATGTAGATTTAACATCCATCTAATATACTTTGAATCCTCTATGAGAAACATATGCAAGTATAGTCCTAACACCTTCTAATCTTGCAATAGGAGCAAAAGTCTCACCATAATCAATTCCTTCTTCTTGAGTAGCATCTACATATTAGTCTTGCTTTGTTTCTTGATACTTGTCCATCTTCATTCAACTTATTTCTAAATATCCATTTTTCTCCAATCACATCTTTATCTTTAGGCCTAGGAACAAGGGCCCAAGTTTTGTTCTTCTCTATTTTTCCTATTTCTTCATTCATAGCCTCAATCCAACTTTCATTTTCCAATGCATCTTTAACATTTCTAGTTTCATAATCAGCAAGAAAACATGTATCTTTTAGCTTACTTCCTATCATAGTACCTTATGATTTATCTCTAATAATCTTATTAGTTGTATGATGACTTCTGACATACTTGGCCAATATAGGTTCTTTACCATTTGAATGAATTTTACTATCTTCATTTTGAATTTCAGCTTTTGGCTCTAGTTGCTTAGACTTGGTAGCTTCAGAATATGACTCGAGTCCTTGTGACTTGGTTTGAACTTCTTGCAAATCGGTAACTGAGGAAGACTCAGGAGGTGAAGTCTCCTTATTGATAGATGTGTCTAGCAATGTATCAGGTTCAAAGCAAACAAATCTTCTATAATCTTCTAGTTCATTTTTGCTTTCTTCTTCAGTCCTTTTTACAAACTCATCAATTCTCACATGTGCAATTTCTATGATTTTATGAGTAGAAAAATTCAAACATCTATATGCCTTACTTCTGCAAGAATATCCTAAGAATAAACCGTCATCACCTTTCACATCAAACTTTCCTTTTCTATAATCTTTCAAGATATAACATTTACTTCCAAATTCTTTCAAATAACTTACATTGGGTTTGTAGCCATACCATAATTAATAGGGATTTTTATATGAGTCCTTCAACTATACTCGGTTCAAAATATGAATTGCAATGATGATGGCTTCCTTCCAGTATTTGATAGCAACATTCTTTTTAGTCATTAGAGTCTTTGCATAATCTATGATGGATCTATTTCTTCTTTCAACTATTCCATTATGCTTGGGAGTACCAAGGGCTGATACCTATCTTTTAATTCCTCTTTCAATGCAAAAGTTATTGAATTCATTGGAGATGAATTCACCACCTCTATCAAATAATAAGAATTTCAATATTTTCCCTATTTCCTTCTCTATTCTTTCTAGATACCATTTGAATTTCTAAAATGCTTCTGACTTTTCTCTAAGATACATAATAGTCATCATTTTGGAATAGTCATCAACAAAAAGAATAAAGATTTTTTCTCCACTATAACTTTCTATTCCAATGGGTCCACATAGGTTAGTATGCACAATTTAAAAGACATCTTCAGAGTAATAGTTTTTGCTCTTAAAGCTAGTCTTTTGCATTTTTCCAATCTAACAATTTTTGCATAAACCAACATCTAGTTTCTTCAAACTAGGAATACCTCTTACTTTTTTAAATTTGATTATCTTGACCATATTATCAATATTAACATGACATAATCTTCTGTGCCATAACCAAATTTCTTCCATTTGAGCAATAAAACATGAATAATCACCAAGATCAAGATAAAATATGTTACCTCTAGTTTGTTTACCAAATCCAATCAGATTCCCTTTTTCATCCAGTAGTCTTGCCTTGCCATTCATAAATTCTACCTTGAATCCAATGTTGATTAGCTATGCCACACTCAGTAGATTATGTTTTAGTCCTTCAACCCAACAGGCATTGTCACATACAAGTTCTTTGGTTAATGAGATTTGGCCTTTCCCTTTTCTGCAACAAGGTTCATTGTTTCCAAATCTTACACTACCACCATCATAGTCTTCAAAATGTTCAAACTTTGTTTAATCTCCAATCATATGATGTGAACATCCACTGTCTATGATCTATGTGTCATTTTTACTAACATGAGATATAAGTGCATCTTATCTTCTTCTTCATGAGATTCATCTTTTACAACAATGTATACTATTTCATCTTCACTGTTATCATAATCTTTAGCCGTAAAACAAGTCTTCTTACCTTTTTCCTTGTATGATTTGTGATTTTTGAAATCCTTCTTGCCATTGTATTTGTGACTCTTCTCATCTTTTCTTTCTTTGTTTGGGCACCTGCATCAATCTGACCAATTTCTTCACATGAAAAAAAAATTTGGGGAACTTTACCTTTGTACTTTCCTTTGCTTCTAGAATATTTTTTTTTCAAGTAATGCTTCAACAAATTCAAGATCACTATTAGAACTTTCCTTTGATTCCTCTTCACTTTCTAATTGAATGTCCTTTATTTTCTTGCCTTTACGCTTGAGTGAAAGTTTGGCCTCAAATGTAGATTCAATATTCTTGGAAGCTGGAACATAATTGTCATAGTTGTCTAGATCAAAAGCTATCAATCTTCCTACTAAGGTGTCCAAACTTATTGTCTAATTTGGCTCACACCTCTTTTCTTGAATAATAGATACTCTAATTACATAGATAGGAAGCAATGTTCTAAGAACATTCCTTACACTAGTTTTTTCCTTGATTTCTCCTCCAGAAGCTCTAATTGCACTAACACTAGCTTTGATTATTTCCACATACTTGGCAACATTTTCATCTTCTCTCATTCTCATTTGGTCAAACTTTCCTCTAAGGCTTTTTGCTTTGGCTCTCCTTACATTTTCATCACCACCATAGATTTTCTTTAGCTTGTTCCACATATCAAAATCAACTTTGTAGTCCTTCATCTCATCAAATTCATCATAGCTAAGAGAAGATGCAATGTCAATCATCATGATGTTATGGTTCTTTTTCTCAGCAATATCTCCAACAGATAATGTATCGGTAGGGGTTGTTTATTCTTCACCAAGGTATTTCAAGCCTAAATCACTAATGGAGGCCAGATGAAGTCTGCCATGCTGAAAAGTTGTCTCGATTTAGCTTTGGCATCAATCTCTTGTAAGACATCCTAATCTTTAGCTTAGGCCCTTGAAACCTTTCCTGCAAGCACCAAAAGTTCTGATACCAATTGTTGGAAATATAGAAGGAGTAACTAAGAGGGGGGGTGAATTAGTTACTAATAAAATAAATCCAAGATCCCTTAGATGTCAAAAATAAAATTAAACTGATAAAATTGATTGTTTTTGTTATTTAGTAAACATACAAAAAATGTTGTAACTCAGTAAATACAAAGTGTGATTTACATTAATCCAATCTTAAACATTCACAGTCATTAATTTGCATGCATAAGAGAAATAAAATGAACACATGAGATACCAGGATTTAACATGGAAACCCAATGTGGGAAAAATCACCAATGTAACTAGTTACTATTTTCACTCTTCTGAAGTGAGCCTTGTTAGGAGCCAACCTGGTTAAAAGTTACAAAACACACTGTTAGGTGTGACCTTGTTAGAGGATTTAATCACCTTGCTAGGAGTGGCCTTGCAAGAGGTCTTAAAACAATTCAATGGAACTTTCACCTTGTTAGAGGATTTACAACTAGCTACTAAACTAACTTTGTTAAGAGATTTTAGATCATGGCTACAATGGTTAGAGAGTAACAATGAAATGACCTGATTGTGATGCAATTGAATTGCTGATTATAGATCTCTATTTTTCTTCATACTTGACTCTTCCTGATTGAATTACACTTTTCTACTCCACAAGGATATCTTCTTATCCTTCAAGTTCACTCTCACTCTTTTCTTCTCAATTCAATCAATACACTTGCAAACACACTAAAAATCTCAACTTGACCTTTCATTTATACCATCCAGATTGTCAAGTCATCTCAAATTCAAATTACAATAACCAATAATCATTACCATAGTCAGCTAGAAACAATACTTAAATTAAATAAGCTTCTTATGCCAAAACAAAAAAATCCTTCATTGGCCAACCCTGCTCGGTAAACATTGGTTCTAGGATGATTTCCTATGTTAATCAATAGAAGCTTGGTTAATACTACGAACTTACAAAAATATCCTTTGGAAACCAAGTGAACTCGGTGAACACTGACTCTGTCCAACTTTTCTTCGCTAACCATGTGAATTTGGTAGACACTATCTTCTACTTGAATTCCTTTGATGCCTGAGTGAGCTCAATAGACACTGTCTTCGCAGAGTAATCTTCAAGAACACTTGGTAGACAAGGAAAACTATCTTGCTAACCAAGTGAGCTTGGTAAGTTTTGGTGTAAATAAGTATTTACTATTTACACTTTCTTAAGTTTACTTAGGCTATGCATTATTTAATTGTTTGGCATTATTTTATTATGCCCATGGTGTCTACAACATTGGAGTTTGGATCATTCACTGAGTTGTTGTGTAGACAACATAGTTATTTGCACTCTTAATTTAGCACATGTTATCTACACCACTGATTTGTAGGCTACACTGTTGTAGGCTTATCCTCACATCATCACACTTAATTCTGTGCTTAATGGAGGATAACCCATATCTAGTGAACATGTGCCTGGTTGTATGACTTATCATGTTGCTGACTTCTATGCATTCTAGAAGCTCCCTTGAGGCCTTTATAAATAGGCACTTCTAGTGTACTTGCATATGGCATATTGAATGAATACATAGTCATTTTGATTATACTATCTATTTTGGTCTACTATTATGCTTGTGTTTGACTTCTTTGGTCTTGGGTGAATTTTTGCCTAAGCCAAATTCTTACATGGTATCTGACTTGGGGAGATTCTCTACACATAGCCATTCGAGACCATTCATTCTTCAACACTTTGACCTGAATCTAGAGAATCTGTAGAAATTGCGAGCATCTAGAGCCAGTTCTGACCTCACCAATTTGATGAAGATCGGCTATAAATTTACTTATGCTAAGTGAAAGTTGATCATGAGGCAAAATTTTTTTGCAAACTAGCACCCGAAGGCACAGATTTGCAATTCGGGTATGGCCATTTTATCAATCTGATTATTTGTTTTTCATATTTGAATTATTTTAAATCTTTACAATTATTTTTCCATCTAGATAATTTTAAATTTTTATTTTTGGAATATTTTCATGCCCAGTTGCGTTAGAGAAATTTTTTTCGCTTGTAGAATTGGGTTGTCAAATCCTGACTCTACAATTTCAGAGGTTTAATTATTTCATAGGTTTAATTTTTAATTATGTGAGCATCTGCAATTTAATTTGATCTAATTAAATCCACTGGTCTATATGGAAAAACTGTCACCAAATTTTGGTAGGGCTATAATCCACCGATGGCCATTCACAACACACCTGGCCAAGCAACTTATTTATTTGCTTCCCACGGTGGTTTTCCTTTTAACACCATAGTAGTCCTCATCCCCACAAATGTGGGATAAATATTGAGGAAACTGGTGAAAAAAAAGAGATCCGACACTCATGAAATACATTTTTGGTGCCCTAAAAAGTTCCCTGACGCCCCCTACATTTCTCACCATCAGCAGAAAAAAATAGGTTCCTGTGATAGAATAAACCCTCCTGCCCACAATTTAAATTGGCAACACCACGTCAACACCTGGTCCCACTCCCTAGAACATGTGTCACCCTCTACACTCACCATGTGGCACCAATGCCTCACCCATGACTCAGCACCACATCAGAATCCACATGGCATACGGTTATCCTTGGCTGGTCAACAAATTCCAGTCACCTGTGACTAGGCAAACACATGGAATTCCACCTCAGCAGCTTTACTAGACATGTCATTTTTTCCTCCAATATCTGTACAACATAGTGATTTAGATCCGTACATGCTGATGTCATCATGAAATCATGCTGATGTCATCACAAGCATGGGGTATGCTGACATCATCATTTCATTATGCTAAAATTGATAGTCATTTGACCATCATTCTAGGGAAAATTATAACTATTTTAATGACCATATGACCATCAAATTTAACCCCATCATTCACTGATGGAACCCCTCTCTAGATTGATTTTTTATTTTGTAGTCTAATTTTGGGAGGCCATATCTTAGTCATCTAGACTCCAAATCAGGTGCCATTTTTTTTTGAAATTGGGTAGAATTTCCTAAAATTTTCAATGCTTAGTTTTATTATGATTTTGGTGCATGGATTTTTTAGAATTTTTATTTGTTGGTGACTGTACCTATATAATCCTACATTTTGCAACTTCAAATGCTTTGTAGGAGCACATCTAGAGTAAAAAATAGGTTCTATTTTTTTGAAAGTGCATTATTTTTTGTCTACTTTCTAGATCTATAGTCAAATTGTAGGGTTGACAATATCACTTTAAAAAATAGGGCCTTTCTTTGTTGTGTATTCTTTTAGAATTGTAGCACATTGTAAAGTTCTAGATTTGTAATTTATTAAGAAGTTCTAACAATAAAAATTAGAAGTCTACAAAGGCCAAAATTGACAAGTGGCCATTGTAATCGCACTACTAATAAAGTTTCCAAAACATCTATTTTGGGAGGGTTTCTTGATTTAGTGAAAAGGAGGGGTGTTCTTGGTGTTGTGTTCTCTATTTTCTACTTTTTTCTTTCATTTTCTGCATTATGGAAAATTTTAAGTTTCCAAAATTAACTCCTCATAACTATGCTAAATGGCCATTAAAATGCAGTATCACTTAATGCATAATGGAGTTTCGCAATATGTAGATGGTACTCTTCCTAAATTAGTAGGTGATAAAGTATCACCAAGTGATATCTCAGCTTGGGTAGTAGTGGATAGTAAATCCATAGGTGATATATGTTTAGGGTTTGACGATAAGATCATGTATCAAATCAAGAAGTTTTCTACATCCAGGGAAGCTTGGGATACTCTTGAAAACCTATATGGTAAAGTGTCTAAAGAAGATGTTTTCAAAATTGAAGATGAGCTTGTCTCCTTAGATCATAAGTCATGTGATTCTATATAGGATTTCATCATCAAGGTGAATGAACTATGGAGAAAGCTTACTGATTGTGGGAGTTCTATCAAAGATGACAGATTGATCTATCTTATACATAATAGGCTTCCATTAGAGTAATCCACATTTGTATCTTCTTTTAACACCTCTAAGACTACCTTAGGGTCTATCTATAAGAAAGTCATTTTTTATGAATATGTTGATTTGTTGGATATTGAAGAAAAGAAGTTAAAATCAATGGAGATTCTCAAATCACCTCCATCCAAAGCATTGGTGGCCAACAATGAGGGTTCTCAAAATTCAGCTAGACAGTCTTCAAATAAAGGAAAGGTTAAGAAGAAGTGGAAGAAGAAATCAGAGGATGCAGAAAAGACAACACCACAATCCAATGAACAAGGCAAGTCTTCCTCGAATTCCAACAAGAAGGGGGACAACAATAAGGAGAAGAAAAGTGTGCTTATTGTAAGAAATTAGGTCATGAAGAGCATGACTATTATCTTAAAAAGATTGATGAGTTGACCAACATCATGAAGAAACATAATGTTCCATTGCCTAATGCTTATAAGAATAAAGGGTCTTCTTCAGATTCCAAGGGCAAAGGGCAACCACTCATGGCTAATTAAAATTCTTCAAAGGAATGGATATTTGACTCAGGTGCCTCTTATCACATGGGTTCTTCAAAGGAGGATTTTTCTTCATTTAAGGAATCAAAGGTTCCACACATCTTCATGGGAAATGGTAGCAAAATGGAAGTTGAAGGAATAGAAAATGTGGAGATGGAAAATGGAAAGTTTCAAGATGTTCTCTATGTTCCAAACCTAAGTTCAAATCTCTTATCAATCTAACAAATCACTCACCTTGGAGATGGACATAGAGTTGAGTTCCTTCCTAACTTAGTATAGGTGCATAGTCTAAAAGATGACTCATTGGTTGTAGTGGGGAAAGTGAATCATAGCAAACGGTTGTACTCTTTCTCCCATTTTGTTCTCAAGTCTCCTTCAAAGGCCTTGTTATCTCAATCAATTTCATACATGCAATTATGGCATGAGCGGTTTGGTCATCTTGACTTCTACTACCTTCAACAACTTTGCACAAATAGAAAGGTCAAAGGTCTACCTCAAATAAAATTGTCCCATGGTGCTTGTTCAACAGATTCAGTGGATATGCATCTAGAGGGGAAGTTATAGAGAGGAAGACTTCAAGAGCACCAGGTGTTTTATAGATTGTTCACATGGTATTAGCAGGACCTTTGCAGTCAAATAGGGTCAATACATATGTACCTTTGTTGATGACTTTTCAAGGTTCACTTGGGTCTACTTTCTTCATAACAAGAATGAAGTGTTGGAGAAGATTCTAGACTTCAAGAATCATGCAGAATAGAAATCCAAAAAGGCCATCAAAGTTCTTTGAATGGAAAATGGAAGTATGTATGTGAATAGAAGACTAAAAGACTTTTGTAGACTTAAGGGAATTGATCTTCAAAATCTGCCAGCATTCAGTCCACATAAGATAGTTATTGCAACATTAAGGATTTGAACTCTTAAGTCTATGGAAACTTGCATGATACAATCCAAGTCTCTAGATCCATCATTAGAAGTCAAAGAAATCTCTAGTGCCACTCACATTCTTAATCAATCTCCTCATCTAGCCTTAGATGACAAGACTCTTTTTGAGGCATGGTGTGGTAGAAAACATATTGCAACACACTTCAGAGTCTTTAGTTGTCTTGCATGGGAAAACATATCTTCTAGGGGTTGCATGACACAATCACCTTAGCCTTGTACTTTCATTGGTTATGAGGATAGTGTGAAGGCATATAGACTATTGGATCTAGAGACACATCAAATTTTTGTGGAGAATGATGTATATTTTGAGGAAAGTTCACCTAGCTTGTTCTCAAATCCTCTCTACATATCATACTATGTGAAAATTGATAGTGACACTAGTGATAGTACTTCAATAGATTTAGACACATGGGGTTCTATTGATAGTTGTAGTGAGAGGTCACTACATCAGTTGAGTCCACATGCATACATAGCCATAGTGATAGGTCTAGCACAACAAGGTACATCCAATCTTCTAGGTATAGGTTTAGTGACAGATCTACCTTTTCTTCTTGATGCAGAATCATCTTCTCTAGTATTCACAAGGGATCCATCTAACTCTCTTGTTCATTCTCTACATGATCAATCATCATAGATTGAAGTGATTGTCAATACTTATAATCAGCAGTTGTAGCAGGGTTCTTCATTAGCTATAGAGATAGATAGTTCTTTGAGACAGGTTCTTCAACTAGTTGAGCAAGTTTCAGAGACATCACTTATCTATGGGATTCTTTCCATGCACATTGGAAGCATCTCTTTTGTACCTTTGGCATTGTTTCTTCCTAAGGGGAAGAACACCATTCTATAGTATTGGATTAGCTTCTTCATCAAAGCAGTCACTAGCAGCCATTCTCCCTTGGGGGGGGGGGGGGGGGGGGGGGGAGCCTATCCTATCTCTCTTCCTCTTCTCATCATTCTCTTATGTATATACTAGATGTATGTCATAATGGAGGGGTCTTGATTACTCCATCCATCCATACATCATTTCAACTCTCTTTTTGGGGGAGGGTTTTTCCCATTAGGTTTTCCCTCTTTCTCCACTTTATGAAAGATTGCATTTCATTATGTACATGGGTACCTAACATGGCCCAGTAGTCGGGACCCATTATGCATTGCATCCTAGATTCATAAGCTTAAGTGAATTCCCCTAAGTTGCACTTGGGGGGGGGGGGGGGGGGGGGTGTTGGTGTAAATAAGTATTTACTATTTACACTTACTTAAGTTTACTTAGGTTAATGCATCATTTTATTATTTATTTACGTGAGACACTTAGGAATTTGAGCACCTTTTTGAGTTGTCATGTTGACAAAATAGAAGTATGTAACTCTAATTATGCACATGGTGCCTACAACACTAGAGTTTGCATCATTCACTGAGTTGTCATATAGACAACACAATTATTCACACTCCTAATTTGGCATATGTTGTCTACACTAGTGATTTGTGTGGTACACCATTGTAGGCTTATCCTCACATCATCACACTTAATTATGTGCTTAATGGAGGATTACTCATATCTAGTGAACATGTGCCTAGTTGTATGACTTATCATGTTGTTGAATTCTATGCATTCTAGAAGCTCTCCTGAGACCTTTATATACATGCACTCCTAGTGTACTTGCATATGGCATATTGAATGAATATATATTCATTCTAATCATACTCTCTATTTTGGTCTACTATTGTGCTTGTGTTTGAGTTCCTTGGTCTTGGGTGAATTCTAGCCTAAGACAAATTCTTACAGTAAGCACTGACTAATAACTAATATGACATTTGTGTAACATCAAAGACAACACACAATTAGATAATTGTATCCAATAGAATCATATCTCCAACAAATACATCCCCAATGATTGGGAAACAAGTATCCTATGTGAAACTATATCTTTTTACTATTGAATATGAGATATTATTATTGTTTAACTTAATAATTGTGAGGTGGAATAGTTAAATGAATGGTAAAGAGGATAATGAATGATGGGAAGAAGCTTCATTAACAATTCTTATTTTAGATGCGATAGGAACATATATACCCACTAGTCAACATGTTGCAATAATAAGAATTAGTAAAAAATGACCAATAATGAATTTTCCATATTTTAATCTCAAAACAATATTAAATACTACTTGTTTATATCAAACCATATGAAACAATAAAATGGTAAAATGGAATGAAATTGAATAGAAATGGAATAGAGAAGTAGGAAATTTGTTGAGAGGATTAAAATATGACATTAAATAAGTTGTAATTAGCTCTCTTCAACAACATGAGAAGAAAGAAGATGATTATGGAGTGTTGGATGATACTCCAAAAGCTAATGTTCCTACAATTCCTCATTATCTACAAAAACCACAACAATAAATACCATACACCCCAGTGAATATTAGATGGTCAACAAGACTAAGTAGACCTCCAAAAAGATTTTCTCCTTGTATTCTATTTTACTTACTAATTTTGGTGAACCTAAATGTTATGATGAAGTTGTTTAGGTGGATACAAATATTTAGTGGGAGTCTACAATGAAAGAAAAATGACTCTTTGCTGAAAAATAAGACATGAGATTTATCCAAGTTACCTATAGGTAAAAGGAATCTATAGAATAAGTGGGTTTATAGGTTGAAAGAAGAGGATGGAAGTAAGAAAAGATTTAAAGTTAGGTTAGTCATAAAAGGATTTGCATAGAAAAAAGACATTGATTTTGATGAGATATTCTCTCTTGTTTTTAAGATGACTTCTATTTGCACTGTTTTAAGTATTGTGGCTACTAAATATTTTCATTTGGAGCAACTTGATGTTAAAACAACCTTCCTTCATGGTGATTTGGATGAAGAGATATATATGGCACAACCACAAGGATTTAAGGTCAAAGTGATGCAAGAGCATCCTAGGTTTCCTTGTAATCTTGCACTTTTGTTCATTCTACCTATTGTTACCGAGTTCCATTTATTGTTGAGTATCAATTTTTAGTTCTTGTTGAGTCCTTAGTAGATGCCAAGCATTTAGTGGATGCTGACCTTCTTGGTTGATTCCAAGTTCATAGCTCCTACCAAGTTTTCTATGGTCATCAAGTTCATGTGGTTAATGAGTGATCTTTGGTTGCCAAGTGGACCTTGGTTGCTGAGTTCATGTGGTTGTCAAGTGTTCATTTTGATGCCAACTATCAATATTTCATGGAGCCTTCATTTGTCAAGTTGCATGTGTCTGGTTCTAGTTTGGGCTGATCTTGCATGCATTTAATTTTGATATGGATACTTAATATTTGATGTGAGCTAACTTATGGTTGTGCATAAGTTTAATGTAATATTAATTTTTTTGATAGGCTAACCTGTGGCCACACAAGTATTTAAGGAGGCCTAGGATTGAGTTTTAGAAAGTAAAACTTAGAGAGAGGGAGAGAGATATGAGTAGGAATGTGAAGTTGGATCCTCAATGATGGTAATTAGATTCATCTAGCCGAACTTAGAAGGCCTTTACTAGTGGGCATTTAATAAAAGCTTTGAATGCATGTAAGAATGAAGGCATTTTTTTCCTCTATCTCCCATGTTGGTTATATTTGTTGTTGTTTCTGCTATGTTGAATCTTGTAAGGTGGATTGGATGGTTGGGTGTGCCTTTGCCCCTAGTCTATTCTCATCCATCCCTATGTCAAGTGGTAAAAAAGATTGAAGTTCATCCTTGTGGAGATTGGATTGTGTAGAACCCTGATTTAGATTTGGTTCTACTAATGTAGATATATGGATTTGGCCTATAACTTGTAGAGGGTTACGATCTTGTAGGAACTTTATTTTTAAAGATGGTTCAAGGTAGAGGAAATGCCAATAATGTGATATTGGATACATTGAGACATATTGTAGCCAGGTTATATGATATAGAAAAAACCCAAAGGAGAGGAGTGCATCTTGAGGATGTGAGTGATGATGAAGCAGTCACCAAACCCTAATCTAGAACCTAAAAAAGATCATGATGAAGCAATATTGTTGAGAGTGTTGTCTAGGGAAAATTTAAAACCTGCTATAGAAGTTGTTCCCTATGGTGGAAAATTGGATACCAATGCTATATTGGATTGGATCTCAGAAATGGAGAAGTTCTTTGAGTATGAAAAAACTCCTAATAATAGGAAGGTGAAGATTGTAGTTACAAGATTGAAAGGACATGCTTCACTATGGTGGGATCATTCACAAACTGATAGAAAAAGGAGAGGAAAGGAGAAGATCGAGACTTGGGTGAAGATGGTGAACAAGGTAAAGAAAAAATTCCTTCCTACTGATTACTAGGTTAGCTTGTTGAGAAAGATGCAAAATTTGAGGCAAAGAGACATGACTGTGAAGGAGTATACTATGAAATTCTATAGGTTGGAAATCACATCTAGATATGTGGATGATGATGATGAGAAAATTGTAAGGTACATAAATGGATTGAGATCTAGAATTCAAAATGAAATAAGTTTGGTGAAATTGGAAAGTGTGGAAGAAGCATACCAATATGCCATGAAAGCTGAGGAGATCTTGACAAAGAAGCATGAACAAATTCAATGAGGAAGAGATGGTAGATTCTAGAGAGACATAGGTAGATCTTATGGATAAGGTGGCGGATTTGAAATTTTAGTGCAAGATAAAGGGAAATCTAAATGGAAGAATAATGACAAAATCAAGTGGAGGGGTGGTAGTTCATACTGAGGAGGTACTAGTTTTTATCAAGGAAGAGGTAATGCTTATTCTAGAGGAAGATTTCATGGTAATTATTTCAGATGTGGTAAAGAGGGACATAGGTCTTTTGAATGTATATCTTTGGAAAGTTTGAAAGGTAACAGAAATGTTGTGAATTGAGAAGATGATGAGGGTTCACCAAGTGGACTTGAGGCTAGAGAAAATCTAATGGTGAGAAGAACCTTATGTAATAAAGGAAGTTATGAGGAACCCATTTTAAGGAGAAGTCTTTTCAAGATTTTTAAGATTAAACCATGGATAGAAATAACAATTACATGCAAAAATGACCAAGATCAAAAAATAATAGATCACATAGAAAAGAAAAGAACACAAGACACCAAGATTTAACGTTGTTCACCCAAACCCTGGGCTATGTCCACCAAATAGAAAGTCTAGTATTTTTACAATCCAATGATTACAACCTAATTACAATTTGTAATCCCTAACAGCTCAATACCACTGCAAGAACAAATTTTTGCATCACCTTATAAAAAAATCCCTAACCCTAAGCCCTTTTATACAAGTATTTTTACCACTTTAGGGTTATAATTAACAATTACATGTCAACCCAAAATCTCAATAAAATAAGGCCCAAATTTTTTGAAGTATGTATAGTACTTTCTTGATTAGTCACCATAAACTAAAAATCTCCCACTTGGGGACTAATCAAGCTCCACACTTAAAAACAATCTCCCACTTGGAGACTAATCCTATAGCTATGCCACTACTCCATTATGCTCCTACTGGATCAAACCACCCTGGAATCTACCATTCTTTTATTCATGTGCAATCTGAAAGACCAACCAAAGCTAAAAAAGAGTTCAGCTTCTCCCTTGTTACTACCTTTGTAAACATATCATCTAGATTATCATCTTTATGTATCTTGTCCAACTTTAATTTTCCATCCTCCAAAATTGATCAAATGAAATGGTACCGCAACTGTATGTGTTTGGTCTTTGAATGCAGAGCTAAATTCTTTGCAAGATGAATGACACTTTGACTATCTATAAACATTTAATTATCCTTCTAAGGGTGTCCCAATTCTTCCAAGAAGAATTGAAGCCATATCATCTCCTTGGTTGCCTCTGTAGCAGCTACATACTTTTCCTCTGTAGTGGATAAAGTATTAATCTTTTGTAATCTAGAAACCCAGCTCATGACTGCCCCACCAATAGTAAAGACATAACCTATAGTACTCTACTTGGTATCAATATACCCTACCAAATATGAATCAACATAGCCCTGCAAATCAATAGTAGAGCCCCCAAAGTGTAGAAACTTAATGGATGTTCCTCTTAGATATCTAAGAATCCATTTAATTGTATTCTAATGCTCAATTCTTGGATGACTCATATCCCTGCTAATGACTCCCACTGCATGTACAATATCTAGCCTTGTACATACCATAGCATACATCAAGCTTCCTACAACTGAAGCATAGGGTACCTTAGACATCTTATCCTCCTCTTTTTGTGTCTTGGGACACATCTCCTTAGTCAACTTCAAATGAACAGGTAAAGGTGTGTTGATAGCTTTAGCATTCTCCATAGAGAAACATTGCAACACCTTCTCAACATAATCATCTTGAGTTAGTTTCAATTTCTTGTTCTTCCTATCTTTTCAAATCTTCATACCAAGGATTTTTTTTGCTGCCCCCAAATCCTTCATAGCAAATGCATGTGCTAATTGGTGTTTCAACCCCTTAATGTGATCCATGTTAGACACAGCTACAAGCATATCATCAACATACAAACATAAAACTATGTACCTATCATCATCCAACCTCTTCAAGTAGATATAATGATTTGAATGACACCTATTGTAATCATGCTCATGCATACAATTTTCAATTTTTAGATATCATTGCCGAGGTGGTTTCTTCAAGCCATATAAACTTTCCTTCAATTTGCACACTAAGTTCTCCTTACCTTTGACTAAAAATCCCTATGGCTGAGCCATATATATCTCTTCATCCAAATCTCCATGAAGAAAGGTCATTTTAACATCAAGTTTCTCTAAATGCAAATCTTCAGTAGCCATAATACTTAAAATAGTATGGATAGAAGTCATTTTAACAACAAGAGAAAATATCTCATGAAAATCAATTCCCTTTTTTTGTGCAAATCCTTTTACAACTAACTTGACTTTAAATATTTTCTTACCTCCATCCTCTTCTTTTAACCTATAAACCCACTTATTCTATAAAGCTCTTTTACCTGCAGGCAACTTGCATAAATCTCATATCTTATTCTTTAGCAAAGAGTCCATTTTGTATTTCATTGTAGACTCCCACTAAATCTTAGTATCCACCTGCATTGTTTCATCATAACATTCAAACTCACTGGCATCAGTAAGTAAAATTGAATACAAAGAGGGAGAAAATCTTTCTTGAGGTCTAATTTACCTTGTTGGTCATCTATTATTCATTGGTGTGTGTGGTATTTGTTGTTGCAGTTGTTGCACATCATGAAGAATGGCTAGAACATCATCTTTTGGAGTATCATCCAACACTACATAATTATCTTCTTTATTCTCATGTTACTGCAACAGATCATTGTACAGCACTTTCTCATTGAATATGACATCCCTACTTCATAAAATTTTATGATTTTTAAAATTCCAAAACCTATAACCAAATTCATTAATGTCATATCCAACAAATACACATTTCTTTGACTTAGCTTCTAGCTTGATCCTATTTTTAGAATCTATGTGAGAAAATGCTTCATAGTCAAAGGTTTTGAGAAAAGAATAACTCACCTTCTTACCAGTCCATGCTTCCTCTAGAATACCACAACCCAAAGGAGTAGATGGACCTCTATTAATCAAATATACAATATTATTGATAGCCTCCTCCCACATGTGTAAGGGAAACCCAACATGCAACCTCATGCTCCTTGCACGCTCCATTATAGTTCTATTCATGCGTTCAGCCACTCCATTTTCCTGTGGAGTCCTTGGAAAAAATTTCTATCTACATATACCATTAGTGGAGCAATAATCTTCAAATTTATGATTGCAATACTCACTACCATTATTAGATCTAAGACATTTTAATTTTTTACTAGTCTCATTTTCAACCTTGGCACGTCCATTTTTTAAAAGTTTGAAATACGTCAGATTTTTGTCTGAGGAAATAAACCCATACTTTTCTAGTTGTGTCATCAATGAATGTAACATAATAATGAGAGCCACCAAAGGAAGATGCCTCAGTCAGTCCTCATAAATCTATATGCAAAAGCTCTAATTTCTTCTTTTTATTTTCCTTCCTAGTCTTCACAAAGCTCACTCTCTTTTTTTTTTCCATACACACAACTTTCACAGAAATCCATATTAACACATTTTAGACCTTGTAAAAGTTTCTTTGAATGAATTAATTTCATAACTTTCTCACTCATGGGCCCAAGTCTATTGTGCCACGACATTGTATTAGAATTTAAAGTAGTTGTTTTCTCTCCCTACTCAACTGCAACAATTATTCCTAAACATTCATTTTATCTGAAACAATTAAAGTAGAAGGAACAATATGACCTGTACAAAAATATAAGGTGCCTAATTTCACACCTTTTTCTACTACAAGGGAACCTTTTGAAACTTTTCAATTTTTATCATTAAAAATAACTACACAACCCTCATCACCAGGTTGCCCTATTGAAATCAAATTCCTACTCAACCTTTGAACATGTCTTACCTCATGTAGTAGCCAATAATTCCCATTCTGCAACTTAATTTTAACTTTTCCCTTTCCAACAATTTTATAGGGTTTATTATCCCCCAAATAAACAAGTCCAAATCCCCTTAGACATAATCAATGAAATAACCTCTATGAGGTGTAGCATGAAATGAAGCACTAGAATCTAAAACCCATGAATTATCAACACTTTCTAAAATAGAAGCAAAGCATCCTCTTTAACTTTTTTACTTACCATACTTGCCTCCTTGTCTCCATTTGGTTTATCTCCTTCATATTTCTTTTGATTCCAACAATTTCTTTTTATGCCCTAGTTTTCTACAGTACTAGTAGTCATTTGGTCCTCTCAATTAAGACCTCTTCCCTTTTGACTTTCCTCTTGATTTCCTTTTGAAATTACTTCCTCTCTCAGTCATTCTACGTTTGACATTAAAAGCACTCTCTAATGTAGATCCATGAGGTTTTCCCACAAGTTACCTCACTCAAAATAACACCAATCACATTATCATATTTTAGGGTACTAGATCTAGGAATAGAATTATTCATAGCCATTACCAAGCCATTCTAGCTTTCAGGCAAAGAACACAAAATCAAGAGAGCCCTAATTTCTTCATCAAAATTAATTCCCACAGAAGATAACTGACTAGTAATAGTATTAAACTCATTTAAATGATCTACAATAGATTCACCTTTTTTCATTTTCATATTAAATAAACACTTCATGAGAAATACCTTGTTTGAAGTAGAGGGCTTTTCATATAGTGTCACTAGGGTTTTCATCAACTCTTCTATTTTCTTTGATTTTGAATATTAAATGCTACCAATGGTGTCAAGCATAAGTGAATGCTTCCAAGTGCCTTTCTATCTAAAAGATCACATTTGTCATTTGACATAGATCCCTAATTCTTGGTTTTTCCTTCCAAAGACTTCCATAAATCCTTCTAATACAGATAGCCTTCCATTTACATCTTTCATAATTGAAATTTTTCCCCATTAAACCTATCAACCCTCAACTTACCCTCATCTGCCATTGTTCCCACTCAATCGTGAGACTCCCGCTCAACTGTGAAAGTTTTCTCTAGAGGATAACTGAAAAGACAACCTCACTCTAATACGACTTGTTAGGATTAAACCATAGAAAAAAATAATAATTACATGCAAATATAACCAATATCAAAAAATAATAGATCACATAGAAAAGAAAAGAATGCAAGACACCAAGATTTAACATAGTTCACCCAAACCCTAGGTTACGTCCACCAAATAGCAAGTCCAATATTTTATGATCCAATGATTACAACTTGATTACAATTCATAATCCCTTATAGCTAATACCACTGAAAGAACCAATTTTTGCATCACCTTATAAAACAATCTCTAACCCTAAGCCCTTTTATACAAGTATTTTTACCACTTTAGGGTTATAATTAATAATTACATGTCAGCCCAAAATCTTGATAAAATAGGGCCCAATTTTTTTTCTGGAGTGATGCATTGGGCCCTAAAGAATTTATGAAGTATGTACAATACTTTCCTAATTAGTCACCATAAACTAACAAAGACAAGATTTAAGATGGCTAGAAAATGTTGCAAAGTGATCATTGACAATGGAAGTTCTACAAATTTGGCATCAAAAGAATTGGTTATAAGGTTGTAATTGCAGATGCTAAAGCATCCTAAACCCTGTCATGTTTCATGGATCAAAGATGAGCATAAGATATTGGTAAGTGAGAAATGCGTTGTGAAGTTCAAGATTGGACATTATTTTGATGAAGATTTGTGTGATATTATGCCTATGATTTATCATATTTTATTGGGTAGACCTTGGAAATATGATAGATATGCTATACATGATGAAAGATTGAATCAATATACTCTTTGGGTAAATGGGCAGAAGATAATATTGCTACCTTTGATTAAAGGTCCAGATGAGGTTAATTGTACTACTATGAAAATTTGCATGGTTAATGGAAAACAATTTGAAAATGAAATGAAAAGGAACCAATTTTGTTTTGCTACAATTTCTACAAAAGAAAGTTGTGTCAATAGTAATCTAGTGCTAGACAATAGTTTTAACTAAGTGCCAATCAGTGGTGACTAAGTGACAACTAAGAGTAGTGACCGAGTACCAAAAGAAATTGTTGAATGATTGTAAAGAGATTGTTCCAAAGGATATACGTAATGGTTTACCTCCAATGAGAAGTATAAGTCATTGTATGGATTTGATTCCTGGAGCTACTTTTCCAAACATAGCACCATATAGATTTACACCTATGGAGAATGAAGAACTTAATAGATAAGTACATGAGTTGTTGAAGAAAGGTTTGATTAGAGAAAGCTTGAGTCCATGTGTTGTACCTACTCTATTAGCACTCAAAAATAATGGAGAATGGAGAATGTGTACTGATTCTAGAGCTATTAACAAGATCATAGTGAAATATAGGTTTCCTACATCGAGGATGGATGACATAATGGATTTTTTTAATGGAGTGAAGTATTTTACAAAGATTGATTTCAAGAGTGGCTATCATCATATCAAAATTAAAGAAGGTGACATGTGGAAGATTTCTTTTAAGATAAAAGATGGTTTGTATGAATGGTTGGTCATGTCTTTTGGTTTGACTAATGCACTTAGTACTTTCATGAGGTTGATGAATGAAGTTCTGAAAAGATTTTTCGGTAATTTTGTGATTATTTATTGGATGATATTTTGATATTCAATAATACCAAAGAAGAACACCTTGAGCATGTTAGAAAAGTATTTTAGAGATTGAAAGAGGAGAAGTTGCTTATTAATTTGAAAAAATGTTCTTTTATGCTAGAGGAGATTGTATATTTGGGATTTCTAATTTTAGATGTTGGTTTGAAGATGGATCCTAACAAGGTTAACAAAATTTTGGAATGGGCTACACCTAAAAATGTGGGTGAGATAAGATCATTTCATGGTTTGGCTAGTTTTTATAGGAAGTTCTATTTGTAATGCTATGATTGAGACAATGAGAGGAGATAAAAAAGAATTCAAGTGGACACATGGAGTTGATAAGATTTTTCAGACTTTGAAACAAAATTTTAGTGAGTTACCTATATTGGCTTTGCTTGATTTCAATAAGGTATATCAAGTTGAATGTGATGCAAGTGGTAGTGCAATAGGAGTTGTATTGAGTCAAGATGGTAAACTTGTTGCTTTCTTTAGTGAAAAGTTGAATGATGTTAAAAGAAAGTGTTCTATGTATGATCAAGAATTTTATGCTATTATTAAAGTATTGAAGAAGCAAAGACATTATTTGATTCTTAAGGAGTTCGTGTTATATACTAATCATAAAGCTCTACAGTACTTGAGAAGCAAACATAAATTGAATCAAAGACATATGAATTGGGTTGAGTACTTGCAAAATTTTACATTTTTTATCAAGAATAAGAGTGGAGTTACTAATAGATTTGCTGATGTATTGAGCTGAATACATTCCTCATTGACTGAAATGAAGGTTGAAGTTCTTAGTTCTGATGAAATGAAAGAATCGTATGATACAAACCCTAATTTTTTGGAGCATGGAGAGAGTGCTTTGCACCCAATTTGATAGATCACATAACTAAGTATGATGAATATTTCATTCAAAAAGGTATGTTGTTAAAAGGAATTTAGTTGTGTATCCCTAGAATTTCTATGAGAATTAATTTGATCGAGGAAAAACATAGTGGTGGATTGGCTAGACATTTTGGAATTGATAAGACATTGAGTTTGCTAAGAGGAGAAGTATTATTGGTCACAAATGTATAAGGATGTTTAGAAATTTGTGAAGAGTTATGGAGTTTGTCAAGTTTCAAAAGGAGTAAGTCAGAATATTGGTTTGAATACATCTATTATTATTCCTAAGAAACCTTGGAGTGACATTAGTATGGATTTTATTCTTGGATTTCCTAAAAAGTGAAGAGGTATGATTCTATATTTATTGTTGTGGATAGATTTTTTAAAATGGCTCATTTCATACAATGTACGAAGACCTTATATGTTGAGCATATTGCTGAAATTTTCTTCAAAGAGATTGTGAAATTTCATGGACTACTAAGAAGTATTGTTTTTAACAAAGATAGTAAGTTTGTTGGATATATTTGGAAGACTTTGTTGAAGAAGATGGGTACTGAATTAAGGTTTCGTTCTACATTCCATCCATAGATAGATGAAAAGACATAGGTTGTGAATAGAAGCTTGGGTAATTTACTGAGATGTCTAGTTGGAGATAAGTCAAGTAATTGAGACATGGTATTGACACAAGCTGAGTTTTTATATAATAATTTTGTGAATAGGAGTATAGGAAAGAAAGCTTTTGAGATTGTTGCTAGAGTGCGGCCTAGAGGAGTATTAGATTTGAGAGATATTGTTGGTGAAGAAAAGAGAAGTGGTACAGGGGAAGAATTTGTTGATTTTATGGAGTCTTCACATAAGTGAAGTTGAGGATGGAACAAAGTAATCAAAAGTATAAGGAGAATGTTGATAAGTCTAGAAGACATCATGATTTTGAAGTTGGTGATAAGGTGATTCTTCATTTGAACAAAGGAAGATTTCCTGTTGGAACATATAGTAAGCTAAAGAGGAAGAAGTTTGGACCTTGTAAGGTATTGAAGAAGTTTGATATTGGCAATGCTTATGAATTTGAGTTACCTAATGACATGGATATATCTCCTATATCCAATGTTGTTGATTTATTTAAGTATCATGAGTTAGATGATGAGGTTGTTGTATTAGATGATTAGCCCAAGAAGAAGATGGAAGAAGTTGAAAAGAAATTGGATCAAAGAGTTGGAAATAGTACAAGAGGGAAATATTACTTTGTGTATTTGGTGAAATGGAGGAACAGACTAGTTGAAGATGCTACATGAATTTCTCAATCTGAGTTGGATTTAGCTCAAATTGTGATGCTTGCATGATTTAGGAGAATTATTTCTTCCAACCCTAGTTGTTTGATGCAAGAGCATCTTGGATTTCTTTGTAATCTTGCACTTTTTTTCATTCTACATGTTGCTACTAAGTGCTAGTTTTCAATTGTTGCCAAGTTCTCAGTAGCTACCAAGCATTTAGTGGATGATGAGCTTCCTAGTTGATTTTGAGTTCATAGCTACTGAGAGTTTGTATGGTTATCAAGTGATCCTTGGTTGTCATGTTTGTGTGGTTTTTGAGTGGACCTTGTTTGCCAAGTTCATGTGGTTTTTGAGTGTTTTCTTTGATGACAAGTGTCAGTATTTCATGGAGCCTTCATTTGCTGATTTGTCTATGTCTAGTTCAAGTTTTGGTTGAACTTGCATGCATTTGATTTTTTTATGGGTTGTTAATATTTGATGCGAGCCAACTTGTATTGTGCATACATTTAATGTAAGACTAAATTTTGTCATAGGATAACATGTGGTCACAAAAGTATTTAAGGAGGTGGAAGATTTAGTTTTAGAAAGTATAACTTAGAGAGAGGGAGAGAGAGATAGGAGTAAGAATGCGAAGTTGGATCCTCAATGATGGTAATTAGATTTATTTGGTCATAACCCAAAAGGCCTTACTCCTAGGCATGTAATAAAAGCTTTGAATGCATGTAAGAATGAAGGCATTTTCTTCCTCTATCTCCTATATTGGTTAGATTTTTTGTTGTTTCTACTATGTTGAATCTTGCAAGGTGGATTGGATAGTTAGGTGTGCCTTTGGCCCTAGTCTATTCTCATCCATCCTTGCATCACAAAGGTAAGGAAAACTTAATGTGTAGATTGAAGAAAAGTTTATATGGCTTGAAGCAAGCACCTCTTTAGTGTTATCTGAAATTTGATAGTTCTATGCATGAGTATGGATATAGTAAGTGTCATTTAGATCATTGCATTTATTTTAAGAGGTTGGATTTAGTAGCTACATTTTTATGTTTATATGTTGATGATATGTTTGTATTGGGTCTAACATGGATCACATTAAGGGGCTGAAATGCCAGTTAGCAAATGCATTTGCTATGAAGGATTTGGGGGCAAAAAAAAAAAATTCTTGGTATGAAGATTTGTAGAGATAGCAAGATTAGGAAATTGAGATTATCTCTAGATAATTATATTGTGAAGGTGTTGCAATGTTTCTCTATGGAGAATGCTAAAGTTATCAACACATCTTTACCTGGTCATTTGAAGTTGACTAAGGAGATGTTTCCCAAGACATAAGAAGAGGAGGATAAGATGTCTAAGGTAAATTATACTTCAGCTATAGGAAGCTTGATGTATGCTATGGTATGTATTAGGCCAGATATTGCACATGCAGTGGGAGTTATTAGCAAGTGTATGAGTCATCCAAGATTTGAGCATTGGAATGGAATAAAATGGATTCTCCGATATCTAAGAGGAACATCTAGTAAGTGTTTACACTTTTGGGGCTCTATTACTAATTTATAAGGCTATGTTGACTCATATTTGGCAGGGGATATTAATACCAAGTGGAGTACTGGGTAAAAGCACAAACCTGTGTCACCTTTTATAAAAGAGAAGTGATATCAGAATTTAAAGTCTTCAAATTTAATGACATAAAAGTGGAATTTGTGCTTAGAATTTAAAGATGATGTAAACTAATGAAATGTGTAAAATTAGATGAAGTTTATGTCTGTATTTTTTTGGAAAAAATTGAGTGAAATTTTTATCTATTTTAATTTTTAAAGTCTATTTTTTAATTTTTTTAAAATGCTAAAAATATAGAGTTTTTTTCTCGTCAAACAAATACATGAAAATGTTCATATTTTGGTTTAATTTTGGAATATGTTAGAGTCAACATGTATACCTAGTGCACCAAAAAAGAGAAATTGAAATTAAGCTAATATTTTTAAAGTTATAATTGGTCAAAGTCAAAGTTGTCAGAAATTGACATTTTTTTCTCCTATCAAACTTTTTCCATCAAATCTACATATTTTTTAAAAAAAATTACATATTTTTGAAGAAGACTCTCTCCTCTAGTGCAGCATTAAAAAATAATAATTTTTGAACATGATTTACTATTTTTTTCTTATTTTTGAATAGACATCTTCCTAAATCTTAAAATACCTATTTGTACTATTTTAAAATTATAACATATTATCCATAATCAAAATTTTAAAAAAATTATATAATCATAATCTTGACTCTGAGACCTACAAAACTATATTTTTAGTTTTAAAAAAAACTTCAATTTAGTAAGTAAAATTGGCCTTCAAAGTGAGAAGTTTGCAGAAGTTCTTATTTTTGCTTGTGTGGCTGCCACCTAGGATGCCGCATAGGTAGTTCTGGTCAAAACAGTTTCGGCTGTAACTGTTTCAGCCGAAAGGGTTTTGACCGTTACCCCCTAGTCCATAAAATTATTTTCAATGACTTTTTGTCTATTTTTATGATATTTTGAGTCATTTGAAACATGGGGGTTACGACCAAAACCGTTTCGGCCGAAAGTGTCGCGGCCGTAATTGTGCATGCCACGTCGATGAAAAAACTTGCCACATATGTATGGTCGAAACTTGTTCGGCCATAACCATTACGTTCGAAACTATTTCAGCTGTAACCCCTCGAAATATCACAAATGGTGACACAAGTTTGTGCTTTCACCCTACTACAAGTTATGTATCTACTATTGGTGGAGTAGCAATGAGCTGAGTTTCTCTATTATAGAAGGTTAATGCTTTATCCACTATAGAGGCAGAGTATGTTGTTGCTATAGAGGCAACTGAGGAGATGATATGTCTTTAGTTCTTCTTGGAAGAATTGGGGCACCCTGAGAAGGATAATTTTTTGTTTACACATAGCCAAAGTGCCATTCATCTTAAAAAGAATTCAACTTTGCATTCAAAGAAAAAACACATTCAATTGCAGTACCATTTCATTCGGTCAATTTTGGATGATGGATTGTTAAAGCTAGACAAGATACATATAGATGAAAATCTAGCAGATATATTTACAAAGGTAGCAACAAGGGAGAAGATGAATTCCTCTTCATTTTTAATTGGTGTTCTTGAATGAACACAATAAAAGAACAACAAAGTCTAAGGTGGTTTGATATATTCTAGTGGGAGCTAAAGGTTTAGCAGTGCTATGATCAGTCTCCAAGTGGGAGGTTATTATTGTGGAGTCTAATTAGTCTCCAAGTGGGAGATTATTGTGATGTGGAGCCTACTTAGACTCAGTGGTTTATTCGACATGTTTTTCTCCCCATACAATTTCTACAAGGGTTTGTGGGTAGCACCCCAAAGATGGAGTCAAGGGGCAACACCCTTGCAGGGTCTTGGGCCAGCCTCCTAGGTGTGTTCCCTATCATAGTATAGGGTGGGGTCAAGAGAAAATGCCCCAGCAAGGTCTTTCAAGGGGCAACACCCCCAAAGCCAAAAATTCCCTTATATTGTAAAAGGTGTCAACAGCTGTTATTTTCTATCATTCCAGACCTAACTTTGTAAGTAGCAAAAAAGATTATATAAAAAGGCTGATGGTTAGGGATTTTTTTATAGTGTGTGATGCAAAAAATTGGTTCTTGTGGTAGTGTTGAGCTGTAAGTGATTATAGATTGTAATCAGGTTGTAAAATCTGGATAATAATAATATTGGACTTGTTGTTGGTGGACATAGCCCAAGGATTGGGTGAACCATGTTAAATCTTGGTGTCTTTTATTCTCTCCTATATGATCTATTATTTTTTGATATTGGTTATATTTGCATGTAACTGTTATTTCCGTCTAAGGTTAATACTCCATGAAATGCAAACACATAACACAAAATATTTAGATTTATTTTTCTTCCTACTCTTTTCATGATATTTTTTGTTCATTAAGCCATTAAGAGAGAATATGAAAATTTAAATTTCTTTGATCCTTCTACTTAGACTAAATGAGATTTTTTGTTTATTTTCCCATTAAGAAAGAAAAATTTGAGAGTATGAAAATTTGACATTCTTTGGTCCTTTTGATTAGGCTAGATGAGATTCATTTTTATTTTCCCATTAAGAAAGAAAAAATTGAGAGAAAATGAAAATTTGACATTCTTTGGTCCTTCTAATTAGGCTAGATGAGATTTGTTGATCATTAACCTTCTAATTGAATCTTAAGTGAATTTTTTATTCATTTTAATTACAAAATAAGATATTACAAAACAACAAAGTTAGATTTCAACAAGTGCTCCAAGCTTCTTCATTGCACCTACAACCACACGAGATATGCAAGAAGATTAGTAAAGCATGCTTATGTTGGGTTCACCAAATGTAGGACTACAAAAAGAGTGAATTTTCATAAATGAGAGAACTACTAATATCATTAAAAAAAAATGCAAAAAATTATAATCCAAACATAAAATCAATTTGAAGTAAAATAGATTAAACAATAGAAAACCCCTTTCAAATTTAGCTACTATGTTCTCCTTTCTTCTTCATAGACTTAAAGTTGATGTAGCTCTTGATCTTGACAAGATGTGGCTACAAAATGATAGAAAGAGAATGATAATGATATGATAAAATAATTGCAAAATGACAAGTTGCTAATGAGAATACTAGAGAAGAATGTGTTTGGCAGAATGTGGTTAGCAAAACAAGAGCAAAGAGGCTCAATTTATAGGTTTTGAGAGCTAAAATACAAAATTGGAAGGAAAATGTGCAATTTTAAATTTGTCTTAGTTAAATTGCACAAATTGGAAAATTGCCATGATTAAGAGGGTTAATTTAGAAAATATGTCATAAATTAACACATTATGATAAATTGTAAGAGATGTGCATAGAAATATGCAAAAACATTTGGTAGATGAAGAGTAAACTGGAGGGAAAGGTGTAAGAAAAGAAATGGAATGTATAAGAGTTGAAAAAAGAGAAAGGCGTAAGAGTGGAAGCTAGAAAATAGGAAGTGAAAGCACAATTAGTGGAAATGTGTAAGAGTTAGGATTTTGAATTTAAAAACTCATAAATCCCCCACAAATTAGAAATTAGAATTAGGAAATATAAATAATCTCTAAATATATGGAAAATGGAAATTTTAATAAATATTGAATAATTGGGAAAAAGAGGACAATTAACAAGATGAAATGGATTAAATGATTAAGACATAGGAGTAAACCATGGAATTTTTATTCCTATAGGAGAAATAATAGTTTGATTGGCCAATATGATGAAATAAATAGAAGAAACCCTATTGAAGGATTGTGGTGAAAATACAAATCAAATGTAATAATATTGGATTGGACCAAAGAAATGATTGCATGTAATAAATGATGTTAGATGAATGACATGAAATGATGACTTGTCAAGGACACATGACAAGGGTTGACAAAATATGAAATTTAATGAATATTGTAAATGCCACAAATTTATTGAAATTGATTGATAGGGTTGACAAAACTAAGATCAAAAAATATAGTCAATGTTATTAAATTGATTGAAGAAGGACATGATTAAACATCAAAGGACTCAGCTATGCTGAGGATCAAATTGATGACAAATGATGATATGCCAAGGGCACATGAATGTATAAATGAATGTTGATAAGGTGCTAAATTAAATAATTATGCCAATGACACATGACATGTATTAATCAATGTTAATAAGGAACTAAAGGATGTAATAATACCTAAAGGATTGATGATGAAATTGAAATGGTTTTGAATTGATTCTAAGATGATCTACACTTTGATTGAAAAAGTGGTGAAAATGATGAAAATCGATAGAAAGATGTTCATAGAATGTTGAGAAGTAAGAAAAAATGATGATCAAGTTGGCCAAAAGACCAAAGTTAGTGAAATGTGAAAATGGGATAAGTTGGGATGTAACAATGATGAAAGAGTAGGCACGAACCATTTTTTAGAATCTACATAATGAAATGTGCATATTGAGTGTTGAGTGTCTATTCTGAGTACTCCAAAACCATCCATTTCATACCTTCATTTATACACAATATCTTTCTAATTTCTTTGTACTCACATGCCCATTTCATTTCATATGATTATCTAAATTTTATGCCAATCTAAGCTCTCAACTATTTACTCTCATTTGATCATCTCATAATTGCTAAATGGTGATGCACTAGTAGATACATATGCAAAATATAGAAGAATAAAAAAGGCACATTATTCTTTCCAATAATTCTTTAAAGAGATGTTATCTCATCAAAATCCATGATTGTGAGATCTGTACTAAATGGATATGTTAAATATAGGTTGCTTGAACTTGTAAACAAATGGAACTATGCATTTCTAGATGTACAATTCTAGATTTGATAGGATTCTATAAATTAGAGAGGAAGACTTCCACTATTAATCACTATGCATATTTCCATTTGTTTAAAAGTTTGAACAACCTCTATTTAAGATATCAATGTACAAATGGGCCAGGCGGTTGCATTTGTGCTATAGTTTAGTGTTGTTTGGAAGTCATTTTGAAAAGATTGGTGTGATAAATTATGTTGGAGAGGAAGACTTCCCTAATTTGATAGGAAACAAATGTAATATAACTTTTTAATGATCACTCTAAAATCATGCTACAATATTGGATATCAATGCCCATTCAACAATCAAAATTAGAACAGTTTATAATAGTCTAAACTATACATTATGATGAACTTTTATATTTCTAGAATTGTTCATAATAATTGAACTATTATAATTATGATTTCCAACCTTTTAACTATTCTAATTACTAACTAAAAGTTCATAACAAAATTGTAATGTATGAATTGAAGTATGATTGCTAACCTTTAACTATTTGAATTATGAATCAATAGTTCATAACAATTTTTTGTTATGAACTTGTGTACATGGACCTAACATAATTGGGTTGAATTTTATTATGAGCTATTGTAATATTCAGCCTAATGTAGGTGGGATGAAATTTATTATGAACTATTCTAATCATACTTTAGTTCTTACATTGCAATATTGTTATGAACTATTCTAATAGTTAGCCTAATGTAATTGAGATTATATATTGTCTTAGAATTGAACTACAAAACCTTGATGATCTTCTACTGAACATGTATCTTCTTCACTTTTTTTCTTCTTATATAAATTGAAATATTTAATTTATATTAGATAAGGATATAGAGAGGCATCAACGTAGATCTTCTGGTGTTATTAGCATAGAATCCATGGACTTGGTAAGTAGTAATGAAATTTTTTATTATAAATAAAGTTCAATAATGGTTTATTTTTTATACTCTTTTATGTCATTAACTAAAATATGGATGTGTTTTTTTATAGCTCATTTTGCCTAATCATGAGCCTTGTCACCTTGATCAAGGTATTTCAAGTTGACCAGGCAATGCTTATGTTTTATCACTCACTTATGTTTTCCATTAAATATATAAGAATTAATGTTAGATGTTAATAGGGAATTTAGAGTTATGTTGTGGTTGGGGGGGTGGTGGGGGAGGGGGGGTTGTTAATCTTCCACCTTAATGTGGTTGGCCCTATTAAGTAGAGAATAGTAAATTATTCTCAAAATAAAGTGAAGTTTGATGTACCAATCATCTTTCCAAACTATGCTTGTACCAAAAATTATTCACATTTGAGAGCCCTATCAATGGTGAAACTCCACCTTAGGATCCAATACTATCCACGTCTCACTTACCTTCATATTTCCATTTGTAATGACTTTGGAAATATTTTCCATATTCATATCATTTGGATCCATCTCTTCTCTATGTAATCAAAACACTTTGCATCGACTATCAGGCCAAAGATGCAGATTGCCAACTATTTGAAAGAATTCTAGGATCACAAACAAGTAATGTAATCATTGGGTAGAATATCTCAAAATTATACTAACCAAAAAAATGAAGTGGAATTATTATTGGCCATCCCTAAATTAGAAGATGGCGGCCCTCAAATAGTTTGACAAAAATTATTATAGAGGTCATGTGAAAATGAGTAGAATAAATGGAGAAGATTTTCAGGCCAAGTATGTCTAGCATAGGTAAGGCTATGTATGCTAAATTTGGTTTGTTAAAAAGGTGTCAAACATTCAAGGAATTATATCAACAACGTCATTACAGAATTTGAGGGCCTCTAGATCATAATAGGCAATTTTAATAATAATATTAGCGAGAGAGGTTATAAAGGGATTAGTCTACATTTTTACAAATTGTACATTTCTCCACATTGATTACAAATTTTTGTACACATGGTTATAAAAAGTGGAGCTAGTGGGAAAATGCATGTTGTTTAATCAAATGTGAGGTTATAATGTCTTGATAGCATGATAGAGCATCTCTCACAATGTTGACGCATTGGAGCATGAGCCATGAATCAATATGTTGACGTCTCTTGAAGCATAGTAAAGCTAAAAGTTTTTCAGGTATTACCATTTGGTCCCATGGGTTCATCATATTAGTCAACAATAAAAGTAGAACACCAAAGGAGACCCAATACAAATGTGGTGTCTTTTAATGTCATAGTTGCAGCTCTGGTAGATATACATACAAAGTGTGGAATCACAGATATGTTATGGCGATGTTTGTATAGCCAAAAATTTGCACCAGAGTTGATTGTTCTATGAATTAATTAATTAATTTAAAAGTCACAGAACTATGGTATCGTGAATTTTAAATTAATTAATTAATTTAGAAAAAAGTCAAGTCAAGTGCATTCTTTTGGTTGTTTAGCCAAGGGCATATGTTATCACCTCTAGTAAGCTCAATGTCCAATAATAAATGAGTGAGAAAAATCTTTAAATCACATGCATTTGAAAAAGCATGGAATATAGATAATGGTTTTGAGCAAGGTTAGAACAAATCTATGTTTACAATGATTTGGTATAGACACATTACATTGTTAGAAGCATGGGTAAACCTATTGGGCACTATTTAACTTTCCATTATTCAAATTTATCTTAGAAAAGGTAGATTGGAGCATAGCATAAATATCCATTAGAGTGCATATGATTTGGGATTTATGTTAGCCATAATTATCCAATATGGACATAGATTCTACGGACATCAATGGATGCTGTTGGATCATGAACAATGTACAAATTATTTGAACAAATGCCTTGAGATTCATGAAGCTACAGGTGGAGGTGATGCAACAAAATGGTTTGGAAAAATGCCTTCATTATTATTATTGTATTGGTACATGAATATATTTGTTTACCAAGACCAAGTTCATAAAGGGACATCCCTATTTCAATTTAGTGTCGGTGTCCAAAAAAGGAGGCAATGGAGAGAAAAGTTCACACTAGCAAAACTAATGATTTCCTTTCACTTTCAAAATTTAGAATCTCAAGTTCTTATTTCATAATAGTGACTTATGTCATTTATTGTAACTAAGGTTAAGAAATTGGCCATTTTTACAAAAAAAATTGAAGTTAATGAACCTCTCCTAAAACATGTAAAAGAGAGTTAGTTATTAACTTAGAGAGGAGGTAGTTATTTTGCAAAGCCTATAAATACAAGGCTATTTGTAATTGTTTTCAAAACAAATTGCACCCTCACTTGAAGCTTGGCCTATAGGAAACCTTTTGAAACATGGAAACAATCTCCAATCTATGGGCCTTAAACAATGAGATTGTCTCTAGAGATGGTCAACCTCCTTACAACCAGGATACACATAACTACTTCTTGAGGAGAAAAGGGAGAAGGAGATGCATGAAATCAAACTGCTTAATCTAATCTATAGGGGGTGATGCACCTAATTGAAATGGTTACAACTCTACCCTTATATACACAATACATCAGTGAAGAAGCCAAATACACAAGCCTTAACTCTATCCTACTTTCTAAGAAACCACATGCAGGTTTAGAACTGATTAGATGCTAAAAGAAAATACATCTTCACAATACTACAATCATTAATAGCTTGAACACAACATATAAATCTAAGGAAGCAGAAAAGAAACATTCAAAGAGAGACAAGATATATGCACATACTCATGAATGGAAAGAAGAGGTAGAAAACCAACTCTTTGATTAATGTAAGGCAAGGAATACAATTATAGAGCACACGGCTACTGCAAGTAGACATAACAGAACATGGAGTAACCCCTAAAAAATATTTACAAATGCCTTTTTATAGAGTTTAGGCATAACTTTGATATTTACATTGAGTTCAAAGCCCAATTAAATGGAGTGAGATTGTAGAGGAGAGGAATAACTAATAAAAAAAGGAAAATCTAATTAGATGCATGTCCCAACACTAGAAAATATGATTTCTGCATGCAAAATTGGATCTAAAGAAACATAAATGGTGGTCATAACTACTTTGGCTAGTAGATTGGTAACCATGCTAGCAATAGGAAGAAAAAAATGGATTTATTAGGAATGAAGAACACCAAAAGAGTGGTTGTAGGTGATCTAAAGGACCTAATTTCCATTAAAGAGATGCTTCATTCCACATTCATGACCATGCCAGGTCAGCCATGCCATCAAATCAATCAAATTCAAACATCTAATCCACCATGTGGCCCCATATCTTTTAAACATTTAGTTAGATCATCCAAATTTCTACCTATTATTTTGACCTACACTTGCTCTTATTCAAGGATTCACAGCTCATTTTCCTCATTAATTGTTTAGCCATATGAAGCTACACCATCTTCACTTAAGCCTTATCATGGCTTTGCAACTTGAAATCATTTTAGCTCATTAATAGCTACAACTGAGTTTTGATCCACAAAATAATTGCTTCGCACCCTTGCAGTGACTAGGACCTAACATTTCTTTAGCCATACAATGTTGCAATGCCCCTATCTTAGCTATGTTTCCTCCTCACAAATTCCAAACACAAGCTACTCTAAAATTGTGTGATGTTGCAATTTCTACCCTAAATGGCTGCTATTATTGTTTTACAACATCGTAATTGAAAACCTTCTTTGTTCATAAAACCTTGTGATATTGTGCTAGTTTCCAACTATATTACCATTTCTTTGTTCATAGCTTCACAACCATGAATCTTAACTCATTACTTAACATTAGGAAGTTGTGACAACATGCATTCTACATCATCACCACCTTAACCATGGGTTACCCTTAACTACATGCAAAGTTGCGACTACAATCACTTTAAATATGCTAGTCACTATTCACACCTTCACAACTTAATATTTCATTGCAACTTAGACACTTGTGATTATGAAAAGACCACTTCCTTTAAGTGTTTGATGACCCTCACAACTTTGCAACTGTAGACTGCTTACTTTTACTAACCGTTGCAACCAAGAGGTAATCACTTGACTTCCTTCATCACAAATTTGCAACTTAAAGTGTTAAAGAATTTCAATGGAGTGATAACAATTTAATACAAACTACATTTATTGACAAGGAACTCCTTCAAAATGATGAAAATTAAACTGCCTCATAACCCTATGATAATGTGATGAAGGACCCTCTCCGCTTCGTAGTCTTAACCTTAGGTTATCTCCAACCGTGTGCAATGGTGCAAACAAAGCATTTTTTTGAACCTTGCCACCCTAGTCTTAGGTTAACCTCAACTACATGCAAAGATGTGAAAGCCATTAAAATTAACTATTGTTGTAGATTTCTATACTCTATAGTGATAATCATTCACATCGCCCATCACCCTATCCACTTTATGCCTTTTGCACATAGCAATAACTAGGATTTCTATATCCTATAGAAATAGGGCAATTTTCTCACGCATTCTACAAAATTTCCTGGCGAGCCAAAGCGAATACGAAACCACATCACAATTCTTGATATGTGAATGTCAAATGAGAAAAAATGTGTTCATTTGATAGAAGACTCATTCAATATATCTCCTATAATGTATGAATCTAAACTATTTGGTTTCATGCACCTAAAACTACATTGTGTTTTTGTGCACCTAAGGATGCCAAAAAATGCGCACTATTTTTGGCCAAAAAGTGCAGAAATTGCATCATTGAATCCCCAAAAACCACATAACTTATCCCATGGAGGATGCCTCTGAGCGGTTTTTTGTCATGGGATAAATGGTGAGAAAATGTTAACATTTCTTGGTGACTTAGAGGGGATGCTTGCCTAATAAGAATAGATTAGTGGCCTTAAAAAATCCATTGGGCTATAGAGTCATAACTGCAATCTCTACAACTAGAAAAAATTTAAAACTTTCTATTTCATAAAGAAATAGCTTGTGCTCATGTAGTTCTTGAAAACATAAAACTCTTAATCTAATATGTACAAAAATTTACAGAGATGGAAGGTCAAACAAAACCATTAACTAGTTTGTTAAAGTAGCTTCCCTTCCTCACAAGTTTGTTTTTTTTTCCATGCATATGGGTAGCTAAAAATGGAAGCAAGCATAACAAATATGCTACTTCATAAAAAATCTCTTTCCCAATGCTGAAGACAATGAAGCTCTTCAATAATAGGGCATTGTCAACTTGAGCAAAATATGCTTTCTCTTTCTTATGCTCTTCTCCCTCATTCTTTAGAATGAGCATGATCGGGGGTAACTTGCATTTTTATAGAGCTAAATATCTGATGGGGCATCCTCTTAATAGCTTTAGGTCTAAGGAATCAACCTTGACCTCACTATTTTTCTCTGCAATAGTTGTATCCTCTTGCAGAGTAAGGGTTGGCTTTGATGGTGTTGTTGGTAGTGTGCATGTTTCTTCGTGTTGTGGCTCCAACATGTATTCCTCCTCAAGCCCATGTAAATCCTTGTAGACAAGATATTGTACCTTCTGCACTTGTCCATGCTCTTGTGATACAGAAGAGACAACTGGTTGTGCCTCTTTTGGTGTCTCTATTGTAGTAGACAACATTCTCATCACTTGTAGTTCTTTCTCACACATTTCTTTTTGTGTAACCAACTCCCTCACAAGAATTGCCTCATATTCTTTTTGTTTGGCTTCCAATTGCTTTGCAAGCTCTACTCAAACTACCTTCATTGTGCTTCTAGCTACTACAAGGTTTCTCCCTCTAGAGTTTGTGATGATTTATGAGCAATGGCTGATACATCTCAAACTTGGTGCAGCAAAGGAAAGACCTCCTCTTCTATCATATTATGGTAGACCTCTTCTTGCAACACATGATCTAGCTTTTCTTCCTTTTGCAATAGGCTCTTGGGTTCCACCCTAGGCTCAAAATCCATATTTTGTTCCTCAAGAATAGGAACAAGGTTTACTACTTCTTATTCCTTAATAAAAGAGTGTAGCTCTTTAGATGAGAAGACTAAGTCCTCTTTCTTTTGTTGAACTACTACCTCTTTGCTCTCCTCAGAAGGCTTTTGATCATTGCAACAAGGAATAGAAATCTAGGGAGATTGACTCCTTTTGAAGCCTAAAAGCTTTCTTTTTGATATCTCTTCTTCAAATGGGTTTGGAAATATTTCTTGCGAGTGAGCCCTTGTCTCTTGTGTACTATTTTTTAGAATAGAAGGATTACTTTACCTAAAGTGAAACAAATTTGTCCTTGGAGACATCAATGCTTCAAATGCTTGCACTTGGATAAGCTTGAGTGTTGCTTCTTCTTCTACAGTAGCCAATCTTCTTGCAAGATCCTCCATAAATTGCCTCTTTCTTAACTCTTCCTCCTATTGTAAATTGAGGAGAGATGGGTGAGCCTCATTAAAAATATTAAGGACCTCAAACACCATGCTAGAAGCATGAGGGTCATTTCCCCACATCTCCTTCTAACCACATAAATCATCGAGAGAAGAATTCATAATAAGCATAATATAAGAAGAACCCCCACAATCTGTACCCTCATAAGGATTATGAAAAAATTCAAAAATCTTGTCTATGCCATCAAATCCAAGGCACAAAATATTTATGCAATCATAAAGCTCTCCTAGCTTTGACCTAGGGTCATAATAGGGTTCTAAGCAAGATTGGGTAGGCTAGTCACATCCAAACTATGGTTGATATAGGGTATGGGAGGGCTGAGGAAGAGCCTCTTTATGATATGGGGGAAAGTGGGATGTATCTCCATGAAACAGATCCATGATAAAGCATTCAAATAGGCACCTTCATAGAAATACTGAAGAAACATAAAAAATTAGAAAAATGTAAGCACTTGGTCTGTTGAAATCGATAGATGTATAGAGTCGCCATGGTGTTAGATGAATGCCTCTAATTGTTGATGGTACTAAGAAAAAACCCAATTTTTTAGTTAATGGATCTTCAAACTTACTAACCACCAAACTTATGAATATGAATCTATTCAACTGAACATGCCAAAAACTATTGTCACAAAATTTTGCACCCACACCTGAAGTTTGACCTACATGCAACCCTATTAAACATGGAAACATTATCCAGTGGGACTTGAACTATGAGATTGAGTCTTCAAAGAAGGCCAACTTCCTTACAATCAGGATGTACCTAACTATTTCTTAAGGGAAAAGGGAGAAGGAGATGCATGAAATCAAACTACCTAATGTAATCTAGAAGGGGTGATACACCTAATTGAAATAGTTTCAATTGTGCCCTTATATGCACAATACATTGATGAAAAAGCCAAATACAGAGGTATTAACTCCATTCTACCTTCTAAGAAACCACATGCAGGTTTGGGACTAATCAGATGTTGAAAGGAAAGATATCTTTACAATACATTAATGATTAATAATTTGAACACAACATATAAATACAAGGAAGTGTAAAAGAAACATTAAAAGAGAGGCACGATATATGCACAAACTCAGTGAATGACAACTCTTTCATTAATGTAAGGTAATGAGTAGAGTTGCAGAGCACAAGGCTACTGCAATTAGACATAATAGAACATGGAAGAACCCCTAACAAATATTTACAAATGCCTTTTATAGAGTTTAGGTATAACTCCAATGTTTACATTGAGTTAAAACCCCAACTGGGTGAACTAAGATTGCAGAGGAGAGCAATAACTGAGAAACAAAAGGCAAATTTGATCAGATGCACATCTCAACACTTGAAAATCTAATTTTTGCATACAAATCTAGCTTTGAAGAGACATAAATGGTGGTCATAACTACTCTAGCTAGTAGATGGATAACCATGATGGTGGTAGGAAGAAAATTTGCATTTACTAGGCATGAAGGACACCAAAATCATGGTTTTAGGTGATCAAAAGGACCTATTCACCATCAAAGAGCTATTAGGTTCCATATTCACAACCATGTCAGGTCATCCATGTCATCAATTCAACCAAATTCAAACATCTGACCCCCTGCATGACTCCATATCTTTTAAACATTCCACTAGATAGTCCAACTTTCTATCTATTATGTTGACTTGCTCTTGCACCTATTCATGGCTTCTCAACTCACTTTCCTTATCAACTATTTGGCCATGTGAAGTGACAACATCTTCACTTATGCCTTATTATTGCTTTGCAGATTGAAATCATTTTAGTTTGTTAACTACTATGACCTAGTGATGATGTGCAAATTGACTACTTTTCACACTCACAACCACTAGGACCTAACATTTCTTTAGGTGCATGATGTTGTGATGCCCCTATCTTAACTGCATCACCTCCTTGCAATCGCCAAACACAAGAATTGTGATAAAAAAAAATTATCTATGAATCAAACCTTGCAATGTTGCACTAGCTACCAAATGTATTACCATTTTGTTTGTTCATAGTTTCGTAACCATGAATCTTAACTCATTACTTAACTTTGAAAAGCTGTGACAAAAGGCATTTCACATCATCACCACCTTAACCATGGGCTACCCTTAACTACATGCAAATTTATGACAACATTTTCTTTAACTATCCTTGTCACTATTCACACGTTCACAACTTAATATCTTACTATAGTTTAGACACTTGTGACGATGTGAATACCACTTCCTTTGACTATTTAATGCCCCTCATAGCTTCACAACTGTAGACTACTTGCTTTTCCTAACTACTGTGACCCAACGCTAACCACTTGATTGCTTTCATCATAGCTTCACAACTTAAAGCATCAAATCTTTTCAATGGAGTGATGTCAATTTAAGATAAACTACATTTATCAACAAGACACTCCTTCAAAATGATGAACATTAAATTGCCTCATAACCCTATGATGATGTGATGGACCCTTGATGCTTCCCAATCTTAACCTTAGGTTATCTCCAACCATGTGTGAGAGTGTGAAAAAAGTATTTTTGCAACCTTGCTACCTTGATCTCGAGTTAACCTCAACTACATGCGAAGATGTGAAAGTCATTAAACTTGATTGTTGTTGTAGATTGCTATACTGTATAATGATAATCCTTGACATCGCCCATCACTATATCCACTTTTTTCATTCTATGTATAGTGATAATTAGGATCACTATATCCTATAGCCTATAGTAATTTTCTTGCTCATTTTACAAAACTACCTAGTGATCCTGAGTAGGAATGAAACTGCACTACAATTCTTGACCTGTGAATGTCAAATGAGCAAAAATGTGTTCATTCAATAGAAGAATCATTTGATATAGCTCCTATGATGCACATAACTACACTCTTGAGTTTTGTGCACCTAAAATTACATTGTGTTTTTTAGCACCTGAGGATGCCCAAAACTACACACTATTTTCAGCCAAAAACTACAAAAATTGTATCATTGAATGCATGAAAACTACACAACTTATCCCATAGAATATGTCTTTGATCATTTATCTATGATGGGATAAATGGTGAGAAAATGTCAATAATAATGTAAATGGGGGGGTGGGGGAGAACTTTATGGAGGGGAAATGCTTGAGAATTTTGAAAAGGGGATTTTGGATTTACATAATACATTTTGTGTTCTTGAACTTGCATATTTTCAAGAAAATAATGAAGAACTCATTGAGTTGTATGTCTTATATAGTGTCCATTGTTTAATTGAACCACTTGCTTCTTGTATGTTGAGTCAATGATCTCTTGTGTGATGATGCAATCTAATAGTCTTCCTATGTTACAAAATGTATTCATTTCATGGTATCTTGTTATGAATATATCAAAATAGCATATCATTTCATATACCAAGGTCTTCTATTCATGATTTTTCATTATTAAATTTATCTACTTGAAATCCACTTGTACATAATTAGAACTATCCACTATGGAGTCTCATTCAATATGCATATGTCCATCAATAAGATTCTTTATATTCACTTTACTCAGTTATGTTCTATCCTTTCATACTTTTAGGTGAAAAGTACACAAAAATCCAAAATGCATGCATCATACAAGGGATCTGGCTCTCTCAAATACAAAGAAAGGTTGTAGTTGATATTGATTGAATTTCAATCTATCCAAGTGTTGACACAATTGTCACTACTTACTAGGCAAACAGAGTCAATTTTGAAGATTTTTTCGTAGTAACAAATCTATTGATCCCCACACCCCCCCCACACACACACACACATAACACACAAGTTTACATGGTATGTAGATTTCTCACAATATTTATTTAGGCATGATTTGAAGAATATGTAATTTTTCAAAATCTAAAAATTATTTTGTTTTAACTATAAAAGAAACTCATGGTATAAATTTATTTTCATGTTGTTGTTTATTATCTTATGACACAACTTTTTATTCAAAGGCTTATAATAAATGAATGAAATAATTGTGAGTAGTATTATCAATACGGTGTAAGGAATGTAATTATATTAATTATAAAAAAATTATTAGTTCAAATATGTAATTAAGCCAATACGCTTATATGTAGGAGCTTTGCTCCTAGATTTGACAGTTTTTAACTAGAAAATTGTTGGCCCCAACCAACCAAAAAATTGTCAAGATATATAAGAAGTGCCTTGTAGAGATTAGGAACACATACTAACATACTTGGATGAAATAATTACTCATAAGGATGATGATACTCAAATGACATAGTGCTCGGATAATGATAAAACTAGATCACCAATAATAGTCTCCAATGTGTACATAATTTGAACTATCCACTATGGAGTTTCATTCAATATGCATAGGTCTATCAGTAAGATTCTTTCTATTCACTTTACTCAGTTATGTTCTATCCTTTCATACTTTTAGATGAAAAGTACACTCAAATCCAAAATACATGAGTCATACAGGGGAGCTGGCCCTCTCAAATACAGAGGAAGGTTGTAGCTTGATATTGATCGAACTTCAATCTATCCAACTATGTACACAATTGTCACTACTTACCAGGCAAACATAGTCAGTTTTGAAGACTTTTTCATAGTGACAAATCTATTTACTAACACACACACACACACACACACACACACACACACACACACACACACACAAGTTTACATGGTATGGAGATTGCTCGCAATATCTATCTAGGCATGATTTGAAGAATATGTAATTTTTAAAAATCATAAAAATATTTATTTTTAACTGTAAAATAAACTAATGGTATAAATTTATTTTCATGTTGTTGTTTATTATCTTATGACACAACTTTTTACAAAGGTTTATAATAAATGAATGCAATAATTGTAAGTAGTATTATCAGTACGGTGTAAGCAATGTAATTATTTTGATTATAAAAAAGTTAATAGTGCAAATAAATAATTAAGCCAATAGGCTTATATGTGGGAGCTTTGCTCCCAGATTTGACAATTTTTAGCCAAAAAATTGTTAGCCCCAACCGACCAAAAAATTGTCAAGATATGTAAAAAGTATTGATATTGTAGAAGGCACTATTATAAATTAGCTCTTTGTGGCTATCACTAAATTGAATTCCTAGCTTTCTACTCTTGGTTTGTATTTGATCTTTCTTTTGGTTTGCATATAAATTGTACTTTTTCCTTCAAAACTATTATTTATTCTTTCCTAACATAGCAACTAATAGAAAAAATCATAACAATTTGTAAGTTTTGATTCAATGAAATGAATGATTCATGCATTGTGCAAGACAATATCTACTTTTTTCTTGAATGAAAAAATATTGGATGGGCTTTGTCTGTCATACATGCAAGGGCAATTATTAGTGTAGGGAAAATTTCTCGGAAGTGTATTGTATGAGTTTAGGTAGAATTTAGAAAATGTTACCAATGAATTTGTTGTTAATGTTTACTCAAAATACATTTGTTGAAATTTGGAGAGCGATGAGAAGTGGTGGTTGTCGGTTGGGCTAGGGCACAATCCCTAGCCCATTGTTGTTGTTTTCTCTTTACTGATATTCTTCCCTGTTCTTTTTGGATTGCCAGCTATTGGACAAAGTTTGTGTAGGTTCTAGTTTTTGGAAATCTTTTGTAGACAATTTTGGATTGGGGTTTTTTATTGTTTGCATGGAAGGACCTAAGATTTCTTCTATATTGGTAAGGACAGATGATTCTTCTCCAATTGTGCATGCAATGAGATCTAAATTGTTTTATTCAAGGGAGAGCTCCAAGTTGAAAAAAATTAATGGTTGTTTTCCACATAGCCATGACCACCCTATTCTGGTTATTCCTCAAGTAGCTATAATGGAGGATTTTAAATATTGGACCAAGCATGTTTTGATATGCAAATTTCTTGGAATCCAAATTTCCCTATCTACTCTTGAAGCATGGATCCACTGTTCATGGCAGGTGGAAGGAAATGTGGAGATCATGCTGGCAAGGAATAGCCATTTTTTTGTTGTATTATCTTGCATGTTTGATTGTGATCATTTTGTTGAAGGGGGGCCTTATTTCTACAACCATGTGGTTTTATTTTTCAAACCCTAGCATTCAAGATTTAATTCTACTGAGGATCTCCCTTCAACAGTTGTATTTTGTGTTCAATTGACTCACCTTCTCCTAGAATTCTGGTGAGAAGACATCCTATGGAAAATTGCTACTTTGTCAGGATAGCTGACTATGATTGCGCATCAATTCCTCAATAAAAAGGTTATTTCTTATGCTAGAATTTGTGTTGAAATTAATTTGAATAACCCATTACCAGATTCTTTGGAAATTTGTCTTGGGGCTTCTTCTTGGGTGCAATAGTTAGATTATGAATCCCTCCCTTTTCGATGTCAAATTTGTCATTAGTATGGTCATTTATAGTGTTAGTGTCCTCATGACTTGATTTCCAAAGAAGTGGATGGTTCTACGGTCGACAAATCTAGTGGTTTGGCAGATACTATAGGGAAAGGACAACCTCAAATGGATAATACTACCAAGGGGAAGAATCAAAAAGATGCTATAGGAAAGAGAAAAGCTCAAATGCAGGATAAGGATGGATTTACCCCTGCTCACCCACGAGCTAAGGGGCATGGTCAGAAGAGGCCTTTGAAAGATAGAATATCTAATTTAGGTTTTAATCACTTTGAGGTGCTGGATAGTATGGTTTTAGAGGATGGTATTCCTCCTACTTCCCAGATGAGGGAATTGTACCTAATGACACTTGTGGGGCATCCCAAGTTGTGGTATATTAGAACTATGAGGTCCCTATAGCTCCTATGTCAGATGCTATAGTGACACCTATGGTGTTGGAGGGTAATGACATTGTTTTGGCTGACTTGATTAAGGATTTGCTAGCATCAGGTAAGGGTAAGGGGTCTCCTCTCCCCTTGGGGTTGATGCATAGACCCTTTAAGTGGGTTTCCTTTACTCCTCCTCTAAGGAGTGGGTCCAAAATAGAACAAGAGAAGATTAAACTCATATAAAATATATTGATAGAGTATATGTCAATGAAACCATTGGATGATCATTTCCCCATTCTACTTAATGATTATTATTCTCTCATGAAATGTTAGGGGGTTGAATAACATCCCTAGACAAAAGGCTATTCATAATTTGGGTGTCTTCTCGCTCAGCTCTCTATATGGTGGCTTCTACTAAAGACTTGGGAGAGGTAATCATGGTTACTAATGTGTATGCACCTACTGATCTTGTGAGAAAGGAGGATCTTTGGAGGCATATTCAATATGTTAGAAATTATCACCATTTTCATCATTGGGTGTTAGCATGGGACTTCGATTTGGTTTTAAGCTTGGAGGAGAAGCAAGGTGGTTTGGCTAGATTGGGGCCTTCTTCTACTCTTCTTTAGCAACACATATCACTTTTGCATCTCTCTAATGTTAAGCCTTCCAAGGGTCTCTATACTTGGAATAATCAAAGGACTTGGGTTGATGCTATCTCATAATGCCTAGAAAGATTTCTTGTTTCTTGTTTATGGGTTAATGGCATCCTTACCCTCTCTTTGGAAATCCTAGATTGGAGGGGCTCTAATCATTGGCCAATCAAATTTTCAGCTATTGGCGATTGTATTCCAAAGTGTCCTCCTTTTAAGTACTAGTTGATGTGGCTTCGTGACTCCTCTCTTCATGATTTTGTTTTATGTTGGTGGAAAGATGGTGCTCCTGCATATGGTACTACTATGTTTTCATTTTCTAAAAGGCTTCAATACGTTAAAAAGTAGCTTAGGATATGGAATAGACAATGTTTTGGGAACCTTCACTCTATGAAGAGGCTTGCTCAAGAAGATCTTGATGTCATCACAAGGCAAATTAGATATCGAGGATTCTTGTAGGATCTTGGAAGGGGTGAATCCCTTGCTTCTAGAGCTCTAGAAGAATGGGAACTTTGAGAGGAAATCTTTTGGAAGCAAAAGGCTAGAGTTGATTGGCTCTAGGAAGGTGATCGAAACATTTCCTTTTTCCATAAAATAGTGTAATCTCACCGGAATCAAAGAAATATCTCTTCTTTGGTTAATTCTCAAGGTATCTAACTGACTTCCTTGCCAGCTTTGTTCCAGGAGGCTACTCAAGACCTTTCTACCCTCTTCTCTAAGGACTCTCCTCCTACTGACAATGAAGAAAATATTATTTTATCTTGTATTCCTTCCCTTATCACTCAAGTAATGAATGATTATCTCATGCAACCAATATCTTTGGAAGAGTTGGAGGAGGTGGTCTTTGGCATGCCTAAGGGGAAGGCTCTTGGTCCTAATGGCTTTCCAGTTGAGTTCTTTCAAGAATTTTGGGACATCATTAATCATTATTTGTTGGAGGTGGTTAAGGAATCCTATTCTAGCAAAGTAGATGCTTCGGGCATTGAATTCCACTTTATTGACTCTTACTCCAAAGAGAGAGGGTGCTAGAATCAATTGGAGTTTTTTAGATTGATTACCTTATCTAATATGGTTTACAAAGTTATTACTAAGTTGATTTCTGAGAGAATTAAAAAGTGGCTCCCTTTTATTATCTCGGAAGAACAAGGTGGTTTTGTTACTGGAAGACAAATTTTGGATGGGGTGTTTATTGCTACTAAGGCTATTTACTCTATGGCTACATCAAGGGAGAGAGCAATGTTTGTTAAGCTAGATATGGCTAAGGCCTATGATAGAGTTAAATGGAATTTCCTAAGGAGTATTCTTCTTACTTTTGGCTTTAGTTCTAATTGGGTGAGTTGGACTATGAGTTGTGTTACTTCTGCCTCTTTGTATGTTCTTCTTAATGGTCAACCTTCTTAGGTATATGGTACCTCTAGAGGCCTTTTCTAGGGTGACCCTCTCTCCCCATATATATTCATCATTATGGCTTAGGGCTTGGGAAGATTCATTAAGTATCAGGTGTCCTAGAATTCTATTCAGGAGTTGCAGTGGGGTAATGGTTTAACTACTCTTTCCCACCTTCAATTTGTTGATGATTCTACTCTTGTGGTTCTTGCTAGGATCAAGGAAGTTGAAGCCTTTTAACATAATTTATACATTTATTTGGCAGCTTCAAGCCAATAAGTTAATGAGCACAAATCTTCCATTTACTTTTTTCACACTCCTAATTCTATTTAGCATAGGATTGTTGGTATCTTATGATTTTAGATTGGGTCACTTCCTTTGACTTATCTTGGCATCCCTATTGTTGTTTCTAGGCAGCCACATCTCTTTTGGAAATTTTTTATTACCAAGCTTCAGGATAAGGTAGATCTATGGACTCATAGATGGCTTTCTATTGCTACTTAGGTTATTCTTCTTCAATCTATTATCCAAGCTCTTCCTACTTATAGAAGCACGGTTTAGGCTACTCCTATTTACTTTCTCAAGTAGTTTGATGCTCTTTCTCAACAATTCCTTTGGAGTGGTAATTTGCGTAGTACTAAATGGATCTTGATTAGTTGGGAGACTATTTGTAGGCCTAAAAAGGAGGGTGGTCTTGGTCTTTGATCAGCTCTCTTGAGTAGTCAAGCATTGGTTGCTAAGCTTTATTGGCGATGGTGCTCTGGACAACATCAACTTTGGGCTCATATTATCACCCATAAATATTTTCATGGTGCTAATCCTTTCTTTGTTTTTGCACTTCCTCTTGAAGATCGTGGCTCAATGGTCTGGCATACTCTGAAAGACTAGTGCGGTGTTAGTCAAGAGAGGTTTGTTTTGGATATGTAAGGGAGGTTCTGAGGCTTTGTTTTGGTTTGATGCTTGGGATGGATTCCCATCCATATTATCCATGTACCTTCATCTTCAAACTTTTCTAATTCTTTTCATGTTGTTGGATGGGATAAAGTGGCTCATTACAAGACTCCTTATCAATTGGGACCTATTGTTGGTTATAGATGGAAGCACTCTTCTAATTGGCATCCTAGAGGCATAGATGTGGACCATTAGGAGCTTTCTTAGATTCTTGCATCTAGAGTGTTCCTCTTTGCTATGTCTAGATGTTTTGGCTTGGGGAGTTACCTTGTCTAGTAAATATCATGTCTTTGATGGGTATCAAGAGATAACTAGAGAATTATTTGGGGATGTTGAGGTCCCTTGGTGGAAGCAAGTTTGGAATAAAGTTTTTTAATCCAACTGCATTTTTTCATGTGGCTAGTGGCTCATAACCACCACCTTACATGGGATAATCTTTGTAAATGTGGATTTCATGGCCCCTCTTATTGTGTTTTGTGTGGTAATGGGGAGGAGTCTATCTCCCATCTGTTCTTCCATTGCTCCTATTCTACTCAGCTATGGCACCTTTGGTGGAGTGCTTGGGGTTTCTCTTATAGGCATGCTTCCTCTTTTCCTGAGTTCTGGGACCACTTGGACCATGCTCCCTCCAAGTCTTCTCCTCTCAATACTACTTGGATTGCTTGCCCATAGTTCATGCTCTGGCATATCTGGCTAGAGAGGAATCATCGAATCTTCCAAGATGTTCAGCTTGGTGTTATGCATCTTTGGTGGAAGATCTCACATTCTCTTTAGGAAACTATTCAAGTGAAGTGTGTACTAGATGGGGGTATGGATCCAGTTGATCTTGCTATATGCAATTGCCTCAATTTTCATCTTTAGAATGGTGTTGCAACTCAAAGGTTTCCAACTGTGTCTAGGAAACCTCGACATTAGAGGAAAGGTTGGGTGAATTGGCATGGGCATTGGACTTCTCCTCCCCATGGAGTTCTAAAAGTTAACATTGATGGTACTTCCCAAGGGAATCCAAGCCCTACTAGTATTAGGGGAGTGGCTTGTTGCAGTTATGGGGATGTTAAATTCTTTTTCTCGGTACAAAAGGGTGATTACACTAACAATCTCATGGAGGCTCAAGTTATTTTATATGTTGTGGAACAATGTTGCTTGTGGGGATGGAGCAAGATTATCTGTCAGTCTGATTCCCAAGTGGTGGTGAACTTTCTTTCTTTGCAGGAGCTTGAGGATGTTAGTTGGCACCTGGCTACTATTGTTAATTAGATTATTCTCTTTTATATTTCTTTTGAGTTCATTAGGTTTACTTATATTCCTTGTGAATAGAACAGAGATGCTGATTGTTTAGCCAAATGAGCTTCTAGTCATGCTCTGGGCTAGAATATTATGGATAGGGAGAAACTTCCCTTTGAGATGGTGCAAGAATTTGATGAACTTGTTGCTCAAGATAGAGCTCCTTGTTGTATTTCTTTCTGTCTTAATAAATTTTTACCCCTCTTTTTCCAAAAATGTTAACTCAAAGGCTAATTTTTGTTTACAACACACGAAGATTAAAACAACTAATGTAGAATACTATAGGCACTACGATTTCTTGGCATAATTAATTCATCCTTGTCAAACTTAAATTTTCAAATTTAATTTTTTTTTTAAGACATTTTAAAAGTTATTCTTGAATAGAGAGATTCATTTATTTTCTTGATAAATTCATTTATTTCAATTGTACAATTTGGTTTGAGAACAAAGACATATATTTTAAAAGATGTTAAAATTCTTTTTCTATAAATATTTTTCAAATTTGCAACCAATTTGATAGCCAACAATTACAAAATATAGATAGGGGGAAGCTTCCCCTTGATCTGTTACAAGAATTTGATGAACTTGCTGCTCAAGACAAAGCTCCTTGTTGAGCTTTCCTTGTTGTAATCCTTTCTATCTTAATAATTTTTTACCTCCCTTTTTATTAACAATTACAAAAATATAGTTGAACTTATATGTACAACAGACTTGATAATAGTTTTATCAGGATGTTTTAATCATTCTATATTGAAATTGTGGCTGATTGGCTTTTAAGAATTGAACGATTTTGTTATTTTCTAACAACAATAAGCTAACTTATATCATTATTCTTGTTATTTTTTAATTTTTAGTTTATCTTTGTTACAAATCATTAAAGATTTTTTATTTTTACTTTTTATAAATTGCTTTCCAATTTTTTTAGTTTCAAATCTTTGATGAAAAAGTATAACAATAAATTAATAAAAACATAATTTAAACTTTTGATTGCCCACTTAAACCATAGTTCTATAGTATGTTTAAAGAAAAGAAAAGAATTATTTATCCTTTAAAATTAGTTTTATTCTGAACTTTATAGACAATGATGCAATACTATTGTATGAGCTTTAAAAAAATTAAGATATCTATTTTAAAAAATCTCAATAAAACGTTTTATGTCTAAATAGAAACTTCCAATTTTCTAAAGTTTACTTTAGTAATATTTTTGTATATGTAAACATCCCAATTGATTAAAGTTTACTTTAATAATAGTTTAGTACATGGAAACTTCCTAATTTTCTAAAGTTTACTTTAATAATAATTTTGTGCATGAAACTTCCACTTATAGTTTTAAAAAAACTAATATTACATTTAATTATAGAATATATCATCATTATCTTTATTATTCAAGCTATATTTTTGTCCTAATTAGCTTTACAATTATTTTTTTAAATTTTATTTATTTCAAGATTTTTTTAAGTGACAAAAATATATTCTCTTTTATCTAATGCTTTTTGTTCTTAGAATTTCTTTAATAGCTCTATTGATTTCAAAAGGTTTGAAATTCATGTATACATTAATTTTTTTATTTGCCATTCATCAAAAGAAGAACATTATTTTCTCGAAAAAATAATATATCAAACAAATAAATAAGTAGCAAAATAAATTGAAAAATTAGATAATCTGAAGTATCTTCATAATGGATTGAAATATAACAGTAACAAATTTTTTTTTATAAAATAGATTAACAAAATAGATATAATGTGTTCTAAATGGAAGTTATATTGAACCTTGTGGCTATATCAGAAAGCAAATGGTGGAGTTCATCAGGCAGAGAAAAGAATGGACTGTGATCACAATCCAAGCTGTGCACTTCTTTTGGAGGATTGCCTTCTATAAGAGCTTCCTGAGCTTCAGGTTTAACACACTTATCTTTCTCTAATTTAATGTAGACTCTGGGCACTCTACCATATTTTTCATCACTTGTCTGCAGGCCATTGTTTACAATACTCTTATGTGGAACTGGGCGTAGACACAATGAAGCCAAGATTGCATCCTGTAACATTAACCAAGGAAAATAAAATAAAATAAAGTCATCAATTAGGAAAAATGATGCTCAAATTTTTTGAATCATGTTTATGAAAGATTTTATATTATATATGAATTCATTTTGCTATTCGATACAAAATACAATCTATGATGCAAGAACATAATCTGTATTGCAACACTGAATAAAGAATTATTAATATAAGATTTAATATCATCTACCAATTTATTTTACTATTAGATATAAGAAATCAATCTTGTAAAAAGATTTTATATCATCTATAATTTCATTTTGTTCTATTGCAACATGGGATCATTTGATTTGTCTATGAAAGATTTTATATATCATCCACAAATTTGAGAAAATCAATTTTCTATAAAGATTTTATATGGGCCGCAATTTCTTTTCCTATTTGATACAAGAAATCATTGTTCTATAAAAGATTTAATATCATCTAATACCAATCTATATTGAAATATAAAAGATTTTATATAATCTAGTACCAATCTATATTGAAACATTAGAGAAAATCATGAGCTCAAGTTTCTTACAGCTGAAGGGCTTGTTCCATAGAAGAGATACTTTTGTAATGTTGTGGGAATGGCTGATGAGGTAGGGGGCTGTTCAGGGCCATCTCCAAAGTTGTAAATAAACTGCTTTTGAATTTCTTCATCCAGTTGGAGCTGCATAGAAACAGTACCAGACTCTTTGAAAAACACAGTAAAACTTGATTAATATCTTTACAAAACAGAACATTTAAACATAGAGCAAGATCTTACAAGTTTGAAGTCTTCTTGAAGACTACCTCCACCACGAATCATGACAGCTGCCATATAAACTGCCACTGCTATCTTTTCAGGGAAAACTTGTGAAGCATATGCCAAACTTACTCCCCCAAAACTGTGCCCCACAAGTACTATCTATGACAGATAATTACTAAACACTGTCAGAGCAAAAGGTTAAAATGGTATTGTGATCAGCAGTTTTTGAATTCAGTTGTGCTTGAACTTTTTTTTAAAATCTTGTGATTAGCCTTATTCGAATTCAGTCTAACTTTTTGAATTTTGAATTTAATTCTGTGATTAGCTGTTTTCGAATTCAGTCTAATTTATTTTTCATGTAGGATGAAAGATATTGATAAAGAAAATTCAAACACAATGGAATTTAGATACAATAACTGATATCTCTTTATATTGTGGAAAGCTATTATTATCATAATGACATATAAGATTTTATGTGATAGGTCTGACAAAGATAAAGAACTGGCACTATATATATTATTACATTGATATTTTCATTAGAATATGATGTTGAAACAAACTGAACTACCAAGAAAATCTTACAAAATAAGGATATCACACATGATTTAAGCTTAAAACAATAGAATCAAGATTCTTACTGGTATAGATGATTGATCTCAAACTTTAGTAATAGATAAACTTACCTCGTATATCATATTATATTGATATACAAGTTATTAAAGCACATATGTGAATAGGAGTTATAATGGATGGAGGACAAGTCAGAGAAATGAATGTTATAATAATGGGTCTGGACAACTCATGGAAATGGAAGTTGTAATGGTGCATAGAAAGATTTAGCCTCATAGATCTCCATTGAAAAACAGAGGAAATTAGACTATACATTGTCAAATAAATATCCTATCAGAAAACGATCAGCATAATGTAGTCACTATCAAGAAAACCTTATAAAACAGATTATTAAACATGAAATAAGCTTAAAAAGCACATTCCTAGCCTAAACTTTAATTTGTTAGATCGTTCATCTGAAACCATACGTGATATAAAGATTGTATCATACATTTACAACTTTCTGAAAAAAAGAAAACAGGGTGAACCACCTGAACAATCTCAGATAAAACAGGGTATCACATCTTAAACAAGCTTCAACAGCATATTTAAAGGTTTGAATTGGTTAAATGGTTCTTTTGAAATTACAGAGAGTTCTATAATAAAATCTATCTAATAATATACTTTACAATGAATCATTTTAACAAATCAAAGCTTAAAATATATTAATTAAAAAATAATTCAAATAGAATTACAATAAAACATAACATCCTATTACTGCAATATGAAGTCCAACGATTATATGACCTTTCAATTCTCTTCAGTCTGTTTGTATTCAAAGAGTATGTTGTATAAATAACTACGTGCATTCATGGGTTGCATCTGATATTGTTTAATATAATAGATCCCTGTTCGAGTGTGGATGTAACCACAAGTCATGGTGAATCATGATAAATATCTTTGTATCGTGTTTCATTTTCTTTGTTCTAGTTTTTGTTTTATTGTTTTGCTCATTTTTTAAATATTTACAATTGGTATCAAAACCAAGGATACTGAGAATGGCTTGAGCAAAGGTGGAAGAATAAGATGATGGCATTGGTTCTGTTATTGAAGAATAAACAAGAATTTAGATTTGGATGAAGAGAGTGATGCTCAAGAAAGGAGAAAGTTGAGGCTACGACTCGGGAGGACTACCAAAAAGAAAAAAAATTGAGGTTGAAGGAAGATTATTTTCTACTCATATACCAACAGTTTTGTATAGACCACAAGTTAGAGGTTTTGTGTCGTATGATGAATTTTGAAAATTAGAATTTTGAAAAAGAGTGAGTATTTTTAGAAAAACTCTGTTTCAGGAAGAGGAAAATGATGGGAAGGACCATCGGGTCTTGGAAAAGCACTAGTCCCCATTTCTAATAAGTCATCGGAAAGGTTAGGGATGATTATTGCAGGTTCAATAATCATCTTTGCCTGTTTTTCCTCGGCACTTGAAAGGAAATTTAAATATACAGATAAAATGAGTTCACCTCAGCCAAACTGTGAAAGGGAAGAGATAATTGTAGAGCGACAAGATGTGTACAGTTATGAATTTCTTAATCTTTGATCTTCGTAGAATGGTCTTTGGCATGTCATTGTTGTCAGTTGAAGAAGGGACGTTGTCTGCTGTAATTCCTGGGGAGGAGAAAGTGTTATAATTTTACAATGGACAATTGTATGTTTGGGTTTTACAGCCAGCTAATATTGTCCAGCAGAAGATTCTGATTTGATGTGGAGAAGATTCATGGTGAGTGTGCTGGAACAAAATCTGGCAAAGTTGTTTCTTGAGATTCGGAATAGGAAGCAAGGGATGTCACAGGCCGTGCCTGTTGGACTTCACTGGGGAGATTTTTTTGGCTCATTTTTTAAATATTTACACGTACAGCCTCATAATGAGCCACAAAAACATTCAAGAAGAAAGATAAAGAAATTGAGGTTAAAAGGCACAAATATGGTGGCCCTCTGAAACAAAATACCTTATCAGATGAAGGAAGCTGGGCAAGGAAATCCATGAGAGGTTGGTTGTATTCTTCAAAGGAGTGAATTGAATCTGCAAGAGAAGGATCTGTGCCTGCACTTTTGAGATTAATGGCAGTGACTGTGTGTCCATCTTGCTGCAAAAGATGCACCAATTTGTACCAACACCAAGCCCCATGACAAATTCCATGCACCAATACAAAATGGGAATAGGGTTTACTTGCCATTGGCATTTTAACTTATATTTTCTGCTCTTCTCACTCTGAATGTCAGTTGAAATAGAGATTTACAAAAAGCGAAAACTCTAAAGAGGCTCTATTATTGGAATGGATTGTGATAATGATGGAGCATCTAAGCACTGTAGCACATCGAAATGCTATGTGTCATAAATGTAAGGTTACTATTCTGTGGCTTCTCCTTCTACTCTTGCTTCCTTATGCGTGAACTTATATGACATCTTGCAAGTATCTTGTAAACTATTTCATTTAGACCATATGAAATTAATGGAGTATATTCATTTTCATACAGTGTTTGTTGCTTTTTATGGAGGGTTCAGAGCCAGGGAAGCCTGCGAGCACTGTTTGTTGTTTTATTTGAGATATTACTTTTTATGTAAACAATTGTGGATCATTGAATACAAGTAATTCAGAGTAATAGTAGGTATGTTATGTAAATATTATTATTATTAGATATTGGTATTAATATTATGAGAATGCCATAGCGTTCTGAAATATAGAGTGCTACTTGTATACTTTGTTTGGATATTAATTTAAATAAATTTGTTTTTGTTTTCTTTAATTGAATTTTGTTTATTTCATTTTTATTGCTTCTTGAAATTGTAGAAATGAGTGGAAAAGATATTTTTAAATGCATAAGGTTGGAGTTATTTTTGAAGGCAGACTTTAAAAATAATTAAGTCGAACCCATTTCTTAAATTGATTATACTTGTAGGGTTGAGCATAACCAAACTCATTTTGTATATTGATTATTCTTGTAGTTATGTTGTTCGTAAGAGATCCTACTCTTTTTGAAAAAATTAATTATATGCAAACTACTATAAACCAAACTCTATAACTTACCCAAATTTAATCCTAAGTGATTGAACAATATTTTTTTCTGAAGAAATTAATTATCATATATTTATCCTATATGCAACATACAAATTCCTTTAATTTCAAATGAATTTATTGTCCTAAACACATCACATTGAGAATGCTACTAGCTTAGATATCCTTCTCGAGGTGCCTATTTTTATAAATTATCTCACTGCAATAGGCGCCTCAAGAAGGATATCTCTAGGCTTATTTTATATATATAGAATATATATAAGCTAGTGTAAATAATGTAAATTTTTAAAATGATTTATGTTAATTTAATACTGAGTGCAAACTTATTTTTAGTTATTATTTGTTATCTTATATAAATGATGAACTAGTTTTATTTAAATGATTTTGGTTTAATAAATACAATAACTTTTAATCATATTGAAAAAGTTATATTTATTCGGAAGATGAAATAGAGCAAATCAAAGAAATTGTTATTAAAATAGTGTCACATTTTCATTATTTGCCTCCATAGACTATGTTGGAAGAAAATAAGAAACAAAAATACTAAAATAAAATTCAATGACAAATTAACCAAACATATGGTGTGTTATAAACCTCTTGTGGAGGCAAGAAAGGGAAAGGACTTGAGAGGTTGCATGGGTATAAGCAGCTTGGTGTCATCTATAACATTGAAGGCAAAGTAGTACATGGGGAAGAGAGAATTACATGTGTTAGCCCCTCTTTGAGTGCCTTTGTTTTCATAATATTCTTTTGAATTTTGAATTTCAACAGTCTTAATTTTATCATCTAGGGTGGGAAGATTAGAGTAAACTCTAGGTGTGATATAAATGTTTTAAACCCCTCCTATTATTTCAATCCTCCGATTAAGGTTGTTACTTTAAGTAGTCTTTAATTTTCAAAGCATGGGGTTGGTTCCTTTTAAATTCTTGGTTTTATTTTACCTGTGGTTATGTCTTAATCTGTATGTGTGTTATTTAATAATGTTTGGTTAACCCAAGAGACAAGCTATTTTACAACTTTTTGATCCACCCTAGATCTATGGTTCTCACTTCATCACTATGCAAAGATGCCTTTTCTTTATTTTCTGCAACAAAGTGAGCTTTTGACACCTATCCAATGGGACCAAAGAAATGTAGCAACCCTCATGATCAATCTCAACCCTCAGATGCTAAAAGAATCAATGCTTGTCGCTTGTTCATTATGAAAACTTGTGCGACATTTAACAAAAGTGACATAGCGACATGGTGACATGTGGACATGGTGGGTTCATAAACCTATGACAAAGTCACCTCATCATAGGGCAACTATCACACTGCAGTTGGTTCACAGATCAGACCACGCATATTTTAGGATGACTTCATGATTGTTGATCAAGATGAAAATTCATGGTTTTTGCTATATCGTTGAATAGAGATGCACAAGTTTTGAGTTTTGTGACAATGTGAGAAGTTGTTGCATGTCTAATGGGTCCCCAACGGTGCAGTAATGCTATTGTTGAGTATCAACCATTGGATGTAGGCCAAATCTACGACATTTGTATAATTGCCAAAGGAAATTGTATAACCTTTAATGAAAGCAAGTAAACAACATGGTGACCTATGTCCTAATAGGCCATGTAAAAGGGAACCAAACCAAATTTTTGGGCCATCTGATCGAAGAAGTTTCTATAGTAGTCATTTTATCACAATACAAAGATGCTCAAAATATAAGAAATGCAAGAATGTGAGGACAAGCCATGTGTCCCAGGTGGGCCTCACCTTGAAATCAGAAGTGTTTTTCTCAATCATTGATCAAAGATAGATCAATGATTGTCTCTATGTCATTACCCAAAGTTTGAGAATTTTAGTCATAGCAACTACGTGATGTTGTGGCGAATGTCCTTGTGGGCTAGGTATATGATACATCACCAAGAAGGTCTTGATTGTCCAACATCCATTAGAACAATGATATTCACATAATAGCAAAAGGAACATGAAGGATATTTAATGGAAGCGAGAAAGTGATTAAATGACATGTGTTCCCAGTGAACCTACTTTGTAAAGAAATATTAAAAGAATCATAATTATTCCTAATTGCTTGATCATTAAAGATCAATGGTTGTCTCTATATCATTGATTAAAGGTGCAAGATGTTTAATCTATGCAACAATGCAAGAGGTTTCCATGTGTCCCACTAGTGGAAAGATGAATCAATGTTAGTTTTGAATCACAACTATCAAAAAGATTTTAGATCAATGGCTAGTATTTAAACTCTTTTTTGTTGCATGCACAATCCAACTCTTGCAAACATTAATGGTGGATTAAGGCACTCCTCTTGTGAATCATTTTAGAATAAAATGTATAGGTTGTTCCTCATTTTTCCCAATGCATGATACAGTAAGACAAAGCAGACAAAGCTTGAGTTTTTGAGTTTTTAGGTTACAAATTGATGTGATTAAGGTGGTGTTGGTAAGTACTTGAATATTGTTATAGAAATTTTTTTGTTAGAACATTTTAAGTTAGTAAAGATGCCTCCCCAAAGGGATTTCTTTGGGAAAATAGAATACCAACATAGGAATGTCCACGATGACTTCTTGGAGAAATTAGCTACTTTAACAAATGAAACTGCTAAGGGTAGGGAATTGGTTCCAAAAGACCCTAGATTGAAGATAGATGAAGGTTTCTACAATAGAAACGTCTAGTTAAGAGATGTAGAGACATCAATTGGCAGTTTGGAATTATTTAAGAGATGGTTTTCACAAAGAAACCAAGATACACCATTTAACAATATTTGGGAATTTGACATCAACAAGCTTGTCGTCCTAGGTGTATCTATGGATATTGATCTGCTGACTATGTTGGCTAAGAGGTATGACCCTATGTTGTGGGTCATGAAAAATCATTCTAAAGATGGCCTTTCTAAGGTTGTAGCCAAAGAAATTAGTGAGGTTTTCATGCTAAACCCCAATATTGCACTGCTCGAGGAAATCAAGCTTGATAAGTTTCAATCAAGCAATGTGGCACATAAAGTATATCTTCAAAATGGACCATTACATGAACACTTTGCTAGGGTGGGGAACTTGACACTAGTCACACCATCAACCACGGAGCCAGTGTTGAAGAAATATTTTAACCCTAGGGCATATGTTTTATATTTTTCTCTCTACTAAATTGTTGGTATGGATGAACAAAAGCATGTCCTAGCATCATTTTTTTCATGATAGCTCAAATTTTGCAGTATGGGATGAGCTCCATTTTTTGTTTTTCTTCCTCTATGGCTAAAGAAATACATAACAGGTTGATTTGCATAAGCAAGGGTAGGATAGATAAACCCTTTGGCTGGTATTCTCTTCTTATGCACATGTGTCTATTCAAATGCACTTTTGTCTTTAGAAAAGACATGAAATTGGAATGAGAAAGAGATGGTAAAAAGCTACTAGTCCAATTATGGACTGCTAATATGACTTGGGAAGTCACTGATGCTAGTTTTGTTCGATTTGATCAGCACTTTGCATCAAAGATGAAGGCATTGTTGTTCCAAGATAACCCTAGAATCCCCAAACCTTTGTTGGAGCTGATCAGACCTAAGGACCATGCTAAGGGTTTGAAGGCCAACCACAATTAGGGAGATATTATCCCATACTTTGTTTCCACTATTTTTAGAATATATGGTTTCCAAGGGAAGCCTCATCTCCCACCTTACCAAGTACCATTAGAGGTGGGTGTTGCTGAATTTTTATGGCAAATTGGAGGGCTTGAAGAAATGAAGTTGGTGGGAAGATCCAAAGGAACAATTTTTCCAAACTTCACAGTCGCTCACCATTTTATGATAACAAAGGAAGGATAAGTTCCTAGATAAGTGTCAAATGGCTCAATCTCATCCTAGGTTTATAGACCTAGAAGGATTTTATGAAATGTTTAAAGAAATAACCAAAGATAAAACTTATAATCATATGTTTTACTATCCTAAGGATATAATTAGAAATGATTTTTCTATACAAGAATAGGAAGTAAGAAAAGAAAAATAGAGAATGTTTAGTATAGTTCTTTAATTTTTTAACGCTTTAGGTAGCAAGTATGATCTTTTGGGGGACATAAAATTTTGGGGAGAAAAATAAATAAATTGATGACACATTTTGTTGGAATTATGCAAGCATTGTATGAGAAAAAAGAAGCATTCATAAAGACATATCCAGATCAAGCCAAGGTGCTGGAAATAAGACTAGTAAGAAAAATTGTCATTAGTCTAGGATAATACACCCTCCAAAGAGAGGTTGGAAATGTAATTGTTAGAAATGTGGAATCACATCCTATGCCAGGCCATCCTATATCAGAGGCAAAATTCTGAAAACCCACCTTTAGAACCCGCAACTAAGAAGCAAAATTTGGGAGTGGGATCTTCATCAAGGATGGAGGAATACTCACCCTCCCAGACCCCCATACATTTTAATAATGAGGAAACATTAAGGGAGCAATTAAAAAAAATGTGAGGCTAGGATGATGTTTTTATAACAACATCAGATATAGAAGAAGGAACACCTCAAGAACCCCCACTGCCACCCTTAGACCTCATAGTTAAGGATTATAAGGGGAGGGAGATGGATCCTATCATAGAGTGGGATGCCAAAAAAAATTGTATCTAATGATGATTTTATCAAGTCTAGGGTCTTCATTCTATTTTTGTAGAGAACTAATATTTCCAATTTTGAGGCAAAATGTAAGAAAATAAAGTCAGAGCAACCTAATAGACATGACTTTGAGATTGAGGAGGAGATCAAGAGTGAAATGATGCAAAATTTTAATCAAATAACCCTTGAAGGGGGAAGACAAATACTCAAAGATGTTGGTGTTCTAATACTACCTGAATGGGACATTGCTAATGTAATGATTTTTTATGCAATTAAGAGGAAAATGATATGAAGTTTAATATAGAGGAAGAAGTTAAGGAAACCCATAAAGGGGTGAAACACAATGAAGATCATAAGGCTCTTGTGATATGGTCAATTCAAAAGAGAGACCAATCTAGACTCTAGGAAGCTTTAGATTCAAAATGTATAGGGAGCATTGTAGTATATAGGGTATCTGATGTAGATAGTGAAAAGTTTGTACTCATGAATAAAGAAGTAGCTAATTTCAACCTAGTTGGTGCTAGAAAAGATAAACAAAAATTCATTGATTTGAACACCAAATTTGAGAAGGTGCTAGAAGCCTATGATGAAAGGGGAAGGAAAATACATGAGGTGGAAAGAATTATCACAAATCTACAAAAACAACAAGGAAACATTAAAATGGTGGAGAATTCTAGCCAACTCATGATTGCAACATCCCCTACTCCACCTCCTACTAGACCTATTATTCACATCCCAGACACCCCAACATCAAGAGCTCTACACTGTAGATGAATTAAGTGAAGAAAAGGAAAACTCAAGGTAGCTTAGATATAAGTACAATTAAAATCTAAGGATAGGGTTAGGGATACAATTTTATCCTTAATTGATAGAATAAACTATCTTTGTTCCATTTAGAAATGTCACAGTAGTGGATATTTGGAATGAGTTGAAGAATAATGAAACTGCCTTGAGGCAAATTTTGGACAAATGGATCAGTAGAGAAAATGATATTACTGCATGCCTTACTATTATTGACAAAGTTGATGACCAGACTACAAAACACATATTATCAATCTATTGATCTACTAGATTTTGATCTTAAGAGGTAAGGACTATAGAAATGATTGAAAATATGTTTCTCTAGGTATCTCAATAGAAACTTTGATCTTTTCCCCCATATGCTAAAAGGCCTTGGTACCATTAAAAGTAAGGAGGAACAGGTAAATGAATTAAAAGAGATTATGAGTGTAAGGATGAATGATGTCATCAACAAGGAGAAAGGTGGTAATTAATGATTATGAATCACCCCTAAGTTCTCTATATTTTTGTGTTCAATATCTTACTCTGTATTTATGCATTAAGTTCTATTATCCCCACCAGGGTAAACAATTATAACCATATACTCCTAAGGGTTGTGGAGGAAGTAGTAAATGTTTAGATATTCTTTATTTCTTTCCACCAAGACTTTGAAGAGATAAAGAATCTTTAAAAAAAAATGTGAATAAAGAGAAAGAAAATCATAATTTCAACTAGATAGATGATACAATTTTCAATGAGTGATGTCAAAATATTCTTCAGCTTCAAGAGTTTTATAGATGACATCTGAGAATGAATCAATATACAAAGATAGAACAAATGAAGAGAAATAATTGATTGACAAAGGTATATAGGTCACAATTGAAGAAATAGAGGAGTTGGTCCCACAATTGGAACAAAAGGATAAAGACAAATCATCAGAAGTTGATGAGGAAAAAGATAGAGATAAAATGGAAGAAACCCGTGCTCCACTGCAAAGCACCTCATGAATGGCTATGAAACAAAAGAAGTTACCATAACAAGATACTCACCATGAGTATATGTGCATAACAACTTGAGAAACTACTTTAGTATCAAGTAACGGATGCCAGATATGTTATTTTAGTTTCTTGTGTTGTATTGATTGTGATGTTTTGTCCTTCTATAACCTTTTTTGTCAAAGGACAACTATCCTTTTCCCTCTAGGCCCGAAGCTTGTTGCAACTCATGCTATATAAATGAGTTCCCAATGCTAGAGGAGGGTTCAAATTTTATTAAAGAAAATGAATACATACTTTTATTTTCAATCGAAAACTGTATTTTTGTATTATTGTCTCAAAGAAGCCCTTAATGGAATACATGAAGTTACATTGCTAAGTCAGTATGGAGTATTTTCTTCTAGATGTCGATACCTAGTTGTATATTTTCAAAGGAAATAATACAAAATGTATAAGCCCATACTTGATTTAAAGTTCTAGAGGTAATGAGAAATAGCCATCTCTCATTTACTTTTCTTTAATTCTTGAATTAGAAGAAGATAGGGCACATTCATTTGCTAAGATGGAATTTATATTTTAAAATGTTGACTATGAAGTGTTATATATTTCTAGCTATAACCACTTGAATTTTGTAGAGTTCAAAGACAAGAAGATTAGAGCAATCTTGTTAGTTTCTCCTTTTGATTTATTTATTAAAAAACCCACTATGGTTTCTTTTGGCTAACTCCTAGGTTTTCCCTTGCATATTAAGTGGTAGTTTAAATCTTGTCAAATTAGGAGCCAACACCATGAACTATGGGGAAGTGCATAAAATCTTTGTCATTGAACCATGTAAAAAAGGCAAGTTGAGGATCATTTTAGCATGCAAAACCCCAATGTTTTGTAGAAATGAAAGAAACTAGAAAATCAAATAAAAATACTAAAAAAATAGGACAAACAAGACACAAAATACTAGATTTATAGTGGCCCACCAATATATCTACATCCATTTTGAAGTAGGACACTATCTCTACCTAGTTTTTCTCTTATACAAATACATAATTTACACTCATACTTAAGTATGAAGGCCTAACCCTTCAAATATAAAGAGGTAATAGTGAAATACATAGAGGGGGGATTTATGTAAGGTTAATTGTTGGAAATATAAGGGGAGCAACTAAGAGGGGAGGGGTGAATCAGTTACCACTAAAATAATTCCAAATCCCTTAGATGTCAATACAAACTCTCTTATAACTCACAACTCGGTTAGAACTAGAAATCCATTATAACTCAGTTAATAAAGCAATATTGAAATATTAATTTGCATTAACCTTTAGTAACTTAGTTACAAAAGGATAAAATAATAAGAAAATAACATGAACACATGAGACACTAAGATTTAATGTGAAAATCCAATTTGGGAAAATCAATCCTATTAAAGGTTACAAAACACACTATTAGGTGTGACCCTATTAAAGGATTTAAATCACCCTATTAGGAGTGGCCTTGTTAGAGATCTTAAGACAATTCAATCTAGAAATGCCATCTTGTTAGAGGATTTACAAAATGACTATTAAGTCAACTTTGTTAAGAGATTTCTTCACTACTACAATTGTTAGAGAGTAATAATGATTGACCTAATTTATGAATCAATCAGATTGCAAATTCAAATTACTATTTTTCCTTATCCTCTAGATCTTCTCTGATTAGAATATTCTTTGTGGCTCTTTGGATACTCTTCTCTAAATAAGATATCCTTCTTTATTCACATCTCGTCTTCTTTCACAACTTCTTACATAATATTTAATCCAAAACTTGATCATTTGTATATATGAAACCCAATGTCAATTCATCTTGAATACCCTTTCAAATAATCAACTAAAATCCACTTATTTGGCTTTGCATAAACTAACTAATAGATAAAACTAATCTATCGAGGTTGGCTAAAAATGAGAGACTAGGTCACTTGGTTACCATTGAGTTCCTTGGTAACCGACCTGACTTGGTTTACACTAAACTTCTAACTCGGTTACAAATGAACTTCTTTGATGACTAACCTAGCTCAACTTCAACTTAAGTACATAGTTCCTCCCAACCATAATAGCATTATAAGACCATCATAGGCCCTAGCCACCCCTGCATGTAACATCCCAAACTACTGACTAGATCATCAGTGTTGTCATATGAGTACGTCACTACTAAAACATATTACAACATAAGAGTATGGAAGTCTAACATGCTAGAAGTAAAGCATAAGATAATCCTACAAAATAGATAACATCATCTATCACATGCTCATCATCATAAAGAGGAAATGTGTCAATACTAACATCATCTAGACATGATCTACAAGCATTCCAATGAAAGCATAAATCACAAGAAAACATAATCCAAAACCCAAAGTACCAAGTGAAAACATCCAACAATAGTTGCACTGGGATGTAGACGGTCTCTATACATTGGTCTCCAATAGTGGTATAGGTGGCTATGCCTTCCCAACCATGTGGAACCCATAGGCCTACTCGCATCGTGTTGATGAAGATAATGATCCAACCACAAACACACATAAAGCACAACGTCCATGGCTAACACTCACGCCAAATAGTATGATGATTGAAACTAAGAACATAGACAATGCATAAACTACAGGTCCTTGTTACACACCCAATAGGCTACTAAGTAGGGGCTGACATCATAGAGATTCACTTGGCATCAACAACCCCAAGCTTGGATCGTGTGTTTCAACTCCTCAATAGAGGGACCCGCACACACATTTTATTATCTTAAGTTTTATTTCCACCTAGTGTTTTCTTTAGCTATCACTTAATTAAAACTTCCTTTGCCAACCCTATGGGACAAGGTCACCATGCTGTGAGATAGAAGCCCCCTCCATATGATACCCTACCCTACCCATGCTCATCCAATGATGAGTGCCCATAGGCATGCAAACTTCCAACCCAACCTCAATCATCACAACTTTCGGAAGTAACACGGAAGATCGGGCTTTGCAAGTCAGCCAAAAAATGAATGTGCATGTACTCATGTGTGGCGTACCACCATCACAAAGATCATAATGCAAGGACTAGATGAGAACACAAAGTAGAAAGTCACTCAACTAAAAAAAGACTCAAGAGGACAGATTTGATACACATCCCAATGCAACATAAAAGTGCAACAATGGTTTGACTGATATGCAAATAGATGATCCAGGTCCATGACCAAATTCATGCCAAGAAAACCTAAGAAAATAGGGTGGCACGTAAAATGAGGTAAAAACCCAAAAATAAGAAAACTTCAAAATTAAAACCCATTTGGCCTTTGGGTACAAAAATTGTGAAAATCTAATAATATTTTGTTTTAGATATCGTATGCAGAAATGACTAGCATAATGATGCAAAACCTCAAATCCCCATCCCAAAAATAGTGAAAATGTTCATACCCGACCAACTAGGCAGAACCAACAAATAGAAATGGAGGGGAGCACTAGTTCTTAGCCTCCTAACAAATTGCTACAAGAAATGGAACTTGAAACAAAACAGAGACTAGAAAATGGGAAAGTCATACCTAACAGAAAAAGGGCAGAAACCAAAATCAGCTTGATAAAATAAATAGCCCACCGATACTATCAAAAGTGATAGCAAAGCAAGGTCTCCCCAAGCTGGATCCAATGAGACTGACCTTGCAAAGATCCCATGCTCAGCTCTCAAAATGAGTAGAAAACCAATACTTCAGGAAGAGGATTCTAGAAAAGCTCTCCAATTTCTAAATTGCAAAAATTCAAAATTGAGAAAAAAAAAAATCCCTTTTTCAATACTTTTTCACTTTTTTGAGTGAATAACTGATTAGGGAAAATAGCTAGTTAGACTAGCTAGAATCCAAATTGACCCAAATGAAAATAGGTTATTCCTAATAATGGGAATTCACCTAAGGCAAAGCTACCAGAAACTAAATTCAATAAGATGTAAAGCCCAAAAAGCCAAAATCACAGAAAAACCCTTAACAACTTTTCATGACAATGCTAACCTCTAAATGCACAGACAGGCTCACTGGTCTAGTCATACAATGCAGATGAGTTCGGATTTAGTAATCATTGAAAGGTTTAATTTAAACACTTAAAATAAGGATACGTTGACCATACAAGGATGACATTGGTAAAATATGAATAGCTGGATCACCAACTCCATGTGCCACTTCTAGGGATATAATTACTACACACTAAAACACATAATCAAGTGCAATTGCATATAATAATATAGTCAAAGAAATAAATTTATTAAATAACTAATCTATCCATTTATTCAATTATACCTAAATAATCCATTTACATCACTCACATTCACAAAAAGCATAAAGAGACAAGAATGAAGTAAATAACCATAGCATAAAATCCATCACATAACATAATCAAAAAATGTATCCAAATACTAGATAACCAGATATCATCATAGATCTACCATTATCTCAAAATGGCATCAACATGAAAATGTGATAAATTGAATAGCATAGCAGTAATGCATCCATGATACTGAATCAAAGTATAACATTTGATCCTTGGGTCATCCCAATGTACATATAATAAGAGTATCAAGTATCTCTTGAATCAAAAATAGACAAGCTACAAACTAAAAACATGAGGGGCACTACAAAAAGGACATCAAGGATCCAAAACACCAATATGCTTGAGTCATGGCCCAAGGGGAAGTCCTTGAAATAGTAGACAACAAACAAAAAGGGAAATCTTAGGCTCAGTGATAGCACCCCAAATAGTATCAAATCACACCCTCCAATGATAAGGAGAAGACTAAAGATGCCAGTGCTAGTTGAGAGTATCCACCATAGGGAGATGGGGAGAAACCTAGATTGATATCATAATCTGGGCTTTTGTCTTGCTCGTCCAAATCAACAGATGATCAACTATTTTAAGTTCCTATGTTAGGTAGGATACTAGAGCAACTATTCAATTTAATTATCCAATTATATGACATTATTTTTGAAAAAAATTTGAAATATATGTATATATACACACATCATTTTATTATTATACAAAAATTATTTATCTTAAATTTGATTGAATGGTTTGTGTTACAATAGTGTGTTTGGAAAAAGAGGGGTAAAAATTTATTAAGACAGAAAGGAGTACAACAAGGAGAGCTCAACAAGGAACTATCCTAATCAACAAGTTTATCAAATTCTCATAATAGATCAAGGGGTAGCTACCCCCTATCCATAATATTCCAGCCCAGTGCATGAATAGAAACTTATTTGGCCAAACAATTAGCAACTCTTTTCCATTCGTGAGGAATGTAAGTAAACCTAATAAAATCAAGAGCAGTACAAAAGGGAAGAGTCTGATTAACAATAGTAGCCAGTTGCCAACTAACATCCTCAAGCTCTTGTAAAGTAAGAAAGTTCACCACCACTTGGGAGTCAGACTCACAGATAATCTTGCACCATCCCCTCAAACAAAATTATTCCATAGCATATAAAATGGCCTAAGCCTCCATGAGATTATTGGTATGGTAACCCTTATATGCATTGAGAAAAAGAATTCAACTTCACTAGAGATGCAACGAGCCATTCCCCCAATACCAGCTGGTCCTGGATTCCCCCAGGAAGAACCATCAATGTTGATTTTAAGAACTCCATGAGGAGGATGAGTCCAATGCCCCTCCTAATTCATCTATCCCTTCCCCTGTCACCAAGGTTGTTTAGGCACTCTTTGATACCATTAAGCTGCAGCCCCATCTTGAAGATGAAAATTGAGGTGATTGCATATAGAAAGATCAGTCGGATCCATACCATAGTAATTTTAAAATCTATATAGGTTCTAATGTTGCTAAAAAGAAAAAAGCACCATAAATATCTTGTACATATTCTTTATAACTATCTATGAATTTTTTAATATTGCGTACATTCTAGAGTATAGTAGAAGGATTTTTATTTATAGGGAATTCTAGAACACAATAGAGGTGGTGATCTGAATAAGACTCAGTGGTCAATTGCAATAGGGGTACTCTTACCCCATTATAGGACTCTGCAACTGAGATTTTTTGACCTTACTCAGCTTCATCTCCTAATGACAACAATGGCAAAGAATTTTAGGAGCATAATTACAACTCTTCTTTTGTTAACCACAACTACTTGAAAGTAGAGGACGTCATAATTCTATGATATCTTGTTCTGTAAAAATGTTTCATTCCACCTTAGAAGAAGGCATTGTCTATTATATGAGAGATGGTCTTTAAGGAGGTCCGTTCTTAGAAGACTAGAATAAATGCATTTTATTCAGTATATAAATGATAAATAAAATCCTCTTTTCTTGAAACAATGATAGGTAAGATGAAGAGAAAATATTGTAATTTTTTCTCTTAATCATGTGCAGCTATAGGACATCTTAAATATCACAAACTAAGACTTGATTTCTAAACTAAAAGTGTTAAATAGTGAAAAACAACTTATTTTTCCAAACTTAATTTCATCATTAGTGAGTGATGGTTATAGTAGCAAATTCTATATGAATCAGAAACGATGGTTATAGTAGCAAATTCTATATGAATCAGAAACGATGTTGCTCAGAACTAATTGATAATTTGATAAATTTGAATGCTGCATCGAATAGGAATGTGGGAAATGGTGGTCAGGGGCCTGGTGCTTCTCCCCTGCAATTGGAATCGAGCAAGCGGGGCAGGCATATTGTAAAAACCCGTTTCTGTGAACCGAATATAATGAAAAATTTATTCCCGTGTAGATAATGTTGGGAAAATGATTAAATTAACACCCTTATTCTTAATTAACAACATACTTGTTTAAGATCAAATGTCTCCTCATTTTGATTGGAAAAGGAAGTTATTTGGATATGTTAGAAATTGGGTCAGTTATGAATTGGGTGGTTACGGATGTTATAGCAGTCTTGAACCCAATGCCTTCCATGGACATAGCTCTTAAAGAGAAAAGGTTGGGCCTCTTGTGGGGGAGCTCATGAGCCCATGAATCTTGAAGGCCGGTCCTTGGCAATCTAATGATCAAAGAGGAGAACTGGAAGAAGAACGGAGCGTGAGTGCAGTTGAGAAATAGGAAGACAGAGGAAACAAGCTGCACAGTACGCAAGCCTCGGCCTCAAAACTTCAGGTTCTATTTCTTTATTGTATATCTTTCTCATTGAACCAGCTATGCATATCGATGTGAAAAGAAACACATAAACATTGAATCTAAGTAAGAATAGAATATCATGTGCATGTGTGACGGTTTTACCTGTCCGACACCCTCTTTAAACCATGCCTACTCCTTGTAATTTCTATCGGGTGATCTAAAGTTATAAAAGAGCCCGAGAAAACAATGAGCTTCAGGATGTCTTTTATAAACTAGATTGATGCAAAGAAAGACCATCCTCGAATAGGGTTCATCACATTATTATCTATTTCTTCCACTAATGCTACTGCATTAGTGGAAGAAATAGATAATAATCACTTTGGATTTTACGGTTTACCACTAACAAATGTAATACAAATGGTTTCTAGCTGACCAAAAACTTTGTATTTGAATGGTTTTGGCTAACCACAAACCTAACATAATAGTGGTTATAATAGACCACCAAATATCACGAATGGTTTCAGATTACCATAAATAATGTTGAATTAATAAGTAATAATGCTTATTTTGATTTGGTTAATGACATGGATAACTATTTGTTAATCTTGGTTATGGTTTTGTTACTTGAATGGTTCAATAGTCAACCAGTGTTTCATATTTTAGTTCGGCATTTCTCCACTTTTGATGACGCATATTTGCTTAGTAGGACATGGTTCTTACACATATGCATGGTGGCAAGACTGAGGGCATGGAGGAAGATTCAAGAGGTGTTGGAAGTAAAGACAAGGAATCAAATGGGACCCAGGGTGACTCCTCCAACCTGGGATCTTTAAGTTATTGTTGGTGAGATGAATATGTCAAAGGAGGTTCCTTGGGCAACCCAGAAATGGTCATCCCTTTTTGGGGTCAAACCCATTGGTAAGTCTTATTTCCCGCCCATTACCTACCAAAAAGATTTTCAAAATATTCAACTTGAAATCCATATTCCAAAAAAGCTAGTGGAGCACATGATCTCTTTGATAGAATTGATACTTGTGGGCAAGTTTCTCGGGCCTGGGCAAAATATTGAAGTGATTCAAACTATGGTGAAAGGTAAATGGAAGATTAAGGGGCAGGAGATCTAATAATAGATAATAACCATAGAGCCACAAACCTCTAATAATATAAAATATTAAATTTATTTGATGAAATTCATATTTTAATTATTAAATTGTCATTATTGATTATTGTTGATTTCAAATAACTATATTTAAAAAATATTTGCATCAATAAAATATTAATATTGAATACATTTAATAATAAATCATTAGTGTTAAATCTACATATAAAAATCTAATATTAAATAAAAACACCATTTAGAAAATATAATATCCTTTACAACTAAAACTAATTAAATAGTCAAGAGGCCCTTGGTCTACTGGTGAAGTTGAATGACTCACAAAGAGCCCACATCAACTACCTATGAGAAGAAATGGTCCAAGGAAAATAACTCACCATAAATTCATATGCCACATAGAAACAAGAGATGCAATGCATCAAAGTTCCTACCAATAATTCGAAAAGAAGGAAAATAGAGATTTATAGATACAAATGAATGATATGAAGGATATGAAGAGAGAATGATATGTTATTATAAGGACCAAGTAGAATGATAGAGAGACTTGAAGAGAATTTTAAAAATATTAATAATTATATTATTTTAAGAAATATATAAATAGCAATAAAAATTATATTAATTATAAGTTGAAATATTCACTAATAGAATTTTGGCAAATAAATGACTACGTGACTAAGAAATTTAGTCACAGGACCAAAACTTTTAGTCATGTGACTATAAGTGATCAAATTCTAGTAATATATTGTAATTTATATGTATGAGTGACTAAATAAATGACTAATTTGGTCAATTGGTAAAATCACAAGGTTAAACAAAGATAAGTGAGTAAATAAATGACTAAATAATTGTTCACTAAAAATCAGTCACCCAAACAAATGACTAAATGAATGAGCGATGATTTATTATATCATATTAATACATTCTTTAACTTTTTAATAAGTGAGTTAGGAGAAGGTTTTTAGTGACCTTAATTAATAAGGTCTCGGTGTGTTTGGGAGAACCATGTGAAATAGGAGTTTATGGTGTTTTCATTTTTAGGAAAATTAGAAATCTAGAACTTCACTTGTCATTAATGTTTGTTTAGATCCTTTAGAGGGCTTATCGTTGAGGGAAAAATATGGCAAGAATGATTCAAGTGTGAACAACTAGACATGGCTATTCCAACCTAGCTATCTCTAAATGGTAAATATTCTTATGAGAAGGTAAAAAAACCCATGTAAGCATTTTGTGATTATAAGCATTATAGAGGTGCATATTTGACATAGGCACAATTGTCAATGTGAAGTGTTTCAAACTCATTAACTTGTATTTCATGAGTAGTGGCACCCACTAACTCATATCTCATGAGAATGAATGAAACACCACTTATCACTCATTCGATTTAGGTGATGCTCACAAATCCATGTGTATGGTATATGTGCAAGGTTTCGAGATTATTCATAAAATGTACTATAAATAATAGTTATTAATGAAACTCTATAATTAATTTATGTGATGATTATAATATACTATATTATATACAATACTTAAAATAATAATTAAAATCATAGAAAAATTTAATATATATTTATAGAATGTGTGTGTTGTGTAGGTATAGGTATATGTATATGTGTATATATATATATACATACATACATATGTATGTATGTATGTATGTATGTATGCATGTATGTATGTGTGTGTGTGTGTGTGTGTGTGTGTGTGTGTGTGTGTGTGTGTATGTGTGTGTGTATGTGTGTGTGGGTGTGTGTGTGTGTGTGTGTGTGTGTGTGTGTGTGTGTGTGTCTATATACATGTGTGTGTGTGTGTATACACACACACATAGACATATGTATACATATACATATGTGTGTGTATATATATGTGCGTGTGTGTGTGTGTGTCTATATACATGTGTGTGTGTGTGTATACACACACACATAGACATATGTATACATATACATATGTGTGTGTATACACACACACACATATGTATATGTATACATATGTCTATGTGTGTGTGTATACACACACACACACATATTATAGTAAGTATAAATACTATTAAATCAATAAATTATTATTATTATATATTGTATTACACTTTTATTTATAACCAAATTATATATTTTTAATCAAATAATAAATTATTATTATATAAAATAATTAATTTATGGAATTATGTTTATGATTAGAGTTGCACGTAAAATAAACTTCAAGAGGAGATATATAAGATTTATACGACTTTGGAGATATATAGGTCAATTAGTTTGACTTGAAAGCTACACACATAATTCTTAATAGCAAACTCCTAATTTGAATTGCTATAGAGAATATTTTTTACTTATAGATTCAACCTTCTAACATGTTCAATTGAAACTAATTATGATATTTCTACTTCTAAAAAATAAAAACTGTCTGTTATTGTTATCAGGATTCAATCATATAGTTTTTTAAGTCAAACTCATTGGCCCATGTTTCATGAGTAGTGGTTCGTAAGAACCCATCTCTCATGAGTGAGTGGAACACTTAGTAGTCAAATTCCATCTAGATGCTCACATAGGTATAATGACTTTAGGGAGGCCAAAACTTTATTTGTCATAGATTACATCATTTTAAGATTACATGTATGTAAGTTGTGGTAACATGGAGAAGGTAGACCATCTTTTTGAGCTACTATCTTTGTGTAATACAAAACAATAGAAAAAGCTTTATGCCAAATCCAGAAAGTGGAATGTTGAATTGGATTTTTTGTAAAGACTTAAGAAACTTTCAATATAATGCAATGGAAAGGCATAAAAGCATATTCTACAACCTATGCAACATTCTCCTTGCCTATGCCACAATGGGAGCTTAGGAGGAGGGTATGGTTATTTACAAAATTTTATAGGATTCATAAATATTGTTAGACATAGTTGTAATTGCATTGACATGCATATTTTAAAAATGTAGAAGCATAGACAATACAAGTGAATTGTTTGTCACAACGCCTTAAAGAAATGTGTTATCATACTTTAAAATAAAGGTAAAATACTTAATAATAAACCCTTACATCAAATTTCTTTCCACATAACACATAAATGATGCAATGTAATTAAAATAATAAATACAATGAGTGTAGATTTTAAAGTTCCAATTTTCTATACATAAAAGGAAAATGCAAATAAAAATATAAAATATTTTAAAATAATAACCTATATTTTTAATTAAATAATAAATTAATAATTTGATTAAAAATAAAAGAATAATACTATACTATTATATAATTATATATTTTAAATCTTACTGAAATATATATTTATGTGAAAGCATTATTATGCGAAATGTGAATGAGTTTATATATCGATCAATGATTTAGAGTATCTAAGAGAGACATAAAACCATTAAAAACATCTCGGTTGCTTGTTGATTCTCAAAAATTCAAAAGCATTTTCCACTTTAAATGGTTTGAAGCTTTTGATTTGAGGCAACCATAGAGGGTTCCATGTATTTGTAGATCTGCCTCCCTACAACCCAAAAGCTTTAGCAAGTTTGACAAGCCTCTCACCTCATTCGATACTTGTTCATTTTTTTATCCCCATATGTATTCTTCATTGAAACTGCCTGTGTGAATTACTTGTTTGATAGAAAACCCAAAAGAAGTTTACTATTTTGGACTATAATTATTTTAGGATAAACATAAAATTTGGTTGAAAAAATTTAGAAACATTAAAAAATAAGCAATTGACAAGCGTAATGTATGACAATAAGTTTTGGCGATATCCTCCTCATCAACTTCAAAATGGGATATTTGGAATAGGGAACAGGCATTATATTGGAGTTTGTGTTGGTAGGTATGTATATGAAATGCAGAAGCATTGAGAAGGAATGCAAACTGTTTGACAAAATTCTTCAAAGATATCTCATCTAATAGAATCCAATGATTGTAGAATATGTACAAAAATTATTTGTTGACAATCTTTAAAACCTTTAAAGAAAATGAATTGGTAGGCTTAAGGCCAAATTTTACAACCTATATTGGGATCCCTATGCCTGTGCCAAAATGGGAGCTGCAAAGATACTATGCTTGTTAAGTAAGCATCATGGTAGTGTTACTAAAGTTAGATTTTACATTGCAAGATGGATTTGATGTCAAGCTGGCATTCATTGGAATGTTGCTCATGCGAGATAGGGCCATCATGCCCTAGCTCTATGCATCCTCTTTGCTGTTGAGTGGCATTTTTCCATGTTGTGGGGGGATTTAGTCATTTTGACATTGGGGGATAGGTGTTTGATCATGTTTCTATTTTCTTGGGCTATGACAGTGCTCGAGATCCATGGGGTTGCATGCAATTATTTTGGCTTGATCATATCTCACATCTTCTCACTTCTTTAATTCCAGAATGAGTTCAAAGTCAATATGGGGGATTGTTATGCTATTTTCTCTATTTTTTAGGTAAGTTTAGTTGAAGATAGTTCAAGATAAACCTATTGGTAATATTTTTTATTATAGCTAAGATGTTGTAAAATAAGAGATTTTCTCTATGACTGTAGATTGAGATAGAAAATGTTCAAGAGTAAATAGTTAGCATTTTTTCATTCTCTTCTTATACTGAAGATTGTTATAACATTATATTATTGGGTCACAAAGAATGGCAGGTGAAAATATGATGGTGGGTAGTAGCTATAAAATAAAGCGATGGAGAACATATGGTCTAGAATATAGCCAAGGTCACGAGACCCTTCTTTCCCTAGGAGGGCTTTCTCTTAAACCCAATGAGTTCAAAAGCCTCAATATGCCAAAAGAGTGGCAGGGGCATATTTGGGGCAGGACAAGATGCAAGTTTACACAACCAAATGTCTAACTCATAGAAGACTACAATTGAAAACTATAGTTCAGTGGCATAAAGGGAAAATACCTTGTCACTTTTGTTGAGTTATCATCCTATTATAACATCACATCTTATATAGTGAGTCTTTTGAAGGGCTTCAATTCACACTTAAACATCACAACTCATCTACATGAAGGGAATTTTAGTAAGCCATTATGCAGAGGTGATGTCCTCAGTACTTGTCCTTATATTGTGCAAGTGAAGGATGGGAAAGAGGAATAGGTTTCCTGCAAGACTGCATGCTAGATTTTGAGAACATATAAGTATTGTTGTGTTAATCAGTATGACAACTCTGATGCATGTAATCCTAGTCAACATTCCTTGAACTTTAAAATGATGTGCCCTTATTCTTATGCGTTACCTTATGATAGTGCTGATTTGGTTCATACTTGTGTTCAACCTAGAGATATCAGGCTCATTTTATGTCACTAACTTGCACAGTTAAACAAAATGATTAGGAAAATTGCCTTATCATTTGGGTTCAATTGTAGGCACCCATGATTGGGTCACATTTTTGAGTCACATTAGTACCTTGTCAATATGTCTCACAACAAATAGTGTACAAGATGTTGTCATTCAGTTTAATAGATTGGAATTCATTTGTTTCTCTTGATATTCTCTCTACTATAGTCCATTATCTTTAAACTTTTATCACTATCCCAAGGCATCCTTTTCATCCAATTTTCTCTTTCAGATTTGGATTTTGCAGCTCTACGCAATATTCTTCAAAACAACCAATGAAACCACAACTACAACAAGAATGATAATTCAAGTAGATTAAGTATCATATATGATAACTTGCATTATATATTGTTTTAAGTTCATTTGGGCTTTACTCATGATTGGAATCTATGAATATATTATAAACAAATACACAAGAAAGATTATTTTTACAAAAATGAATATTGTTTGTTGTCTTGGAATAATATCAATTTTTAGAACAATATGCTATAGAAGAAAAGAAAGTATCAACAAGATTACCATTAACAAAAGATGGCTACAACAATGGTTGATACATTTATTTCTCTAATAAAATTACTTTTGATAATATTACATCATCATTGGCCAATATATTAATCATACATATTTTGAATAGCTCTATAGAAACCCTAATCTATAGCTTGAAGAGATTTTACAATGTCACAAACTAAGACTCTTACTCAGTTGGGGGATTTTAAGGTGTTATTCCCTTCTAATTATAAGTATTTTTTTAGAAAATAGAACAAACAGTTGATCATATACTAGTTTCAATAAAATAATGGATGAGGCAATAAAATGTTGTAAGCTTGATATAGGTATTTATAAACTTGTGACAATCTTCCTATACATGTTTCTTATCTACCTTATGAAAAATGTTGGTAATTGCGTAAATATTACCTCATGTGTCAAAAAGGACACCCATATGGGGAATAACCTTACCAAAAATTTGACTTCTTCAACTTGTGTGACCAAGAAGTGTTTCCAATAGACTCCTAATTTGTGCTCATAACCTAATTCAATCCTCACTGTTGCTCTGTCTAGAAATATGAATAAATAAATGAGTGTCCAAATTTATAGGTTCATAAGTGGTAGTAAGAAATAAAAAAATAGTTATATTTTACTTTGAATGAATTGAATGGCCAAAGTAGTACAGTGGGGCTCAAAAATACAAGTTTGTTAATTAGGAGTCCTCATAATCACCCAAACAATGGGGAAGATAAAGTAGGGACTAAAAACATAAGGATGAAAATCAAGAAATTGGCCCAAATCTATGAAAATACTCTACACTACTAAGAACTAGAAAATTTACTCTAAATACAACATAACCATTTAAGAATAAGATTTTTTTGCTATACTAACCAATAGGTATACAACATAGAACACAAGAGTGGTCCACTACCGATCCAAATATAAATCTACAACAAAAGCTCCTAGGAGGAAAAGCATGGTTGCAACAGTTGACAAGATATTGACATTTTTTAAAGCAATAGTAGTTCTCGCATGCATAACATTAGTAAGTTATCTTAATAGGTTAGAGTTAATACCATGGGTTCTTGTTTTCTTCACATTTTTTCTATACTAACCAATAGGTATACAACATAGAACACAAGATTGGTCCACTACCGAAAAAAATATAAATCTACAACTAAAACTCCAAGGAGGGAAAGCATGGTTGCAACAGCTAACAAGATATTAACATTTTTTACAGCAATAGTAGTTCTCTCATGCATAACATTAGTAAGTTATCTTAGCAAGTTAGAGTTAATACCATGGGTTATTGTTTTCTTTGCATCTTCATAAAGATTTTTAGCAGAAAATTATTAAATTTGATTAGGTTCTCATATTTATAAAAAGATTAGTTGAACAAGTTATTGATCAGCCAAAAAAAATAGTCATATAGACCAACAAGGTAGATTGTAACCATATATCCATCATACCTTTACATTTGCGTAGGCTAGAAAGTAACGATAGATGGAATGACACCCTTGGAATATGAAGCTGGAAAATCTCTTAAAATTCACCTTGTTGAAATTCTAAGAAAAGAAGAATTATATTTGAGGGATAAATCAGGAGAGTTATGGTTGGAAGTTGGGGATCTTAAATCTTTTTCTCCTAGGTGCAGGCTAGAAGAAGCTACAATAGAATCTCTACAATCAAGTTAAGATGTGTTGGTATGCTTTAAAAGTTCAGATATTGAGAGCATTGCAGTGCAATACTTCCATGGTGTAGTGAGGTCTAGATGACAGGAGGAATTATTTGATATCATTCTACAAGTCATTTAGGATGAGGACAAGGTTATGTTGACAAAGCCTTTTTTCCTCCAAGAGATTAGAGATCCACATAAATCTAAGCATACCAAAGATAAGTATAAGTTGGTTGTAACATCTTCAATCAAATTGAAGTGTTTTGTATTTAAATAAATAAACAATACATGTAAAATAATGTGCAGTAATAAAATAGATTGCAACTAGACAAACTAATGGTACAAGTGGAAGATATCTCTATCTTATAAAATTATTCATAAATTTAATTCATTTAGCTTAACTTCTATATCATATAGTGAACACAACCACTTGAATTTTTCTTGACTTGTATATCATATAGAAAACACACCCACTTGGAGTTAACCTGATAAGAAAATCTTATGTTTATTAATCACAATGTTTCTCTTCTAATTAATCGCACTATTATAGACAAGAGCCATTAATAAAATCTGATTGTATTTGTTAGTAAGAAATCAATCAATTTTTGAAAGCATATATTATCGGAGATATCATATCAAGGTTTAAAAACATTATTTGCCTTGTCAGACTTGGAATCCTGTATAATGATGATATCTGACATTTCATTTGTATTCAGGTATTTTCATGTCTTACTATCAAGTTGATATGTATTTGATCTTCCAAAAGGAGAACAATCTTTGGTTAGGATGGTATGAAGAAAATATTACCCATGTCTTGCATACATGCACATTCACCCAATTCATTTCACAAAAATATTTTCTTACTAAGAGAGTGGATGAGGAACTCTTTCAAAATGAGGATATGTATATGGAATATATCAAGAGAGAGATGATTATTGGTTTTGATGCTTTCTCTTCTCAAAATCCCAAAATACAAATAGAAATTAGACATAAAGATATGCAATGAGGTTTCCTTGACCATCTTGTATAAGAACCATTCATCTTGCAAATCTTATCTCAATTATTTTTTATTATTTCTATTCTAGACTATAAAAAAATAGAGAGCTTATTTTTTATATCAATGACAAACATGTAGGACATTGTCTAATGAAGCCTTAATCAAATTATCTAGGAAAGTTGTTACATTTTCTTCACTATAAGGTATAATGATATTGGGTAATATATCCAATATTAGATTAGCAAATGCTTTGTATAGGATTCAATATTCAAACAAATATTTTTTAAAGAATAATTTCACTAAACTATTCCATCAAAATAAATATTTATATATTAAGTTGTGAAGTAGAGGGAGAAGAATTGTACTATATATTTTGTGGTTTCTTTGTCAACAAAATGGGTTGCTAGAGCATTGGTAAGTACTAATTTGGCCAATTTTGAGAAAATTTTCATGTCAATGATAATGCTCGAGCTGTAGAGTGGGGATGTGAACTCACAAATATTGTTGAAGGTTGATACTTTGGAGTTTACCACAACATTTTTCTACCAAGTTTCCAAGCCACTACTCTGAGTCTAATTCCTAATTTAATGAGATTTCTTTTATTTGAATCCAATGTTGTCCATTCCATTGTTTCTAATTGCATTGAAAAAATATTGATCATTAAGAAAGGAAATCTATTACATTATGCTTTAGCAGACATCAATCAACTTGTGTAGTCTATTATGACCAATCTATTTAATGCACTTAAATTTCTAGAGTCCCAAGAGAAGGCATATATGATGAAGTGTATAATGAGGGTTTTGGAAATCAAATACCCTACTGGAGATGTGGAAATTTCTTACATTGTAGATTTAACAACCATTCTTAATAACGTTTGTAAGAATCCTAAAAATCCCATTTTTAATCATTATTTGCTTGAGTCATTTTCTCGGTTGGTAAGATGATCCTATGAAAAAGAGCCAAGTTTGAGTACAAGTTTTGGAGAAAACCTAGTAAAGTAGAATTATAATGAAAATAGTAATATTTTCTCAAAATTAAGTTGCAGAAAAGACCATTTGAGAGTTTAAAAAATAAGTTCCCTCTTCTCTCCTCCCAAGTTGAGAGTTTTTTTTTTATTCACTGCTATAATGTCCACTACAACAAAAGATATATCTGTCCAGCTGTATTAAAAGTATAAGAACTAAACACATGTGTTTTTAGCTTCAATTAATATAAAAGAGGCTTTGTGGGTCATTGATAATTATGATTTCCAAAAAAGGCTTGAATGCACCTCCCTTGAGAAAATGCATGCATTTAACAAACACACAAGTATTCAATTTGAGCATTGCAACTTTGTTTTCTTGTCAATATAATCTTTGAAATATCAATGAAAAATGTCAACACTCATGATGCACAAAGAAAACTCCCACAACTCCCAAACAACTATTTCAATGACAAGGAACAACTTGCAACTTGACAAATTCTACAAATTTGGGATTTCCCATAGGCTAGCTTCTATGCACAGTACTGAAAATTGAAGCCAATATAAAATTAAAAAACATTCTAAACCTTTCTTGCATTATCATTACATAACCACAGTCCCATCTCTACCTTAATATTAACTCTGAATAGTCAAATCTATGCACAAATCTTTGTTGTAGAACTTCCCCCAATTTTACATTGCAAATTCTTATGTATACAACCTCACTAAAAACCTTGTAGACTTACCTTCTTGGAGTCCTATGTTTCTATGACTTCATTCCATGTAGTTCTTATCTGTGCATTTTATCAAATAGATCCTCATTGATCTCTTACTACATCATCATTGGTGTCATCCAATAAAAACCTTTGAATTCCAAATTGGATTAAATTACCATAATCAACTTGTTTATCCTGCACTTTGTCTCATTCTGACAAAATATTGTCAGCACAACACTTACTTTTTAATTTTGTATAGACCTAAACATAATCAGTTGTAACTCCTATTTCGAACAAGATATCGTTAATCTCTTTGGTGACATTTTAAAAAATTGGGCTTCCAACAACATATCCAAAAATAGGCCAAATCCAACAATGGAATGTGGAGATGTGCCCCCTGTAGCAGAGACTATGTTAACTATCAGAATTCTTTATCACATGCCTTGCACCTGATAGAAATTCAAAATCAAGAACATTAAGTGAGGAAATTCAACCAATTTCCCAAACTTAATTAAGGGAATAAATTATCATATTCCCAAATAATCTGTTCAAGAAAAATAAGATATCATGAAAACATTAAAACTCAACTACATAATTGATTCATGCTTGGCAGTTTCTCAACTCCATGCCATTGATCGATACACAAAGTTAGATCTAGCATTGGGTCTTTAGAAGACTGATTCAATCATAGGGACACAATGTTTAAAAATAGATTGAAAAAAAGTATGCAAACATTATAAATTTTTTTAATTTAGACACTCTTAGCCAAGAAAATTTGATACCTAAATGAAGGAAACTAATATTTTGCACACATTCTCAACAAATTTTCAATGGATTGATTTCAGAATTAACTGATTTTAAGAAAAAAGAAATAGACTTTCCTAATAGCAATATCAATACTCATGAATTTTGTGCATCGATTTTTTCATGCATGTAAGCAATGGAAATTAAGACCAAACAATAAAAACTAGAAATTTTTCTTTTATAATCTTGACAAAATTGCCAACAAAGCCAAGTCACTTTAGACCGATAATAGGCTAAATAAAATAAAAATTAGTTTTTATGAATTTAAAGTTGCTTTCCTTCATAACCTAATGGAATCATTGTCAGATGCAATACTCTACTTAGAGACCAAACACATTCTCATAAATTAATCCAAACAAGAACTGGTTATTGTTTACAAACCAAACTAAATTTACAAATCATGAAGGTAATGGTTTTATAGAGCTCAATTAGATACATAAAATTATATGATTACAATAGTTCACAAATCAAAAAATATATTCAAACTGGAGTTGCTCTTAAATATATTCAAACTGGAGTTGTACATATTATTATTAAATATTATCTCTTAATACTGAAATGGGGGGATGTAAAAAAATTAAAAATATTCCGAAGAAGTATTTTAGTAGATCTTAGGCTATTTTGTCAAGCTATCTATTCTTGGAGGTAGTTGGGTGCAAATTTTACTATCAACTAGGAATTTTATATTAGTATAGATTAAATAGAGTACAAAACAAATAGAATAGAGGGAAAGTAGAAATCCAAAGATAGTACTTGCTATATTGTTCATGCACAAATTTTACAAGATGAAGCACCTAGAATTGCACATTTTATTGAAAATGATACCTCTCCTACAAGAAAAATTGCTATGGAACTCTAAGCTCAAATGTCATGTCTTAAGTATTTGGCATCTCTACATTTCCTATTTGAAAAAAAAAAATTTGAAAATGCTATTGATTGTAAGTAATAATTATTATTGTTGTGTCTGTTGAGTATTTTTCTCCTCTAGAAGTTTACAAATATTGCATTACAATGTTTTTTCTTTGGGTATAATTAGAAGGAAAAGACAGAGATTATGTGATGGAGGAATGGCACCTATGTGAAGTAGAGAGGTGCAAGCTTATGTGCTTTAATACATTAAAGGTATCTACAAATAGGCTTTCATGAAAGGTTTTTTATGCCTATTTTAAAGGTCTATTTGTTTGATGTTGTCACACATTTGATTGAAAATGATTTACTATTATTTCATGCACTGAAACTCTTTTCCAGATAATATAGAAGCATCTAGCAACAGTTCAACATACCCTCCCCATCTAGGATTTATGTGGGGAGTTTGCATCAGATGTGGTGTGATGAAACCAAATTCAGATTTGGATGATCAAACTGGAGTTGCTCTTCAATATATTCATAAGGTATCCATTTTATGAAAGACAATTGCATGATTTAATTATTTGTTTGATTTCCTTGAATTGTGACACAATTATTAAAAAAACAACCTTTTCTTAAATGTTTTTACAAACTGATTGTCTGTGACTCTATTTTTGTAATGCACACAAGCTAGTCTCAATTATTGCAGAGACTATGAAAAGGAAAAATAGCTGGTGGAGACCTACAATGACCTGTATACTACTCACATGATAATTCTAACAATAGTTTTTTTCCCTCAACTGCAAGTCAATTGTATGTTTCTCCAAGCCTATAATTGCTCTTCTATAACTACTTTTAAAGATCTTAGAGCAAATGATTAAATGATGTAAAAAGTGCCTTTAGATAATTGCATTTTCTTCAAAGTTTTCTAAAATTTCAAGACATGATTCTTCTTTTTAATTAATAAATTTTTTAATCTAGATAGTGCAAATTTTGATGATAAACCAAATTAGGGGTTTAAATCTCTCTATATATAAAAAATTAGTGTATTATTATTTATTTGATAGTTAACATGATTATTATTATGATTATGATTATATTTAATTTAATTTTTTGTTTAACTTTGTATTTAGGCTCTATTATCATTCAAATCTAGCTCTGAAAAGGGGACATTACATTATGGTCAAGGATATGAAGTTTATGGTTATGATCAACCATCTTAGGATCCATCAATGTATGGTTCTGGGGCTTATCCTATAATTGGGGTTATCAACAGGTGAATCATAGCCATTGCCTACCAGATTTTACTAGTCCATTATTTGCTTTTGTTATAGTTTTTTTAAAGAAATTTATCATAAACATATTATTTAGTTCTTTGTTACATTTATGAATTGGCATCACTTTCCCTATTACTAGGAATAACTTTATTATATAGTTCATTGATAAAAACTTTCTTTTCATCTGCCTTATTTTTATCAAATTTCTATTTTTATGTTGTTTGTAGACTAAGGTTCAATAAATGCCAACATTAGGTGTAATGAACACTTTTAGCACCCACCTGAGCATAAGGAAGAGGAAATATTTGATCCTTTGGCACCTCCATATGTTAAAAAGAAAGTATTTCAATTAATTGTGTTTCATAGTTTTTAATAGATGTGATTTTTAATGGGGTTTGATGTTTTTATTTAATGCAAAGGCCTATTTTCTTGACATAAATTGCATAATCATTTGTATCTTTTTCTGAGAAGTTAGCACAAGAAACAATATCTATGTGTGGCCAAAGTGCTCCAAATTATATTTTATAAGAGTCTATCACTACAATAATTTAGAGAAGTGTAATTGACATGAAATATAATTTTAAAATTCTTGAACAAAGAATTTAAAATTGTTCAATTGTTATTGATAAAGATTTAGATTATTGTTTTTCATAATAACTAAAATTTGTGTTCTTTGAGAAGAGTATATCATGTTACAATGACCATGATCATGGTAGATCTAATGTTGGGAAGACAAATTTGTCAATTTTTTTGCATTATTCTTTAAAGGGTACTAGCTCAGTGGAACATCACCTTCTTTATAAGTAGGAGTATGGTGGTTCAATTCCGGCATGCCCTAATATGACTAAAGTAATGATTAAGTAAACTACCAAATAAACTACCAAATATATTACCAAATATACTACCATATATACCACCAAATATATTACCAAATATACTACCATATTCTAACTAAAAAACTACCAAATATACTACCAAATCAACTGCCAAATATATTACCAAATCAACTACCAAATATACTACCATATATACTACCAAATAACCTACCAAATAAACTACCATATAAACTACCAAGTAACAACAATAAATGACTAAATCAATGGCTGAATCAATGATTAAAATAGTTTAGTCATAAATTTGGTTAGGAGATAAATGTCTGGCAATAAACTACCATTGGTCATGTGATCAAAATTAGTCACATATCTACAATTTTTAGTAGTTTATTTAGTAATATATTGTTGTTTTTGTACTAGTGATTTAATTTTAAAAAACAAATTGTTGATTACCTAATTCAAACTATAAAAGATCTAGTAGGTTTGAAGGTATAATACATTGTGATAATTAATATTGATTAGACATTATTTTTGTCCAAAGTTTTGTGAGGTGGAAGATAAAAATGATTACTTTTTGAAAAATCTAATCAACTTGTCACAAATGTGGAAAAGATAAAGTTATAATTAAAGCATTTATTAATGCATGGTAGAGTTGATAGAAAATATTTTTATTTTTGTTAAAGAAAATTGAATTTTCTCCCTGCCAAAAGTAGTGTGGTCCAATAGAATGAATCAAAAATGTGATTTATAAATTAATTAAATATTACAAAAAGATATAAACATTTGAACTTTCTTTTAATGTTGATTGATCAATTAAATTGAATGAAAGTGATAGTATCCTCCTTTGACAAAACTAATAATGGGACCCACCAATGGGAAATGAAAAATTAAATGAAAAACATGTATCATCATCATTATTATAGCCTAAGTACATGGGAGAAAAGACATAATATTCAAAAAGGCACAAGAATGAACAAATCTATTAGTCTTTCTAATAATATGCCATGGACAACACTTCGAATGGAGTTTTAGTCCAAAACACAGTGCACATGAATGTTAAATTGTGGAAAGGTTAAAAAAAAAACCAAAAAAAAATGTGGAAAGAGTCAAAATTGTATGGGTGGCCCAGAAAAATTAGTGGAAAGAGCCCAAATTGTAGGGGTGGCCCAAAATTATAGGGATATAGGGACTTTGCACATTTTGGTATAGAAATGAGCCCATATAAGTGCTCTTTAAGTTTAGAGGTACTAATTTTCTTATTATTAAAAGACAACTAATTTTCATATAACATTTCTAATGTTACATTGTAAGTATATATGATAGTAGAATGATATTATTATATGAAGGAATATATAAACAATAATAAGAATATGTTTATGAAAATGAATCCAATGGCAACAGTTAAAATTATAACTTTAATATTTTTAATAATATATCAAGATTAATGTGATATGGAAACTTAAGCTAATTCTATTAGTAAATTGGGTCGAGACTCCTTAAGTCTAAATTTTGTAATGGATAGGGAGTGGGCATAGGAGGAGTAAACCAGTTGTGTTGGGGCAAGAGAATTCCAATATGGATAAAAATCTAAGGGAGCATGTTGCATGATTTGATACATGGGGAATATTGACATCATTCAAAATTACTAATGGTGTTAAGTGATGACTCTTACCAATTAGTTTAAACATGAATAATTCTATTAAGAATTGAAGTCTAAAGGATCCCATTTTCTTTCAAGGATCATTTTTAAATTGACTTAGTAGAAGGGGTCATTACATGCTACTCTTCCTCACAACTTCCTCTCTTTCACCTTTCCTATCAAGGACAATTTGGAATATTCCTTCCATGGTAGACTATGGATGTTTGATAGAAACTCATTGGCTCTTAAAAAATGGGAAGCAAATACAGATATTTATGATTTTTTTTCACTCTACTACCAAGCCTTCCTCTATAGTATTGGTATGAAGATGTTTTGTGACTAATTAGGAAAGTACTGTACACTGGAAAAAAAATATGGGCCCTATTTTATCAAGATTTTGGGTTGACATGTAATTATTAATTATAACCCTAAAGCAATTTAATACTTGTATAAAAAGGGCTTAGGGTTAGGGATTATTTCATAAGGTGATGCAAAAATTAGTTCTTATGGTGGTATTGAGCTATAAGGGATTAAGGATTGTAATAAGGTTGTAATCACTAAATCGTAATAATATCAAACTTGTTGTTTGGTGAACGTAGCCTAGAGATTGGGTGAACCACATTAAATCTTGGTGTCTTGTGTTCTTTTCTGTGCAATCTATTATTTTCTCATATTGTTTATATTTTTATATAATTGTTATTTCTGTCTGCAGTTTAATCCTAACAAGTGGTATTAAAAAAAGGTTGTTTTTAAGCTATCCTCCACAAGAAAGTCTCATGGTTGAGTGGGAGTCTCACGGTCAAGTGGGAACGATGGTAGACAAGGGTAAGCTGAGGGTTGATAGGTTTAATGGGTAGAACTTTCAATTATAGAAGATGCAAATGGAAGACTATCTTTATCAGCAGGATTTATGGAAGTCAGTGGAAGGCAAAGCCAAGAATCAGGGATCTATGTCAAATGATGAATGGGATCTTTTAGATAGAAAGGCACTTGGAAGCATTTGATTATTCCTTGCACCATCAATGGAATTTAATATTACAAAAGCAAAGACAATAGAAGAGTTGATAAAAACCCTAGTGACACTGTATGAAAAGCCCTCTGCTTCAAACAAGGTATTTCTAATGAAGCATTTACTTAATATGAAAATGGTAGAAGGTGGATCTATTAGAGATTATTTAAATGAGTATAATACTATTACTAGTCAGTTATCTTCTTTGGACCTATCAATTTTGATGAAGAAATTAGGGCTTTTTTTATTTTGTGTTCTTTGCCTAAAAGTTGGAATGGCTTGATAATGGCTATAAGTAATTCTGTTCCTAGATCTAGTACTCTAAAATATGATGATGTGATCAGTGTTTTTTAAGTGAGAAAACTCATAGGAAATCCTTAGGTGGATCTACATCAAGAAGTGCTTTGAACGCACAAAGTAGAGGCAGAACAACTGAGAGAGGAAGTAATTCTGGAAATCATGAGAAATCAAGAGGAAAGTCAAAAGGGGGGAGGTCTCAATCGAGAGGACCAAATGACTACTAGTACTATGGGAAACCAGGGCATAAAAAGAAAGATTGTTGGAATTGAAAGAAAAATGAAGGAGATAAACCAAATGGAGACAAGGAGGAAAATGTGGTAAGTAACAAATTCGAAGAGGATGCTTTGCTTCTATCTTTAGAAAGTGTTGATGATTCATAGGTTTTAGATTCTGGTGCTTCATTTCATGCTACACCTCATAGAGGTTATTTCATTGATTATGTCCAAAGGGATTTTGGACTTGTTTATTTGGGGGGTTAATGAACCCTATCAGATTGTTGGAAAGGGAAAAAATAAGATTAAGTTGCAGAATGGGAATCATTGGCTACTACGTGAGGTAAGACATGTTCCAAGACTGAGTAGGAATTTAATTTCAGTAGGGCAACTCAGTGATGAGGGTTGTGTAATTACTTTTAATGATAAAAATTGGAAGGTTTCAATAGATTCCCTTGTAGTAGCAAAAGGTGTGAAAGTAGGCACCTTATATCTTTGTATATGTCATATTGTTCCTTCTAATTTACTTGTTTCATAGAAAAATGAATGTTTAGGAATAGTTGTTGTAGTTGAGCAGGGAGAAAAAATAGCTATTATACATTTTGATACAGTGTTGTGGCACAACATACTTGGGCACATGAGTGAAAAAGGTATGAAAGTACTTAATTCAAAGAATGTTTTACCAGGTCTGAAATGTGTTAATATGGATTTCTGTGAAAATTGTGTGTATGGAAAACAAAAGAGAGAAAATTTTGTGAAGAATGGGAAGGAAAATAAAAAGGAGAAATTAGAGCTTGCACATATAGATGTATGGGGACCAACTCAGGTATCTGCTCTTGGTGGCTCTCATTATTATGTTACATTCATTGATGATGCAACTAGAAAAGTATGGGTTCATTTCCTTAGACAGAAATATGATGTATTTCAAATTTTTAAGAAATGAAAATGCTTGGTTGAAAATGAGACTGGTAAAATATTAAAATTTCTCAGATCTACTAATGGTAGTGAGTATTGTAGTCATTAATTTGAAGATTATTGCTCCACTAATGGTATTTGTAGATAGAAAATTATTCCAAGGACTCCACAAGAAAATGGAGTGGTTGAATGCATGAATAGGACTATAATGGAGCATGCAAGGAGCATGAGGTTGCATGTTGGGTTGCCCTTATACATGTGGGTGGAGGCTATCAATACTACTATATATTTTATTAATAGAGGTCCCTCTACTCTTTTGGGTTGTGGTATTTCAGAGGAAGCATGGATTGGTAAGAAGGTGAGTTATTATTTTCTCAAAACCTTCAATTGTGAAGCTTTTGCTCACATAGATTCTGAAAGTAGAACCAAGCTAGAACCTAAGTCAAAGAAATGTGTATTTGATGGGTATGGCATTAATGAATTTTGTTATAGGATTTGGGATTTTAAAAATCATAAAATTGTAAGAAATAGGGATGTCATATTCAATTAGAAAGTGTTGTACAAATATTTGTTGTAGCAATATGAGAAGAAAGAAGATATTATGTAGTGTTGGATGATACTCCAGAAGATGATGTTCTAGCCATTCCTCATGATGTGCAACAATAGAAATAACAAATACCACACACACTAGTGAATGTTAGCTAGTCAACAAGGCAAATTAGACCTCCAAAAAGATTTTCTCCCTCTTTGTATTCTATTTTAGTTACTGATGCTAGTGAACTTGAATGTTATGATGAAGCTATACAGGTGGATAGTAAGATTCAGTGGGAGTCTGCAATGAAAGATGAAATGGACTCTTTGCTAAAGAATAAGACATGAGATTTATGCAAGTTGCTTGCAGGTGAAAGAGCTTTACAAAATAAGTGGGTTTACAAAGAAGAGAATGAAGGTAAGAAAAGATTTACAGCCAAGTTAGTTGTGAAAGGATTTTCATAGAAAAAGGGCATTGATTTTGATGAGATATTTTCTCCTATTGTTAAAAAGACTTATATCCGTATTGTTTTAAGTCTTGTGGCTATTGAAGACTTCCATTTAGAGCAGCTTGATGTTAAAATAACCTTCCTTCATGGTGATTTGGATGAAGAGATATATATGACTCAGCCACAAGGTTTTGAGGTCAAAGGTAAGGAGAACTTAGTGTGCAAATTGAAGAAAAGTTTATATGGCTTGAAGAAAGCACCTCAGCAATGGTATCTAAAATTTGACAGTTTTATGCATGAGCATGGATACAATAGGTGTCATTCAAATCATTGTGTTTATTTTAAGAGGTTGGATGATGACAACTACATTATTTTATGTTTATATGTTGATGATATGCTTGTAGCTAGGTCTAAGATAGATCATATTAAGGGGTTGAAACACCAGTTAGCACATGCATTTGCTATGAAGGATTTGGGGGTAGCAAAACAAATCCTTGGTATAAAGATTTATAGATATAGGAAGAACAAAAAATTGACACTATCTCAAGCCGATTATGTTGAGAAGGTGTTGCAACATTTCTCTATGGAGAATGCTAAAACTTTCAGTACACCTTTACCTAGTCATTTGAAATCAAGGAAATGTGTCCCAAGACACAAGAAGAGGAGGATAAGATGTCCAAGGTACCCTATGCTTCAGCTATATGAAGCTTGATGTATGCTATGGTATGTATCAGGCCATATATTGCACATATAGTGGGAGTTGTTAGTAGGTATATGAGTCATCCAGGAATTAAGCATTGGAATGTAGTTAAATGGATTCTCAAATATCTAAGAGGAACATCCAATAAGTGTTTACACTTTGAGGGCTCTACTACTAATTTACAAGGCTATGTTGACTCAGATTTAGCAAGGGATATTAATACCAAGTAGATTACTACAAGTTATGTCTTTACTGTTGGTGGGGCAGCGGTGAGTTGGGTTTCTAGGTTACAAAAGGTTAATGTATTATCCACTATAGAGGCATCCAAGGAGATGATATGGCTTTAGTTCTTCTTGGAAGAATTGAGACATCCTTGAAAGGATAATTATTTTTTTACAGATAGTCAGAGTGCCATTCATTTTGCAAAGAATTTAGCTCCACATTCCAAGACCAAACACATACAATTGTGGTACCATTTCATTTGGTCAGTTTTAGAGGATGGACAGTTAAAGTTGGACAAGATACATATAGATGAAAATCTAGTGGATATGTTTACCAAGGTAGTGACAAGGGAGAAGTTGAATTCCTTTTCAGCTTTGGTTTGTCTTCTAGAATAAATAGTAATCAATGAATGGCATAGTTTAGGGTGGTTTGATCCAATGGGAACCCCATGTGGTAGCAGTATTGCTATAGGATCAATCTCCAGGTAGGAGATTATTGTTTAGTGTGGAGCTTGATCAGTCCCCAAGTGGGAGATTGTTAGATTGTGGTGATTGATCAAGAAAGTATTGTACATACTTCATAAATTCTTTGGGGCTTGGGGCATTGCCCAAGAAAAGTTTTTTTGGGCCCTATTTTATCGAGATTTTGGGCCAACATGTAATTATTAATTATAACCCTAAAGCGGTTTAATACTTTAATAAAAAGGGATTATCTTTAGGGATTATTTCATAAGGTGATCCAAAATTTGGTTCTTGTGATGGTATTGAGCTATAAGGGATTACGGATTGTAATCAAGTTGTAATCACTAGATTGTAATAGTATCGGACTTGTTGTTTGGTGGACGTAGCCCAAGGATTGGGTGAATCACGTTAAACCTTAGTGTCTTGTGTTCTTTTTTGTGTGAGCTATTATTTTTTGATATTGTCTATATTTGCATGTAATTTTTCTTTTTATCTGTGGTTTAATCCTAACATAGCTTCCTCCTTTGGGGATCTCCTCTTTATAGATCTAATGCTTGTGTCTGAATCTAGGCTTGTGTTTGCTAGAATCTATGTGATTGTCCACTAGCTTTCAAATTTGTCAAAGAAGATTGACATTGTTTCCAAGCTACGAAAATGGGAAAATGAATTTTTCTATGAAGACCTTCCCTTTTCTTTCTTTATCTTTAAGAAACTAGGGTACTGGGCTAAAAAAAAATTGAAGGAATATAAAAAAGAAGACAAAAATGAGCTACAGAGAAGAAACTAGAAGGGAAAAAGTTTGGAAAGTCAAGGAATCCAAAATGATGGATGGGGAGAAAAACCTAGATAAGGAGGATGGTGTTGTCCATGTTGATTTTGATGAAAAAGAGAAAGATGGTTCCTCTAAGAAGGGACTAGAAGTAGAAAATGGCCAAGGAGAGCTACTAGCTCATTATAGGTTAAATCTCATTGAGTCTTTCCAAGAAAAGGATGAGGATGAAAATTTGAAGAACTCCCCCCCTTTGGAAGCAAAGCGGGAAGGTGAAAATAAGGTTGAAATCCCTCAAGGGAAAGACAAGGATGTTTCTCCGTTGGAACAAGTTAATCAAAGAGAGAAAAATGAAGATGCTTGCTTGAATGAGGAAATGGTAAGCTATAAAATTGTCCTTTCTTCCAAGGTGCTCAATAGTGCTCCATTTTAGAAGAAAGAGATCTCAAATTTTTGGTTGATCTCGATGATGTTGAATGTGTCAAATCCACTTTTCTAGAGGACTTTTCATCTTCTAATGATAAGAAGGTTAAATCCAAAAAGAATAGGCTTAAAGGAGGTGAGAACACCCAATAAAGGAACAGTAAGAAGGTGGACAAGGAGATCAAGTCTTCCATCTCCACAAGTAGATCCACCCGTGGATCATATAAAGTGTGTTGGAAATATAAGAGGAGTAACAAAAAGGGGAGGGGTGAATTACTTACCACAAAAAAATTCTAGGAGCCCTTAAGATGTCAATATAATACAAAACCAAAACTCTGTTGAAATTGAAATATTGTTGTAACTCGGTTAACATAGGAACACTCGGTTTACACTAAGAATTATTGTCACTCAGTAATAATGAAATAATCACTTCTTAAGATGTTTAGTGTTTTTAACCTTAATTAACTTGGCTGTAGAAATATAAAGAAAATAATATGAACACAAAAGACACCCAAATTTAACGTAGAAACCTAATTTGGGAACACCACCAATTGTAACTACTTACAATTTTTTACTCTTCTAAAGTCATCCCTATTAGGAGAAAAACCCTATTAAAGGTTAGAAAACACACTATTAGGTGTGACTCTATTAAAGGATTTAATTCACCCTATTAGGAGTGACCTTGTTAGAGGTCTTATGAAACTTCAATCTAGAAATACCGCCTTGTTAGATGATTTGGAAAATAGTTATCAGGTTAACTCTATTAGGAGATTTGATTCACTACTACAATTATTAGAGAGTAACAATGACTTGACCTGATAGCTGATGCAACTATATTTTTTGATTTAAGATCTCTATTCTATCTTGAATACTTGATCCTCCTTGATCAAAATGTTATTTGCATCTTGGTCAACTCAGATACTTTGATATCCTTCCAATTCACTTCCTTAATTTATATTTTTCAATCACATGCTTCTTACAATTCAATCCTCAACTCGACCTTATATTTATATGAATTACCTTGTCAAGTTGACTTGAATACACTTTCAAAACAAAATATTCATCCCTTGAGTTAGCTAGAACTAATCAACAAAACTATTAGATTCAATATGTTGATACAAGAAAATCCTTAGCTAGTCAATCCAACTTTGTCAACACTAACTTAGAAAAGACTTTCCTTTAGACTTCCTTTGGAAACTAAGTGAGCTTGGTTAACACTAGTTCTGTGCCAACTTTCCTTTGGTAACTGAGTGAACTTAGTTAACATTGTTAACCTGCAAACTTTCCTAGAATGCTTGACATACTTCAACACCTAAGTGAGTTTGACTGACACTAATTTCTCAATAAAAGGATTGATATTTTTGTAACATCAAAGACAACATACAATTAAATAGTTGTATTCAAAAAAAGAGGATGTGGGATCTCCTAAGACCTCTATTGGGAGAAGGATTACTAGATAAACTATAGAGATGGAAAGTGTGCACAACATTGTAGATGGTAAACAATATATAAGTGGATCTAGGATTTTACACCAAAAAATGAAATTCTTATGTGGAACATCTAAGGTTTAAATAACCCTCGTAAGTAGGACATCTTGAGAAACTTATTTAGAGATCACAAGTTGTATATGGTGGTGCTACAAGAGATAAAAATATCTAAAGATTGTGTGGATACAATCAAACTCTATAGAAATTGTGGTGTCTTAGGTGGTAGTGTCAAAGGAGCTTTTGGATGTGATTTTTTGGAATCAAAAGGCTATATCTAGAATCCCTATTTATCATGATGGAAACATTATTAAAACCTTAAATGAAAACATATCAAAGATGATTTTGTTGGAAATGTAATGCAAGCTATGTAACTAAGGGGGGAAAGGGGGTGGGTGAATTCGGAACCACTTAAACTTCTTTCCAATAGACCACTTTCTTAAGTTTTCTAATCTACTTACATGCATGAAACATAAAAAGTAAAGTAATAACACTGTAACACACTATTTGGTAACCCAAAAACCCTCCAAGTAGAAGGTAAAACTAGGGTGGGATGACACCCATAATGCTTCACTACGAGAATAATAAATTTGGTCTGATAAGGCTTACAAATGATCACTTTTGATGATCATACTCAATTAAGATCAATAAGGACTATTAGATCCACCTTATTAAAGGACTTATACAATACAATTATGTATGCAATCTATTAGGAGTTTCTGTAAAGGACTATTAGGTCCACTCGATTAAAGGATTTGGGACTAATGCATTTGTTAGGATGAATCATTAGATTGATCTCTGAAATGCAACTCTAAATGCTAATGAAGATCCTTTGAAGTAAACTAATCACCTGACTATGATAGATGAGTCTCTTCTTTTCCTTGGAATGCTTATAGCCTTCAGAAAAATACTCTTCCACATTTTCTAATGTTCTCCACTCACAATTCGTACATATTCATGTTACATATCATAAGAAAAATAATTCATACTTATATCCATCCAAATAGTTCATTCATAAGTCGGCTACAACATAAATAATTTTCAAAAACAATTATCAAGTTGGCTTAATGTTGAAACTCGGGTCTAATGTCTTACATGGGTGATGCTAAAGATACCCAAGCAACATTGTCACTTTTTCTAGCTTTGGCACTTGGTCGATACTAGATGCTCAATTCATTTTGATCACTCCATAGACACCACTGACTTGGTTCACATTGCACTTCTAGCTTGATTATCACCTTGGAACAAAGCTACTTTTCTAACTCAGTTCACACTAGAGCTTGATGGACACTATCAACTCGATTGACACTACAACTTGGTGTGAACTATCAACTTGATTGATATATCTTACTTCCTACATAGTTAACATTGTTTACATAGTTCCTTTGTGAGCTCAATTAACACTATAGACTACTAACTTGGTTACTACGTTGTATCCATTATGACTAAGTATTTTGGCACTAACTAACAATATATCTTGCAATGAGATTAACAATCTCCCCCTTTGGTATTAGTGACAAAAACACTTATCATAAACAAGATTTTTAAAAAAAAACTTCTTCAGTCAAACTCCCTCTTTGAGTATGCTATGTTCTATAGCTCGGTTTGCATTGAAAACCCTGTAGCTTGGTTTGAACAGAAAACTCTGTGTTTGATTTTTCAAAATTGTTTTTATTTTTCTTCTATTTATATATATTTCCTTTTGTACATATTTTCTCCTTCCTATACATATCTCTCTTTACATGTATAAATATGTACATTCTACTTTCTCCATATACTATCCCCTTTTGTGCACCTTCTTTCCCCCTTGCACATCTTCTTTCCCCCTTGTTTTTGTTACAAATTCCAAAAATATTTATAAGGTTATGTCAAAATGAGAAAAAAAATCACTTTGTACCATTAAAATTATAGACAAAGTCTTTTTCTAATTATCTTGTAGCACCTTCAAGATGTGTAGATCAATCTAAAGCTCTATTGATAACTCATATATATGATCTAGAACTAATAGATTTGTGTCTTTGACTAGTGTCCTTGCATGATCCATTCTCTTCTCCATAATTTTCATGTGGGGAAGTATCATACCTTGTATATCAATCATTTTTTCTCTTATTATGGCCTCTTCCCTTAGTATTTTTGCATGAAGATCTATTAAGAATTTGGTTTTTGCAAAATGAATGGAACTAGAGCTAAGATTGAGTGCCAACTGATTTGCACTATCTTTCAAGTCCATATCAACTTTGGTCAGTTTCTCTTTTATTTCCCTGGTAAAGTTAGTGGAATCACTTAACTTTAAAAATAATGATACAACATTATTTACAAAAATTTCTAATGCAAAAAATTAAAGTAGATAGTCCTACTTGATCTATTGTAATCTTATATGCTACATTTTCTAGCACTTTATTCTCAAATTTCCTTTCTTCTTTCATAAGGATTTTGTCTTGCCCATCAATGTCCTCATAGAATTTATGCACAATATCAATTAATTGATCAATGATAGGGAATTTATCATTTACCTCTATAGATAGAGCATCTACAAATATTTCTTTGATGTCTTCCAAGACTTTTATCCTATCTCTTTTAGCTTTTAGTATTCATTGCTTTTCCCTTTTCTTCCATAGCTCTCCCAAACTATCCATTTTCTTAGCTGATAGTTTTGATTGGTCTCAATTTGGGATTACAGTCTCCTCATTAAGATCAATGCCATCAGCTATGTTCCCTTTTCCCTTGATCGTGGATGCTAAGGAAGGAATGATAGCTTTTCCCTTGTCAACCAAGTTCTTTTGTGTAATGTCCCCATCTTTTTAGCAACTCAATGGAGTTCTTAGCCTTTACATTCTCTAAAGGCTAAGTGAAGAAATAAGGAGAAATTGATTAAATTAATTTCTTATAAAGTCATTAATAAAATTAAAATTAAAAGGTGAATTTATATTTAATTAATTTAATTTTCTAGAAGCACAATTAATTATTGTATTACAAGGGAGAAGCTTCTAGAGAGTGCATTTTCTAGAAGTAAAATTAATTATTGTATTGGAAAGGGGGAAGCTTCTATAGAATGCAATTAAATAATATTTTATTTTCTTCTGGAAGGGTGAAAGAGAAGAATAAATAGAGGTGAGAGCTTCATTATTAATCATCTGATTATTGTGAATTGCATTTGATATAAATTTGGGAGAAGAAACTAAGCTTTCTAATTTCAGTCAGCCATTGGAGAACTTCAACTCTTTAGTGTTGCAACCATATGAGGTGGTGAAATATCGACTAAATTTGGTATTCAAGAGAGCTTCAATTCAAGATTTTTGTTTGTACTTAAATTGGAGACTACAATTATTGTTGGCTACCACAATACTTATGCTTGATTCATCTCCATCCTTGGGCATTACTATTATCAGGTTCCTCTTGCAACTATTAGTAGTTAGAATTGTAATTTTTAGGCTTATGATTTTGCTTTGATAATTCAAAATCAAATTTTTGCATTACTATAGTCATTATTGTAAGCTCATTTGTCTTGGAAAACTCATAGCAACATTGTACATGAGAATGAATTCAATAAAGGAGATACATATTGCATATCATTTGTTTGATGAAATGCCCATCTAATAGCATATATGATCAGCATAATAGTTGTATGTTAATTGTTTTTCAAAATTCCAGTTGGTTATAAGTATGTATTCCATATTTAGTTTCCATGTATATGCATTAAAAGTACCAAAAGAATTGTACTTGCATATTAGTTCATTATAAGAGGCATTATAATATCATTAGTAAATTTCTTAGCATTAAAAGGCAACATACAAGTGTATGGAAATATTCCTTGACCTAAAATGAGTTATTTTAGGTAAGGGATATTAGATTGGTATCAGAGCTAAATCTCATCATCCTAAGGGTTTAGCAATCACAAGCCACCTAGGGTTGGCTCTCATTGATTTTCACTATTAGGCAAGCTTTGTTTATTAGGGAACAATATTTTATCAAGTACCTAGACACCATGGGTGACAGGCAAGAGCATAGCCCACCAAGACACAATAGGAATGAGGATCAGGAAACACGAGAATTTTTTAGAGCAATGGTTACAAGATAAGAGTGAATCGCTTAGGCTTTGTAGGCACTCACCACCATGGCTGAGCACATGAACCCACAAGATAGATGGAATTAGGAACAAGGGGATAATAGGAGTGCAGTGGGATCACCTAGAACTCATAGAACTCTTTCTAGAAAAACACATAGGCCCACACATCCTACTTTTTTTAGAGAGGAACTAGCACAGGAACCAATAGAGGAAGCTAAGTATGAGACATTTGTAGATATTCTTATGGTTGTAAATGATGAATGGGAATTATTAGCATCGCAGGTTCAAGAGAGGATGACATTTGAATGGTTTGTAAATTAGAGGAGAGAACATTATAAGTTACTCAAGTAGGATAGGAGGCCTAGGGGTCAAAATAATGAGCTGAAGAGGGCTATAGGTAAGCTTACTATGGCTACATTTGATGGGAGTGGTAATATGATAGATCAAGCTTGGATTCATAAGTTTGACACATTTTTGGCACTAAATCCAATGACAAAGATTGAAGCTATCAAATATGCCACTTTGCATTTGGAGGGAGTAGCACATGATTAGTGGTACCATGGAATGATAACACTTTAGCATAATCAGGTGATGGAGTACTAGGACTTTGTGAATAGGTTGGTTGAAAGATTTGACAAGAAAGATCTAGAGGTTTACTTACAAGAATTAGCACAAATGAAATAAACAAGCAACTTGGAGTATTTCATTAGTGAATTTCAATGGTTGGCAGTCATGGTGCCTAATATTTCAGTGCATAGATTGATAGTTCTTTTCATTGAGGGCCTATCCAAACCACTGAGAGGTTGGATAAAGGAATTTGATCCCATTTCTTTACAGGAAGCTATGAAAAAGGAAAGAAGTATGGAACATGTAGTCCCAACAAACAAATTTCAATCTAAAGGAGCATATTCTAGTAAGGAAAATAAACCATTTTATAAAAAACTAAAGAGGACTGATTTTTAAAATGAGTCTAAAGATAAAACTCTAGCACCTTTGACAGGGAAACATTAAATGATTTGAGAAAGAAAACATTATATTTCTACTATAAGGGACCCTATGATGCAAACCATGACTATCCTCTTAGACCAAAGGGCAAAGCTAACAGAATTATGTGGACATACTATGAGGAATCAGAATCAGATAATTCAGACCAGCAGTCTGATATAGAGGAAATAAATGGTGAAAAAAAGGAATACAAGGCTGAAAACTTGTCTAAAATTGAGTCCATGGATGGGGAAGGAGATGGGAAACTTAGGGAAACTCATCTCACTAGTATTAAGTAGGAAGGATCATTTCAAATGAGAGGAGTATGTGCTAGACAACAAGTTATAACTTTAGTTGATATTGGTGCCACTCATAATTTCATTGATGCTAGGTTGGTGGAGAAGTGTGACATACAAATAGAGGAGTTTGGGGGAATTAGAGTGAGGGTAGTTGATGTCTATGTCCTCAAATTTGATTGTAAGATCACTAGACTCCCATTGGAAGTTAATAATTATGCCAATAAGGTAGATTTCTATGTTGTGCCTATGGGAGATACAGATATACTCCTTGGGGTGAGTTGGTTGCATGATATTGGTGAGTTCATTATTAATCTCAAGGAGATGGAGATGAGGTTTTTAAAGTGAATGGGAAGACACAAATTCTTAAGGAAATTAGGGATAGTGATTTTAGAATGGTCTCTTTCTAGAGGATGGCTAGATTGATTTGACATGATTAGTTAGAGTGGGTAGCACAGTGCATGTTAATGCCATCATAGGAGTTCAGTGACATTCCACCAGGTAGAACACTAGACAGGGGTATTGAGCACATCATGATTACACCCTATAGGTATCCAAAGAGGTTGAAGGATGAAATTGGAAAAACCATAAAGGAGTAACTTTCTATGGGCCACATTAGAGCAAGTAAGTCTCCTTTCATTCTTCAGTGGCGTTGGTAAAGAAGAAGGATGGGACATTGAGGATGTGTATTGATTACAAGGTGCTTAATAGGAAAACAATTAAAATTAGGTACCCCATTCCTAGGCTCAATGAGTTGTTAGATAAGCTTCATGGAGCTTGCTTCTTCTCAAAGATAGATTTGAGATCAGGTTATCACTAGATCAAAGTTAGAGAGAATGACATCGAGAAGACAACCTTTAGATGTCATTGTGGCCATTTTGAGTTTGTAGTTATGCCATTTGGGCTAACTAATGCACCTGCTACTTTTTAGGCAATAATGAATAGGGTTTTCCTTCCTCAGTTGAGGAAGTTTGTACTTATCTTCTTTGATGATATCTTGGTGTATGGTAGATCTTGGGAGGAGCACTTGGTTCACCTTGACACACTATTGGATATATTGGGTAGAGAGTCCTTGTATGCAAAGGATTCAAAATGTAATTTGGGTATGAAAGAGTTGTTGTATTTGGGTCACATCATTAGTTTAGAAGGCGTATATGCATGGATCCTAAAAAGATTCATGCCATTGTGGAGTGGCATTCACTGGTGAACCTTACATAGTTAAGGGGCTTTCTAGGATCATGTGGTTTTTATAGGAAGTTTGCGGATGGATATTCCATGCATGCAACACCCTTGATAGATTTGATGAGAAAGGGAGCTTTCTTGTGGACTCCTAAGGCATAGGAGTGTTTTGAGGAATTTAAGGAGTTGATGACTTCCTATTCGGTGTTAGCATTACCAGATTTTAGCAAACCTTTTGAGCTACATTGTGATGCTTTTGAAGAGGGCATTGGAGTGGTGCTTATATAGGAGAAGCACTCTATTGCTTATGAGAGTAGGAAATTAAGAGGACCAAACCGGAGCTTCAACATATATGATAAGGAGATGTTATCCATAATGCATGCTTTGGCTAAATTTAGGCAATATTTAATAGATAGAAAATTTTGTATTAGAACCAATCATAATAGCCTTAAACACTTTTTGGGGTAGCAAGATCTCAATAATAGGTAGTAGAAGTGGATGAGTAAGTTATAGTCCTATGACTTTGATATTATATATTTTAAGGGGACATAGAATGTAGTTGTTGATGCTTTATCACCTAGGCCCCATTTGAGCTTATTGACAGATATATCAGAGGATTGTAGACATTTGATCCTTGCAGAGTATGCACAAGATGCATGGATAGCCAGATTCATAGATGGAACTATTCAAGATAGTAGATATACCCTTGTGAATGAGTTTATCATTTACAAAGGGAAAATATTTTTGGTTCCAGGCTCAATAGTGAGGAGGATGGTTCTGAAATCTTTTCATGATTCACCTATGGCAAGACATCCTGGTTTCTACAAGACATATTGAAAGACTAGAGAGTGCTTCACATGGAAAGGGCTCAAAGCAGAGATACTTTAGTATGTTAGGGAGTGTCCCACCTACTAGTAGAATTAGAAAGAACACTCCTATCCAGCTAGTTTACTTCAACCACTTTCAATTCTTGATAGGAAGTGGGAGTGTATATATGTGGACTTCATCAAAGGAATGCCTAGATCTTAAGGTAGGGACTACATTTATGTGGTTGTGGATTTCCTTACAAAGTTTGCACACTTCTTCTCAATCACTACTACATACACTACTACATAGGTGGTAGAGTTGTTCTTCAAGGAGATATTTAGATTACATGGCTTACCCCAAATCATTGTGAGTGATAGAGAAAGTAGGTTTATGAGTCACTTTTGGCAAAAGCTATTTAGGTTGTGTGTGATAGAGCTCACTTTGAGTATTAGCTACTGCCCTCAAATAGATGGTTAGATAGATATAGTGAATAAATGGGTGGAGGGCTATCTCAAAAATTATATAGTAGGGTAAAAAAAGGCATGGGTAAAGTGGATTTATCTCTATGAGTATTGCTACAATACCACTTATCATATGTCTATTCAAATGTTACCCTTTATGGCCCTGTATGGGTATGAGGCACCCAATTTTATGGATTTACTTTTGAGTGATAGTAGAGTGCCTAGTGCAGGTAATTTGTTATAGGAGAGTCAAGATATTGTTAAGACACTCAAGGATAATATAACCAAGGTGTAGAATTAACAGAAGCAATATGCAGACCAGAAGAGGACTAAGTGAAATTTTGAGGTTGGAGATATGGTGTATCTTATGTTGCAATCTTACCATCAATCCACTCTCAAGAAGAGTAGTGTTGAGAAACTTAAGCCATGATACTATGGTCCATTCAGGATTATAAGGAAAGTGAGAGAGGTGGCTTATGAGTTAGATTTTCCAGTGGAAAGCAACTACACAACATTTTTCATGTGTCATGCCTCAAGAAGGTGCTAAGACATCATATTATTCCTTCCACAATACTTCCACCCTTGGACGATGAGGGAAAATTGGTATTTATGCTAGAGGCTAGCATTGATTTTAGGGAAAGAAAATTGAGGTGACATACTATAAGGGAGTATTTGGTGAAATGGAAGGACCTACCAATAGAGGATGTTACATGAGAGAATGAGGAGATTTTACAGCATCCAGACTTGAAGTTTCTTGAGGACAAGCAATTTCAGGGAGGGTAGACAGTAATGTCCCCATCTTTTTAGCAACTTAGTGGAGTTCTTAGCCTTTACATTCTCCAAAGGCTAAGTGAAGAAATAAGGAAAAATTGAATAGATTAATTTCTTATAAAGTCATTAAGAAAATTAAAATTAAAAGGTGACTTTATATTTAATTAATTTAATTTTCTAGAAGCACAAATAATTATTGTATTGCAAGGGAGAATCTTCTAGAGAGTGCATTTTCTAGAAATACAATTAATTATTGTATTGGAAAGGGGGAAGCTTCTAGAGAATGCAATTAAATAATATTTTATTTCCTTCTAGATGCATGAAGGAAAATAATAAATAGAGGTGAGAGCTTCATTGTTAATCATCCTATTATTGTGAATTGCATTTGATATAAACTTGGGAGAAGAAACTAAGGTTTTTGATTCTAGTCAGCCACTGGAGAACGTCAACTCTTTAGTGTTTCAACCATTTGAGGTGGTGAAATATCCACTGAATTTGGTATTTAGGAGAGCTTCAATTTAGGAGTTCTATTTGTGCTTAAATTAGAGAATACAATTATTGTTGGCTACTATAGTACGCAAGAACAATGTCACACTACAGTACTTATGTTTGATTCATCTCCATCCTTGGGCATCACTATTATCAGGTTCCTCTTGCACCTATTAGTAGTTAGCAATGTAATTATTAGGCATATGATTTTTTTGTGATAATTCAAAATCAGATTTTGGCATTACTATAGTCATTTTTGAAAGCCCATTTGTCCTTGGAAAACTCATAGCAACATTATACATAAGAATGCATTCAATAAAGGAGATATATGTTGCAAACCATTTTTTTGAAAAAATGCCCATCTAATAGCATATATGATCAGCATAATAGTTTTATGCCAATTGTTTGTCAAAATGTCAGTTGGCTATAGGTATGCAGTCTATATCTAGTGTCCATTTATATGCATTGAAAGTACCAAATGAATTACACTTTCATATTAGTTCATTGTAAGAGGCATTGTAATATCATTTGCAAATTTCTTAGTATTAAAAGGTAGCATACAAGTGTTTGAAAATAGTCCTTGAGCTAAAATTAGTTAGTTTGGGCAAGGGATATTACATTTTGCTGATGTAGCTCGGTTGAGACTATGAGAGCCTATTGTTTAGTTACCTCTCGGATAGAGGTTGGTGAAGGTGTGACAGTCTTCACTTTACTACTTGGTTGAACCATGTTTGACTCAATTGATTGTTTCTCAAAGGATTCCTTAGGTGGAGTGGAGGAAAGTGATGCCATGACTTCTACTGCAATCTCCTTAGCATCAGAATCCTGAATTGTTTGAATCTCTAGAAGGGCTCCTTCTTCCTTGATGTCAAAAATGTTCTTCCATGTATTTTTTTGGTTTTTTTATTGGAAATTTCCTTCTCTATTTCTTTATCAAAGAGATTAGGCATGAGACTCCTTAGTTTCTTCTCTCTAATATCCTTCTCTATTTTTGTTACATTATTCCAATGGTGTGAAACAACATTCAATAGATTTTCAATAGCATGCCCTTTAAGCTTAGAAGGGTCATATTTCCATTTTTCTATTTTCACAACTAATGTTTCCTCAATTTTTTCTACTTGTATTTTCTTCTAGAGTCATATGTTAAGTATTTAATTCCTTCCATACCCCTTCCTTCCCTTATATTTTCCAATTATTGCTCAAAGGTAGGGTCTTCCTTCTTTAAAGATATAATTGGAGTATTGTCTTCATCTTAATTATCTTCATCCTCATCTTTTAGCTTTAATTACTTCCTTGGTTTTCTTGGCTTGGAGGAATTAATCACAGGAGTAGACCTTGTAGATCTCCTAAGTGGAGGCTTGGATGGAGTTATCACCTTCTCCTTGGGAGGTTCCTCTATCTCTTCTTCTTCTTCTTCACTTTCCTCTTCCTCTTCCTCATCTTCTTCCTCTTCTACATCATCACACTTTCCTTTAGTGAGCTCAAGAGGAGAATCTAATTTGACAAGTTTCTTTCCAATGCTTTCTAGCCTCTTCTTCCCTCTTTTCAAAATTTGAGAAATCTAAATCTCAAGTGAGATACTTGTCTTAGCTTCATCATATGTTCCAAAATAAGTATCCTTAGGGTCCACAAGCTCATTGATGAGTGCCTCAAAAATTTCTTTTTTATCATCAATATTCACCTCACATGCCAGAGGTTTTATTCATGCAATCTTGGGTTTGACTACATGTATATGAACTCTGTCATAGGCAAATAGGAAGCATATATCCTACTCATAATCCTCTACAAGTTGCTTAGGGATCCTAAGCATGCTTTGCATCCTTTCTTTGAAATTGTTAAAGTATGCATCCATGATGCTTTCAAAGTTTTCACCCATCTCATTTACGAATTTATTTATCTGATACAAAATTGGGGTGTCTTTCTTCCAAAAAAAATTCCTTTTGAAGGAAATAATTTTTGAACATAAAAGAAAAAATAGACTAAGAGTGAACCAAACTTACATGTTTTATTCTTTGAGGCCCGAATGCTCTCCTTCTTTCTTAACTGGGTGCCTTGAAGCTCAGTTAGGTCAAAGGATAGATTCTTCTTGACAACTTTGTATGCCATGTCTATTGTCTTAGATGGCATGTTGTTTACATATGAATTGAATTATAGATTTTGTGTGTAATGACATGGATGCCTAACTTGATTTCCATGTCTGTCAAATTGTTTAGCTTCATACCTCTATCATCCCATTCAAATAGGGTCACTAGTACATTTTGACTCATTTTTTGATGAAAATTGGTCAAATTTTTGACTCATATTGGTCAAATTTTTGACCAAATACTTTGTCACTATTATTGTTGTCAAAAATTTGACCAAGTCTTGTACGTATCAAAATTGTGATGATGCACTTGGTCAAAAATGGCCTCCCTTGTTAATAAAAACAAGTTTGGTCAAAATGTTGACCAATGCATCAACTAGGATGGCAAGCCCATGATGACATCTTGTTCGATGCTTTGGTTGAAATTTCTACCAAATATTGGTCAAAAGTTTGACCAATTTTGACCCTTGATTGACCAGGATGTCAAACCAACGATGATAATTTCAAAAAATCTTTGGTGAAAATTTTGACCAACATGTTTTGTTGAAAAAAATTTTACTGGAAAATAAATATCCAAAGCAATCATTGACAGTAGCCTGGTCAATGATAAGTTTAGATATTTATCTTCAAGTCTTTGGTGGGTCTACCACCACCTTTTGATGAGATTTCATAGACCTATATTGATGGCACAACAAGTGGCTATAGATAGATGAGGTTCTCATATATCGAGGTGTCTCATTCCCTACATCTAGACCATGGAGAGGGAGATAATATATGTTATTGCTTAATTAAATGAATCTAACTACAAGAGAATTGCATTTCCTCAAGTATTCATTGCTTGAGGAGATGTAACCTCAAACTCATGAGTAACATTAACACATCATCAAGTCATTCAATTTATTCCTATGAAATAGCACATAGTAGATAGTTGTAGTAACAACTTAGTGAATAAAAAATCAAGCTAGAATTTAAGTATATCACATATGCATTCAAGGATGATCCACCAACAGTTGGCAAAACTAGACTTTATACATAGTCCAAGAGAGTGGGCTTAGTTACATCTTATATTATGCTAAGGAGACATGTCACACCTCTCTAACATTGAGGGTGACTTATTCCTTTATGTAACTAAAAAACCTCAACTAACTAACAAGTGTCTCAGTCATGTTTGAACTCTTAATCAAAATACAAGAATGCAGGAGCATGCAAGAATTTCTGCATGAGTTAATGAAAAATGATATTATCATCCTACAAACTCCTCCAGATCCTCTGGGTGTTAATTCCTTCTAGGCAAAATTCAAGAACATTTGGTCTATGTCCTCTAACTTCTTCCACACATGTTTCAAGGGCCCTCTTAACAAACATGCATCCATTCACATTATACCATTAATAACAATATGATAGTATAATAACCATGGAAAATCACATACCATAATCATTCATTATATATAACATATATCATAATTAAGTGAAAACATTGTCCACACATTAAAGTTTGATGGAAGTAATGAAAATGATAAAGAAGCTAAAATAGTACCAATTGCAGGACTTGTAACTCCCCCCATTACACTTTTAGCTGTCTTAACACAAACAAGGGCCTACGATTAAACTATACCACATCACGTATATAAACCTATGGATTTTTACTTAGTACCTCTTTTATTGATTTTAATTATTTTATTGGTTTGGTCTGAGTGGAATTTTTTTAAGAGTTTTAATGTTCTCCATCTCATCATCAACATCTTTTTCCTCTCCTACATCATCATTCTCATGGTTCTTCCAATACACAAATTAACTAAGAACATTTGAAACTTCACATCAAGTACTACTATTATTTCAAGCTTGCATGAAAAAAAATGAAAATCAATCATTTCCTCATGTCGATGTCTAGAAAATAAGTAGGCATTTAGTATTTACTAGTTTATCTAAAACAAAGCTATAAAATTTGAACTAGACTTACACTAAGTGACATATCTTTCTAAGACAATTTGTATTCTAAAGCAATATCTTAAAGTCCTTTTCTTGTCACATGCATCTCCTACCTAGTCAAAACCCATATTTTCCTTCAACATTGATTCATCATTCCCTAAACATCTCATACCTATTCTAGACTGGAAATATCAAGATGGAGAAAACCCAAAAATGTTTTCTCTTTTTGAAGGGAAGTTGATCTTGACCATGTTGGCAAGGCACAATCCTACCCTAGGGCACCATTATTCTCTAAAAATTCAACCTTGACGTGCACTACTCTAACAAAATTTCTATTCGTAGATCTTACAAGTTTGATGAGAAGGGTATCTGAATATTCTCTTTGATTTGTTGTTCCATACCTGTATCTGCAAGAAAATTGGTTTTTTTTTTTTGGATGGTAGGGCTTGTCTCAGTGAAACCCCAATTTGGAATTAACCTTGAAATATAATTGAAATAAGATATATGCATAAACAAAGTAAATGAAACTATTCGCCTTGCTTATATGGAAATACTTGTGGAGGATCCAAATCTTTGAATCCACAAGTACAAATGCTCCAAATATATGTAGATTTGTATGTAGGATGTCTCAAATCAATGTCCCTAGATCTTCGACACCAATCTTGAATGTAACTTTTCATAGAAGAAGACTTGGATGAATGTGGATGAAATCTTCAAGAAGAGGGCTTCATAGAGATTGAGTCCTTCAATGGCTAACAATGGATCTCCTTGATGAATTGGATGCTTGATAGAACTTCACTTCATGGAATAATGGATATAGAAAGGTAATAGTTCACTCGTTATCACAATGCATCTCCTTCTTAGAGAAAAAAGAGAGGAGGAGGCTTCCTTATATAGAGATCTAGGGCACTAACTCCTAGAGAAGGCCGACATAGGGGCATTAAATACCATTTAACCTTAACCCCTAGGAATAGATCTAGATTAAATATAATTTAAGAGTTTACCATTCTAAAACCCAAAATAGCCAACTCAGAAGTGGGAAAAGAAACTTTATGAAGCTTGAGATCATGAAACTCTTAGAAATTAAAAATATGACTTGGGGTCAATGATGAGGTTGATCCTACCCTAGGTCAAAGTTGAGGTCATCCTTAACCTAGGTCAAGGTTGAGGTTGACCTTCACCTAGAAGGTCATCCTTGACCCAGAGGCTAAAGTCCCTAGTTTCACAAAGCAGTTTGTCAAAAATAGGTTGGAAATAGAGAGAGAGAAGCTAAACAAGGGGAAAATAGTTAGATCCATGCAAAGACCCATTCAAGGTGCTTGACATGACCCTAGACCACTTACTTGAATGGCTACATTCTCTTAACATGGAAGTGCTTCTATTTTAAGATGATACATTAAGGCCCCACTTTAGCAAGAGTATGGACTCAATGCAAACTCTTGGTAAAGTACATCATAACAAAAAGATAATCTTATTAAAAATCAAAGGGACACAGAAATCCTCAAGCCCCCAAAGAATCAAGTCTTTGTCAACTCCAAGATCATAATAAGAGAGACATCTCTAGAAAAAGAGAAAAGGAAAAAGAGTGTGATTATCTTGCCCAATAAGAACTTATATCCCATTGTGAACCACACAAGGAAACTGTGCAACTGGTAAGATGAAATTGAACCACCTAGTGAATGTGGCTACTCACTGGTCAACCCATCAAGGATTCACTCTTAAGAATATTCTATTCTATAAGAGTAAAACCAAAAGAGATCCAATCTTAAGGGCACCTTCAACTTTAAGGGATCAACAATATTTGAAATTGAAGGGATCAAGAGATCCTAAAATATAAATCCATGCTTTAAGGATTAGTCACTAATCTAAAAAGGGAAAAAATATCTTTAAAAATAATATATATGTATTGAAAAGTGTGTGTGTGTGTGTGTGTGTGCAATAAGTGAGAAGAGTGTATGCCCCCATGTTAAAGTCATTGCTAACACTTTAATAGGAGCAATGGCTTTGATGGAAACTTAAACAACTCCAATGATTATGCTTCCACTACAAAGTGCCCCAAGATGAAGAAAAATCAAGGGAAATACCACATAAACATACAAAGAACATAGAAGGGATCTACCTACTGTAGGGTTAGTATGATCATAAGATTTTATATATATATGATATTATTGAAAATGAATTGACATCAATCCCCAAAGAAATAAGAACTACAATCACAAAGGTGGAAAGATCACATAAGAAATACAAAGAAGAATCTTTTCAGACCATGACCTAGAGAACAAAAAGAATCATTACTACCAAGTGTTAATCTCAGATTGGTTTTGACATATGAGTGACAATATACTTAAGTCATTTACTTATTTCATGTCAAACAAGTAATACATGCCAAGCATTAGTTGTTAGATAGTATATGCCAAACGAGAGATATTCAGTATGTGTCGAGTAACTAGTAAGTGCTAGGTCACCCAAGTTTTGAGCAGATAGCAAGTTTCAAGTCATTCAACTATCGAGTGATTGATGGATGCTAAGTCATTAAGAGACTGAGTTACAACATTGAAGTTATAGTTGATGTCGAGCATTAGGGACTTCAAGTGTCGAGTAATATAGTTTTGACATAGTTGTTTGTAATGGAACAAACTACTATGTAAACCATTTTGAGCCAACTTGAGGATTATTTTTATGATCCTAGATGATAAGCATGAATATTTATTGTGAATCCCTATGCAATTCATATATTCAATCAGAAAAAGAGAAGGAATAAGTGACAATATGGGTGAATCACTATCGTTGATTCATACCTAACCCTAAGTCACCTAAATTTTCTTAAGGAGTAAAAACCTTAAACTTTTTATGTGTGTAGAAGGAGAAAAGAGAGAAGTTTGCATGCACAAATTGAGCATTTATGGTGGCTAAGGTATTGTTAATTGAGATACATTGTAGAATTAGATAGAGGAGAATAGACAAAAGGAATTAGAAGATAACACAGAGATATCTGATTAGTGAGGATCAAGTACACATCAGGAAAGAGGTGATCTGTTATCTATCAATAGAGTGCTAACTAAAGGATCACTATTAAGACATTCTAATAGGTGAATTAGGTAAATATTTTAATAGAGTAGTCTTAATAGGTTATTGTAAATCCTTTAATAGGCTACTTACTTCATTGTAAGTTAAAGTCCTTTTACTAGGCACACTTCTAATAGGGTGTTAAAATCCTTTAATAGGGTAAGGTCTAATAGTTTTGTAAACTCTTAATAGGGTAGAACTTTCACAGGGTATATCATGTTTCATGATAAAACATTGTAACCTTCATTGGATACACTTTATTACTGTAGTAGTGAAAATTTTTGGGTGTCATCCTCACCCAAGTTTTACCTTCTCCTTGGAGGGTTTTTGGGTAACCAAATATCTTGTGTTAGACATGTGTTGAATGCTTATTTAATTTCAAGCTATGGATTTACATTCTTAATTTGGTATTTTAGTTTACATGTATAGATTGTGAGATGGATGTGTGGTGAATGATTTTAAGGTTGAAGTTTTAAGTACTGATTCAACCCCACCCCCCACACCCCCTGCTGAGAGTTTACATTTCCTATTTTAATTCCAATACCAACTCATGAATCCAAGTAGATGACACAAGGAAACATGTACAAACCATAGCACAAATACAACATAACATGAAACAACATATGGAAGAATAGTGATACATATAGAGGAATAATATAATAGGTTTGATTCATTTATCACCTTGCACCAACAAAAAAAATAAAAAAAATTGTATATAATACTCTAACTACATTTAGAAAACATATTGCAGGAGAAGCACTGTACAACAAAGAAACACACAACAAAGGCTACCATGAAGACAAGTCAATCAAGTGGGCCGCCTACTCTCCCCATCTCATTTTTTATCATCTAGGGAAAGTGGGTAAGTCACAAGAGAGACTATATCCAACAAAGTAGGAATGATAGCCATTTCCAAACAAGGATCCTCTAGAGAATCATAATGTTCAATACTAGATGTAAGTGTTAATTGTGAAGAAAGCATATTAGATAAATCACCAACAATGTCAATAGTTTCATATTCATTATTAACATCATCATTATCATCAAGAGTATCTTCATTATCTAAATTAATCAAAATAGGATCTAAGATATGAATAGAATTATTATAATCAGGTAACTTAAGATCATTATTAACAATAACTTCTTCTTTAACACATCATGCATAGTGGTATCCAAAGAAGGTAAATATTTTTGAAGAATAGAATTATGAGCTTTAGATTGAGAACAATGCTTATTATGGTGTTCATTAGTAGATTGGTTACGTTTTTATTTTCTTGAAATTTGTTGAGAACTAAGAGGAACAATTATAGGATCCTTCATAGGTTTTATACGAGAATTAACAAGATTAGTAATAGACTGACAAGTAATAGGAGAAGCTCAATTAATAGATGTAGAAGCCATAGATAAAGGAGGTAAAGAAGGTATAGGAAAAAAACCATAGTTAAGATTCTTAGGAGGTAAGCTTAACTCAAGAATCTTCCATTGCTTATAGACTTGATATGAACAAAAAAGATGATCAGGTCAAGCAAGACATGAATTAGGTAATGAAGGCCAAAAGAAGTCAATGGTAGCAATATCCCTAGGCCTAGAAGTATGGTCTGAACTATGATTGACAATCTTCACTTCATCATCATAAACAAACTTAAGACATTTATGAAAAGGTGAACAACAACATGCATGGCATTTAACCATGGTAAGCCAAGCTTAATTTGAAATTGATCAAAAGTAGCAACAATAGCAAAGGTAGTGTTCACCATCTTTTAACAAAGTTCAACCAGTAAATATATAGAACCAAATGATTGATAAAGAAAACCATCACAAGTTTGAATCCATACATCCAATGTATCATAAAGATCATGTTGCTAAATTTTTGTAAAAATATTTTCATCTGTAATAACATTGAAAAAGGAGGTAGGATCAAAAAGACAACCACAAGTAGGTATCTCAGAAATCTTATCATAAATATAAAGGGGATCATCAGGGGCTTTAATAGCCTTATAATCATCAAAGGTAATCAAAAGTTTCCAAGGTCTTTTTTTCTTAAGTTGTTGTTGAGGTTTAGGTTGAGGCTTCAATTTGGGTGTGGTTTCTTCTGAGGTGGAGTTGAAACTTGAGATTGAAGTAGAGGTTGAGATTTAGGTGGAGATACAAATGGAATCACATGCTCCACTTGATTAACCACATAATTAAGATCATCCATCTTCAAATCATACACAACATCTATATAAGATGGATGAGCAATAGTATTAGTATCATGTATAGGGAAAGGATTCATATAAATTTGCAAATTTTTATTAGGAGGAGAAACAAATTTTCCCACCACCATCAAAATGATCTATAGATAAAGAATTAGAAACAATTGAGTACTTAACCTTAAGTTTTAAAGAATAACATTTCTCAGTATCATGACCATTCTAGCGATGATATTGACAAAAATATTTAGCCACCATTGTAGTAGGTGAAAGAGGTTGAATAGGAGGTAAAGTAATCATATTAGTAGTTAACAACCTATTCATAATAGAATGTGAAGATTTAGGAAGAGGAGTAAACATATGATTCAATTGAAAAGTAGTTGATGCGGAAGTGGCATTGTGAGATGCAACAACAACTTGATCAGAAACTACATTTTTTTGTTTATTTATCTTGACATAGTTGTTACATTTTTTAACTTTATTTGGATTAGGAGCAACATCACTTTTATCAATAGGAATAGGAGCCATTGGAGTGGTACTCTCAAATTGACTCTCTTTTAATTGATAATGATGAAGCGCAACACAAAGTTGTTGAAAAAGAAGTAAATTCAGTAAGCAAAATCTTATCTCTAATATCCTTTTGCCATCAGAAATAAACATACATTGAATATCATTATTAGGAATACGATAGGAAATCTAAGCATGCAAATACTTAAATCTACCAATAAATTCAGTCAATTTTTCTTTAGATTTTTGTTTACAATGCATCAAATTAGTCAAAGACACTTGTGATCCAATGTTGTTTTGAAATTGTTGAATAAAAGCATTAGAAAGTTGAGGAAATGAATGAATAGAATAAGGATTCAAAGAAAAAAACCATTGTAGGGCCTTGTCATGAAAAGATTGTGAAAAAAACTTCGCTAAAATCCTATTATCATGAACATAATCACTTCAAATAATTTGAAATATTTTAACATGATGAATTGGGTCTCCCTTACCATTATAATTCTCAAGATGTGACATATTGGCTTGCTAAGGAATGGGAGTATGAATAATATCCTAAGACAAAGGACTTCTAATGTCACAAGTAGGGATACTAAACTTTTTTTGAGTCAAGGAGGCAAGTTATTTTTGCAAAGATGAGATAGTTTCAACTAAACTAATAATTATAGAATCATAAGAAGAAATAGGAGGAATAGAAACATTAGATACACTAGGGAAAGTGTAAGAAGCTGCAGGAATAGAAGACATGACTAGAGGAACACTAGGAATGACATTTGGCATAGGAGTATAATAAGTAAAATAAACATTATGATAAGAAGGTTGTGAAGTAGGAAGGGACACAAGAGGAACACTCATAGGAATAGAGGGAAATATCGTAGTCACCAAAGAAGGAGTGTAAGTAGGAACACTAGGAAGAGGAATAGAAGAAAGTTTGACACTAGTGATAGGAGTCAACCCTAAATCTTGAGCTTCTTGAGATAAAGGTTTAACATTGGAATGCACAAGGTGAGTAATACCACACAAGAGATTAAGACCTTGGTCAACATCAAAAATAACTTTCTCAAGAGCCTCTATAGCTTGAATAGAATATTGATTATGGTTTTCTTGAAGAAGTCAATTACCCATTTTATCAAGCTCATTTGAAAAATTTTGGATTTATTCAGGAGGAACTCTTCAAGCATCATCCTCATCATCAAATGAGTGAGAAGAATTTTCCTCAATAAAAGGATTAGAATCAGGAAGAATCAAAGTCTCATATGGAATCCTAAGGAAAGGAGAAGAAGACTTAGGCTCAAAGATACCCATAACTCAACGACTGTGTCTAACCCTAACATTAGAAGTAGGACCAAAAGTAAGAAATCTCATAAACCAATACAAGGTAAATAAACTAAACTATAAAACAATAATATTTTTGTATTTTAAAAGAGATTTTGCAATTTTTTGTATTTTTGAAGTTAAAATGCAAGAGCATAAACTAAATCTGATGTTAATGCAAGAAAAGAACTAATGAAATGAAAGGAAATATAACACCACAAAGCACAATATAAAGAGAAATCGAACACACAATAGGGCATCTAATTCCATAAAAGAGAGGGGATAAGCATGTCGGGTTTACCAAAATGAATAGTGAAAGTAAACATCCAAGATAATATGAAAGGAAATTTAACACCATAAACACAATAGGGCATATAATTTCATAGAAGAAAAGAGGGTAAGAGTGTTAGGTTCACCAAAATGAATAGAATGAAAATGGAAACCCTCTTCATAACCCTAATTTTCAAAAGGAATGATCCAAATTGATTAAACACAAGATGTTGTTCAACGCAAAAATGGATCAAGTGATGGAAAATAGGGAGAAAGAGGGGTAGGTATGATCTTTCTATTATGGGAGAGTATGTGCTTAAATCCTAAAATAGATAAAAGTACAAATACTAACCTTGAATCTGAAAAATGTTGATTTATGATGTCTACATATAGTTTCTGGAAAATTCGCAACTTGTTCTAAATTGGAAATGTCGAGATGGAGAAAACCCATAAATGTTGTCTTTTTGAAGGGAGGTTGACCTTGACCCTATTGGTGGGGAATCTTACCCTAGGACATAATTGTACCCCAAAAAGTTGACCTTGACTTGCACTGCTCTGATGAAATTTTTGTTTTTGAATCTCACAAGTTTGATGAAAAGGGTATTTGAATCCACTCTTTGATTTGTTGTTCCACACATATATATATGAAAGAAAAATGGTTTTTTTGTTGGATGGGGGCATTTTCCTTAGTCAAACCCTAGTTTAGAATTAACCTTGAAATATAATTGAAAAAATATATACGCATAAACAAAGTAAATGAAATTATTCACCTTGCTTATATGGAAATCCTTATGGAGGATTCAAATCCTTGAATCTACAAGTATGAATGCTCCAAATATATGTAGAATTTTATGTAGGATGTCTCAAATCAATGTCATTAGATATTCAGCACCAATCTTGAATGTATATTTTCATAAAAGAAGGCTTGGATGGATGTGGATAAAATATTCAACAAGAGGGCTCCATAGAGATTGAATCCTTCAATGGCTAACGATGGATCTCCTTGATGAATTGCATGCTTGAACACTTGAATGCTTGATATAACTTCACTTCATGGAATAATAGATGTAATAAGATAATAGTTTTCCTGATATCACAATGCATCTCCTTCTTAGAGAAAAATGAGAGGAGGAGGCTATCTTATATAGAGATCTAGGGCACTAACTCCTAGAGAAGGTCGACATAGGAGCATTAAATCCCATTTAACATTAACCCCTAGGAATAGACCTAGATTAAATGTAATTTCAGAGTCTACCATTCTAAAACCTGAAATAGCCAACCCAAAATTAGGAAAAGAAACTTTTTGAAGCTTGAGATCTTGAAACTTCTAGAAATTAAAAATAAGACCTGGGGTCAAGGTCAAGTTCATCCTTGACCTACATCAGGGTCGAGGTCAACCTTGACCCAGAAGGTCGTCCTTGGTCCAGAGGCTAAAGTCCTCAATTTCACTAAGTAGTTTGTTAGAAATAGGCTAGAAATAGAGAGAGAGAGAGAGAGAGAGAGAGAGAGAGAGAGAGAGAGAGAGAGAGAGAGAGAGAGAGAGAGAGAGAGAGAGAGAGAGAGAGAGAGAGAGAGAGAGAGAGAAGTAGAACAAGGGGAAAATAGTCAGATCTATGCAAAGACCCATTCAAGGTGATTGACATGACCCCAGACCACTTACTTGGAGGGCTAAGTGCTCTTAACAAGGAAATGCTTCCATTTTAAGATGATATAGATGACCTAAATAACTAGTTGAGGGCATAATAGTCCAACGTTTTTCTTATTTTTCTATATTTCTACCCATCCATGGAGAACCTAGTAGCCTTCACAATGACCTCTTAATTTATTTCAAATCTTATGCCTTGCACTATACCTCTTCTCTTAGCTCATGTCAAGAAAAATTATATGGAAATAAATACATCATGCCCACCAGTCATGCACTCCATGAAAGGAAAAATTCATCCTTCACAAAAAACATCACCTTCAGACTATTTTTGAAAGTGTCATCAATTTTTTACATTCAATATGAATCTTGGCTCGACCCATGATCATATAATGAAAACACAACTCAAATTTTCTATAAATGAAAGTGGAAAGTTGTAAAATAATAAATCCCAAAAAATCCTTTTGATGGTTTTCGTAATCACCACTATCTCTACAATAATGACCTCTAGGAAAGCACCATCTCATTATGTGTCTCATCCTATTGTACATGTATGAGATTTCAAAAATTGGGTTTATTTTCATACAAGCCTCAATTTTCTTATAAGTATTAAATCCTTGGGAATGATGATGTAATAAATATTTATGTAATGCCAACACTTAGCATTCCTTGTCAAAATAAAATACTGGCAATATAAAATCAATGGAGTATCCTTGTAGGAAACACTCCATGTCATCATTATAATCATCCCTAATATCATTGTAATAAATAACCATTTTTAAAATGATGTGGAAAATATAACCATACATATCAATACCCTTATTTTCACTCCCTTCAATTATTTTATTGGTGGCCTGCATGGTAACATTTTTGGCCTTGCGTTCTTCCTTCTTTAAAAATATGAGTATCCTCTAGTAGTTGATTTTTCACCCTCCAACATTTTATTAGGCCTTCCAAGTGTAACCCAACTGCATCCATTGAGTTAGCAACAACATTACCCTCCCAACATATGTCTCATATAGTGAAGCATTTGAAGCAATCTAAAAGGTTGATAGAGTCATTGAGGATTACACTTACTTTCTAGCCCATGCTCCCTCTTCCTTCAACAATATCCACAATAATTTTAGAGTATCCCTCCACCTAAATTCTAGTAATTCCTATAGAGTTGGAAAGGTTCAATCCCCATAGAAAAGCCATGTGATTTTCTTAGTGGATAATATCATCTTTTGGAGGTCCAGTATAAGTAGGCACGAGTTCCTCTAATGGTCCCTAAGAATAACTCATTTCACTTTCATATCACTTATGGCTACTCCATCAAAGTTGAGTTTCCACCACCTGGAGGTGGTGGAGTCCATTTAAAATTGGCTCTTTCTAATCTTTTGGTGTTGTCAAACTTGTCAAATCTCTAAAGGAAATTCCAATCTTTAGCAATTCCTTGGTCCAGAAGTGAGGGGGTGAGTTTGGACATCTCCAATTACAATTTACAATGTTCTTTTCTAGTAGGAGATGCCCTAGGTGGAGAGTGGTTTGTGGGATGGTTTCTTCATTTTTGAGGATAATGTTATTTCTTTCTTTCTAGATGGTACATAAAATGTGTGTGCGTGTGTTTGTGCAACCAATAAGGATCGCTTTCCTTTACCCTTTATTGATCAAGTTCTGGGCACTCTAGTTGGTAAGAAATATTTTTATTTTCTTGATGGGTACAATGGTTATAATTAGATAAGTATAGCTCCAAAAGATTAAGATAAACCACATTTACATGCCCATGGGGTACTTTTCCATATTCTATCTTTCCATTTATCTTGTGCAATGCTCCTGCGACATTTCAAAGAGATCTAATCAGCATTTTTGTTGATATATCACATGACTGCATGGAAATATACATGGATGATTTCACAGTGTTTGGAGTCACCTTTGAGGAAGCCTTGATGAATATTGAAAAGGTTCTTGTCCTACACAAAGAACATAATCTATCACTCAATAGTGAGAAATATTTCATGCTCATGTAAGAAGAAATGATGCTTGGTCATTTTATATCAACTACAGGGATATAAGTGGACCCAGCTAGGATAGAGGTAATTCTAACATTGCCCATACCTAGAAAACCAAAGGATGTAAGATCTCTTTAAGGTCATGCTGGCTATTATAGGGATTTCATAAAAGATTTCAGTAAAATAGCTAATCCTTTATATACACTATTGACTAAAGAAGCCGAATTCACTTGGGTACCTACATGTAATGAAGCCTTCCTATAGCTTAAGAAAATCCTCACCATAGCACCAGTTCTGAAGGGACTAGATTGGTCAATTCCATTTCATATCCATACTAATGCATTAGAATATGTTGTAGGTGTTGTATTAGGAAAAAAGCTTGCTAACTTTGAGAATGCAATCTACTATATTAGTAAAAGCATCCATGGTCCTAAACTAAACTACACAATAACTAAGAAATAACTTTTAGCTATAGTTTATGCATTGAATAAATTCAAAAATTATGTAACTAAATATCCTATTTTTGTTCATACTGACCACTCAACTATAAAGTACTTAATGAACAAACATACTGTAACTGGTAGATTGGAAAGATGGCTCTTTGTTGTTGTAGAAGCTTGATATTACTATTGTTGATAAGCCAAGCAAGTCCAATGTAGTTGTATATTATTTGTCCAAACTACACACTACTGATGAAGATTTGACTCCAATTGAAGATACATTTCCAAATGAGAATTTGTTCCACATAGCAACTCATACACCATGGTATGTAGGCATAGAAAACTATCTTGCTACAGATAGAATTCCCCCACACTTCTTTCACAAAGATAGGAGGAAGCTCACAAAGAAAAATTTTCATTAATCATGGATAGATAACAATCTCTTATATACTGGACCAGATCAAATCATGAGGAGATGTGTCAAGGAGAATGAGATATATGACATATTACATGCTTGTCATGATGAACCATGTGGAGGTTATTTTGTAGAAAAAAGAACAACACTAAAGGTACTTACAACTAGAAATTATTGGCCAACATTACATAAGGATGCAATAAATTATACAACAAAGTGTGATAAATGCTAGAGAATGGGCCGGCCAACCAAGTGAGATGAGATGTTGCTCAATCCATAGATTATTGTAACAGCCTTTGACAAGTGGGGTATGGACTTCATAAGTCCAATTGACCCACCATCAAATGGAAAATCTGATATCTTAGTATGCGCAAATTATTTAACTAAATGGGTGGAAGTTAGGGAAATGAAAAATGCAAGAGATGAGAAAGTAGCTAAAGTCTTATATGAGGGAATATTAACACTCTATGGAGTTCCTAGAGAACTTGTCATAGATTAAGGAGCCCAGTTCACATCAAACTTGATCACTGAACTTATGAATGAATACATCATAAGGCATTGAAAATCCAGTCCTTATCACTCTCGGGAAAATGGGCAAGCAAAGGTCACCAACAGAGAAATTGAGGCTACTCTAACCAAGATAGTGAAAATACATAGGAAGGATTAGAGCAACAGGTTAACTAAAGCTGTCTGGGCATACCGAACTACATGGAAGACAATAATTGGATTCACTCCATTTAAACTTGTGTATGAAAAAGAAACAATTTTGCCTATTGAATTTTAACATAAAACACTACGCACTACTTTGGAATTGAACATTAGTCTTCCTACAACACAAGAAGATCTAGACTTCTTCACTTGAACTCACTAGATGAAATGTGAAAGATAGCTTTGGAAAGAACATAGTCATTCAATAGTAGTGAAAGAAGTTGCATGATGCACATATTAGTAATAAATAATTCCCAGTGAGAGACTGGGCTATCCTATACGAGTATCATTTCAAAGAAAATCTAGGGAAGTTGTAGACTTGGTGGCTAAGGCCTTATGAAATTTAGTATGTATTTGACAATGGAGCAGTCTAGATGAAAACCATTGATTCTATACAATTCAAATTGCTTGTAAATAGCCATAGGTTGTGCCTCTATCATAAACCACAAACCAAAGATGAGTTCCTATAGCAACTCCAACTAAACAGTTTACCAACTCCTATGGACACAATTCCTGCAATGGAGGGTGCAAACCTTCTTCTTGCAATTGTACCATGACAAACCTTCAATGAGCACTCATAATCAAACCTTATTTACTCTAAGGTCCATTCTTTCATTCATTTTTCTTTTTCTTCATATCAAATTATCTCATTTCTTTATCTATCATCCACTCACACTCAACGTCACCCACAAATTTTGTTTTTACTACTTTCAATAAAACATACCATCAGCACCTTTTCTGCGGTCACCAAAATTTGACACCTCATCAATTTGCATGTGAAAGTACACTCTAAAATTTTTAATTACAACATTTTTACTCTTTATTCATTTTTAGCACATAGGTTTCAATATTTATATATAATACTACATTAAATGTATCATATAAGCCTTAAGCTAGTTTCTCATTCATATGCCAAAATTTTTAAGTGTGGACACTTGTCAAAATCTAGTGGGGGGTCGAGAAAGTGTATTAATTTCCAAATGTCATCTCCACATCACCTTAGTTATGTCCACATTATAGATTGTACTTTGGCGGTGGTCTGATTTTAATTTTAAAATCTTTTATATATATATTGTACCTTTTCATTGCAATTTTGGGAAAGATCTCCTATGTTTGACTTGATTGAAAAAGAATATGATTTATTATGAGAACACTTCTAGTTAAACCTTGATGTCCTTCATAATTAATTGCATCATTTTTTTACATGCCAAACATAATGGAGTCTTGTTAAGAGAATGTGGTATCGACATTTCTCAGAAAGATCAATTTGAAATTTTGATAAGAGGGTATTTGTAGAAGTGTTAAAGAGGTAAAACTTATCAAGGTGGTGAGAATAGAGAAATTTGAGGCTAGGCATTTTGAATATGGGAGGAAATTTATTGAGAGATGAGCCGGTTGTTCATAGTATTCTACTTGTAGACATGGAAGTAGTCTAACGATTTAATACATGTGGATGGCTTAGATACTTCTTGTAGTTAACTAAGCTTAATGAAGAAGTAGCAATGGAGTTTATGAGGAAATTTTATAAAGGGGAAGCCACAGTATGGGGATTAATAGTAAGTGGTACTAAGGAGTGGATAGTAGAAGTTACAGGACTACCAGCTAATGGGGAGCATTATCTAAATAAACATGATGCTAGGTCATCGTGGGCGTAGTTCAAATGGTTGGGTGACCCTCTACTAGAAATTTCAAAGCAAGGATGTAAAAGACTCTCTCTTCTAGCTCCATATCTAGAATTGGAAACCCATATCATTAGGTATTTAACCTATGAAGGTAGGTTTTCAAACTTTCACACTTACCTTTTTAAGCTGCTAAGTTGTCTAATACATAACATTCAAGTTAATGTCCCCAATTTCCTTTATAATATGCTATGTATTAGCGCTAAAGAAACTCAGAAAGGAAATGAAAATTCTATTTCTCATCCTGCCCTCATCAAACTTTTAGTTGAAAGGTCTCTTAAGGATTCATCCCCTATATCATGGGCAAAATTTGTTGAATTTAAAACCTTGCAACCTCAAGCCAACCTTGTTTCAAAAAATTTGGGGAATGAGGAAGAAATTGTAGAGCCTAGTCAGAATCTGACTGAAATAGAAAAAGAATGAGCATAACCATCTCCTGCTAAACCTGTTGAGCCTATTTCAGAGGGTGATATAACTAGCTCTTCCAGAGACAAAGGAAAGCATAAGGTTGGTAAAGAGAGTTCTAATCTTAAAAAGGAAGCCCAAAACCCTTCTATTAAAGTGACAAAGAGAAAAAAGTATGTTCCTGTAGTAACCACTCCTACAACATCTACCCTAGTAGCACCTAAACCAAAGTGAACCCACAAAATAGTAGAAGTTAAAGAGGTTCTTGCATGTTGAAGCCCTTGTATGCAAGGTCAAGTATCCCCAATTTCTACTAAAAACCTAAATGCTTCAATCTCAAAATCTCATACAAAATCAGTGGTTGAGAATATTCCAGATGATTCTTCTATACGTTTGAACCCCAAAATGTGGAAACAAATGAAAATGATCCTATTAATGAAATGCTAGAGGGAAATCAAGAAATGTGTGAGTCAAACCCTGCTATTTTCTTAGAAAAAGCCCCTGAAAATGATCAACCTACTTCGCCACTAGTCACTGTATATTCTAAAGTTTCTATCATGCCTTATAGATCCTCTTGGTATACCCATTACTTCCAACAAGTTTCTAAGGAAAAAGAAGAAATCTATGGCTCAAGAATTCCCTTCATCTACAATTCAATCTATATTATTTGGTCTATACAATCACTTCATTTTTTAATAGGCCTTGTGGAGCAAAGAAAGAGACCAAATGCAAAAAGTAATATTTGACAAAGATGAGGAAATTGAGTCACTAAAAGAGCAACTTGAGAAATAGAAACAATGAATGAATAAGGCTTTAAATTTAGTTAACTAGGTAATGGCCTATAGGCCACCACCAAGGGCATATTCCATTTGTCTAAAAGAGTAGTTTTTGCTATTTCAACTAATGATGATAGTAAGGGATGTTGATTGTGAATTTAAAAATGCTCAAGATTTCTACAATGTGTATTAGACTTTGAATTCATGGAAGAAGAATTTGTTGTGTGAACTTTATTTACATAATTTTATAATTCTGCATGAGACAAAGTGGAACCCTCTACTTTACATAGGGGATGTTCACCTCAGAGCTTTAATGTCCTGGATGCACAATGAGAAAAACTATGATAGGCAGTTAAATGCCTATAGAGATCTTGAGAAATCTGAACCTGCAATACCACTATGGGCTAAATCATGCAAGCCTAATGACCTTCTAAGAGACTGGTTCAGACTAACCTATGAGAAACCAAAACTAGAGATCGAGGAGAAAGTGTTTACAGAAAGAGAAAAGGTTTATAGAGATTACCAGACACTTCCAAACTTTACACAACAAAGAGCTATTGTAGGACTTAGGAATTGATGGAACTAACTTGTAGAAGCTATCAAAGAGGCAAACCACATAGCCCTATCAATTATGAGGAAACTATTAACAGGATGGCCAATTATATACAACTGGGAAGAAAAATTAGAAAGGAACTATGGCTACCATTAAATTTTTAGCCTCGTACCCTTCTTTGTCCTCTTTATGGAAATGATGCTACCAAACAAGATCCATCAGTTGAGGAACACATGGGTGAACATTGGAAGTACACCAAAGGATTCTTCTACACTTATAAAAGTGGGAAGAAAGGGAAAACTATAGTGAAAGACTTTAGAGCTATGGCAAGGAAGTATAATACTTGAGGACAAGCATTTGAATAGTGGGGGCCAAATGATGAGACATATTAATGTCTTAATTTTGATATAGTTTTCATAGTTTAGACATACTGTTTGTGCTTTGTCAAAAGCATTTCCAAAACATTTTTGTAAATATCTTGTGAACTTATGCTAGAGACAACTAGAACTTTCTAAACCTATGGGTAGTGTATATGACATACTTTGCTTAATATTATACATAGAATGTAGTATTTCATATAAATATCTTAAGCTATGTTCTAATATTTGAATAAGAGTAGTAATGTTATCTTTCATATATGTTCTAGATGTTTCTAACTTTTAGGAAAATGAAGAGTGATGCAAAGGGTGGTGATTACTACATTAAAGGAAGAGGATGATGGAGACCGATCATGGCAGGAAAGTGCACTTCAGTTCCTATGGATAAGCCACACCTACAGATGAGTTACTATTCTAGAAAATCTAGGAGACACAACTTGCTATATTTCTTGCAAGTTGTTATTCCGTTGCTTAGTAATAAAAGTATTATGTCATGGTTGATCTTCCGCCTTCTTTTCTAGCAATGTTTGTTCAAGAATTTTATGTCATGTTTTTAATAAGTATCCAATCCTCTGTATAATGGACTAGGATCATCTTAGTAAGATAATGAGAAAATAGACAATGCTGGTTTAATATTCAAAAGATAATCTTTTTCTATTCTTCATGAATTATTCAGTTGATGTAATCAAAGAAGGATATTAATGAAAGAGTAATTTTGGAGTACTTGTTGTGTTCATATTTATTTGAAACCAACCAAATAGGCCCACTTGGGAGGTGGAATAGATTTAGGTAGAGCAGATTCATTCTTTGCAATTTCCTATTTTCAAGATAGATTTACTATATTAGTCCTGTGGCATTGTTACTATGCAAGTTCCCACAACACTTGCATAAAATGATCATGGTGAATGTTTTGAGTTGTTAACTAGTTTAGGTTCATTTTCCAAAGCTTCTTATAGTTATTTGTTGTTATCCCAAGTGTGTTTATTATTTTTTAATAGTAGTATAGATTATTTTCATGCATTTTACTTTATTGTAGTATACGTGTTAAGACTCTTAAAGGAACTCAGTGCACATATTGTGCTAACCCATTTCAATTCCTACATCCTTAAGTTGACAATTCAAGTGTATTTCATAATGGAATAAGTAGTTTTTAGAATAGATATAGTATCCTTGAGAGAGACAACGGTGTAATTATCTTCATCTATTATGAAACTGTACACTTAGTCTGCATAATGTGACACCATTTCTCCTTCCCTTGGATGAGTTTCCAATCCACCTTATAGTTTAGTGCTTATTTGAGATTATATTATTTTTTATTCCAAGAGAAAAAAACTTTTTAGGGGAGTGAATAGTATCCCAATTGACTAAGAACATCTTATTTTTCTCCTTACTTTCTACCCATAGGAAGTTCCATTGAATATTTTCAAGTTTGTCTACCATGACTCCAAAAATATTGAAAAGAGAGAGGAAAAACATAGGTATTCCTTGAAGTGAGGACTTTAGCAATGTTAGCTTTCATGTATGGCTTAGAAGTTTTCCCTTCCACCCCATGATATCTTTTTGAGTGTGTTCTAGGATTATAGACCAAAAGTCATCTTTAACCTCTTTGACACTTAAAGGAAGACCTGAGTAAGTGGAGGGGAGATTATTCATTTGGCATCCTAAGATACTAATAACCTTGTTTTGGATATCCATACCAATGTTGAAGAGGAAGATCATTCCCCTTTGAAATTCAATACTTTGTCCTAATGCTTCAACATACTTATCCAAAAAGAGCATCCATTGTCTTGCCTCAACCACAAAGGATTTACCAAAGAAGAAAGTATCATCCATGAGTTGTTCAATAATGGGGGGGGTTTGAATTCATTTTGATGTCATTGATACTTCTTTGATTAACCAAATTTTTCATATTCATGTCAACCACCTCTTCAATCAAGATGAAGAGATAGGGGGAGTAGTTCCCCTTGCCAAAGAACTTTGTTTGGAGAGAATAACTCGCCTAGGGTTGCATTAACAATGATAGAGTAACTAATAGTTTCCACACACTCTTTAATTATAGTAATGTACTTATCATTGAATCCCAATTATTCAAGCACTTTGTAAAGAAAGGGCCAATTAACATTATCATAATCTTTTGAGATATCAATTTTGAGGGCCATACCAACATTAAGACAAAGTGTTGAATTTCAAAGGAGAATGATCTTCCTCTTGAACACTGGTATGGATATCCAAAACAAGGTCATCAGTATCTTAGGATGCTAGACGAATAATCTCCCCTCCACTTACTTAGGTCTTCCTTTAAGTGTTAAAGAGGTTAAAGATGACTTCTGGTCTACAATCCTAGAACACACTCAAAAAAATATCATGGGGTGGAAGGGAAAACTTCTAAGCCATACAAGAAAGCTAACATTGTTAAAGTCCTCACTTCAAGGAAAAGAGATGGAAGCTAAGAGAGTTTTGGGGTCCGGGTTAGAAATCTCAGCTATCACTCTTTCCACTATTCATCCCCAGGAGCAGGAGAAGGAGAAAATTGGTGGAGAGGGTAGAGAAGTGATTATTAAGGATAGCCTAAATGCATGGAGAAATTTCAATGTAAGAACATCCAAGATGGGGATTGTCAGAGAGATAATAAATCTCCAAATCCTGGAAGAAAAATAAGGCCAGTTCCAATTTGAAGAATTCATTGATCCAGCTATGGTGGCAATAATGGATAATGCTAGGGAAATGGGCATGAATTTGTTGAATAATGCTCGAAATAGCATAATTGACAATTTCAGGTCAACCAAATGGCTTTATCATGAATTGGAAGAGGTCAGGGAAAAAATCGGCCAACTGGAAAACAATAGGAAGGAGCTAGGTCTGCGAAATCAAAAGAACCAGGAGGATCGAATTAGTTTAACTAAGAAGAATATCCTAAACCTAGAAAACTATAATCATAATCTGTTGAATCAGATGATTTTCATCCTCAATTCTATCAGTGATAACATTATGTCCCTTACTGGAATGTTAAAAGACAGAGGTCTACTGGATGAGAGTGAGGACAAGGATAGAGAAAGAGCCAGGGTGGAAGAGGACATGGTGACAAAAATAAATTTTAGCAACCTGAATCAAGAAGCTTAGAAGAATCAGGAGTAGATGGCTGAGGAGACTCATAAAGTCTATGAAGCAACTCAAATGATGTAGGAGCTCGAGTGAAAGATAGAAGAGTAATCATGGTTTATTTTTTCCTATCTTTTGTTGTTAGTTTATTGTTGTTTTTTGTCAAGTTGCCTTTTTCTTGTTTTGGCTTTTTGGATGTAAGTTGAACTAGCCTTTTTGTTGGCCTTTGTGTTTGGTTGGGCTTTCATGCTTATTATCAGCCTTGTGACTTGTCTATTTTTACCTAGGCTTTAACTGCTTATTATCAACCTTGGTTTTTGTTATAATTATTGGGTTTTAGGGTCCCTGTAAAACCTGTTTTTCTTATCAAAAATATTTTTTCTTTTGTCCATAAGGTAGATGATTTCATGGATGGAGATGGAAACATCAAGCATTTATCTACCAAGAAGAAACCCCTTTTGACTTTGACTGATGAGTTTATCTAGCTATGGATTAATCCTTCTCACCATGATTTTAGATAGAATTTTATAGAACATGGGGCATAGACTGATGGGTCTAAAGTTAGTTATAGACTTTTGATTATTATGTTTAGCAACCAAAATAGAAAAAGTTTTGTTATATTGCCAAAGAATTTTACCTGTCCTAAAGACGTCTCTTGCAACTCTTGTGAAATCTAACCCAATAATGTCCCAAAATTCCTTTAAAAAAGTTGAGGGGAAGTTATTCGAGTATGAGGCCTTGAAAGAATTCATATAAAATACGACCATTTTGACCTCCTCATTAGTAACACAACCAAGGATATTTTTATCATCCCCAATAGTGACCCTATTGGGGAGGTAGCCCAAGAGAGGTTCACGAAGGTTATTATCCCCATGCAAGGTAGAGTAAATGTTCTTAAAATAATTTTTAACAAGAGGATCGAGCTTCATTTTGTCATTTACCAATTCCCCCCTATCATTTTGTAGAGAGTCAGTAGTATTCCTTCTTCTATGTTTGGTCATAGATCAGTGGAAGAAGGGTATGATGCAATCCTTCTCCTTAAGAGATTATACCTAAGATCTTTTCTTCCATTAAGTTTTCTCCATAGCCAACATCTGCTTCCAATCTTGTTAGCATTCTTCCTCCTTTTTTGCATATTAGAAGGTGTGTTCCCTGCAGCCAGTTGCATTTGTAGTTGCTCCAAAGTGTTGGAGAGGTCCTTTTTTCTGAATAAAAATATTCCCAAAATCAGTTTATTCCATCCTTTGGCTTCATTCTTGATAATCTCCAATTTGGAAGTAATCCTATACATAGTAGTACATTTGATAGGAGTAGCCCACCACTTTTTTAACCAAGTCCCTAAAGGTTGGATGAGTTGTCCACATTATTTCATATCTAAAGGGATGGGAGCCATGCCTAGGAGTGTCCAACCATCTAAAATTAAGTGGGTTATGATCAAAAGTTATTCTAGGTAGGGACTTAAGGTGGGCATCATTTACCACTTCCTGAGCTAAAGAAGCAAGGAATCTATCTATCCTGACATGAATCAAGTGAACCCCTTTCTATTGTTAAACCAGGAAAAATGGTTGCCTGAAAGATTAATATCCACTAGATTGAAATCATTTATAAAGTTCTCCAATTTACCCATACTATTATTGTAATCAAATAACCCTCATTCCTTCCAAAGTGTCTTTCTACCCACCCTTGTGTTTGGAGCATAGATGTTAAACAAATTCCAAAAAAAATGGTCATTAAGAAAAGAAAGTGCAAGCTAGTTCTGAGAGAAGGACAAAGGGGAGTCTTTCACACATGCAACAAAGTTGTTGTAGGACATTTTGACTTCTTGCAGTAAATTTAATATTTCTGATATTTACTATAAATAATTGATTGAATAAATGAATGATTATACAAGTAAAATGAATATCTTATTATTCAATTGATTGAAGATCACAAGCCTAGGTCCTCCTTGAAAGCATTGATTGACTCGTCATAGTACCAATTGTGAAAGGTCTTCTTATTTACTTGTAATATTGACTAATCTTTTATACCTCCAAGTATTAAATATTTTTTATGTAATATTTTAAGTGCTATCTAGAAAATAAATAAATCTCCTCCCTCACATTTCCTTTGAACTTGATTACATTTTGTGATGTTTAATACTATAGAGAAATAGGAAATTATTTATCAGTATTGAATTAATTATGAAATCAATAAAAATTACCAAATAAATCATAATATATACTTAAACAATATAATTAAAGCACTTCAAAAATCTAGTAAAAATCTCAAAAATAGATTAACATTCAAATAGAAATAGAACCTAAAAGCTCAAAGTAATTTATTGAAATGTTCACTTTCCAAATATAAGAAGTTTAAATTCAAGTTTGATAAAAAATAATTAAGACTTCCACCAAACTATGTTAGGTGGGCTTATGGATAGTGCCAATTAATAAATCTTAGCTTTTATTATGATGTTATCATCATTGTTTGTTATATTTTACTAAATGGACTGAGTATGAAAATAAATCCTTGTGTGAATAGGTTCTAGAATTGTTTTGTTTAGTTTCTATTATTCAATCAAAGTTAAATATTTTGTAATTCCTTTAAAAAATGTTATATATTCAAAAAAAAAAAATCTATTTATATATAATGATTATTTTATAAGATATAATGAAGTGGTTTAGAGGAAAGAGTTGAAAACTATTAAACATATTGTAAAAATGTAAAAAGATAGATTAAATTTTTTAAATTTTAAGTGTGGTATGTGGTTTGGTAGTTCAAGATTATAATTTATCATTTTTAATTTATTTTTTTTAATATCATATTTTAATAGATAGCATTCAAGTACTAAAATAGTGTATTAAGAAAAATAAATTGTTGAATCATAGAAATTTTTAGAGCATCTAAAAAGACAATAAATACCACATAATAGATTAAAATTAGAAAATGAATCCAATAACTAGGTGATACTAGAAGAGTTTGCAAAAAGATTAGCTAGTAGTGAAATATGATTAACTAGAGTAGAAGACAAGAGTAGAGATGGATTATGGAGGATAAGCTAAGGCATGATGTGACATCATGGAAATCTTTCAATGTCTAGTATACCATTCAATGTAGAGACTATGAGAATTTAATTTTGATGAGTGGTACAAGTACACACTTTAAGGAAAATTGCAATCATTTAAGATATCAACTTACAAGGCTTTGTAAACAGTAGAGAAGGCCAAGTCATCTTATATCTAGATAATGTAGAAGAGATTGACAATTATGACAAAACTCACAAACCAATCACATCTCTGTACCCATGTGGAAATCAACCTCAATGAGTCACTCTTGAGCATAACTTTACAATCCAATACCAAACATTCTACAATTTGAACCACAAACATAACACTAGAGATAAACATAAAGATTATCTATTAAAACAACTTTCTTGCAGAGTCCCTATGCAATTATGTCAAAATGCTATGGTATATAATTAATTGTATTATATTTTGATGTGAGGCTCAAACACAACACAAAACTGATTTGGATTAATTTGAGGCACACAAGAAAATTTTATACATAAAATAATCAAATTATGTTTGAGTGGAATTCATTTGAGTATTGTTATGGTTTGGAGACAAGTTTGTGTTACCTTCAAGTATTTAGAGTTTTTTTAGGGGTAAAAGAAAGGAAGCCAATAATTTATTAATAACAATAATTAAAAAATTACAAACCAAAGAATAGACAATTGTGTGCTCTAGATATCTCCAACTATTAGAGAGGACAACAAGAAAAAGAAACTTTGGAGGAAACAGGAGTGACCCAAAAAAAATTGACCAACAATGATAGGTTAGCCAAATAAGGAGCAAATTCATAAAGTAAAAATAATCTAAAACTAAATCCGGCTGTAGACGCTCAAGGAACTGAACTAGCTCTGAAATGCAAGAACTGGTGCAACAAAGCCAACGATAGCTTGAAACTCCCTACACACAGTCAAATAAAAGCTTAACATTGGTTTTAGAGCAAAAACTGCCACTTTGATAACCAATATTTACACAAACTTGAAGGACAACCAATGGAATTCCAAACAAGGGTATGCCCACTTTCCCTCACGTTCCTCCAATTCTTTCCTAGCACTAATTGCATCTGGAGATGACCTATTTTCTTAAAACCCTCTTAACTAATCTGCATAGACTAAAACATCCATATATGGGTGGGAGAAAGACAAGTTGGCCAGGAAATCAACAACTCTATTTCCTTCCCTATATGTGTGACTTATCTTGATGTCTTTGAACATGGGTAGAAGCCTCTAGACTTCCTCTAGAATGTACCCAATTTACCAATTGAATGACTTTTTTGAGGCAAGAGCATTGACGAGGACTAGTAAAAATCACCTTAAATATGTAAGTATTGCACTTCTAAGTCTTCTACAAGTTTCACACCTTCCAATAAAGCATGAGCTTTAGCAAGATTGTTCGATCCATGTGGGAGTAATTTAGACAATGCTGAGACAACCTGACCATCATGATCTTTGAGAATGCACCTTGCACCTGAGATGTTTGGATTACCCATACAAGACCCATCAAAATTTAGTTTGATGAAACGTGAATTAGGAGGAGACCATTTGACATCTTGTTTAAAAGAAGCTTTAGAAGATTTACCAGTCATAGGCCCATTAAAGGGAATGTGAAGAAGAGGCTAGGAATTAAGAAAATCAAAATCTAAGCAAGAGATGATAGAAGACAAGGTTTTAGTCTAAGAGGTATATGCAGTAAAACATTCAGAAATGAGTTTCTCTATGACAAAACACACTGCCTTAGGGGAAGAGGACTTATTTTTGAAATTGTGTTTGTTACGCTCCCACCATAGGCTCCATACATCAATAGATGGAGAGATTAACCAAATACAACTGAAGGAGTTTGAATATCTAGAGTTACAATAATGAATTAATGGTAAATATATATAACAAACTTGTTATGGGTTTAGCTCTCTTGGATCAAATCTGTAAGCGAATCAATTTGACAAATTGCTAATAAAGATTAAAGACATATTCAACTACCTTTAATATGTATTCTCCTGTGTTACTAAACATATTAATGTAACACTCTCTATTTGTTATATATATTAAATTTTTAAAAAAAAAATTTTAAAAATTGATAAATATACTAAAATCATTTAAATTACACTTTCATCAAGCTAAAGTAGATTTTGAAATATATTCTATCTTAATCAATAGAAAATAATTAGTCAAAAGAACTTAAAATAAATCAAAAAATTTAAAAACCCAACATTGACAATAAAAAATTAAAAAAAATAAGACTTACATATTCTATTAAATTCAATTTTCATTATGATTTTGAGTTGACATGGTGAGCTAGTAATTTGAAAAATGTAGAAACAAGAAAAGTTATCATCTCCGAGAGCTCATATAATTCATCTCGTATAGGAAATCTTACTATAGTTAAGAAGTTTGAAAACGGGAAACTAGCAAGGAAGGAATGAGGCTGACCGTTTAAAAAACGTGTGGTTGGGAGACCGTCAAGCTAAAAATAGTAGTCATGAGTTGTGCAAACATTATACGGCACGAAAATTTTATATTTTTTATGGAAGTCATTTATGGATCTAATATTAATGACAAGCTTATGAGTGTTTGGACATGAAACAAACATGTCACCCTGGATTTTGAAGTTATTAATGAGTTGGGATATATTAAAGTTTATGAAAGAATATGTTGGACATCCCTTAATGCAATAAAGTTATTAATGTGATGTCTATCTAGATTTTCTATTTTGTAAACAAGTTTTAATAACGAATAATATTGTGTGAAAAAATTAAATATTAAAATAAATCAATAATACGCTCATACTTTACATATTACAGAATTGACAGAGTTGTAAGGACACAAATTAATTTAGACCTATTTATTTTTTCAATAAATTATTACTCATATTTATCATTATAATTTTTAATGATATATATTTATTTATATATATTATAATTCTTTAATAAGATTTTCTTATGTGTTGATCATTTTATGTTTATAATTTTAATATCAAATTAAAAGTTTTAATATCAAACACTATATATATATATATATATATATATATAAACTTTTGAAAGAAAATAAAATTACAATTGTTTCGCAAATTTTATGATAGAGAATTACTTATAATAGTTATTCACTTATAAAAAAGAATTTGCAAATTTATTAAAATAAGTAAATAATAAATAATGTTGGATATAAAACTTCATTGTAAATGATTTTAATATTCTTTTAATATTTCAATAATCACAAGTCAAAAATTATGTACTACAAATTGTATATGTTGCTCAAATTCATTTTTAGAATTATGTACCTTGATTCTAACCTTCAATATGAAATTATGTTTTTAGAATTCAATACTTAGAAATTATATACCTTGATTCTTAGATTTAATACATTTCTAATTAAAAATAATTCCTTTTTATCATTGTACATTCTAATATTTGTCAAAATCATAAATATAAACTAATTTCAAATTGCAAATTAATATTCAATTTATATTAACACATAATTAATAATACTTCTTTATATTAAACAATACATTGAAATTAACATTTTATAAAAATTATTACTATTTATTCATATTAAATATTATAGTAAAACTACATTTTTGAAAATCTATCTCGTTCATTTTCTAAAATTTTAATTAGAGAACATATAAATTAACTTAATAAATTGATCTACCGCTAATAAAATTAGCATTGATACTTTTTATTTTTTCATATTCATTTTATATAAATTCAAACAGTTGTAATGATTGTAGTATTTTTGTATTGCAAATATATAAATTCATTTCTTTTTGCTTCTTCAAATTTTATTTTTCCCACTTCATTTCAATTATTTATTTATTCAACCCACAATACTACCATCATTATGCCTATGCAAAGCCATGTTGATATCAAAAATACATTAATCATGTAGCTTTCTGAATTTCTCTTGCAAAATTGTGGGAATAAGCTTTATGAACAACTATTTGAATAGAAATAATAATAATAATAATCCATGTAATATACATTAACTAACTCTAGAAAATATTTAAAAAGGTCCATGAAATATACACTGGCTGATTGGAAAACATTGAATGAAACATTTAGTGAAATTAAATAACCAATTACAGATCTAGTGAAACTGAAATTAGTGTAGATCAATGTTCATGTGTGTGTGTGTGTGTATATATATATATATATATATATATATATATATATATATATAAGTAATTAATTCCATATTAATTCTGAAGCTTTTATAAATTCTCTTCAAAAATTATGGCAATAAGCTTTATGGCAGACATAATAATAAAAGTGCATGTAACATATATTAACTAACTCTAGAAAATATTGAACACGCCAATTTAGTCAAATTGTACAACTCAATTCAACATAAAACTGCAAAAATGTAAAATGTTATTCAGTGTTGCTTGAAGCAGAGAATTGAACATCCAAAATTTCAAGGACAAAATTATTAACAAGTCTTTGTAAATTCAAGTGGGAAGAACTATGTATATAGAAGGCTATCAAATTTTGAAGTGGAAAGAACTATGTATATAGAAGGCTACCAAATTTATGTGCAATAGAATTTGATAGCAGATAAATACATCAGCATTATGACAATTCTATGACTACCCATGACTTGATTGAGTTTATCGTGGAAAAAATCAAAATGAGGTTCATATTTCTGTCCATTTTCATAAGGCAAAATCTTCATCACCTTTCCATTTTCTAATTTGCATTGCCTTTCCATTTTCTAGAAGAAAGGTCCAAGCTGGGATTCTATTTTCGATCCTTGCAACAATTTCATCCTAACATATACAAACACACTTCATAAACAAACAATCTATTAAAGGAGTAGACAAGTTTAATACTCTAGTTGCTTTAAGGTTGTAATATGAATGATATAATTTTACATGTTTTTCACAACTAATCCACATTCACAAATTAACAATTATTCATTTTTGTTTTAGCGTTCATTGTATATTTAAAAACTAGTTCCAGTAGATGCATATATTCTTATCAAATACTTACATCTATGTATTGATAAAACAGAATAACATAAGCTTGCTCCAACTCATTCAGTGAAAGAAAGAAACCTATGCCACATAGAAAATGATAATAGTTAGTAAAACAATAACAGAGGCCTAAATCCTAGTATTTTACATAGTCACCTGGTCTTTACTAAAGAACATTCCTAAGCTTGTTCAGATTGCATTCATAACACTTTTTTCTAAGTCATTGTCTGCAACCATGGACTTCTACACTACAAAGAACAAATTGAGTATGCAACAACATATATATATATATATATTCAAGATAAAACCTAATATCAAAATTGTTACAAATGCTTTAGAATAACTAGGAGGGAGGGGGGTGAATAAATGGGGGGGTGAATCAGTTATTCAAGGTCCAGATGTCCTAATAAAACTTTTTCACTAATAATAGTGAGCCCATCCAAACTAACCATGCATCCAAGCTACTTAGTTATTTTAGCAAGTTACTGAAAAATCAACATGCAAGAATGAGACATGAAAGATCAACAAATAACACAATGATTTACGTGGAAATCCAATTTGGAAAAAATCACCAGTAACATACTACTCCTTTCTCACTCTTCTGAAGTGATGCCCTATGAAAGGCCTACCCTGTTAAAGGCTACAAACACACTGTTAAATGTGACCCTGTTAAAGGATTTCAACCACCCTATTAGAAGTAGGTCTGGTTAAAGGACTTTAGAACATTCACTTGGAATGTCACCATGTTAAAGGATTTACAACATGGTTGTTAAACCAACCTAAGTCCATAGGATTTTCCCTAACTAATACAATTGCTAGAGAGTAACAAGAAGGGCTTTTGATCTGATACAACTCACAACATAACTTGCAGATTTTAGATCTCAATTTAGCTCACAAATTTTCTTGGCCTTCAGTCTCTATAGCTCTAACAACTTGTCCTCCTTTCAAGCTTTGTCTCCTCGAGTCTCCATGCTCGGTGTGCCAATACAATCACCTCTGTGGTCACCTATTGAAGCAGAGTCTCTGCACTCTGTTCCTCCCTCTCGATGCCTTCTCCTTGACACCACACACTCTCTCCAACCACTCTTGCTTCTTGACCTATATCTCCTTAAATAGAAGTTTGGAATACTTTTCCCACTCAAATATTTTGCTCTTATTTTCAGTTTGAATGGATTATGTAAGATTCAATGAATCTACCCCTTATCTTGTTTCTTCTAAAAACATCATGTAGAATCCACCTATTTGCCCAAAAATGATTTACCTAAAATTTTGTGCCACCAACTCAACATTCTTATCTTCCATCTGGTTCACAAAATTCAAGGTAATAAACTTGTCGGCTCAGATCTGGCGAATCTTTGACTTTTCAAATAATGTAGTAGCTTAACCTTATTGAATTTCTGATGCTTGGCACATACTGTGTTACTCTGCATCAACTAAGTTTTTCAGATGCTCGACACCTATTGTGGATTCACTCAGCATCAACTAAATTTTACTGATGCTCGGCACCTATTACTAGCTTGGCACCAGAACTTGCTTGGCACCTTCTGTCTCACTGAGCACACACTAGATTTTACATTTTCTCGGCACTTACTGATAATCTGCTTGGCATGAACTAACTTGCCCAACACCCACTGATGAATTTAGTCAAGCTTTGCAGACAACTTTATTACAATTTATTCTTCTAGAGTTTCTAAGTGTAGCCAGCCTCTATATCTTCAAGTGTATTATCAATACATCATTTTATCATTGTCTTAATTGATCCTTGTACTTCATTACAAAACCATAACTCAACCTTTCCCTTAGGTTCTTTTGTTACATCTTATTGACTAAATCCTCCTCATCAATCAACTAAGTGATAATACTTGGATCTTATAAGCAATTGTCATTCTAGCAAATAGCAAGTTTGACATTACTGAAAAAATAATGATTGAAAACATTCTTTACCAACAATCTCCCTTCTTCTCAACAATCTCCCTTCTTTAATAGTGATCTTTTCAATTAGATTTCAACAATCTCCCTCTTTGGCATTGATGGCAAACCAAACTAATCAACCAAGTTACCAAAATACTAACTAGGTTAAAATAGTAAGTCAAATGCCAATAAGAAAACATTATATTCAGTAACTTTGAATTTCTTATGACTCCCTCTGAATTATGAATTCTGTAAGCAACTCCCTCTTTCAAATTATTAGGGATATCTCTTTCTACTGATGTACAATCTCCTCCTTTTTGTTCTACTCCCTCTCTGATCTGTTATCTTGATTGATTCCTATGTTTCTGCTTCATCCTCTTAGTTGTTGTTTCCTTTCTCCTTCCTTTCTGCTATTTCTCCCTCTACACATTTGATCCTATAGATTTGAGATCAGTTTATGTTATTTCTCCCTCTTTGACAACAATGCCAAAGACATATTATTTCAACATAGATTATCATGCAATTGTAGCATTTGTAGGAACTCCAGCTTCTCCCTCTGTCACCTTGCCTATGACTAATTTGGAATTTTAGTACTTTAATTACTTCAAGAAAAACTTAAAGTAAGTATCCTCTACATCACTTTATAACATTTCAACAATCAACTCATTTGATGTAGGACAGTCTTGTTATTACTTAAACAACTTTGGATAGGGGTTTCACCCCTAACTTACCTCTAAGATACTCAAATGCATCTTTAGGTAATGGTTTTGTGAAGTTGTTAGCAAATTGTTCCTTTGAGTTGACATATTCCATCTTCACTTGTTTGTCTTCCACCATTTCCCTTACATAGTGATACTTAATTGCAATGTGCTTTGTTTTGGCATGCATCACATGATTCTTTGACATGTTGATGGAACTTGTGTTATCACAATAGAGTATCATAGGTTCAGTTATTTCTTCCTTCATACCTTTCAATAGATTTTTGATTTATACAATATTGGTGCAGTTGATAGCAACAACAACATACTCAGCTTCAGCAGTGGACTGTAAGGTACAACTTTTCTTTTTACTAGTCCAAGTGACTAATCTTCTACATAAGAAGAATGTTCCTCCATTGCTCATTTTTTTGTCATCAATATTACCTCCCCAATCTACATCAATGTAGGCATTTAGCTCAAACTTTTCATCCTCTTGTAGTATAAGCTAAAGTCATTTGTTCCTTTTAGGTACCTCATTATTCTTTTTACTGCCATAAGATGATCTTCTCTTGGGTTTGTAGAAAATCTTGCCACTATTCCAACAGATAATGCAATGTTTGGTCTACTGTGTACAACATATTGCAACTTTTCAATCATTGATTTGTACTTTGTCTAATTTACTTTAACTGACTTATCATTCTTGGATAACTTATGTCCTATTACCATTGGTGTACTGATTGGTTTTGAATCCTCTAAGCCAAATGTTTTGAGTATCTCCTTGATATATTTTGATTGAGTCACAAATGTGCCATGTTTCAGTTGATGTACTTGCAATCCAACAAAGAATTTGATTTCCCCAAACATTGACATCTCAAATTCACGTTTCATCTAATAGTGCATCTTTTCCTCCAAATATTATATCATCAACAAAAATTTCAAATATCAAAATGTCTTTACCTTTTTCTACCTTGATATACAAGTTGTTGTTGTCATTTGTTTTCTCAAATCCTATCTTCACTAGATACTTGTGTAGTCTCTCATATGATGCTCTAGGCACTTGTTTCAAACCATAAAGTGCTTTATGCAATTTGCAAACCATATCTTTGTTTTTATCATCAACAAATCCCTCTGGTTGTTCTATGTAGACTTCCTCTTCTGGTATACCATTTAGAAAAGTAGACTTTACATCCATTTGGTAGACTTTAAAACCTTTGTGAGTAACATATGCAAGTAGAGTTTTTACTCCTTCCATCCTTGCAATAGGGGCAAATGTTTCCCCATAGTCCAGTCCTTCTTCTTGTGCATAACCTTTACAAACTAGTCTTGCCTTGTTTCTTGTGATCTCACCATTCTCATCTAGCTTGTTCCTAAACACCCACTTGGTACCAATCACATTCTTATCAGTTGGTCTTGGAACTAAAGTTCAAGTTTTGTTCTTCTCTATCTGCTCAATTTCTTCTTCCATGGCTTTACACCAGTCATCATCTTGTAGTGCATCTTTCACTATTTTGGGTTCAATCTTGCTTAGAAAATATAATTCATTTCTTAGTCTTTTCCTTGTCATTGGTCTGGCTTCCTTGTCACCAATGATTTGTTCAGTAGGGTGATGTCTTCTCACATACTTGGATAGCCTTGATTTTGTCCTTGTTTCCATGTTTGGTCTTTTAGTTTCAGAGTCACTATGCACATCTCTTTCAGGTAGCTCAGCATCTCTTTCATGTGTACTGATTTCAGAATCAGAATGTGTATTTTCTTGATTCTGCAACTCGACATTCACTGGTTGTGACTCAATTGATACTGAAACTTGTTGTTGATTCCCAACTTGATTGGCAGCTTCTTCTCTAGCAGGCATTCCTTCATAGAAGTATACAAAGGGTCTATACTCTTCTGATTTCTTGATGGATTCATCAATTTGAACTTTTGTATGCTCATCAAACTTTACATTTGCACTCTCCACAATTTTTTTAGTGTTAGCATTTAAACACTTATATGCTTTACTTCTAGTGGAGTATTCAAGGAATATGCCCTCATCACTTTTTGCATCAAACTTGTCATTTCTAGAATCTTTAAGAATATAGCATTTACAACCAAACACTTTGAATTGTATTACATTGGATGAGTGATCATGCCATAATTTAAAAGGTGTTGCATTTATACCTTTCTTAATTTGTACTTGATTTAGGGTGTAGACAATTGTACTTATAGCTTCTCTATAGTACTTTAGAGAAACGTTCTTCTCCATCATTAATGTTCTAGCACAGTCAATCACTGATCTATTCCTTCTCTCTACAATTCCATTCTGTGGGGGAGTTCTTGGTGCTGATGTTTGTCTCTTGATTTAGGAAGAAGTGGAGACACTATCTTCTTCCTAAGGAGTTTGTTTTGTATACTAATCATCAAGCTTTGCAATATTTGAATAGTCAAGGAAAATTAAACCAAAGGCATTTGAAGTGGGTTGATTTTTTGTAGAGTTATACATTTTTTTTGAAACATAGGAGTGGGAAGTCTAATCGAGTTGCAGATGCTCTTAGTAGAAGACAACTTTTGGTAACATAGATGTAGATAGAGATGGTTGGTTTCAAGGCTCTTAGTACTTATCCAGATGATCTTGATTTTGGTGAAGCGTTGAAGGCTTGTACAAAATTTGTTACACTTGACATGACAAATTGGTTGGATTTCATGATCCAAGATAGTATGTTGTTCAAAGGAAGCCAGTTGTGCATTCCAAGAAGTTCAATGAGGGAGAATATCATTAAGGAGAAGCATAGTGGAGGATTGGTTGGACATTTTGGCAGAGATAAAACCATAGCTTTGGTTGCTAAGGATTATTACTTGCCACAGTTGCAACAAGATGTGAAGAAATTTGTGCAAAGTTGCAAAGTATTTCAGATGGCGAAAGGAGTGAAGCAAAACACAGGGTTGTATCAACCATTACCTATACCAAAGAAGCCATGGGAGGACGTCAACATGGATTTTGTTCTTGGGTTACCAAGGACTCATTGTGGGTATGATTCTATTTTTGTGGTGCTTGACAGGTTTTCAAAGATGTTACATTTTATTCCTTGCAAGAAGACTCTAGTAACATTATTAATGTGGTAGAATTATTTTTCAAGGAAGTGGTGAGACTACATGGTCTGCCGAAGAGTATAGTTTTAAATCGAGATACCAAATTTGTTGGGTATTTATGGCATACATTATGGAATAATTTGAATACAGATTTGAAGTTCAGTTCATCACATCATCCAAAGATTGATGGACAAACAGAAGTTGTGAATCACAATTTGGGAAACTTGCTAAGATGTTTGGTTGGAGACAAGCCAAAAGGTTGGGATCTGATTTTACCATAGGAAGAACTTGCATATAATAATTATGTAAATAAGAGTACTGGTAAATCACCATTCCAGATTGTATATGGGAGTAGTCCCAAAAATGCTTCTGAATTGCTATAGTTGGATAAAGGAGAGATAAGTAGTGCTGAAGTAGAAGAATTTGTTGAACATTTGAAGAACATCCATGAGGAGGTGAGAAAACACATCATAAAGATGAATATACAATACAAGGTTAAGGTAGATGTGAAAAGGAGGTATAAGGAATGTTAGGTTGGAGATGAAGTCATGGTTCATTTGAGAAAGGAGTGTTTTCTAGTGGGTACCTATAATAAGCTGAAGATGAAGAAGTTTGGACCATGCAAGATAGTGAAAAGGCATGATTATGGAAATGCTTATGAAGTGGATTTTCCTGCTAAATTGAATACTTCACCAGTATTTAATATTTCATATTTGACAGATTATTATGAAGGAGGTGATGGAGATAAAGTTGCAAAAGCGCAGTGGAGTATTCCAACAACTAGTTCGGCTATAAAGGAGATCAAGGAGATATTGGACAGTTGTATTGGAAAAAGTACAAGGAACATAATTTATGAGGAATACCTAGTCAAATGGAAAGGGAGACCACTAGAGGATTCATCATGGTTAGCAAGGGAGGAGGTTAATTGTCTTAGTTTTCCTCTGAACACTGGAGATGTGATGGAGTCACTTCTCAAACTACCCTGGGTGTCTGATGTAAGAGCATCCTGGGTGTAAGAGCAATCTCACATCACCCAAAAATATTTTATTTTCAATCTTTTCTATTTTAATAAGGACTAGTAGACAAGGTAGTTACTATTTATGGGAGCTTTCTATTTTTAATAATTTTTCATATGAGCTTGGGATGTTCTCATTTTCTACATGAAGGTTTATTTTAGAGTTATAAGCCTACCATAAAAATTTCATTACTCTAGCTTAAGTATCAGAGAAGTTATTGCGAATTTTCGGTGGAAACATTTACAAAAAAATCTTCAGGCTCACCATTGGAGGCCTTAGAGTGCCCAGATGAGGTCTGAAAACTTGATAGAAGGGTGTTTGCACCATTCCAAGCTTGTAGATCAAGAGCTATCATTTTCAAAAACTGTTATAATAGCCAATCAGAGCAATGGTTTGAGAGTTATGGCCTTCCAAAGTTGGACTACCTGAAATATCTAAAATAATTGTCAAAGATGTATTTAGCTGACTTTATATGTATTGTTAGGGTTTATCGTCCCTAGGTATTAGGCTTCATTGTCTAGAACCTTCTTAGGTGGCATACGATTGCCTATTTAAGAAAGGCCTAAACATTGTCTAGAACAACTCTAGGTGATAGTTTGCAGCTTGTCTTACAAATTATTGTAATGAAGGTACCCATGTGGGTTAGCATATTGTACTTGTGAATTCTGTAATTTTGCATTTGTGGTGCAAATAAGAAGTCCATATTTTGTTATTGCATTTATTGTTACTTCTTTGTTTTCTATTATGGTTTATGGTATTAAGGGGAGCACACTTTATCATTATGCCTATGGATTGTTGTCATGTTCTTTTAGAAATACCTTGGTTGTATGATAGCCAAGATTTGCATGATGGTAGATTGAATCAATATACTATTTGTGTGAATGGGAAGAGACAAGTCTTATTACCTTTTATAGAGAAACTTGAGGAAAATCATTATACCATAGTTAAGGTCTTCTTGGTTGAAGGAAATTAGTTTGTGAAGGACATGAAGAAACAAAATGTTTGCTTTGCTTTGATCCCTAGGAAGATAGAGAAACAAGATGAACTTGAGCATGTACCTGAGGTTAGATATTTGTTAATAGAATTTTAAGATATTTTTTAGACAATGTACTTGATGGATTACCTCATGTAAGAAGTATTAGTCATTGCATGGACTTAATACCACAAGCTAGTTTTCCTCATAAAGAACCACATGCATTAACACCTATAGACAATGAAGAGTCAAATAAACAAGTACAAAAAATTGTTGAGAAAGGTTGAGTCCTTGTACAACACTTTCTATATTGACACCTAAAAAGAATGGAGAATGGAGAATGTGCACTAATTGTAGAGCTATAAACAACATAAAAGTTAAGTATATGTTTCCTTCTCCTAAGATCGATGAAATTATGGATTTTTTGAGTGAGGAAAAATACTTTACTAAAATTGATTTGAAAAGTATATATCATCATATTAGAATAAGAGAAGGGGGTGAATGGAAGACTTCTTTTAGGACTAATGAGGTTTCGTATAAGTGGTTGGTTATGTCTTTTAGTTTAACTAATGCACCAAGCACTTTCATGAGATTGATGAAAGAGGCATTGAAGAAATTATTGGGTAAAATTGTGAATGTGTATCTTGATAACATATTGATATAGAGTAAGACCAAGCAAGAACACCTAATACATATCAAACAACTATTGTAAAGGCTAAAATGAACTTGAAGAAATATTCTTTCATGAAAGAGGATAGTGTATACCTTGGCTTTGTAATCTCTTCTAATGGACTAAAGATGGATCCTAAAAAGGTAAAATCTATACATGAATAACCTACACCAAAGAATGTTGGAGAAGTTAGATAATTTCATGGATTGGAAAGTTTCTATGTGAAGTTTATTAGAAATTTTAGTTCAATAAGTAATGCTATGACAGAGACAATGAGATGTGACAAAAATGAGTTTAGATGGACACATGGAGTAAACAAAAGTTGAGACATTGAAGAAAAAGGTAGAAGAATTGTATGTTCTTGGTTTAATTGATTTTACTAAAATTTTCCAAGTTGATTGTAATTCTTGTGGTAGCAATTGGAGTTGTTTTGAGTCAAGAAGGTAAGCCTTTAGATTTCTATAGTGAAAATTTGAATTATGCTAAGAAGAAATATTTAGACTATGATCAAAAGTTATTTGCAATTTTTCATTATTTGAAGAAATGGAGATAGTACTTGATTCCTAGAGAGTTTGTGTTGTACACTAATCATAAAGATTTATAGTACTTGGAAAGTTAGAAATAGTTGAATAACAGGCACATGAAATGGGTTGAGTACATGCAAATATTATCTTTTGTGTTGAAACATAGAAGTAGATAGTCAAATAAAGAAGTCGATGCATTGAGAAGAAGAGGAAGGTTGTTAACATAGATGAGGGTTGTGTTGGAAATATAAGAGGAGTAATTGAGAGGGGAGGGGTGAATCAACTACTACTAAAACAATTCCAAATCCCTTAGATGTCAATACAAAAACTTCCTTGAAACTCATAGCTTGGTTAGAACTAGATATTTAGTATAACTTGATTAACAAAGAAATTTAATATATTAATGTGAATTAAACTTTAGTAACTTAGTTGTAGAAAGATAAAGCAATTAAAAATAACATGAACACATAATACACCAAGGTTTAACGTGAAAACCCAATTTGGGAAGATCACCAATGCAACTAGTTACAACTTTTCACTCTTCTGAAGTGAGCCATGTGAGGAGCCAACCCTATTAAAGGTTACAAAGCACACTATTAGGTGTGACCCTATTAAAGGATTTAAATCACCCTGTTAGGAGTGGTCTTGTTAGAGGTCTTAAGACACTTTGATCTAGAAATGCCACCTGGTTAAAGGGTTTACAAAATGACTGTTAAGTCAACTCTATTAAGAGATTTCTTCACTACTACAATTGTTAGAGAGTAACAATGATTGATCTTATTTATGAAGAAATTGGATAACAGATTCAAATTATTGTTCTGGTTTATCCTCTAGATCCTTCCTGATCAAAATATACTTTGAAGCTCCTTGGATATTCTTCCCTTAATCAGATATCCTTCTCTATTCATATCTTATCTTCTTCAACTCTTACATTATTCAATCCACAACTTGACCTTTCATATATATGAAATACAATGCCAAGTCGACTTGAATATCCTTACAAATAAATAATTAACATCCATTAATCATCTTGCATAAAAAAATAAAGAAAGAAAATAATTTTGATGTAGGTCATCTTGAACTGAAACTAAGTCACTTGGTTACCACTGAGTTCCTTGGTAACCAACCTCACTCGATTTACACTGAACTTATAACTCGGTTACAACTGAACTCCTTTGGTGACTGACTTAGCTTAGCTTCAACCAGATCACTAAACTTGTCTTTTGTTGGCTGATATAGGAGTCTTCTGAGCTCAGTTCCAACTAGCAGTGCTCGATTAGAGTATAACATTTGTGTAACATCAATGACAATATACAATTGAATATTTTTTATCAACAGGTTGAAGTACTTGGATTTGATAATTTGAAGAACTTGTATGAAATTGACCCAATTTTTTTAGAACCTTGAAAGGTTTTTAAGAATCACATAATAGAAATGGATTGACTATTTTATTCAAGAGGATTTAATATTTAAGGGAGTTCAGTTGTGCATACCAAGATAATCTATGAGGGATAACATCATCAAGGAAAAACATAGTGGTGGACTTGCAAGATATTTTGGGATTGATAAAATAGTGAAGTTGATTTTTGAAAGATAATTTTGGCCACAGTTGTATAAGGATGTTTAGAAGACAATGAAAAGTTATAGATTTTTTCAAGTAGCTAAGGGAACTAGCCAAATATGAGTTTGTATACAACTTTACTCATTTCTAGAAAACCTTGGGAAGACATCAGTATGGATTTTGTTCCTAGATTACCTAAAACTCAAAGAGGTAATCATTCTAATTTTTTGTTAGTTGATAGATTTTCTGAAAGGACACATTTCATACCTTTTAGAAGACATTAGATGCAATACACATAGCAAATATATTTTTTAGAGAAATTGTGAGATTACATCATGGATTACCAAATATTATTATTTTAAATAGAGATACTAAGTTTGTTGTTTACTTTTGGAAGACCCTTTGGAAGAAGTTGAATACCCAGCTTAAGTTTAGTCTACATTTCATCCACAAACGGATGGATGAACTGAAGGTGTGAACATAAGTTTGGATAACTTGTTAAGATGTTTGATTGGAGATAAACCTACTAACCATAATTTAATTTTGGCACAAGAAGATTTTTCATATAACAATTCGGTGAATAGAAGTACTAAGAGGACACCTTTTGAGATAGTACATGATATGGATCCTAGAGGGACTATTGAGTTGAGGAACTTGGATGTTGAAATGAAGAGAAGTGTTGAAGAGGAAGAATTTGTAAAACTTATGAAGAATATGCATGAAGAAGTGAAAAGTAATAATAGTAATTAGGAATATAAAGAAAGAGCGGATAAGAAGAGAAGACATAAAACTTATGAGGTTGGAGATGAAGTAATGGTACACCTAAAGAAAAATAGATTTCTAGTTGGGACATATAACAAGATGAAGATGAGGAAGTTTGGGCCTTGTAAGATCTTGAGGAAATGTGATAGTGGAAACACTTTTGAAGTTGAATTACTTGAAGGCATGGATATTTCACCTATATTTAATTTATTTTAGATATGAGTATTTTGAATCTGATGAAGAAGTAGAAGATAAAACAGATTATCTTAAGAAGAAGATAGAGGGAATTGAATGAATCTTGGATACCAAAGTAATTAAGTACCAGAGGAAAAGACTACAAGGAATACTTAGTTCAATGGCTCAATAAACCATTTGAAGACAATTATTATATCCCTAGATGAGTTGGATCTTTATGTTCTTCTCAAAATATCAAGGGTTCCTAATGTGGACATCAGTCTTTATTTACCCTAGGAGTTTGATGTAGGAGCATCTTGGGTTCTTTGGTAATCTTGCATCAACCAGAAATATTTCTTGTTTTCTGTACATGTTTGTTGTTTTGGGAACAATCCTTTCTATTTGAGTTTTTTTTTTTTTCCTATGCAGTTGGATTCTTAATGAGGACCTAACATGGATCATCTTCCTATGCTCACAAAACTTCATTTCATCTTGCCAAAAAGTTATCCTATCTCTTTGCTCGAAGCATATTCATTTTTTGGCATGTCAAGTAATGTGTGATTATTTGCTTCAATGAGTACTTTTTTTATGTCTTTCTATGGCCTTGGAGATCTCTTCTTGGATCACATGTAGACCTATTTTTCTTCCTGCAGATGTTAGTTTGTCTAATTATGTGGTCATTGATTTCCCTTTGGGGAAGGACCTATATTTTGCAATAAATGCACCTATCAAGATGACCTGAGGTGTTGATAGCTACATATTCTGAGACCTAAGATTAGATTCAGTAGTGATCAGGATAGTAAAAGAAAGATAACACAATCTTGACTCTGTAAGCCAAAGCTCTTAAGCTTGTTGATTGTATTTTAGTTGTATATGCCTGCAACAAGGTAGGCCTTATGTCTGACACATTATAAAGAGATTATCTGCATTGGAAACAATATAAAGTGTTTTTTCTTCCATGTTTGTGTTGGCTTCCATGTAGCAGGGTGGTTGGTGAGTGTTTCTTGTTCACTTTACCCATCCTACCTTGCATTAGTTCAAGATAAGAGCACTTGATATTTGACTTTGAGGTACAATACAAAGGGTGAATTTAAGATTGCACCCCTTAGTCCTTGACTCTGTGGTATGATATAAGGGATGAGATTTGAATCACACCCCTTGACCATTAACTCTTGACAAAAGAGATATTAATATAGACACATACTTTGGTACTGAACAATAAAATGAACTCATAGATGATATGCAAACTAGTAGAGAAGCTATAATTTTTTCACACTATAAAGTGATCTTGATGAGGTTCATGAATTGTTCAATTATTGGACAAGGTTAGGATTACACCGCTCAATCATTGACTATGAGGTACGACATAAGGGATGAGATAAGAATTACAACCCTTGATGGACAACTTTGAGGTATGATATAAGGGACAATTAGAGCCCTTAGTCTTTGACTCTTAGGTACAATATATGCGATGAATTCAGGATTGGATGCCTGTTCAAATGATATCAAAAATGATGCCAAATCTTACTCCTCGATTTTTGAGGAATGAGGTCAAGATTGTACCCTTTAACCTTTGACTCTTACTCTTGTTACAAGATAGAGTTGTCGTTGCACCAAAAGATTGACTTGTCAATGCTCGATACAACCACTAGACTTATAGAACACAGGAGGTGGTTAAGCCATGTCATGAATCCCAAAGGGGAACATTGGCAGCTAGTCCAACAATCCACCCCTTAGTGTTACCCAAGGAGATTCAAACCTGTGACCAAGCTCTAATACCACTTGTTATAAGCTAGTGTTGTCATTGCACCAAAAGATCAATCTGTCAATGCCCGATACAACCACTCTAGACTTATTGAACACATGAGGTGGTTAAGCCATGTCATGAATCCCGAAGGGGAACATCAACTCTCCTATCCAATGACAAAATTAACTTGTAGATGATATAAAAAATTATAAGAAAAAAGCTATCAACTCTCCATTCTTGATATTGATGTATGATATAAGAAATGAGGTCAAAATGTTACTTCTCCATTCTTAAAATTGAGGTCACGAATGTACCGCCTTAATCCTTGACTTGGGCTCCTTCCTATCCAACAACAAAATTAACTTGGTCATTCACTTTGAGGTATGATATAATGGATGAGGTTAGGAAAAGAGCCCTTGATATTTGACTTTGAGGTTGATGCAAGGGACGACATCAAGATTGCACCCCTTAGTCCTTGAATTTGAGGTGATATAAGGGATGAGATTTGAATTGTACCCCTCAAACATCGACTCTTGATAGAAGAGATATTAATATAGATACATCCATGTTGGAAATTTGACTAACGGTAGTTGATAGGTGTTGTCATTAATGACAACATAATGCAATGTAAAGGTTGCCAAAGACAAAAGTTATGTTTAGTATGAAGTTACGTAGAAAATTGTTGAAGTATGAAGCAAGAATACATGGCACAATCATGTTGATTTGTTTAGGGAGCTTTATAGAAGGCAGATGTAAGTATGCAGGCTTAGAGGTAGATAGTTTGGACATCTTAGAAGATGCATGCAAGGTTGCTAAACTTTATGTTGAGTTTTAAATATGTTTTGATAAGTTTTCTAGAGGGAGGTTTGTTATTGTGGGAATTTAGCAGCTAGTAGAAACTGGCATATTGGTCAATGAATTGTTTTGACTTGTCAAAACAAGAACTTGATAAGGTAGGGATGACATCCTAGATGATAACCTTAACATGGTAGAATCTAATATCAAGTTTTGGTAACATGTGAAGAAGAATAAGGCTGGTAGATCAAAGTTTTTAGTATAAAGGAAGAACTTTTTTATTTAGCAAGTATGCAATTAAATTATAATGATATAATTGTTATGTGGGCACTTAGATGGTATTGCATAGATGCAAAGTTAATGATTAGAACAAAACAGACAATTGTATGAATGTTTTGAAGCAAAGAACTACAAGGACTAATTAGATATTGAAGATATCAACACAAACAAGGTTTTTGTATCTATCTATATAACTTATGCTTGATTGGGCAATGAGCTTGACTTGTATTTTGTATTGTACTCACAACTCGCAATAGGGTTGTCGCTTCTAACAAAGCCTAGTCCTTTAACAAGGACATATACATTATATGCATGTAATAGACTCCTAACGGGCTCAATATCTTTCACATTATACTTTTGATTAGTGGATCATTTTGTAAGTACTATCCCCACCAAGGTTTCCATAGTTAACAAAATATGGTGTTATTAGTTTCTTTATGTTGTGCATGATTTTACTTTTTAGTTTACCCATATATGCAAGTTGAAGGTTTGTAAATGATATCTATAAATGGGCATAGAGTTGGGCACATAGTTCTTCAATTATTGGATTAGGTTAGGATCACATTGCTCAAACATTGACTATGAGGTATGATATAGGGATGAGATTAGAATTACACCCCTTGATTAGTGACTTTGAGGTATGATATAAAGGATGAGCTCATGATTAGAGCCCTTAGCGTTTGACTCTGAGGTATGATATAAGCAATGTCTTCACAATTGAACCTCTCCATTCTTGACTGTGACGTATGATATAAGAAATGAAGTTAGAATGTTACTTCTTGGTCCATTAAGAACGAGGTAAGAATATTACTCCTCGATTTTTGAAGAGTGAGGCCAAGATTGTACCCTTAATCTTTGACACTTACCCTCTTATCCAACAACAATATTAACCTGTACATGAAATAAAATATTATGGAGAAAGAAGCCATCGGCTATCCATTCTCGACGCTGATGTATGATATAAGGTCAAAATGTTACTTCTCCATCCTTCAAAATTGGAGTCAAGATTGTACCCTTAATCCTTGACTCGGGCTCCTTCCTATCCAAGAGCAAAATTAACTTGTATCCATACGACCTAAGATATCATAGGGAAGAAGTCATCAGCTCTGCTTTGTTGATCAAATTGATCCCGAGGAGCCGTCCAATTAGCCGAGTGACGTGAGTGTAGTATTGTTAGAGCCTTGTAAGGAAATTAAAAGCGAAGTGTTGAGATGTTAAAAAGGTGCTGTCACGTAGAGAGAGCTCGCTCATGCATGCAAGTTTTGTCCGCTGGGAGTGAAAGCCCATTCCACACTGGTTATTAGCGTTTGACGAGGAGGGCGGCTGAGGGAAAATTAAGTTCAACAACTGTATATCTACCTCATTTATATGGCGAACGTTGCCCTTTAATGACATCGCCCAGGCCTCGCTTAAAAGTTGGTGGCCTGCTTTGATGAGTCCAACAAGCAAAACAAGATGGCTTATTTCCATTTAAAACCTTCACCCGGATTACGTCTACGCCAAGTAGATAACAGCGGATCAGCAACCTCATTTCACATTAATGCCAGAGATTTCCATTCGTATCGCGTTGTTTCTTGTCCAAGTCGGAATTTCGGGCTCGACCCGGTTTATAGTTAGAGTTAGTGTAACTCAGTAGTTAAGATCCCAACTACCCACTTCTATAAATCCATCGCCTCCATTAAAGAAGCTCCATGAATCTGACCTCAGAACAGAGCAAAACATAGCAAAACAGAGCAAACACACGGGATTTTGGAGCAAAATAGGGGATTCTTTTTTGGGTGTTTTGCTATGGAGGAAAGCAAGGAGAGGATTGAAATGGGCGATGGGAAACGGGAGCGCCTGACGGCAGAAGTCGCCATTAAAGAGTCCGAGAAGGTGGGGAGAATCAGCCCGATTCAGATAAAGATTACTCAGAAGCTCCCGGACTTCTTACAGTCTGTGAAATTGAAATATGTCAAGTTGGGCTACCAGCAGCTCATGAAGCACGCCATGTATGTTCTTTCTACGCCTCTTCTGCTCTTGGCCGCTGCGGAGATGGGGAGATTGGGCGTGGAGGACGTATGGCGGGTGTGGGAGCAGCTGCAGTACAATTTCCTGTCCGTGACGGTCTGTACCGCGGTGTTCGTGTTCGTCGTCACGGTCTACTTCATGACCCGTCCCAGAGCAATCTATCTCCGTGATTTCGCATGCTACAAGCCTGAAGATGCCCGGAAATGCACAATGCAGCGGTTTTTCGACTGCACGGAGCACGCGAATGCGTTCACGGAGAGCACAATCGAGTTCCAGAAGCGGGTTTCCGAGCGGTCTGGATTGGGCGACGAGACATATCTTCCCGCCGGAGTGTTGTCAAAACCGCCCAATCTGTGCATGGCGGAAGCGAGGCTCGAAGCGGAGGCGGTGATGTTTGGTGCTCTGGATGAGTTGTTCGAGAAAACGGGCGTGAATCCCAAAGACGTCGGGATTCTGATCGTGAATTGCAGCCTGTTCAATCCGACCCCTTCTCTGTCCGCCATGATCGTCAATCACTACAAGATGAGGGGGGACATTAGAAGCTTCAATTTGGGGGGCATGGGCTGCAGCGCGGGAATGATTTCAATCGCTCTTGCCAAAGATCTTCTTCAAGCGAATCCCAATTCCCTCGCCGTGGTCGTTTCAATGGAGAATATTACCTTGAATTGGTACTTCGGCAACGACAAATCCATGCTGCTCTGCAATTGCATTTTCAGAATGGGCGGAGCCGCGATTCTTCTGAGCAACAGACGGCGGGATCGGAGAATCGCAAAGTATGAACTTGTTCATACGGTTCGAACACACAAAGGGGCCGACGACAAGAGTTACAATTGTGTTTTCCAGCGTGAAGATGAGACGGGGAGCGTTGGAGTTTCTCTGGCGAGAGAATTAATGGCGGTCGCAGGGGATGCATTGAAAACCAACATAACTACATTGGGTCCCCTGGTTTTGCCCCTCTCCGAGCAGCTTCTATTTCTGGGGACATTGATTGCAAGGAAGGTTTTCCAAATGAAGAAGGTTAAGCCTTACATACCCGATTTCAAGCTCGCATTTGAGCATTTTTGTATTCATGCTGGCGGGCGGGCTGTTCTTGATGAGTTGCAGAAGAATTTGGAGCTTTCCACCTGGCATATGGAGCCTTCGAGGATGACTCTTCATCGGTGGGGGAATACCTCCAGTAGTTCTTTGTGGTATGAGCTTGCTTATACTGAGGCCAAGGGAAGGGTGAGGAAAGGAGATCGGCTATGGCAGATTGCTTTTGGGTCTGGTTTTAAGTGTAACAGCGCGGTTTGGAAGGCTCTCAGACAGGTTCCTGCTAAATCGGCGAAGAATCCATGGTTTGATTGTATTGACAGGTATCCTGTTAAGGTCCCAATGTATTCCTGATTGATGGATATGGATCCCTGGATTCCACGCCTTTGCTGCTGCCGCTGATGATGATCAGTCAGCCATTAATGCGCTCTGGGCTCTGTGCTCTGTGCCTTTGACTTCACTCTTCTTTTCCTGTTTGTTTGATCTTGTTGTGAACATCATTAAAACCTCTTTCATAACACTGTTTTCATTTCGATGTCCTCAATATATATTGTGATCTTTGGTTTCAAGGTTTCAATGTTCAAATGATGAATTCCCCGTCTTAATTTGTCATTACTGCGCTCTGAAATTTGTTCTCTGCTCCTTCTTTTAATTCGAAATAAACTATTGATGAATTCCCCGCGTTTACCTTTGTTGCTGCTTAATCAGTCATTACTGAGCTCTGAACTTTGTGCTCTGCGTTTTTTATTATTTCGCTCCGATTCCTATGGTCTTGTGGATATATTAAAATCTTTCATTTCAAGTCTTCATTAGTCTTTGTACTCTTTTGTTTCATTTCCTTGTTTAGTTGAATTCTTGAACTCTAATCTTTAGATTGTTTATTGTTTGTCAACAGCATTAAGATCTCCATCCCTTAAACTGTTTGATCTCATATACCTCATTAAATTCTTTTCTTTTCTTCTTTCTATACATTTTTTGAGATAAAGGTTTGGTACTATGGGAAAAGATCGAGCAGCCTGATATCGTTATAGATACTTTAAATTATTGGTTTCAATAAGTTTCCAAAAATGATAACACGTACTAATAACCGATCACACATTTACTAATAGTTTATCATTTTTAACTTTCTTGGTTGCTGAATGGTCCATTTGTGCCAAAATTAATTTTTTTCTCCTAGCGACGGACTATTGGGGGTGAACATAAGAGGCATCAAGGGAATGTTTTGAAATGACACTTTTCAACCACTTCACACCCCAGGGCCTCTAAAGAGAGCTCCATAATTGCAGAGACACCTAACCTTACGTGAATGACTACTAGATCTCTTCCCCTAATCTCTAGTTTCATTTTCTTATTGAATTCTTGAACTCTCTTTTAGTCACCCTTTTTAATTATTTATGGTTGTCAGTATCATTAAGATTGTCATCCTTCGAAGTATTCTATCTGATAGACCTCATTAAAATCTTTCCTTTTCTTCTTTCTATGCATTCTTCAATATAAAAAGTTTGGTACTACTCATAAACTTATCCAATTAATAACTAGGTCCAATTAATAACTAGGTCATATCTCAATTTACTAGTACATTTCTTTAAATGTGGGCTAAAGATTGATCTAACGGTCACCATTAAATACATGTCATACATGTCAATTAGACAATTTGGTTGATAAACTCCATTAAAATTTCTGATTTTACCTATAGTTTTTTTCTACCGAGATGTACCCTTTCATCGTTGTTATTAAGCTTACCGACAGGTGTATGTAATCTAAAGAGGTCCTATGTTTTGGGCAATTGCTTGTAAAAGAATATGTCGATTATAATGCATTAAAAAAAGAGTGAAATGAGAGAAATTGAGGGGCTGTGGTTGTGTACGGAAGTATGATGACGACGAACGATGACTTTTTTTGCTTTTTTATTGATTTATTTTGCGATGTTCTGGCGAAAGAGGAACAAGTCAAAGAGCTATTTAATGTGTAAGTTGTTCCGGATTGTTCAATGAATATATAGGTAGACAAGTTATCAATACTCTGGTACATAGGTGGACAGGTTATCAATATTCTGGTCAAAAAGTGTACATGTATATTTGCAATTTTTTATTTTTTAATTCATCTGGTAAATTTTATATGTATACTTTGCTGTTTTAATTTATATATATATAACATATCAATATTATTGTCAACCACTATAAGATACATGTTTTTTTATTTAAGTATTTATTTAAATGATTACATAACGCATATATAACTTGATTTTAGTTGTTTAAATTATAAATGTATATATAAGATATATATTTTTAATTTAAGTATTTAATTAAATTATTAGATAGCATATATATAACTTGTTTTTTAGTTGTTTAAATTATAAATGTATATATGTATGGTAGATAAGTTATTTATATTTTTCATATTTTGATAATTGCTAGAGATTTCAATAATTATAAGAGTTATGTTTTTGTGATTGTGCGCAAGATTGTAATATCTTTATTAACCAATTTAAGAGGATAACTCTACAAAGTAAGAAAATACGTTTTTTTTAAAAATAATTATTTTGAACAATGATTATAGTTAATAATGACAATTTAATTTGTATAACATGTTAATTTAATCAAGTTGACACATCATACAAGTTAAATATAATTAGATAATTAGGTTCTCTTAGGTTCTTATTTGTTGGAAATATAGGAGTAACTGAGTTGGGGGGGGGGAGGCGGGTTGAATCAGTTACCACTAAAATATTTCCCAGATCCCTTGGATGTCAACAATAAAAATTAGACTGATAAAACTGATTACTGTTGAAGCTCGGTAAACAAACAGAAATTGTTGTAACTCGGTAATTGTGGAGTGTGTGTTACTTTAGCAGATATAATACTGTCAGTAATTATCTTGCAAACATAAGAGAAACAACATGAACACAAGAGACACTAGAATTTAACACGGAAACCCAATATGGGAAAAACCACCAATGTAACTAGTTACTGTTTTTCACTCTTCTGAAGTGAGCCCTATTAGGAGCCAACTTAGTTAAAGGTTACAAAACACACTGTTGGGTGTGACTTTGTTAGATGATTTAATCATCCTGTTAGGAGTGACCTTATGAGAGGTCTTAAAACAATTCAATAGAATTGCCACCTTGTTAGAGGATCTACAACTAGCTGTTAAACCAAATCTGTTAAGAGATTTCAGATCACTGCTACAATGGTTAGAGAGTAACAATGAAATGACCTGATTATGATGCAACTGAATTGTTGAATCCAGATCTCTGTTCTACTTAAACTTGATCCTTCCTGATCGAATATTAATTTTTTGCTCCACATGGATATCTGCTTATCCTTCAAGTTTGCTTCCACTCTTTTTCCTTTCAATTCAATCAACACACTTGCATACACACTTGAAAATCACAACTTGAACATTATTTATATCATTCAGATTATCAAGTCGGCTCAATACAAATTAGAGTGACCAATATTCATTACCATAGTCGACTAGAAAAAACACTTAAAATAATTAAGCTTCATATGCCAAGACAACAAAATCCTTCATTAGCTGACCCTGCTCGGTAAACACTGGTTCTGAGACAATTCCCTGTGTTAACCAACAGAGGCTTGATTAACATTGCAAACTTGCAAAAATCCTTTGGTAACCGAGTGAACTCGGTTAGAACTAACTCTATCCAACTTTTTCTTCGTTAACCAAGTGAGCTTGGTTAACACTCCTTTTTGCCAAAATTTCCCTCAATGCTCGAGTTAGCTTAGTAGACACTGTCTTCGTAGAATAAACTCAGAAACACTTGGTAGACAAGAAAAACTCTCTTGCTGACCAACTGAGCTCAGTAAACACTAACTATCAACTGATATGACATTTGTGTAACATCAAAGATAACATACAATTAAAAATTGTATCCAATAATCTGCCTCTTTGGCATTGATGGCAACACAACATATCATAGCACAATGAAATTTGAGAACAAGACTTTCTCTGACAGAAAGTTTCTCCCTCTTAGATTTTACACTGAAAACTTCTCCTTCATGCAGTAATCTCCTTCTGTGAAGGAATTGCATAACTTCTCCCTCTTCGAATGACAAAAACAAATTTCAAAAATATATGACAATAAACTTCTCCCTCTTTGACAACACATGCCAAAGACAACACATACCAAATTAGTATCAATGTACCTTGAGTACTGATTCATATGCAATATTCTCTTGATTATTGTCATGCCCAAACTATGAGGGCAAAAACACACAAATCTTTTTTTTTTTTTTTAAATTAATAATTAAAAATGCTCTAAGTTGATCTGGTTAAATACACAGTTAAAGGTTCTCTACATTTCATCTTAAGGTTATAATTCTTGTGGAGGGATACATCGTTAAATTTTGAACTCTCGTTATTAAGCTGATCTCGACATTTGTTACATTACTACATAATTATACTTAATCTAAATTGCTTTAATTATGATCTAATTTTAAGAATTACTAACCAATTCTCGATTAAAGCTAACAAAATTACATTTAATTAAATATTTAGAACACTAACTAAAACATAAACTAACTTTACAAAACAAAAATTTAAATTTAAAACAACTTTAATAAAATACTTGCTAACTAATACTACTCTAAAAGATATCAATTAAATCTTATTAAATTATAAATTTAATTAAATAAAAACTAACTAAATCTAATACCCACTAACTAAATATAAATCAATAATACATTTAATATTAATTTAATACTAAACTAACTTAATTTATAACTAACTTTAAAACGAAAACTTTAAAATAACACAAATATTCTAACAAGAACTTTTAACTAATTTTAACTTCCTAATCGAACTAATTAAATTTAACACTAAATCATTCTAACTGAACTATTCTAATCATAATAATTAAATACTTGATCCATATTAATTTAATTAATATCACTTACTAATAATCGCATTGTAATTAACTAAATTTTACTAACTTAAATGATAAATAAATAAAAACGTATAATTTCATTTAGTTATTCATTCAACATAAATGAGTCAAGAGACTAAAATCCTAACATTCTTTTAATACCACTAATACTATTTAATACTTAAACTAATTTAGAATTGAAACTAAATATTCATCACATTACTTAACAATACTAACTTACACATAAATACTAACTTAAGTATGATAAACTCTAATACATACTAACTTACAAACTTAAATAAGTTAAACTAACTACTAATATAAACTAATCTTTCTAACAATACTATACTAACAGAATAAATAACATTTTAAACTAACTAATTAAATTTTTTAACAAACAATAAAAGAAATCTTAACATAACATATACTCTAACACTCCCTTAAACTAACACCTTCCTACATGCCTAAATACTATCCTCCTCCACCCACATCACATCCAACCCTAAACCAATTCAAGAGCCAAGCATGCTTTATTACATTTTAAAAATTACAATTATTTCCCACTCCTCTTTTCAAATATGGAGGCGTGAGTGTTGACTAAAGGTCTTTCTGACATGAGAGGAATGTCAGATTTTTACAACCATTAAGTGTGGAGCAATCTCCACATGTGCATTCCCACCCTAGCAAAGCATAGCTGTACTATCTTTAATGCAAGTTGATCTCTCTCCAAACCCAACGCATGGGTTGCTCACGCTATCCAAAGTTGGGAAATTCATAGCCCAAGACACCACTTTCCATGTGAGCAAGATGGAACCCAGGGAAACATCACGCTGTCCCATGCTAAGAACTTCGCTGCCCAATGACATGATACAAAGGATAAAAAAAAACAAAACTTGCAATTAACCACTTCTAAATCAACGTACCCACCCCACCAAAAAGGATACACAAGGAAATCTATGGGCAGCTCCCAAGATAAAATTTATGTCAAAGCTCTTAAGTGCTCCCATCACTTCCTTAGCAACAAGAGATGATGCACCTGCTTTTGGGAAAATGGGGGGGGGTAATAAATATTAAAGCTTAGTTGTTAGAACTTAGGATAGGATATCTTTTTATTTATTTATTTAATTTTAAACTTATTTAAGTTATAATTATATTATCAATGATAAAAAAAACCTAAAGATATTTAAAAGAATCTTTTAAAGAATATGCTCCGTTGTAAAAAAGCCAAATTAATTTTGTTCTCATACAAAATCTAGGGAACCTCTTTTTTTGTGTATTTTCTTTCAAGTCCATATTTTTTTCAATTATAAATCTCCAAATTGATTAGTTTGCCAAGGGGATTATATATATATATATATATATATATATATATATATATATATATATATATATATATATATATATATATATTTTCAAAATAAGGCTAATAGGACTTATTACAAACTATATATACCAAGGATTTGAATGATCCATTTTAACTATAATGCAAGGATTGTTTTGCTTCTAATAGTCACAAGAACTGAATCCTACATTCATAACAAATTTTCGTTTTCAACATATATAAAACTTGAATTTTGCCTAATTGAACATTATCATTTCATCTTATTTTTGATGTGCATCATATAACTGAAAATTACAAAGAAAACTCATGAGAAGCAATAATACCCAAACACTATTTTATTGACAACCTGATTCAAAGGCTCAGCCGAGAATGAACCAGGAAGAAAACTCGGCTTCGTTGCCATTACAACAAAGTTATTAAATACAATTTTCATTAGGATTTCAATCCCAAATTTTCAACAATCAAATAATTTCCTTCATGTCCCTTATCAAGGGATCTATATCAATTTCTGCAACACATTACTAAGAACCGTGGAGGGAACAAAATCTGATCAGGTGACAACAAGCATGACCAAGAAACAAATCAGACATGCATATTCATACTAGGTTTTCACAATAGGATTCACAATAAATCAAAACTAGGGAAAGGTGGATTTTTCCAACAGGAAATGTCAGATGCAACACTAAACTAGGTGCCCAATCGGGGCTATAAATCAAGAACTTCCGTTCTTCCATTCTTACATGCCAAAACTCATACATGGTTTGTGCTGACAGGTAGGGGCCCATAACACCCTACCCTCTCTCCCTCTTCTTGTCTTGAGAAGAGACTCTACACTATTGGAGTCCAACTAAAATGCCCTTTCCCGAAATTGGCCACTTCTGCCCTCTCCAAGGGTGAGTAATGCCAAAACACCCATGCAAGAAAATCTCAAAATTCCAACATAAACATGAAAGGAAATCATTCAAAATAACATGTTTTTCAAATCTTCCCAACATACCCACAAACATACAAACATTCAAACAACAACAAGGTAGCATAAGCATGAAACAAACATGAAAATCTAAACAAGGGAGATGAGAATTCCTACCTGCACAAAGAAGTAATGGCAAATGAACAAGTTTGAGTAGAGCTTTTCCCTTCCTTCCTTCACTCTTCCAATACTCCTCTCTAAATGTAGAGATTGGGTAACAACCTCTACTAGACCAAGAAGGGCCTCTAAATAAGCCTCAAACTCAACCACCAAAGGGATCAATAACTTCTTCCACCCACTTACACTTCTAGAAACTCCTAACTCAACCCACACTATGGTTAAACACTAAGTGAAGGTGGGGTGATGAAACTCATGGTAGCCATAGCCAATTTTTGCACAAAGGCAAAAAGAGACTTTTTGAGTGATCTCAAAAGTCAATAAAAGGGGCTTAGGGGTTGGAAACAACCCTAACCCGTACCCATACCCCTTGGGTATAAATATTTCATGTTTTAAAGCCTTAGGAATAGGTTTAGAGCCAAACAAAGCTAGGAAATAATTAGGACCATCTAACAACTCTAGAAATGCAGATTAAGCACTAATCCAGATTAAGGATGACTAAACTCGATTAAGAACCAAATTAGCAAACTGACACTAACTAAATTTGACCTAGGTCCAAAGGTTACATAGCTAACCCTAATTAGCACACTGAAGAACATAAACAAATCACGAGTGTCAAGCGACACCATAAGAACACAGTTACGAGCATTAACATTTACTGATCACATAAGGATACATACATTCATCTCAATTTAATTACGAACAACCAGGTTTCCAAAATTAGCACATAGAGATCAGTTCTGTTCCTCCGTCAGTTTTCTCGACTAGAATATCTGCACACTCATTGCACACATCAGTAGTCTCGAAAATCACATGTACATATGTATATATACGTATCAGGAATCACATAAATTAAAACATCCATCTATAAAAAAATCAGGGTTCCTCTCATCCTATTCAATTCTTAACCATTTAAAATATCTTAAACCAAAATGTTAATCATACCTTTTACTTAATTCATCAACATATAAATACATAAAACCTTAAATGAAAAACATCAAATATATCTGAAAGTAACATCACACAACATGAAATAATATGATATGTTCAAGTATCTGATAATGTCTCGACATCTCGAGTCGTGAGTATCAAAATGATAAAGTAACAACTAAGGCTACGAAGGGTCAGGGCAAGGCCTCACAATTATGTTGCACCAACTAATTGATGTTCAACTTGGTTCCTATTGATGCATCACTATAACTTCATTTAGTGAGCTTCATATAGGAGAACGACCCCTAACTTACTTCTTAGATACAAGAATGCATCCTTAGGTAATGGCTTGGTGAATATGTCTACAATCTATTCTTTTGTATGGACATATTCCAATCTGATTTCTTTGTCCTGCACCAGTTCTTTGACAAAGTGATATTTTATAGCAATGTGCTTTGTTTTGGAATGCATCACTAGGTTCTTTGATATGTTAATTGCATTGGTGTTATCACAATAAATGACAATTGGCTCTTTTATTTCAATCTTCATACCTTCTAGCAATTGTTTAAATCAAACAATGTTAGAACAATTCACTGTTGCTGCAACATGTTCTGCTTCTGTCGTAGATTGGGATGTGCAGTTTTGCTTCTTGCTTATCCAAGATACCAACCTTTTACCAAGAAAGAATGCTCCACCACTAGTGTTTTTTTTGTTATCAAGATTTATTTCCCAATCAGCATCAGTAAACACTTTTAGATCTAAATTTCCTCCAAGTTTGTACCATAACCCATAGTCTTCAGTGCCTTTAAGATATCTCAAGATTCTTTTGATTGCCATGATGTGATTTTCTCTAGGTTTTGCCAAGAATCTTGCCACTATTCCAACTGCTAAGGCAATATCAGGTCTTATATGAACTACATATTGTAATTTCCTAATCATTGATCTATATAAGGTTTGATCTACATCTTTGGAGTCATCATCTTTGGTAAGCTTCAGTCCAGTACACATGGGGGTTCCAATTGGTTTTGAATCTTCCATTCTAAACTTCTTGAGTATCTCTTTGATATACTTAGATTGAGTAATGTAGATACCATTTTTGTTTTGTTGTATCTACAATCCAACAAAGAATTTTATCTCACCAAACATGGACATTTCAAACTCTTTGTTCATTTGTTTTGAAAATTCTTTGCGTAGGTCATCATTTCCTGTAAATAGAGTATCATCCACAAATATCTCTGCCAACACAATCTTGTTATCTGGTCCTTCCTTGATGTACAAACTACTGTTATCATTTGTTCTCTAAAAACTAATATGTATTAGGTAGTTATGTAAGCCTTCATACCATGCTCTAGGAGCTTGTTTGAGACCATACATATCTTTGTGTAATTTGCAAACCATGTCCCTTTTGTCTGGATCAATGAAACCTTCTGGTTCTTCAATGTAGACTTCTTCATCAAGAATTCCATTAAGGAATGCAGATTTAACATCCATTTGATATACTTTGAATCCTTTGTGTGCTACATATGCAAGTAAACTCTTAACACCTTCCAATCTTGCAAAAGGGGCGAAAGTTTCACCATAATCAATACCTTCTTCTTGAGAGTAGCCTTTACATACCAGTTTTGCTTTGTTTCTTGATACTTTACCATCTTCATTCAACTTATTCCTTAATACCCATTTTGTTCCAATCACATTTTTATCTTTAGGCGCAAGTACAAGGGTCCAAGTTTTGTTTTTTTTCTATTTGTTCTATTTCTTCATTCATAGCCTCAATCCAACTTTCATTTTCCAATGCATCTTTAACACTTCTAGTTCAAATTTAGCAAGTAGACATGTACCTTTTAGCTTACTTTTTGTCATAACTTACCTTCTGATTTATCTCCAATAGTCTGATCAGGTGTATGATTCCTTCTAATATACTTGGCCACTACAGGTTCTTTTCCTTTTGAATGAATTGCATTGTCTTCTTTTTGAATTTTAACTTGGTAGCTTTAGAATTTAACTTGGGTCCTTATGACTCGGTTTGCACTTCTTGCAACTCGATAACTATAGTAGGCTCGGGAGATGAAGTCTCCTTATTATCAGATATGCCTGGGAATGTATCAAAGTCAAAGTAGGCAAATCTTCTGTAGCCTTCTGGTTCTTTCTTGTTTTCTTCTTCAGCCTTTTCTGCAAACTCATTAATTCTCACATGAGCACTTTCTATGATTTTGTGAGTAGACAAATTCAAACATTTATATGTTTTGCTTTTGCAGGAATATCCTAAAAATATACCTTCATCACCTTTTACATCAAACTTTCCTTTTCTAGATTCTTTCAAGATATAACATTTACTTCCAAATACTTTTAGGTAACTTACATTGGGTTTGTAGCCATACCATAGTTCATAGGGATTTTTGTTTGAATCATTCTTCAACTAAACTTGATTCAAAGTATGAACTGCAGTGCTAATAGCTTCCTTCCAATATTTGATAGTAACATTCTTTTCAATCATTAGAGTCCTTGCACAATCCATGATGGATTTGTTTCTTCTTTTAACTATCCCATTCCACTTGAGAGTACGAGGGGCTGATACCTATCTTTTGATTCCTCTTTCAATGCAAAAATTATTGAATTCATTGGAGATGAATTCACCACCTCTATTTGATCTTAAGCATTTCAATCTTTTTCCTCTTTCCTTCTCTACTCTTGCCAGATACTATTTGAATTTTTCAAATGCTTCTGACTTTTCTTTTAGATACATAACAGTCATCATTGTAGAGTAGTCATCAAAAAAAAGAATAAATGATTTTTCTCCATTGTAACTTTGTACACCAATTGGTCCATTTTGTCAATTTGACAGTTCTTGCATCAACCAACTTCTGGTTTCTTTAAACTAGGAATACCTGTTACTTTTCTGAATTTTCTTATTTTGACCATATTATCAAAGTTCACATGACATAGCCTTCTGTGCCATAACCTTCTTCTATTTGAGTAATAAGACACGAGCAATTAGATTACCTTTTGTTTGTTTTCCTGATCCAATCAGATTCCCTTTGTCATCTAGCAGTCTTTCCTTGCCATGCATGAATTCTACCTTGAATCCAATGTTGATTAGATGTGACACACTCAACAGATTACATTTTAGTCCTTCAACCCAATAGGCACTGTTAGATACAATTTCATTAGTTAATAAGATACATCATTTTCCTTTGATGCAACAAGGTTCATTGTTTCCAAATCTTACACTACATCCATCATAGTGTTCAAAATGTTCAATCTTTGTTCTATCTCTAGTCATATGGTGAAAACATCAACTATTTATGATCCATGTATCATTTTTACTAACATGAGATATAAGTTCCATGTTATCTCCTTCATGATCAAATTCATCTTTTACAACAATGAACACTACTTGATCCTCGCTGTTATCAGAATCCTTAGCCATAAAACAAGTTTTCTTACCTTTGTCTTTGTATGATTTGTGACTTTTGAAATCCTTTTTTCCTTTTTACTTGTGGCTCTTCTTCTCATCCTTGCTATCTTTTTTTGGGCACCTGACAACAATATGACCAATTTCTTCACATGAAAAATAGATTAAGGGAACTTTACCTTTGTATATTCCTCTGATTCTATAATATTTCTTTGCAAGTAAAGCTTCAACAACTTCAAGATCACTATCTAAGATTTCCTCAGTTTCTTCTTCACTATCTGACTGATTATCCTTTATCTTTCATTTTTATTTGAGTGAAAGTTTGGCCTCAAATGTAGACTCAATATTTTTGGAAGCTAGAACATAATTGTCAAAGTTGTCTAGCTCAAAAGCTGTCAATCTTCCAACTAGGGCATCCAAACCTAACTTGCTATTTGAATCACATCTCACTTCTTGAATAGTAGATACTCTAATTGCATAGATTGGAAGCAAAGTTCTAAGAGTTTACTTACAATAGTTTCTTCTTTGATCTCTCCTCCAGATACTCTAATTGCACTGACACTGGCTTTGATTCTTTCCACATATTTTGCAACATTTTCATCTTCTCTTATCCTCATCTGATCAAATTGTCCTCTAAGGCTTTTTCCTTTGGCTCTCCGTACATTGTCATCACCACCATAGATGTTCTTGAGCTTTTTTCACATATCAAAGACAGATTTATAGTCTTTGACCTCATCGAATTCTTCATAGCTGAGAGCAGATGCAATGCCAATCATCATGATGTTATGGTTCTTTTTCTCAGCAAGATCTCTAATAGATAATGTACCAGCAAGAGTTTTGTATTCTTCATCAAGGTATTTGCAACCAGAATCATTGATGGTAGCTAGATGAAGCCTCATGAGTCCCTACCATGCTGAAAATTTATCTCTGTTTAGCTTAGGGATTTCTCTCTTGTAAGACATCCTAATCTTTTGCTTAGGTCCTTGAAACCTTCTTGTAAGCACCAAAAGCTTTGATACCAATTGTTGGAAATATAGAAGTAGTAACTAAGAGGGTGGCGAGGGGGTGAATCAATTACTACTAAAATATTTCCTAGATCCCTTCGATGTCAACAATAAAAATTAGACTGATAAAACTGATTATTGCTAAAGCTCGGTAAACAACCATTAATTGCTATAACTCAATAAATGGAGAGAGTGTGTTACTTTAGCAGATATAATACTATCATTACTTTTCTTGCAAACATAAGAGAAACAGCATGAAAAAGAGACACACACGAATTTAACGTGGAAACCCAATATGGGAAAAACTACCAATGTAACTAGTTACTATTTTTCACTCTTTTGAAGTGAGCCCTATTAGGAGCCAACCTGGTTAAAGGTTACAAAACACACTGCTAGGTGTGACCTTGTTAGAGGATTTACAACTGGCTATTAAACCGACTCTGTTAAGAGATTTTAGATCATTGCTATAATGGCTAGAGAGTAACAATGAAATGACCTGATTGTGATGCAACTAAATTGTTGAATTCATATCTCTATTATGCTTAAACTTGATCCTTCCTTATCGAATATTAATTTTCTCGTCCACAAGGATATCTACTTATCCTTCAAGTTCGCTTCCACTCTTTTTCCTTTCAATTCAATCAACACACTTGCATACACACTTGAAAATCACAACTTGACCTTATATTTATATCATCTAGATTGTCAAGTCAGCTCAATACAAATTAGAGTGACCAATATTCATTACCATAATCAGCTAGAATCAATATTTAAAATAATTAAGCTTCATATGCCAAGACAAAAAAATCCTCCATTAGCTGACCCTACTTGGTAAACACTAGTTCTGAGATGATTTCCTATGTTAACCAACAGAGGCGCAGTTAACACTGCGAACTTGTGAAAATCCTTTGGTAACCAAGTGAACTAGGTTAGAACTAACTCTATCCAACATTTTCTTTGTTAACCAAGTGATCTCGATTAACACCCTTTTTTGCCAAAATTTCCTTTGATGTCCAAGTGAGCTTGGTAGACACTGTCTTTGCAAAATAAACTTAGGAATGCTCGGTAGACAAGAAAAATTGTCTTGTTAATCAAGTGAGCTCGGTAAGCACTAATTGTCAATTGATATAACATTTGTGTAACATCAAAGACAACACACAATTAAACAATTGTATCCAACATTATTAGCAACATATATCATATATTATTAAGTCAATTTAATAACCATGAGGTAATAAAGAAGAAAAAAAAAAAGAGACATTTTATTAAAATCTTACTATCAAAGATAACATTTAGTCACAAGATAATAAACAAGTAAAAATCATGTCATTTATCCATTTCTATTATTGCATCATAATCAATGATACATATTTACATTTGCAAACATCTCCTCAAGGAGAATACATCAATATGTCAGCTCATGATATGAGAGTAAACAATATCCATCTTTTTGGCTTATGATTTGACAGAATTTCAACAACCTTTCGGATGATTAGAAAACCTAGGAATTAGCTAGAGACCATGATGGCCATTCTGAAATATAAACCTTAAGAACCAACTGACAAGGCTTTGATGTCTTCTCCACTTTGAATTCTGCAAGATTAAGGCGGGTATAAGTAGGAGTACACTCCTTCATTAAAACTCCAAACTCAACATGAATTCCAAAATAATAGATGATTTAGCCTTAATTGTTCTAATTCCATGACATCAAAAAAATGATAAATGACTATTTTATCAAACCCTAGAACTTTATGAATCAAGTATAGGCTGACGTTTTAAAACTTCAACAACAAAACATTAAATGATTGATTTATATGAATTTTTGCACCATATAAAATATTACAAACTGGATCAATTTTAGAGGATGACCAGTGCCTTATTTATTGAGCTATAACTCACTCAAATTAGACATCTATTTCTGGGTCTATCTTAACACTTTGTGGAAAGATTATCAGTATTCATTTCTAGACCTCATACTTATCAAAATCTCCAATGAAAACTATAAAGTTCTTCCAATTTACATTAAGCATTTACATAACCCATTAGATTATTAGCAAATGTAAATTGAAATATAATTCAAAAAAACTACAACTAAAATTTAATAAACTTTTCGATTAATTCTTAGAGAACAAGATGGAGATAAAAGAAAAGACAAGATCTAAGATGAGTAGCCAACTTTCTGCATTTTATATTAATTTCTTTGAATTAGTTATCACTAAAATATTTCCCAGATCCGTTGGATGTCAATAATAAAAATTAGATTGATAAAAATAATTACTATTGAAGCTTGGTAAATAAACACAAATTATTGTAACTCGGTAAATGAAGAGTGTGTGTTACTTTAATAGATATAATACTATCATTAATTATCTTGCAAACATAAGAGAAACAACATGAACACAAGAGACACCAAAATTTAATGTAGAAACCCAAAATGGAAAAAACCACCAATGTAACTAGTTACTATTTTCCACTCTTCTGAAGTGAGCCCTATTAGGAGCCAACCTGGTTAAAGGTTACAAAACACACTGTTAGGTGTGACCTTGTTAGAGGATTTAATCACCCTGTTAGGAGTGGCCTTATGAGAGCTCTTAAAACAATTCAATGGAATTTCCACCTTGTTAGAGGATTTACAATTGGCTATTAAACCAACTCTGTTAAGAGATTTTAGATCACTGCTACAATGGTTAGAGAGTAACAATGAAATTACCTAATTGTGATGCAACTGAATTGCTAAATCCAAATCTCTATTCTGCTTAAACTTGATCCTTCTTAATCGAATATTACTTTTTTGCTCCACAAGGATATCTGCTTATCCTTCAAGTTCGCTTCCACTCTTTTTCCTTTCAATTCAATCAACACACTTGCATGCACACTTGAAAATTACAACTTGACCTTATATTTATATCACCCAGATTATCAAGTCAGATCAGTACAAATTAGAGTGACCAATATTCATTACCATAGTCGACTAGAATCAATACTTAAAATAGTTAAGCTTCATATGCCAAGACAATAAAATCCTTCATTAGCTGACCCTGCTTGGTAAACACTAGTTTTGAGACAATTCCTAATGTTAACCAATAGAGGCTCGGTTAACATTGCAAACTTGCAAAAATCCTTTGGTAATCGAGTGAACTTGGTTAGAACTAACTCTGTCCAACTTTTTCTTCGTTAACCATGTGAGCTCAGTTAACACTCCTTTTTGCCAAAATTTCCTTCAACGCCTGAGTGAGCTCGGTAGACATTGTCTTTGCAGAATAAACTCAGAAATGCTTGGTAGACAAGAAAAACTCTCTTGCTAACCGAGTGAGCTCTGTAAGCACTAACTGTCAACTAATATGACATTTGTGTAACATCAAAGAAAACACACAATTAAACAATTGTATCCAACAATCTCCCTCTTTGGCATTGATGGAAACACAACATATCATAGCACAATGAAATTTGAGAACAAGACATTCTCTAAAAAATATTTCTCCCTCTTATATTTTACACTAAAAACTTCTCCTTCATGTAGTAATCTCCTTCTGTGAAGGGATTGCATAACTTCTCCCTCTTGGAATGAAAAAAAAAAATTTCAAAAAGATATGACAGTAAACTTCTCCCTCTTGGACAACACATGCCAAAAACAACACATACCAAATTAGTATTAATGTACCTTGAGTACTAATTCATATGCAATATTCTTTTGATTATGCTACTCCAAATAATTGATTTTCAACTTGGTTCTTGTTGATGCATCATAAAAACTTCATTTAGTGAGCTTCAGATAGGAGAATGACCCCTAACTTACCTCTTAGATACAAGAATGCATCCTTAGGTAATGGCTTGGTGAATATGTCTGCAATCTGTTCTTTTGTATGGACATATTCCAATATGATTTCTTTGTCCTGCACCAATTCTCTGATAAAGTGATATTTTATAGCAATGTGCTTTGTTTTGGAATGCAATTTGGGTTCTTTGATATGTTAATTGCGCTAGTGTTATCACAATACATGATAACTAGCTCTTTTATTTCAATCTTCATACCTTCCAGCAATTGTTTAAAGCAAACAATGTTAGAACAAATCACTGCTACTGCAACATGTTTTGCTTCTATCGTAGATTAGGATGTGTAGTTTTTCTTCTTGCTTGTCCAAGATACCAACCTTTTACCAAGAAAGAATGCTCTACCACTAGTGCTTTTTCTTTGATCAAGATTTCTTGCCCAATTAGCATCAGTAAACACTTTTAGGTATAACTTTCCTCTTAGTTTGTACCATAACCCATAGTCTTCAGTACCTTTCAGACATCTCAAGATTCTTTTGATTGACATGATGTGGTTTTGTCTAGGTTTTTTCGAGAATCTTGCCACTATTCCAACTCCTAAGGTAATATCACATCTTGTATGAACAACATACTATAATTTCCCAATCATTGATCTATATAAGGTTTGATCTAAATCTTTGGAGTCATCATCTTTGGTAAGCTTCATTCTAGTACACATAGGGGTACCAACTAGTTTTGAATCTTCCATTTTAAACTTCTTGAGTATCTCTTTGATATACTTAGATTGAGTAATGTAGATACCATTTTGATTTTGTTGTATCTACAATTTAATAAAGAATTTTATCTCACCAAACATGGACATTTCAAACTCTTTGTTCATTCTTTCTGAAAATTCTTTGCATAGGTCATCATTCCCTGTAAATAGAGTATCATCCACAAATATCTTTGCCAACACAATCTTGTTATCTGGTTCTTCCTTGATCTACAGACTACTATTATTATTTATTCTCTAAAAACCAATATGTATTAGGTAGCTATGTAACCTCTCATACCATGCTCTAGGAGCTTGTTTGAGACCATACAAAGCTTTATGTAATTTGCAGACTATGTCCCTTTTGTCTAGATCAACAAAACCTTCTGGTTGTTCAATGTAGACTTCTTCATCAATAATTCAATTCAAGAATGCAGATTTAACATTGATCTGATATACTTTGAATCCTTTGTGTTCTGCATATGCAAGTAAAGTCCTAACACCTTCCAATCTTGCAACAGGGGCGAAAGTTTCACCATAATCAATACCTTCTTCTTGAGAGTAGCCTTTACATACCAGTCTTGCTTTGTTTCTTGATACTTTACCATCTTCATTTAACTTATTTCTGAATACCCATTTTGTTCCAATCACATCTTTATCTTTAGGCCTAGGTACAAGGGTCAATTTTATTTTCTTTTCTATTTCTTCTATTTCTTCATTCATAGCCTCAATCCAACTTTCATTTTCCAATGCATCTTTAACACTTCTAGGTTCAAATTTAGCAATTAGACATGTACCTTTTAGCTTACTTCTTGTCATAGTACCTTCTAATTTATCTCCAATAATTTGATCAGGTTTATGATGCCTTCTAATATTCTTGGCCAATACAGGTTCTTTTCCTTTTGAATGAATTGCATTGTCTTCTTTTTTGAATTTCAACTTGAGACTCAGGTTGTTTAGCCTATGGCTCAGGTCCTTCCAACTCGATAGGTGTTAACTTGGTAGCTTCAAATAGGTGTTAACTTGGTAGCTTCAAAATGTAACTCGGGTCCATGTGACTCAGTTTGCACTTCTTGCAAATTGGTAACTATAGTAGGCTTGGGATACGAAGTCTCCTTATTATCAGATATGCCTTGGAATGTATTAGAGTCAAAGTAGACAAATCTTCTATAGCCTTTTGGTTCTTTCTTGCTATCTTCTCTAGCCTTTTCTACAAACTCATCAATTCTCACATGTACACTTTCTATGATTTTGTGAGTAGACAAATACAAACATTTATATGCTTTGCTTTTACAGGAATATCCTAAAAATATACCTTCATCACCTTTTACATCAAACTTGCCTTTTCTAGATTCTTTCAAGATATAACATTTACTTTCAAATACTTTTAGGTATCTTACATTGGGTTTTTAGCCACACCATAGTTCATAGGGAGTTTTGTTTGAATCCTTCTTCAACTAAACTTGGTTCAAAGTATGTATTGCAATGCTGCTAACTTCCTTCCAGTATTTGATAGCAACATTCTTTTCAATCATTAGAGTCCTTGCACAATCCATGATGGATCTATTTCTTCTTTCAGCTATCCCATTCTACTCAAGAGTACCAGGGGTTGATACCCGTCTTTTGATCCCTCTTTCAATGCATAAATTATTATATTCATCGGAGATGAATTAACCACCTCTATCTGATCTTAAGCATTTCAATATTTTTCCTATTTCCTTCACTACTTTTGTTAGATACCATTTGAATTTTTCAAATGCTTCTGAATTTTCTTTTAGATACATAATAGTCATCATTGTAGAGTAGTCATAACAAAAAGAATAAAGATTTTTTCTCCACTATAAGTTTGTACACCAATTGTTCCACATAGGTCAGTATGCACAATTTCCAAGACATATTTAGATTGATAGTTTTTGCTTTTAAAAGTAGTCTTCCCCATTTTTTCAATTTGATAGTTCTTGCATAAACCAACATTTGGTTTGTTCAAACTAGGAAACCTCTTACTTTTTTTGAATTTTTTTTTGACCATATTATCAAAGTTCACATGACATAGAATTCTGTGCCATAACCAACTTACTTCTATTTGAGCAATATGATATGAGCAATCATATTAGCTTTTGTTTGTTTCCCTAATCCAATCAAATTCCCTTTGTCATCCGGCAGCCTTACCTTGCCATGCATGAATTCTACCTTGAATCCAATGTTGATTAGCTATGCCACACTTAGCAGATTATGTTAGTCCTTCAACCCAATAGGCATTGTCACATACAAGTTCATTGCTTAATGAGATACATCCTTTTCCTTTGATGCAACAAGGTTCATTGTTTTCAAATCTTACACTACCTCCATCATAGTGTTCAAAATGTACAAACTTTGTTCTGTCTCCAGTCATATGGTGTGAACATCTACTATCTATGATCCATGCATCATTTTTACTAACATGAGAGATAAGTTCCATCTTATCTCCTTCATCATTAGATTCATCTTTTACAACAATGTACACTATTTCATCTTCCATTCTAAACTTCTTGAGTATCTCTTTGATATATTTAGATTGAGTAATGTAGATACCATTTTTGTTTTGTTGTATCTGCAATCCAAAAAAGAATTTTATCTAACCAAATATGGACATTTAAAAATATTTGTTCATTTGTTTTGAAAATTCTTTGCAAAGGTCATCATTCCTTGTAAATAGAGTATCAACCACAAATATCTTTGTCAACACAATCTTGTTATCTGGTCCTTCCTTGATGTACAAACTATTGTTATCATTTGTTCTTTGAAAACCAATATGTATTAGGTAGTTATGTAACCTTTCATACCATGCTCTAAGGGATTTTTTGAGACCATACAGAGCTTTATGTAATTTTTAGACCATGTCTATTTTGTTTGGATCAATGAAAACTTTTGGTTGTTTATTGTAGACTTCTTCATCAAGAATTCCATTCAGGAATGCAGATTTAGCAACCATCTGATATACTTTGAATCCTTTGTTTGTTGCATATGCAAGTAAAGTCCTAACACCTTTAAATCTTGCAACAGGGGCAAAAGTTTCACCATAATCAATACCTTCTTCTTTAGAGTAGCCTTTACATACCAGTCTTGCTTTATTTCTTTATACTTTAACATCTTCATTCAACTTATTCCTGAATACCTATTTTGTTCCAATTACATTTTTATTTTTAGGCCTAGGTACAAGGGCCCAAGTTTTTTTCTTTTGTACTTGTTCTATTTCTTCAGTCATAGCCTTAATCCAATTTTCATTTTCCAATCCATCTTTAACACTTCTAGGTTCAAATTCAACAAGTAGACATGTACCCTTTAGCTTACTTCTTTTCATAGTACCTTCTGATTTATCTCCAATAATCTGATCAGGTGTATGATGCCTTCTAATATAGTTGGCCAATATAGATTTTTTGCCTTTTGAATGAATTGCATTGTCTTCTTTTTGAATTTCAACTTGAGACTCAGGTTGTTCAGTCTATGGCTCAGGTCGTTTAGACTCGATAGGTGTTAATTTGGTAGCTTCAGAATGTAACTTGGTTCCCTATGACTCGATTTACACTTCTTACAACTTGGTAACTACAGTAGGCTCAGGAGATGAACTCTCCTTATTATCAGATATGCCTAGGAATTTATTAGAGTCAAAGTAGACAAATCTTCAGAAGCCTTCTGGTTCTTTCTTTCTTTCTTCTTTAGCCTTTTCTGCAAACTCATCAATTCTCACATGTGCACTTTCTATGATTTTGTGAGTAGCCAAATTCAAACATTTATATGCTTTTCTTTTGTGGGAATATCCTAAAAATATACCTTCATCACCTTTTACATCAAACTTTCATTTTCTAGATTCTTTCAAGATATAATATTTACTTCCAAATACTTTTAGGTAACTTACATTGGGTTTGTAGCCATACCATAGTTCATAGGTAGTTTTGTCTGAATCCTTCTTCAACTGAACTCGGTTCAAAGTATGAACTGCAGTGCTAATAACTTCCTTTCAGTATTTGATAGCAACATTCATTTCAATCATTAGAGTCCTTGCACAATCAATGATGAATCTATTTCTTCTTTCAACTATCCCATTCCGCTCGAGAGTACGAGGGGTTGATATCTGTCTTATGATTCCTCTTTCAATGCAAAAATTATTGAATTCATTGGAGATGAATTCACCAACTCTATATGATCTTAAGCATTTCAATCTTTTTCCTGTTTCCTTTTCTACTCTTGCCAAATACCATTTGAATTTTTCAAATGCTTCTGACCTTTCTTTTAGATACATAACAGTCATCATTTTAGAGTAGTCATGAACAAAAAGAATAAAGAATTTTTCTCAACTATAACTTTGTACATCAATTGGTCCACATAGGTCAGTATGCACAATTCCCAAGACATCTTTAGATTGATAGTTTTTTCTTTTAAAACTAGTCTTCCCCATTTTTCCAATTTGGCAGTTCTTGCATAAACCAACATCTAGTTTCTTCAAACTAGGAATACCTCTTACTTTTTTGAATTTTCTTATTTTGACCATATTATCAAAGTTCACGTGACATAGCCTTTTGTGCCATAGCCAAATTTCTTCTATTTGAGCAATAAGACATGAGCAATCATATTAGCTTTTGTTTGTTTGTTTGATCCAATCAGATTCCCTTTGTCATCCGACAGTCTTACCTTTCCATGCATGAATTCTACCTTGAATCCAATGTTGATTAGCTGTACCACACTCAACAGATTATGTATTAGTCCTTCAACCCAACATGCATTGTCACATAAAAGTTCATTGGTTAATGAGATACATCATTTTCCTTTGATGGAACAAGGTTCATTGTTTCCAAATCTTACACTATCTCCATCATAGTGTTCAAAATGTTCAAACTTTGTTCTGTCTCTAGTCATATGGTGTGAACATCTAGTATCTACAATCCATGTATCATTTTTACTAAAATGAGAGATAAGTTCCATCTTATCTCTTTCATCATCAGATTCATCTTTTACAACAATGTACATTATTTCATCCTCATTGTTATCAGAATCCTTAGCCATACAAAAAGTTTTCTTACCTTTGTCTTTGTATGATTTGTGACTTTTGAAATCCTTTTTGCCTTTGTACTTGTGTCTATTCTTCTCATCCTTTCTATCTTTGTTTGGGAACCTGGCAACAATATGAAAAATTTCTTCACATGAAAAATAGATTAGGGGAACTTTACCTTTGTATTTTCCTCTCCTTCTAGAATATTTCCTGGCAAGTAAAGCTTCAACAACTTCAATATCAAAATCTGAGCTTTCCTCGATTTCTTCTTCACTATCTGACTGATTGTCCTTTATCTTCTTGCCTTTTTCTTTGAGTGAAAGTTTGGCCTCAAATGCAGACTCAATATTTTTTGAAGCTAGAACATAATTGTTAAAGTTGTCTAGCTCAAAAGATGTCAATCTTCCTACTAGGGCGTCCAAACCTAACTTGCTATTTGAATCATATCTCACTTCTTGAATAGAAGATACTTTGATTGCATAGAGGGGAAGAAAAGTTTTGAGAATTTTACTTACAATAGTTTCTTCTTTGATCTCTTCTCCAAATGCTCTAATTACACTGACACTGGCTTTGATTCTTTCCACATATTTGGCAACATTTTCATCTTCTCTCATCCTCATCTGATCAAATTGTCCTCTAAGGCTTTTTGTTTTGGCTCTTCTTACATTGTCATCACCACCATAGATGTCCCTGGGATTTTTCCACATATCAAAGGGATATTTGTAGTCTTTGACCTCATCAAATTCTTCATAGCTGAGAGTAGATGCAATGCCAACCATCATGATGTTATGGTTCTTTTTCTCAGCAAGATCTCCAACAAATAATGTACCATCAGGAGTTTTGTATTCTTCATCAAGGTATTTGTAGCTTGAATCATTGATGGTAGCTAAATGAAGCCTCATGAGTCCCTGTCATGCTAAAAATTTATCTTTGTTTAGCTTAGGGATTTCTCTCTTGTAAGACATCCTATTCTTTTTCTTAGATCCTTGAAACTTTCTTGCAGGCACCAAAAACTATGATACCAATTGTTGGAAATATAGAAGCAGTAACTGAGAGGGGGGGGGGGGGGGGGGTGATGTGAATCAGTTACCATTAAAATATTTCCTAGATCCTTTAGATGTCAACAATAAAAATTAGATTGATAAAATTGATTACTACTAAAGCTCTGTAAACAAATAGAAATTGTTGTAACTCGATAAGTGTAGAGTATGTGTTACTTTAGGAGATATAATACTATCAGTAACTATCTTGCAAACATAAGAGAAACAACATGAACACAAGAGACACTAGAATTTAACATGGAAACAAAATATGCAAAAAACCACCAATGTAACTAGTTACTATTTTTCACTCTTCTGAAGTAAGCCCTATTAGGAGCCAACCCAATTAAAGGTTAGAAAAGACATTGGTAGGTGTGACCTTGTTAGAGGATTTAATCACACTATTAGGAGTGACCTTGTGAGAGGTCTTAAAAAAATTCAATGAAATTTCCACCTTGTTAGAGGATTTACAACTGGTTGTTAAACCAACTCTGTTAAGAGATTTTAGATCATTGATACAATGGTTAGAGAGTAACAATGAAATGACCTGATTGTGATACAATTGAATTGCTGAATTCAGATCTCTATTATGCTTAAACTTGATCCTTCCTGATTTAATATTACTTTTCTCCTCCACAAGGATATCTGGTTATCCTTCAAGTTCGCTTCTACTCTTTTTCCTTTCAATTTAATCAGCACACTTGCATACACACTTGAAAATCACAACTTCACCTTATGTTTATATTATCCAGATTGTCAAGTCAGCTCAATACAATTTAGAGTGACCAATATTCATTACCATAGTCGGCTAGAATCAATATTTAAAATAATTAAGCTTCATATGCTAAGAGAACAAAATCCTTCCTTAGCCGACCTTGCTCGATAAACACTAGTTTTGAGACGATTTCCTGTGTTAACACACAAAGGCTTAGTTAACACTATGAACTTGTGAAAATCCTTTTGTAACTGAGTGAACTCAGTTCAAATTAACTCTATCCAACTTTTTCTTCATTAACCAAGGGAGCTCGGTTAACACTCTTTTTTGCCAAAATTTTCTTTGATGCCCTAGTGAGCTCAGTAGACACTCTCTTCATAGAATAAACTTAGGAATGCTCAGTAGACAAGAAAAAAATATTTTGCTAACCAAGTGATCTCGGTAAGCACTAACTATCAACTGATATGACATTTGTGTAACATCAAAGACAACACATAATTAAACAATTATATCCAACACTATTAGAAACACATATCATATATTATTAAGTCAATTTAATAACCCTAAGGTAATAAAGAAGAAAAAGAAATGATACATTTCATTAAAATCTTACTATCAAAGATAACATTTAGTCACAAGATAATAAATAAGTAAAAATCATGTCATTTATCCATTTCTCTTATTGCATCATAATCAATGATACATATTTATATTTACAAAGATCTCCTTAAGGAGAATACATAAATATGTCAGCTCATGATATGAGAGTTGACAATATCCATCTTGTTGGCTTATGATTTGATAGAATTTCAACAACCTTTTGGATGATCAGAAAACCTAGGAATTAGTTAGAGACCATGATGGCCATTCTGAAATATAAACCTAAAGGACCAACAGACAAGGCTTTGATGTCTTCTCCACTATGAATTCTGCAAGAATAAGGTAGGTATACCTAGGAATTTGCTCCTTACTTCATTAAAACTCCAAACTCAACATCAATTCCAAAATAACAGATGATTTAGCTTTAATTCTTCTAATTCTATGACATCAAAAAAATGATAAATGACTATTTTATCAAACCCTAGAACTTCATCAATCAAGTATAGGCTGACATTTTAAAACTTTAACAAAAAAAAATTAAATGATTGATTTATATGAATTTTTGCACCATATAAAATATTACAAACTGGATCAACTTTAGAGGATGACCAATGCCTTATCTATTGGGCTATAACTCACTGGAATTAGACATCTATTTCTAGATCTATCTTAACACTTTGTGGAAAGATTATCAATATTCATTTCTAGACCTCATACTAATCAAAATCTCCAATGAAAACTATAAAGTTCTTTCAATTTACATTAAGCATTTACATAACCCATTAGATTATTAGCAAATGTAAATTGAAATATAATTCAAAAAAATTACAATTAAAATTTAATAAACTTTTCCATTAATTCTTAGAGAACAAGATGGAGATAAAAGAAGAGACAAGATCTAGGATGAGCAACCAACTTTTTGCATTTTGGATTAATTTCTTTGAAATTGTGTACAATTCAGTGACCATTCCTATCAGAAAACAACTTTATTAGATAAGCCATTGTTAACTTTCTATTCAAACTTTGGAACAAAATATATAGTATCATGGACCGACTCAAAACTTGAACAAAACCTAGTTCAACAAAATGAATCTTGACCTTTTCTCTAGCCTTGGGAACTCACTTATATAACATGAGTTGCAAAAAGATTCAAGCCTAGAGGGAATTGTCCTAAACAAAAGATTTTCATACAAGACAAAAATGCCATTTTTTTTACTGCATGAGGAAATAGAAAACACTCATGGTATTTTTGTTTGATAATAGAGTAGCTCCTTTATTCGTTGCTTTGTGGTGGGGCCTTTTTTTTTTTTTTTGTTTCTTGTTCCTATACAATACCTAATGATTGGTCTTTCTCTTCTTATTTTTCCTCAAGTTGTGGGGCCACCTTTCCTTCTTCAATTATGCTTTCATTTGATTCTTTAATATCTATAGCAGGAAAATGATTGTCCTTTTCCTCAACCACCTTTGGTGTTATGTCTTTAACTTTATATGTTGGTTGAGGTTTAGTCTTGTACAACCTAGCTAGGGCTACTTGGATAGCCTTGTCAAACATTTCTATCTCCTTAGTAGTTGTAGATTTATCCAACAATTTACTCTTTGATGCCACCTGCAATAGTTTTGAAGTTGGGGAATATTTTGCCACCCACTTGTCAAAAATAGTGTCATGTGGCCAACTGGAATTGAGGATTTATTTTCCTCTTTTCAAAATATCTTTTCCCAATGTCTTTATTTCCTTAAAATCTTGTTGGAAGGAATCAAATAATATTTGGACATTAATTATCTCCTCTATAGTTCTTGCAAATCATATATAGTTTTCTTTATTAACAACATTAGTCATTTCGATACTCATTATTTCCTTTAATTCATTTCCCTATTGCTCTTTGTCTTTTATAATGCCAAGGCCTTTTAGCACATGAGGGAAAATATCAGAATTCCTACTAATATATTTTAAGAAACATGTTCTCATCTTTCTTTGTAATGTAGAGTATGTGCAGAATCATGATGAACCAAACTATGGCCTTAAGTGGTAGTGAAAAACTAGCAAATCAGGGTTACGTCAACTTGACACATAATTTTAGAGTGGTTCTACACTTTATATCAAAATTTTGTAATAAAATATTCTATAGGAAATTGAATGAAGTTTCTAAACTACTAGGCCTCAACTGGAGAAAAAAATTTGATTGGTCAAAAGTTTGGATTTTAATGTAGTACTACAAAAATTATAGGATGAAAATAAAAAGTAGGTATATGTCTGACCACCTTAATCAAAATCAAATGATAATATTTTTAAATATAATTATAGATATAAAAAGTAGAATCATGCTCGAATATGATGCATGTTTTTGGGTATTTTTATTCTAAATAAATAATTAAAAATGAATTTTCTACTATAACTTTTCCAGAACAAAAAAAATCCCGTGTCTGACCACCTTAACTAATTGAAAACTTTACCAAATTATTTTTTTCCCCCTTATACTAGGCAAAGCATAGAATGTGAAATAACTTTTGGATTTCAAAAATGTTCTATCCTCTGAAAGTTATAGCTATTTTTCAATCAGTATGTCAATCAACACTTTACAATCATCTTCGTTAAAAATTAACTAATAAATACTTATTGAACTCAGAATTTGACAGCAATTATATTGATGGAATCTTGAGAGTTTTATAAAAAAACCCTTTTTTTTTCAATGAATTTTGATGAAAATAATATTGCCAAATGGCTACTCAAAGTCTCAATGCTAGTGAAACCTTTCTTAAACACATTTTTTGAATTGACCGAACAAGTTTGGTAAATATCATGCCTAATCAGGTAACCGAAAACTCCTAATTTTACAATTTCAAAACTTTGGAGGGAAAGCACCCACATTGGGAATTTTGGAAGGAAACGACCCATATTAGAGGGAAACAAAAAATTAGGGAAGTGTGGGCATCATTATTATTGTTACATATAATTACGATTATTATTATTAACTATTATTATATATGATTATGATTATTATTATATATAGTAATATTATATTATTATTATTATATATAGTAATATATATGGTTATTATTATTATTAAATATAATATAGTAATATATCTGATTATTATTGTTATATAATCTAGTAATATATTATTATTATATTAAAATATACAGTATTATATTATTATTAAATATAATATTATTATGAAATGCATCAAAAGGGGTTACCTATGACCCTTTCGACGCATTCCATATGGGTCCCTAGGGGCCCCAGAGCCCCTAGGGACATATGTTGTCACGAAATGCATCGAAAGTGGTCATAAGTTAACCTATGACGTCTTTCAATGGATTGGAACCAACCAAATCAGTCCCTAGGGCTTCTAGGGCCCCTAGGGACATATGTTGTCATGAAACGTGTCAAAAGGGGTTACAAGTTAACCTATGATCCCTTTCAACATAGTCAAACCAACCAGATGGGTCATGAAATACATCTCCCCTTTTGATGCATTTCATGACTTTACCCATGACCCCTTTCAACATGTTGGAACTAACCAAATGGGTCCCTAGGGGCCCTAGGGCCCCTAGGGACATATGTTGTCATGAAATGCATCAAAAGGGGTCATAGCTTAACCTATGACCACTTTCAATGCATTCAAACCAACCAAATCTGTCCCTAGGGGTTGTAGGGCCCTTAGAGACATATGTTGTCATGAAATGCATCCCTTTCAACACATTGGAACCAACCAAATGGGTCCCTAGGGGCCCTAGGACCCCTAGGGACATATGTTGTCATGAAATGCATCAAAAGGGGTCATAAGGACATATGTTGTCATGAAATGTATTAGGAGGGGTCATAGGTTAACCTATGACCTCTTTCAATGTATTCAAACTAACCAAATCAGTCCCTAGGGGACCTAGGGCTCTTAGGGACATATGTTGTCATGAAATGTGTCGAAAGGGGTCATATGTTAACTTATGACCCCTTTCCACGCATTAGAGCCAACCAAATCAGTTCCTAGGGGTTCTAGGGCACCTAAGGACATATGTTGTTATGAAATAGGTTGAAAAGGGTCAGCGGTTAACCTAAGACCTCTTTTGATGCATTCGAACCAACCAAATGGGTCCCTAGGGGCCCTAGGGCCACTAGGCACATATGTTGTCATGAAATGCATCGAAAGGGGTCATATGTTAACCTATGACCACTTTCGACACATTCAAACATACCAAATGGGTCCCTAGGTGTCCTAGGGCCCAGGGACATATCTTGTCATGAAATACATCAACAAGGGTCATAGGTTAACCTATGACCCCTTTCGACTCATTCGACCCAACCAAATCAGTCTGTAGGGGTCCTAGGGCCCTAGGGACATATGTTGTCATGAAATGCATTGAGAGGGGTCATAGGTTAACTTATGACACCTTTTGATGCATTCAAATCAACCAAATCGGTCCCTAGGGCCCCTAGGCATATATGTTGTCATGAAATGCATCGAAAGAGGTCATAGGTTAACCTATGACACATTTGGATGCATTGGAACCAACCAAATGGGTCCCTAGGGGCCTTAGGGACATATGCCGTCATGAAATGACCCCTTTTGATGCATTTCATGACAACATACATTTGGTTGGCTCCAATGTGTTGAAAAACCTATAACCCCTTTTGATGCATTTGAACCAACCAAATGGGTCCCTAGGGACATATGTTGTCATGAAATGCGTTGAAAGGGGTCATAGGTTAACTTATGACCCCTTTCAATGCATTTGAACTAACTAAATGGGTCCGTAGGGACATATGTTATCATGAAATGCATCGAGAGGGGTCATAGGTTAACCTATGACCCCTTTTGATGCATTTGAACCAACCAAATCAGTCTCGAGGGGCCTTAGGGACCCTAGGGACATATGTGGTCATGAATTGCATTAAAAGGGGTCATAAGTTAACCTATGACCCCTTTCAACACATTGGAACCAACCAAATGGGTCCTTAGGGGCCCTAGGGACATATGTTTTCATGAAATACATCGAAAGGGGTCATATGTGAACCTATGACCCCTTTTGACACATTCAAACCAACCAAATCAATCACTAGGGGTCTTAGGGCCCTAAGGACATATGTTGTCATGACATGCATAAAAAGGGGTCATAGGTTAACCTAGGGCCCCTAGGGACATATGTTGTCATGAAATACGTTGAAAGGGGTCATAGGTTAATCTATGACCCCTTTTGATGCATTCGAACCAACCAAATCGATCGCTAGGAGCCCTAGGGCCCCTAGAGACATATGTTGTCATGAAATACATCAACCTATGACCCCTTTCGACACATTCAAACTAACCAAATGGGTCCCTAGGGACATATGTTGTCATGAAATACATTGAGAGGGGTCATAGGTTAACCTATGACCCTTTTCGATGCATTGGAACCAACCAAATGGGTCTCTAGGATTCCTAGGGCCCCTAGGAAAATATGTTGTCATGAAATGCATCAAAAGGGGTCATAGGTTAACTTGTGACCTCTTTTGATGCATTGGAACCAATGAAATGGGTTCCTAGTGGCACTAGGGCCCCTAGGGACACATGTTGTCATGAAAGCAACCAAATATATATTTCACGGATTTGGAAAAAAATGATTTTTTGGGGCCCATACAATCGAAAAAGGTGCTATAATATATGATTAGGTGTCTGATATCTTAGATTAGATACTCGATTAAACTAGCATGATTTTACCAACATATTCCCTATCACTGCAAACCTGACAACATCACTTTTTGTGGGCCATTTTCACGAGTTTTGGGAAAACTAACTTATTGGGGCCCAAATGATCGAAAAAGGTTTGATAATATATCATTAGGTGTTCAATATTGTAATCTGAATGGGGAGCAATAGTCGTCGAAAGGCTAAATGCAAAAGGAAGGTATCGAATGAAGATATTGTAGCATATAGGGAAAGGGACAAGCTAAATCACTGAAGGAAGAGACATTTTATGTTAAATGTGAGTCAAGTTGACAATGTATTGATCAAAGGTGAAATCATAGAGTTAGATAATGAATATGTGTAGTTGGGGAATTAAAATGTACCAATTGATAATGATAATGTCGGGATTGAAAATTTAGAGAATGAAAATTTGGAGGATGAAATGTTACTAGGTCATAATGTAAATTGCATGATTGACCATTTCAAAAATGACAATGCACAGGAACATTACATATCTCCTTATTATAATCGACATGAAGGTTCTAGAACACCAATTGAAATTGATGAAATTATTATTACCAATTTGGAAGGGAAAAAGTCACAAAGAACCATTCAGTTATGGGCTTCAAGACTATATAAAATGTTTTTTGACAACAAGACAATGGTGGAGCAATGTCAACTTTTTATGCACTTATTAAAGATGCAAAAGATGAGACCTATGATTTCCAATTTGAAGATTCGTGTCAATAAAAAATTGGAAAGAAATGCCATTATTGTGAAGAATCTTTTCAGTGCTCTCAATAGCATTGGGAAAAATAGCAAGGAGAAGGATAAGAGAGCTGATCAAAGGGTTATTACAACCTCTTTGGTAAGTCATCATTTGAGAAAGGGTAGATATATGAGACAAACTTGTATTGACTTGAACTGAAATCATACTACTTTGAGAAGAGCACTTAGTAGACGAGAGAGAATTGATGATCCTCTTCAAAATGAAACATGGGCTTTTGATGGGAGACTTCGATGTTTTGATAAGAAGCTATCTGATGATGCGAAGGAAGAAATTACACAATTTTGGCACTCTAGCTCAAGAGTATCACCCAATGCCAAAGACATGTTAAAGTTGAGAATTGGGATCAAAGACCACATGCCACATCATAAACATTATTTGGAGGTAAGTCAAACTATGTTGTTCAAACAATTTAGAGAGAGTCATACAAGATTTCATATATCACAAAGGGATTTTGAATCCTTGAAGCCATTTTATTATGTGCCTCTTAAAATTAAAAATGCATGTTGTTGCAAATATCATGTCGAGTTTTCTATGCACCATGAACTATTATGCTCCATCCGTTCTACTTTGTATAGTAAAGAAATATTGGAAACTTGTGGTGTTTCTTCCAAAATCATCAAGAGACTTGCTAGATCAATTTTTATGTCATAGAGTTGATGGTTTTTTCTTTTATAGAAATGCTTACTTAAATGAGAAGTGTTCGAAATATGGTGGCTTATCCAAGTTTGACACATTTTTCTATGAGAGGTGCAAACAAGATCTTGGGAAGACAATAGTAAAAAAAATGTTATATGAAATAGAAAAATACACATTGAAGAGTGGGGGTGAGGTCTCTAGATGTGAATTGATTACAAAAAGTATCAATATGGATAGTTTTATTTCAGATTTCAAGACAAATCTTTTTCACAAGTATGCAAGACATAGTCACAGGTCTTAATGGTTGGATCAACAATTTAGAATGTGTAAGGAGACTTTTCCTATTAGCACTATTATATTAGTTGTTGATTTTGGTGAGAACTACATGTTGTAGCCTCAAAATTATATCTCATTATTACAACTCCATTCATATCTCAGTATTATATCGCAGTATTACAACTCCATTCATATTGCTATTTTTGTCCACATAACATATAGACATGCCCTTGATAGTGTGGAAGATAATCAGAAGATTATTAGAGAGTACTATTTTTATATGAGTGATGATAGATCTCACTCTCATGAGTTTTTCCAACATTGTTTCGTGAGTTATTTTGATTTCTTATAGGAGCATGCAATTTCTATGGATAGACATATCATTTGATCAGATAATTGTATAGGTCAATTCAAGAATGCTCACATGTTTTATTGGTTGTGTAGGATGCACATAGAGAGGGGGGTGTCTCATATTTGGAATTTTTTTGAGTTTGTCCATGGGAAAGGGGAATTTGATGGAGTAGGGGCATGTGTGGATAGAGCTCTAGTTATGGATAGAGCTCTAGTTAAGGAGCAACTGAATATTTCAGGAGCAGAGCTTCTTGATGCTCATAGCATTGTTGATTGGTGTATTTCGACATTATCACAAGGGGGACTCTTGATTCAGTAGTACATAGTATCTTTTGGTTGCTTGAGGAAGGGTCCATAGGTGATATATCGAATTGTGCTATAGTGAGAGACTCATCAAAAATGCATTTGTTTTGGAGCTCTGATTCTAGTACATGGACCATTTGGACATGATAGCTAGCTTGCTTTTGTCCTAGTTATTTTTAGTGTGATTGGGATCACTATGAGTCGATTGAGTAGGTGGACACATGGGCTCCACATTATCTTACTCCATTGCCTATCATACCCACTATCAGAAATGATAATATGGAAAGTTCACTTGAGGATAACCATTTATCAGATCTTCTTTAGCCAGGATATGTTTTTGCATTGGTTGCACCATAGGGGAATGATGAGAAATCAGATTATTGGTTAGCACATTGTGTGAGAAGTAAACAAAAGCTTGCAAAACCGACCACAGATGATGATTGATTCACATATCCTACTGGTTCAGCGATTGTCATTGGAACATGGCTGCAAACATACATGCTTAGAAGGAATGGAATTCCTGCATTCGAAGACTATTAGAAGCCAAAAAGAATTCTCATTTATTCACATCTTATTATATCAAAAAATGTAAAGTTGTTGAAGCATTAGGGATGACCAAAAGTAAAAGAAATTTTTACTATTACTAATGTTGATCATGAAGCCCTATTGGAGACCCTAAAACAGAGAGAGGACCCTACTAGAACACTCGACTAGGTATATTTACTTCTTATGTTATTTTGTTCATAATGATTTGGTAAACTGATGATTATCTTGATTAATAAAATAAGTTACTAATATTTTTTATGATATTGGAATGTAGGTACATCATGAAGAGTAGCCATGCATGAAGATAAAAAACTAAATAAGGAGGAGAATGAAGAAAAATCTGTTCTATTTTTGACACTACTTTTATTGACACTACGATTTTTGACACTACTATTTTTGACACTACGATTTTTGATAGTTGTGTATTGATGTAATAATGATGAAACATTTGAGATATTGTAAATATAAAATTATTGATTTAATATAAGAAATAAAGATGATTTTACTTAATGCAATTTATGTAGAGGGACCTACAAAATGATGATTTTAATACATACTAACATGAAACTTGCAGTGTGCCCAATGCCAAAAACTTGAGAGAGGTAAAAAATAATGTTTTTACTTAATACTAACCCTAGTGACACCATTTTTCTAGCCATGGAGAGCCTCCATTATGTCTAGCCACCTCATACTGAAGAGTCTCTAAGGTGCTCTAAGTGCATGTCGAGGTTGATCTTTTGAGGGTTTTAACTTAGACCTCATGGGGGCTATCAATGAAATGATGAATACTAAGGATAGTCATGCCAAGGCTTAAAATAACTTATCTCATTTTCAAGAGATTACATTTCGTTTGGATTTGGCATAACGATCTCGCTGGATGCCAAAACTCGTAGTATGCCTCAGTTCATAGGTGCATCACAACGCAACATTGAAACCACTTATCTTGGCATCAAATTGTCAATTCCATTAGCTCTGGATGGGTGGGTGAACCCTAGTGACACCCTTGTTCTAGCCACAGAGAGCCTCTATTGTTCACGACCACTCCATACTAAAGAGTCTCCATAGTGCTCTGAGTGCATATTGAGGTCGATCTTCTGAGGGTCATAACTTGGAGCTCATGTGGGATATTGATGAAATATTGAATGCTATAGGAAAACCATGGCAAGGACTAAAATAACCTATCTCATTTTTGAGAGATCACATTCTGTTTGGATTCAGCACAATGATCTCACTTGATGCCAAAACTCGCAGTGTGCCTCAGTTCATAGGTGGATCACATCATAACTTTGAAACCGCTAATCTTGGCATCAAATTATCAATTCCATTAGCTCTAGATTAGTGGGAAAACACTAGTGACACCATTGTTCTAGCCAAGGAGAGCATCCATCATTCACGGCCACTCGATACTGAAGAGTCTCCAAGTGCTCTAAGTGTGCGTCAAGGTCAATCTTCCAAGGGTTGTAACTCAGAGCTCGTGGGAGATATCAATGAAACATCAAATACTACATGAAGATCATGATAAGGCCTAAAATAACCTATCTCATTTTCAAGAGATCACATTTTGTTTGGATTCAACACAACGATCTCGCTTGATGCCAAAACTTGCAGTGTGCCTCAATTCATAGGTGCATCACAACATAACTTTGAAATCATTGATCTTGGCATTGAATCATCAGTGCCATTAGCTCTTGATGGGTGGGTAAACCTTAGTGACACCCTTTTTTTGGCTACAAAGAGCCTCAATTGTTTACAACCACCCCGTACCAAAGAGTCTCCAAGGTGCTTTAAGTGTGTGTCGAGGTCGATCTCTTGAGGGTCCTAACTCAGAGATTGTGGGGGATATCAATGAAATGTAGAATGCCACATGATAGTCATGTTGAGGCCTAAAATATCCTATCTCATTTTTAAGAGATCACATTCTATTTGGATTCAGCACAATGATCTCCCTCAATGCCAAAACTCGCAGTGTGCCTTAGTTCCTAGGTGCATCATAGCGTAACTTTGAAATCATTGATCTTGGCATTGAATCGTCAGTGCTATTAGCTCTAGATGGGTGGGTGGACACTAGTGACACCCTTGTTCTAACCATAGAGAGCCTCCATCATTCATGGCCACCTCATACCGAAGAGTCTCCAAGGTGCTCTAAGTGTGTGTTGAGGTTGATCTTTTGAGGGTCATAACTCGTAGATCATGAGGGCCATCGATGAAAAATTGAATACTACATGATAGTCATACTGAGGCCTAAAATATGCTATCTCATTTTTAAGAGATCACATTCTATTTGGATTCAACACAACGATCTTGCTCGATGCCAAAACTCGTACTGCACCTTAGTTCATAGGTGCATCACAACATAAGTTTGAAACCACTGATCTTGCATCAAATCATTAGTACAATTAGGTCTAGATGGGTGGGTGAACCCTAGTGACACCCTTGTTCTAATTGTGGAGAGCTTCCATCATTCATGGCCACCTCATACCAAAGAGTCTCCAAGGTGCTCTAAGTGTGTGTCAAGGTTGATCTTCTTAGGGTCGTAACTTGAGCTTGTGGGGGCTATCGAATTTTTTTTGAATGCTATAGGATGGTCATGTCGAGACCTAAAATAATCTATCTCATTTTTAAGAGATCACATTCCATTTGGATTTAGCACAGTGATCTTGCTCGATGCCAAAACTCGCAGTGTGCCTCAGTTCATAGGTACGTCATAGCATAACTTTGAAATTGCTAATCTTAGCATTGAACCATTAGTGCTATTAGCTTTGGATGGGTAGGTGAACTCTAGTGACACCCTTGTTCTATCCACGGAGAGTCTCTATCATTTGTGGCCACCCCATATGAAAGAGTCTCCATGGTGCTCTAAGTGTGTGTCGAGGTCGATCTTTTGAGGTTCGTAACTCAGAGCTCATGGGGGATATTGATAAAATGTTGAATGCTACAAGACATCATATCAAGGCCTAAAATAACCTATCTCATTTTTGAGAGATCACATTCCTTTTGAATTCGACACAATGATCTCACTCAATGCAAAAACTCATAGTGTGCCTCAATTCATAGGTGCATCACAACGTACCTTTGAAACTGCTGATCTTGCCATTGAATCATCAGTACCATTAGCTCTAGATAGGTAGGTGAACCCTCCTGACACCCTTTTTCTGGCCATAGAGAGCCTCCATCGTTCATGGCCATCCTCGTGTAGGAGCACCTAGGTAGTCTATTTTGTACCTAGTGCTTCTTTCTTATCATTTTGGCTTGTAGTTATGCTAGCCACATAACTAGTGGTTTAATAAGACCTATTAGGTCTTTAGGTAAGGTTAAGTTAGTTGCTAAGTGGGTTTTTGCTCCTAGGTTGCTATTATGCTTATAAGTTGCTCAATAGGGGTTAGATTGACCAAAGTGGTAGAAAAGTTGGCCAAGAGTCAAAAAACATCTTGGAATGCCTAAATCAACCACATAGGACCCATTACCAAGTTTTGTGAACTCATCTAATTAAGAATTTTAAGTTATAACCAAAATTGCAAAAGTTGCAAAATTGCAATTTTGCAACTTTTTCTTGCAAAGTTGAAAATGAGTGCAAAGAGTTAGTTAGGGGTTTGAGCACAACCATACAAGGTTGGAAACACCTATATAGAGTGTGAAATGACGTTGCTATGATAGTGATTTTAATGTGCTAACAACAACATCTAGTTGAAATTTGTTTGAGATATTGATTTTTAGTTATTATAGAGTTGTTGGTTGATCCAAACTCATACATATCAATGTCATGATGCTGATGCAAGCCTTGAATCTTTCTTACGTTTCCAAAATGTTATGTGGGTTTGGTAAGCTGAATGTGTAGTAAAGTCTCATAATAACACTTGTTCTCATTTGTCTTTGTAAAGTTGATGTACCTGGGTGAAGGAGGTGGATTGCATAGATTATTTTAAATTAGACATATATGATAGCCTTTCAAATTAAACATTACATCAAAATTTGATAATAAAGGTTGTTAAAATTTTATTCACAAATTAGTGCATTTGAATCGAATATAACAAACATGATAAAAATGAATGATATTCCATAAACATGAACAATACACATGATCCATGATAAATTAAACAATACTATACTAAATTAATATATATATCATTGTGCACATAAATGACAAAAGTATATATCAAAATACATGTATCTAAATTACATAAATATATATCAAAGTTCATGTATCTATAAACAAATTACACAAATATATATCAAAATACATAGATCCATATACAAAATGTGGATGATCATGCCATTAGAATGTGTATAATATCAATGTTTCTATAAACAATATGGCATATACCATATCAAAATATCTCGTGATGCATCCAGTGACAACTATACTATCTTAGGCTGCTGTGGATGATAAAATTGCAACCTCTTCATTACACTAGGTGGATTAGATGCCTCCTACATAAACAAAAAAGGAAAACCCAAAGTTAGACTACTAAATTTATGTGATTCTATGTATCTAACATTGAATTAATCAAATGCATAATGATCTTTTTTTTAATGAAGATTTATAGTATTAAACTTTCATCATAAATACCTCTCTCATCTACCTCCTACGCCGGTCAAGAGTCCTCTCATATGTCCTTGGTGATGCTTGAACCTTGCTGATTGTGGCCTATGTATGTTCAAGTATGTTTATCAGATGAATCTACAACTTAAACTATAACATTATAATTCATAGCATGCTAAATTTAAAACATATAATCAAGAATTCAAACTACAACTTACCTGTGTTGACTCCTCCTCTAGATATAATGATTGCATCAGCAAAGATACAAACTCTGGCGTCCAACCTCCTATGCACTAGGTGTTTCCTATGAGATACAAAATAATAGTTTTTAATATCATATAAATAAGTTTTGAATTTATTTATGAAAATAATGAAAGTAAAAAATAAATGATACTTATACATATGATGGGGCTTTCAGTGCGAATGGAAATGCCACAATATCTATGATGTGGAATCTTCCTAGACTCATCACCAGTAGCCACGCTCTATATAATAAAGAATGTAATTAAATTTCATTACCAAAAACATTTTACAAGAATGCATCAATATTTAATCAAATAGAAAGAACCTAATTACCTTTCCCTTGTCAATGGGTCTTGCTTCATCCCCCGCACTCTTGTCTCCCACTGATAGGTGATACCTACAAGAAAAAAAGAAAGATTAGAAACCATATATGCTACAATATCAAATAGAAAAAACAATGAGAACACAACATAATGTACCATAGATGTCTCAAGGCCAAATGAAATAGCTGAGAGCATCACATTATCAACCTATCTAAGCTCCTCCTCAGTCATCAAATAAACATGAATGAAGATCACATACATGCATAAGTCAGTATGGGTTAACAATTAAAATTACTTTATTATAAAGATTAACTTTAAATCACATATGTCATAACAAAAAAATATATACACGTACTGAAACAGGAGGAGTCCATGCGTTTGCATGCCCCTCCTCTCTTGTGTTAGGATGTGTAGCCTCTATACGTGCGTCTGGTGTATCCTCGTCAAATACAAACTGATACTCAAAAAAATCACCTATAGGACCCATACAAATATTATTTCACATTATGCAAGTATGGGGTACACAAACATGTGATGAGCTTGCCGATGATGAACTTGCGCTAACATCATCAACATAGGGAGGCAACACTGACCTGGGCTATGATATCAATAGGCTACTCAATCTATGGATGACTCTAATAGTTTGAGAGCTAGCCTCTATAATGATATTAGGATGCTACACTCAAGGAGGGGGGGAGACATCAGTAGGGGGGACAAAAGTGCCAACTTTCTTTCGTTGGGAAAAGGGTCTATCCTGAGGAGCTCCTCCTACACCCATGTTGGGCTTCATGCTCCAATAGTTCACCTTGAGGCCTAACAAAAATTTTGCATACAATTTTTTAAGGAAATAAAATGGCACCTCTAAATTGCTGTGTGAAGGGATGTCAAAAACCATCCACCAATGATCCTAAAAGTTTGCACGCATAGCCTCATTTGGACACCATTTAATTGATAGTTTGGGCTTTGTGTGTTCAACTTGTCTACCAATTTTTAGGTCGACAAAAAGGCTAACCAAATCATCTTTAGTTATATTTAGGGCCTCAACCTCATCATAGTCGAACCCATCACCAAAGATGACATGCATTTGGTCATTCTAGTGAAGAGCAACATTTTGTTCATTGGCAAGTGTTTCAATATTATCCACTATGGTGTTTAATGTGGATAACATAGGAGCCAATGCAGGTATAGTATTATGTGTGGTTTGCAAAACCCTCAATTTGGTGAGATTTTCAAATATCAAATCTTTGATTCGAGGAGGGTTTTGAGGGGGTAGGGGATCATTTGGTGGATGGTTTTTAGGGGGCACTAGATCATTTGGTGGAGGGTTACGAGGAACATTATTTCTTGCCTCAATATCATCATTTTGGTCAGCCATACCTTTTAATTTGAAAAACATAATTTCTATTAAAAACAACCTAAATTTCAACAATTTCTATTAATAAAAACCTAATTTTAAAAAATTCAATTAAAAATAACTAATTTATAATAAGTTTCATTCAAAACATTTTTAAAAATAAAAAAAATTACTAATATCATATACCTGTTCTAAGATCTGATACTGGAATAGAGGGAACTCTCAAACACAAAAAAAATGCAATGTGAAAACAACCCTCGGGTTTTAAAAAAAAAATCAATGTCATAGTATTGGGTATCCAATTTCATATCAGATACTCGATAAGACTTGGTCCTAACTTTTAGCTTTGGTATCAGGATGGGTGGAAAAAAGTCAGAGCCAATTTTGAAATGCTTTTAGACATTTTCAAACTCTATTTTTTTTCACATCACCACTTTTTGGAACACCATGATCCTGCACATACCCTGCATCTCTTTTTAGATCAAAATTCAATAGGTCACTTGCTTGATCATATGTTCTTTCAATCTGATAATCAATCTTGTCAATGGTAGTAAAACATAGAACAATGATATTGTCCTCCCTACTGATCCATTTATTAAAATTTATGTCAAGATAGTATCATTATTTTCTAATTCCTTCCAAATATTTACTAACCTCAAAATCTACAAATGGAAAAGGGGCCAATTTATTCTATCTACTAGGAACAAAATTGTATCTCTGACCATACCCTCATATTGAATCTGCACCTCTACTTGTGCTACTTTGAATTTAGCTTTTTCTTCACTCAGTTCATTTGAAGTGTAAAATTCTTGATGCTGAGGTGTGCTTGGGATTTCTACAATAGGTCCAGTGGGAGGTGGTGGAGTAGGGGAGGATGCAATCAAAAGCTAGCTGGGTTCTTCCCCCACTTTTCTCTTACCTTATTGATTCTATAATTTTCAAATGATTTTCTCCATCTCATTAATTTTCCTTCCCCTCTCATCATAAGATTCTAATACCTTCTCAAATTTGGTATTTAATTCCAGAAACTTATTTTTGTCTTTTATTTCCACCTCTACACCAAAATCAGCCATCTTTCTATTCATGTGGGTCACTTTTTCACTACCTACATCCCCCACTCTATAACTACTAGGGTTCTGATATGCTCTACATTTGAAGCTTCTTGGAGTCTTTATTTGTCCCTCTTCTGAATAGATCATATCACTAGGACCTTATGATCATTGTTGTATTTTACTCCTTTATGAGCTTCTTTAACTTCTTGTATAATTAATTTTATTTCCTTTTCATTCCTTATTGAATCAAAATCTATTGCATTAGCAATGTCTCACTCTAGAAGTATAAAAAGACCTAAATCTTTTGGTAAATTCCTTCCCCCTTCAAGGGTTATTTGACTAAATCTTTGCATTAACTCAGCTTTAATGTCTTCCTCTATCTTGGAGTCCTTTTTATTAAGTTGCTCTGCCTTTTCCTATTTACACTTTGCCTCAAAATTGGATATATTACACCTCCAAAAAAATTGGATAAAAGCTTTAGATTTCACAAAGTCATCATCATCCAAGAATCTCTTGGCATCTTTTTCTATAATAGGATCCATCTCTTTCCCTTTAAAGTCTTCAATAGTGAGGGCTAAGAGTAGCATTGGGGGTTCTTCAGGCATTCCCTCCTCTAATTCTGATGTCATTATTAAAACATTATCTTGACCTAATATATGTTTCAATTTCTCCCTCAAGGAGTCTTCATTGTCAAAATGAATAGGGGTTTGGGATGAAGAATATTCTTCTACTTTTGATGAGGATCCTTCCTCCAATTTCTGTCTATTTACAACTGGCATCGAGGGTGGGCTCTCTGAATGTTGCCTTTTATAAACTGGCACAAGATGTGCCCCCACATTCCAGAAAACTACATCGCTAGCCTTCCTCTAGAGGGTATACTACCCTAGACTGATAAAATCCCTATTTTCCATTCTCATTTCTACTTCCTTGGCCTGATCTAGGTATGCTTCCTTCTATTCATTTAAGGTTTGCAAGATCCCAACAAAATGTACCATTAGTTTATTCACCTTATCTCCCCAAAATTTTATATAAATCAAAGGATCATACTTTCTATCTAAAGCATTAATAAATTCTAAAACCCTACTATAAACCCTCCATTTTTCTTTCTTTACTTCCTATTGTTGTAGAGAAAAACCATTTCTAATCACATCTTCAGGAAAGTACAATATTTTTTTCATAGGATTTAGCCCTATTTCTTTCTTTAAATATTTCATAAAATCCTTTTGAATCAATAAAATGAGAACGAGATTGGACCATTTGATATTTATCAAGAAATTTACCCAAATGTCTCCATACTCTCTTGGTTAGCACAAAATTGTGGATAATTGTAAAACCTGGAAATATTGTTCCCATAGATCTTCCCACCAATTCCTTCTCTTCAAGTCCTCCAACCTACCATAAGAACGCAAAAATTCCTACTTTTCAAGGAACTTGGTATGGTAGGACATGAGGTTACCCTTGGAAACCATAAACTCTAAAAATAATAGAAACATAATATGGGATAATATCTCCCCAGTTGTGACTAACCTTCTAACCCTTAGCATGATCCTTAGGCCAGATCAACTCTAATAAGGGTTGGGGAATTTGAGGGTTGTATCCAATTAAAAAAATACTCATTCTTGATGCAAAATACCTATCAAAACAAACAAAATTAACATATGTGACTTCCCAAGTCATATCTACATTCTAGAGCTGAACTGGTAACTTCTCTCTCTATCCCTTTCTCTTTCTAGTTTCATGTCTTTAGCAAAGACAAAAACACCCTTATATAAGCACATATACATTAAAAAGGAATAACAAAAAAAAGGTTTATCAACTTTACCCTTGATGATGCCTATTAGTGCATTGTGTATCTCTTTAGATAAATGCGATGCAAAATAAAAGATGAATCTCATTCCATACTGCAAAGTTTGAGCAATCATACAAATTAAAGACTCCATGATGTGATCCTTCTCATCCATGCCAAAATATTACAAAGGGAAATATAGAGGGCTTGTGCCCTAGGGTTTAAATACTTCTTTAATAAGGGCTCTAGGGTGGAAGGTGTTACAAGTGTTAGATGCCTTAACTTTGCAAAGTGCTCTTGCAGTTGTCCCCCTTGAAGTTATATTCTTTGAGCATCGTACCTTGATTGCAGATCATCAAAATCAATATTCTCATGTAGAGTAAGGTTAGGGTTTAGAATAAAAACCTCTCTAATCACCTCAACAATTACCTTAAACAGGTTGTCCCCAACGTGATTCTTCACCACCAGCAACATAGGGTCATACCTTTTCACTAGTATTACTAACAAATCATCATCCATGAAGACACTAGGCACAACCAAGTTCCCAATGTTGAAGTCCCAAAAATTGTTTGGTGGTGTATCATAGTTCCTTTGTGAAAACAAATACCTAATCAACTCTAAACCACCAATTGATGTCTCCACATCTCTCAACCCGTGATGCAGGAGCATCCAGAGGTATAAGGGCAATCCTATGTCACCCAAAAAAATATACTTAGACTTAGTTTTTGTTTCATGTGTTTTCATTTTTGGATACCCATTTGGGTCAAATAAAGGTTCCAACTCTCACAGTTCCACTATCAATGTTCATGTAAATCCCAAAAAAATAGGAGTATGTAATTGAGCCATCATTTTGGTGAACTAGGAGGTGTAAATTGGCTAGATGAATGCAATTGTAATTTAGAGCATTCTAGAAAAAGAATCAGGTCAAAAGGCCTCATGGCTTGAAAGTTATTGCAGTTTTTTAGGTTTTGGAGACCTTCTAAGAATGCTTCAAAGTCAGGTTAAGCGCATTAAATGACCTCAAAAATGGTCTGTAGGGCTATAGAGCACTTCGAGAGCTTTCCAAAAATGTAAACAGTTCATCAATCAGAGTTACGGTTCAAAAGTTATGCCTCCTGGAAGTTCGGTTACCGTTTTTGGATTCTTCTAGATTTGTGTCGACTTCTAACATAGCTTTTGGAACCTTCTATTTGGTCAATGGATGCCTACTAGCACTTTCTAGAATGTACTCCTAGTCCTTAACCCTTCAAGGTCTATTTAAGGAGATTTCTAGCATTGTAAAAGGCAGTTCGAAGTGGAGTTTGAGAGGAGGTACTGAAAGGAGAAATTATCTCCACATTTATGCTATTGTAAGCCCTTAGGGCATGTTTTGAAGTTTATTTTCTCTGTACTGAATGTACTAGCTTATTTTTTTAGTTAATACAATTTCCCTTTTATGTTGTGTCCATTCTATTCTTGGGTTGTGTCCCCATCAAGTGGTATCAGAGCTAGTTTTCCTAAGTGTGTAGACAGAGCGCCAATTGTGAGGCAGTTTGCACCAGGATTGTGTGGTTGTGGGTTTGAGTTAAGAAGATGCCTCCATGAAGAGAGCATGGAGGAAGGGCCAGAGCTATTAATCCCAAGGAGGTTAGAGCCCTCAAAAGGTAGGTACAAGTATTGCACGAGGAGCTCCGTAGAGGAACAATTGTGGCCGCAGGTGATGAAAGTGAAGATGACAATGATGAAGATGAAATTGGACCAGAAGGGGAATTTGACGAGGAAGTTCTAAATCATGCAGAGGAAAGGATTTTTAGGGCCATTACTAAGTTTGGGAAAAGACCTACAATTGAAGTGGGTGTATTTTTAGGAAATCTGAAACTAGATGAGTTGATCGATTGGATCAATGAACTGGAAGAATACTTTGAGTATGAGGATATCAGGGACCCAGATAGGGTTAAGTTTGCAAAGGCCAAAATGAAAGGCCATGCCAAAATCTGGTGGCAAGAGGTCCAATTGGAAAGAAATAGAAGAGGAAAGGAGATCACAAGATGGGATCGCATGGTGGACAAATTGAAGAAGCAGTTCATTCCTGTGGACTACGAGCTTGATTTGTTTAAGAAGATGCACGAGTTAAAGCAAGCAGGAAGATCAGTCCAAGAATATATAGAGGAGTTTTATCGACTCTTGATTAGAGTAGGGCATGTAGAAGCAAATAAGGAGAAGGTTGCTCATTATATCAATGGGTTGCGACCTAGCATCCAGGAGGAATTAAGTCTGGTAAGAATGACCAGCGTTGAAGAGGCATACCAGTTTTCCCTATGAGGTTAAGAGAAGTTGAATAAAACATTTGAAGGAAGACAAAGAGGGCAGAGTCAAGGAGGAAGGGGAAGTGGTAGGTCATCTGGAGGCCGCAATGAAACCCAAAAGAAAAATGAAGATGAGGGTACTAGCAGGAACTAGAGGAATGAGGGTTTCAACCGCTCCCATGACCAAGACTTTGGAAATCAGAGAGGAAGAGGTAGAGGACATGGACAAGGAAGAGGAGGCTTCTATGGTACCTATTTCCATTGCAATGAAGAAGGTCATCATGCCTTTGAATGCCCTCAATGACAAGGAAGGATAGATAGGAGAGCTAAGGGCCAAGCTAGGGTTGCTCATGTGGATGAGGATTCACAATCATCACATTCAGTGGATGCAGAAAGAGGAGAGACCTTGGTAAATGAAAGAGTCCTACTAAGTGGTGAGAATGAACCAGGATAATGGAGGAGTTTGTTCTGTACCAGATGCAAGTGTGAGGATAAATGTTGTGACGTGATCATTGATGGTGGTAGCACTGATAACTTGGTATCAGAAGAGATGGTCTCTAAGCTGAAGCTCAAGAGGGAGAAACATCCCCAGCCCTATCAGATTTCTTGGGTAAAAGATGATCATAAGGTCCTGGTAAGTGAACAATGTTTAGTGAAATTCAAAATTAGGAGTTACCATGATGAAGTTCTCTGTGATGTTATTTCGATGGATGTTTGCCATCTATTGTTGAGTAGACCATGGCAGTTTGATAGACATGTAGTACATGATGGACATGCAAACACATACTCTCTCACAAAGGATGGAGTTCACCACAAATTGAAGCCCATGAAAAAGGAAGGTGAAAAGGTATGTAGCAGTACTAGGATTTTTCTTGTTGATGAAAGGAAGTTTTTAGATGGCATGAAGCATCAGCATATGTGCTATGCTTTGATTCCTAGGAAAGATAAAGAAGGTAGTAGTGAAATACCACTTGAAGTTTCAGATTTACTAGGGGAGTTTGGAGATATTATCTCTGATAATGTTTCAGATGGATTGCCACCAGTAAGGCAAATCAGTCATTAGATAGATATGATTCCAGGAGCTAGTTTGCCTAACAAGGCTACTCATAGGATGACTCCTACTAAAATAGAGGAGCTAAATAGATAGGTTCAGGAGCTATTGAGGAAGGGCTTGATTTGAGAGAGCCTTAGTCCATGTGCAGTACCTGTAGTACTCACACCAAAGAAGGATGGGGAGTGGAGGATGTGTACAGATAACCATCAAGTATCGATTTCCATTGCCAAGGATGTGTTAGAATCTGATAAGATTAATAACCCAAAAAACTAGTGCAAAGAGTAAATATCTAAACTATGAATGCAAATGATTCAAAATCAAAATAACATCATAGAGTTATTCTCCAAGAGAGTAATGCAAATGCTGGAAGCAAAATAGCATTAAGAGGACGCAAAAACAAGAGATGGAAATACAAGCTAGGTAACATGCTTATATAGGCTAGGAAGAGGGAGGAGGTGGCAACACCAACCAATGAGGAGCAACCATCTATCGAACTAAAGATAGCAAAGTATCTTCCCAAGATAGCTAATGGATGCTCACATGTAGGAAGGTGATACCTCACAAACATTCACCTAATAAGACATGCTTTATTAACCTAAGCGAGATTATTAAAAGTGTAGGAAAAATCTAGCAAAATAGGAAAAATAAAAAAAATACACTAACACCCCCCCATAAGTGAAGCTTAGGTGGATGCTAACCTAGCAAAGCTATGAAAGCAGGAAAATGGGTCCTGGCAACAAGGCCTGATCAGGTACCCAATACAAGAAAAAGAACTAGATGAAGGAAACTAAGCCTCCAATCTAGGAAATGTCCCAAAGAGAGGAACAAAAAGAGCATGAAGCATCTCCGAAGCATGAAGCTGCAAACACTGTCAGAAGAAACTGCTGGAACCTCCATTGAAATAGTGCATGACCAAGTAGAGAAGACAAAGTCTAAAGAGCTAATCAATCGAAGAGGTGACCTCCAAATGTAGGAATGAATGCGTGTCTATATAGTAGATGAACCATCTCACTGAAATGCATAGGTGCCTAGCCACTGCATCCACCTAGTACATAGGAACAAAAACTGAATACGTAGATCACTCAAATGAACCAAAGAAGCAATAGAGCCAACAAGTGAACCCCCCCATAATGCTGAACAGGGAGAGGGGTGACAAGAACACTAAAATGCAATGCCAAAAAAATTTGCAAGAAGAAGAATCAGGAACACCAATAGTGCAATAGAAGTACCAGCATAGGATAAAGGGTGGTGTCACCGACACACTGCATGGGCTAATCTTATGGAAGAAAAATTCACTTGACAAAGGTGGATGAGCACAAAATGGCAAAACATCATGACCCCCCATGACACTTTATAACTAAGTGCGAGTATAAACAAACACAAGGTGTACAAGATCCCAGATATGAAAAAGTAGGCACTTTATCTCAGTGTGTTTACAGAAAAAGGAATGCAACACAATAGAAGCATACAATGCTCAGAAGTCAAAAAGAAGAGTGAGCTAAAAGAACAGAAGAAGAGATTCCTAGACCTGTAGAATCCAAGTAATCTGCCAGAGTGCAAAAGTGCAAAACTCAAAGAAGAAAGAACTTGGAGTAGAATCTGGATAAAAGACCTTTGCAACTGAATAACTCACAGAACCAGCTTTCCAACAATATCTGGCGAGCCCAGATAAGAGTCCGAATAAGCAAGATATGGCTCTCGAAAGGCAAAATAGAACATCTGGCTTTGACTGCCAAAACAGGCAATCAAGGAAACAAATAGCACCACTGCGATCTACTCAAAAAATCATGTACTTTCAAAAAAAGAAACGCCTCAATACGAGGTCATATGAGAAAGTTATGATCCTCTGAAGTTTCCAAAACAAGAACTGTGCATAGTCACGACTGAGAAACTACAATTTCTGAAGAATTCATGCATGAAAATAAAAAAAACAACTCCACTAATGGATAGAGCACAAAAAAAATCCAATTTCATAACAAGAATCATCAAAATTGAAGTTTGTATGAGCAAGAATGAGACATTTGAAAACTGCGTTCAAATCTGCGACTGCCAATGGAGAGGGGTATGGCTCTAGCTTTGCATGCTTGATTCTACAAAATATACAGCTTGCATGCAAAATCTAAAAGATACCCAGATGGTTTTTCAGGGCTGCGAACAAAAGTCAAAAAGCATTTTTCTTGCTGATGTACAGAAGATGTTGCTGTAGTGTAAATCAAACGCTTTTAACAGTAAAAAATGGCTCCAAAAATAAAAAAATGACCCCAGCAACTAGAATATGATATGCAAATGCTGGATCAGCTTCCTAAGTCCATCAATGGCATGCTGAAACCTACAAAATTGATTGAAAACTCCAAATTTGCAAGTTGGTTGTCAGATTTGAGATTGAATCCCCAGAGAAAAATCATTTTTGTCAAAACTTTTCTGATTCTTAGGATCATCCAAAGATGCAAGAGAAGAGCATACTTCGTTTTTCAAAAAAACTACAATAAAGTTTATTTGCCCCCCTTGAATCTCTCAAATAAGGAAACTAAAATCTACTCTTGCACATAGAAAAGCACTGATACCATGTTAGAATCTAATAAGATTAATAACCCAGAAAACTAGTGCAAAGAGTAAATATCTAAACTATGAATGCAAATGATTCAAAATCAAAATAGCATCATAGAGTTAGTCTCCAAGAGAGTAATGCAAATGCTGGAAGCAAAATAACATTAAGAGGACGCAAAAACAAGAGATGCAAATGCAAGCCAGGTAGCATGCTTATATAGGCTAGGAAGAGGGAGGAGGTGGCAACACCAACCAATGAGGAGCAACCATCTACCAGACTAAACATAGCAAAGTATCTTCCCAAGATAGCTAATGGATGCTCACATGTAGGAAGGTGACACCTCACAACCATTCACCTAATAAGACACGCTTTATTAACCTAAGTGAGATTATTAAAAGTGTAGGAAAAACCTAGCAAAATAGGAAAAATAAAAAAACTACACTAACAGAATGGATGATCTTATGGATTGCTTGAGTGGAGCTCAGTACTTCACAAAGATAGATCTGAAGAGTGGTTATCATCAGATATGGATTCGAGAAGGAGATGAGTGGAAAATAGCCTTCAAGACCAAGGAGGGTCTTTATAAGTGGTTAGTCATGCCCTTTGGATTGACGAATGCCCCAAGCACCTTCATGCGGCTCATGAATGAGGTACTTAAGAAGTTCTTGGAAAAATTTGTTATTGTCTATTTGGATGATATTTTAATTTTCAGCAAGACTTTGGAAGAACATTTACTACATATTTGTAGTGTCCTTGAAAGGCTAAGGGAAGAGAAACTGTTAATTAATATGAAGAAGTGTATCTTTGCAAAAAAGGAGTTAGTCTATTTGGGGTTTGTTCTATCACCCGAAGGTCTCAAAATGGATCCAGAGAAGGTAAAAGCCATCTTGGAATGGCCTACTCCAAGGTCTGCTACTAAGGTAAGATCATTTCATGGTCTAGTTAGTTTTTATAGGAAGTTTATTAAGAATTTCAGTGGCATATGTGCACCCCTAACTAATACAATAAGAGGGGATAGAAAAGGGTTCAAATGGACTGCAACAGCTGTGAGAAGTTTTGAATTGCTGAAGAAGAAGGTGACAGAACAGCCTGTGTTGGCACTTCCAAATTTTAGAAAGGTTTTCCAGGTGGATTGTGATGTTAGTGGCAGTGCTATTGGGGCTGTATTAAGCCAAGAAGGTAAGCCTATTGCATATTTTAGTGAAAAATTGAATGATGCAAAGAAGAAGTATTTTGTTTATGATCAAGAGTTCTATGCAATAGTTTAGGCCTTAAAGAAATGGAGGCATTATTTATTACCAAAGGAATTTGTTTTGTATACTAATTATCAGGCATTACAGTACCTAAATAGCCAAGGTAAATTGAATCAGAGGCATATGACGTGGGTAGAGTTCTTGCATAGTTATACATTTGTGTTGAAGCATAGAAGTGGAAAATCTAATAGGGTTGCAGATGCACTAAGTAGGAGACAGTTGTTGCTTACAATAATGTAGGTTGAAGTGGTTGGGTTTGATGAACTCAAGAATTTGTACCTTGAGGATCTTGATTTTGCTGAAGCATGGAAAGCTTGTAAAGAGCCCGTTGCTGTAGATAAAACCAAGTGGTTAGACTATTTGATTCAGGATGGCATGTTGTTCAAGGGTAGTCAATTGTGCATTCCAAGGAGTTCGATGAGGGAAAATCTGATTAAGGAGAAACACAGTGGAGGGATGGCAGGACATTTTGGTCGAGATAAGACCATTTCCATTCTTAGAGAACATTATTTTTGGAATCAAATTTCACAGGATGTGAAGAAGTTTGTATAGAGTTGCCAGGTTTGTCAAGTTGCCAACTGGTTTAGTCACAATACTGGCCTATATCAGCCATTTCCTGTTCCATCAAGGCCATGGGAGGACATAAGTATGGATTTTGTTCTTGGATTGCCAAGGACACAAAGGGGTAATGACTCAGTATTCGTGGTGGTTGATAGGTTCTCCAAAATGGCACATTTCATTCCATGCCACAAAACTCATGATGCTGTCCATATTGCAGACTTGTTTTTCAAAGAGGTGGTAAGACTACATGGTATTCTAAGGAGTATAGTTTCTGACAGAGATACTAAATTTGTGGGGCATTTCTGGAGGACATTGTGGAGAAAGTTGAAAATAGACTTGAAATTCAGTTCCACGCATCACCCACAAACTGACGGCCAAACAAAAGCGGTAAACAGAAGTCTGGGCAATTTGCTGAGATGTTTAGTTGGGGATAAGCCCAAGGGATGGGATTTGATTCTACAACAAGAAGAGTTTGCTTACAATAACTCTATAAATAGGAGTACTGGAAAATCACCATTCCTAATTGTATATGGGAATAGCTAAAGGACTACACCAGAATTGAGGAAGATAGAACAAGGGGAGAGGACAAGTGCTGAAGCTGAGGAATTTGCTGAACATATCAAGCATCTACATGAGGAGGTTCAAGCACACATTACCAAGATGAATCAAGAGTATAAAGCTAGGGCTGATCAAAGGAGAAGACATAAGGAATTCCAAGTAGGGGATCTAGTCATGGTGCACTTATGAAAAGAAAGATTTCCAGCCAGTACTTACAACAAGCTGAAAATGAAGAAATTTGGCCCCTGCAAAATTTTGAAGAAACATGACTCAGGAAATGCATATGAAGTGGAGCTGCCAGATGGTATTCACATTTCTCCCATTTTCAACGTTGCAGATTTAACAGTGTATCATGATGATGGTGCAGATGAGGAGCTGGTGTTAGAGCCATGTCCAATTCTTGCTTCTAAGAAGGAGGAGATAGAAGACATTCTAGATCATCATGTGGGTAGGAGTACCAGAAACAGGCAGTATGAAGAGTATTTGGTCAAATGGAAAGGATGACCGATCGAGGACTCAACTTGGATTTCAGCAGTTGAGGTTTCCCATTTGGGATTTCCTCTACCATTCATAAAGTAACAGGGACACTTTTCAATCTACCCTGGGTGTCTGATGCAGGAGCATCCAAAGGTATAAGGGAAATCTTTTGTCACCCAAAAAAAATACTTAGACTTAGTTTCTGTTTCATGTGTTTTTATTTTTGGATACCCATTTGGGTCAAATAAAGGTTCCAACTCTCAGAGTTCCACTATCAATGTTCATGTAAATCCCAAAAAAATTGGAGTATGTAATTGAGCCATCATTTTGGTGAACTAGGAGGTGTAAATTGGCTAGATGAATGTAATTGTAATTTAGAGCATTCCAGAAAAAGAATCAGGTCAAAAGGCCCTACGGTTTGAAAGTTATTGCAGTTTTTTGAGTTTTGGAGACCTTCTAAGAATGCTTTAGGGTCAGGTTAGGGGCATTAAATGACCTCAAAAAGCGTAAAAAAATGGGGGATGAGCGAAGCTGGTCCATAGGGCTATAGAGCGCTTCGAGAGCTTTTCGAAAATGTAAATGGTTCGTCAATCACAGTTACGGTTCAAAAGTTATGCCTCCCGAAAGTTCAGTTACCGTTTCTGGATTCTTCTAGATTTGTGTCAACTTCTAACGCAGCTTTTGGAACCTTCTATTTGGTCAGTGGATGCCTACTAGCACTTTCTAGAATGTACTCCTAGTCCTTAACCCTTCGAAATCTATTTAAGGATATTTCTGGCATTGTAAAAGGTAGTTCAGAGTGGAGTTTGAGAGGAGGTACTGAAAGGAGAAATTATCTCCACATTTATGCTATTGTAAGCCCTTAGGGCATGTTTTGAAGTTTATTTTCTCTGTACTGAATGTACTAGCTTGTTTTTTAGTTAATACAATTTCCCTTTTTTGTTGTATCCATTCTGTTCTTGGGTTGTGTCCCCATCAACCCATTTCCCTTGTCATAGAAACCCTCACCAATTCTTTGTCTAGGGTTTTTGGGGACCAATTCCTTTCCTTTTTCCATCTCATTTGTAGAAAGGGAATCAACATGTACATTCCTATGTTGATAATCCATCTTTCCAAAAAAATCTCTTCGAAGAGGCATCTTATCAATTTTGAAAATATTTGAAATTGAAAACTTTTCACAACAATGTTAGGGCACTTACACACAAATAATATGATCTTAGCAAGATCATTTTCTCACAATAGTTCATAGTGTGGAGGCTGAAAATTTGAGCTCTATTTACTTTTCTTCAATTTCTTTTTGCTTTGTAATAGGTCATGGAATTAATTACTAAATTTATGCAAAATTTGTTCACATGAGGTTGCCTTGAAACACCATTAATGCTCCAACAATCGAATTGTGCATGTTACACTAAGAATTTGAAAATTGGTCGTTGATCTGGGCAAAATCTGATGGCTATTTTTCAAACTTGATATTGTGTCACGTTTTACTTATTTTGGACATGTGTTGAGTTCTTGTATTGTTGGTTTGGCTAAAACTCAAACACTTTCATTTTATGAGATCACAACAACCCTCAATCCATCCTACATCAAATAATAAAGAAACATCCATGTATTATTGACATTCCTCTTAGGAAATGGGCCCACTAAAACACACATAATTTCCTCACATTCTCACTTTGGTTTAAACATCTTGCATTTTGATTTTGTGAGAATGTGAGTATTGTAGATCATCTGATACTAGACAATTAAGATCTCTACATATTGATGTGGTAATAAGCTAGCCCACAAGGACACGTGGTGATCCCACACATTTTTTCTTTCCTTAAACTTCAAACACTTCTATTTTGTGAGGATGCGAGAGTTGTTGATCTTCTTTTGATCGAACAGCTTGGAAAAGATATTAATTTTGTTATATAGACTACTTAGAGAAAATCAAAACATGTCATCTTGTACCTTTTTTTGACCTCATCCCTTTTGCAACTCATAATTCACACAAGCCCCACAAATCCACATGTCACTCCCTCATATTTTAGCTTTAATTAAACAACCTTCATGTTTCCTTTGCAAGAATATGATGACCATGGATATTCATTTGAATCTACGGCTGAGAAAAGTGCTCATTCTTTAGACTGGTTAAAGTAACGTGGGCCCACTAGGGCACTTGTCATCTTCTCATATTTTTGCATTTTTTAAATAGCTTGCATCTTTAGCATGTGGCAACATTAGGATCATTGATCTTCTTTTTCATCGATGGTTGTGAGCACTACATATTACTCCACCCTTTGGGGACCCACATGGAAATTTGGCGATCCCTCACATTTTTGCTTTCCTTAAACTTTGATCATTTCTATTTTGTGAGGCTGCAAGAATCATTGATCTTGGCAGGATCAGAGGGCTATTGTTAAATTGCTGATTTCTATGTTTCTTTGGTCCCAAAAGATAGGTGCATTCCCTCACATTCTCTCTTTGGTTAAAAACATTTCATCTTTGAATCACAAGAATGTGACAGCCATAGATCTACAGGAAGATCAATGGTTATAAAAACAATTCACCACTTGGGTTAAAAGAAAACAATTTATACAGGATGCATGCTAACCAATATGAAACTATGGGTTGAGCATAGACATGATTTAGAAAAAAAACTAACCCTATTTTGTAAAAAATTCAAAATTAACAAAGAAAAAACCCTACCAAAGAAATATTAAACTAATACTAGGATTTTTCAAGGTATTTCATGCTTATATTTAGGGATTAATTCAAATTTCCCAGCCTGACCAAAGGATATAACCGTTAAAATTTCAAAATATTGTAGAACTATTTTGAAATAATAGGGCACATATACATGGGCTAACACATATGGTGTAAGAATAAGAAATTGTAGAAAAGTTACAAGACCATCACTGGGTCATTAAAGATCAATGACTCAAGATGTACTTTAGGCCAGTTTTAGCAACACTCATCCTTTTTCCAAATTTCCCATAAAAGAAGTCTTTAGAAAGAAGCCTCTGAATCTTTAGAAAGAAGCAATAATTATAAATGTTAATTCCAAACCATATGTTTTACGTTTCACAATAATACCTATTGTATAATGTACATTGTAAAAGTAATAAAGAGTAATATCAAATAAATCTCTTGGTTCTACAAATTGCAAAAAAAATTGTTTGTGTAGATTGTATGGTTTTATTTTTGTTGTTCAATCTTGAACCTATGTGCTTGTGTTTTACCAATATTTGGTAAAAGTAATGGAGCATCACAAACTAGAAAGGGGATATGATTTTCAAGTTGCAATGTAGTCTCAGTCTTCTAAGATAGCTCATAGATCACAGTAAAATAATAGAATTACAATTTAGGGATTAATTTTCAATCACACTTGTAAATTATAATTTATGACTATGTATAGTGTTAGCATGAATGCTGATGATACTACTTTGGGGGTGTATCCTAAGAATTGGAGAGTATTGACATGTTGCATTCATGATTGTATTTTTCATTGATGTCAACATAGTAGTAAATCTATGAAGATTGGAAAAATAGTAGACATAGATCTTAGTTGTATGGACAATGTTTTGATTGTCTAGTGATGCACGTTTGTGGACATGTTCAGTACAATTTCTTGATGTGAAGGTTCAATGCACAGTACCTAATTTGAAGACATACAAAAGCTATGCCTAATTTTGTAGAGAGCTATATAGAGATAGAGTACTTGAGAAGTGGTTTTTGATATTTGTATTATATTGTCTAATAGAGATATAGTCGGGAGATGTGCAATTAGATAGTGACATAAGACAATCTAATGATGATGTTAGCAAATATGCAAGCTCTAGTATCCCACATGTGAGAATTTTTATAGACTATGAGCTGATAGTGCTATTGTACATATGAATTAATTAATTATTTTATTATAATTAATTGGGAAAGCCTGAAGGCTGACTCAAGGAATTATTTTGAAGATATAGTATAAAGGAAAGATGTTTTCCTTGTTTGTGATATAGAAGTAATCATTGAATTGAAATGTGTAGTATGAAAAGGAGGAAAGTGTTTGGTGACTGTGAGTAAGAGATCCAAGGGATTACTGGATGCGAGATTTGTGATCTGGTTACAAGATCAGAAGGAGCATAAGTCTAGTTGACAAGATAGAGAAATAGGAAGGAAGTACTAATCATTTATATTATTCTGCAAGGAATAATACAAAGATCATTTGGACATTGAGTTCATTGGATTTCCCTGAAGCTATTTGGACAGTGGGTCCATGTGTCTTCTACAACTCCTAACAGGGTTGGAATCTCCTAATAGGGATTCAAAGTCTCCTAACAAGGTCTGATATGTACTAAATGTTATAGAATCCTAGTAGGGTCCATCCTCTAAGAAGGAATATTTATATTAGTACATCATCTTGTGGGTACCATTTCTATAGAGGTTTTCCCTCTCATCAAGGATTTCCCTATTTAACATATCTGGTGTTATTGTGTATGTGTATCTTGTTAGGGCTTCAAATTATATTGCTCGTATGGTTAAATTTTAATAAGGTTGACATTTTTGATATTAGTTGGATAACTGATTCACCCCCCCTCTTAGTTATATTGGTGGACTATATATTCTAACAATTGATATCAAAGCATCAAGTCCTTGAAGAGAAATCTTAATAGCTTTGGGAGATCTATGGAAATTTTTTTTAGTAAAGATAGTCTTGAGTTAGATAGAGGAAATTTTGACACCAAGAAGATGGAGATTCTTGGTGAGATATCAAAATCGTGTACATAACTAAGCATTGAGTTTCCTGATCCATAGTCCTTTTTTAGCATACAGAAGAATAGAAGCACAAGTAAAGCTAGACCAAAATCTAAAGAAGACATGAAGATCAAGGAAGGTATTTATCTTCTTATGAAAAGGGAGCTAGAAGGTATGGAAAATTTTGTTTGTTGGACATGTAAAGAGTTTAGTCATTTTTTGTCTAGATGTGCTAAGAGAGTAAGAAAATCTAGAAAGAGTCCACTTTTTGATGAAGATGAATAATTTAAAGAAAGTATCGAAAGATTCTAAAGTGACAGTAATGATAAAGATAGTGAGCTTGAATTGGTTAAGGAAGAGGAAGTAGTTGAAGAGATAGCTTTGGTAACTATTGTTGATCCAAAGGCTCACCATGAAAATGTGGAAGTTATCATTGATAATAATAATGATTTGTAGAATGGGAATTAGTTTGAAGAAAAAAAATCTAAGCCTAGAGTAGAAGAAAGAGTTGAGTTGACAACTCCAATGATGCAGGAGCATCCAGAGGTATAAGGGCAATCCTGTGTCACCCAAAAAAAATGTACTTAAACTTAGTTTTTGTTTCATGTCTTTACATTTTTGGATACTCATTTGGGTCAAATAAAGGTTTCAACTCTCACAGTTCCACTATCAGTATGTTTGAAAATCTTGAAAAAATAGGAGCATGTAATTTGGCCATCATTTTGGTGACCTAGAAGGTGTGAATTGTCCAGATGAATGTAATTGTGATTTAGAGCATTCTAGAAAAAGAATTAGGTCAAAAGGCCCCACAGTTTGAAAGTTATTGCATTTTTTTGGGTTTTGGAGACCTCCTAATAATGCTTCAAAGTCAAGTTAGGGGCATTAAATGACCTCAAAAAGGGCCAAAAAATGAGAGACAATCAAAGCTGGTCCATAGGGCTATAGAGAACTTTGAGAGCTTTCCAAAAATGTAAACGGTTCGTCAATCAGAGCTACGGTTCAAAAGTTATGCCTCTCGAAAGTTCGGTTACCATTTCTGGATTCTTCTAGATTTGCACCAACTTCTAACAATGCTTCTAGAACCTTATATTTGGTCGATGGATGCCTACCAACACTTTCTAGAATGTACTCCTAGTGCTTAACCCTCCGAGGTCTATTTAAGGAGATTTTTGGCATTGTAAAAGGCAGTTCGGAATGGAGTTTGAGAGGAGGTACTAAAAGGAGAAATTATCTCCAGATTTATTCTATTGTAAACCCGTAGGGCATGTTTTGAAGTTTATTTTCTCTACACTATTTGTATTAACTTATTTTCTCAGTTAATATAATTTTCCCTTTTTGTTGGTTCCATTATGTTCTTGGGTTGTGTCCCCATCAAGTGGTATCAGAGCGGGTTTTCCTGAGTGTGTAGACAGAGCGCCGACTGTGAGGCAGTTTGCACCAGGATTGTGTGGTTGTGGGTTTGAGTTAGAAGATGCCTCCATGAAGAGAGCGTGGTGGAAGGGCCAGAGCTATTAATCCTAAGGAGGTTAGAGCCCTCCAAACGCAGGTGCAGGCATTGCAAGAGGAGCTTCGTAGAGGAGCAAATATTGCCATAGGTGACAACAATGAGGATGACAATGAAGAAGAAGTAATGGGACCAGAAGAGGAAGTTGACGGGGAAGTTCTGAATCCTATAGACGAAAGGCTTTTTAGGGCCATTACTAAGTTTGGGAAAAGACCTACAATTGAAGTGGGTGTATTTTCAGGAAATCTGAAACCAGATGAGTTGATCGATTGAATCAATGAACTGGAAGAATACTTTGAGTATGAGGATATCAGGGACCCAGATAGGGTTAAGTTTGCAAAGGCCAAACTGAAAGGCCATGCCAAAATTTGGTGGCAAGAGGTTCAATTGGAAAGAAATAGAAGAGGAAAGGAGATGATCACAAGATGGGATCGCATGGTGGACAAATTGAAGAAGCAGTTCATTCCTGTGGACTATGAGCTTGATCTGTTTAAGAAGATGCATGGGTTAAAGCAAGGAGGAAGATCAGTCCAAGAATATACAGAGGAGTTTTACCGACTCTTGATTAGAGTGGAGCATGCAAAAGCAAATAAGGAGAAGGTTGCTCGTTATATCAGTGGGTTGCGACCTAGCATCCAGGAGGAATTAAGTCTGGTAAGAATGACTAGCATTGAAGAGGCATACCAATTTGCCCTACGAGTTGAAGAGAAGCTGAATAAAAGGTTTGAAGGAAGACAAAGAGGGCACAGTCAAGGAGGAAGGGGAAGTGGTAGATCATTTGGAGGCTGCAATGAAACCCAAAAGAAAAATGAAGATGTGGGTACGAGAAGAAACCAGAGAATGAGGGTTTCAACCGCTCCCATGATCAAGACTTTGGAAATCAAAGAGGAAGAGGTAGAGGACATGGAAAAGGAAGAGGAGGCTTCCGTGGAACTTGTTTCCATTGCAATGAAGAAGGTCATCGTTCCTTTGAATGCCCTCAACGACAAGGAAGGACATATAGGAGAGCTGAGGGCCAAGCTAGGGTTTCTCATGTGGATGAGGATGCACAATCATCACATTCAGAGGATGCAGAAAGAGGAGAGACCTTGGTAAATGAAAGAGTCCTACTAAGTGGTGAGAATGAACCAGGACAATGAAGGAGTTTGTTTCGTACCAGATGCAAGTGTGAGGATAAATGTTGTGATGTGATCATTGATGGTGGTAGCACTGATAACCTGGTATCAGAAGAGATGGTCTCTAAGCTGAAGCTCAAGAGGGAGAAAAATCCCTAGCCCTATCGGATTTCTTGGGTAAAAGATGATCATAAGGTCCTGGTAAGTGAACAACGTTTAGTAAAATTCAAAATTGGGAGTTACCATGATGAAGTTCTCTGTGATGTTATTTCGATGGATGTTTGCCATCTATTGTTGGGTAGACCATGGCAGTTTGATAGACATGCAATACATGATGGACATGCAAACACATACTCTCTGACAAAGGATGGAGTTTGCCACAAATTGAAGCCCATGAAAAAGGAAGGTGAAAAGGTATGTAGCAGTGCTAGGATTTGTCTTGTTGATGGAAGGAAGTTTTTAGATGGCATGAAACATCAGCATATGTGCTATGCTTTGATTCCTAGGAAAGATAAAGAAGGTAGTAGTGAAATACCATTTGAAGTTTTAGATTTACTAGGGGAATTTGGAGATATTATCTCTGATAATGTTCCAGATGGATTGCCACCAGTAAGGCAAATCAGTCATCAGATAGATCTGATTCCAGGAGCTAGTTTTCCTAACAAGGCTGCTCACAGGATGACTCCTACTGAAATAGAGGAGCTAAATAGATAGGTTCAGGAGCTGTTGAGGAAGGGTTTGATTTGAGAGAGCCTGAGTCCATGTGCAGTACCTACAGTACTTGCACCAAAGAAGGATGGAGAGTGGAGGATGTGTACAGATTCTCGAGCTATAAATAGGATAACCATCAAGTACCGGTTTCCTTTACCAAGGATGGATGATCCTATGGACTGCTTGAGTGGAGCTCAATACTTCACAAAGATAGATCTGAAGAGTGGTTATCACCAGATACAGATTCGAGAAGGAGATGAGTGGAAAACAACCTTCAAGACCAAGGAGGGTCTTTATGAGTGGTTAGTCATGCCCTTTTGATTGACGAACGCCCAAAGCACCTTCATGCAGCTCATGAATGAGGTACTTAAGAAGTTCTTGGAAAAATTTGTTATTGTCTATTTGGATGATATTTTAATTTTCAGCAAGACTTTGGAAGAATATTTACTGCATATTCATAGTGTCCTTGAAAGGCTAAGGGAAGAGAAACTGTTAATTAATCTAAAGAAGTGTGTCTTTGCAAAAAGGGAGTTAGTCTATTTGGGATTTCTTATATCACATGAAGGTCTCAAAATGGATTCAGAGAAGGTAAAAGCCATCTTGGAATGGCCTACTCCAAGGACTGCTACTGAGGTAAGATCATTTCATGGTCTGGTTAGTTTTTACAGGAAGTTTATTAAGAATTTCAGTGGCATATGTGCACCTCTAACTGATACAATAAGAGGGGATAGAAAAGAGTTCAAATGGACTGCAACAGCTGCGAGAAGTTTTGAATTGCTGAAGAAGAAGGTAACAAAACAGCTTGTGTTGGCACTTCCAGATTTTAGAAAGGTTTTCCAGGTGGATTGTGATGCTAGTGGTAGTGCTATTGGGGCTGTATTAAGCCAAGAAGGTAAGCCTATTGCATATTTTAGTGAAAAATTGAATGATGCAAAGAAGAGGTATTCTGTTTATGATCAAGAGTTCTATGCAATAGTTCAGGCCTTAAAGAAATGGAGGCATTATTTATTGCCGAAAGAATTTTTTTTGTATACTGATCATCAGGCATTACAGTACCTAAATAGCCAAGGTAAATTGAATCAGAGGCATATGAAGTGGGTAGAATTCTTGCAGAGTTATACATTTGTGTTGAAGCATAGAAGTGGAAAATCTAACAGGGTTGCAGATGCACTAAGTAGGAGATAGTCACTGCTTACAGTAATGCAGGTTGAAGTAGTTGGGTTTGATGAACTCAAGAATTTTTACCCTAAGGATCTTGATTTTTTTGAAGCATGGAAAGCTTGTAAAGAACTTATTGCTGTAGATAGAACCAAGTGGTTAGACTATTTGATTCAGGATGGCATGTTGTTCAAGGGTAATCAATTGTGCATTCCAAGGAGTTCCATGAGGTAAAATCTGATTAAGGAGAAACATAGTGGAGGGATGGCAGGACATTTTGGTCTAGATAAGACCATTGCCATTCTTAGAGAACATTATTTTTGGCCTCAAATTTCACAAGATGTGAAGAAGTTTGTATAGAGTTGCCAGGTTTGTCAAGTTGCTAAGGGGTTTAGTCACAATACTGGCCTATATCAGCCACTGCCTATTCCATCAAGGCCATGGGAGGACATAAGTATGGATTTTGTTCTTGGATTGCCGAGGACCCAAAGGCGTAATGACTCAGTATTCGTGGTGGTTGATAGGTTCTCCAAAATGGCACATTTCATTCCATGCCAAAAAACTCATGATGCTGTCCATATTGCAGACTTGTTTTTCAAAGAGGTGGTAAGACTACATGATATTCCAAGGAGTATAGTTTCTGACAGAGATACTAAATTTGTGGGGTATTTCTGGAGGACATTGTGGAAGAAGTTGAGAACAGACCTAAAATTCAGTTCCACGCATCATCCACAGACTGATGGTCAAACAGAAGTGGTAAATAGAAGTTTGGGCAATTTGCTGAGATGTTTAGTTGGGGATAAGCCCAAGGGATGGGATTTGATTCTACCATAGGCAGAATTTGCTTATAATAACTCTATAAATAGGAGTACTAGAAAATCACCATTCCAAATTGTATATGGGAATAGCCCAAGGACTGCACCAGAGCTAAGGAAGATAGAACAAGGGGAGAGGACAAGTGTTGAAGCTGAGGAATTTGCTGAACATATCAAGCGTCTACATGAGGAGGTTCAGGCACACATAACCAAGATGAATCAAGAGTATAAAGCTAGGGCTGATCAAAGGAGAAGACATAAGGAATTCCAAGTAGGAGATTTAGTCATGGTACACTTATGAAAAGAAAGATTTCCTGCCAGTACTTACAACAAGCTGAAAATGAAGAAATTTGGCCTCTGCAAAATTTTGAAGAAACATGACTCAGGAAATGCATATGAAGTGGAGTTGCCAGATGGTATTCAGATTTCTCCCATTTTCAACATTGCAGATTTAATAGAATATCATGATGATGGTGGAGATGAGGAGCTGGTGTTAGAGCCATGTCCAATTCCTGCTTCTAAGAAGGAGGAGATAGAAGACATTCTAGATCATTGTGTGGGTAGGAGTACCAGAAACAGGCAGTATGAAGAGTATTTGGTCAAATGGAAAGGACGGCCAATCGAGGACTCAACTTGAATTTTAGCAGCCGAGGTTTTCCATTTGGAATTTCCTCTACCATCCATAAAGTGACAGGGTCACTTTTCAATCTACCCTGGGTGTCTGATGCAGGAGCATCCAGAGGTATAAGGGCAATCTTATGTCACCCAAAAAAAATGTACTTAGAATTATTTTCTGTTTCATGTCTTTACATTTTTGGAGACCCATTTGGGTCAAATAAAGGTTTCAACTCTCACAGTTCCACTATCAGTGTGCTTGAAAATCCCAAAAAAATAGGAGCATGCAATTTGGCCATCATTTTTGTGACCTAGAAGGTGTGAATTGGCTAGATGAATGTAATTGTGATTTAGAGCATTCCAGAAAAAGAATCAGGTCAAAAGGCCCCACGGTTTGAAAGTTATTGCAGTTTTTCAAGTTTTGGAGACCTCCTAAGAATGCTTCAAAGTCAGGTTAGGGGCATTAAATGACCTCAAAAAGGGCCAAAAAATAGGGGACGATCAAAACTGGTCCATAGGGCTATAGATCACTTCGAGAGATTTCCGAAAATGTAAACGGTTCATCAATCGGAGCTATGGTTCAAGAGTTATGCCTCCCGAAAGTTCGGTTACCGTTTCTGGATTCTTCTAGATTTGCACCGACTTCTAACGATGCTTCTGGAACCTTCTATTTGGTCGGTGGATGCCTACCAGAACTTTCTAGAATTTACTCCTAGTGCTTAACCCTCCGGGGTCTATTTAAGGAGATTTTTGGCATTGTAAAAGGCAGTTCGGAATGGAGTTTGAGAGGAGGTACTAAAAGGAGAAATTATCTCCAGATTTATGCTATTGTAAGCCCGTAGGGCATGTTTTGAAGTTTATTTTCTCTGCACTATTTGTACTACCTTATTTTCTCAGTTAATATAATTTTTCTTTCTGTTGGTTCCATTCTGTTCTTGGGTTGTGTCCCCATCATCCAAGTAGAAATACATCAAAGAAGATGAATGAACAAGGTGAAGTTGTAAGAAACAAGGCTAGACTTGTGTACAAAGGATATTCACAGCAAGAAGGAATAGACTATGAGGAGGCGTATGCCCCTGTAGCCAAAATGGAAGTAGTAAGAATGCTCTTGGCTTATGCAACAAATAAAAAGTTCAAAGTATATCAGATGGATGTTAAATCAACTTTCGTGAATGGAGAACTTGAAGAAGAGGCATATATTGAGTAGCCTGAAAGTTTTCTTCTGATAAAAGACAAATATATGGTATGAAGGCTTAAGAAAGCTCTATATAGACTAAAGCATGAACCTAGAACCTAGTATGCAAGATTGGATAAGTATTTGACAAAGCTTGGATTTGTTAAAGGTATGACATTTAGTAGATTATATTTGAAAGAAATTGAGAATGAATTATTGATAATAGTGATATTTTTTGATGACATAATATTTGGAGGTAATCATGAAACAATTGATAATTTTACTGAAGAGATATAGAGTGAGTTTGAAATGAGCATGATAGGAGAAATGATTTTTTTCCTGAGATTGAAAATTGTGTAGAAAAATGATGGTGTTCTCATTTCACAAGCTAAGTACTTGAAAGACTTGTTGAAGAGATTTGGATTGATAACTAGTAACAAGTTATCTAGAAAGGATGAGACAACTATATTTGAGAAGAAGAAGTACAAATCCATGATTGAAGGTTTGCAATATCTTACTCACACTAGACCATATATAGAAAATGCTGTTGGGATTATAGCTAGATTTCAAGATGATCTTAAAGAGTATCATTATGCAACAATAAAGAGGATATTCATATATTTGAAAGGAACATCTAACTATGGAATTTGGTATGATAGATTGTGTGATTTCACTCTATGTGCATATACTAATGTGGATTGGGTAGGTAGTATAGATGATAGAAAGAGCACTAGTGGTGGAGCATTTTTTCTTGGAGGAAGATTGGTTTCTTGGTTGAGCAAGAGTCAAGATTGTATCTCATAGAGTATAGTAGAAGAAGAGTATCTAGTAACAACAAATAACTATAATCAAGTTATGTGGATGAAGCAAATGCTAAAAGGTGTTGGAATTAAATTTACAAACCCTGTTATCATATACTGTGATAACACAAGTACTGTAAGTATGTTTAAGAATCCTATATTGCATTCTACAGATAAGCATATATCTATTATGTTGTCATTAAGTTATTATTGCCATTAGTGACAACACTTATTTGTATCAGTATAGCTACCGAGCTCATCAATCAGTCTGCAATGTATACCAAGCATTCAATGGTTACCTTGTACATTCATCACTTAAGCAATTTACACCAAGCTTCACAATTCACACCAAGCATTCTAGTGGTAACCAAGCTAAGTATAGCTACCGAGTGAATATGCAATCCTGCAGTGTCTACCGAGTTTACAGTGTTCACCGAGCTTCACAGTGTTTATTGAGTGATGGAAGCACAGTGTCAATCGAGTGATGGAAGCACAATGTTTATCAAGTGATAGAAGTGTAGTGTTTACCAAGTGATGGAAGCACAATGTTTACCGAGTAATGAAAGTATAATGTTTACCGAGTGAAAGAAAGGTAAAAAAATGTTTCAATTTTTATCGAGTGATACTATATCCATCGAGTCTCCAATGGTTACTAAGTTCAGAACTATGTCAAGTGATTAGTATGGACCAAGCCTTCACTTCTACCGAGTGCATGACGATGTCGAGTATTGTAGTGGATGCCGAGTATCAGAAGGTCATCAAGTTAGTTTAGTGAACCCAAGTTATTTACTATTTGGCTGACTCAATAATATTTTGTTCACTTGTGTTTTAGCCGACCTTGCAATTGTAATTATTGGAATGGTATATATGTAATGTATTATATCATTTTCAAGAGGTATGAAATATGGATGAGAGTATAAAAAGAGACATGTAATGTTTTGAAAAGTATAAATGCGAATCAGCAGAAGAGCAGAATATTCAGCAAGGTCTACAAGGAGCAGTAATGATTCATCAGTCACAAGAGGTGATATATACTTCAAGGATCTAATCAGCAAATCAAGTTTGTAAGTAGATCCACTATTTCATCCTAATAGGTGAATCAGTTTTTTAAATCCTTTAACAGGGTAAACTTAACAGTCTTTTGTATAAATCTCCTAATAGAGTACATACTTTAGTGTATGTTTGTAAATCCTCTAACAAGGTGGACCTAGCAATCCTTTATGCTCCTAATAGGGTAGATCACTAGAAGTGGTCAATGTAAGCCTCAATAGGCCAACTTGATACTACAGTAACGAAGTTTTGTGGGTATCATCCCCAACCTAGTTCTACATTCTATTTGGAAGGTTTCTGGGTCACCAAATCACTATGTACATGTGTTATGAATAATTGATCTCTCATTTATGTAGTAGATTAGATGAATGAATGATGAATAGTATATATGGTTAAAGTGCTGAATTATTTTAAAAGTTTTGATGTTACTGATTCACCTCTCCCCTCTCAGTAACCTATCTTATCTTGAATATTTACAACATATTAAGTATCATGTCTTGAGAGATAAGGAAACATAAAAAGAGATTAGATTGGAATATGTGAGTACTAAAGATTAGATTGCATATATCTTTACGAAGCCCTTACCTAAAGATACATTTTAGTACTTGAGAGGTATGCTTGGGGTTATGCCCCTACCTACTTTTCAGTAGATGATATAGAGATTCCATCAGTCTAGTTGTACAGATTTAGACTAGATTGAATGTTGATGCTTCCTATATGGCAGAGTATCTATTATGAGCTAAGTCATTGAGGACTCTCGGTATTTGGTCTTGAACAATTTGTTTGGAGACTTGAGATAGTTGAAGACTTGGAGTAGTAAATTGACATAATGAGGCCTTTTTCATTGATGTCAGTGGGGGGGATTGTTGGAAAATGAAGATGGTGTAACTGAGAGGGGAGGGGTGAATCAGTTACCACAAAAACATTTTCAAAAGTCCCAAAGATGCCTTAAACTTAGTTGCTGCTGCAACAAAAATCACTGCTTAAAATTTGATAGGTGTTTAGTTAATTTATGAAGTATTTATTGAAATAAGCGACAATGCAAAAGAAAGTAATCATTAACACAGTAGACACCAGAATTACGTGGAAACCCAATATGGGAAAAACCACTAGCAACTAGTCACCAATTTTCACTCTTCTGAAGTGAGCCCTGTTAGGAGCCAACCCTGTTAAAGGTTACAAAACACACTGTTAGGTGTGACCCTGTTAGAGGATTTAATCACCCTGTTAGGAGTGGCCTTGTAAGAGGTCTTTTGAACAATTCAACTAAATTGCCACCCTGTTAAAGGATTTATGAAATGGCTGTTAAACCAACCCTGTTAGGAGATTTTGGAATCACTGTTACAATGGTTAGAAAGCAACAATGAATGATCTGAAAATACATGCAACTTATCTTGCTGAATACAAATCTCAGTTTTGCTCCACAAGATCCTTACTGATCAAATATATCTCTGCAGCTCCAAGATTTCCCTCTGCTCAATTCTGCTTAGGCACACGCAAGTCTCTTCCTTGCACTTTTCGTATATTCATTCTCTCCTCTTCTATTTTTTTTCATCTTGAGAACCTCTTTATATATTATTCATAATACCAGGTCGGCCCAACCAACTTGTCAAAACAATTCCAAAGTTGGCTTGCCCAACCAACTTGATGAAACATATTCCAAAGTCGGCTTGAACTAAAAAACAAAATTCTTCACTGGCCGACGCTGCTCGGTCAATACAGAACAAAAACTTCCTTCCTGTGTTAACTGACAGAACTCGGTAAAAACTACAATTACCGAGGAATTCGATAAACCTGCCACTTCCTTTGGAAACCGACTGGACTCGATAAAAGCTGTCTTCGACTACAGAGTGAGCTCGGTGAAAACTCGACTTTCCTTAGCTTATCGTGCGAACTCGGTTAACACTAACCGTTCGCTACAAAATCCTTTGATACCCGAGTGATCTCGGTAAGAACTAAACTTTCCTTAGCTTACTGAGTGAACTCGGTTAACACTAACCATTCGCTACAAAATCCTTTGATACCCGAGTGATCTCGATAAGAACTAAACTTTCCTTAGCTTACCGAGTGAACTCGGTTAACACTAACTCACCGTGTGATATACAGGAACGCTCGGTATACACTGCAAAAGGCTTTTACTAACCGACTAAGCTTGGTAGACTCTGTAAACTGTTTTCCTGGTTGATAGAACTCGGTAGACTTTGTCTGATAACTGATATGAAATTTGTGTAACATCAAAGACAATACACAATTACTTAATTGTATCCAACAATCTCCCTCTTTGGCATTGATGGCAACACAACATGTCATAGCAGAAATGAAATTTGAAAGCAAGTCTATTGCAACACAACACAATTAACAATTCTCCCTCTAAGATAGAGAACTCTCCCTCTTACAGTAATCTCCCTCTGTGATAAAATTACTTAACCAAATTTTGGATTTCGGAAAAGATATGACAATAAAACTCTCCCTCTTTGACAACACATGCCAAAGACCATCTAATTTCAAATGAATTTCATTGTACCTTTAGTACTGATTCATATGCAATATTTCCTTGATTTGCTGCATCAACTGATGATTGTTCAATTTTGTAAGAGCTGATGCATCACTAAAACTTATTTTAGTGAACTTCAGATAGGGGAATAACCCCTAACTTACCTCTGAGATACAAAAATGCATCCTTAGGTAAAGGCTTTGTGAATATGTCAGCAATCTATTCCTTTGTATGTACATATTCCAATCTGATTTCCTTGTCCTGCACCAATTCTCTGACAAAGTGATACTTGATTGCAATGTGCTTAGTCTTAGAAAGCATTACTAGATTTTTAGATATATTGATTTCACTTGTGTTATCACAAAACATGACGACTGGTTCCTTGATTTCCATCTTCATGCCTTGTAGCAATTTCTTGAACCAAACAATATTAGAACAGTTTACTGCTGCAGCAACATACTCTGCCTCTGCTGTTGATTGAGCTGTACAGTTTTGCTTTTTGCTTATCCAAGAAACCAACCTCTTTCCAAGAAAGAATGCACCTCCACTTGTGCTTTTTCTGTCGTCAAGGTTTCCTGCCCGATCAGCATCAGTAAACACTTTTAAGTCTAGGTTTCCTCCAAGTTTATACCATAATCCATAATCTTCAGTTCCTTTCAGATATCTCATTATTCTCTTGATTGCCATCATGTGATTTTCTCTTGGTTTGGCTGAAAATCTTGCCACAATTCCAACTGCAAGAGCAATATCTGGCCTAGTATGAACTACATATTGCAACTTTCCAATCATAGATCTGTACAATGTCTGATCTATTTCCTTTGAATCATCTTCTTTGGTAAGTTTTAGTCCAGTACACATGGGAGTTCCAACTGGTTTACAGTCTTCCATACCAAACTTTTTCAATATCTCTTTGATATATTTTGCTTGAGTGATGTAGATGCCATTCTTGTTCTGCTGAATTTGAAGTCCCACAAAGAATTTGATTTCACTGAACATTGACATTTCAAATTCCTTGCTCATTTGCTCTGAAAATTCTTTGCAAAGATCATCATTCCCTGTAAAAATAGTATCATCTACAAATATTTCTGCCAGGACAATCTTATTTTCTGGTCCTTCCTTGATATACAAACTACTGTTATCATTATTTCTTTGAAATCCAATTTGAATAAGATAGCTATGCAATCTTTCATACCATGCTCTAGGGGCTTGTTTCAGACCATACAATGCCTTGTGCAATTTTCAAACCATGTTCCTTTTATCTGGATCAATAAAACCTTCAGGTTGTTCAATGTAGACCTCTTCATCCAGTATACCATTTAGAAATGCTGACTTGACATCCATCTGATAAACTTTAAATCCTTTGTAGGCAGCATATGCTAGTAAGGTTCTAACACCTTCCAATCTAGCAACGAGAGCGAAAGTTTCTCCATAATCTATGCCTTCTTCTTGAGAATATCCTTTGCACACTAATCTAGCTTTGTTTCTAGATACTTTACCATTTTCATCCAACTTATTTTTGAAAACCCACTTTGTACCGATTACATTTTTGTCTTTAGGCCTGGGTATAAGAGTCCATGTTTTATTTTTCTCTATCTGCTCTATTTCTTCATTCATTGCTTCAATCCAATTATCATTTTCTAATGCATCTTTGACAGTTCTAGGTTCAAAATCAGCAAGTAAACAAGTACCTTTCAACTTACTTCTTGTGATGGTTCCATCAGATTTATTTCCAATGATCTGATCTGCTGAATGATGTCTCCTGACATATTTGGCTAGAACAGGTTCTTTTTCTTTTGGATGAATTTTGTCGTTATCTTCTTGCATTTCTCCTCTTTGCTCGGTTTGGTCTGGCTCGGTATCAACTGGCACGGTATGTACCTGCTCGGTTAGCTCAGGCTCGGTAATTTCTAACTCGGTATTTTCTGACTCGATAGACGTTGGCTCGGTAGATGTTGGCTCGGTAGATGTTTCCTGCAACTCGGTTAGTGATGACTCGGTAGAAGAAGATTTCTGATTCTCAGATGCAGTTGATATTATATCCGAATCACTGAAGACAAATCTTTTGTAATCTTCTGGTTCTTTTCTGCTTTCTTCTTCAGTCTTTTCTGCAAATTCATCAACTTTCACATGTATACTTTCTATGGCTTTGTGAGTAGATAAGTTCAAGCATCTATATGCTTTACTCTTGCATGAGTATCCAAGAAATATACCTTCATCACCTTTTACATCGAATTTTCCTTTTCTAGATTCTTTCAAGATATAATATTTGCTTCCAAATACTTTCAGATAATTTACATTGGGTTTATAGCCATACCATATTTCGTAGGGAGTTTTGAATGAGTCCTTTTTTAACTATACTCGGTTTAAGGTATGAACTGCTGTATTGATAGCCTCCTTCCAGTATTTGATAGCAACATTCTTTTCTATCATCAAGGTTCTTGCACAATCCATGATGGATCTGTTCCTTCTTTCAGCTATGCCATTTTGTTCAGGTGTACCTGGTGCTGAAACCTGTCTTTTGATTCCTCTTTCAATACAAAAGTTATTAAATTCATGTGAAATAAATTCACCACCTCTGTCTGACCTTAGGCATTTCAATCTTTTCCCTGTTTCTTTTTCTACTATTGCCAAATACCATTTGAACTTTTCAAATGCTTCTGATTTGTTCCTTAGGTACATGATGGTCATCATTCTTGAATAATCATCAACAAAAAGAATGAAATATTTTTCACCAGTATAGCTTTCAGTTTCAATAGGTCCACATAAGTTAGTATGCACAATTTCTAATAAATCTTCAGACTGATAATTTTTGCTTTTGAAACTAGACTTACCCATCTTTCCAATTTGACAATTCTTGCATAAACCGACCTCTGGTTTCTTTAAATCAGGAATGCCTCTCACTTTCTTGAATTTGCTTATCTTTACCAGATTGTCAAAATTCACATGACATAATCTTTTATGCCATAACCAACTCTCTTCTATTTGAACAATAAAACATGAATGTTCATCAAGTTCAAGATAGAACAAGTTACCTTTAGTTTGAATACCAGATCCAATCAGCTTTCCTTTACCGTTCAGTAGTCTTGCTTTGCCTTGGATGAATTCTACTTTGAGTCCATTATTGAGTAACTATGCCACACTCAATAAATTGTGCTTTAGTCCTTCTACCCAATAAGCATTATCACATACAAGTTCCTAGGTTAGAGTGATTCTTCCTTTTCCTTTGATGCAACAAGGTTCATTGTTTCCAAATCTTACACTGCCACCATCATACTCTTCAAATTGATCAAACTTTGTTTTATCTCCAGTCATATGATGTGAGCAGCCACTTTCAATGATCCATGTATCATTCTTACTTATGTGAGAGATGAGTGCCATTTTTTCATTGTCAGATTCATCTTTTACAGCAATGTAAACAATCTCATCCTCTTCTTCATCATTAGAATCATTAGAATATTTAGCCATAAAACATGATTTCTTACTTTTATCTTTAAATGATTTGAAATCTTTCTTACTGTTCCATTTATTATCTTTCTTTTCATCTTTATCTTTCTTGTTTGGACACCTTGCAGCAATATGACCGACTTCTTCACATGAAAAGCAGATTAGGGGTACTTTACCTCTGTATTTACCTCTTCCTCTTGAATATTTCTTTGCAAGTAGGGCTTCAATTACTTCAAGGTCACTGTCAGAGCTCTAATCTGATTGATCTTCACTTTCTGACTGAGATTCCTTCTTCTTTTTACCTTTGTCCTTGAGTGAGAGCTTGGCTTCAAATACAGACTCAATGTTCTTTGCAGCTGGAACATAATTATCAAAATTATCTAATTCAAATGCTGTCAATCTTCCAACTATGGCCTCTAGGTTTATCTTGTGATTGGCCTCACACCTTCTTTCTTGAATGGCTGATACCCTGATGGCATAAACTGGAAGTAGAGTTCTAAGAACTTTACTTATGACTGTCTCTTCACTGATACTTCCTCCAGAAGCTTTGATAGCACTGACACATGCTTTAATTCTTTCAACATATTTGGCAATATTTTCATCTTCTTTCATTTTCATCTGATCGAACTGTCCTCTCAGACTTTCAGCTTTGGCTCTTCTGACATTTTCATCTCCACCATAGATCTCTTTTAGTCTTTCCCACATTTCATAGGCAGTAGTGCAGTCCTTGATATCATCAAAATCTTCATAACTCAAGGCAGATGCAATATCAATCATCATAATTATATGAGTCTTCTTTATAGCAATGTCATTGACTGATAATGTACCTGATGGTTCTACATATTTCTCATCAAGATATTTCAGACCAGTGTCACCAATGGAAGCTAGATGAAGTCTCATTAATCCCTGCCATGCTGAGAAGTTGTTTCGGTTAAGCCTTGGAATTTCCCTCTTATAAGACATCTTGATCTTTGGCTTAGATCTTTGAAATCTTCTCCTGCAAGCACCAAAAGCTCTGATACCAATTGTTGGAAAATGAAGATGGTGTAACTGAGAGGGGAGGGGTGAATCAGTTACCACAAAAACATTTTCAAAAGTCCCAAAGATGCCTTAAACTTAGTTGCTGCTGCTACAAAAATCACTGCTTAAAACTTGATAGGTGTTTAGTTAATTTATGAAGTATTTACTGAAATAAGCGACTATGCAAAAGAAAGTAATCATTAACACAGTAGACACCAGAATTACGTGGAAACCCAATATGGAAAAAACCACCAGCAACTAGTCACCAATTTTTACTCTTCTGAAGTGAGCCCTGTTCGGAGCCAACCCTGTTAAAGGTTACAAAACACACTGTTAGGTGTGACCCTGTTAGAGGATTTAATCACCCTGTTAGGAGTGGCCTTGTAAGAGGTCTTTTGAACAATTCAACTGAATTGCCACCCTGTTAAAGGATTTATGAAATGGCTGTTAAACCAACCCTGTTAGGAGATTTTGGAATCACTGTTATAATGGTTAGAAAGAAACAATGAATGATCTGAAAATACATGCAACTTATCTTGCTGAATACAGATCTCAGTTTTGCTCCATAAGATCCTTACTGATCAAATATATCTCTGTAGCTCCAAGATTTCCCTCTGCTCAATTCTGCTTAGGCACACGCAAGTCTCTTCCTTGCACTTCCTTGCACTTTTCGTATATTCATTCTCTCCTCTTCTATTTTTTTCATCTTGAGCACCTCTTTATATATTATTCATAATACCAGGTCGGCCCAACCAACTTGTCAAAACAATTCCAAAGTTGGCTTGCCCAACCAACTTGACGAAACATATTCCAAAGTCGGCTTGAACTAAAAAAAAAAATTCTTCACTGGCCGACGCTGCTCGGTCAATACAGAACAAAAACTTCCTTCCTGTGTTAACCGGCAGAACTCGGTAAAAACTACAATTACCGGGGAATTCGGTAAACCTGCCACTTCCTTTGGAAACCGACTGGACTTGGTAAAAGCTGTCTTCGACTACCGAGTGAGCTCAGTGAAAACTCGGCTTTCCTTAGCTTACCGTGCGAACTCGGTTAACACTAACTGTTCGCTACAAAATCCTTTGATACCCGAGTGATCTCGGTAAGAACTAAACTTTCCTTAGCGTACCGAGTGAACTCGGTTAACACTAACCGTTCGCTACAAAATCCTTTGATACCCGAGTGATCTCGGTAAGAACTAAACTTTCCTTAGCTTACCGAGTGAACTCGGTTAACACTAACTCACCGTGTGATATACATGAATGCTCGGTATACACTGCAAAAGGCTTTTACTGACCGAGGCTTTTAGATTTGATTGATGAAGAGGATTTGAGAAGAAGAGAGCAACAACAACATTAATAGAGTACGGTTTTGGTATTCTTGGAACTTAGATGTTTTTCATCTATGTTGCCATTAATGCCAAAGGGGTAGATTGTTAGCATGAATATTGGTGATACTACTTTGGGGGATTATCCTAAGAATTGGAGAGTATTGACATGTTGTATTCATGACTGTGTCTATCATTGATATCAACATAGTAGTAAGTTTGTGAAGACTAGAAAAGTAGCAAACATAGATCTTAGTTGTACGAACAATGTTTTGATTGTCTAGTGATGTGAATTCATGGAAATGTTTGGTATAGTTTCTTGATGTGAAGGTTTAATGTGCAGTACTTGAGTCAAAGACATAAAAAAGATATGCTTGATTTGTAGAGAATAGTACACAGACACAATACCTAAGAATTAGTTTCTGATATTTGTATTATATTGTTTAACAGAGATATGATCCAGAGATGCACAATCAAAAAGTGATATAAGACCATCTAATGATGACGTTAGTGAATGTGCAAGCCCTAGTGTCACACGTGTGAGAAGTTGCATAGACTATGAGCGGATAGTGCTATTATACTTATGAATGAATTAATTATCTTATAATAATTAATTGGGAAAGCCTCAAGGACCACTCAAGCAATTATTTTGAAGATGCAGTATAAAGGAAAGATGTTTTCCTTGTTTTTAATATAGAAATAATCATTGTATTGAAATGACAAGTGCAAAAATGAGTAGAGTGTTTGGTAAATGCGAGTAAGTGATCCAAGAGATTATTGGATGTGATATTTGTGATCTGGTTACAAGATTAGAAGGAGCAAAAGTCTGGTTGATAGGATAGAGAAAGAGGAAGAAGTACTATTCATTTCTATTATTCTGTAAGGAATAATACAAAGACCATTTGGATAGTGGGTTCATTGGTCTTACCCTAAAGCTATTTGGATAGTGGGTCCATTTGTCTTCTACAACTCCTAACAGGGACTGATATGTACTGAATGTTGTTATAGACTCCTAAAAATGTCCATCCTCTAACAAGGAATATTTATATTAGGACATCATATTGTGGGTACCATCCCCACTAGGGTTTTCCCTTTGATGAAGGGTTTCCCTAGTTAACATATTTGGTGTTATTGTGTATGACTATCTTGTTGAGGTTTTGTATTATATTGCTCATATGGTTAAAGTTTAATAAGGTTGATATTTGTGATATTAGTTGCATAACTGATTCACCCCCCTTAGTTATATTGGTAGACTATATATTCTAACATATAGTTCTTTAAATTTTTCAATGATGATGAGAACATATAAGAGGAGTGGCACTAGCACTGTAAGTGAAACCCAAATTAAAATAAAGGAGGATGAGAAACTGATAATAGACTATCAAAAACTTGTTAAAATTCCAGGTTACACTAATGAATTTCATGATATTTATGTGCATGTTATCTATGGAAGGAGTATTAGGAAAATTAGATTTTTAGTTACAGATAAGTGGAATGATCCACAAAAGGAGTCAAAATATGTTAAATTTGACACCATGATAGGGTCCTATGTAGATAAATTTGTAACATGGAAGGTGAAAATGACCTGCATGGGGTTACCTCCAATATTCCCTTGTCCAAAATTTGTAATGGTGTGTGCCAAAACTTAAGATGAAAATAGAAAGGCAATTGCCAATAAAAATACATAGGAGGTAATCTTGTCGATGAAGCAGAGTAAATTTTCTAGTCTATTAGACCTAGAGTATGAAGCATAAAACTCAACCCACATTGACATATACAAACTAGCAGAGGTATGTGTGAGTTTACAAGCAGATAAGAAATATTCATATATTTGGGGATTAGTAGATAGATGCAATTTGACTTGTGATTAGAAAATGCCTTCTAATTTTAGTATTTTTTTGCAATGAGTTCAGGATAGTATATCCTTATTTTCAATGTGTTTAGGTTTGGAAAGAAACAACAAAGAGGGTGCCAATATTCTGGAAATGATTTTCAATATTTGTTGTCAAAAATAAATAGTAAGATATAATTTTATTGAACACATTTGATGCAAAGCTCTCCCATAAACAAGAAAAAATGATGTCATGTGGTCTTGAACTACTTCAAACACCCCAAAATTGATTCAAGAGAGGGCTCTACACCTTTGAAACAAACTTACTAAAAAACATGGCCTAGGCACCCACAAGAGCACAACTAGGTCTTAAAGCCCAAAATCTCCTAATACTAGGTTTATGCTTGAAATGGGAACCTAAGAGTTTATAGGGGAGTGTAAAGGTTCCAAAATACTTATCCAACTCAAAATGGTGGGTTTGATCTACCTATCTTGTTCCCAAGGATCATAGATAGAAAAATTGCCTTTTAGGCCTAGGAGCCCCAATTAGCCCTATCAATGAGCTAATTAGGTTTTAGTTTGAAATTAATCCAAAGGATATAGAATTTTTTTCAAGACATGGATACCGTTTTTGAAGAAGTGTAAGATTCCAAAATTTTAGACTCCAAACTAGTCAAATGACCCCCTTACCAAAAATGCAACAATTTCCCTTATTAGACCAAGTTGCTTGGGTTTGTGAAGGAAGTATTGAATAGATGTTTGTATAGGTTAAGACACAAAATAGGAAACATTTAGGGATATACAAGATATCATTATCCATCCTCATATTGGTTTCATCCATCCCCCAAGTGCCTACAACACTTCACCTGTTGTCTTGCTCTAAACACATAGAGATGTTTAGCCTAGGGCTTGCTAGAAAAATTAGTATCCTTGCTCTCCATATGTGATACTTTAGGGATATTATGGTACATCCTCCTAAATTTTAGTTTTCCAAGTGGTATGAAGTTTCCATAGTGGGAATGCAAGTTAGGGAATTATTACTCAAACTAGTCACTAAATGGAGGGTTTTGCTGCAGCCGAGAAAGAAGTTCAAATAACTTTAGCTATAGATAAATTCAAACCCTCAAACCACTTTCATACTTCCAATAATACTTTTAGGATTCCAAATCAATCATTCATTCACATGTTCCAATCCATTCCAGTCCATACACTATGAAAATGTAATGTTTTACAAGGGAAAATAGGATCTTTTATTGATTCAAATGGAAAAACTACATTCTCTATATGAAATGGATATTTGAAGACTGCCCCCAACCTTCCAAACCTATATTCAAAGGTTGTGACCATTGGGGGGTGTTTTAGCAAAAGTTGACAACTTTTTGCAAAAGTTGTCAAGCAACTTTTCTTGCATTATGCAACTTTTGGAAATTTTTGCAAATTGCACAACCTAACCCATCTAGGAATTTTTCCTTCTACCCTAGGGGCCTAAAACATATGATAATTTTTTTAAAAAACTCCTAACCTATGCTAGGTCTAAGATGTTCCATTTGGCCATAGTCAAACACATGGTTTATAAAGCACCAAATGGGGACTAAGTCTTACGAATAAGTTCAATTTATTAGGAAACTATAACTACCTATTACATTTATCTTTTAGGCACAAATTCCCTTGAGTAATACTCATAAGGAGTTAGAAATGATGGATTATCTAGAGAGTGAATGGTTAGGTTCTCCTACATCATACTCCCTTGCTTGAAAAACTCAAGTCCGACTTGAGGATAGTTGTTGAACAGAGGTGCCATGCTTAGAAATGCATTCTTCATTCATCCATGTAACATATATATTTGGAAAACCCTTCCACTTGACCAAGTAGTCTGATTAGGTCTTCTTCCTTATCTTCTTAACCATCTTAGAATCCAAAATCATCTCCAATAGAAGTGATTGGCTAGGTGATAGATCCTTGATCCATTCTGCTTGTTCATCAACATCCTATATTACATCATTAGTAACTGCATCACCTTTGAAAAGGGTGAGATTAGAAACATTAAAGATATGATAAATTGATATAATAGAAGGCAATGAAATTTCATATGCATTCTCTCCAAATTTGTGCAAAATATAATAGGGTCCAATCTTCCTCATCTACAATTTTGTGTGTCACCTTGGTAGTCTTGCTTTATTCAGATAAGCCCATACTTGATCTCCTTATTTTAATGAAACACGTCTCTTTTTCTTATCTGCCTACTATTTTTATCTTGTAGTGTTCTAATTTAGAGTATCTCTAACCTGATCATGATTTTTTTTGATTCATGCTAAGAATTTTTCTCTTTATGCACTAGTTTTGAACTCATTAGGCAAGTCTCTAAGTTCCATGACTCCTCTAGGATGAAATCCATGGCTTACTTGAAATGGTGTCTTCCCTATTGACTTGTTGATTGAGTCCTTGGAATACCTAAGAAAAAATCCATGCTTACATTTTCCCATGGCTTGGTTGGCATAGGTAAGGGCTGATAAATGCCTTGGTTTGTCCTTACTCCCTCTATTCTTTGGCATATTGTGAATGTCTCAAATTTTTTTTTTGATATCAATAGGTAACTTGGGCCAATGGTAGTTTCTCCTTAGAAGGTATAGAGTTTTGTCAATCCCAAAGTGACCTCCTAATGTACCACAATGCTTCTCTTTGATTAGGTTTTCCCTCATGGATCATCTATGAATGCAAAGTTGTCCACCTTTGAACAATAGACCATTCTACAATAGATATTCAAAATATATTGTGTTATATGCATCAAATAATGTAGAACAAACCTTCCCCAAAGTCTAGATCATTCTTGTATAATTTCTTAAGGGCATCAATCCCCATTCTTTGCACTTGGACTTCTTCCACCAGGGTGACTCTCCTACTAAGAGAATCTGCTACTTTATTTGCAATAACTTTTTTATGTTTGATTGAAAATGTGAAGGCTTGGAGTTGCTCAACCCACTTCACGTGTCTGCAACTCAACTTGCCTTAGCTATTCACGAAGCTTAGTGCATGATTGTTTATATAGATAATGAATTCCTTAGGAAGCAACAAGTGCATCCATTTATTTAGAGCCTAAACCGTAGTGTATAGTTATAGGTCATATGTACTATATTTCTTCTTGGCATCATTTAATTTTTTAGAGAAGAAAGCCACTAGTCTTCCCTAATGACTGAGAATTGCTCCCATGGAATGGTTACTTGCATCAGTTTCTACTATGAATAGTTTGTTGTAGGTAGGTAATGCAAAGCTTGGATATTGTGCTACCCTAAATTTCAAGTATTCAAATGATTCATTTTCTTGAGTTGTCCATTCAAACTTTGTCTTCTTGCCTCCCTTGATGGTATCCAAAAGAGGTGCACATATGTGACTAAAGTTTTTGACAAATTTCCTATAGAATTTTGCCAATCCATGGAAACTTTTGACTTCCCCTGCTATTTTAGGTGTTGACCAATTAAGGATAGCCTCAACTTTTTAAGGATCCATCTTTAAGGTACTCCTTGAGATGAAAAAGCCCAACAATGTCAATGTAAACGAGTTGATGAAATAATTGAATTTTAACAATCTATAAAAAATATTATTTAGGGAACGATATTGAAATAGGATGATGTTATAAACATCAATGCTGATAAAGAGCACAACTTCAATATAACATTCTAGTTTTCTATTGTTAGAATTTTCATTATTCATATTATGAAAATAAATAAATATATTAATATAGATATTAATATACAAAAAAAGAAAAGTCGACCGGATTCAATTCATTGTGATTTTCTATAATGAATCAAATGATGAGTGGTTGACGATCCATTTGTGTATATATGTTATTACATATATATAACAAAATATAAGAATAAAATATAGATATTTTTCATTTTCTAAAAAAAAAAGTTGAATCGACGGTAAGATTGGGATCTTTCCAAAACAACTATTTCTTATGGTGATTTCAATTTATTCATTGAATAACGATACATGAAACATTTAACATCATATATAACATAACAAAAGCTTTCATTTCCAGGCCCAAATCGAATCCCAAACCTATCTTATCCTCTTATCATTTGTCATGCAGTAAATTATTCTATTATTTGAATATAGAGAAATAAGTCTTAATTAGCGGGGAGTTCCCATTTCAAATTAATGAAAAAATTTGCATTTATTGTGGAAATGAAGGATTCTTTGCTTGGCTTCCTCCATTTACTCAGGATAAAATGAGGGTGAGGGAGCTAAAAAAAAAACACACACAATGTTACAAAGAATGTAATGTAACATACTAGAATTTATTTATTGTTATCAAATAAGGCAAAGTTAAACTCAAAATTAGATCAAACGAATAATAAGTTCAGAAGATAAAAACTAAAGAAAAGGAGATCAAAAGATGAAAATAGCAATTTATGGAAAAAGCGGAATTGGTAAATCAACCACTAGTTGTAATATTTCAATTGCCCTAGCTAAACGTGGGGAAAAAGTGTTACAGATTGGATGTGATCCCAACCATGATAGTACTTTTACTCTTACAGGATTTTTGATACCTACAATTATAGATACTTTGCAGCCCAAAGATTATCGTTATGAGGATATTTGGTCCGAAGATGTCATTCATAAAGGTTATGGAGGGGTAGATTATGTGGAAGTTGGGGGGCCGCCTACAGGTGCTAGATGCGGGGGATATGTGGTAGGAGAGACTATGAAATTGTTAAAAGAATTAAATGCATTTTACGAATATGATATAATATTATTTGATGTATTGGGTGATGTGGTTTTTGGAGGTTTTTTTACTCCATTGAACTATGCAAATTACTGTCTCATTATTACAGATAATGGATTTGATGCATTATTTGCAGCTAATCGTATTACTGCTTCTATAAGGGAAAAAGCTCGTACACATCCACTTCGATTAGTAGGTTTGGTTGGAAATCACATATCTAAAAGAGATCTTATCAATAAATATGTAGAGGCTTGTCCAATGCCCATAATAGAAGTGTTGCCTCTTATTGAAGATATTCAAATTTCGAGGGTCAAGGGGAAAACTTTATTTGAAATGGTTGGATCTAAACCATCTCTTAACTATGTATGTGAATATTATTTAAACATAGCGGCTCAAATATTGTCCCAACCAGAAGGTATTGTGCCAAAGGAGATTCCAGATTGGGAATTATTCAATCTACTCTCTAACCTTTATCTCAATCCTATTGATGAGGGGAAACATCAAAATAATAAGGAAAATTTACTTGGGTTTACGACGATTTAATCCACATAGTTATAATAATTTATGTCAGTGAAAATTGATGAAACTCTCATTGTCGAATGTGAGATAGGTAATTATCATACTTTTTGTCCAATTAGCTGTATATCTTGGTTATATCAAAAAATTGAAGATAGTTTCTTTTTAGTTGTGGGTACAAAGACATGCAGTTATTTTCTGCAGAATGCACTTGGAGTAATGATTTTTGTAGAACCTCGCTATGCAATGGCAAAATTGGAAGAAGGAGATATCTCAGATCAATTGAATGATTATGAAGGATTAAAAGAAATCTGTATTTGAATAAGAAAATATAGAGATACTAGCATGATTATATGGATAGGTACTTGTACTACAGAGATAATAAAAATGGATTTGGAAGGTATGGCACCCAAACTAGAATGGGAAATTGGAATCCCAATTCTAGTGGCAAGAGCAAATGGACTCAATTATGCCTTTACTTAAGGAGAAGATACTGTGTTAGCTACAATGGCACATCATTGTCCAGAATCAAAATTCTCCATTCGTGAATGAAAATAACCTATACAACATTTTTTGACTTTTCATTCTAGAAAAAAAGAGGAATTGGTTGAATATGCAAATCACCCTTCCTTAGTTCTTTTTGGATCTTTTCCATCCAATGTCACTTCTCAACTAAATTTAGAATTAAAACGTCAATCCATCAAGGTATCAGGTTGGTTACCTACTCAAAAATATATTGATCTTCCATCATTGGGTGATGGAGTTTATGTTTGTAGTGTTCACCCATTTTTGAGTTGGACAACAACAACTTTGATAAGACATGAAAAATGTCAATTAATTGCAGCTCCTTTTCCTATTGGTCCAGATGGAACACGTGCTTGGATTGAAAATATTTGTACTGTATTTGGTGTTGAACCCCAAGGTTTGGAGGAAAGGGAGGAATGAATATGGGAAAGTTTAAAAGATTATCTTGATTTGGTAGACGGTAAATCTGTCTTTTTCATTGCAGATAATCTGCTAGAAGTTTCTCTAGCAAGATTCTTAATTAGATGTGGAATGATTGTTCATGAAATCAGCATTCCATATATGGATAAACGATATCAAACTGCTGAATTATCACTTTTACAATATACATGTATAAAGATGTGTGTACCAATACCACGAATTGTGGAGAAAATAGATAATTCAAATCAAATACGATGTATACACGAATTACAACCTGATTTAGCTATCACGGGAATGGCTCATGCTAACTTGCTAGAAGCAAGAGGAATTAGTACTAAATGGTCAATGGAATTTACTTTTTCCCAGATTCATGGGTTTGCCAATGTAAGAGATGTACTTGAATTGGTTACCCGCCCTCTACATCGTCAGAAAAATTTAGAACACTTGGGTCAAATCACTTTGGTCAGAAAAGAAGAAGTTTAAATTTAAGATAATTTAATCCATCTAATTTGATTTTAATTCTTATTATTATAATAACGGGAGATTTGAAATGATTATAGAAATCATTTCAAAGCTCCCATTATTATATGACTTTTGTATTAAAGTCATTTCTCTAACATTCTTTATTTTCTTTTTTGAGATAAACTTAGACAAATGTAGTGTAGAGGTAAGGTTTATTTCCAACTTCTTTTCATGTAGCCTCTAAAGGACTAATTCCAAATGTTTCATGTGTTTTTCTTTGGACCGGCTGAAGATCAATATGTCATCAAGATAGACCACCACAAACTTACCTATGAAGTCATGAAGCACTTCATTCATCAGCCTCATGAAGGCGTGAGGGGCATTTCTTAGACCAAATGGCATGACAAGCCATTCATATAACTATTTAGTGGTTTTAAATGTTCTTTTCCACTCATCTCTAGGCCTAATCCTTATTTGATGGTAGCCTAATTTAAGGTCTATCTTAGAAAAGTAGCATGCTCCTCAAAGTTGTTCTAGAAGATCTTCAATCCTATGTTTAGGAAACCTATACTTTATGGTTATTTTTTTTTGATTTCCCTAGATTTAGTGCAAAGTCTCCATTTGGCATCTTTTTAGGGGCCAAAACACTAGAGACTGCACAAGGGATGAGACTCTTTTGAACGAGTCCTTTTTCCAACATATCACTAATCTTCCTAGATACCTCCGCATTATGATAAGGGGTAAGTTTATATGTAGCCTTGTTGAGAAGGGAAGCACTTGGTATAAATTTAATTTGGTGTGAGATGTCCCTCAATGATGGGAGTTCATCTAGAGTATCTCCTGCAAGTATCCCTTTATACTTGTGCAATAGATCATTTACCTTTTTAGGCACTTCTTGGGTGACTAATTTCATCTTAGGTTTAAGGACTAGGGCATACACTATTTGAGAGTCTTTGATGGTATTCAACATCTCTTGTTCACTTGCCATGGTAACTAACTATTGTTTGGGTTTCTCTTGGTAAGGGTTAGGGTTGGGAAGAAGATTGTATTTATGTCTATCTTTTATGATTTGATATTTTTTAGTGAGACCATAATGCTTGGCCTTAAGGTCATACTACCATTGAGGACCTAGTAAAAGGTAACAAATGTTTATGTCTACAATTTCACAAATGACTCTATCTTTATAATCTTTTATTTGAAAACCTACCCCAGCCTAATGTATTAGTATTTTCTGCCCTTTGGTTAACCAAGATACATGGGAGGGATTAGGGTGGGGTATTATTTCTACATTCAACTTATCTACCATTTCTTTAGAAACAAGACTTTTAGTAGAACCAAAGCCAATAACTACCATACAAACCTTTCCATGACTTTTGTAGTTGTTGTTAAAGAGATTTTTCCTTTGTGGAGGTTCCACTAGTATAGGTGCTTTGATCAATTTCCTCTTCATCATGAGAGTAGCCCTTTCTTCACTAGTAAAATATCTAAAACTTTCATCATCATCATCATCTTCTTAAATAAGGTTAGTTCTTCTTTCTCCTTAGTTGTTTTGCTTCTTAGGACATTTGCTTGTATAGTGGCCCATTTGGTTATAATTGTAGCATTCAATCTACCCATTGTTTCTTCCACCATTTCTACCTCTACCATTTTCTCTCCTTCCTCTGTATCCACCTATTGAACTATTCTCACCTCAAGTATCTCCTTATTAAAATCTCCTTGAGGTTTGTTTCCTTGTGTTCCTTTACCCCCAAAGTTTCATTTTCCTCTATCATTCTTTCCCTTATCTCTACCACTTTGCTCATTCCTCCTCTTGAAATTTTCCTCAACTTTAAGTTTCAACTGATCGCACTAGTTTATAGTAGTAGGGTTTGTCAAACTTAATTCATCTTGAATGGAAATCCTTAGTTCTTGAATACACCTAGCAAGTTTTACACTTTTAGGTTCAACAAGTTTGGATTTCATCACCAACTTCTAGAATTCCTCAGTGTAGGTAGGGATTTCCATCTCTTTCTTCCTGAAAATCATCCTCTTATTATGAAGTTGAACTTCATAATCCTCAAGGAAATAGGTTTCTTTGACTAGAGCCACCATCTTCTTTCATGTGGTGACTGGATTTTTTTAGTTCTCCACCCTATCATCTTGATTGAATTTCCACCATGTGAGTGCTGAGCCCTTGAGTCTAGACTTGGCAATCTTCACCCTTTGGTTCTCAGGGATCTCTTCACAATCAAAGAAACTAGTTAGGAAAGTCAATCTTAGAATCCATGGTTCTCCTCTTCATAGAATCCATTTTTCACCTCTTCATAGATTCTAGAGTCCTCACGAGCAACCTTTAGTCAATAGGAAATTCTTCTTCCTCCTGATCAAGGGGTTCTTCATCGCTCCCTTGTTTGACTTCTTCAAAGTTTTCACTACTTCTATTACAAAGCTCTTCTTTAAGCTTATCCATCTCTTGCCTCATCAACTACATCTCTTTGTCTCTTTTTTCATCTTGCCTTAGCTTTTGGTCTCAGAAGTACTTTATAATCTCTACATTGGTGATCCTTGAAGATAATCCTCCATCTTCTCCTTCCATGATGTTGTCAAATTTCTTACCCTAAGGGATCTTAGGTTGCTTTAATACCACTTGATGCAAAGCTTTCCCTTAAACAAGAAAAATGCTATAGTGTGGCCTCGAACTACTTCAAACACCACAAAATGGATTCAAGAGAGGGCTCTAGACCTTTGAAACAAACTTACTCAAAAACATGGCCTAGGCACCCACAAGAACACAACTAGATCTTAAAGCACAAAATCTCCCAATACTAGGTTTATGCTTGAAATGGGAACCTATGAGTTTATAAGAGACTAGAAAGGTTCCAAAATACTTATCCAACTCAAACTTGTGGGTTTTATCTTCCTATCTTGTTCCCAAGGATCATAGATAGAAAAATTGCCTTTTAGGCCAAGGAACCCTAATTAGCCCTATCAATGAGGTAATTAATTTTTAGTTTGAAATTAATCCAAAGGATAAAAAAAAAACTTTAGATATGGATACCCTTTTGGAAGAAGTGTAAGATTCCAAAATTTCAAACTCCAGACTAATCAAATGATCCCCCTCACCAAAAATGCAACAATTTCCCTTATTAGGTCAAGTTGCTAGGGTTTGTGAAGGAAGTACTGACTAGATATTTTTATAGGTTAAGCCACCAACTAGGAAACATGTAGGGATATAGAAGATATCATTATCCACCCTCAGATTGGTTTCATCCATCCCCCAAGTGCCTACAACACTTCAATACCTGTTGTCCTACACTAAACACATAGAGATGTTTTGCCTAGGGCTCGCTAGAAAAATTAGTAGCCTTTCTCTCCATCTCCCATCCTTAGGGAATCTTATGGAACATTATCCTAAATTTCATTTTTCCAAGTGGTGTGAAGTTTCTAGTTTGGGAATGCAAGTTAGGGCATTATTACTAAAACTAGTCACTAAATGGAGGATTTTGGTGCACTCGAGAAATAATTAGTTCAAATAACTTCATCCGTAGAGAACTTAAAACCCTCAAACTACTTGTATAATTCCAATAAAATTTTCAAGACTCCAAATAAATCATGCATTCACATGTTCCAATCCGTACCAGTCTGTACACTATGAAAATGCAACATTTTACAAGGAAAAATGAGATCTTTCATTAATTCAAATGGAAAAATTTCATTCTCTATCTTTCACCCACCTAAAATAGCTATTTGAGTACTTACCCCAACCATCCCATCTGATATTCAAAGTTTATGACTGTTGGGGAGTGTTTTAGGAAAAGTTGACAACTTTTTGCAAAAATTGTCAAGCAACTTTCCTTGCATTATGCAACTTTTGGCAATTTTTGCAAATTGTGCAATCTAACCCATCTATGACTTTTGAATTGTGACCTAGGGGCCTAAAAAATATAATAAAACCTTTTAAGAAATACTAACCTATTCTATGTCTAAGATGTGCTCTTTGACCATAATCAAACCCATGATTTATAAAGCAACAAATGGGGACTAGGTCCTACAAATAGGCTCAATTTATTAGGAAACTATAACTACCTATTACATTTGTCTCTTAGGCAAAAATTTCCTTGAGTAAAACTCATAAGAAGTTAGAAATGATGGATTCTCTAGAGAGTTAAGGGGCAGGTGCTCCTGTACCAACATTGTTGATCACATACAAGAACACATGCTAATGATTAAAATAGGTTCACAGAAGACATTTAGATTCATGACCCACTTGTGCTATCTCTATTGGAAGTCTATTAGAAAAGTGAGATACTGATGGGGGGTGTGAATCAGGATTTATAAAACTTTTAACTTCTAAGAATTTAAAAAAATGATATATTTTACCACTAACCCTTATCTCATCAATATCACAAATCACATAAACATGTATTAAAAATGATGTTTTAGATCTAATCTATTGATTACAACAATAAAAATAGATGTAAATGATAAAAAACTAGCACAAATATTTGGTTACTTAGAAACCCTCTAAGGTGAAGGTAAAAATGGAGTGGGATGAGACCCACAATTTACAAATCTTCACTCTCGTAGTAATAAAGTTCACTTGTTAGGGCTACAAGTTTGATCACTTCTGATGATCTACCCAGAGAGGGGTATTTCTTGCTAAGATCTTGCAATAATTATTTAGTCTACCTTGATTAAAAGATTTAAAAATTCTAAAAAAATAATTAAGCACTTTGTTAGGAGATTTACATAGGCCTATTAGGATCACTCTGTTAAGAGATTTACCTTGATTCACTAGAAAAAATGTATCAGTACCTAATCGTTTGGTTAGCACTATAATTCTTGACTACAAATCTTCTCTTTGTAAACTTAGGCCCTTTCTCTAATCTGATATAACTTAGTTCTACACTTCACTACTTAGCTTGGTCACTTTGCCTTGCTGTACCTTCAAACTTTTCTTAGGCATCAAAATTTCACTTCTTGCATATACACTCTACATCATGAGATTAGGGTTTAGATATAACTTATAAAAGAAACTAGAGAAAGTTCTAGATCAAGATCAATGATTGGTTAAACACCTTTCATATGGATTAATGAGCTAACTCATAATGAGTAATCAAATCCTAAAGTTACTCCTTGATCATTAAAAATGGAATAATTTGGCCAAAAATTGTTTACACCAATGTTTGTGCAATTCCAAACTAGTCTATCAAAATTGGTTCACTCGACACTTAAACACTCTAGCACTTGGTCATGACTAGTTCTTCATGTTGTCCCTTAGCTTTTGAACACTCTATAACTTGATATGAACTAACTCTATGTTTCTCAACACAAACTAGCTTCTTTCTTACTTGACATGTATAGGAGAACTTGGTGACCATATAATTTCTTTCCAATAACAATTTCTTAGCCTTAGTAGAATGGCTCAATTACAGTGATGACTGACCAATGCTACCAAATAAATGATTAAGAGTTTGACACTAATAGACAACAAACTAAAAGGATCAATAATCTCCCCCTTTGACATCAGTGGCTAAAACACTTTGTTATTATTCAACATTACATCCCAAAACTCAAAAATAGTACTCCCCCTTAGACTATCACTTGTCTTCATAAATACTTCAATATGTACACTATATATACATGACTCCAAAATTGAGTGTCCATAGTTTTTTTAAAAAAAGTATCATACCTTGATATCCATCTTCACATATTTCCCTTTTTATTTATACTCATTCCCCCTTGTGTTTGTCACTTATGGCTGCTGGGGTGCAGGGGTCAAATCATACTTATCCAAAAAAGGTTTATGAATCTATATAACCATAGAAAGTGCATCATCCCAATTTGTTCTAACATATTCAAAAGCTAAAATTTTAATCTCTAGGTGAGCATCTAGGTCAACTCAATTTTTATAGTAGAGAGATGGGGATCTCGATTCACTATCTCCTTTACAAATGCTAGCTCTCTCCACATCACCTCCAAATGAGGGATCAACATGGACTAAATGAAGATCAATTTAGATCTCATTCTACCATCTATGGCTATTAATTAAGCCAACCTCCCTTGAGAAAAAATTGGTTGGTTAAAATTAATAGAGCTTTAACTTGCGTCCATGCTCAAAGAATGTCCTATAGTCTTTAGATCTAACTACAATTTCTCAATTTGACCTTGAATATCTTGTGTGAATATCAATACATCACACAATTTCTTATACAAAATTGGAATATTCTTCACTACACCTATATTATTTACAAGGTTAGAAAGTTCAACTTACCTTACAGCAATTTTAGTTGACACTTTTTCTAAAACTTACTTCTCAAATTTCATCTTAGAAAAATGTAATAATTTCCCATGTTCATCTATATCCTCACTATTAATCTTCTCAACAATATCCACTAATTGATCTATGATAGGAACTTTGTCATCAACAACTTGAATATCACAATATCTTTTCTTTAGAGTACCTCTTTTTTTGATGTTATCTTCTTAGCTCTTCTTGCCTTGACTTCTTGGCCAAAAGATCTTGCAAAATTTTCATATGCCCATATGTTATGTTATCTATGTTATATTTTAGAAGCACTATAACCCAATCTAATGTTACAGGCTTACTAGGTGACCTTTCTTTCTTCCTCAACGATCTTTTGTTTGGAGTGTTGCTTCTATGTAATGCTAGATGACTCTGATGGAATATCAACACTCAATCTTTGTGGCTTGCTTACTCCATTAGCATCCATTCTTACTAATATTGACTCCTTTTGAGTCACAATGACTTGGTTTTCATGTGTACCACCTTCTCTATTTTGAGATTGTATAAAGAGTTCTACACTCAGCCCTGTCTCTATTTCTACCTAATTTTGACCTTGTACCTCAGTCACTATGACATTTTCTAGCCTTGTCTCCTTATTTATCTCTATAAGAGGTTTTTAGGCTAGTGCTTAAATACCATCAATAGTAGAATTACCTACTTATTCATTTTGCACATTATTCTTACCCTGTGTGGCTTGATTAGCCTTAGTAGGCTCTTCACCTTTCTTTTCTTCAATTTTCAATCCACTTTATTCCTTTCCATCTATGATCAAAGTCTTCCTTTCTATTTGATCCTATTATTCATTGAGGTATATAGTAACAATAGATTTTTTAGTGATTGTTACAATTACATGTTGCTCCATTCTTTTCTCCCCAATCTTATGATATTCTTTAATTTTTACTAATGCTAGATTGGATGTGCCAATCAACAAATCTTTGATAGATTTTGGAGCTCAGTCACCATGTTATGTCTCGATATATACTATCTCTTTTGAATTAGTTGACACTTGAGTCACTTCAAGAGTTTAATCCTTAATGGTGACTGCCTTTGTCTGATTTACCTTGTTCTAGGTCATCTTTTCTATAGTTTCTAAAAATTGTTCTGCATCACTATATAGGTCCTCTATATTATTGAACTTTGTTTTCTCATCTTCTTTCTCTGCTTCTTCTAAAGTTGGTGCTAATAGTCCAAATTCTTTCTTCCATACTAAATTACTCTCTTGGACTTCATCTTCAATTTTATTTCTCTAAATTTTGTTAACCCTTGTCTTGGGCACATACTTCTTGGCATAATCCCTTAGGGTAATAGACATATGCATCTTCTCTAAATCTGACATTATTTGGACTATTGTATCTTTTATTTGTCTTTCAGTAGACAATGCTAATTTCTATTTTGAATCCATCTTAATATTTAAGTCCTTTGGTAGTGGTTTTCCTAGCTTTATAGGATTATACTTAAAATTAATCATCATATCTAAGACTACTTGATCAACTTTTTCCTTATCACCTTTATGTAAAGAATCATATTTCACATGTTTAAAACCGGAAAGGCCTACTGAAACTCAAATGTTTTCTCATACCTTTTCAATATCACGATGAGCCTACCTAGGTAAAAAATGAAATTTACTTAGATCATCAAATCCTATCCTTTCTACTTCATCCTGTTAGAAATAGATAATATTGAGAGGGGGGGAGGTGAATTAGTATTTTCAATCTTTTTGTATTATTAATTACTTTGGCATATGCATAAAAAAGTAAACCAATAATGCTAAATAGTATAAACAACCATACACAAAAAGAGCTCATAACACCATATTTTGTTAACTAGGGAAACCCTAGCCAAGGGAAAACCCTAGTGGGGATGAAACCCACAAGATGATTTATTATATAAAGAATCTGGTTAAGGATATTGACCCTGTTAGGAGTCCATGATGAATGTATAGTGTATCGAGTCCTTGTTAGGAGACTAGGCCTTGTTAGAAGCCTCAACCCTATTAGGAGTTGCTTAAACCCTATAAGGAATTGGTAGATCATATACAAATGTGTGCAAGAAGAGCCCACTACCCTAACATGCAACTATATAGTTAAGTTCTTCAAAGAATAGATATACATACAATACTGGATCAATTGCTATAGTTTGCAATTCTTTTGGTTATCAGATCTTCATACAAGCTTTTAGTAGACTATAGACAATCTTTCCTTTAGTTTGCTCAATGTCATAAACAAGGAGTAACTACAAATATATCAACTTGCATCATATCTTGCATTATCATATCATATCTTATCACATCATATCAAATCACATCACATCTAACTTTGCAAATGAATTTCTTTACTTATATCAAACATATTAATAAATCCTTCCTTAGTTGGCTCTTATATCATCCTTAGAGTTGGCTCATCAAGACTTAATAATTAAAATAATTCTTTATGTCGTACAACTCAATTTGCTGACATGCTTTATTTTGTACTGTAAAGTATTTGCATCGATATTTCCTTCATAACTTAAACTTGGTTATGTATACATACATGCACACTGGTATACATCATTAGGATGACATCATGCATTACTAGTCAACTACGCAAGAGAATATTCTCAAGGAATATTCTACTATCAATAGAACTCATCATGCTACTGTATCATTGTCCAATACTTAGACAATTTTCCATCACAAATATCCATAACTATACTGTAAAAGATATGTTGCCATAAATGACAACCACATATCTCATCTTATTTGACTAATTGGCCATATTGCCAAAAATCTCCCCCTTTGGCATTAATGGAATTATTTTGGGAAAATTGGCTAAGTCTCCAAAAAGGAAAATGTTGTCATACCAATCAAAATAAATAAACATACACAACACAATATATCTTAAAAAGATTACATCCCTTATAACTTTGATTACAAAGCTTTCTTGAAGCAAAGCTTACTACTATACTTCAAAACTGCTATACTTCAAAATACAACTATACAACTTACAATTTCAATTTTCCTTATTTATCCCCCTTTGACATCAATGACAAACGTGTCAACAAAAGGAAAATCTTGTCAAAATCTGAAAGTTGTATCAAAATATGAAAAAACAATCACTAAAGTTAGTATTCAACTACACAAGGTGTTTCTTCCAACTATCTTTTATTACATCTACTACAAGTTTATTAGTGCACATAGGGCATATGCAGCTAACTCTACTTCATTCAAGTTTATAACCACAAACTTGTCATATTAATTTTTAGCTTCCAAGCATTCCTACAACTGATTAAGTAACAATATAATCTATGGGGATAAATGGTCTCTCAAAAGTGAAAATCTTTTTAGGGATTTCTCTTTTTCTACTTGTATATCCTAAATGCTTTCATGAATTTCTTCCATTGTATACTTAAAGTTCTCTAACTTTAGATTTTGTTTCAGAAAGTTATCAGTAAGTGTCTGTAGCTTAGTTATCTTTCCTTTGATCTATTCATCAAAAATATGAAGGTGAAGGTATGCCAAGTTGCAATTAACATATATCTACTTCCCTTCCTCCATAATCTACCTCAATACCTTAATACATATATTTAATATTTCTATATCATTCCTTATATTTGTACACATTTTATTAAGAAGATTAGCATCATGCTTAGTTTGTGTCAAAAGATTTACACAAAATTGCTACTCTCTGCTGAATATCTACAAATGTATCCGTAGAACTTACTATTTTCTCTATTCTATCCAAAACTAAAGTTAAAGTCTTCTGAATTGACTTTACTGACTTCTTCTTTTCAAAAAAATTACTTAAAGAAGATATAAGGTTTTGTGCTTCAACATCATCATTTGATTATACTAGTGTGGTGACCACTGCTGCCTATGTAGGTGGTGTTGAGGGTTTTGTCACTATAGCTATAGGTGCAGTTGTAGTAGTTGCCTCAATGCTAGTTGACATAGCTTCAAGTTTCTTCTCAGAAAATATATCTTATTTCTTTTTCTCCTACTTTTCATCTTCATCAGTAGAGCTATTGTAGTCAACAATATTGCCAACAATGTTAGAGCCAATATCTTTGAATGAATCTTCAGTTTTGTCCACTATTACATTAGTGCTATCCACTTGCATGGATTCACTTTCAAAGGTAATGTGTGGTGGTGAATCACTTGGAATTGAAGCTCCAGTTGGTAGCTCAAAAATATGAGAAGGACTAACTGCTACCATAGCAGGGCTTGTTTCCCCTAATTGCACACTCTTCTCAGCCTCCTTAGGAAAAGTAGATATGTATATGACTATTGCCTTTTTAATTTCCATATTTACTTCTTCATAATTTCCTCCCATAAGAAGAATGGATCTCTTCTTATTCCCCAACAAGGGTGCTATACCTTTCAAAATTTCCTTTAACTCTTCTTCCTTGTTTACTATACATAGTTTTTTCACCATATTTATCCTTTTTTTTTTTTCTTCTTTAATTACTTTACTCTTTCTATTTCTCAGTCTATTATACAAATCTTTAGGGATTTGACCTTTTAAGCTATCAAATATTTTATATTTTAGAATCATATTTCTAACTACAACATTCTCTAGCTATCTCCTATCCATATTATTGTACAAGTCACAATACTTATTCCATTGCACAAAATTGTTGTCATTAATAATTTTCATATTAAGATTTTCTACCATAGGTTTCCATGCTATCCTTCCTACTAAAGTATTTACTTCCTATTATGCAGGCTCTACTAGTCTATCACCACTCTCTTCTTCAGATTCCAAGGAAATGATCTGCAAGGTTTTTCTCCTGTTACTTGGTCCACTTGTTATTTTCTTAACTCTCTTCTTAGGAGAGGGGGTCTACATGGGTTTTGTTTTCTCAAGTCTTGTAGACTTTCTTGGCACTACTGCTTCCTCTATTTTCTTTTCAACTAATTCCTTTTGGTTCCTCAAGGGTTGCTACTACGCAACTGCTACATATGGCACTACAGGTGCTTGCACACTTATCTATGCAATTGTGACCTCTACAGTAGGTCCAACCATTGCAATAGGTATAGGAGTTAGTATTTGAGTTTGATTACTAGAGTTCATTTCTAAGGCTATCCCTTTCACTTCTTCAAATTCTTTCCTAGACATCCCTGATTCTTTTAAGATAGAATTGATTACATTATCTACCTTATTCTTGATGTCCTTGTCTGTTAGATTTTTTTTGAACCTCTTTCATCTTCTCAGTATATGTACCCCATCTAGGGCATCTAGAATCTACTTTAGAATGTAGAATTATGTATGCATAGCTTTCAATTAGTTCAACACTCATTTCATAACCCATAGGTTCAATGAACTTTACTTGAGGAACTACTACCTCCATGCATGTAAAATCTATTTCTACCATGAAACATAGTTCATCTTTTTATTTCTCTATCAATGCAAGTGGTATCCTATACCTCTACTTAATTTTAGCTTGGAATGATTTCATCATTCTATCAATATCATTGTCTCTTACTATTTCCAAGTTAAATCTATAAGCTCGAGTGATAATTTACATTGCACACTCACTTCCATTCCAATTTGAAATACTAGGAAACTTCTTTTTTGTGTAAAAGAATATATGAGTCGATAGGGATTCAAACCTAAAGACTACACTCTTAGACTTCATCTTTGTTATGTTATTCAAAAATTGAGCTTGGAAAATATCATGTAGGTCATTATCAATGCATATTAGTGAATCTCCTAACCATATAAGGTCATCATGAACTCTGCTCAAAATGATTCTTGTCCACTCATGGTTTTCAAAGTTCATATAGAACATGTACTTAACTAGGTTAAATGGTTCTAGGTTTGCATATTCTGGTTTCAATGATAAATAATTGTTACAAATTTTCTCCAATTATTTATGGATCTTAGTATCTCCTATGCTTTCTATCTTATAGTGAATATAACTTCTTATTTCCTCAACATGAGGAACATTTTTTGGTACTTGCAAAAGTGCTCCAATAGGATCATCAAGTAGAGAAATAAATGGGTGTTTCTTGAAGGTATATCTAGGTCTATCACTGATATAAAACACTTCTTGTGTTGCCATAGATAATTTTACTAAAAATATGCTCAACAAATTTGGAAAAATACCTCAACTTCGTGTTTAGGGATTTTAGCAATCATGCATATTTGGAAACATTTTCAGCACTTCAAATAGCTATCAAATTACTCTTCAATATTGCACTTAAGATTTCACACAAGAAAATGATGGTCGTAAATCAATTTGTGTTTTTAAAATATTTTACAATCTGTACTTTGCATTAAATACATATCTTCCACAAATTTAAAATACTGTCTCTATGTAATAGACAGATTATTTTCTAAATAACCTCATACTGATCATATCAAGCAATGTGCACTTTATTGTAGACTTCTCTCAATGTCTAGTATATACTACTAACTTTTCAACTTGTGTTATTTTCTCTAACATAAATTTTCATTTAACTGATGTTCCATCTTACTAAGAATGCTTGATTTAGGTAGGACAAGTCACAGATAATAGGTGACTTTACTGTCTTATCAGGTGCATTAGGATGTACTTCTTCCAAAACTGTATGAGAACTTCTAGGTTCTTTTTCCTTTACAAATATTTCCTTGAAATCTTCTATTTTCTCCTTCATGTCTTCCTTCAGATTGTCATCATTTCTTATATTGTTCCTTCTGTAATTTTGATTCTTGTTCAGATATCTTCTATCCATTCTGCAAAATCTTGTTGTGTGTCCGAAGTTATTACATAACTGACATACAAGTATATTCCTTATTTGTTCATTATACTCATCATCAGGTGCTCTACAATTATTTGCAATGCGTCCAAGATTATTACATCTATAACAAACAATTTGTCTTCTTTCTCCACTCTCATTGCTGTGAGATCTTCTTTTGTTTCTTGCATGGTTAGTTTTCCTAAACATTCTATATTTGCATTATCATTATCAAATTTAGGTTTCTTACAATCTACTGCATAATGTCCATGTCCATGACAATTATGACAATAAAAATTTGAAATAATTTTAAAAGACTTACCTTTTCAATCATCTCCAATATGTTCAGGTTTATCACTTGTAAAACATCTAACATGAGATTCCTTTCTTGTTTCTCTATTTTTCTCATCTTGATCAGATTCTTTAGATTTCATAGAGTGAATAAAATTCTCTTTGTCTTTAGATGTATTACCAAATTTTCTCATGTTTAGATATTTCTTGACTTCAAGAGGATCAGGTTCTTTTCTCTCAATAAATTTCTTGGTGGATTGTCCAAGAAAGAATCCAAGTCCAGTCTTATCATAACTAGGTCTTTGTATAGACATTTGTTCTTCAATCTTTTCACTATTGGTATACAATTTCTCAAGTTGCTATTTAGTTTACACCAATTCTCCTTTCATGACAGTATTGTATTTTTCTAATTCTACATGTTCCAACTTGATAGATTCTAACTCAGATGTTACTTTTCTTAACTGGGATCTTAGATCTACATTTTTAGCTTTCATTTCAAAATCATTCTTACCTCCATTTTTCTTAAGACTTAGCTTAAGTTCTATTTTTAACTCATGTTTCAAAATTTCATTTTCTTTCTTTAGATCTTCAATATAATCATTGTATATGTGAAATGTGGGCCTCACACCCTCACACACACTTCAACATGGTCATTATCTGAAAGATCATCCTAGAATGAATATGAGAACATTCATTTGAGTAATCCAATAGTTCGACCTATTTCATTCTAAGTAGAAGGATTTTGCCTTTTCTCTTAAAATGAGAAGCGGGCAACCAAACTTCTAGAATGAAGGATTTTAAGCTATATGAGATATGCAAGATTAATCTATATGAAATGCATTCTTAAGCTAATAAATAAAAGAAAAATATTATGCTAAATGGATGCATATTAGACTAATATGAAATTGATATGCAAGAATATTAAGCTAAGAATACAAAATAAATGAGTAGATATTCCAGCACAAGTTTGATGCAGATTCAATTCAACTTGTGTAATGAGGAATTGAGAGCTTCTTAAATAGAATCCAAGAATTGATCGACGGTCAAGATTAATTTGAATGGACGATCAAGATTGAAGATGAGACTTAGTTATAATGGAAACTTCCTTATGAAAAGGGAGTTAACTGATTACTTTTGACTAGATAGAGGAGTTAATTAATTTAATTCCTTTTCTGATATTAGTCCACCCAGAGTTTCCATTTTTGAATTGCTGAGCAGATTTGAAGAGAATATTTAATTTAATAAAATAGAATATGACCTCATAAATGGATAAAATTTAATTAATGGAATAATTAAATTCAATAATTAAAGAGAGTAAATATCTTATTAAATCAAATATATTTAATTCCTTTGTACTTTAGCTAAAGAGGTAATTTTAATTTAATTAAAGTATGAACACTTATGATTAAATTAAATTAAATCAAATCAATAGGTTTATTATAGCTAATTTGAGTCGATACTTAGGAATTAAATAAATAGTATGATTAATGTAGATTAGGGTTTTCTACATTTGACACTTGGGTCAAATAGCAATTATCAAAATTAGAATTGCCTAGTAAAATAGGACTTAGGAATGATTGAATAGACCAAAATTGGTTAACATGGAAATGTGCCAATTTTGGTGTATTACATTTTTCCCCTCTTTGAATGAATGTGCGAGCAACACGTTCGATTCAAAGAAATCAGAAGTATGAAGCATAAATCAAGAAGTGAGACTGGTTTTGAAATTGATGATATAGAGACCAATTAATAAGCTTTTAAAGGTTCTCTCTAGAATGAAGCTTAACCTAAGGGGATACATATTGCACACCTAGATACCGAGATTGATAAGCTTTTAAAGGTTACCTCTTGAATGAAGCTTAACCTTAAGGGATCGAGATAGAACACCTAGATACTGAGATTGATATAAGCTTTCAAAGGTTATCTCCAAAATGAAGCTTAACCTTAAGGGATCCAGATAAAACACCTAGATACTAAGATTGATAAGCTTTTAAAGGTTATCTCGAAAACAAAGCTTTACCTTAAAGGATCTAGATAGAACACCTAGATACCAAGATTGATAGCACAAAGATTGTCAAATTTCATAGAACTGTTCCTAGAATGAGACTCAACTCTCAAGTATCAGGGTTTAGACTTTCCCAATACCTATCCATTACAAGATGACAAGATTTAACCATGATTCATAGAATTATCCTCAGAATGAGGCTTAAGTCTTAGCAGAAATTAGGTTTATCTCTAGAATGAAGCTTAATCTTTGGCAATAATTTGGAATTATCTCCAAAATAGAGCTTAATCTCCCAGAGTGCAGATAGAATTTCATATCCCCATTTTAAGATATAATTTTAATAATTATTAGATAATACAATGTTATTAAATAAATAATAAATTTATATAAAGGGGTAAAAGCACAACCCTATGCCACCTTTTATAAAGAAACAAGATATTAGAATGTGATAGTTCAACATTAATGACAAAAAAAATGGTATTTGTGTGTAGAATTTGAAGATGATGTAAACTAATGAAATGTGTAGAATTGGATGAATTTTATGTCTATAATTTTTATAATTTTTTTGAGTAAGAATTTATTCATTTTCTTTTATTTTGAAGTCCCTTTTTTAACTATAAAAAATATATGGTGTAGTTCCCATCAAACAAGTATATGGAAATCATCTTTTTTTGTTCTAATTTGAAAATATCTTATAGATGACATGTATGGCTAGGGAACAAAAAAAGAAATAACTATTTTTGATGTATATTTTCTTTGTTATAAGCACTCAAACTCGACCTTATCAGAATCCAACAATTTTTCCTTCATGCCAAAATTTCCCTATCAAACCTACACCTTCTTGAAAAAAATTACATATTCGTGAAGAGGACTCTCTCCTCTAGAGATAAATATAATCATTTTTCTTTGATATGATTTATTATTTTTTTCCTTTTTTGAGGGAGCATCTTTTTAAATGTTGAAATACTGACTTATAATATTTTTAGATTATAACATATTATAACTAATCAAAATGCTCAAAAATTTATATAATGATGATATTGAATTTAAGATCTACAAAAGGGTATCTATAGTTTTTGAAAAATAATGAGTTTTGATAGAGAAATGAGATTTGACCAAAACAAATTTTGGTATCCTAAATGGTGACCCAGATTTGTGCTTTTACCCAAAGATCAATACTAAAATATAAAACAAGAAAATAATAATTATTTAATCTATATTATTATTAAAATAATATTTAGTATGATATTTTAAATAATTACAAATAAAATAAAATTTCAATGAATGAAGAAATAAATAAAATTAAATACAAGAGACAATATTATAGAAAGTATGTTAACTTTCTAAATAGAATTTAAAAATAAATAAAATAAACACAAATAAGTAAATAAATAATATAACATAGAATAATATAAATTAACAAAATCTAATAAAAATTCAAGAGATGTTTAACAAATAGACATGACTCCTTAAAATTTAGATATAAAAGGGAGGAGAGTTTATTTTTAGAGAGGATTAAAAAAAAAGAGAAGAAGAGAGGAGTTCAAAGAGGAAAAATGGAAGAGAAAAGTAATATCATGAAGAAAATAAGGAAGTGAGTTTTTGAAAAGGTATGAATGATATTGAAAGGATGTGAACCTTTGAAAGGGTTATAATTATGAATAGTTGTGACTCTTCAAATATATTGTGATTATAAAGTATTTAGATTTTTCTAAAGGATTTTAGTTATGAAGTGTTTTGACTTTTCAAAAGGATTGTAAAAGTGTTGTGAATTTTCAAAGGATTTTTTTTATGAAAGGTTGTGACTCTTTGAAAAGAAAAAAAGGTAATAAGGTAAACATTTGTTATTTTAAATGTTTTTAAATATTAATTATGATAATAAGGAGGTAACATAATTATATAGAAATACGAAGGTAATAAGAATGAACATTTTCTTTCATTTGACATAATTAAATAAAAAAATAAACATCTAATCAATGTAATTAACTAAGAAGAGGTATTGATTCAAGAAAGATCTCAAGATTATGATAATCGGTAAGAACCAGGTGGATAAGAGGGTAGGGCTGAGTCCTAAGGCAAGAGAGGAATATACTGACTCTTGGGCCCAGGTTTATCGAGCTATGGGAACCCACTGCAATGTTCGATGATTGAGGTATGGTATAACATCTAGGTATGGTGAGGGATGGAAAGCACTCATTTGAAAGGCGAGGACCAAGGTCCTATCAAGCCTTTAATGCAGTTTCCTTGTCCAATCTTTGGATGACCTAGCCTATACACACAATGTAGTAGATAGGATATGAACATATATGAAGAATTATCTTTGATTAAATAATGCAATGATAATCTTTTAAATTGATTCCTTGGAAAAATAGGACAATATTATAAGCCCTTGCAAGTAGGGACATTATAGTGGTATCAGAACATAATCTTGCCATCTTATAGGGTTAAAGAGGATCTATAAAAATAATTTATATGAAAGACTCATGTAGAAAGTTAATGACTATTAGAAAGGATTCAAACATATCCATGATAGCAACCTAATAATTTGGACTAAAAGATATATAAAATTTCAACTCAATAAAAAAAATTATCTAATTGCTTGAGTACAAACAATTTGAGGAAGGGTGGACTATCATATCCCCATTTTAAAATAGAGCTATATAATAATTATTAGAAAATACAATGTTATTAAATAAATAATAAAGTTATATTAAGACCAATACTAAAATATAAAACAAGAAAATAATAATAATTTAATCTATATTATTATTAAAATAATATTTAGTATGATATTTTAAATAATTAAAAATAAAATAAAATTTCAATGAATAAAGAAATAAATAAAATTAAATACAAGAGACAATATTGTAGAAAGTATGTTAGCTTTCTAAATAGAAATTAATAATAAATAAAATAAACACAAATAAGTAAGTAAATAAATAATATAAATTAGCAAAATCTAACAAAAAGTCAAGAGATGTTTAATAAATAGACACGACTCCTTAAAATTTACATATAAAAGGGAGGGGAGTTTATTTTAGAGAGGAGAAAATTGAAAGAGAAGAAGAGAGGAATTCAAAGAGGAAAAATGGAAGAGAAAAGTAATATCATGAAGAAAATAAGGAAGTAAACTTTTGAAAAGGTATGAATGATATTGAAAGGATGTGAACCATCAAAAAGGTCATAGTTATGAATAGTTGTGACTCTTCAAATATATTGTTATTATAAAGTATTGGGATTTTTCTAAAAGATTTTAGTTATGAAGTGTTGTGACTTATCAAAAGGATTATAACTATGAAGTGTTGTGACTTTTCAAAAGATTTATATTATGAAAGGTTGTGACTCTTGGAAAATAAAAAAGGTAATAAGGTAAACATTTTTTATTTTAAATCTTGTTTAATATTAATTATGATAATAAGGAGGTGACATAATTATACAGAAATACCAAGATAATAAGAATAAACATTTTTTTCATTTGATATAATTGAATAAAAGAATTAAACATCTAATCAATGTAATTAATTAAGAAGAGATAATGATTCAAGAAAGATTTCAAGATTATGATAATCAGTAAGAATTAGGTGGATAAGAGGACAGGGTTGAGTCCTAAGGCAAGAGGGAAATATACTAACTCTTGGGCTTAGATTTATCGAGCTATGGGACCCCACCACAATTTTTGAGGATTGAGGTATGGTATAGCATCTAGGTATGGTGAGGGATGGAAAAAACTCATTTGAAAGGTGAAGACCAAGGTCCTATCAAGCCTTTGATGTGGTCTCCTTGTCCAATTCCTAGATGACCTAGCCTATACATACAATGTAGTAGATAGGACATGAACATATATAAAGAATTATCTTTGATTAAATAATGTAATGATAATCTTTTAAATTGATTCCTTGGAAAAATAGGACAATAGTATAAGCCCTTGCAAGTAGGGACATTATAGTTGTATTAGAGCATGATCTTGCCATCCTATAGGGTTAAAGAGGATCTAGAAAAATAATTTATATGAAAGACTAATGTAGAAAGTTAATGACTATTAGAAAGGATTCAAACATTTCCATGATATCAACCTAATAATTTGGACTAAAAGAAATATATATTTCAACTCAATAATAGAAATTATCTAATTACTTGAGGACAAGCAATTCGAGGAAGGGCAGACTGTCATATCCCCATTTTAAGATAGAATTTTAATAATTATTAGATGATACAATGTTATTAAATAAATAATTAAGTTATATTAAGACTAATACTAAAATATAAAATAATAATAATTTAATCTATATTATTATTAAAATAATATTTAGTATGATATCTTAAATAATTAAAAACAAATAAAATTTCAATGAGTAAAGAAATAAATAAAATTAAATACAAGAGACAATATTGTAGAAAGTATGTTAACTTTCTAAATAGAATTTAATAATAAATAAAATAAATACAAATAAATAAGTAAATAAATAATATAACATAGAATAATATAACTTAACTAAATTTAATAAAAAGTCAAGAGATGTTTAACAAATAGACATGACTCCTTAAAATTTAGATATAAAAGGGAGGGGAGTTTATTTTAGAGAGGAGAAAAAAGAAAGAGAAGAGGAGAGGAGTTCAAAGAGAAAAAATGGAAGAGGAAAGTAATATCATGAAGAAAATAAGGAAGTGACTTTTTGTAAAGTTATGAATGATATTGAAAGGATGTGCACCTTAAAAAGGGTCATAATTATAAATAGTTGTGACTCTTCAAATATATTGTGATTATAAAGTATTGGGAATTTTTCAAAGGATTTTAGTTATGAAGTGTTGTGACTTTTCAAAAGATTTGTATAATGAAAGGTTGTGACTCTTGGAAAAGAAAAATGGTAATAAGATAAACATCTATTATTTTAAATGTTGTTCAATATTAATTATGATAATAAGGAGATAACATAATTATATAGAAATACCAAGGTAATAAGAATGAACATTTTCTTTCATTTGACATAATTAAAAAAAAGAAATAAACATCTAATCGATGTAATTAATTAGGAAGAGATAATGATTCAAGAAAGATCTAAAGATTATAATGATTAGTAAGAACTAGGTGGATAAGAGGGTATGGTTGAGTCCTAAAGCAAGAGGGGAATATGCTGACTCTTGGGCTTAGGTTTATCGAGCTATGCGACCCCACCATAATCTTCAAGGATTGAGGTATGGTATAACATATAGGGATGATGAGGGATGGAAAAAACTCATTTGAAAGGTGAGTACCAAGGTCCTATCAAGCCTTTAATGTGGTCTCCTTGTCCAATCCTTGGATGAAATAGCCTATAAATACAATGTAGTAGATATGATATGAACATATATGAAGAATTATCTTTGATTAAATAATGCAATGATAATCTTTTAAATTGATTCCTTAGAAAAATAGGACAATATTATAAGCTCTTGCAAGTAGGGACATTACATAGAACACCTGAATATTGGTCCATAAAAGATAGTAAGATCTAATCATGAGTCATAGAATCATCTCTAGAATGAGGCTTGATCCCTATGAGTTGGGGTTTAGATTGTCCCAATGCCTATCCATCAAACTTTGACCAGAAATGTTATAAGATGTGATCAGCTGATCAAAAGATAAGATATATAACATATATGCTAGATAGAAGGAAGTGAGATACCCAAAGTGATAATATGCCCTAAGTGATGAGGACATAAGATTCAGATTGAATTGAAATTTAGATTCAGTGATGTAATTATCCTGCCCCCTTGGGAGTGAAGTCGAAAGATGACACACCATAAATGTGGTGTAGCATAGTATGTTAAGAGATACTAAAGAAATCCAAGGCTCGAAAGAATATAGAAGAGATCATAATGATCAGAAGAAATTTTAAAGTCAATTTGAAGTGATTTCAAGGTTTAAGACCAATTTTGACCAAAGTTGACTTTTTCTAGAATTTTATTAAAAAAATTGAAGAAAATGTTTTTAAAAAAGATTCCAAGATTCACAACATATCAAAAAAATGGATTGCACAAGCGTTCGATCGGATTAGTCCCAAAATTTTAAAATGTGACTTTGAGTTGATTAAGTGTGTCAAATTTTGAATTTGATCTTGAAAATGGATTCAAAGCAGTCAAATTAGCTAGGGGGTGATTAATTGATCATTTTTGCAGTCATGAAGAAACATGATACTTTGAAGAAACCTACAATCCCTTATCATGAAGGATGCAAGTAAATTAGTGATCCAACCATGTGCCTACATTAGATGCAACCTAAAACTAGGTGCAACCCTAGATCTGGTTACCAAGCTTTGACATTTATCATCACTGAGCATTTAGAGAAATTCCACATGTCATACAATTCCCACTAACATTGCATTCATGGAAATATGAATAGGACATATGTTCTAGTTTTGTCAAGATCAAATGTAAGAATTTGAGGGACAAGAAGCCATAATGACTAGAACATTTGTCCCTTTCAATGTAGGAAGTTAACATAAGCATTAGAGCATAAATGGTAGGATGACTTGAATGCTTCTTGTATGAAAACACACTAGACACACAAGAGATCCTTCTTATGCTACATAATCAATAAGTGTTTTGTCTGGAATGACCCTTGCATTCATAACCTAAGACAAAAGTGTGCTAGATATACTCGCAGTGACCTAGAAATTCACTTAGTAGGACGAGTATCAATATTTACTGTAGCATAAAGAGTTCACTCCAACAAGAAAGGAGAAGAACTAACTTCACTAATTTATGTATATAAAAGGAGTCGAGGTACACACGACCATCTAATATGAGATAGAGGCTCTTATAGGAGACACCCCTTTTATGTAGATACTTCAGATCATTGGAAGTAAATCACAAATAGAAAGAAAAGAAAAAATCATGCCCCTAGTCCTCACTTCTCTAGTTAAAAGTGACATCATCAAGTTGCTCAAAGAGAAATGATAAAGAAAAATCAAAGCAAACAAAGAAAAGCTCAGTAGATCCCAAACAAATTCATAATTTTGAGTTCATTTTCAATGTTATAGGATTGATGTCAAGTGTCAATGTTCAGAACTTGTATGAAAGAAATCTCTTTAGTAAGGTGACAATAGTAGGTAGATGTTGTGAGAATGATTGGTGACTAAATTCAAAGAGGAATCTTCAGTAAGAAGAACCTTGATGGGAAACTAAGTGATAGTAAACAGACACAGTTAAGACAACTGGTGACTGATGCAAAAGAGATCTTCCATGAGAGGAATCTCTAAAGTGACACTAGTGATAGTAGGTAGATGCAATTAGAACAACTGGTGACTGAAACGAGAGCGATCTTCCATGAGAGGAATCTCTAAGTGACAGTAGCGATAATAGATAGACATAGTTAGAACAACTGGTGACTAGTGCGAGAGATCTTTTGCAAGAGGAATGACACTTTTTCCTATTTTTCAAATTTTTTGGTATTACCAAGGTGCCTATTGATAGGTTTTCACCAAGGTAATGATTTTTTTAGGACCTTTTGCAATTTTTAGATTTTTTTAGGACATTTAATTTTATACAGTGAGCTTCTAAGATTAGATCAACTATAGAACCACTTTAGGTGGAGAGTGTTGATGGGCTCCTTGAGCGCCTCTTCCTCAGTTGTAGAAAGTTGGTAAGCACCAAATCTAAACACTGTAGTGATTATGTACAAGCCAAGCCATTTGGGTTTGAACTTCCATTTTTGTACTCATTGTTGCTGATTCTTAGGGTTTTCTCTTAGAATGAGATCACCCAATTGGAAGTCATGCGGCTTAAAATTCTTATTGTAACTTCTAGATGTACGCTGCTGATAAGCTCGAAGATGATCACATGCCACTTGTTGGTGTTCATCTAATAGTTCCAACTCTTGAAGACAAGATATTCTATAGTCTTCATTAGTAATGAGGCCCTTCATGGAGATTCTCAAAGTAGGAATCTCAACCTCAATGGGAAGCACAACATTCACTCCATATACTAAAGCAAAGGGCATTGTACCCATTGGAGTTCTAATACTTATTCTATAAGCCCATAAAGCCAAATTAATTTGAAGATGCCACTCCCTTCTAGATTTGCTAACTGTGCAATGCAAAATCTTAAGGATCACCTTGTTGGATGCTTCCGCTTAACCATTACCTCGGGGTAATAAATAGAAACCCAATATTGCATGATTTTGAACTTTTTACACAACTCCTTAAGATCCTTGTTTCTAAAATGTATATGTGAAATGCGGGCCTCATATCCTCACACACACACACTTCAACATGGTCAATATCTAAAAGATCATCTTAGAATGAATATGAGATCATTCACCTAAGTAATCCAACAGTTTGACCTATTGCCTTCTAACTAGAAGGATTTTTCCTATGCTCTCAAAATGAGAAGCGAGCAACCAGACCTCTAGAACAAAGGATTTTAAGCTATATGAGATATGCAAGATTAATCTATATAAAATTCATTTTTAAGATATGAAATAAAAGAAACATATTATGCTAAATGGATGCATATTTGACTAATACGAAATTGATATGCAAGAATATTAAGCTAAGACTACAAGAGAAAATGAGTAGATATTTTAGCATAAGTTTGATGCAAGTTCATATCAACCTCTGTAATAAGGAATTGAGAGCTTCTGAAATAGAATCCAAGAATTGATTGAAAATCAAGATCAATTAGAATGGATGATCAAGATTGAAGATGAGACTTAGTCATAATGGAAAATTCCTTGTGAAAAGGGAGTTAACTAATTTCTTCTGAGTTGAAAAAGGAGTTAACTAATTTAATTCATTTTTTGATTTTAGTCCACCTAGAGTTTCCATTTTTGAACTGAAGAGAAGATTTCAAGAGAATATTTAATTTAATAAAATAGAATATGACCTCATAAATGGATAAACTTTGATTGATGGAATAATTAAATTTAATAATTAAAAAGAGGAAATATCTTATTAAATCAAATAGATTTAATTCCTTTGTACATTAGCTAAAGAGGTAATTTTAATTTAGTTAAAGTATGAACATTTATAATTAAATTAAATTAAATCAATAAGTTTATTATAGCTAATTTGAGTTGATACTTAGGAATTAAATAAATAGTCAGATTAATGCAAATTAGGGTTTTCTACATTTAACACCTTGGTCAAATAGCAATTATCAAAATTAGAATTTCCTAGTAAAATAGGACGTAGGAATGATTGAATAGACTAGAATTGGTTAACATGACAATGTGCCAATTTTGGGGTATTACAACCATCAATAGTTTGCTCACTAGGTTCTTTTTGCTTCAGATTATCTATGTTGTCCTTTATTTTACCAATATAAGATTTTGCATCTTCATATCTATCCTTTAGGCCATCTCTTTCATCAGTAACGAGATTAATTTGCTCAAGAGATTCTTCAAGATTCTTCTTCAACTATTCCATATCCATAGGGATTTTATTCAAGCTATTAAGCCTCTTCTGAATAACTAAGCTCTAATACCAATTATTATAAATAGATAATATTGTGGGTGGGGGGTGAGGGTGAATCAGTATTTTCAATCTTTTTCCCTGCAACTAGATATTATTAATTACTTTACCATATGCATAAGAGAGTAAACCAATAATTTTGAATAGAATAAACAACCAAATAGAAAAAGAGCTCATAACACTATATTTTGTTAACTAGGGAAAACCTAGCCAAGGGAAAACACGGTGGGGATGAAACCCACAAGATGATTCACTATATAAAGAATCTAGTTAAGGATATTGACCCTGTTAGCAATCTATGAAGAATGTATAGTGTCTCGAGTCCCTATTAGGAGACTAGGCCTTGTTAGAAGCCTCAACCCTATTAGAAGTTGCTTCAACCCTATTAGGAGTTGGTAGATCATATAAAAATGTGTGCAAGAAGATTCCACTACCCTAGCATGCAACTATACACTTAAGTTCTTCAAAAGAATGGATATACATACAATACTAGATCACTTGCTATGTTTCACAATTCTTCTGGTTATCAAATCTTCATACAAGCCTTTAGTAGACTATAGAAAATCTTTCCTTCAGTTTGTTCAATGTCATAAACAAGGAGTAAGTACACATATATCAACTTGCATCATATCTCACATTATCATATCATATCTTATCACATCACATCACATCACATCACATCACATCACATCTAACTTTGCAAATACAGTTCTTTACTTATATCAAACATATTGATAAATCCTTTCGTAGTTGGCTCTCATATCATCTTTAGAGTTGACTAATCAAGACTTAATAATCAAAATAATTCTTTAAGTCATACAACTCAATTTGTAGACATGCTCTGTTCTATACTGTGAAGTATCTACATTGATATTTCTTTCATTACTTAAACTAAATTATCCATACATACATGCACACTAGTATACATCATCAATATGACATCATGCATCACTAGTGAAGTGCACAAGAGAATATTCTTCTATCTATAGAACTCATCATGTTGCTGTATCATTGTCCAATACTTAGACAAATTTCCATCACAAATAATTATAACTATATAGTAAAACATATGTTTCCATAAATGATAACCATATCTCTCATATTATTTGACTAATTGGCCATATTTCCAATACATCCTCCCCTTCGTCATTAGATTTTACATCCATCTTTCTCCTCGATCTCTTCTTTTGACCTTGCTCAGTGTCTTTGGCTTCTTGATTCCTTTTCTTAGGAGTTTTCCATTGGCCAACTTGGTGATCTTAATAGTTCCTTTCTTGGGTTCCTGATGTGCAAGAGGTGCTATCTTTGATCCTTTTTTGGTAACTCATCTTTGAGAAGTAGGTGGAGTAACCACTTTCTTCAAGATTATCTTGACATTTGGATCAATAATAACTATTTTCTTTCCTTTAGGTGAATGAGGTTCAACAACCATCAATTCTTTGTCCTTGGATTCATTTTCTTCATCTTCTTCAATTTTTTCATCCTCCCCTTTTCCTTTTATGAATTGCAAGGGTGGTTCACCAAGTTTTCTCTTTAAGTCTTCAATCATTTTCTTTCTCTTTCGGTCCATTTTAGGAACCTTGGTCTACATCATCATTTTTATCTTAGCAATCTCATATGTGCCAAATGGCTTGACATTATTCTCAATTTCTTCTAACAAAAAGATTTTATTATTGTAGACACCTCATCAACATTCACTTCATATTTCATAGGCCTCAACTATGTAGCCCTTGGTATATCAACTTGGGCTTGGGTGTATTCAATATCTACCATAAAGAAAATGTGATCATAATACTTATCCACAACTGACTTAGAGATTCTCATGATGTTAGTCATCTTTCTCTTGAACTCATCAGAATACCCATCCAAAATTATTTCAAAATTATCAACTATTTTCTCAATAAAATTGTTAATATGATCGATTATGAGCTTGGATTGATCCCATACCACTTCACCAATGGTGGGAAATGAATTTTGCACATAAAAGAATATGCACAACAAAAGTGAGCCAAACTTAAAAGAAGTGTTCTTTTCTTTCCTTATGGATCCCAAGTTCTCTGTTAGTTGAATCAACTGCAACATGACTAGATCATATTTGTGGTCCTTCTTGACAATTTTGTAACCTAAATGAACAACTATACATGGTACACTATTAAGTCAGGTTGGTTGATAGAAGTTATGAGAAATCACTTTGACTGCTACAAACTCTATAAAAGGATCATCAATTGCATCAATTGGCATTCATTGAACATTCCATTTTTCCTTTTTCTACTTCTCTATCACATTCCTAGCTGGGCATCACATAGTATTCATACGATCTAGGGTAAGGGTAGCTAGCGACTTGTCAAAACTGATTTTTTAATATTTATTGGCCTAGTCTCTAGCCATATCTTCATATCATGAATTTGGTTCAAAATGATTTTGATCCATTCAAACTTAAAAAAATTCAGAAATGATAGGGCACGTTAATGCTACAATATATAGTCCACTAATATTGGGGGGGCGGGGGGAAGTAAATCAATCATCCAACTAATATCACAATTATCAACCTTAAACAATCTTAACCATATGAGTAATATAAATTGAATTCACAACAAGATACTCATACAAAATAACACAAGATATGTTAACTAGGGAAACCCTTGATCAGAGGGAAAATCTCAGTGGGGATGGTACCCACAAGATGATGTACTAATATAAATATTCTTTGTTAGAGGATATACCCCATTAAGAGTGTGTTACAACATTCAATATATATGACTCCCTATTAGGATACTTTGAATCCTTTTAGGAGATTCCAACCTTGTTAGGAGTTGTGGAAAATAGTTGGACCCATGACCCAAATGGCTTCAAGTGCAAGACCAATGAACCCACTATCCAAATGATCTTTGTTATATTCCTTATAGAATAATATAATGGTACTGCACTGTTCCTTCCTCTTTCTTTGTCCTATCAACTAGACCTCTAGTCCTTCTAATCTTGTAACCAAATTATGAATGTCACATCCAATAATCCCTTGGATCACTTACATGCATTTAGTAAGCACTTTGCTTCTTTTCACACTTCACACTTCAACAATGACCTCAATACACATCATACTACTTAAAAATCAAGGAATTTTTTTTTTCCTTTATACCATATCTTCATAATAATTCCTCCAATCAACCTTGAGGCTTTCCCAATTAATTAAAATAAGATAATTAATTAATTACAATTATAATAGAATTGTCAGCTCATAGTCTACAAAAAAATTCACATGTGCAATACTAAGGCTTGTGCACTTGTTGATGTCATTGGTAGACTATCCTCTATCATTGCCTGACTGCACATCTCTTCATTACATCTTATATGTAAGATAGCTACTAAACATTAGGAATTGCTTTCCCAATACTCTAACTCTAAACTTCTCTCTATAAATTAGGTACATCTTCCATATGTCGTCAACTTAGACTATATGCACTTGACCATGTCATCAAGATACTGCACTAAACATGTCCATAGCTACACATCACTGGACAATTAAACTATTGTCCATACCATCAAGATCTCCATCTGTTACATAGCCAGCCTTTATAAAAACCATGCTATGTTGATATCAGTGACAAACATAGTCATGAATGTAACATATCAATACTCTCCGATGCTAAGGATACTCCCCAAAGTAGTATCATCAAAATTCATGCTAACAATCTCCCCCTTTGGAATTGATGTCAACATAGATGAAAAATATCTAAGTTTCAAGAATACCAAGTAATACTCTATTGTTGTTGTTGTTCTTATCTTCTCAAATCCTCTCCATCAAGAAATTCTGAAATCTACTGGATTTATAGACTAACATCAACTATCCACATTATAAAAAGAATCTCAAACACAAAAGATGCACATAGGTGCATATTCCTTCTTCTTAGACATCAATTTTTTACTTTGCACTAAACAATTCATGATACATCAGGTGCACATTCCTGCTTCCTTACATGAATCTTTCTAAATATCTCTAAAATATATCTTTCCCCCATATTTAGGAGATTTTTTTCATGCATATTCTCCCCCATTGACATCAATATCAAAATCCTCAATCTCAATGTTACAACATACCATTAGTTAAATACCAATTGCTAATATGCTACACAAAATCTTCAATTAGATCAAGTGTCGAAAGACATTATTCAATACCAAATAGCAAGAGTCCTCAATGCCATCACATATACTCCCCCATACAAGAAACATAAACACTCATTTTGGTCAAACTATATTTTTGTGTACCACTGGATTGATGCACTCTCTGCATAATCTACTTAGAAGTAGGTAGGGGCACAACCCCAAGCATACCTCTCAAGTACTAAAATGTATCTTTAGGAAAAGGCTTTGTAAAGATATCTACAATCTAACCTTTAGAACTTACATACTCCAATTTGATCTCCTTTTCTATTACTTTCTCTCTCAACACATGATACTTAATAGACATATTTTTAGTCTTAGAATGCAATACATGACTCTTAGACATACTCATTGTACTTGTGTTAGACATAATCAATTCTAATATCCTTTAGCATCTGCTTCATCTACATAACTTAATTATAATTATTTGTTGTTGCAACATACTCTACCTCAGTAGTACTCTAAAAAATACAATCTTTCTTTTTCCTTAGCCAAGAAAACAATCTTCTTCCAAGAAAGAATGCTCCATGACCAGTGCTCTTTCCTTCATCCATCTTGCCTACCCAATCCACACTAGTATATGCAAATAAAGAAAAATCAATCGATCTATCATACCAAATTCCATAATCAGATGTCCCTTTTAGATATCTAAATATTCTCTTTACTTTTGCAAAATGATATTCTTTAGGATTAGCTTGAAATCTAGCAACAATCCAAACTACATTTTCTATATCTAGTTTGGTGTGAGTTTGATACTACAAACCTCCAATCATGGATCTATATTTCTTCTACTCTACTACAGGTCTCTCATCTTTGCTAGATAGCTTGTGACCAATTATCATAGGTGTACCAACACATTTAAAACTTTCTAAACCAAACCTTTTCAACAAATCTTTCAAGTACTCAGCTTGTGAAATGAATATACCATCATTATTCTATAAAATCTACAATCCTAGGAAAGAACTTCATTTCTCTTATCATGTTCATTTCAAATTGATTCTTAATCTCTTCAAAAATTTATCACTAGCTTTATCATTACCTCCAAAAATGATGTCATCAACAAATATTACAATAATCAACAAACCATTTTCAACTTCTTTCAAATAAAAGTTACTATTTGTTGTACCTTTAGCAAATCCAAGCTTTTGCAAATAACTGGTCAACCTTGCATGCCAAGTTCTTGGTGTTCTCTTTACACCATAAATTGATTTCTTCAATATATGTACTATGTCTTTGTCTTTTGATAAAGGAAAACCTTCAAGCTTCTCAATATAAACTTCTTCTTCAAGTTCTTCATTTAGAAAGGTTGATTTAACATCCATTTGATAAACCTTGAACTTCTTGTTCATTGCATAAGAAAGGAACATCCTTACTACTTCCATTCTAGCTATAGGTGCATATGTTTCCTCATAATCTATTGCTTCTTGCTATTAACAAACCTTGCATTTAAGTCTAGCTTTATTCCTCAGAACTGCTGCTTGCTCATTCATCTTATTTCTAAATTTCCACTTTGTTCCTATCACATTTTTGTCTTTTGGTCTAGGAACTAACTCCTATGTATAATTCTTTACTATCTGATCCAATTCTTCCCTCATTTCTTGAATATAATGATTATCTTTAGTTGTTTAATGCATTCTTTTAGGTTCAACTTGAGATATCAAACATATCTCCTCATTTACTTTGTTCTTTGTCATCGTACCTTTATCTTTACTTCCAATTATCTTTTCAAGAGGATAATTCTTTGTTAGATTCTTGTTAGGGGTAGGAGTTGACATCTCAACTCTTATATCTTCTTTAGGTTTAGAACTCTGTTCTCTATGCTCAAAAGTTAGCACATCATTCGACAAGTCATTGTTTGTATTAAAGAAAACTTCAACATTCTGTCTAACAATTCTAGAGTTATCTTCTTCTCCATCTAAATTATAATCTACCATCTTTTCTTTAGTTCAAGACTTTTCATCAATCCTTGCATTTTCACATTTAACTATTGTCTTAGTTCTATAGTTGAAACATCTATAAGCCTTTCTTTTCAATGAATAGTCAATAAACATACCTTCATCACTTCTTGGATCAAACTTACCAATATCATCATCTCTCTTGATGTAACATTTTCTCCCAAAAATTCTAAAATACTTAATGATGGTGAATGTCCAAAACATGTACTTCATAAGGTGCCTTGTCCATACCTTTTTTGATTTGTATTATGCTCATAGTATATACTATTGTATTAACTACTGCTCTCTAGAATATCTTAGAAACATTGTTCTCAAACAACATCGTTCTAATTGCTTCTGCTACAAACTTATTTCTTCTTTTAGAAATCCTATTTTTCTCAGGTGTTCTGGGTATAGATAATTATCTTTTGACCCCATTTTCTTCACATAATATGTTAAACTCTCTAGAGGTAAATTCTACTCCTCTATCAGATCTCAAATACTTTATCTTAATACCAAATTCATTCTTAACCCTATTCTTAAATATCTTAAAATCCTCAAAAGCTTCAAATTTCTCTTTAAGAAATGCTACCCACATCATTCTAGTGAAATTATCAACAAAAATCATAAAATACTTTCCACCATAGAATCCTCTTATTCTAGAAGAGTCCTACTCAGATCTATGTGAATGATCTCTAGCTTCTCTTTGGTAGTGAACTTCTTGCTAGGGAGTGATACTTTCTTCTGCTTAGCCAATATACATTCCTTGTACACACAAGATTAGTAGGCTTAACAATGTTAGACAAGTATTTGACTGCAAAAGTTCTACTAACCTTCACAATATTATCAAAGTTTACGTGAGAAAATCTTCTATGCCACAACCAAATATTATCCACTTTAGCTACCAAAAATGTCATCTTAGTAGGGTTCAATTGAAATACATTACCTTTGGATCTAGTGCTAGTTCCAATCATCTGACCATCTTAGTCTTTAGTAGTGTAGATCTTCTTAGTAAACTGGATCAGATAACCCTTGTCCATCAATTTTCCAACACTCAATAAGTTATGCTTCAATCCGTCAACAAAATAGACATCATCACTGTTAGTTTTACAATCAAGTGTAACAAATCCAATTCTTGTTATATGATAGGCTTCATTTTTACCAACTCTAACAATACCTCCATCATGATTCTTGAACTTAACAAAATTATTCATATCACAAGTCATGTGATGTGAACAACCACTATCAATTATCCAATCAAACTTCTTTTCTACTTGGGTAACTAAAGCTCTTTATCCTCTAATTTCTCTATCAAAATCATCCTCCTTGATAGCCACAAATCCTAATTCATCATCACTTTTTCTTTGACCTTTCTCATTAGATTCTTCATCTTCATTTGCATACAAATAATTCCTACCTTTATCTCTTCTAGGGTTAAACTTTCTCTTATACTTTTTCTCTCTTTTAGGATATTTAGATGCATAATGAAAAAAATTATTATAAGTCCAACATTTAAAGATTTTATTACCATCTTTTTGTCTTCTCACAAGAAGGGCTATTCCTTCCTCAATCTTCTTGTCTTCACTAGCTCTTCTGCTGCCAACAAAATTTTCGCAAGTGCTTGCACTCCTTGTCAAATTAGGTCATAATTTTCAAGATCTTCCATATGAATTCATTAACTTCATTGGTTTCACCATGAAACCAAATTGCTTCAACCATTTTTGATATTCTGATAATGTAACTTCTTACAAATTCATCTTGCATCATTCTAGTATCTTGAAATGCACATCTAAAATTCTATAGTTTCATTCTTTTTACATTATCATCACCTTGAAAAGTAGATTCTATTGCTTTCCAAATTTCATGAGATGTTACAAGTGAATTTACTTGACTATATTCATTCTCTCAAAGAGCTATTAGTAGGGCTTCTCTTTCTTAGATGTTACACATGAATAGATCTCTCTCTTCTTCATTGTATCCTTCAAGCTTTTGTTCTTCAACGATTGTCTTCTAACTTTTTGTCAAGATCCAATATGCCAGACCCATGCACAATAGACGAGTCTTCATATTCTCCTTCCAACTATCATAGTCAGCCCCATAAAATATAGGACTATCCTTTCTAAAAAGATTTTCCATTGATCTTCCAAAGTTGTTAAGCTTATCCTTCAAGGACTTGATGCTTTGATACCAATTGTTATAATATATAGTCCATTGATATAATTGAGAGGTGGGCAAGGGAGCAGGGTGGGGGGTGGTTGAATCAGTTATCCAACTAATATCAAAATTATCAACCTTTAACAATCTTAACTATATAATTAATATAAAATGAAACCACAACAAGATACTCATACACAGTAATACTAGATATGTTAACTAGGGAAACCCTTGATTAGAGGAAAGACCTTGGTGGGGATGGTATCCACAAGATGATGTACTAATATAAATATTCCTTGTTTGAGAAAAGACTTTTTTAGGAGTCTATTACAACATTCAATACATATGAGCCCTTGTTAGGAGACTTTGAATCCCTTTTAGGAGATTCCAACCCTATTAGGAGTTGTGGAAGATAGTTGGACCAATTTCCCAATCAACTTCAAAGGCAAGACCAATGAACCCACTGTCCAAATGATCTCTTTATTATTCCTTGCTGAAAATAGAATGGTAGTGTATTTTTCCTTCCTCTTTATTTTTCCTACTAACCAGACCTTTTCTCCTTCTAATCTTGTAACCAGATCACACATTTTGCATCCAATAGTCCCTTGGATTGCTTATACAAATTTAGGAAGTATTCTTCTTCTTTTTGCACTTCGTACTTCAACAATGATCTCAATACACATCATACTACTTTACAATCAAGGAGAACATCTTTCCTTTATACCATATCTTCATAATAATTCCTTGAATTGGCCTTGGGGCTTTCTTAATTAATTAAAATAAGATAACTAATTATTTACATCTATGATAGCACTATCGGCTCATAGTCTACACAAAACTTCACATGTGCGATACTAAGGCTTGTGAACTCACTAACATTATTAGCAGATTGTCCTCTATCACTACTTGGCTACACATCTCTTCATTACATCTTATATATAATATAGCCAACAAACATTAGGAACTACTTTCCCAATACCCTGTCTTTGAATTTCCCTCTGTAAACTAGGTACATCTTCCATATGTCTTTGAATTAGACTTTGCACACTTGACCATGTCATATATACATTGTGCTCAACATATCCATAATTGCACATCACTAGACAATCAAACCATTGTCTATACTATGAAGATCTATGTCCGCTACTTAGCCAGTCATTATAGAAACCATGCTATGTTGACATGAATGAAAACCATAGTCATGAATGAAACATATCAAGACTCTCCAATTCTCAAGATACTCCCCAAGGTAGTATCATTAGCATTCATGCTAATAGAGTAAGCTCTTTCTTGTAAACTACCTTGTTCTCTTCCTTCAAAACTCTATTTTCACATAATTTGTCATAGGAATTTCTCAAGTTAAATTCTCCAATCTCTCCTATCTTGCATATATAGAAGGATTTTACTTCATGTACCATGATAACACATGGAGGGATATATGAAAATGTACTAGATGTATCTCCAGTCATTGCGATATCAGGATAGGCCTTGAAATTAGGTAGGGGCATGTATTATTTATCACTTTTTGTGGATTACTTTCCTTCAATGCATCATTTCCACTCATAGATGCAATATATTCTATGTCTAACTAGGGTTTTGATACTTAAGAATTTTTTAAAAAAATAATTAGACTTGGTTCAAATAAGCTTCACAAATTTTTACTTACTTTTGCTCACTATTGCTAATGACATGCACAAGATCTTTCTAAACTTCTCATAAATTTCTTTGAATCACCTTGAAATTGTTTTGCAAACTCAAATTTTTTTTGTGGGTGAAGAAATAAACATAAAAGTTTCTATATACCTTCAAATAGTCAAAATACCCTTGCATTAAATGTTCTATACTTATGGTAGGTATACACATAGTGTATGATAGTTGTCTCAACATTCATAAACAACTAAATGTTCATTCTTCATTCACCAAATCTATCAACATACTAACTTGATGTCAATATCATTTCATTTCACAATCAAAAATTGGTGAACATTGTGACTCAGTCACTATAGACATCAATACTGATGCTCGAGATCAACTATGCTTCAACTCGGTATATATGCGTTTGCTTGATTCACACTTTATAACTGTCCTCATGCATCTTTTCTCATGTAGATATGGACTTCTCCTCATTACATGTTAGGAAATTATGTATGGTAAATAATTTAAAATAAAATCCCTCACATACCTTCTTTGCATATTTTGAGGTAGTGTGATTACTTGATCCATTGGATTGGGTGATCTCACAATCAAAATTTTCATTGATGTTGGCTTCTTCCTTCTTTCTCCATGTTTGATTCATCTCATTCCTTTTTTTTCTTCATCAATGTTTCCTTTTCCTTTTTACTATTCATTGCTAGGTGCTAGTGCTCAGGTTTTACAGTTCTAACTCACATGTCCAATCTTGTGACAACTATAGAAAATCAAACTTCCATTCATCCAAATCTTAGATTTACCTCTAAAATGTGTCTTTATGTAATTTTTTGCAACATGACCATACTCACCAAAGTAATGATAGTTGTACCATATTTTTTAATCCAAACTATAGGAGTTATCTTTCTTAGGTGTAATCCCTTGCTTCTTGGGTGTCCAGTTAGATTTTATTTTTGATATACATTCTTGAGCTCTATGTCCATAGTTTTGACAATTGTAGCAATGATGTTAAAATCTAGGTAAAAATAGTGTATTGCTAGCTTTGGATCTACAATCATGCGCTTGATTTCCTTTCTTGTTTTAGATAAGAATATTACCCTTTAATGATTCTCCTTCCTTAGAATATTATAGGTGCTTGGTATAGCCTAGTCTAGATGTTTCATGGTGTCTTCTTTGTAATCTCATCACCTCTTCATAATATCTCATAGATTCTTTAGGTTTTTTCAACCTTTCAGTGATTTCCTTTTCATGTTTAACTTCATTCCTTAGATAATTATTCTTAGATTTCAAATTAGTAATCTCTATATCCTTTCTATTGAACTCTTGATTTGTAAGGAGCAACCTATTAGCCATGTCAAACTAATTTTGAGTAAGCATTTTCACATCATTTTTCTTGTTATCAAGTCTTGTAGATATATGACCTTTATCCTCTTTAACTTTTTTTTCTATTTAGTCACCTCACAGAATCTTACTGACTAGATTTCATGTTCTCTCCTTAGTGCTCTTACCTCTTAATTTAGTATGTGTTATTCTTTTCCATTAGAGCTTCCATTGTTGCATCACTCTCACTAGAATTTCCATCATCAAGTAAATTTTCAGTGTGTTGTTGATATTGTGTATCATTTTTCATAATATCCAAATATTTTCTTTTCTTTAGAGATTCCCTTAGTTCTTCTCTTGCTGATTCATGTTGTTGCAGTATAAACTGCATCTCAAGCTTCTTGTTTTCAATGATTTGTCCCATTTGGTAGGCCTCCATCTCCAAGATCTTGTCTCTCAAGTGGTTAGACTTTTGTTAAGAGAATACCAATTGTTGGAAGTCTATTGGGAAAGTGAGATAATGAGAGTTGGGGGGGGGGGGTTGGGGAGGGGGGGTGGGGGTGATGCAGGATCTATAAAACTTTTAACCTTCTAAGCATTTAACAAACTGATATCTTTCAACACTAACCCTTATCTCATGAATATCACAAATCACATAAACATGTATTGAAAATTATGTATTACAATTAATCTACTGATCAAAACCATAAACATAAATATAAATGATAAACCCATAACATAGAGACTTGGTTACCTAGAAACCCTCCAAAGTGAAGGTAAAATTTGGGGTGGGGATTAGACATACAAATCTTCACTACTACAATAACAAAGTTTTCCTATTAGGGCTACAATTTTGATCACTTTATATAATCTATCCTATGAGGGGTCTACCCTTCTAAGAGCTTACAAGACTTTTTTATTCTACCTTGATTAAGGATTTACTTATAACAAAATAAGAACTCTATTAAGAGATTTACCTTGATTCACTTACAAAAATGTACCAATACCTGATTCTTTGGTTGGTATTTTAATGCTCGATTATGAATCTCCTCTTTCCAAACTCTGATTCTTTCTTTGATCTAATATAACTTTGTTTTTCACTTCACTACTTTTCTTGGTCAGTTTTCCTTCTTCACCTTCAAACTCTTCTTACGCATCCAAAGTTCTCTTCTCAGATATACACTCTACATCATGAGCTTAGGGTTCAAATCCACCTTATTAAACTAGCTGGAGAATGTTCTAGATTAAGATCAATGATCCAAATTTCTCCCATTATTTGACTTAGTCCTTCCATTTTTTTGATTGGTTAAACACCTCACACAGGAATTAATGATCCAACTCATAATGCATAATAAAATCCTTAAGTTAGTCCTTGATTATTAAAACATGCAGTAAGTCCTCCAAAAAATATTTACTTGAATACTTGTCGAATTCTAAACTTGTATATCAAAACTGGTTCACTCGGCACTTGGAAACTTTGACACTTGATCATGACTAGTTCTTCATGTTGTATGCTTGGCATTCATTTTAGAACTTGACATGAAATAAATCTATTTTACTCATCACAAACTAACTTCTATATTATTCTACATGTATAGGAGCACTTGGTGACCACAGAATTGCTTGACAATAACAATTTCTTGGCCTTAGTAGGATGACTCGGTCGTAGTGATGACCAATTGATACTCCCAAATAAATCACTAAGTGTTTGACACTAATAGACAAAAAATTATAGGTATCAAAAATATCTTATTATCAAAGCATCATCAAATATTTGAAACAAACAAGCTTTACTTTAATTCTGAAAAAATAATAAATGAATGGACACTGCTGAAAAATATGAGTCATAATGGAAGTGACTACAACCACTTTGCAAAATTTTTTTTGGCAGCCTATACCATAAAATTATAGGCACTTCAATGCATATATTTACTATGTGTTGTAAAGAATGCATTAAACTTAGAAGTGAAATGCAATTAGTTGACTAGTACTTTATAGAAGAGTACACTACATATTAAGGTTTTACAATTTAGTGGTAGACCTCTAAAAACTTCTAATACATGTGAAAGAGAGGGTATTAGCATTGGAAAGTGTACAAAAGATGGAGATAATAGATACACACTCACTCTTTCATGGTTAGAAAAAGAAAACCACATTTCCTTTCTTTCCTTTCTCATGTAGAGGGTTCACAGTTGAGAGAAAGACATTCAAAGTGGTAAAGGATGTTTTGATAGTTTTGAGATTTAATGTTACTAGGAACTAGCAGTATGATCCACTAAAAATAATTGGTAGAAATCTTATATAGAATGGGAATTCTACAAGAAAATATCAAAATGAGAGTATGCCATTTTTTGAAAATTTTAAAAACATGGAATCTTGGGAAGCAGTCAAAAAAGAGATACAAAAATAGACCAGTGAAAATAATATTTCAATAGAAGAATTGTTAACACAAATTAACAATTTTCACAAAAAAATTAAAAAATGCAACCTAGGACATCCAACAATTTCTACTTGAAAGTGGAGTGTCCAACTAAAAAATCTATTCCACACACCACAAATAAAGACTGTGAAGCTGCACGTTGGCCTCAATAAAAAATTATTTGTTTTTTGGAAATGAGGAAGAATTAGGGAAAGCCTAAGACCTCCATAGATTTTGAGGACTTGGATGAGGATAAAAATTTAACAAATTTTGAGATAATGAGCATGCATATGAACCAACAACACAACATGATTATGAGGATGGAGACAACTAGTATGATGTTTCTAAGGAATCTATATCCTCTGACATAGGTTCCACTCCCCAATATGCTATAAGTGTATTTCCTTCAACATATATTATACTCAATTAGAAGAAAAAGGGAAATTATGGTAGATGGGTAGTGATAATAGAAAAAAATGGGTTATTCCGATGATGGTGGGTTGGTCCCAATAGGTCAAGGACCCTGATATCCAATTCCCACACTAGATCCACCAAAACTTGGTCATAAACAAACCATTAGAGATGACCCATCAAGTTCATCAAAATAAAGTGAATCCCTTCCAACATCATTCATCATATCTTCGATTCTAACTCCAACTTTTCCAAACATTTAGATTCAATCTAAACCAAGTGCCACTACCACTACCACTTCCACTAGTGAGGATGACATGAATAGTTATAGTGGTCTAAAATGAACATTACAACTACACTTTTACATGAAGAATATAGGTGATCTTATCCGACAAGGCAATGTAAAGATGCAAAAGGTGATGGATACTCATACAATGCCAGTCAAAATTCCCTTAGGAAAAAACCCTTATAAGTTCAAAAACCCCATTTTTTAGTCGCTATGGGGTAGGATTAGGAAGGGGTGAGGTTGTTGCTAATCCTCATAATGTAATTATTACAACCTTGAGAATTGGTGCTAGTGGAGATAAGTAAAATATTGTTATTTCTCTTTATTTTCCAACATCATATTATATCAATAGACCAAGGTTTTGAATTCAATAATTTTTTAAGACACTTTGAACAAATCCAAGAAATGATTAGAAAAAATAATAAGGCATTGAAGAAGGATGTACTTGTGGGTCTCATTTTAAATAACCTACATTGAGTATGGTATTACCAACATATAAAACAAATAAAGAAATGATGGAGTTCATGATTGTTTTGGCCCCACAAGTAGATAATAATCCATTAGAGAGTGAGATAAATCCACCAGATTTTCATGTTAGAACCCTATTAATAGATTTATCTAAAGTAGAAAATGTGGACAAAGTCAACATGGATAGAAGACCAAATCTATGGTCTATAGTTCACTATTCAAGATGGAGAGAGAAAAAAGGGCTAGAGAAGGCAATTGAAAAGTTACAAGATGACCTAAAAATGCAAAGGTAAAGGAGACAGTAATAGATAACTATTGACATTAAGGTCAATTTTTCTATTAGTGACTCGACATGTAGGCCTATGGTGTTAAATAAATAATTTGCATTTCATGCCAAGATACACAACATCTACCTAACATGAGAGACAATTTATAGTATAGCCTAAGCATAGAAGTGTCTACCGAGCTTTTTAGTGGAAGTGATGTAGACTCTAGTGTTAACCCAACTTTTTAGTGTTAATAAAGCTCTATAGTATCTCCCGAGATCATAGTATTGACTCAGTGAATCTAGTGTTGATCGAATCACTTGGTCACATAGTGTCAACCAAGTGATTCAATAGCTACCGAGTTATTCAGTATTCACCAAGTCACATAGTGGTGAGCGAGTTTGAGCTACTTGAAGTGTGATTAGTATGGACCAAGATTCTACTTCAATCGAGTCCCAAAGTTTGTTGAGCATTGATAGTATTTTCTATGTATCAAAACATCATGGAGCTTGTATGTAGAACTCGAGTTACAAAAGTTGGCCCAACTTTGTGAATTATGATGAATTTAGTATTATAGTCGACTCTAGAAGGTAATGAATTGAAATGGTATATATGTAATTCATTGTATCATATCCAAATATGTATTTGAAGAAGATTATTATGTGCATGAGTATGAATTGAAGAAGGCTACAAGCAGTGTAAGGGACAATAGAGATTTATCTATCATAGCAAGGTGATCATTGCAATTAAAGGAATATCATTTAAAAAATTAGAGTTGTAGATCAAAGATTAGCCATTGATTCATCCTATAAGGTGCATCAGTCAAATCCTTTAACAGTGTAGACTTAACAATCTTTTGCTAAAACCTCCTAACAGAGTGCATAATTCATTGTATGTTTGTAAATCATTTAACAAGGTGGACCTCATAGTCCTCACCCCTCCTAATATGGTAGATCACCAGAAGTGGTCAATTGTAAGGCTTAACATGTTAACTTTATAACTTAGTACTAAAGCTTGTTGGTAACTTTATACTTTAGTACTAAAGCTTGTGGGTATCATCCCCATCCTAGTTTTACTTTCTGATTCGATGGTTTCTAGGTCATCATATCTCATGTCAAAGTGATATGAATGTTTTATTTCTTTCATACTTTCATGAATGCAATTAGATTATATTAATATATAAAGGATTAATTTTTGAAGTAAGATAAAATTTTATTGGTTCTTGATTCACCCCTCCCCTCTTAATAACCTAACCTACCTTTTTGATGCAGGAGCATCCAGAGGTATAAGGGCAATCCTATGTCACCCAAAAAAAAATGTACTTAGACTTAGTGTCCATTTCCTATGTTTTCATTTTTGGATACCCATTTGGGCCAAATAAAGGTTCCAACTCTCATAGTTCCACTATCAGTGAGCTAGAAAATCCTGAAAAAATAGGAGCATGCAATTTGGCCATCATTTTGGTAACCTAGAAGGTGTGAATTGGCTAGATGAATGTAATTTTGATTTAGAGTGTTCCAGAAAAAGAATCAGGTCAAAAGGCCCCACGGTTTGAAAGTTAGTGCAGTTTTTTGGGTTTTGGAGATCTCCTAAGAATGCTTCAAAGTTAGGTTAGGGGCATTAAATGACCTTGAAAAGGGTCAAAAAATGGGGGAAAAGGGAAGCTAGTCCACAGGGCTATAGAGAACTTTGAGAACTTTTTGAAAATGTAAACGGTTCGTCAATCGGAGCTATGGTTCAAAAGTTATGCCTCCCGAAAGTTCGATTACTATTTCTGGATTCTTCTAGATTTGCACCGACTTCTAACACAACTTCTGGAACCTTCTATTTGATTGGTGGATGCCTACTAGCACTTTCTAGAATGTACTCCTAGTCCTTAACCCTCCGGGGTCTATTTAAGGAGATTTTTGGCATTGTAAAAAGTAGGTCGAAGTAGAGTTTGAGAGGAGGTACTGAAAGGAGAAACTATCTCCAGATTTATGCTATTGTAAGCCCTTAGGGCATGTTTTGAAGTTTATTTTCTCTGTACTATTTGTACTAGCTTATTTTCTTAGTTAATATAATTTCCCCTTTTTTGTTGTGTCCATTCTATTCTTGGGTTGTGCCCCCATCACTTTTATTTCCAACAATTTGTATAAAAGCTATTGGTTCTCACATAAAATGTTTGAAAATTTGAGATAAGATCAGAGGCAATGGAGGTATATAGGCTAGATCAGGCTATTAAGAATGAAAAGTTGGATATGGAATCAGCCATTGGACAACTCAAGAAAGAAAAGGAGCAACTCTCTCAATCATTGAAAATAACAAAAGATCTTGCAATATAAATGGATGAAAATCTCTACATTGAAAGAAGTATTGAATACTTATGTCTAGAAAGAAATTTATATGAAGCTAATGTAGCAATCAAAGACCTGTTGGAGAAAAATTCCAATCTTCAAGAAGAAGTTAGAAAGCTAAAAAGAGAAAAATAAATCCAATCAATTAGATTATGTAAAGTCATGGAAGAAAAAGACAAAGCAAAAGAAATGACATAAGAAAAGGACAATGAAATTCAACAACTATCCCTTTAGCAATTAGACTTTATTGATCAACTCAATGATGCAAATCAACAAATTGTCAATCTAAGGATAGTGAATGAAAGAATATAGAATGATCTCATCATTGAAAAAAAACCCAATTAGAGAATGATGAAATCTCAAGAAAACATGAATCAATTAAATGAGAAAAGTCAGTAAAAACACAAAGGCAAAGTTGGATTAGGATATACACAAGAAGGTGAATCATCTCAACAAGGAGCTTTAAAGACCAAAAGGACTACTTGAAATCATTGTGGTAAGATAGGTCATACATCAAACAAATGCTGGAGCAATGGTAAAGTAAAATTCAATGAAAAGTATTATAGTTGCAAAAAACATGGACATAGAGCAAGTGAATGCACATAGAAACCTAAGTTTGAAGGAAAGTGTCACAATTGCAAGAAACAAGGAAACAAATCATCAGAGTGCAAAATGAAGAGGTGGAGTTGAGTAGAAAAAATTGTGAAAGCAATAGTTGGATGAGATTACAACACTTGGTGTAGATGTCACTACCGTGGTGTGTTTGGACACATAGGAAAAAACTATGTGAAACACCACATGAGGAAAAGAGATACTACAACAAGATTTTTTATTTGTATAGAACTTGGACATCTTGCCAAGAACTATATGAACACATGAGGAGTTGAAGATGAAAAGAAAGCCAAAGATAACAATATTAGAAAATAAATGAGGCAATAATGGGTACCAAAATCTCTAGAGAATGCAAGCGAAAATCATGAAGTGGATAACAACCGAGTCAGTGAGATGGGTGGCATAATCATTTCAACTTAGTTCCTTATGGATATTACATGAATCATGATTTAGAATAAGTCATCTAATATTAGTTCTAGATAACAAGTAGAAAGATCCATATGAGCATTCAAGATGCATGAGGATCACCAAGTAATGGTGGAAATTTAAGACCTTACCAAGTAAGGTTGGGTCACAAGACCTTACCGAGCATGGTCAAGTTATATATTATTTCATAATGTAGATTCCAAGTTGGTGACTCCACTGAGTACCAAGGTTAGATCAAATGATGATAATGTTACCGAGTTTTGAAGTTCTCTAAGTTGCTAGTTCCTATTGAGTCAGGAGACCTTATCGAGTTGAAGGTGTCTTCTGAGTATTAAAGACCAAACTGAGTGAAAGATAGTCTATCACCGAGTGAGTATAAATACAAAGAATTAATGGAAATTGAAAAGAGGAATTTTATTAAAAGGGAAGAAATCAAATAGATTATTTCACGAATAATTTTCAGAGCATAGAGCAAAGAGAGAATTTAGAGTTTTTGTGCAATTTGAGAAATTTTTGTTAAAGATTCTCTCATTTTCAAAAACCTTGTTGAGCTAATGCTAATACAATTCAACAAGAATATGGAAAGGATCAGAGTGTCAAAGAACAACCCATGTAAGTTCAGTTCTCTTTTGGGATGTCTATTTTTATTTGTTCAAAAGTTTTTTTTCCTTTAAAAGGATCTATTATATGGAGAAAGGATGTTCCAGGTTTGTACCTAATCAATGAGTATATAGTAGAAATGGGTGAGAATTCTAGCAGCATCATGGATAATTACTTTGAGTCATTCAAGGAAAAGATGCAAAGTAGATTTAGGATACCTATGAAGCTCGTAGAAGACTATGATCAAGATATCTATTTTATGGTTGACTGTGAAAAAGTATATATTCAAGTAGTTAGACCTAGAGTGACATGGGTTAAGCCTCTAGACTATGAGATTAACATTGATGACACTAAGGATATCATTGAAGCTCTACTAACTAAGCCTGTGGATCCTAAAGCCACCTATTTTGGAACCTATGATGAAGCCAAGTCAAGAATTGACCTTGAGATAAAGCCACCTCAAGCAATAAGTAGAGGAAGAAATGGGATAGAAAAGATAATCAAGAATGCAAAATCATCAAGTTCTCCTCTTATGATTATCAAGGGAAAAGGAGATGATGCAGAAGATGAAGAGGATGAGGTAGAGGAAACTAAATCTAAGAAGGAAGAGCCTCCCAAGAAGAAGGGGATGGTTATTATGAATAGACCTACTAAGTCCTCCCCTAAAGTATTTACAAGAAGAGAAACCAAATCCAAGAAGATACTTAAGTTAGGTGAAGATGTAGCCAAACATATAATCTTTAAAAGATCTACACCTACACTTCATGGCATGCTTTAATTATATTAAGTATGGAAAAAGGAATAAAGAAGATTGAGGATACTCTCATGGAAAAAATGGGCAAGTGGAAATATTCACTAGATGAGCTTTCACAACAAATTCCTAATGAAAATTTGAAGGTAGTTAAACCTAGATGGGAAAATGCAATGAAGACTGCAAAGGACATCTGTGAAAAAACTTTGAGACAACTTATGTCAACTCTTAGTGAGAAGGAGGTGAATGAATCCTTTAAGTAGAATGAGAAGAAGCTCACTCTCAAATTCAAAACATGTATGATATTTCTTAAAGATATTGAATCTGTGGTGTAGTCTACTTCTACCACATGGAAGAACATCTATGGTTAGTACAAACCCAATGACTTTGTAGTATGTATTGATTACAATGATGTCAAAGATGAGGGTGTAGAAGAAGAAGTATAAATAAGAGATGATGAGATAGATGATGTTGATCTTGATGATGAGGAAGAAGGATATGAAGCCACCGAGGAAAGTCTTCCATAAATATAGAGCATTGAGGAAACTGGTGCAAAGAAGATTTCAACGTTGGTCATAACTTCATTTGCTCAGTCTTTGAGAAAATACTTAGTGCAATCAAGCTTAGAGAATGCTCATACCAAGTTGGTTGTGATTACCACTACTACAACAAGCACCCAACCAATCTCTAGATTTATATTGCCAAGTATTTCATTGACTGAAGTACCCAATACTTCATCTATTGAGAAGTAATTTCCTCCATCATCTAGCTCAACCAAGAAACAATAAGGTATTCCTATTGTCAGTATTATTTCTACATTTATTTCCATTCCATTTGTTTATAGAAGGGATACCTTAGGTGAACTATTGAAGAAAAGGGCTAAGTAACAAAAGCTTAGAGAAGAAAAGAAGAATAAAAATCAAGTCCTTGAGGACATAAAGAGCATATTCATTGATGCTCTGAGTGTTGAGGTTGATACAAAACAACCTATTCTAGATCAATTAGGTGAAATTATCCATAAATATAATGAAGATTTGAATGGAGAAGAAAAAATACTACAAAGAACTGAAAGAAAGTTTGAAAACAAAGTGATGGAGAAAGTTACACTAAGGATTGCAAAAGATCAAGTAGAACTATCTAACATTCTTGCTGCACTAGAAACATCTATTAGTAATGTTGCTTCATTGATTGTCAAACTGAGTGACACATCTAGCTTCACAAAGGAGATGTCCAAGGTAGATGAGGATATGCAGCCAAGTGCACAATAACTGTTACTTGATTTGAGTTATAGTTCTACACATTTCAAAAAGATCAAATATCTAACAAATCTATAGGAAAAATTATTGAGGGGAAAAGCTAGAATCAGGGCCACAGTTGCACAAATTTAGGGCAAGATTCTTCCAAACATGGATGCACTAAAAAAATACATTACACATGGAAAGACTCTCATCCATGATAGCAAGTTCTCCATAGCTGACCACATGATGAAACTATCAACATAAGTTTAGATAGCCTTGCATGCAAGTAAGGTATTATGAAAGAACTAGGATAAGACTATGGTACTAATTTTGAAGGTACATTCTAATTTCTTGTCACATTTTGGTATTAACTTATAGATATTATACACCTTTGGAATTTATGTTAAAAGGGGGATAAGTAAATATGTTTAATATGCAAAGGGGAGAAGTAAATATGTTAAGGTTATTTTCCACTCAACTTAATACCTTAGTAACAAAAGATTCAAAATCCTTTCATAGTGATTCTATGGTTAGACAACTTAATGTGTTTTACCTAAAATAATATATTGACTATAGTTAATTTTTCAACCTGGGAGCATAAACTTGAGATGGTGAGTGCAAAGTATATGCTTTAATTCTTCTTTAAGTCATTACAACTAAAGTGAAGGCAATGTTAAAAGTAGTCTGTATTAGGAACTTAAACAACAACTTAACTCAAAGCTTAAATTAATATTACAAAAAGTAGACCTATCCATTCATCTATGCTACAGGAACAATTCACTAATTTTGTTATCAATGGCTATAGGAGAAACAAAATTGTACCTTGCAAGGAAACAAACAAGAAAATGAAATCTATTCTAATAGAATAGTTCACTCACCAAGTGGGCTCCCTTCTATGAGTGAATAGAAAAGACAATCAAGATAAGAGAAATAAACTTGAACCACTCATTCTATTCATTCATGGTAAAATAATTACACTAAAAATCAACTTATCCCCTTCTAAGAGTCATTATTTAAAGGAAACTACAACTGCTTCCTAACTCTATGATCACTCCATTAATAGCGATCAATTATAGACTCATAAAGTTTGAAATAGAGTTTCCATTAACCATGAATAAATCCTTCAAGAATATAGAAATTTATGGAAATTACACACATGCGTTGTACCAACATAAAGCATATAATGACTTGCTCCACTTGCGAAGGTTTAGCAACTTAGTTGGCTTTGACTTTAACGTTAAGGTGTTTATCTTTGAATATTCATAGAAAGTACCTATAAAAAATTCAATGTGCATACAACTTCCACATAGATATAGTTATTTCATCATCAATATTAGAGAAAAATGGAAAGTTCAAGTTACCATTCTTGCAAATCCTAACTCTATAGGAGGAAAACTACCCAAGACATTGCATGAAGGTGGAAACATTTATTAGCATGTAAAATTATTTAATTATACCATTTTTGTCCATAGATTCAAGAAAATATTGCATATTTGAACTATCCATACTTCTACTTCATGTCTTAACATATATATAGCATATACGTAAAAACATAAGTTCATTTTCTTAAAACCAAAAAGTCATGACTATTTTTGCAAGATAACTACTTGAAAACAAGATAAAAAGAATTTAAAACAATGGCCTTTTAAAGGACCATCATTCCCCCCACCTAAGCTATTTCTGGTCCCCAACAACCATGATGTGTTTGATTCTGGCTCGAACTCTCCAATCACTAGCTGTCCTTTCCCCTGCCTCATTCTTAACATAGTCAAAGTACCCATAATTTTCCTTGAGGTTTCTCCATCACCAAAATTCTACTATCATATCATGATCCTCTACATTTTCATTCACTTCTAGTAGTGGCTACATGAGAATAAGAGACTGATACTTTAATGGAAGCCAATTTTTGCACTGATTCCTTCCTAAATCAATATACCATAGAATTCTAATAGTTGCAAGAGTTAAATTTTGAGGAGAGGAGAGTGGGTTCTCTTATATGCTTTAGGTCATGTGGAATCTATGTCCACCTTTGTCTTGAAGAAATAATTGACGTCTCAACATTTGGAGATGATTGTTGTTCCCAATCTACAACGGCTTGTTCTCTGACTAAGCATACTTTACTTGTTCCAGCAAGGTCGCCTAGAATAGAAATCCAATCTAGAAATGCCTATCTAGAGTTTTGAACTTCTAGTTTTGTGAGCATAGGAACTATCATTTAATTGTCCTTGTAAGGCATAGATTGATGTTCCCTACTTGTCTCATTCAGCATCCAAGGCATTACTTCTCTCAACTGCACATCACTTATATACAAGAGTGAGTTCCACTTTGTGTCATTAGGTACTGCCAAATTATGGAGATATAATTCACAAAATAAATTCTTTGAAGGCATTGGAACATATTGGAATGCATCATAAAAATCATGTGGAGTTAAAATGGAGGGTTTAAGCCCTCACACAATTCTAGTCAATTTGATACAAGCTTCTCTTCGAGGAACAATGCATACACTATTGATAATGACCTACATCTCATTAGTCCAAGAATTAATCTTGTAAATTTTTCAATCCTTCTTTTTAAAACTTCATTTTTGTTTGAGCTCTACTTCAACTGATATATTTGTTCATTAATAACATGTTTCATTTTTTCTCTTTCTAGCTTCCATCGAGCACTTTCCAATAACAACGGTTGGAACAAATTGATCCTTGCAGATAAAGGTGTAGATAGATTGGGTGGTGGCAATGGTTCTTGGTTAAAAATGTCTATCTAATAATATGTTGGATGAGGAATTTTTTTGGCACTTTGTGGCATTGAGCATTCTCCTTTCCTTATAACAAGAATTGTCACCACATTCTCTTCCTTACTATATTTAGCTACTGCTATAGCTAGTGTATCTAGTCCATCCTGATTGAGCTTTTCCATTACTTCTTCAACAATTTCTTGCTTGAATTTTCAATATTCCTTAGAAGGAAAGTCTTCTAGATTCTTAGCAATATCTTACATAATAATAATAATTTCTTTAGATTCCTCGAATTCTTTAGGCTTGTTAGACTTCTTATCGCTTTCAACAAGTACATAGTTAACACTAAGCTCAACTTCAAGTTGTGGATTCTAGCTATTGTAATAATTATTAGTGGCTATGTTTTGTTGCAATTTTCCCTCCAAAAAGGACTCCTTCAAAAACATAGAATAATCTAGGTTAACCATTTGAAAAGAGGCTTCGGTAATCCTATTTCCTTCAAAAATTTTCACACACTTCACCTCATAGGAGGTGTAGAAAAGCATGGAGGATTCTTTCATTTCCTCTTTCTTGTAGACATTTCTATATTAGATTCTTTAGGAGGTTTTTCTGAAGCTTCCTCTTCTTGTGAGTGTAGGGTTTCATTAATATTACTTTCATGATCAAGTTTTTGTTCTAATTTCTCTTCTTCAATTTCCACAACCTTACCTTTTCCTTTCTTAATAGTAGACTTGGTCTTAGAAGACGATGGGATCTTGGGGGCACTAGCACATTCTCTATTTTTTCTTTTTCTTTTTGCTAAAAATGGAGGCATCAACTTTATAAACTCTCTTCTCAATTGGGGGGAGAGGCTTAAGGAACATTTTTAGTCATGGGAATAACCTTACAAAACTAGTAGATGTCTTTTTCCTTCATCCAACACCTTGACCTCTAGGGCTAACCAATCTAGGCTCTACCTCTTTTAACTGCAAAAACTCTTCCAATGTCCTCATTGATTTTTTGTTTAATTCCCTTTCCAAAACTAATTTTATTAGGAAATGATGTGAGATAGATTGATCCTTTCCTAATTTTACTAAAGAAGCTTTCTTCTTAACAATGTTAAACAAGAAATTGGGAAGATTTACCTATCTATAATCATACTATAGATGAGCCAAAATCTTGAAATGTAGGACATGTAGGTATTTGTAATGACCTTCACAAGTGAAATATTGAATGAAAAATAGTGTTGGTTGGATAAACTCCAAAGGAAATGATAATGTAGAGGTACCCTTCTTCTTGTTAATGTTCAACAGACGGTCAAGATGCACATTAAACTGTGCCCTAGCTATATGTAGGTCAAAATCTTTTGCCCAATTTTCTACTTCTTGGAATAATCCAGTGACTTCAGCTACCACATCTTCTATGAATTCAAATATGAGGCTCTTAACCATTGCAAATCCATCCTTCAAGTTCCTTAAAAATTGAAGAGCAACCTCCTCATTAAATCCGTTAAGACTGAGGCAATAATCTAACCATGCCCTTCTCTTGAACATCTCATAATTGGTTGTATCACCGAACATAACCTTGTGATCAACTATTCATATCTCTGAATACCTCCACCCGTTGTTATGTACATTAGAATTTTGACAAAATCATGGTATTTTCATAGCTCAACAATGGTGAGTTAACAAAATTTACAATGTTATGGCACCGGATAGGTAAAATGACGTACTATTACTACCTACTTCTTAAAAATTTCCAATGCATGGAATCTCATGATGTCCTTTGTTACATCAAGTCTCATAATTTTACACTTGTGTACAGGTCTATCACCCCAAACACATTTCCAATTATCATTAAAAGTTAAGCTCAAGTTTAATATCCTTAACTCCCTTAATGACACAATCACAGAAGAATAGGTTATCAATATGTGATGATAGTCATCTCATAAGACAATAACTTTTATAGTTTACATGTGATTTAAAATTTTGAAAAATAAATATTATCCCACTCCCCCAAACTAAGTATGGGCATGAGTCCCACTAGGCCAGGATATGCAAGAGTAATAAATTGAACAACACAAATTTCTAATAGAGTGAATAAAATAAAATATATGCAAGGATATGTGGCATGTACATGGTAGGTGCTATAAGAAAGTGTTCTAGAAAATATTATCGAAAGTGATGGAGTGATGGGATGGAAGGATGGGGAAGAGAGAGGGTGAGATGAAGTGTATGGTAGAGAAAGTATTTTCAAGAAGAGAATGTTTATTATGAAAATCTTGAATGGAATCAAGATTTGGCAGTAGTCAAGATAGAAGACTGAGACTACTTGGCTATAAGAACAAGTATATCTTCACTGTGCTGAAACTACTACAAGAACTCCTCACAACTTACTAGTTTATTGTGGAGCTTTAGGTGATTCCTATTGAAATGTAACTTGAATCAAATAGGATCAATAGTAGACAACTGGACCACTCCATTCGGAAATACAAAAAAAAATTCATATGGTCCTACCCAACAAGTTTGAAACTTTCCTAGATTGTGCTAATACTTGGAATCATAAAGAAGGGCCAAATCTCCTACAACAAACATTTTATCTATGATAAAATTATCATGCCATTTTTTTCATTAATGCTAGATGAGTTCAGTGTTGTTCAATGTAGATTGGCAATATTCATCAAGACTATTTAAACTTAGGATTCAGTCTTGTTGTGAAATAGTGAGTTCCATACCGAGATCCAAGATAGTCCTCAATGTTTTATAGCCAAATTTCATAGGAATTACAATTGACCTACCATAGATGAGCTCAAAAGGAGTGAAGCCTATCATAGGTTTCTAGGTGGTTCTATAAGCCCAAAGAACTTCAGGAAGGCATGTGGCCCAATCCTTCATATGAAGTGCTACTATTTTTGTGAGAATGGCTTCCATCTCCTTGATGGTAACTTCTACTTGGCCATTAGCTTGCAGATGGTAAGGTGATGATTTACAATGCCAAATAGTATATTCCCCCATGAGAGAAGCTATTAGATTAACTATAAATTAAGCTCATTGATCAGATGTCACTTCCCTAGGGACTCTAAACCATGTAAAGATGGATCCATAAAAGAAATTGGAAACATTGTTATCCCTTGGGTGTTTCATGGGTTTGGCCTATGCCCACTTAGTTACATAATCAGTGAAAACTAAGATATAGAATTTACCTTGTGAAGAGGGTTCAATAGGGCCTACAAAGTCAATCACCCATTTATGAAAGGGTACAACAACTACTTGAGGTTGTAGGGGAATTTCATCTAATTTAGTGGGTCTTCCCATTCATTGACACTTACCACATTCATTTGTGTATCTAGCTACATCCTTGTGTAAAGTTGGCCAATAGTACCCAGTTGTAAATATTTTAAAGGTTGTTTGTTTGGCTGTAAAATGACCTCCATAAGGCCCATCATTGCATGCCCTTAGGATATCATATGTTTCATCTTCCTTTATGCACTGACACATTACTGGATTGGGACTACTACAAAACATAAATCCAATAATAAAAGAATAATTAAAGCTCTTTTCAACTAGCAACTTTCTTTCTTTGGTAGAGAAGTGAACTGACATCTTGTCTATGGTGAGGTAATTTGTAATATCTACATACCATGGATTCTATGTTGACAATAGGAAAAGGTATTCATTTAAAAAATTGTCATCAATGGTTGCAGGATCATTAGAGACATGTAACTGAGAGAGAAATTCCACTACCACATTGACCTTGCCACATTTATCTGTTATGGTGATATCAAATTCCTGCATAAGTAACAACCAGCGAGCCAATCTTCCTAATATTGTAGGCTTATTCATTAGATACTTTATAGTAGAATGATCAGTATGAACAAATATAGTACTTGAATTAATTCAGTGCATAAATAACTACAAGTAGCTCTTTCTCAGTGAATGTGTAGTTAAAATTTGTATGTTGCAAATTTTTATTGATGAAATAAATAGCATGTTCAAGTGTGTCTACCTTTTAGCCTAGCACTGCACCTATAGTGTAGTCAGAAGCATCTGCATGGATGTTGATGAGAGCGATATTTGTCCTAAATTATACCATATTTTGTCCTTCGTATAAGCCTTCACACTCATTTCAATCCCTATCTTTTATTCCATTTTCTATTCCATTTTCTCCTTCTATGTTGCATACGATCAAATATTTATGAGTAATATTTAATATAGTTATTAGATAGAATATGTGAATAAATAGATGAGATTATATATATCTAACAAGTTATGGTTCTTCCTATTGCCCACTACCCATGTTCATGTAGCTATTTTAGAAATATAAATTTCTATCCACTTTGAAACAACTTAACTGGAATAATTAGCAACTAAAGATAAGGACAGGCAGTTTTGCATTTCCTTTTGCAAACAGATATGGATGAATTTCAAAAATTTGAGACATGGGTATTGTCTAGAACATGCCCAATTACAATCCCGTGTGGTAGAATCTTCAGAACATGCATGATGGAAAAGTTAGAGGCCATTTTCAAAACATATTTTTTTCTATTATGGGTTTGGAAAGTTTGTTCTATATTTTGCTACTCTTACTAGCTCAACATAGATACGTGGGGAGGACATTAAAGACTGGTGGAGAATGTATTTTCTAGCTGCATAAGTTTTATTCCTATTATGAACATATATTAATTACAATACTTGCTGCATATTTGTGGAATAATAATAGGAAACATTCTCTCCAAATGTCAAGCCACGTAAATTAGATTAATGAATTTGATCGTTATTGTCTTCCAAACCGTTTTCAAAACAATGACTCAGAATTGATGGATGGAATATTAATTCATATGTCATAGTTCCATTTCTACAACAAGATTTGCAAGAATATAAGCAGGTTTGAACTACAAGCTATGAATAGCTAGGTTGCTACTAAAATATTTTGTTCAAACCATATTATTTGCAGTTCACGGTGGAAGATGTAATGCTATGTCATCTACTAATAGCATTCTGGAATGACTTGTGTGACTGGTATAAGGAAGAAAGATCTGTAAGACTCACGTGGGAAGTTTATTCCTATATTTACTATCTGTTATAATCCAAGATTGTACAAACTATTATATTATATTTTGTTAGCCATGGGCCAAAAATGAAACAAACCCGTTTGGCATAAATAAGTTGTATTTGCAACTACTCACAGCCTGTAACTAAGGTTGTACGATATCTATTATGTTGTTTATTATAAGCTATTCCTATTCTGTATTGTAGGCTGTGTATATAAACAACGTAATTCATAATAAAAAATATATGTATTAATTTTGTACCATTCCTTTGAGAAATAAATATTATCTATTTTGCTGATCAGACTTGTGCTCAAAAGTTTTTAATCTCACCACTTGATGGACTGAGGAGGGGGCCCACTTCTTGGAATGTCTGGTGTGTTTTCTGGTTTTATTTCAGTATGGTATGTTTGTATTACATTAATATCAAGTTTTGTTTGAATTCAAGATTAATTTGATTGTTTAGCTAGTAATCTGATTTGTATTGATATTGTATGCTTGTTGTTCCTGTAGCAGTTTGTAATAAGATTTGCATTGGTATAATATGATTATTATTTCTCCATAATCTAAATTACTAATGTATTTTCATAGTTTTGAATAGAGGTAATTATATTTTTATTGCTGGTAGAAAGACATTTTTGTTGTCAGAATTACTTTAGTAGATTTCAGCCAAGTTCCTATTGCAGGAAGTGACAGTTCCTATCGCAGTTTTATTTCAGTTTTCATAGATTCAATTTCATGTGTTGTAGATGCATTCATAATTTCTCATATCACAAGCTGCACCCCTTGATAGCATATTGCTCGGACATCTTTTGCAAGCTTACACTCTCGAATTGATACGAATAGACCAGTCAAACTTTATTATAAATCATTAATTCTTTATTATTATTTTCCCCAGTGTTTGCCTATCATTTTGGCGCTGTTGCCAGGGAAAGGTGTCAAAGGCATGTTAGTTTGCTGATTTGAGTTAGGAACAATGCCTTGGGATGAACACTTTTGCAACTGGTAGCCTTGCTTAAGTAATTAATCTCATTTTGAATTGCATAAATCATATAGATGCATTGCTTTAGAAGTTTATTTTAGAGTTTTCAAGTAGGCATTAGACATTTGATTCACTAGTTGTCTTAGAAATTAGATTCCATTTTACATTATCATTAGTTGTTGTGAGTTATTATAAGCTGTTTTGAAGAATTTTTTTTCAAAAATGCAAAATTTGAAGGGAATGCAAGAGGCAAAATGTGCTTGGTGTCGGGGGCACTACCCCTCAACCTTGACCTATATTGTGATAGGGAGCGTACCTTGGGCATTGCCCTAGGACCCCACAAGGGGTGTTGCCCCTTGACCCCATTGGTGGCTGCTGCCCCTAGACCCCCGCCTTCAAATTAAAAAATAAAAGAACTTGGTGGGGAAAATGTGCCAATCAAAGGTGATATGTTAATACCCTCTCTACCTAATGAATGCATCTTTTCTTATCTTGATCTTCCCTTATCAAAGGTATGTAAGAATTCTATCCCTATGTTTCAACATGAACAAATCATTGATGAATTCTTAGAGTAATGTGATTTTGATGATGAAAATTTAACTACCTATTGTTCTCTTTGCTATAGGAAAGAAGACCAATGCATATGCCTTAGTGATCAAAAGGAAATGGTGAATGAGGTACAAGCTTTTTATGATCCTTACCATGATAAGGATGAAAGTGAACAATTCTTCCTTATACCTGGTACTCCATGTCAAATACCAACCCAAGAAGATCAAGGTATCCATTATGTTGGTGATATATATTATTACTCTAATTCATTACAAAGCCAACATATTTCTTCAAAATGTACTTCTCCACCTCACATGCACAATGAATGTAATCATGCATACTCACAACAACCACCATATCCATCCTTACCATCTTTATTCTACCCGTCATACTTGCTACCATCAACTTTATCTCTGTCACATTTCTTACCATATTCATTATGTCATTCACATCATATTCTACCCACTCCACCATATCCACCAAAGGAAACTATATTGCCTCATATACCACTTCATAATAAGGTGGTTAATAGTACCTATAAACTTTCAAGGATCCCTCCATAATCTAATGATGTGCTTGAAATTGATAAATCAACATTGGAATGTATTGAGACATATAAGGGATGTGATTTTGGTTTACTTAAATTAGAAGAACAATATTATTTATTGAAATATAATCAAATTTGTTCTTCTTTTCTACTTAGTGAATTCAACATACCCACAAATGAGCCCATGCATCAAATTGTGTCAATTTTAATTAATGGACTCATGAGTATGCATGTTTATGTTAATCATTCACTAAGTAGTATTAAGCCATATACATTCCATATTTCACAAACACAGTACTAGATCCTCTAAGATCTATATTTTATTTTTGTACTTAAGCATATTGATATTTGGAGGCCTATGGTTAAAATATGCATCCCTCACACACTTGTTGATTTAGGACCAATAATTGACTAAGCACGACCATATGGGATTCTATGCATTAATGACCAAACAACAACTATTATAATTGGATGAGTATTATTTGTCATTGTTAAATCTTTCCATTGTCCCAAGATGACCAAATACACTATGGATGATTCATTTATTTAGCAAGGACCAAGGTATTTCTATCCATATATTTTTCATTCCTAGTTCTTATCTTCAGATGATCATTCATTGATTACACGTGTTGAATTCTTGATTCCTTGGATGATTCAAATTCCCTATGCTTTTATATCCTACAGTTAATTTGGGATTATATCCATTGAATTATTGAATATGTAATTTATCTATGATTCAAAAAGGCTCACAAAATTCTAAGATGTGTTACTCTCTTTGGGTTACCTAATTTCTTTGGTTATCCTAATGATTTCATGACCTTGTAGCATGAAGTTAAGTTGGGAGGAATTCCTCCAATCTTGTGGTTCTTGGATGATTTCCAATAGAGTTTTGTTGATTGTCTCATTGGTCCTTTTAGCAAATCTCCACATGTGACGTCTCCACAATTCAAGGTATGTGTTGTAGTGTTAATTCACATTGCTATTATATGAATGCAAGAGTTTATTTGTATTTATCCATTTTATCAAGTATCTATTCATAGTCATAACTCTATCTATCATTTACAAAAATAACCTACTTAATGATAGAGTTATTGAATGGATGATATTCATTTACTATGCTTGATATGCTTGGTTTTGAGAATATGGTTACCGGTTCCTTGTTGTGGTATAATGATCTTAGAACCAATACCAATTAATGATGCTTTTCTACATAAGCATTGCATAACACACTATGTTGGCCTTGTTCACATTGTGTGGGCTTGCTAGCTATTTGGTGCATATCAATTTTTCTTATGCTTTACTATTGGACATCACAAGAAGATTGTGGCATAAGGTGTTCACCACCTTGAGATGAAATTTTCTTTTTCACATGAAGGAGAATATGCAGCATGGTCTATGAGCTTCATGATTATTCAACAACATATCTAATGATACCTTGAATACAATACCAACTATTACACTCCTTCATCAAGTTGTGTCTCTCTGGAGTTCTATGGACACATTGGTGACTACTATTGGTTTTCACTCCATACTCATGTATTTGGTAGTGAAGGTGTGCTACTCACAACTTTACATTTTCCTACAATGGATATTTCACAAGCTTCACAAGAATAGGGTTTCACATCTTCAAGAGATGTCTTCTTATTCAATCAGCATAGAGAAATATGAGAATCATCATCCTTGTGAGTAGTTCTTTCATCCAAGTGTGCTAGTATGTTCCCAAGTTCTCCATGCAGATTTCAAATTCAGTGGTGAAGAGATACATAGATCAAAAATGTTTCAAGTGCAGTGGTTTGTGGTTCCAGTTCTAATGAGGTTATTCTTGGTGATCATTTCAAGTTCATTATGCAATCAAGTTTCAACAGTGCCTTTTGTGAGGTCATGGAAAAAAATCAAGCTTTGGATGGTATCATTTTTCATCATCCATGTCAGGATTTCATTTCTTTGGTCATTCTATGTAGTTATTGAAAAATTGAAAAAAAAAATCTCTAAAACAAAAAAAAAGAAAAAGAAAAAAAAAAGAAAAAAAAAAGAAAAAAAAAAAAGAAAAATAAATAAAAGATCCAACAATGAAAACCTTCGAGCATTGTTGGCCAGTTAATATCTAAAAACTAGTTTCTGGCAGATGTTAACTGCCTAATAAATTCTTAGTGGTGAAAACTCTTCTTACAACACCATTAAGCGCTGAGTGATTGAAAATTGGCTTGCCAGTGGTCACTTGTCGTTATTAAAATTTATTCAAACAAAAAAAAGAAAAAAGAAAAAAAATGCAATAATTGGTGTTCCTAGTTTTTCTGCTAATCATTCTTTTTAGGAACACTTATTGGTTTCAATGGTTCTTTCCTTTTTGGAACTTCCTATCACTCACTCCCGTAGCTCTACTCCTCTTTAGTGTGGTCCTCAAATCTTTGATCACCCATAATCTGAGTTGCCTATTTAGTTGAGGTGTTTTTAGTGGAATGTGCTACTTCCTATATGAATCTATACTAGTTCAGTTGCTGATGGTGGCCCCTCCAATTGTAGTCATTCTCCTAGTTTTTTGGTTCCTTCTAGTGGTATGCTCTTCGATGATTTCAGTCAGATTGTGGTCTTCTATGGCATTGCAATTTTGATGCTTCTTTATTCCTTGTTTTCGATTCCTCCATTTTGGTGGCTATAGTTGTTGAGTTACTCTTTATTCCAGCCTTGGTCTCTCTGCACATGCATGTTGGTAAAAATAATCAATTTTATTTTTCCTTATTTTATCTCTTAACTTTATTTGTATTGCTTATTATATTTGTATCATTATGCAACACCCTATCCTCTCCTTGTTTCCCATGGACGGTCAACTATTCAGTTGGGGGGAGGACTATCATCCTTTTATCTTCCATCCCATCCTACTATCCATAACATCCATTGTATAATAGCCTTTGTTTTTTCTTTCATCTCTCCTATTTCACCCATTTAAACTCCTCTTGTGCAAATTAAGATAAATTTCTCCTATATGTAACCCTTTGAACCATGATGCTAAAAAAAAAAAAAAATAAATAAATAAATAAATAAATAAATAAAATGACTTATCATGGTTCAAGGTGGAGACAAAGCCAAAATCCATAAACCTAAAGTGCTTTTAGTTAAAAATAAAGACTTCATGATCATAATGATTACACGAGGATGTGCATTAAGCTAAGTTGGGGGGAATAATGAGAACAATATTTGTCCTAAATTATACCATATTTTGTCCCTCGTATAAGCCTTCACACTCATTTCAATCCCTATCTTTTATTCCATTTTCTATTTCATTTTCTCCTTCTATGTTGCATATAATCGAATATTTATGAGTAATATTTAATATAGTTATTAGATAGAATATGTGAATAAATAGATGAGATTATATATATCTAACAAGTTATGGTTCTTCCTATTGCCCGCTACCCATGTTCATATAGCTATTTCAAAAATACAAATTTCCATCCACTTTGAAATAACTTAACTAGAATAATTAGCAACTAAAGATAAGGACAGGCAGTTTTGCATTTCCTTTTGCAAATAGATACAGATGAATTTCAAAAATCTAAGACATGGGTATTGTCCAGAACATGCCCAATTACAATCCTGCATGGCTGAATCTTCAGAATGTGCATGATGGAAAAGTTAGAGGCCATTTTCAAAATGTGATTTTTTCTATTACAGGTTTGGAAAGTTTGTTCTATATTTTGCTGTTGTTACTAGCTCAACATAGATACATGGGGAGGACATTAAAAACTGGTGGAGAATGTATTTTCCAGCTGCATAAGTTTTATTCCTATTATGAACATATATTAATTACAATACTTACTGCATCTTTGTGGAATAATAATAGGAAGCATTCTCTCCCAATGTTAAGCCATGTAAATCAGATTAATGAATCTGATTGTTATTGTCTTCCAAACCATTTTCAAACCAATGGCTCAGAATTGATGGATGGAATATTAATCCATATTAATTCATATGTCATAGTTCCATTTCTACAACAAGATTTGCAAGCATATATGTAGGTTTGAACCACAGGCTATGAATAGCTAGGTTGCTACTAAAATATTTTGTTCAAACCATATTATTTGCAGTTCACAGTGGAAGATGTAATGCTATGTCATCTGCTAATAGCATTCTGGAATGACTTTTGTGACTGGTATAAGGAAGAAAGATTTGTAAGACTCACGTAGGAAGTTTATTCCTATATTTACTATCTATTATAATCCAAGATTGCACAAACTATTATATTATAGTTTGTTAGCCATGGGCCAAAAATGAAACAAACCCATTTGGCATAAATAAGTTGTATTTGCAACTACTCACAGCCTGTAACTAAGGTTGTACAATATTTGTTATGTTGTCTATTATAAGCTATTCCTATTCTGTATTGTAGGCTGTGTATATAAACAACATAATTCATAATAAAAAATATATGAATTAATTTTGTACCATTCCTCTAAGAAATAAATATTATGTATTGTGCTGATCAGACTTGTGCTCAAACATTTTTAATCTCACCACCTTATGGACTAAGGAGGGGGCCCACTTCTTGGAACATCTGGTGTGTTTTCTGGTTTTATTTCAGCATGGTATGTTTGTATTACATTAATATCAAGTTTTGTTCGAATTTGAGATTAATTTGATTGTTTAGCTGGTAATCTGATTTGTATTGATATTGTATGCTTGTTGTTCCTGTAGCAGTTTGTAATAAGATTTGCATTGGTATAATATGATTATTATTCCTCCCTTCTTTGGTACTATAACTAGGGGTGAGACCCATTGACTATTAGAGATGTGGTAGCTAAAACAATCACTTAATAATTTATGTAGTTCATTCTTAACTATATCCTTTTAAATAGGGTTAACAATCCTTTGAGGCTATTGAATAGGTTTGAAGTTAGGACTGACGTAAATCTTGTGAGTGCAAAGCGTAGGGTCTAGTCCTTTCATGTCCATGTAATCCTAAGAAAATGATTTTTTATTCTCCTATAGTAACTACAAAATAATTTTTTGATGGGAAGGTGATAAGGCATTGTTTACATTCAACTCCCTATCTAGACCAATTTCCATCTTAATAACCTTATTTGTCATGAATAACTGGGCAACATGAGAAGAATCCATTTCATGAGATAATAATGAGTGAAGGAATTGGGAAGCTTTTGAATGATAGGGTGTGTTCAAAGGTGGTAATATGGTTTCTAGGACACATTCCACTCGAGGAAACACTTGAGGTTCTACTCCATATTAATTCATGATAATGGATGAAATGATCTCATCTTCTTCTTGAGAGGCTACAAATGACTCTCGACCTATCATCATTAGCTGATTGATGAAATTTTCCTCTAGATCATCATCACCCAAGTCTAGTTAGATTAATTGGTCATCTAGCAAGTGTGGTTGAGCATGGGAGTATAAATATTCCTTGTCAAAGGATAAACCCTGTTATGAATTTGTTACAATATTCAGTACACATGAGTTCTTGTTAGGAGACTTTGAATCTCTATTATGAGATTCAAATCATGTTAGGAGTTGTGCCAACCCTATTAGGAGTTGTGGAAGACAATTGCACCTACTACCCAAATAGCTTCAAGGTTAAGATCAAAGAACCTACTATACAAATGATCTATGTATTGTTCCTTGCAGAATAATAGAAATGAAATGTCTTTCCATCTTTTTTCTTTGTCTTGTCACCAAACTTCTTCTTCTTCAGATCTTGTAACTAGATCTCATATTGTGCATCCAATGATCCCTTAGATCACTTACACACATTTAGTAAGCATTCTTCTCCTTCTTGAGCTACACACTAATACTTCACATTCAAATTGATCCTCTCAATGCAAGTCCCTTTACATGCAAGGAAAAAAAACTTTCCTTTATACCATATCTTCATAATAATTCCTTGAGTCAGCCTTGAGGCTTTCTCAATTAATTAAAATAAGATAATTAATTAATTCAAAATTACAACACTATCGGCTCATAGTCTATACCAAACTTTACACATGTGAAACGATGTCTTGCGCACATGCTGGTGTCACCATACAATCATCCTCTATCATTGTTATCTATGCATCACCTTCACTACATCTCAGCTAAAAGATAACGATTGATCCTTAGAACCTTATTTTCTAATGCTTTATTTCTGTACTGCTTCTAGTAAAATAGGTGTAACTTTCGTACAACATTGAATCAAACATAGTCCTTTGAATCATGTCATCAAGATAATCTAAAAAACATGACCTCCACTATGCATCATTTGAAACTTCCTCAGCTCCTACACATACTAAGATTATTGACTTCTATTCTTCTAGTCTTAACAAAATTATTGTTGTGTTGACATGAATGACAAATATAGTCATGAATGCAACATATCAATACTCTTCAATGCTTAGGATACTCCCCCAATGTAGTATCATCACCATTCATGCTAACAATCTCTACCTTTGGCATTGATGACAACATTGATGAAAAATATCTAAGTTCCAAGAATACCAAACTATACTATGCTACTGTCATCTTTTCAAATCCTCTTCAACAATCTAAAAACTTCTAGAACACTATATTGTTCTTCTACTTCTTTTAGGATCTACTACAGTTGTTCAAGGTAAACAACTTCCAATAGTCTCTGGCTACATCTATGCAATTACACATCCTCCTACACACTTACATGAATATTTCTAAATCTCCCTAAAGAGATAACTCCCTGCATTGCCATCAAAACATGTGTTTCACTCAATATGTTTTCCATGTACATTCTCTCCTGCATTGACATCAATATCAAAGGTATCAATAATAATATTGTTAAAAAATTTCTCAAATCATCAACCAACTCAAGTGTCCAAAGACACTATTCAATACCAAATACCCAAAGTCCTTTATGACTCAATACATATCAGATACTCCCACATATAGGAAGCATCGAGATTTAGTCTAGTCTAACCATAGTGCTCTATACCACTAGACTGATGCACTCCTTGTATCAACTACTCTAAAGTAGGTAGGGGCATAACCCCTAACATGCCTCTTATGCACTCAAAAGTATCTTTAGGTAATAAATTTGTAAAGATATATACAATCTGATCTTTTGTGCTTACATACTCCAACATTACTTTTTTCTCTGCTGCCTTTTCTCTAAAAACATGATACTTTATGAATATGTTCTTAGTCTTAGATTGAAATACTAGATTCTTAGACATACTTACTCTACTTGTGTTATCACGGTAAATGTTAATAGGTTCTATAAACCCAATTCTAATATCCTTCAACATTTGTTTCATCCACATAATTCATTATAGTTATTTTCTGCTACAACATACTTTTCCTTAGTTGTACTCTGAGATATACAATCTTGTTTCTTCATCAACCAACAAACCAATATTCCTCTAAGAAAAAATGCTCCACTACTGGTGCTCTTTCTATCATCTATATTGCCTACCCAATCTATATCAATATATGCATACAGGGTCAAATCACTTGATCTATCATACCAAATTCTACAATTAGATGTATCTTTCAAATATATGAATATCCTCTTTACTATTGCATAATTTTACTCTTTTGGATCAGCTTGAAATCTTCCTACAATCCCAACTACATTTTCTATATCTGGTTTGGTGTGAGTTAGATATTGTAATCCTCCAATCATAGATCTATACTTCTTCTGCTCAACTGTAGTTGTTTCATCTTTACTAGATAATTTGTGACCAGTTATCATGGATGTACCAATAGTTTTACAATTCTCTAAACCAAATATTTTCAACAAATCTTTCAGATACTTAATTTGTGAAATAAATATCCCATCTTTATTTTGTGCAATTTGTACCCAGGAAAAACATCATTTCACCTATCATGCTCATTTCAAATTCATTTCTATTTCTTCAGCAAACTTGTAACTTTCTTCATCATTTCCTCCAAATATTATGTTATTTACAAATATTACAATGATAAATAAACCATCATTAGTTTTCCTCAAATATAAATTACCATCTAATGTACCTTTGATAAATCCAAGCTTTGACAAATACCTGTCCAACCTTGCATACCAGGTTCTAGGTGCTTGCTTCAGACTGTACAAAGATTTCTTTAGTTTGCATACAAAATCTTTATCTTCTATCAGAGGGAATCCATCAATTTTCTCAATGTAGACTTCTTCTTCAAGTTCTCCATTTAAAAAAGATGTCTTGACATCCATCTAATAAAACTTGAAATTCTTGCTTGTTGCATAAGCCAAGAACATCCTTACTGCTTCCATTCTCACCAAGGAAGCATAAGTTTCTTCATAATCTATGTCTTCTTGCTATGAGTAACCTTTGCAAAAAAGTCTGACCTTGTTTCTCACAACTTCTCCTTGCTCATTCATCTTATTTGTAAATACCCATTTGCTTCCTGTCACATTCTTGTCTTTAGGTCTAGGAACAAATTCCCATGTCTTATTTTCCACAATGTGATCTTCAGTTCTTCTTTCATAGATTTCATCTAGTGATCATCCTTACATGCCTCATCTATGCTCTTAGGTTTCACTTGAGAAATTAGATAGAATTCCTCATTTACTTTGTTCCTTGTCATCACACCTTTATTCTTGCTCCCAATTATTTACTCTAGAGGGTGATTCTTTGTCATGTTTTTATTGGAAGTAGGATTTGACATCTCAACTCTGAACTCTTCCCTAGGTTTAGATATTTCCTATTCTCTATGCTCAGCATATACTTCATTCTACAAATCATTGTTAGTCTCAGAAATAACTTTAGCATTCTATCTAACAAATCCAAAATTATCCTCTTCTTCATCATAATTATAATCTACCGTCTTCTCTTTAGTACCAAAATTTTCATTAGTCCTTGCATTTGCACACTCAATGATTGTCTTAGTTCTATTGTTGAAACATATATATGCTTTGATTTTAAGCAAGTAATTAAGAAACATACCTTCATCACTTCTACGACCAAACTTGCCAATATCATCACCTCTCTTTATGTAACACTTCCAAAAATTATGAAATATTTTTTTGATGGTGAATGACCAAACCATAACTAATAGGGTGTCTTTCTCATATCTTTTCTAATCTCTACTTTATTCAGAGTATATAATACAACATTAACTACCTCTCTCCAAAATGTATTTCTGGCATCATTCTCAAATAACATCACTCTTTCTACTTCTTCTATTGATTTGTTACTTCTTTCAACAATCCCATTCTGTTCAACTATTCTAGGTGAAGATAACTATCTTTTGATTCCTTTCTCTTCACAGAACATGTTGATCTCTTTAGAAGTGAACTCTCCTCTATCAGATATTGAACACTTAATCTTAACACTAGATGCATTTTAAACTTTAATCTTGAATATCTCAAATTTCTCAAAAGTTTTAGACTTCTCTTTAAGAAATTCTACCCACATCATCTAGTGAAATCATCAACAAAAATCATAAAGTATCATTCACCATAGAATCCCCTGGTTCTTGCAGGACCACTCAGATCTGTATGAAAAATTTCCAATTTCTCTATAGTAGAGAACTTCTTGCTAGGAAAAGACACTTTCCTCTATTTAGCCAAAATACATTCCTTGTAGACAATATTAGTAGGGTTAATAATCTTAGGAAAATATCTCATTGCAAATGTACTACTAACTTTCACAATATTATCAAAGTTTATATTATAGAACCTTCTATGCCATAACCAACTATTATCGACCTTTGCAAGAAAACATGTTATTTCAGTAGGATTCAACTAAAATAAATTACCTCTGGATCTAGTTCTAGTACCAATCAACTTACCATCTTTGTCTTTGATAATGCAAGTCTTCTCTGTGAACAACAATCGATATCCCTTGTCCACCCACTATCCAACACTTAACAAATTATGTTTCAAACCATCAACAAAGTAAACATCATCAATGTTATTTTTACCATCAAGAGGAATAGACCTAATCCCTATAATATGAAAGGCTATATTGTTACCAATTCTAACAATACCTCCATCATGATTTCTAAACTTAACAAATGTGTTCATATCACTAGTCATGTTATGTAAACATCCACTATCAATTATCCAATCTCATTTCTTCTCAGCTTGGGTAATTAGAGATCTTCCTTTCTAATTTCTCTATCAATATTATCTTCCTTAATAGCCACAAATCCTAATTCATCTTCACTTTCACTTTGATCTTTTTCATTAGATTCTTCATCCTCATTAACATATAAATATTTGTTATCCTTATCTCTTCTTAGGTTAAATTTTCCTTCAAATGTTTCCTTTCTTTTAGGAAATTTAGGTACAAAATGATCATATTCATCACAATTCCAACATTTAAAGAGTTTATTACCATATTTTTATCTTCTTACCAGAAAGGCTATTCCTTCTTAAATCTTCTTATCTTCTTTAGATCTACTACCACTAGAAAAGTCTCCTCTTGTGCTTGTATTTGTTGATAGATTAGGTTGAATGTGATGTCTAAACTTTGGCTAATTCTCCAGAATGTGTCATTTCTACTACTACATATTCTAATCTTTCAAGAAAAGTTTCCTTTGTGAAATCTTTGGTGTAGGGCATTACTAGCTAAAACATTTGAGCTATTTGATTGACTGGTGTTGATAGACTTTTCAAGATCTTCCATATAACCTCATCATCATGTTTAGTTCCACCAAGAGATTGAATACTTGCAATAATTTTTAATATTATTCCCATATAATTTTTGATGGACTCATCTTCCGTCATCTTAACATCCTAGAATGTACAAATCCAACTTTGTAATTTCATTCTTTTTGCATGATCATCATGTTCAAAAGTAACTTAAAATGCTTTCCAAATTTTATAAGAAGTTTGGAATATCTTAACTTGATTATATTCATTCTCAGAAAGAGATGGAAGTAGGGCTTCTCGAGCTCTCATGTTACACATGAATAGATCTCTTTCTCCCTCACTACATTCTTTCTTTGATTCTTCAAGAATTGCCTTCTTAGCTTTCATCAAAAGCCAATATCCTAGACCCATGCATAGTAGATGAGTCTTCATCTTTTCCTACCAAATATCATAGTTGGCCCCATTGTATCTCAAACAATCTTTCCTAAATATATTTTCCATAGATCTCCCAAAGTTGTTAAGCCTTATCTTCAAGAACCTGAGGCTTTGATACCAATTGTTAGAATATATAGTCCACTGATATAACTCAGAGGGGGGCTAGGGGGTTAATTAGTTACAGAACTATCATCACAAACATTAACCTTAAACAAAATTAACCATGTGATTAAAATAAATTGAAACCAAAACAAGATACTCATGCACAATTAACACTAGATATATTAACTAGGGAAACCCTTGATTATAGGGAAAACCCCAGTGGGGATGGTACCCGCAAGATGATGTACTAATTTAAATATTCCTTGTTAGAGGATAGACCTTGTTAGGAGTTTGTTATAACATTCAGTACATATGGGCCCCTGTTAGGAGACTTTGAATCTCTATTAGGAGTAGTGGAAGACTTCTGGACCCACTACCCAAATAGCTTCAAGGCTAAGGTCAAAGAACTCACTAACCAAATGATATCCATATTATTCCTTGTGGAATAATAGAACTAAAATGTATTTCCTTCCTTTATCTATATCTTGCTAACCAAACTATTTCTCCTTCAAATCTTGTAACTAGATCTCATACTATGCATCCAATGATCCCTTGGACCTCTTACATGCATTTAGTAAGCATTCTTCTCTTTCTCGAGCTGTGCACTAATACTTTGTATTCTACTTTATTCTCTCAATCCAAGTCTCTCTACTAACAAGGAAAACAACTTTCCTTTATACAATATCTTCATAATATTTCCTTGAGTCGATCTTGAGGCTTTCCCAATTGATTAATATAAGATAATTAATTAATTCATAATTACAACAACACTGTCAGCTTATAGTCTATAACAAACTTTACACGTGTGAAATCATGTCTTGCACACATGTTGGTTTCACCATATGTTTTACCTCTATCATTGTTATTTGTGCATCACCTTCATTACATCTCAGATGAAAGATAGTGATAGATCATCATAACTCTATTTTCCAATGCACCATTTCTATACTACTTGTAAAATAGGTGTAACTTCCGTACAACATCGAATCAGAATTAGTCCTTTGAACCACTTCATCAAGAAAACCTCAGGAACATGTCCTCCACTATGCATAGATTAAAATATCCTCAGGTCCTTTACAGACTAAGATTATTGAATACTATTCTTCCAATCTTAACATAATTACTATTGTGTTTACATCAATGAAAAATAGAGTCATGAATGCAACATATCATTACTCTTCAATTCTTGTAATACTCCCCCAACATAGTATCATTACTATTCATGCTAACATGGATATTGTCATCTTTCCAAATTGGTAATCTATATAGAAATATATAGTGGCTAACCATGGTCACCCTAAAATTAAAGGATATCCACCCATGTTAGCCTTTAGGGAAAGGACAAAAAAGTCTACTAGATACTTCCAAGTGTTTAAGATGACTATGGCATCTTCTATCATCCCATCTGATTTCATAGTAGAACTATCAATGAGATGAAGTATGGTTGGTGTTTTTTTGAGACCAATGATATGAAATCAAGACAATACCTCCTTTGTTATGATGTTAATAGATGCTCCTAAGTCAACAAAATATGAATAGGTGATAGTAACCATAGGACTCCTAGGGTTATAATATTTAGGTACAGTTTAATTTTCCAACATTAAAGCAAATAATTATCCTAAGACATGAATTTTTTTGGGATCCTTTTTCTTTCTTCCTAATTTTTTGATACATGATTTCTTGATAGCTTTAGTATAGGTAGGGACTTCCTTGATAGCATCTAGTAATGGTATTTGTACTGTCATTTTCTTTAGCTGATTAAGAAAATCAATTACTGGGCAGTTTTTTGCAAGATGGCCTTGTTTCATCAACCCATGAGGAAATGGAGGTTAATTGGTTTCAAGAGAGCTTTTCTGATTTGACACATCTATCTATTTAGTTGGGTAATCTTCAACATTAGTTATTATAGGCTTTTGGGTTGAAGGAAGAATAGTGCCTAACCTTAAGTGGATATTATTCAAGGAAATAACATAGCTTTGTTGTTGTGCTAGCTATTTGGTATTGTTAGGATTAGGATTAAGTTGAACTAGTAGCTAAGTTTTCTTAGGAGGAGTATTTGTGGCTACAAGACTACCGTTGAGGTGGTGGCATTAAGGCTTGCTAACTAGGTTGGGTATTCCAATTTTGGTGTTGTTACCAAACCTATTGAGGTTGTTGCCAATTATTATTTCCACTAAAACTAATATTTTTCCATTGGTTATTAATGTTATAACTTTGAAGAGGATCTTGTGGCATAACTTTGCTTTGAACCCATGGCCTTCGTTGAGAAATTTAGAACACCTCTCAATTTTGATCAACGCCTTTAAACTTAGTAGGCATTGGTTGTGTCTCTAGGCTTGCAATAGACTTGCATCTACAATGCCTTTTCTTTTCCTTACAATGTGGTTATTATTCATCTAACATGGCATGGGCTTCATCCTTCTTCCTTCTCACCTACATGGTATCCAGCTGGGTGACTACATCATTAATGATGTCTTATTTGAAATCTAATAGTAAATTAGATAGTTCCACTTTTAATACTCCTGAATTGCCATTAGACTTATGTGGCATGTCTCTAAGTTCCCTACCTTTCTTCATAATGGCCCTAGAATAATTTAGACATATACTCTATATATCAGTCCAATTTTTTTAAGTGATATCTCCTCCTACCATAAGATCTAGAGCTTCAATACTTCCATCATTTACTCCTCTCAAAAAAACATATTTATTTGATTCTTCATTCAGCTAATACTATTTATTATGTTGTAGGTTGAACATGAATTGTGCAACATAGTCTTTCAATATTTCATCATCTTTTCGGGACATTTTGAAAATGTCACACCCTTTCAAATCCTGGCCCCTACAGTATTCTTTGTACTTTTTGAGAGCAAGTTGCTCATTGTAGGACAATCTACTAAAATATTCGCACCTAACCCCACAAACCATCTCAAAGAAGCTTCCTTTAAGATGGATGGAAATAGCTTTAGCTTGTGAGCATTAGTTGTATATTCATAAATTCTATAAAGGATATCAAAATTAACGAGGAATGTTTTAAGGTCTTTAGTAATTAAGCCATAGAACTTGGGAAATGTAGTAAAAGGTATGTTCTTCAAGTTTTGATTACCTTGCTAAGGAGGAATAGGAAAAGGAAATGTAGGCTAAGGTTGACCATTCTTGGAGGAGAACCTGATGGTGGTGGTTGATAGATAAAAAGGGAAAGTGGATTATCTTGGTATTCAAGTTCAACAAAGAGATCATTCAAATGCAAGGATCCTTCTGAGGATGAGGGTATTCATTCTTGAGCGACAATGAATGGATTTTCAAAAGGTTTGTCTTCTTCATTCTTGCTATGAGGTTCTTTAGGCTTAGGACTAAAAAGGTCTTTATAAATGTTATGGAGAAGAAATCTCCAAAAGAGGTCTCCTCTTCTATGCAAGCAAAATAATGCATAGTTTAAACTAACATAATGACTTTAGGGTTAAACTAGATTGACACCTTCCTTGGCAGTGACGCCAAAAATGTCTGGTGAATTTAATACCTTAGTAAAAAAGGATTGAAAATCCTTTCATAGTGATTATATGGTTAGAGAGCTTCATGTGTTTTAACTAAAATAGTATATTGACTTCATTTAATTTGTCAACCCAAGAGCATAAACTTGAGATGGTGGCTGCAAAGTGTATGCTCTAATTCTTCTTTAAGTCATTACAACTTAAGAAAAGGAAATGTTGAATTAAATCTATGTTAGAAAATGAAACAAAAACTTAGCTCAAATCTTAAAGTAATTTTGTAAACAATAAACCTATCTATGCATCTATGTTGTAGGAATAGTTCACTGATTTTGTTATCAATGGTTGTAGGAGCAACATAATTCTACCTTGCAAGGAAACAACCAAGGAAATGAAATCTATTCTAATAAAATAGTTCACTCACCAAGTAGGCCCCCTTGGATGAGTAAATAGAGAAGAAAACCAAGATAAGAGAAATAAAATTGAACTACTCATTCTATTCATTCATGGTGAAAGAATTACAATTGACTAAAAATAGTATCACACTCTACTAGTATGAAAATCAACTTATCCCCTTATTCTTAAAAATGCACTCAAAACTAAAATAGTCATTATTTAAAGGAAACTACAACTACTTCCTAAATCCATGATCACTCTTATAATGAGGATTGATTATAGACTCATAATGTTTGAAACATGATCACCATTAACCATGAATAAATCCTCTAGGAATATAGCAAGTTGTGGAAGATACATTTGTGCACTACATCACAAGAAAGCATATAATGACTTGCTCAACTTGTGACAATTTAGCAACCTAGTTGGCTTTGACTATAGTGCTGAGGTGTTGATCTTTGAATATCTGTGGCAAGCACCTATAAAATATTCAATGCACATATAACTTCCACATACCTATATTTATTTCATCATCAATGTTAGAGTAAAGGTGACAAGTTCAAATTACCACTCTTGCAAATCCTATGGCTACAAGAGGAGAACTACCCAAGACATAGCATGGAAAAACCAACATTTATCAGCATGTAACATTACTTCATTATACCATTTTTTCCATAGATTCGAGCAAATATAGCATATTTGAACTATTTATACTTCTACTTCATGTCTTAATGTATTTAGCATATACATAAAAACATAAGTTCATTTGCTTAAAACCATAAAGTCATGACTATTTTTACAAGATAATTGCTTCAAAACAAGATAAAAAGAACTTAGAGAAATAACCTTTTGGAGGTGCATCAATTATCTATATGAATATTCTAATAAAGGAGGAGAATATTGTATGTATATAGAAGAGATATATGTATGGGGGAGTAGCATAGTATTATGTAGATACATGTATAGATAAGCAAAAAATATGTTTACAAAAGAAATTAAAAAAAATAAAAATAGAGTATGTTACTGAGCTACAATAGTTGGAAGTCAAAATTCAGTTGAAGACTCAGTATGGTGATAAAGGAAGTTTTTACTTGTAATTTTGAGTATTGAGATTATTGTTTTGATAAGTGTTTTTGTCACTAGTACCAATGGGGGAGATTGTTGACATTATGGTTAATTTGCCTATGGTGACTCAACACTTAGTCAAATGGTGTCTCAGTTGCTATTGAGCTAAATCGACAATTTTCAGTTCATGTCAATCTATATAGAACCTATTGAGCTTTAGAGATAGTTTATAGAATAGCCTAAGCATAGCAATATCTACCGAACTATCTAGTGGAAGTGATGGAGACTTTAGTGTTAACTGAGCTCTGTAGTGTTAACCAAGCTCTATAGTGTTTACTAAGATTGTAGTGTTAACTTAGTGAATCTAGTGTTGACTGAGTCATGCAGTTTCAACTAAGTGATTCAACAACTACCAAGTTTCTCAATATTCATTGAGTCACGTAGTGCTAGTTGAGTTCAAGCTACTTGAAGAGTGATATTTATGGACTGAGCTTCTACTTTAACTGAGTGCCAAAGTTTTTTGAGCATTGACAATGTTTATTGTGTATCAAAACATCACTGAGTTTGTCTTCAGAACCTAAGTTATTATAGTTGGGTTAAATTTGTGAATTATGAAGAATTTGGTATTGTAGCCAATTGTTGAAGGTAATGAATTGGATTGGTATATATGTGAGGCACTGGATCATATCCAAATATGTATGTGAAAAAGATTGTGATGTGCATGAGTGTGAATTGAAGAAGCATACAAGATGTATAAGGGATAGAAGAGATTTATGTATCATAGCTAGGTGATCATTGCAATACAAGGAATCTAATTCAACAAATCAGAGTTGTAGGTAAGAGATCAACCACTAATTCATCCTAATAGGTCTATTAATCAAATCCTTTAATGGGGTAGATTTAATAGTCTTTTTCTACAATCTCCTAAAAGAGTGCATACTTCATTGTATGTTTGTAAATCCTTTAACAAGGTGGAACTCACAATCCTTATTGCTCCTATAGGGAAGATCACTAGAAGAGGTCAATTGTAAGCCTTAATAGGTTAACTTTATATTACATTACTAAGCTTGCGAGTATCATCCCCATCCCATTTTTACTTTCTAATTGGAAGGTTTCCAAGTCACCATATCTTGTGTCAAAGTGTTATGAATTTTTAATTGCTTTCATTCTTACATGCATGCAGTTAGATCAAAATAATATATGAAGGATTAATTGGTGAAGTAAGATAAAGTTTTATTAGTTCCTGATTCACCTGTCCCCTCTTAGTAACCTAGTCTACCTTATATTTCTAGCACTAATAGGTACAAATAAATAGAGAAATAGATAAGAAATCCTTCCTCTCAATCTAAGAAATTTCACAACTAGAAAATATAGAGGTAGAAATGAAAATTTTGAGGGAACAATTAGAAGAAATCAACAATAAACTAAGTGATGTAAATATGGAGAGAGAAGTAGAAATCAAGAAGCTCAAGGAACAATTGGAAGAAAGAAATAAAAAACTTATTGAAGTAAATATGTATGTAGAAGTAAAATTCAAAGAGCTGAGGGGAAAGTTGCAATAAAGAAATAAAAATTTGAGATCAAAAGAGCATCCTCACTACATTTTTTTTCTTCAAAAAGTTGGATTCTAGTAGATATAAAATCATCGACTTAAACAAGGAATTGGGGAATGAGTGGGAAAACAATAACGGGAAGAGAAAGTAGATAAAATATAGAAACAAAGTGAAAATTAATTGTCATAATTGGTGCAAGAGGTACACAGAATGCAAATGAAACAATCAAGAGCTACGAAAAAAACTTGAATGGGTTAAATGAAAAAATAAAAAATTCAATCAAGAAAATTGAAGAAAGTTTGTGGGGAAAAATAATGGAAAATAGTGATAGGTGGTGTGATTGATTTGAATTTGATCAAAGTGTTCTCATTATTTATAAGGAGTATTAAAGAGCATATTGAGAAGTGTACTATTTGAAATTGGACACACTCTAATTTAATAAAGTTGTAACACCTTTTTTATGTGAGATCACCAATCTTCTTGTGTCTTTCATTCCTTCTTCCTTTTTATGTCTTTTCTCCTAAGTGAAATTGGGGTAAAACCTAATTGATCCTCTTTAAAGATCATATTTTCATAGTGGTAAGCTCAAGCTAGTTTCCATCCTCCCAGGTCGTTCCTTTTTTTAATATCCACATGGAATCTACTCTTCACACCAAAACATGAGTTTCTCATAATTTGGACCCAATTTTTGAATTTTGAGACTTGTTTTGGAGTCTCATGACATTTTTGGAAGTTTTTGCACCTATTCATTAGGGGCACAATGTGACCTTGACCAATTAAGGTTGTAGTCTTTGTATTGTGGGCTAATTAGGGGATCACTACATCCTTGATGAGGCCCTATTTTGGGTCTTCTCTTCATGTCCCATGTTTGGGTATGTTTGAGGTGTAAATTTCTAGGTAGGTCAATTTACAGGAGTTAGTCAATTCCAAGCTCTATATAAACCCCTCCATTTATTCAGTTTCCTATCATCAATTCATATGCACAAACATTCTGGCATTCAAGTTCTCAATGTTCAAGATTAATGTTTTTAAAAATTCATTCAAGAATTCCTCCATTGAAGATCAAAGATTCAAGCTTTTAAGGAAATTGAAGGAGTTTATCTTCAAGATCTTCTTTAATCCATTCAAGATCCTTTGTTTCATCTTCTATATCCATCCATCTTCATCTTCTTCATCCAAATAAATTGGTGAAGTATGAACACTAAATTTTATTTAATAGATCCATCTCTTATAAGGTGAATTCATAAATTTCTTTACATTCATGAATCTATAGAATAATAACCCCTTTTTATTGTAGGTTGCACTTATCAAATTGATGAATGAGCTATAGATCTAATTATGCTTTTTGGATATCTTCTAAATTGAAAAATTAGAATTAGTGTCACACACTATCAGTAGGAGAACACTTCACCCCTAATGATCCCATTTCCCCCACAAAGATCTAGTTTATTGTGTAACTTCTGGCCCAAATCTAAAGTTTTCCATTCATTTTGATCGAAGAAACAAGATTAATTTTTTTAAAAATGTTTTCTCTCTATCCTCTTTGTCTTTTAACATATTTATTTACATATAGTTCTATTTTATCTCATCCATGTAGGGTTTTCAATGACTTGGATACCTTTTCCCCATTCTTCCTAGAGCTAGTTTGTATTAGTACTCCTTGCTTATTTGGTTAGCATTAATATTTCTAGACCTATTTCTCTAAAATTGGGATTGAAAGAATTATTCTCCTTGACTTCCCTCCTATATGCATATTTATGTGTAGGTTATGTGGTGAAATTAGGATCTTAGTCTTGATTCACTCTTCCAACACCACATTTATTGGTGATTATGATATTACCACTTCTAATGTGGTGTTAGATATCTTATTTCAAAGTTAGATATTTGCATTCTCTTTTATTATCTTGTGATATATGTTCTATATATTTATTTAAATTTTATTATGTTTGAGGTCATATAATAAGGTTATATCTCTTTGTGTCTTCTTGCCTTGCTTTTGTGTATGATATTTACAACTTATAGCATTCTCCTAGGAGAAGTCGTAGACTCTTGGATTGCTTTGATTTGGATTCCTCTTCTCCTCACCTTGGAACCTTTAGTGAACCTACCATTTCTCATTACCCTAATCCTTCTATGGATCATGACTCTTCCCACTTATCTTATGAGGAGCATGAGGCTTTTGTTGGAAACTACAATTGGAACAACTACTGCATTATCATTGATGTCAAATCTACTAATGAGACATGTTTCTATCTAATCTAAATGCCATATCTATTTGATTGATAAAGAGGATTTAAGAAGTTTCTCATAACAAAATTACCTAGAGGAAAGGTTGAGTTATGAAAAGGAAGCTATAATGTGTTAGAAATAATAGTCCACCAATATAACTTGCGGGGAGGGGGAGGGTGGGGGTTGGGGTGAATCTGTTATATAACAATTATCCTTTTAAAAAAGCTTAACCATTCAACCAAAGTAAACAAAAACCATAAAGAGATGCCAACATACAATTACACTAGATATGTTGACTAGGGAAACCCTTGATTAGAGGGAAAACCTTGGTGGGAATGATGCCCACAAAATGATGTACTAATCTAAATATTCCTTGTTAAAGGATGGACCCTGTTAGGAGTCTTATTACAACACTTAGTACAAAGACTCCTTGTTAGGAGATTCCAACCCTATTAGGAGTTGTGCCAACCTTATTAGGAGTTGTAGAAGGCAGCTGAACCCACTGTTGAAATAACTTTAGGATCATATCAACAAACCCACTGTCCAATTGATCTCGGTACTATTCCTTCCAAAATAATAGATATAGAACAAGCTTTTACTTCTTCCTCTATCTAGTACATCAGACTCCTTCATCTTTAGATCATTCAATCAAATCTAAAACTTTGTATTCAGCTATAGTAACCCTTAAGGTCACTAACACGCATTAGTAATTCACTCTGCTTCACTATTTAGTAATTTGCAAGTCTCTACTCTTTTGCATAATCCATGATCATGTCTAAAACATGATTTATTTTTTCTTCATACCACACTCAATATAAATCCTTGAGCCAACTTCACACTTCATTATCATATGTTAATTAAATGAAATACACTTTTAATTAATGCTGTCAAATCACAAATATACAAAGACTTTCACATTTGCAACTTCCATACATGTGCACTTGTTGATGTCATCAGTATTCAGTGTACTATCTCTAGTTAACTGCACAACCCTTCATTTCAAGTGCAATGAGCTATAAAAATCATGCAATAGGAATTTCTTTCTTGATGCTCTATTTTCATGCAGTTCTTTGTATATCAACCATATCTTTCGTATACTGTCGATTCAGGTTCCACGCACAAGCCCAAGTAATAGATACATACTGTAGTATGTGCTAGTAACTACACATAAGTAGATAAGTGATATATAGTCCTCAATACAAAAATCACACTCTATTGCTCTATCATTCTTTTGCAAAATTATTACTATGTTGTCATCAATGACAAACACAATTGTAAATACATCATAACAATGTTCTATAATGCTCCCCCCATAGCATTAGCATTCATGCTAACAATCTCCCCCTTTGGCATTAATGGCAACATAGATGAAAAATATCTAAGTTCCAAGAATACCAAATCATTTTCTACTTTCTTTCCAATTGGATTTTTTCATGTTACTCTCCTACATTGACATCAATGTCAAAGATAATACACAAATTACCAAGAGTCCTTTGTTGACTCCATTCATCACAGATACTCCCCCATTTAGGAAGCATCCACATTCAATCTAGTCTAACAATGGTGCTATGTACCCTGGGCTGATCCACTTTTGCATCTTCTATTCTGAAATAGGCAAGGGCATAACCCCAAGCATACTTCTTAGGTACTCAAATGTGTCCTTTGGTAGGGGATTTGTGAAAATGTCTGCAATCTATTCCTTAATTTTTATATATTCTAGTCTAATTTCTTTCTCTAAAACTTTATCTCTCAACACATGATACTTTATAGTGATTTGTTTAGTCTTAGAATTTAAAACAAGATTCTTAGACATGTTGACCATACTTATGTTATCACAGTAAATGATAATAGGTTCTCCAAATGTAATTCCAATATCCTTCATCATCCACTTCATCCATATGGATTGATTATAGTTATTTGTTGTTGCAACATATTCTACCTCTATAATACTTTGTGAGGTACAATGCTACTTCTTGTTGAGCCAAGAAACTAATCTTCGTCCAAGAAACACTAATACTTTAGGGGTCAATTTGCGACATTAATTTACGACAGCAAGAAAAGGTAATGTGGTTTTGGCTTTTTTTTTTCAATTTCAGCCCGATGTCGTCGCAATTGCAATGTCAGGCGTCGCAATTGCAATGTCAGGCATCACAATTGTGACGCCAGTGAGATATAAGAGAAAAAAAAAATCCAAAAACCCTCATTTGAATGAAATCTTGTGACACAGGGTTCTTTTGAAAGGAAAGGCACGTGCATTGCAGGATAGCCTTTCGCATAACATTGGAAGTGAAGGTACAATAATAACAAGATTTTTTTATTTGAAATAGATATTTATATTAGCTAACACCTTACAGGAATCACTAATAACAAGATTTTGTCTAGTTCAATGACACAACTATGGACATTCGATCAAGTTATCTTCGAATTAGGGCTTATTTAGTTCTCCTGAAATCCTTAATATTACTACTAACTATAACCGTCTCCTACATAAATGCTTAAATATTTATAAACATTTATTGATACCCACAAAAATAGAATTTAACACAATGAATAGACCAAGCAAAGAGTAAGAGAACGACTCATTCTCGGCGAAAACTAAAGAAAGTGACAGAAAACTGATTCACATTCATAGAAAGAGATATTTATTATACACAGAGAATCCTTTCAATAGGCATCAAATTGATTGTAAATCAAGTGAAAAGACAACATCGTAATAGCATACTCTTCCATACAAATTTATTTTATAGAATGCAGGTATTGTAACAAGGAGATCGGTAGTGGTACAACTCCATTAGACTGGTGATATTGAAGCAGAATATGTCAAGATTTTATATATCACAAAGAACCATTTTTTAGATTTTTGTATGGATTTTAGTATGATTTTTATATTCTAGGTCAGGTACGATATTGTCCATAAAAGCTAGATTTAACTCATGATGGACTTATACCTTAATCATCTAGGCCCCCTTCCTTTGAGTTGAAGCACAAACCTCAGTTTCCTCTCCATTTTTGAACCTTACCATTATTTATTCTATGTAAGAAAATTGGCATTCCTCCTTCAATACATGCCTTTCAATAATTGTAAACTTCACAATTCTAAATGGCTAAGAGGCATTAACTGCATTTTTTCTTTTGCCACATGTATTAAGCATTTTATATTTCTTATATGTACTAAACAACTATTAACCTATTCAAATTTAGTGTAATTATTGTATAAAGATATGCTTCTACTATTTAGTATAGTTTTTTAATAGCTTTCTCTTGATGTGGATATAGCTTCCTATTGAATTTTTTATTTTGCAATAGATAGCTTAGCTAAAAAATTAATACCAAAAGTTGCACTTATGAAAACCATATAGTGCTCTAATCTGTTTTTATATTAACATCAAGTAACATTCAAATTGTGCAATAGGACCATTGAGTTGTTTATATACCTATAAGTGTGGCATGACAACATTCATTATGTTATATTTTTATGGACTAGTTAGGAATTGAACCTAAGATCTCCCATTTAGTAGTGAGAATATGAATTTGTGCAGCCTGCATGAAGAATCTCAAACTTGTCTGGCTCTTCCAATTTGTAATGCAGTGAGTTGATTTCAAAGAAAGCACTAGGCACTCCATTGCAAGAAGATAGTGTGCAAGCTAAGGTATGTCTCCAGTCATTCATTGGTCTCCATTACTAGGTATGTCTAAATTCAAGTATACTAAACACCTTTTTCTAGCAAACAATTTCTAAAAGTAGGATAACTTGAAAGTGGTAGTGGTACATGGAAATTTTTTAGAAAGTTGTCCCATAGTTGAGGGTATGACACTTGCAAAATGATTATTCATGCTCTATCACTCTAAGAAGAGAACAATTAATAAGAGTAGTGAGAAAGGGTAATTAAGATGGTAATGGCTATCCAACAAACTAAAACTTAAACATAATCTCTCTTAACATTTTATCACTTTAAAAATAGCAAGTACCCTAAAAACCTACTAAGTAAACAAGTACAACTCAGAGGTACTATGAAAAGAAGCGGCAAATGGAACATGAAAAGAAATATTCAAATTCAGAGAAAAGACACGGTGAACATGCTATCAGTATTACAATTCAAAATAATAATATGTATGATACAGGAAAACATCAATGCAAGAGAATGCACATAATTATATTCTACATCTAGGTTCTACATAATTATCTCTCGCTCACATGCATCCTACTTGATTATTTTAGTTTGGCATATATGGAGCATGGTTCAAACTTCAAACAACTTGGAAAACTGGTGATTACATGCAAAAAAACTCAATAATAGAACAAGAAGTGGTTTTGGCATTTTCCTTTAGAGCAGAATCAAACTCAAAAATAGTTGGTTACTTATTTGTACTATGGCTGTAGTCTCGATCAGCTGAGGAATGAGAAGAGATCAAGTATTTCAAAGATGGTACCCAATACAAAGAGATAAGATCTCATAACATCATTAGATGTATTCCAATGGTGCCTTTGGAGACATGCACAATAGGATTTTACCTTCCATGAGGCAAGGCATTCAACATCATCATATTCGACTTTAGGAGTAGCAGCCCAAGAATTTCCTGTCCACACTTGTCAGTGCAACAAAATATATTAACTATTCGTTGGTAAACATCCTTCTATTTGGTGAATTAAAAACAACTTTTTGTTATACATAACAATTTTTCTGCTATCCAAGATTTTACTTGATGTTGTTTCTAGAAGAGATTGTATATGTTTTTTGAATCGCAATGTTTCAGATCTCACTCTATGACAATCATATGGGATCTAGTTATGATCCTCTATATTCATATTAGAGGCTTTGATGTTGAAATTGGCTTAGAAAATAATCATGACGATGACCATAGGGTCTCTTGATAATTTGTTTGGTGACTAATCTATTTATGTTAAAGTAGGATGTATCAGCATTGACTATAGCAGAAAAAAAGGTTACACAGATGAAAACTTGCATTGTTGCACTTACAGCTGACATTTGACACTTGGAGTTGATATGCACATTTCTTTGAGGTGGGTGATAACAAAGAGCTCATCAATTTTCACTGTGTTATCTTCTAGCTACAAGTCTACACCATTCTTCACTGTTTTTTATTTATACCTAATACAATTTTATTTTTCAAAATGTTTATCACTGCCACAGTTTTTGACAATTGGCTTCTTTGTATTAATGCCTATAAGGAGCCACTGGATATTGGAAGATAAAGGTTATAAATCTCAAGTAGTTTGTGTGCGAGATTTCTTTTGGATTTGGTTGTGTTACATGAAATGTTGAAGTAAGATGCACTGATTTCAACCCATTCTGATTGATTTGTACAAATTATTATAACCAATTCCATATATTTAATTACATTTAGACACTATCTTTTAATGCTTTATTTCAGTGTGCTACATATTCTATTTCATATTTGTGATATATGATGAAAGTATTATAACATATGGAGGAACAGTCCATGAGTGGCATGGCTAGTTGAAATGGTTTTAGTTTCAATTTTACACCATTTGATACAAATAATCAGTTTACCAATCGACCCCTAGGTTCATTCCATTTGTAGTAAAATCTTCATTACATAGAAAATGTTCACAAAATCTATGTCAATGCTCACACATCTTCTTGGACTTACACAAATCTATGTGAATCCTCACACATTTTCTTAGACTTACGCAGGAACTATGTTGCCCTGCAGCTCTTGTTAAATATGTTATCAACTTGACTTTTCTATTAAAGGCTCTCATGCTGAATTGAAAGCCAGGTAAAGAAAAAGATATTATACACTATTTTGTTGGTACCCTGTGCAACACAACAAACTTGTTCTTACTATAAGAAAATTTTCTTTTCTTTTGTTTCACTATAGATCTTCTGCTTGCATAGAGGTCTCTCCCCATCATTGGACACACTTGATAACATTCGAGCTTTGGATTGCATACAGGAAGTGCGTCTATACACATAAGTATAAACTTCTTCTTTTCCCGCAACACATATAACAACAATTTTAAGTGCTTGCAAGGTATATACTTATGAATAAATATTAAATCCTGATTTAAATGTATGAAAACAATTTTCATTCCCTTTAAGCTTCATTCATCTCAAGGTGCAATTCACAAACTCAAGAATAGTGGCTTTTGTTCTTCAGGATACCTTTAGGGGAAGAGTATGTGAATGCCCCCTCGTGTCTGGAGTCCAGTTTGGAGGAGATGGCTATTTACACTGCTAAGGTTTGTTGAATCTAATTCTGAATAACATTGCTTGCTATTGTTGAATCTAATCTAATGTATATTTTAACTAGACTTGTAGCTTATATGTTTTCAAATTTTTGTTAGGCCTTGTAGTTTGTATAATTTGATTGCTGGAGAGCTTCTACAGCTAAGCAAGAAGGCCGTTGCACGAGTTATAGCCGCGCGCTCGGGTATGAAAATTGTTTTTTTTTAATTCTAATGTATATTTTAACTAGACTTTTAGCTTATATGTTTTGAAATTGCTTTTAATGGCTTAATGTTGTAAGGTCTCTTGAAATAAGACCTTCGAGCGGTTGGTCAAAGTTTTACAAATAATCTTAGGAATAAAGTCAAAGAAAGTATTTTTAAAATATTAAAGTATTTAGCTGGGTCTAAGAAGATTTGTGTACTTTCGACAATTTTGCTTAGTTTGTGAAAGTTGTAGACCGAAGTTTTCATAGCCTAATTTTTGCTTCCTACAAAGAACGATCATGTTAGATAATATAAGTGAAGAACAAAATAGGGAGACAATCGCTAGATTGTGGTCTAAATTGAAAAGAAAAGGTGATGAAAAATGTTATTGTCCTTGCAATATTTGTAAGGGCTTAAACTGTAGAAGACTGCTAATCAAAACAGTTAAGAGACATTGTAGGGAGAATGGTCACATTGAAGGGGGGCATGACTATCATCCACTAGTAAGTCATTCATTATATCATTTTAACAATTTATATACATATGAAATCACTTGATGATGAGTTGATGATCATGGTTTATTTATGTTAATCAATTTTATATAGGTTGATCTTCCCAGGGAAGTACATGATATGAACCACAACAATCTGAAGAATATGGTTTTTGAAGTGGAGGAACATGGAGGTGCAAATATCCAAGGTGAAGATAATGATCCCATGGAAGATGACGATCATGCGCCAGAAAACATAATTGAAGAGGATGGTATAAATACATTGATCCATGAGACATCTAGTCCAAGCGTATCTGATCATGATGATGATGATAGCCTTGATGTACCTCTACTTCAGAAGGCATACGAGCCCCTATACAAAGAATCCCAAACAACTCTTCTCTCTGCTATATTGTTGTTGTTGAACTTGAAGGTTATGAATGGTTTATCCAACATAACAATGTCAAGTATGTTAAGGTATGTCATATATGTCTTTATAGTTAATAAAGGGTGAATAATGTACCACTAATATTGTTTATATTAACAACTTATATTTTTTGTTTTAGATTTATAGGTGAGTTTCTGTTACCATCATCAAATATTCTACCTCGCTCATATCGAGAATTAACTGCTATTATGAAAGATATTGGAATGGAGTATGAAGCAATACATGCTTGTCCCAATGATCATATTTATTATTATAAAGAACATGAATTTGAACCACAATGCCCTGTATGTCATACGAGTAGATATCGAACAGATCAACTAACAAAAATGGTGCCTCAAAAGGTTCTTTGTTACATCCCCATTATTCCACGGATGCGACAATTATTCAGGTGTAGTAGCTTGGCTCAATTTATGGATTATCATGCACGCAATAGAAGTTGAGATGACATTATTTGAATCCCTGCGGATGGTTCAACATTTATGCACATAGAGGAAAAGTGGCAACACTTCAAAGAAGAACCTCGTAATCTCAGGCTTTCATTGGCAGCGGATGGTGTCAATCCATTTGGAGAGATGAGATCTGTTTACTTGGTGTGACCTATTGTTGTTATCAACAATAACATTCCTCCGTGGATGTCAATAAAGAGGGAGCACATTATGTTGGCAATGATTGTTCCAGGTATCTTATCATTTGATAGTTATTAATTTACACATAGTTACAAATCTTGCAGTAAAATGGTCACAATAACTATGTAATGTTACTGTTCATTCAAGTAGGTAAATATCAAGTAAAAGATATGAACGTATATATTGAGCCTCTTATCGATGAGTTGGTGGAGTTATGGAACGGTGTCACTATGTATGACGTGTCTAGACCAATACGACAAAGACAATTTCAATTCCATGCAATACTTGCATGGACAATACATGATGCCCCAGGGCTAACACATTTTTGTGGTATGTTATAGTGAATTCAAGTTGTGCACAATAATTCTAATTATAAAAATCAACATATTTAATAATCCAATTACATCATTATCTTGTAGGTCTTCAAACAAAGGGAAAATTTGCATGTCCAGTTTGTGGTCCAAAGATGAAATCTCGTCATTCAAAAAGTTTAGGAAAGCAGGTGTTTGATGAGTGTAGACACTTCCTCCACAAGAATCATAAGTATCGAAGTACGGAAAAACATATTTTCAATGGGAAAGAAGAGACTACATCAAAGCCATGAAGAATGACACCTCACCTATGGAAGTTGGAATATAATAGAATTAATCGTCGAGGTAATGCCATTCCACCTAATGGTTTATGTTTGTAATTTATATATTTCTATTGTGATTTTTGTTGACTAATTGTGTAATTGATGATCGTGAAGGTCGTCAAGGCAATACTGACAACCTTCCAAAGGGACTAAAAAGCTATCCCAAACAATTTAGCAGGTTGCCCTACTACGAGCACTTACAAATTGTGCATTTGTTTGATACTATGCATATTGGAAAGAATATAACAGAGACATTGTGGAAAATATTGGATGGAAGGCGTGACAAAGAAAAAATTGTCAAAATTTGTAATGACATACATGAATCCAATCATGCATTGAAAAATTTCATTCACTCAAATAGCAACAGAGATCAAATTAATATAAGTGCCCTTCCATGGTTATTAACGGAGCAGCAAAGTGATGCCATAAAAGAAGTCATACAAAAAATTTGATTTCCCATAGGATTTTTTGCGAACATAAACAATCTCATATCAAAAAAATTGAATTTGGGCCAGGGCTCAAAACACATGATTGGCATACTTTCGTCAAGGTAAGTTATGTTCTTCTGTATTTACAATATATTCATAAACTACATGAATTGTTTGTTATGTTATGTTAGAAAACAATGAAATGATTGGTTTATAATTACTACAGTACGTGCTTCCTCTATCTCTCCCAGAGAACTTCAAAAATAACATCAAACAAGTGATATACGATCTTGGAAAATATATGAGGTAAGCAGCAATATCTGTTCAATTTGTTGTATATATTTATTATATTCGTGATTTGTTATTCTTGCTATGTAATCTATTGTATATTATTTTGTAAAGTCTCATATCTATATATTTTTTGTGACTTGAATCTCTTAATGTAGGTGGTTGTTATCTAAAGAAATCCATAAAGAAGATATAAACTATTGGAAGAGAAGAATTCCTCATTTACTGTGTGAAATGCAAAAGTGTCTACCTCCAACTTTTTTCAATGCACAGGAACACTACCTCATACACCTAGTTGAGGAGATTGAATTGTGTGGACCTGTACACACTAGGTCAATGTGGATGGTTGAGAGGCATTTGAAATCTTTGAAGGCTTTGGTTCGACAAAGAGCACATCCTGAGGGTTCTATGGTAGAGGGATATATGGTTTACCAGACTATGGTGTACATTACTAAATATCTTCCTAAGTTTGCATCAAATATCCATGTAGATCGCATTTGGGATCTCGAGCCTTTTAAAAAATTAGAAGGGGAGTACTTGATGGGGAAAGGTACATTGAGGAAAGTGAGAGGTAATAAATTATAAGATGTTATTGTAATAAATTATTTCTTAATCTTCAAAGTAAATCGGTTGTAAGTTGTCTATTTTTTTTTGTACAGGTGCTCGAGAGTGGGATGCACTACATTTGTATATTGCAAACAATCTTGATTGGATGACGGTATGGATTGAATGATGTCAACATTCTGGTTGCACATTAACATGGGAAGGTGTATCTTCATTGGTTAAAGAAGCTCATCGTAATGGAGATTCCAATGTTATGCAAAGGGAAATAGATTTAGCACGTGGTTCAAGAGATTTCTAGGTACGTACAAATTTATTAATCACCCGTATGTTTATCAACTCACTATACAATAATTTTGATATGTTTCACATATTATTGCAGGTTAAACACCACAAGGCTATGTTCTGTAATGGTCAAAAATTTCACGTCAAAGTGTTGGATGACACGAAGAAAACTTGTGATTCAGGAATAACTACAGTCTTTCAAGTGACTAATATTTCATCTAGAAATGACTTACATCCTCAAGAGTCTAAAAATTGATACTATGGCATTTTGGATGAGATAATTGAGTGTGACTTTAGTTCCTTCAAATTAGTACTCTTCGTTGTCAAATGGTACAGGCTACGACTTAATCCAAATGATCCTGATAGAACTGTTATTGAACATGATAATGGATTTACAATGGTTAGTACAAGGTCGTTTGAGCTAGTTGGGGATGAGCCTTATGTTATTCCAAGCCAATGTGAGCAGGTATTTTACTTAGAGGTTCCACATAAACTGGGTTGGTCATTTGTTCTTAGACATGAACCGAGAGGAAGGCCAATAAAGTATAATGTGATGGAAGAAGAAGATACCGAAGAAGTAGAAGATGATGTAGATGGTGATCATGATTGACAGTTATTGGATGATGTTCCTGACACAAATTTTCATAAAGAAGAAGAAGAAGATGATGACGATGCTGCTGCTACTGATGATGATGATGAAGATGATGTTGATGTTGATGATGATGTTGATGATGACGATGACAATGACAACGACGACGACGAGGATGGCGAGGAGGATGATGATGACGACGATGACGATGATGACAAGGACGATGATGATGATGATGATGACGAGGATGATGATGATGGAATTTAGAGGTATGCCATCAATCCTTAATCTATTTGATATTCATTTCTTGATAGAAATATATTTGTCTTATATATATGGTTACATAGTTTATTCATTATCTATTTAAAAGCTACAAGTTTCAACTACAAATAGAATACTGCTAATCTAAATTAACTATTAATCTAAATTAATTAAATAAAACTATTTAAAACACATATTGATGCGTGAATGTATTGAGCCTTATTTTCTTTCAGGTCAAAAGCATTTGTAAGTGTTTAGTTTAGAAAAGGGAATTCATTAAATATGTATAAAAAGGAGTTCTACCTAGAATAAAATTCATAGGGAAAACATAATATAAGTGCTTACCCAATTTGTTGGTTAATAATTCAAGTATCTCTAACATTTCATTTTAGAATAGGAATAACATTGTATCAGTATGTTGATTTACATACTAAAACTAGAAAACTTATTTCATTACATGTATTTGGATCTATGGGATTTACACGGTAAGTAAAAAGAAACCAGTAATCCATTTAAAAATTATTATAATGGGTTTTGGAAGAAATTACAGTTATCTTAATTAATATAAAATATCTAACTGAATTTCAAAATGTTATGCAAGTGGCTTTAGTCTAGGTGTTTCCTCCACCTCCACACACATCAAACAACTTCAAATAGCATGTCCCCAAGATGACTAAGCCCTCAACTCATCAGCTGATACAAAAACCCAGTTTTAGCCCTTCACTAGGCCTACTTCCCTAGTAGGCTTATAATGTGAGCCTAATTTAAGTGTTTTATTGTGTACCTTTTAATGTTTTTAATTTTTATGTGATGCTAATGATGGATGTGATTATGATTATGATGTGATTATGCTCATGATAATTGAATTACATTTGCAAGAAATTGAACCCCTTTTAGGAGCATCCCGCACAGTCTCATGGATCGATAGGTATAAGTCAATACTCCTTATAGACAGTCTATTTAATACACTTATCAATAGTAAGATTGATGTCTTCTAAGATCTCTCCCATTTGTAGGTACCAGCGAATAGGTATTTGTCAGAAGTGTCTTCCTCGAGTGAGGGAAATATAGGAATAGAAGAGGAAAGTGAGACATGCAGTTTATCTAGAACAGGAAGATTAACTAGAGGTCAAAGGACTAGAAGGAAATTCAATAAATGCATGAAATTTTTCCTTGCTCAAGGGGGGTCATGTTCTTATGATGATGAGACAGAAGGTGACATCGAGGTGCTCTTGAGGTACCAACATCTACAGAAACATTGGGTACCCAAGGAACTTCCTCCAATAAACACTAATTTTTGTGTTAATGAGAGGATATGTCGCATAGCACCATCATCACTACATGGTTTGGGCCTATTTTCTATGGACAACATAAAGGTGTCTTACAACAAAGTTTCTGAATTGATGAAGTATGTTGGACCATGTTACGATTACAAAATTTGGATGGATATTGTTAAATATAAAAAAAGTATGCGTAGGTATGCCCTCTCGGAAAATTATATAAGATAGCAAGACAATAATCAAAGTAAAAGTGTGGCTATATACATTGATGGAAGGCCAAAAGCAACAGGGAATATTGCGGGTTTTATAAATAGTACATGACCTGGGTCAACTATAAAGCAACCCAATTGCATATTTGAGGCATGTGAGGGAAATTGTGTATTCATCTGTGTGATAAAATCAATACGTGTAGGGGAAGAGCTTCTTATTGATTACAATTTGAACCGCATAGATACAAACAAGGCTACTATCATGGGAGTGGTACATACTATTAAACCAACTTCTGATCAATGACTCCAACATACCATTTAGTCAATAAATTTTTGGCTAACATTTTTATACTTCATCTTTGACACAGGGGCACAATATGGAGCAACCGCCCAAAGGGGATGCTGACGATGCTCCCAGCTCATCTACACATGAGCAGGTAAAACTCATTTGTAATTGTGCAAACTAGATAGAAGCAAAATGTTATTTTTTTAATGTTATTTTTTTAATGTTATTTTTTTAATTTTTTTGGAGTAAATTTGATAATACTAATACTATTGTTGCCACAAAGGGCTAGTGGTTGGAGGGAGGGAAAGGAACCTACAGTCCCTCAGCAGGCCCCCCCTGAGGAGGACCCTTTCTATATCGATTTAGTAGAGACCGATGACCCGATCGGTTCGATTAAAATTAATTTAAAGAAAATTAGCAAAGAAATTCTACGTTTGGCAACCATAAAGCCTATGACTCAACAAATAAAAGATAGGGCATCTGAATTGTTGCACACCTCTGAGTCCTTAAAAGTAAGTATAAATGAAATTTTTAATTATAACAAGAGTTCAATAATGGTTTTTATGTTATGCTCTTTTATGGCATTAATTAAAATATGGATGCGTTGTCTTTACAGAGTTTTTTGCTTGATTTCGAGCCCCGTTCCCATGATGAGGGTGCTACAGGTGGTTCAGGTAGATCGCATGTTCCATTCCCCATGTCTGTTTTCCGTTGAATATATATAGGAATGATCATAATCATTGACAATACATGCTAAAACAATCCTTTTTTAATGCTGTAACAATCTTGTCCATGCTAGTCCACGCGTTCTATATTTATGCATGCTCTAACAATTTTATTCTTCAGCTTCACATCAATTGAATCCTATGATGACACCGCCTCCATCCAGGACAACCACAAATCTCTTTTCGACTGTTGAATCAGCAACACGCAGCTTACATGCATCAACTGTTGCACCATCTGCTGGTACACAAATCCCTCTTTTTCTCTCTTATGACAACAACAAATAGTTTCTTTTTTACAACTTTATAACATCAATTATCATTTGTTCTTTTATACTTCGATCATGACAAAGAATTATGAAACTTATGAAACTTTTTGCAATAGGACCTGTAACATCATTTCCTGGATGTTCCTATGTTCCTAGTACGGGAACGGTGAAGGATGTCACATTGATCGTCAGTGACGATGAAGGCATTCCATTAAAAGTAGCCAAAGTTCTAGGTACTTTAAAGTTATTATTATTCTATAGTGATATAATAGTAATTTAGTTTTTGATCACTCTTCATCGACTAATGATCCCATGATTGTTTTGTAGGGAATGATCTTTTTTGGAGAAAACTTGGTGATGAGTGTTTGCGAATATTTGGGCCCACCATGTGTACCTGGTGGAACATCATATCCTAACTAAAACCCCAAACCACTATTTTGATTTCATATCATTGCTATAATAGTTTTCCTTTTCGTCCATTTCTTGAACTATATTAAAGGTAGCTTCACTTCATTTATGAGTCTAACATGTTTTTTTTTACTTAAAAGGTGAAATCACCAACACAAACCGTTGAAGGATGATCTTATAGAGAGCATGACCCAACTCTTTGGACCTCGTGCATTCGAGAGAAATAAGCTCCTTGAAAAAGCTGGTTTATGTTTGAAGTATATTAGGGACCAGTACAGAAAAAATTTATGAGATAACCCTAGGTACGAGCGTCCGCTCTATGTTCCTGAGGCTGAGTGGCAAGCTCTGATTTTGGATGGAAAGTATAAAGCTGACAAGAAAAATAATATTACACCAGTGGAGAGTACAGCAAGGTATGTGATACTGTTGAGAATCTAATTATGTACTAATTAACATCCATATTTATACTATCTAACATATTTCAAGCTTTTCATAGATTGCCTGACACATTAAAGGCAACAAAGGCAAGACTAGAAAAGCACTAGACACACAAGCTCAGCTCTGGTGGTTTTTTGAAACTTCAAGCAAGAGTTGTAAGTATTAGTAAATGAAAAATTGTATCAAATTTTTTATATAATGTGAAGGGAAATGCTAGGACTCCCTTATTTAGCTCATCAATTATAAATAGGTCAATAGAATATAATAACAGTAGTGGATTTTCATATTCAATATAAACAATTCAACAATTGAAGTCAAGACTCTACAATCTAGATTAGTGAAGAAAACTTGTGATTCACTAATATGACATTATTTAAAATCTCACCCTTGACTGAATTTTCCTCCAATAGTTGAGAATAAAGGTAGTGATTGAAAGAATGAGGGAATGCAACAGCACTTGCAGCCATTTTTATTTCCAAAGAGCTGAACTAACTCTTACCCAACTTAAGAATTTGGAGAAAATATGTTGGTACAAGCAAAGCATACAAACACGCAACATTTATATAGTAGATTGCTCCATCAAAATTGCTCGATTTCTCTCCTATTATATTATAATGGATCTAGATGATTTTCTATTGATATTTTAACTACCCTACATTGGTTGATGAAACAATGCAAGTAAAATTCACCATACCACACAAAAATGTAGGGCTCAGAGTTCAATAGATGCCTCACAGAAGACAATAAGAGAATTGGCTTCCAACAAGGCTATAGAGCCGTGGCTAAACGACTATGAGCTGAAATTAGTGTGGAAGGTTCTAATAATGATGCATCTAAGCCATAGGTAAATAAGATAAATGAAATTTATTTCAAATTGAATACTTTACCAATTAGTCTATTTGATGTTAAGTTCCAATATAAAGTGAGTATACTTTACAATGCGTAGGATGTTGGAATGCAACCTGACAATCCTTCTACACAATCTGTGGATGTCGAAGGTTCACATGATGTGAATCCCAGTGGTGGAGGTATACATTTGCTATTAAATTTTTTATATGTAATTGCAATTGGCATTTGGATTAATGTAACATTTTGTATAGCAGCTGTAGAGGATCGAGGGGTTGATGTTCATGACCATGTTGACGTTGAGTCCAGACAAAATGATGTGGTCAGATCAGGTAAAGAGACACAGTTATGTTATTTAAAATAATTAAATACTTGTAACAATTATAATAAATTATTTTTAATTTAACTCTTTTATTTGTTATTGTAGAGGACCCCCCTTTGCAACAGCATAGGAATTTGAGATCATCAAGAATAGAGAACAGAACAACTGGTGAGGGGGGAATTGATGATGACACTGATGCTCCTCTTAGAGCTTACATAGAAAAAAGAAATAGAAAGAAAAAAAAGAAATTATTGTCACTACATACCTTAATTGATAATGACTGTATTTTATGTCTCAATGAATTTAATTATGTGCTAATGAATGTTCATGAATTATGTGTTAATGCAGAATATTGATGAATTTTGCATGTTAACGAATCTAATGTGTTAATGAATGTTATCATGTGATATTGATTGAATGTTATCATGTGATATTGAATGAATGCTACATTTTATTAATGGTTGAAAGAATGAATGAATGTTAGATGTTAACAGGGAATGTAGAGTGATGTTAGGGGGAGGGGGGTGGGGCCAAATGAGCTTCCACCTTCACGTGGTTGGCCCTATTTAGTAGAGAATATTAAACTATTCTCAAAACAAAGTGAAGCTCAATAAGATACTTGTTATTACCTTTTTTAAAAAAAATTGTGTGTTTTAGCCTTGATTTTTGAGCATGACATTAACCTTTAAAAAACTCCATGGTTAAGAACATTTGGGTTGGAGTGGTGCTTGGGTGGGTAACATCTCGAGAAAGCCCAATGCTTCACCTCCGTGAGCAAACCTAGATGCAATGAGTATTTATTGTTCTATTCATTCTAATGAGAAAGAAGTTATTGTGAAACACTACTCATAAACATAGACCAATGAGTTTGACCAAAAACTACACAATTGAATCTTGATAGCAACATCACAACATTTAAAAAACTTATAACTTGTTAATGCACAAGAAAATTTTGTGTCAATAACAATAGTTTTTGGCTAGTTGAAAGTAATACTTATCAAAGTTGTTTGTACTTCCTCATGTAAGACATTTGATATTTACTTTATTGATACTAGAAGAAAATATAATGAACTCCTCCTTAGACCGTTGAAGATAATAATACAACAAAACCAAATCTATAAAAATTAAGAAGTGTGTTGACATAAGAGAAAACAAGAAAAGAAACATAAGATATATAGTCAAATAACCACCCTACCCCAAAACACACGAATGTATGTTAATTCTCCATATAGGTTGTGATACACTCATAAACTCCAACGCTTCATAAGAGATCACCACTCTAATTTCTTATGAGTTCAAATACCATTTCCTTAAAAAAGCCAAATAAAATTGTCCATTCAATCTTCATCCAAGCCTTCAATATGTAGGCCAAAGAACCTACATTGATTTTCCAAAGAACCTGTTAGTGCTCTAGTATTATGCATTTTATCAAGCTCCAGGGTATTAAGGACAAATTTCATAGGTCCGTTGTGTAATGACATAGGGTGGAGCCATTAGTAAATCTTATAGCTAAGGACTAATACAAATTTTAATGTTGCCAACCTTGGAGATGCATCTTAGTGAAAGGCTTCTGATGCTCATAATTGTTCTTTTAACAATGTGATTTAGCAAATATGGTAGGTGATAGTTTCAATTTCCCTAATGTCTTCTTTTAACTCTTAGGCAGTGTTTCTCTGAGCTTCTGGGACTGAGGGATGCAGGGAAATAGTTTTGAGGACGGCAATTTTTTTCCAAAAGGTTATGGCTACTAAAGTAACTTCAAGAAACTAGGAGAAGCTGAAATTTTGAAAAGTAAATACAATGTACTGAATTTGCAATGACCATCTTCCCACCTCTACCTTCTAGAGCCTTTAACTTTAAAATTTTTTTCTTTAACAAATTAGCTTTTTTTAGAACATTATGCAGAAAATGATGTAGGCTATCTAGTTCTGAGAAAGATGGCATCCTTTCCGAGTCTCTGATTCTTGAGGATGTCTGGAACATCAGGAACATCTTCCACTCTCCAAGTAATGCAATATGCATTCCCATGGAACACTGCATTAAGGCTGTCTTTTGGATGACAACTTTTTCTTCTGTGGGGTACTTGATGTCATGGTTATATGTTGGGAAGATTGTTCCATTAGTAGAATTTTTTTGTTCTTGATGCACTTCCAGAGATTCATAAATATGTAAAAAGGCATTGACATACAAGAAACTTCATGATAGATGAGAAATCAATACAAGATTGTATGTAAGGATTTCATGTCATACCCATCCATGATTAATCTGTTTCAAATAATGTATCAATATGGGGCAAAGGTGCCATGGTCACAAGAAGTATATAATACTTAAATTGGAAAATGGATATTAAGTAAAGCTCTTGAAGAATTGACTATTTCAGAAACAACATATCATTGTCACTGATTATACAGAATTGATAAAGAATCTGGTATTGAGTTTGAGATTCAAATCACATGTTTTAGAAAATAACAAATATTTCACTATCAGTAAATTGAATGCTTTTGTGATGTCTGGCAACTCGTTCGACAATTATTATGTTTGATGGGCATGATGAATTGTCTCTTTTGCAAAGCTTCATATATGAATTCATTTTTCATGCAATAGATTTAATTTTAATCAAATAACCCATATTTAATAAAGAGCCAAAGAACAGTATTAGTAATAGAATAAAAAATCCTATGTCACACAGATCTGTCATGGCAGTTATACTTTATATGCAGAAATCTACAATTTTTATGACCGTTTTAAAAATAATTGTCTATAATACTATATTGAGGAACACATGCTTGATAACTTATTCTGCCCCATTTTCAAGGCATGAAGTATTTAAAATTCAAAGACATTGAAAAAGAGTTGGTACTGCTCCCTAAATTAATCTTTAACAAGCAAGAGAAACCATGTTTACTATAGATTTTAAGCTAATCATTTAGAAATATCTTAAGAGGCATTCAGAGCATTTTTAACAGGTGAGAATAGAGAATATTAGACACTAAATCATTATTTTGAATTTGACCCCACTTTATTTTGGCCTTTGTTCATTTTCTCTTTTAGTATCAGTTTTAATCATTTCTACAAGGAGACGAGACTTGTTCTGTTATACATCTATGTGAACACCAATTTAAAACTGATAAAATGAATCTATCTTCAATCTAGTAGGTGTCAGGGGCTGCAGTTTCAAGATTTGTTTGAAATTTACAAGTCAATCTATCTCTTTTATATTGCTTAAGAGTTTCATTGTTTGTCACAGTATGATGCACATATCTTCTGTTTGCCTAGTCAGATCAAGGAAGAAATAAGATTTGTTCTAGATCTTATAGAAGTAATATTGTCTCAATTTGGTTTTAAGAGCTATGAAGTCAACTTATCAACAAAGCCTAAGAAAGTAGTGGGTAGTGATGATATTTGGGAGAAAGCGACTTCTGCTTTGAAAGACACTCTTCAAGACAAGGGTTGGGATTATTCTGTTGATGAAGGAGGAGGTGCATTTTATGGTCCAAAGATTGATCTTAAGATTGAAGATGCCCTTGGAAGAAAGTGGCAATGCTCAACAATTCAGGTAAACATATTTGGCCTATACTCATGAATTTTAATTAGTATAATCTTGGGGAGCTGACTTTGATTTTTCTAATCGAAATAATACTTGGACATCTGTATGCAGGTGGATTTTAATTTGCCTGAGCGATTTGATTTATTCTATGTTGAGTCAAACTCAGAGAAATAGAGGCCAATAATGATTCACAGAGCTATCCTAGGATCTCTTGAACTCTTCTTTGGCATATTAATAGAGAATTACACTAGTGATTTTCCCTTGTGGCTATCTCTAGTACAAGCCTGTATTTTACCTGTAACAGACACCCAGGTCTATAGATTGATTGCATGTTCATATTTTGTTTTTCCTACAAAGGGTTTCAGGTTGACTGATTAATATTGGAATTCAACAGGTACCGTACTATCAAAAAGTGGTGGAAATGATGAGGAAAAAAAATATTAGATCAAAAATATCATATGGTGAGCGTCTTAGCAAACTAATTCAGAATATAGAAACACAGAAGATACCATTAATGGATGTTGTGGGGCCAAAGGAGGTGGAGAGTGAAACTTTAATTGTTCGTTCAAGGCATGGTGGAGAACTAGGAATGATGACCGTCAATGAGGTTATAAAAAAAATTGAACAAGCAGTAGCTGCCAGAAGTTTTTTGTAGTGGATGGTTGGAAATGGCTGTCATGACACTTTTTGTAGGACAATAACGTTTTCTTATTTTCATTATCTTTTTTGATAGCTGAGAAAATCAATAATGAAAGCCAAGAAGCCTTTTTCCATCTAGAAAATATTTTTTAAGGCAACATATTTCAGTTCACACATCCGTATTCCCAACTGTTGTTGGTATCAATTTCCTATGCTATTTCATGTTGTATTTAAACCTCCACTATGGAAAGATGTGTCAATATTTATTTATTATAGGCACAGATCAATCTGTTTAGATAATTACTGTGAATATTCATCATTCAACATGGTGAATATTCATCATACAAATGCTAGATATTAAAAGCTGATAAGATTTTTATGGCCTCAGAAACAAATGTATTAAATTTGATTAAATAACCATTCTGACATGTGTCTAGGCTTCTTTTTGGTGTGAGCTTTATGACAGACAACACAAAATAAAATACCAAGGGGTACTTTATCCTCTCTTGATCAAAATATTTATGTTCTAAACAGATGAACTGTGTGATCACAAAGACAACTCCAAGGTTCCAAATGTGTGTGTTTTTAATGTCCAGGATAGACTATCATGGTAGGATGATTTGTTGAAAACCTCCAAGGATACTTACATGGTTATTCAAGATTTGATCATTCAACTTTTGAATTTCCCTTTTCTTTTTTCTTTTTTTGAAATTTTGTGGGTTTAATGCTTACAAAGATTTCTGAAACGAAGTGTAAAAGAGTAGGGTTTATGAAGATAATTTTAACCTTAAACTAATTCTATACTAATCCAATGAACTTAGGGCCCGTTTGGTCACAGGCATAGGAATTGAGAATAGGCATGTAATATTGGGAATAGGAATGGCATAGGAATTGAGAATAGGCATGATTTGATGCTTTGGGGCTCAGCAGCCGAGCAAGTGGGCAATGAATTACAACAAAGCTACTACTTGCAAGACACTATAGTTCTAGTGGTTAAGGGAGGCCGTGTTACTAAGTTCAATGGAAGAGTACTCAACACCACAAGTAATACACAACTAATGATCAATCTCCAAATTCCAGAGATAGCGGAGTTAAAGTCATGGTTCGATGACAATGTTAAGGACAATGGTGAGCCATTGATTAGCTATGCCCCACAACCTCCTGCAGTATTAAGAATGACAATTCATGACATACATGATCAAACTGTGCGTTCTACTTGTGCTATAAAGTGCATTGTGAAAGAAACCATTATAGAGGTCAACACAAACAAGCTATCCTACCTGGCTTGCCCCAACCAAGTGGCAGGAAAGCAATGCAAGAAAAAGTTGTCTGAAAATGCAAATGAAGAATGGTACGGTAAAAAATGCGATAAGCAATTTACGGAATGCAATTATAGCTACATGGTCCGCCTATAATTGCAAGACCACACTGGGGAGCTATGGGCAACCACATTTGATGGAGCAATACAACTGCTCGATATGACTGCGAACACATTGCTAGAGCTAGCAGTTGAAGATGATGCTTGTGGTGGGGCCGTTGTGGCAGCGATGACAGTTGGTGTCACCGCCATAGCGGCCCCGCCATATTGCTAACCATGGACGTCACAATTGCGACGTCTGCACGTGCAATTTGATGAAATAAGCATCGCGTGCATAGCGATGTCATCGCAATTGATGATTTTGCATCGTAATTGATGATTTTGTGTTGCAATTGTGACACATTCGCAAACATTGCGACGGCCAGCGGTGTCGACAACATCGTCGCAAGTTTCCATGGACGTCGCAAGTGCGACACCTACGAAAGAACTGTAAAGGCTCTCGCCTCAGCGAACCCCGTCACAATGCGTGGTGAAGATGTCAGACTTGGGAACCACATCCATTGCGACGGGAGCAATGATGGGATATAATGTTGAGCTTGCGATGGATAGGCATCGAAATTGCGATATCCAAGAATAGATGTCATAATCTGTGACTAAAAAACAATGACGTCTACTACTGTCGCAGTGGTGACACATTTGCATCGCAATTTTGACACTTGGCCGTCGCAAATTGATGCCAAATGTATTAGTGAAAGAATGCTTCTCCATTGGTGCTTTTTTTGTCATCCATATCTCCTACCTAATCAGCATCAATATAAGTGTAAAGAGTAAAATCATTACTTCTATCATACCAAATTTCATAGTCAAATGTCCCTTTCAAATATTTGAATATCCTTTTTACAGCTGCATAGTGATATTCCTTGGGGTCAGCCTAAAATCTTGCCACAATTCCAACTACATTTTCAATATCTAGTCTACTATGATTCAGATACTACAATCCTCCAATCATAGATCTATACTTCTTCTATTCAAGAGTAGGTGTCTCATCCTTTCTTGATAACTTGTGACCAATTACCATAGGAGTTGCAACAAGTTTACAATTTTTTGGTCCAAATCTTTTAAGCAAATCCTTCAAATACTTGGTCTGAAAAATAAAGACACCTTCTTTGTTTTGAACAATTTCCAATCCTAAGAAAAATTTCATTTCTCCTACCATGCTCATTTCAAATTCATTCTTCATGTCTTCTAAGAATTTGTTACTAGCTTCATCATTTCCTCCAAAAATGATGTCATCAAAAAATACAATGATTATCAACAAACCATTTTCTATTTCTTTCAAGTACACATTGCTATCGGTTGTTCCTTTAGCAAATCCATGTTTTGCTAGGTATTTATCCAATCTTGCATACCAAGTTCTAGGGCTTGCTTTAATCCATACAAGGTTTTCTTTAATCTGCAAACCATATCCTTCTCTTCTATCAAAGGAAAACCTTCTAGTTGCTCAATATAGACTTCTTCTTCAAGTTCTCCATTCAAGAATGTTGACTTAACATCCATTTGATATACCTTGAATTCTTATTTGCTGCATATGCCAAAAACATTTTGACTACTGCCATTCTTGCTATAGGTGTGTATGTTTCCTCATAATCAATTCCTTCTTGCTGAGAGTAGCCTTTGCATACTAATCTTGCTTTGTTTCTTATTACTTCTCCTTGTTCATTCATTGTATTTCTGAATACCCACTTTGTGCCAATCACATTTTTGTCCTTTGGTCTAGGAACTAATTCCCATGTATCATTTTTTATTATTTTCTAAAGTTCTTCCTCCATTACTTTTATCCAATGATCATCCTTGATTGCTTTATCTACACTTTTTCGTTCTATTTGAGATATTAGGCATAGTTCATCATTGATTATGCTTCTTGTCATTACTCCTTTTTCTTTGCTTCCTATTATCTGATTAGCAGGATGATTTCTTACCATATTTTTGTTTGGGGTAGGAGTTTTTGTTTCAACTCTTATTTCATGCATTGCACTCTATTCTTCTCTTACTTCTTTAGTGTGCACACTATTCTAAAAGTCATTATTAGTCTTGAGAAATGATTCATTACATCTGTTGGTCATCCTAGAATAATTATCTTCATCAGAGTTATAATCCATCATCTTTCCTTTAGTGCCAAACTTTTCATCTATTCTCACATTTGTGCACTCTACTATAGTTTTTGTTCTATAGTTAAAATATCTATAAGCTTTACTTTTAAATAAATAACCAATAAACATACCTTCGTTGCGCCTTGGATCAAACTTACCGATATCATCATCTCTTTTGATGTAATATTTTCTTCCAAATATTTTGAAATATTTGACTAATGGTGAGTAACCAAACCATAACACATAGGGTGTTTTGTTCATACCTTTTCTAATTTGCACTTTTTTTAGTGTGTATACTGCTATATTGACTACTTCTCACCAAAAGGTCTTTGGCACATCATTCTCAAATAATATGGCTCTCACTACTTCAGCAATTGATTTGTTCCTTCTTTTAGCAATCCCATTCTACTCAGGTGAATGAGGTGAAGATGGTTGTCTCCTGATTGCATGTTCTTCATAGTAGATATTGAATTATCCTCCTCTATTAGATCTTAAGCTCTTGATTTTAATTCCAGATTCATTCTCAACTTTGTTCTTGAATATCCTAAATTTTTCAAATGCCTTTAATTTTTCTCTAAGAAAAGCTACCCACATCATTCTAGTAAAATCATTAAAAAAAATCATAAAATAACTCTCTCCATAGAATCCTCTTGTTCTTGTGGGACCACTCAAATCCGTATGAACCAATTCTAGCTTTTATGTAGTAGAAAATTTCTTGCTAGGAAATGGAACTTTCTTCTACTTGGCTAAGATACATTCCTTACAAATAATGTCAGTGGGCTTAATGATCTTAGGTAAATCTCTCCAACAAGTATATTAGTAGCTTTCACAATGTTATCAAAATTTATGTGACAAAATCTTCTATATGATAACCAACTATTTTCAACTTTGGCAATTAAATATCTCATTTTAGTGGAGTTTAACTGAAATACATCACCTTTGGTTTTTGTGCCAGTACCAAGTATTTTTTCTTGTCCTTGATGATGGATGTGTCATTGCCAAATTGTAATTGGTAACCTTTGTCCATAAGTTGTCCAACACTTAACAAGTTATGTTTCAGTCCATCAATAAAATAAACATCATCAGTGGTTGTTTTACCATCTAATGTGATAGATCCAATTCATGTAATGTGATAGGCTACATTGTGTCCTACTCTGACAATTCCCCCATCATGGCTTCTAAATTTGATAAAATTGCTCATATCTCTAGTCATGTGATGTGAAAAACCACTATCAATGATCCAATCATTCTTTTCAACTTGTGAGATCAGTGCACTTTCTTCTCTGATCTCTCTATCAAGATCATCCTCCTTTATAGCTAAAAATCCTAATTCATCTTCACTTTTTCTTTGATTAGATTCTTTTTCCTTTTCTTCTTCATTAGCATATAAATAATTTTTAGATCTTCAAGATTTGAATCTTCCCTTATACTTCCTTTCTTTTTTAGGACACTTAGATGCATAATGACCATATTCATTACATGTCCAACATTTAAAGACATTCTAGCATCTTTTTCTCTTTCCACAAGAAGAGCTACTCCTTCGTAGATCTATTCCACAATAATCTTGTTGCTACTAGCAATGTCTCCATGTGATTTTTTATTCATTGCCAAAACAGGTTTAATATTTAGTGCACTAAATGCTATCTCAACTTTTGTTAATTCTCCAAATTATTTTGGATTGAATTTGACAACTTCCAATCTACCAAGCAATGTTTCTTTCGTGAAATTAGTAGTATAGGGTATCATCAATTGAATCATCTATGCTACTATCTTGAAAGGTCGTGTCAAACTTTTCAAGATCTTCCATATCACTTCATCATCAGATTTCATGCAATCAAGATATGTAATTCTTGCAATAATCTCAGATATTCTACCAATATAGCTTATTATAGATTCATCTTCTATCATTCTAGCATCTTGGAATGTGCAATGAATTTTTTTTAATCTAACCCTTTTTGCATGTGTATCAACCTCATAATTAGCCTCTAGAGTTTTCCAAATTTCATAAGATGTTTTCAATTATTTTGCCTGATTGTACTTACTTTTAGGTAGAGCTGAAAATATTACTTCCCTTGCCCTTATGTTGCACATAAATACTTCTCTCTACTTCTTAGTATAGGTTTCAAGATTTTTTATTCCATAATATTTTTAGATGTCTTGGTTACAAGCCAATATCCTAAACCCATGCACAAAATATGAGCCTTCATTTTATCCTTCTAGCTATTGTAATTTGTGCCATCAAATTTTGGACTTTCCTTTCTAAAAAAATTCACCATGGATCTCCCAAAGTTGTTAAACTTTTCCTTTAAGGACCTAATGCTCTCATACCAATTGTTACAAACAATAGTCTACCAATATCACTGAGAGGGGGGGGGGGGGCTGTGAATCAATTATATAATAATTATCCTTTTAAATAATCTTAACCATTCAACCAATTTAAACAAAAACCATAAAGAGATCTGCAACACAATTATTCTAGATATGTTAACTAGGGAAACCCTTGATTAGAGGGAAAACCCTGGTGGTAATGATGACCACAAAATGATGTACTAATATGAATATTCCTTGTTAAAGGATGGACCTTGTTAGGAGTCTTATTACAACACTTAGAAAAAAGACTCCCTGTTAGGAGACTTTGAATCCCTATTAGGAGATTCCAACCCTATTAGGAGTTGTAGAAGGCAATTGAACCCACTATCCAAATAGGTTCAGGATCAGATCAATGAACCCACTGTCTAATTGATATCAATACTATTCCTTCTAGAATAATAGATATAGAACAAGATTTTACTTCTTCCTCTATCTACTATGTTGAACTCCTTCACCTTTAGATCATGCGATCAGATCGTAACCCTTAAGGTCACTAACACGCATTAGTAATTCACTCTACTTCGTTGCTTAGTAATTCACAAGTCTCTACTCTTTCACATAATCCATCATCCTATCTAAAACATGAAAATTTTTTTTTCTTTATACCACACTCAATATTAAATCCTTAAGTCAGCTTCACACTTAATTATCACACATTAATTAAAGGAAATACACTTTTAATTAATGCTATTGGCTCATAGATATACACAAAATTTCACACATGTGACTTCCATACATGTGCACTTTTTGATGTCATTAATAGTCAGTGTACTATCTCTAGTTAACTACACAACCCTTCATTACAAGTGCAATAAGCTATAGCAATCACAGAAAAGGAACTACTTTCCTGATGCTTTGTTTCCATGCGATTCTCTGTATATCAACCATATCTTCTGTATGCTCTTGATTAAGGTTTTGTATACTTTCCAAAGTAACACATAAATACAATAGTATGTGCTGGTAACTAGACATAATTAGATAAGTGATATATTTTCCTTAATACAAAAATCATAGTCTACTACTCTGTTAGTCTTTTGCAAACTTATTACTATGTTGTCATCAATGACAAACACAGTTATAAATACATCATAAGAATGTTTTGTAATGATCCCCAATAGCATCAACATTCACTCTAACATAATGGACATTTGATTAGTTATAATTTGATAAGAAAAAGTTTTTGTTTAAATCATGTTGATAAATAGTAATGTTCAAGTCTTAACAATGCAAGCCAAGAGAGATCACTTATGTAAGACTTGATCGAGAAATAAAGTAAAAGATCAAGGAAATTTGAAGTTCATGCCGAGTTATTCTAGTGTCAACTAAGTCACAATAAGTGCTGATAAAATTTAGTGTTGACTGAGCATCAATATCAACTGAGTGACAGTATTGGTGATGAGCTAGAAGTTCTATAGTGACCAAGAAAATTAGTGATGACCGAGTGTTAGAACTTGGTGTTGGCTGAGAAACATTATTTTAAATGCATATGAGAAATCATGATTTCCAATCATCTCTGTTGACTTCTTGGGATATGAAAAATGTTTTGAAGATAAGATTGATGAGTTGGATCATTTAATTCTAGGAGAGGCTTAGGTAAGATACCTAGTGAACAAATTTGACGAGAAGTTTCTAAAAATGAAAGAAAAGAAAGAGATGAACATAATGATAATTAGATACAATGAATCCATTGAACTAAATCATGAACCCTAAGATCTATGGTGATCATGAGAATGGAAAAGAACTAGAATTACCTATTTAAGGAGGCATAGAGGAAAACTGAAAGTGTACAAAGTGTGAAATGAAAAGAGAAGAACATACCATAAAATTTGTGCATGTTTTCAATAAGATGGAACAAAGATGATGAGGTTGATAAGAAAATCTAAGCATAAGACTTAATTATTTTGTGGAGAGAAGGGTGAATGCTTGAATGGAATGCCAAGAAAATCAAGGATAGAGGTGACAAGGAAAGCTTATCAGAGAATCAACACATGAACTAAACAAATATTTGAAATTGCAAAGTGAGTTGTAATCATACACATCGAACCGTATTGTTTTCTTTGTAATCATTGTAAATGGTTTGTATTGAAATCCTTTTAATCAAAGGTTGACCTAATAGTCATTCAAGACTTAACAGTTTATGTAAATCTTTTAACAAGGTGACATTCTAATGGAATGATCTAAAGTCCTCTGCCAAAGCCACTCGTAACAAGGTGATTCTCTAACCAAGTCACATTTAACAGTATGTATTGTAACATTTAACAAGGTTGGATCCTAATAGTGCTCACTTCAAACGAGTGAAAAAGTGGTGACATGTTGCTGTTGGTTTTTCCCAAATAGGGTTTTCACATTAAATCCTACTGTCAAACTTGTGTTGAATGTTTTATGGTGTTTTACATTTACATGTTTATAATTTAGAAAGTCTGTTATCTTAGGAAAATGAATTACTAGTAAATTTTGTTATTGAGATTATAGTAGAGATCAAGTTCCAACAAGATAAGTAGAACATATAATGTTTAATTATTTTTTAATTGAATTGGTACTTATGGACCCTGAGTAACTAATTCACCCCCCTCTTATTTATTCTAAATATTCTAACAATTGGTATCAGAGCCTAGTTCCTTATAAAGATAAGTTTGAAGATATTTAAAGCTAAATATCATGACTCACAAAAGGAGGTACCAAAGATGAACAAGGAGAACTTTCTTGTATTAGAAATTCTAATATGGCTACATATAGCTAGTATTAGTGATGCTACAATAACCTTTGTAGAAAATGAATGTGTGAAGATAACAATTGTTCTTTTGACTAATCAACAATTGAAACAAAAATAATAACACAATTAGAAAATGTTGGAGATTGATTCATCCCTAAGTCATGTCGAGTTTGATGATATAAAATAATGTGATAGTGCAAAAAGAATGTGGGACAAATTGAAGACCGTATATGGAGGAGATGACAATGTCTTAAGAGACAAATTAGAGAGCCTAAGAGGTAAATTTGATGAAATGAGAATGATAGAAGGTGAGAACATTGTACAATATTGTACAAGAATCAAGGAAGTTGTCAATGCTATTTGTGGTGCAAATGGAGAGATTAAAGATGAAATAGTGATAAGAAAGGTATTGAGAACTCTACTTTCTATATATGCCATTAGGGTTTCTACAATAAAAGAGATGAGATGTACCATAGGTAACAATTTGACTTTGGAAGGAATAATTGGTAGATTTACTACTTTTGAGATGTATAATTTAATAACTACACACTTGCAACTATCAAATATGCTTTTAAGTCACAATTAGTTCTTTAGAAAAAGAAAAGGAAAGCATGTGAAGGGTGAAAAAGATACTTTTGATGACGATCTTAATGAACTTGAAACAACTATTGCAAAAATATTTGGAAGAGACAGAGATAAATACAAAGGTAAATTACCTATCATCTATTTTTAATGGAACAAGGTTGGTCATGTTAATCCAAGATTTCCTAACAAGGATGAATGAAAGTAAAGAAACTACAAAGGAAGGAGAGATGACCAAGACTACAAGAAGAACAAGGATGAAAAAAGTAAGAAATATTGTTATATTGTTAAAGAAACTAACATTGAATCTAAAAGAAATGATGATAAAGTTGTCTACATCGCTATGAAAGAAGATTTTGATGAAGATGAGAAAACCTTCTTTAATTTCTTATGTGAACAAAAGTGACAGATGGATAATTGATAGTGGTTTCTTCAATCACGTGACTGATGATAGAAGTAAATTTTAGGAAATTAGACCATACATGTGTGGTTGTGTTAAATTTGGTAATGATATTCAATGTGTTGTGAAAGGTAAAGGTACAATCAACTGAATAATAAAATCAACTGTGGTAGTGTTTACTGGGTGGAAGGACTTAACTATAATCTATTGAGTATTTTATAGTTAAAAAAATTAGGGTACAAAGTTGAAAAGACCAAAATATATGATGCTGATGAGAAGTGTATTGGAAGTAGTGATCAGACAAGAGGTAATTTGTTTTATTTAGATCTATCTAATGAGACATGTTTGTTTGCACAACAAGCAGATGTTTGGTTATGGAAAAAAGGTTATGTCATGCAAACTTCGACAATTTGGTGAACATTAGTAAAATAAAGAAAGTAAAAGGATTGCCACAACTAAAGAAGTCTAACAATGCTATGTGTAAACAATGTTAGTTGGGAAAAATGAAAAAGTCTAGTTACAAGAGAAAAACATACACATCTAGTGATATTTTGGAATTATTTCATACTGACCTATGTGTTCAAATTCTTTACAATAACTTTTTTTTTTTTGGTGGGGGGGGGGGGGGGGGGGGTTGAATAAGTTATCCAAGGACTAAATGTACAATTAAATTTTTTTGGTACTTAACATATTCATATGCATAAAACCATATCATGCATGCATCTATTAGAACATATAATACCTTAACTTAGTAGGTCACTATCCTAGGTTCTAAGTCAAAATAACTTTGTAGAAATGTAAGCATGGAATACAAAAAAATAATTCACACAATTTGACACAATAATTTTACATGGAATCCTAATTTGGGAAAAACTACTAGTAATACGATACCAAACTTCACTCTTCTGAAGTGATGCTCTATTAAAAGCCAGCCCTATTAAAGGTTACAATACACACTATTATATATGACTTGGTTAAAAGATTTCAATCACCCTATTAGGAGTGAGCCTTACTAGTAGAGTTTAAAAGATTCCATTAGAATGTCACCCATTTAAAGGATTTGCAAATGACTTTTAGGTAAACCTTAATCTAGAGGATTTATCAAGACTAGTATAGTTGTTAGAAAGTAACATCAGGACTTGATGTAATAATAAATACAACTTAGTTGTAGATTACAGATCTTTGGTTTAGTCCTCCATTCTTCTTGACATTCATACTCTTCATCTCTAACATCTTGTTGACCCTTTAGGAATTCAACCTCTTAATCCTTCTTGTTTTGTGTTCCAATTGTAGTTCCTTCTATTCAGCCACCATATGAAGCAACACCCTAGATTCACAATATTCCTTAGGTTCTCTCACATGAAAACCTTTTCTTCTAGCTTGCTATCTCTATAAATAGATAATTTAGGTCTTTTTCCTCTTAACCACAATCATCCATTTTAGAATTAGATAAGATTCAATAAATCTACCCACTTTTCCATTTTAGTCCCTTCTAGAAACTTCTACAATTTTCCTTGAATTCACTTTAAAATAGTTTATCTTTAATTCTATACCACTAGCTCTATTGACATTAAGGTTGAAGTTTGTTTATTAGTGACTCACACTTAGTCAATTGGTTAAGCTACTATTGAGCTTATCTTTCAGTTTTTAGTGTTAACTAGGTGCTCTAGTTACTACCAAGTAATATAGTTTTTACAGAGTACTATAGTTGTTACCAAGCTCTATAGTTGCTACCGAGTTCCAAAATATTTATACAATTCATGTTGAGTAGTATCTACCAAGTTGTTCAGTGATAGTGCCAACTGAGCTTCATAATATTAACCAAGTTGAATAGTGTCAACCATGCTCTCTAGTATCTACTGAGCTTGTAGTATTAGTGTTGATTGAGCCAATGAGTATCAACCAAGTGATTCCATTTAGACTGAGTTCATAGTGTTAGTGTTTATCAAGCCATGCAATGTCAACCAAGTGACTCAATTTATATACCAAGTTCCATGGTTTTCACTGAGACACAAAAGTGCTAACCAAGTTTAAGCTACTTGGAAGTCATAGTATGAACCAAGCTTCTATGTCTATTAAGTGCATGATGATGCCTAATGTTGACTATGGTTGCAAAGTATTATAAAATCATTGAGTTTGTTTTCTAAACATGAGTGTAAGTAGTTGGGCTAACTTTGTGATCTTGATGGAAACCTATGTTGTAGCTGACTTTGATGAATTGTGATTTGGATTCGTATATATGTATATAATGAATTGTATCATATTTGAAGAGGAATGAATAAATAGATTATGAAGAGAAGAAGTAAAAATTGAGAAGGCTACAATAAGTATAAGGGAAAAACAAATATTAATCTATCACAACAAGGTGATCTTTACATTTCAAAGGAATCTCAACTAGAAAATCAAAGCTATAGATTAGAGATCAGCCATTGGTTCATCCTAATAGGTCTATCAGTTAAATCCTTTAACAAGGTAGACTTAATAGTCTTTGATAAATCTCTTTATCATCTGCATACTTCATTATATTTTTTGTAAATCCTTTCACAAGGTGGACCTAGTAGTCCTTATTGCTCCTAATAGGGAAGATCATCAAAAGTGATCAATTGTAAGCCTTAATTTATAGAACAATACTAAAGATTGTGGGTATCATCCCCACCCTAGTTTTAATTTCTATTTGAAAGGTTTTTAGGTCGCCATATTTTGTGTCAAATTGCTATGAATGCTTATTTTCTTTCATGCATGCAATTAGATCAAAATATTAATGAAGGATTAGTTGGTAGAATATGATTAAAGTTTTATTGGTTCCTAATTTACCCCTCCCTTCTTGGTAACCTTGCCTACCTCATATTTGTAAAAATTGGTATTATAGTTTTGTGATTCTCCAAGAAGAAGTTTAACAGATTGAGAAAATATTAGAAGCAATGGAGGTATGCAAGCTAGATAAGGCTATTGACAATGAAAAGTTGGATCTTGAATTGACCATTGGGCACCTAAAGAAAGCAAAGGAGAAAATCCCTCAATAATAGAAAGGAAGGAAAGATCTTGTAGTACAAATGAATGACAATATCTACATTGAAAAAAGAATTGAAGATACATGTCCGTAAATAAATTTAGATGAAGCTAATGAAGTAATCAAGGACCTATTAGAAAAGAATTCCAATCTTTAGGAAGAAGTTAGAAAGCTGAAAAGAGAACAAGAAATCCAACTAGTAAGATTATGTGAAGTCATGGAAGAAAAAGACAAATCCAAAGAAGAGATAGGAGAAAAGAACAATGAAATTCAACATCGATCCCTTTAGCAAGTAGACTTCATTGATTAGCTCACTAATGCAAATGAAGAATTCATGAATCTAAGATCAGAGAATGAAAGACTACAAAATGATCTAAATACTAAAAAGAAAACCAATGAAATAATGTTGAAATCTCAAGAAAACATGAATTAGTTGAATGAGAAAAGGTAGTACAAACACAAAGGAAAAGTTGGAATAGAATATAGAGAAGAAGGTGAATCATCCAAGCAAGGAGCTCAAAAGAATCAAAGGCCTACTTGCAATCATTGTGGTCAGTTAGTTCATACATCAAACAAATGTTGGAGTAATGGTAAAGAAAAATTTAATGGAAGGCACTACAATTATAATAAGCATGGTCATGGAGCAAGTGAATGCAATGAGAAACCTAAGTTTGAAGGTATATGTCACAATTGCAAGAAATAAGCACACAAATCTTCTGAATGCAAAACCAAGATATTGAATCTAGTATAATAGATTATGAAAGCAATATTTGGATGGGACTACAACACATGGTGTAGATGCCATTACTATGGAGAATTTGGGCACATTGGAGAAAAGTGTGTAAAACATCACTTGAGGAAAAGATACACCACTAGAAGATGTTTCATTTGTATAGAAATTATTTCCAAGAATTGTATGAACACTGGAAGAATTGAAGATGAAAAGGAAGAAAAAGATGGCAATATCAGAAAGTAGATGATGCAACAATGGATACCAAAATATTTTTAGAATGTACGTCCAAGTCATGAAGTTGATATCACTCAAGGGTTGGGTGACTCAATAATTTTAACTTGAAATGCCATAGGAGTAACTAGAAATGAGACTCTAAAGTAGACATCTCTGATCAGTTCTAGCTAGCTAGAAGGAAATATCCATATCAACATTCAAGATGCACAAGGATCAGCAAGTGTTTGTGAATATTAAAGACCTTTACTAAGATAGGTTGGGTCACAAGATCCTACAAAGCAAGGTTGGGTTACACTAAAGTATTATGTGTGGACACTGAGTTGTTGAAAACTCTTTCCAAGTGGGATGGTAGAGGAATGAAGATAAGTGGAATCATAGACATGGAATTGGAATTTGGAATTCATGTGATTACCTACAAAATCTAAAGCTCTAGTCATCTCAACAATATGTCATGTGAGGCACTAGATTTGGCCCTCAAGGTGGTGAAAAATAATATTTCATTTGACCTTGCCAAGTTGTTATTGAATCAGTTCAATAAGAACATGGAAAGCATCAGAGGTTCCAAGAGAAATCCATGTAAGATTGTTTCACTCATAACTTGTTTATTTTTCTTTGTGCATAAATTCTTCCCTTCTAATGGCATAGTTGTATGGAGAAAAGATGTACTTTTTTTAATATTAGATTAATGAATACATAGTAGAGATGGGTGAAAATTTTGAGAGTATAATGGATAACTATTTTGATACATTCAAAGAAAAGATGAATACTAGATATGGGATACCAAAAAAAATTGTAGAAGACTAAAAAGATGACATTTGTTTCATGGTAGACTATGATATAGTGTACATTCAAGTAGTCAGACCAAAGGCGGCAAGTGATAAGCCTCTTGAATATGAGGTTAACATTGATGATACAAAAGATATCATTGAGGCTTTGCTAAATGAGACTATGAATCCTAAGGCACCATATTTTGGAACTTATGAAGTAGCCAAAGCAAGGATAGAACTTGAAATTAAGCCTTCCTCAAGTAGTTAACAAAGGAAGAAAGAGGATAGCAAAATTGAAACAAGCAAGTTCTACTGTCCTACTGACAGAGGGAAAAGGAGATGATGTGGAAGAGGATGAAGTAGAAGAATCCAAATCTAAGGAAGAAGAGCCTATAAGGAAGAAAGGTAAGGTTATCATAACCAAACCTACTACTATATTCACAAGAAGGGCACCATAATATAGGAACAAATTGAAGTTAGGTGAGGAGGATTCTGAGAAAATTATTTTCAAAAGGCCTCCACCTACACTTCAAGAAAAATTAAAGAAAATAGGAGGAGAAGGAATGAAAAATTTCAAATCTCTTAGATATGAAACTAGGAATATAGATGAGAAAAAGTAGATTGAGGACACGATGATGAAAAAAATGGGAAAATGGAAGTACTCACCTGATTAGCTTGTACATCAAATTCCTAATGAGCTTATGCAAGCAATCAAGCCTAGATGGGAGCATGCAAAGCAGACCGATTTTTTTTTTTTTGAATAGACTCTAAGGCAACTCATGCTGAGTCTCAATAAAAAAGAGGTGAAAGAATATTTGAAGAAAAATGAAGAAAAGCTCACTCTTAAATTCAACACATGCATGATATTGATAAAAGATATTGAATATGTAGTAAAGATAACCACAATTACATGTAAAAATATTTACAACCTGCATCAACCTAGTAATTTTTTTGCTCATGTTAGTGACAAAGATGATGAAGATGAAAATGAAGATGATGACAATGATAATGAAGAAGATGTGGAAATAGGACATGTAAATCTGGATGATAAGGAGAAAGAATAGGAAGCTATAGAGGAAATTCTCCCTAAGATTTAAAGTATTGAAGAAATTGACCTAGAAAATATTACAACAGTAGAGATGCCTCATTTCCTCATGCTTTGAGCAAAGCTTTAATTCCATCAAGCTCTAAAAATACTTTTGCTGAGTTGGTTGTAGAAATCACTACAACACCAAGCACCCAACCAATCTTTGCACCTGTTCAACTGAGTACTACATTGACTAAAGTGATCAACACTTCATCTACTGAGCAACAAGTGCCTCCATCATCATATTTGACAATGCAACAACAAGGTATTTCTACTATCATTGCCATATTTACTTTTTTTTTTCTATCCCCTCTATCTCTATTATAGCTTCTATTCCAGATATAGAAAGTACAATGATAGTTGAGAACCAGTCTCAATTGAGTACTAAAGTATATAACAAAAGTAAGAAAAATGTTTCTCCTACTTTGAAAGCAAAGAATGAAGAAGAAAAATTAGATTTAGATGACGATATTGTTATTCCAAACTGGGATATCACTACCCTCACTAATGATAAGATGAACATCCTAGGGAAATTACTACAGAAAAGAGTTAAGCAAAAAATGCTTAGAGAATAGAAAAGGATGGAAACCCAAGTGCTTGAAGATGTAAAGGACATATTTGTAAGTGCACTAAGTATTAAGGCCAATAGTACAAAACCTATTTTCAATCAATTAGAAGAAGTTATCTAGAAATTTAATGAAGATTTGAATGGAAAAGATAAGTTGCTACAAAGAATAGAAAGAAAATTTGAGAACAAGGTATTGGAACAAGTGGCACAGAAAATTGCAATAAACCAAGTAGAATTGTCTACTACACTTAGTTCATTGGAAATATCTACAAATAATGTAACTTTATGATTTAGTAAGTTTTGTGATACATCTATCTTCACCCAAGGAATTGAAAAAAAATTATTGAAGATAGATGAATTCTGGAAGGCAAGTGCACACAAGTTGTCACTTGACCCAAGCTATAGTTCTGCTCACTATTCAAAGATCAAATTTTTGACAAATTTACAAGCATAATTATTAAGGACAAAAGCTAGTATCATGGCCACAATTGTAGACATCCAAGGCATGATTCTTCCAAAATGGATGCATTACAGAAACACATTGCACATGCCAAGACACTCATCCATGACAATAACTTCTCCATAGTTGATCACATGATAGAGTTATCAACAAAAATGCAAATTGTATTACATGCAAGAAAGGTGTTACAAGAAAATTAGGACAAGAAAATGGGTAAGTGCACAAAGTTGTGGTGCCAAAAGGGGGGTATAAGTGGACACCTTTTTCCTGATATCTACAAATTTTGAACTTCAACAAGAATTTGAAGATAGTTACGCTCAAAATTTTCAAATATGACAAAAAAAAAAGTCGTAGTCCTTTGAATCTAGTTTCTAAACTACTAATTTTTTTTCAAAATGGTTTAGTTTTAGGTCCTCAAAAAAGGGGGCCACAAAAAGTGATACTCTTTATTCCAAAAAAACATAGCACAGTACAAAGTGTGGCCCCCCTAAAATTTTAACTTTTTTTTTGAAAATTTTTAATCGCTCTAGTCAAAAGTTACTTAACACTATGTAGTTTATCCTAGATTTTTCGAGTAATATTATAATGTCTATTTTTTTTTAACGAATCTTTTAACTAGACACATCCCAAAAATGTGAAATATCTGTGTGCTCCCCCTAGAAATAATTGAAAACTAATCTAAAATCAAAACATTTTTTTTTCAATGTGTGTAGAATGGAGTCTAGTTTCCAAAAAACTAAGTTGTTACAGAATTTGATGAACAAGCTAAAATCTATAGCCAAATTAGTACGTGGTGGTTTTTGACAAAAAATGAACATACATTGAAAAGAAATTATAGATGAAAGGCTTGAAATAGTTCAAATTAAAAATAAATTATATGGTTAGATAGCCAACACAGAGACCAATAATGCTATGTAACTTGATCTTATCGATACCCAACCATGAGAAATCTTGAAGGGGAGCACAGAAGAAAAAATAATCATTTTTTGTATGTTTGCTGGAAAACACATCTCAGGCCTGTTCATCAAATCCAAACTTTTGGGTTGGATCTCCAAGGCAAAACCAAGCCTTAGGCTTGGGTTTGATTAAGGTTTAAATAGTGCATGTGCCCTATAGTGTGCACATGCTATTTAAACCTTAGTTCCAAATAGCACGTGCACGCTATAGGGTGCAAGCACTATAGTGCACACACACTATTAAGATGTAAGTTGCAAAAGAGAACTAGGTGGGGGGGGGGGGGGGGGGGAGGATAGGGGAATGGCTATGTGTGTGTATGAAAGAGATAGAGAGAAAGTAGGGGATAGGAGAGGGGAGAGAGTACAGGATGGGAGAGAGAAAGTGAGAAAGAGTAGAGGTGGCAAAGAGAGTATAGGATGAGAGAGAGAGAGTAGGGGTAGCAAAGAGAGGAAGTGTGAGAGAGAGTACGGGTGGAAAAGAGAGAGTGCAGGATGGGGGAAAGAGATTTAAAGTAGGGGATGGGAGAGAGAGGAAGTGTGAGAGAGAGTACAGGTTGGGAGAGAGAGATTAAGAGTAGGGGATGGAGGAGAGAGAGAGTAGGTGATGGGAGACAGAGTGGGAGAGGAAGAACTTGAGAGAGAGGAGGATGGGAGTGCATGTGTGTGAAAGAGAGAGAGTATGGAATGGGAGAGGGGGAAGACAAAGTAGCTCAAGAGAGAGTAGGGGATGGAAGAGAGAGTAGGCGATGGGAGAGGGAGTGGGAGAGGGGGAGACAGGGGGGAATAGAAATGTGTGTAAGAGAGAGAGAGAGAGAGAGAGAGAGTAGGGGATAGGAGAGAGTGTGAAAATTTAAGGGAGACTAGAGGGTAGCAGAGAGAGAGTGGAGAGGGAGAGAGTATGAGTGAGAGTGAGAGAGAGAATAGGCAGTGGGAGAGGGAGTGGGAGAGGGAGAGAAAGTGAGAGAAAAAGTAGGGGATGGAAGAGGAGAGAGGGGGGATGGGTGTGTGTGTGTAAAAGAGAGAGAGTGAAGAATGAGAGAGGGGAGAGAGAGATAGAGAGAGTAGGCAATGGTAGAGGGATGGGAGAGAGAGAGAGAGAGTAGATGGTGGGAGAGGGAGTGGGAGGGAGAGAGAGGTGGAATGGAAGCATTGAAGAGAGATAGAGTAGGGGATGGGAGAGAGTAGGTAGTGGGACAAGGACTGTGAGAGAGAGAGAGAGGGGGGGAATGGGAATGTGTATTTATTTATAAGAGAGATAGAGTAAAGGATGGGAGAGAGTGTGAGAGTTTGAGAGAAAGTAGTAGTGGATGGGAGAGAGAGTGAGAGTAAGGGATGGGAGAGAGAGAGAGAGAGAGAGAGAGAGAGAGAGAGAGAGAGAGAGAGAGAGAGAGAGAGAGAGAGAGAGAGAGAGAGAGAGAGAGAGAGTAGAGAGGAAGAAAGAGAACTTGAGAGAGATAGACAGTAGGTAGTAGGAGAGGGAGTGGGAGAGGGAGAGGGAGAGGGAGAGGGAGAGAAATAGGTGGGATGGGAGTGTGTGTAACAGATGTAGAGAGAAGAAGAAGAGTGGGGGGATAAGAGTGTGGGTATCTATGAAAGTGAGAGAGTAGGGTATGGGAGAGAGTGTGAAAGTGTGAAAGTAGGGGGTGGCAAAGAGAGAGTACGACGATGGGGGAGAGAAAGTAGGAAATGGGAGAGGAAAAGAGAGAGGGGGGATGGGAGTGTGTGTGTGTAAGAGAGATAGAGCAAGGGATGGGAGAGAGTGTGAGAGTGTGAGAGTAGGGGGTGGATGAGAGAGAGAGTAAGACAATGGGGGAGAGAAAGTAGGTGGTGGGAGAGGGAAAGAGAGAGGGGGGATGAGTGTGTATGTGTAAGAGAGATAGAGTAGGGGATGGGAGAGAGTGAGAGTGTGAGAGAATAGGGGATGGGAGAGGAGAGAGAGAGAGTAGGGGATGGGGGAGAATGTGAGAGTGTGAGAGAGTAGGGGATGGGAGACAAGAGAGAGAGAGAGCAAGGGATGGGGGAGAGAAAGTAGGCGGTGGGAGAGAGAGTGGGAGAGGCAGAGAGAGCTTGTACAAGATGGGAGAGAGAGAGAGAGAGTAGAGAGGCAGAGAGAGAACTTGAGAGAGAGATAGTAGGTAGTAGTAGTGTGAGTGTGAGAGAGAGTAGGGGGTGGTAGAGAGAGTATGACGATGGGGGAGAGAAAGTAAGCAGTGGGAGAGGGAGAGAGAGGGGTAATGGGAATGTGTGTAAGAGTGACAAATTAGGGGATGGAAGAGAAGAGAGAGAGTAGGGGATGGGGGAGAGAAATTAGGTGGTAGGAGAGGGAGAGAGATAGGGGGGATAAGAGTGTGTGTGAGAGATCTAAAGAGTCAGGGATGGGAGAGGAGAGGGGGTGAGAGAGGTAGAGAGAGTAGGTGGTGGGAGAGGGAGAGTGAGAGAGAGTAAAGGATGGGAGAGAGTAGGAAAAGAGAGGGAGGGGATGGGAGAGAGAGTAGGGAGGATAGAGAGTAGGGAGGATGGGGAGTGATGTGTTTTGACAAAGTAGGGGGTGGCAAAGAGAGAGTACGATGACGGGGGAGAGAAAGTAGGCAGTGGGAGAGGAAAAGAGAGAGGGGGGATGGGAGTGTGTGTGTAAGAGAGACAGAGCAGGGGATGGGACAGAGTGTGAGAGTGTGAGAGTGTGAGAGTAGGGGGTGGCAGAGAGAGAGTACGACGATGGGGGAGAGAAAGTAGGTGGTGGGAGAGGGAAAGAGAGAGGGGGGATGGGGGTGTATGTGTAAGAGAGATAGAGTAGGGGATGAGAGAGAGTGAGAGTGTGAGAGAGTAGGGGATGGGAGAGAAGAGAGAGAGTAGGGGATGGGGGAGAGAAAGTAGGTGATGGGAGAGAGAGTGGGAGAGGGAGAGACATCTTGTACAAGATGGGGGAGAGAGAGTAGAGAGGGAGAGAGAGAACCTGAGAGAGAGAGATAGTAGGTAGTATTAGTGTGAGGGTGAGAGAGAGTAGGGGGTGGTAGAGAGAGTACGAAAATGGGGGAGAGAAAGTAGGCAGCAAGAGAGGGAGAGAGAGTGGGAATGGGAATGTGTGTAAGAGAGACAAAGTAGGGGATGGGAGAGAAGAGAGAGAGTAGGGGATGGGGGAGAGAAATTAGGTGGTAGGAGAGGGAGAGGGAGAGAGATAGGGGGGATAAGAGTGTGTGTGAGAGATCTAAAGATTCGGGGATGGGAGAGGAGAGGGGGTGAGAGAGGTAGAGAGAGTAGGTGGTGGGAGAGGGAGGGTGAGAGAGAGTAAAGGATGGGAGAGAGTAGGAAGAGAGAAAGGGAGGGGATGGGAGAGAGAGTAGGGAGGATAGAGAGTAGGGAGGATGGGGAGTGATGTGTTTTGAGATAGTGCGTATGCGCTATAGTGCGTACGCACTATCTCAAATCACCAAAAAATGGTCAAAAACCAACCTTGGAGCCCATTTCATCCATTTTTAACTTTTGGTCTGTTATGCTCTCTGTTATTCTGACAGAAAACATGGGTTTCAACATCTAGCAAACACTATTTCAACACTTTTGGAAGCTAGAAAACACCAAATTCAATCATTGGATACGTGATTTGAAGAATATTTGAATATTCTTTTAATAGAAAAGGTTAGTACAATCCATTTTAAATATTGTTTGTCAATATATAGATACAAATTTGATTATAATTTGATATGTTATGTAATATATAGTGAATTCATCAAAAATTGTATGTTTGAATGAAATGTTATTTCGAAATGGTTAGAAATTTGACAAGTCATTTGATATATATTGTGTATTCATTGAAATAATTATAATTTTTATATGTAATTGAATAATTTGTAATTTACACATTTTAAGTAATTCGGATGTTTGAATAATTTGACATGTAGAAATCATCGTCATGCCAAGGAAGAAACCAAAAATTAAAACAAATGCAAATAGGGAGAGAGATTTGACAATTAAAAGAGATAAAATGAAATTACTACGTGAACAAAGAAAATTGCAAAGCAATGATGAAGAATTAACTTTCGAAGAGCATCAAGAACCACCAGTACAAAGAAACAAGGAGGAAGAATTAGAAAGACAAAGAGAATGAATGAGATTGTTACACTCAAGAAGACAATTGAATTGTGAAGCTACACCATCCTCCAATGTTGGAGTCATATTGTCCGCTACACCATCTTCAAATGTTGGAGTCATATCATCCACTACACCATCTTCCAATGTTGAAGTCATATCATCCTCTCATGTTGAAGAGACACTGATTTATAGATCCGACGATATACACACTCCATCATGTCATATTGAAAGCACAACATCAACACATCAAGTAGGTGATATTCCATCTTTTACATCTTATTGCCAAGGCATATCATCTTCATTTCAAGGTACGCAATATACTCAACCTTATATTGATGTTCAAAATGTTGAGAGAATTGAAGAGATTAGAACACCTTCTAGAATTCGTTTTAGAAAACCAAAATATTTGATTGATATTGATACTAACATTTTGAAATCAATGCCTGACAAGATTAGCAAGTGTACTTGTCAAAGAAAAGTTAATCATATGTGGAGATTATTTTTTGAAGAATTAAATATTATAGGTCAATGCCAATTATTTGTTGAAATGATGAGGAATTTGAAATTTAGGCCTATCATGAAGATTCTTGGGCTAAGAACGATGGATGATTCAAATGAAAGAAATATTGTAAAGAATCTAATGAGTGCTTATGACAAAGTGGGTTCTAAATCATGCAACAAAGATAGTAATATCACAAGATGTGTACTCACATCGACAATAGTAAGTAGCCAAATGAAGAAAGCTTGACTCATGAGAAAGACAAGCAAAACATTAAAAATTGGTAGAGGTACCTTAAGGAGAGCCATGCTAAGGCGTGAGAGATTAGAAGATCCAACAAAAAATGAGTTATGGACATTTAGTGGTAGACTACCGCGAAAGGATAAAGAAATTAGTGAAGCCTTGAAATCATTAATCGAAGATTTTTGGAAAAATAACACACGTGTTTCTCCTAATCAAAGAGATGTTGTAAGAAGGAGGATTGGTAGCTGAAATCGCGAGCCACATGTGAAACATTTTTTGAACTCAACTTAGACACAATTTTTTGCAAAATTTATTGGTATGTATCCTCAAATTCGAATAAGTCAAAGATTTTTTGAGATGAGTAAACCTTTTTATGTGAAAATAAATCACACACGCACAACTTGTTGTTGTAGGATACATATGGAATTTTCTAACCATTTTGATGTTTTTAGGCACATATGCGTAGTTTTGCATTCTCAGTTTGTTTTACAAGATTATGACATAAAAGAGCCACCAAGATCTTCAAGGGAATTCATATCCAACATTTTATGTGAAATAGGAGATGGCCAAAATTTTTACAAGACATCATGCTTGGATGGTACGTGCTTATTTTGTGGTTCTTTGCAACTTTTATCAACTTGTCAACATATGGATAGTACACATGCAATTGGAAATGAAATAGTAGATTACAAAAAATTCAAGATAGTGACATATGCTCTAAAAGATGGGAAACATGGCAAAAGATGTGATCTAGTTATTGAAAAGATTCCAGTGTATTAGTTTATGAAGATTTTTCATGAAAAGATTATGTACGAGTATGCAAGGAATACCCATAGAGCTCGATGGTTGGATTTGCAATTCAAGTTGTAAAAGGATACATTTCCATTGGATACCATTGTTTTAGTTGTAGATTTTGCAGAGAACTACACACTACAACCACAAAATGAGGTGCAAGCAAAGTATTATACATCTCAACACGTTTCTATATTTGTTCACATAACATTCATGCATTCACCTACAAGTATAGAGGATGATAGGAAGATTTTGAGGGAGTACCATTTTTACATCAGCGATGATCGATCACATTCTACAGAGTTTTTACATGGTTGTTTTCAACTATTTTATGGAGATTTGGCTAACAGGGGCATATCATATCGTCAACACAATATTTGGTCAGACAATCATGCATCTCAATTCAAGAATGCACGGATGTTCTATTGGTTGAGCAGGATGCACAAGTTGTGTAGACTTCAATATATGTGGAATTTCACAGAGGCTGGTCATGTTAAGGGAGAGCACGATGGTGTAGGCACATGCATTAAAAGATCATTGGCTCGTGAAGAACTAAAGTATAAAGATGGAGCAATATTGATAGATGCAAAATCTATCGTCCAATGGTGTAACACTACAATGGGTCCAGGTAAGGAAGGTGAGTCTATAGTTCATAGATTTTTTTGTTTGATAGATAATACTAACATTGCACCATATCAAGATTGTTGCACACTAATAGGATCTAGTGAGTTACACTCTTTTAGAAGCTCTGATGCAGGTTCATGGAGTATCCACACATGAAAAATGGCATGCTATTATCCATCATGTGTAGAGGAAAATTGGGATGACTGTGAGTCAATTGAATGGGTGGACAAATGGGATATATGGGTTTTGGACCCAATTGACACCTATCGTCCCCCACAAACACTGAAAATGGTAGAGATGGATTCATCTATTGACTTTGACCGCTTGTCAGATTTAGTGCAACCTGGTAATATATATATATATATATATATATATATCTTTGTAATTTCAATATGTAACTTCATAACTTTTACCCAAGTATTTTTTGAATTAATGACCGCATTTTGTACATTTGTCACTACAGGCCATGTTTTTGCTATTATTGCACCTGAAGACAATGAAGAAGGGACAGATTATTATTTGTGTCATTGTGTTGAAGCCAAACAAAAATTGGATCACTTGGTTATAGATGTTGAAGGTTTAGAGTACCATGTCAGTGCGGTGGTTGTAACATGCACATGGCTTAGACGATATCCTATGAAGAATCCTAACTTGTGGTTATTCAAGGATTGGCAAATAGAGAGGAAGATTCTTCATTATTCAAACCTTTTTGTTGCATCAAATATCCACTTGATAAAATATGGTGGAAAACCACATAATAAGATTCTCTGGAAAGTTCACGAGTTAGACCATGAGGCAATACTTGAGACATCAAAATGTCAAGCAGATCTAGTTGGCTCATTAGATTGAATTGGGAGAGAGAGAAAAAGTGATCAATTGGATCCAAATACAATGTTACAACCTCTTCTCCAAGACTATCACATGACTAAGGTGGACCGTATTGTTATGATGTGTAAGTGATGAGATTTAGTTTTGATTTGTTTAGAATATAGATACATTATTTGAATTTATATTAGATTCTTTAATAGGACCCATTTTTTTAATCTTATCTTAGATTTGTTACTATGCTAATTCTTCATTTGTAGGTCACCAAAGAAGAGGGCTAATAAAGTTGACGCACAAGTGATAAAGGGTGAGATGCAAAAATCATCTGTGAAATGGTATTATCAATTCACATCCTCAATATTTATTAGTGTTCTTTGTTCAAGTACCATTGTATGGTAATCATCTTATGCCTGGAATTGCAGAGGTTAAATTATGTCAATACTAAGGTTTGTAGCATCAATACTAAGGTTTTTAGCATCAATTGGTCATGCTAAGTATAGTAGTTGTATCATGAATCCTTCTGAACCAATATGACTAAGATTCTCGAAAGAAGACTAAACTATATCATCTGTCTACTCCCTCTTTATATAAGAGTTTGTCAAACAATGAGAATGAAACATTGATTATTACTCCCCCCTCAATGTAAAATTATCATTGATTGCATTTTGTAACGTTTTAAGTCACTATCAACCTCTATATCATTGTATTCTTCTTATCATCAAATTACACAACAATGAGAATATGAAGGATGACTTCTTCACATGAACCTGACAATTATAAATGCTACACCTTAATAAATGTTTGGGCCTGGTCTTTACCATTCGAGCTTATAATACAATACATTGGCTTCATTTGTATTTGGAAGTATTTATTATGTTTGTTCCAAAAGTCATTCTTCATTTGCCAATATTAAAATGCAACTATCATGAAAGGCATAGTCTTGTAATTTGTAATTTGTATAATGGTATAAAAGCTTGGTTGTGGGTTTGAATCCATTTCTCCCATGACCCTCATTCTCATGCATTTATTCTATTTATTCTTCTACCTCCTCCTCCGCTTGGCCATTTTGCAACACCATCTGGATGGAACTCTAGCCTTCCTCAAAACCATTATACATGACCTCTCCTTCTTCAAGATATTCTATAAAAAGTTCCTCAACCCTTGAACCTTTCAAAACCCCAATTTCAATGGAAGGCTTCTAGATCAAAGGAACTAGTAGATCCAGTTCTTTAAGAGAAAAAGACAACAAATCCAATTTTCTAGTGACTAGATGGAAAATTGGGGAAATCATTTCAATTAGTTGTAAATCGAAAGGAATTATAAGTAAACTATATCAATATAATAAGTAACTTAGTAATTATATCAATATAATTTAATTATTAAGGAAATGAATTTATTACTCTAACATATAGTACATTATTTTGTAGACAAAGGTGTTGAATTTGATGCTTAATAGATTTACATACATGTGTAATAAATAATAAGTGTTGTAGCTTTGGGATCAACACTATAAAATGAAGGATGCCATACTACATTCACAGAGGTACCAAAATATTTTATTTGATATGGAGACAAAAGAAAATGTGTATTCTTCATAACTACATTTGAGTCTCATGTATTATCATTTTCAGCTATTGACATCAGAGATACCTTTACATCTTCATCATTGTATTGATCAACGAGTCCTTATTGCACTCACTAGTTCTAAGCCAATGACTAAGGTATGAAAGAGTTTACATTAAAATTTCATTATTACTAAAATTCAATATAATATACATAGGCACAATCGAGTGGTAACTTTGATGGTTTTTGTAGGGTCTTATTATTCCTGACCATCAGTGTATCCCTGAGGTGTATATACAGAGGAATTATCAGCTAGCTGTAAGAAAATATTAAGTTTTATGTGTAAATATATTTTATTTTTTTATATAAAATAGTTATTTATTCATATATAATTTTGATTGTAACATGTCGAGTTACAGAAGATTCTAGACTAATGGACTAGTGAGCATGTTAGGAAGACCTCATTATATACACTGGTCATCTCCCACTTGTTGGCAATTAAAGACAATTAGGGATTTATTTTGTTCCCCTAGTTGGAAAGAGTATATATCTAATGATGTACATTTTACACCTATATGGCATTATTGTGCATATTTTTTGTATAATTTTTTCTATGTATGTCATTTTTTACATATATTTCATGTATGACATTATTAGACATATGCTTATGATGTTTCAAATTATTGATAAATGAATTATATGATATTGTTAGACCTTATGGAATCAACTTTGATTTTTTGCTATCACATTGGTTTGATGCTTGTATTCAATCAATCAACATATTTTCCTTTTAATTCTTCCACATTTGGCATATCCATCTAACAATGAACTTATGATACTCCCATCAAGAAGTGCATGATTGCATGGTTTTATGGTGGATGTCCCTCTCTTTTTTAAATTCCAATTTTATTCATCTAAATGAGTAAGGGAGATCAATTCCATTTCTTTCAATTGTATTTAAAGGTCATTAAAGTTTTTTCAAACAATGTGTTTAAATAAATATTATTCAGCATTTACCTCTATCATCAAGGTTGATTCATTCCTCCTCTTATTTACCAAATAATTTGGATGAATCACCCATGGCTCCTTACATTTCTTGAAGAAAATTTTCAAAGACTTTGCAACATGTCTTCTCTTCTTCCATATAGTTCATGTTCATTGAAGACATTTGGTCAAACAATATATATGCTTTGTATATTCTCACAACACCAATAGTCATGGTACAATGCTTACAAGATCCATAGTTGAAGAGAAGCTATGTGAAGCTTCTAGAACCATGGACCTATACTTAATTTAGTATTATTGCATGCATGTTACTTATGAAAGTCAAACTTTCACATAGATAAGTAGGGAAACCAAAATTGAAAGCCAAACTTAACATAGAAAAGTAAAGCAAGCCTCAACTATATTCTCATTAAACACTATGAATTCAAATATCTTTGATGAGGCATATCTTGAAGCTTGTGCAAGATATGGATGAGGTTCTAGTTCCTATAGGACCATGTTGTAGATACCTACAATAACCTCTCTCACTTTTTGGAGATCGCATTCCGTTTTCATTCTACAATGCCATCTCGGGTGATGTTGAAACTTGCAGTGTTGGCGAGTACAAAGTTGCCAACTGCCAAATCTCTCTCATCTTTCGTCATGGGATCAAACTATCTACTCCATTAGCTCTAGGTGGTTGGGTAAACCCTATCCCCAACCTCATCTTGTCCCCTTCAGTGCTCAAACGTTCTCAGGCATGGTGAACCGAAATGTCCCTAAGGGTCACTAAATGCCACAGGGCTGCAATCTTTGATGGGGCATATCTCGGAGCTCGTGTGAGATATGAATAAGATTCTAGTTCCTACAGGACCATGTTATAGAGACCTACAATAACCTCTTTCACATTTTGGAGATCGCATTCCATTTTCATTCTACAATGCCATCTCGGGTGATGCTGAAACTTGTAGTGTTGGCCAGTACAAAGTTGCCAACTGCCAAATCTCTCTCATCTTTCGTCATGGGATCAAACTATCTACTCCATTAGCTCTAGGTGGCTAGGTAAACCCTATCCCCAACCTTTTCTTGTCCCCTTCAGTGCTTGAACATTCTCAGGCACGCTGAACCGGAATGTCCCTAAGGGTCACAAAATGCCATAGGGCTGCAATATTTGACGGGGCATATCTCAGAGCTCATGCAAGATATGGATGAGATTCTAGTTCCCACAAGACCATGTTACAGAGACCTACAATAACCTCTCTCTCTCTCTTTGGAGATTGCATTCTATTTTCATTCTACAATGCCATCTTGGGTGATGTTGAAACTTGCAGTGTTGGCCAGTACAAAGTTGCCAACTGCCAAATCTCTCTCATCTTTCATCGTGGGATCAAACTGTCTTCTCCATTAGCTCTGGGTGGCTGAGTAAACCCTATCCCCAACCTCATCTTTTCCCCTTCAGTGCTCTAACATTCTTAGGCAAATTGAATCGAAATGTCCCTAAGGGTCACTAAATGCCACAGGGATGCAATCTTTGATGGCGCATATCTTAGAGCTCGTGTGAGATATGGATGAGATTCTAATTCCTACAAGACTATGTTGCAGAGACCTACAATAAAATCTCTCACTTTTTGGAGATCGCATTTTGTTTTCATTCTACAATGCCATCTCGGGTGATGTTGAAACTTGCAGTGTTGGCTAGTACAAAGTTGCCAACTACCAAATCTCTCTCATCTTTCATCGTGGGATCAAATTGTCTGCTCCATTAGCTCTGGGTGGCTAAGTAAACCCTATCCGCAACCCCATCTTGTCCCCTTCAGTGCTCAAACGCTCTCAGGCATGCTGAACCAGAATGTCCCTAAGGGTTACTAAATGCCATAGGGCTGTAATCTTTGACGGGGCATATCTTGGAGCTCGTGCAAGATATGGATGAGATTCTAGTTCCTATAGGACCATGTTGTAGAGACCTACAATAACCTCTCTCACTTTTTGGAGATCGCATTCCATTTTCATTCTACAATGCCATCTTGGGTGATGTTAAAACTTGCAGTGTTGGCCAGTACAAAGTTGCCAACTGCCAAATCTCTCTCATCTTTTGTCGTGGGATCAAACTGTCTACTCCATTAGCTCTGGGTGGCTAGGTAAACCCTATCCCCAACCTCATCTTATCCCCTTTAGTGCTCAAACATTCTCAGGCACGGTCAACCGGAATGTCCCTAAGGGTCACTAAATGCCACAGGGCTGCAATCTTTGATGGGGCATATCTCTGAGCTCATGTGAGATATGGATGAGATTCTAGTTCCTACAAGACCATGTTGTAGAGAACTACAATAACCTCTCTCACTTTTCTAAGATCACATTCCATTTTCATTCTACAACGCCATCTTGAGTGATGCTGAAACTTGCAGTGTTGGCCAGTACAAAGTTGCCAACTGCCAAATCTCTCTCATCTTTCATCGTGGGATCAAACTGTCTGCTCCATTAGCTCTGGGTGGCAAGGTAAACCCTATCCCCAACCTCATCTTGTCCCCTTCAGTGCTCAAACGTTCTCAGGCATGCTCAACCAGAATGTTCCTAAGGGTCACTAAATGCCACAGGGCTGCAATCTTTGATGGGGCATATCAAGGAGCTCGTGCGAGACATGGATGAGATTCTAGTTCCTACAGGACCATGTTGTAGAGACCTACAATAACCTCTCTCACTTTTTGGAGATCCCATTCCATTTTCATTCTACAATGTCATCTCAGGTGATGCGTATCTTAATTATATTGTTAGAAAGCGTATCTAGCATGTCATTTTTGGAAAGACAAATCATGGAACTTGGTAAATGTTTCATAAGTTAATGAAATGTGTTACTACCAGATTATGTAAACTTAGGATTATATGATATCCAAGAGTTTGGTTATGTTCTTTAGCACACCTCGGACGCAAGGTAGTGTGTAGCTTATACTCCCTCTTTGTGAGTAATGTTAGTCACTTTGTATATGTAAATTGGTTTTCAATTGGGTATTTTATTTTCAACCTTAATGGTGATGAAGGATTATCTTGAATCAGCTTGTAACTATCTAGCCACCAGATTTTTTGTGATTCCATCAAATGTGGGTTTTGTTCATATTTATTTATTTATTTTGGTTGTGATCTTGACCTTCAAGGCTTTGAATTTAAACTTGTGCACTTTGGTTTTTGAAATTTTACGTTCTTGAGGTGGCTAGGAGGTATGTTCTATGTTGCTAGTTATGTGTTGTGATGTTCTCTATCAAGTTCAATGTGAAACATTGATAGAATGTATAAGGGAGTAGATTGCGAAGAAGATACCATTCTCCTTTTTGTAATACACTATTTATTATGTTTTAATTAAACTCACTTCTAAATCCTATCTTCCACTTGGACCCATTCCTCTTTTGGCAATCCCTGAGATTGCCAATTCTTATTAATTTGAGTAGAGACAAGATGAACCAGATTAATACAGTGACCTATAGATTGAAGGAGGATGGTTAAGAAATGGTCTACCAAAGATCAGCCAAGGATAAGGATAGCATAGTAAGAAAATGATTATTTATCTGGTGGATATAAGTCTTTTATATAACAAACCATTTATATGCATAGTAAAATAACTGAATATAGATTTGAGACATATTGATCACCTGCAGTTTGATCATCTTCACAAGTATGCAACTTTTGTTTCACTATTTCATGCAGGTTTATTGAATTTTCTTTATGAGGTCATTTACAGATGGGATGTTCAAAGGTTGAGTTCCTATGGGCTGTCAATACTTTGACTATACTTTAAGTTAATGATTATCAATATGGGAAAAAATGGAACTCATTGTATTTTGAAGTATTGAGAAGATGGCCTTGCCCTTCCCTAGGAGTTTCAGAAATGGGAGACATTAGGTAAGAGAGTGAAAATGTTACTATCACTTCAATGCACATGACACAATTGGAAATGCAAATTATGATGGTAATCATTTTGTGATAAGGGAGAGACTAGGGATGATCATTATTACTATCTCTTTAGTAGTGGATTTTTGTTTTCTCTTGAATTTGGTGGTGGGGGATCAGTGGTAATTCTCCTTGGATATTCCTTCTTATGATGTTAGTGACAAGTGTTGCTCTTTGAAAACACTTGTACAATCTTTTTTAAATTATTAGATAAAAACAAAGAATTGTAAGTATTAAACATGATTAGCCTTTAGTTCCTAGATGATCTTTATTTCCCCATCAATGCATTTAGAAAGTTAAGTTTTAAGAAGACCATAAATAGAAAAAATTAGAGAAGCGATTTAAACATTTATATTGATTGGAAACATGTGAGTCTTGAGTTTCCTCTACCTTTTAAAGTACATTCCTTAGCTAGCATACCTAATTCCACATTGCATAAGAGTGTCATTGCGCTAAAGATTTAGGAAACCAACTGCTCTAAGATAAAGCTTCTCGGTCAATAATAATCTAGCCTATTGAGGTACATAATACTTCTCAATTAAAATTGTGTTAATTCAATATTAGTTTTGTAATTAACTACAATTTCAGTATCTGTATACAGGGGGTGACTGAGAAAACTATTTGAGGTCCAATTTGAAAATATATTTGTAAGGATCTCGACCAAGGTTCACAACTTCAATGATTAATATATTCATTTAGGCTAGAACCTCACTAAAAAAAAATAATATATAAAAAAGGTAGTGAATAATGTCATGTCTAGACCCAAATCAACCAATGAAAGTCAAATAAGCATAATGTGGAACAACAATATATGCATTGAGTGGGTTGTCATAGAAAAGCTTCAGAATAAAATTCATGTCTAGAATTAAAAGACCTTAAAGAAAATTTATGCTTGTAACACAAATGGCCATTCAAAATTGAATATGATTATAACATGTGAAATAGCATTACAAGAACTTGTAATGCTCTTTTGAACATCGTGTTAATTCTTGTAAGAATCCCTAAGATGCTTGTTATACTCAAAATTTTGTTGAAATTGAATTAATTTTTATCTTGTTGGTTAATTGGCTGAGGGTGATATATGCTTCTTGGATGGAATAATGAGTTTGTGATTAACTCTGTATTAAGATTCATAGCATCTTCTAGTTATTTGCAAAGGAAATTTATAAATTAAGCTAATGTCATATGGCTTGCTTGAGAAAGATGTCCATTTTCTTATTGATGGGTACTAATGACTATCCACATTTAGTTCTTCAATATCCTATTTGACAAGCTTTCCATAGACATTTCTTTGCCATACTAAGTATTTTTGAAAACATATTTGAGTAGAAGCACTATAGTAGATATTACATGATGTTTTAACAAATAAAGTAATGGGTTAAAGACTGTTATTTCCAAGGCATCATGTCATAGTATTTTAATTGTAATGATCTTAAACTAATGATATTCTTGAAGGTAACTTTGACATGCAGCAAGAAAGACAACCTACAGCCAAGGCTATATTGTGCCTACAACCAAAGCCATAAATGCTCACAGCCAAAGCCACTAGTGCACATAGCCAAAGCCATGGATGCTTATAGCCAAAGTTATGAATGTTTGTAGCCAAAGCCATGAGTACATGAAGTCAATGATCACAATTTTTTACAACTATTCACTAGAAACAACTTCTTTGCAATTTTTGAGAAATACTAATAAAGCAAAAAATAACATCTACTAGTTGGTAGACATAATGACAACTCTCTAGCAATTGAATTTAATTTCATACATGTACATATCTAATTTAATGTCATACACGAACATCTCTAATTTAACGTCATACATGAACAAACATATCATATATTAACCAATAATGTCATACATCAAATATAGAATGTCATATGTACATCAAATGTATGTTGAATATGTCTCTCTGATGCCTATATATATACATGGGGAAGGAAACAAGTCTATATATATATATATATATATATATATATATGTATGTATGTATCGAATATCTCAACTACATCTTTTCCTTCCCATGAGGGGAAGGAAACAAGTCTCTCGATGTCCTCTACCATTGTGTGGAGGGAGACAGTGGAGATGATGGGGCCCTCCTGACATGCTCACTTGACCTCTTATTGAGGCTCTTCTCTAGGTCCAACTGATACAAAGAAAGTAGATATGAATCAATATTTACTTTACATTGAAATCAAATATATGTACACACAAAATCAATTATTTTCTTACTGCCAACAAATAGTCACTCTGTAAGTCCACCTCAAATGCTCATGGACAATTAGGCATGACAAGACCCTACAAAAATTCAATAAATATAATCACTTATAAATAACATTAGAAATTTTGAGATCAACTATTATAAACAACAACTAAAATGAAGAAAATTCTTTCATACCTCCGTCAGTGGCTGTGAGCTAGCCACAACTGCGACCACTCCACTATCAACAGACTGTTGTAGATGAGGAGGTGTGTCTAACATCATGAGCTGCATGTCATACAATACACGTTATATCTAACATGAAACATGGAATAAATATAATCAAATGAATTAAATTAACATGAAACAACTATACCCGTGTGAAGCTTGTATGATGTCTCTGCTCTGTGTCTGTGGTAAAGGTTGAGGGTCCTGTGGAGAACTGATGCACATGCATAATTTTTTTTGTCACTCCTTAATATGATTACATAATAAATATATGTATTAATTAAAATGATTAAATTGATACATACCTCAGGACTTGTCGAAGGGACAAAAAATGGGCCTGGAGGATCATTGCTAGGCCCAACAACACTTTGACCCTAAATTTTGAACAATGTCAATAAATGCTAATTAATTAATCATTCACTATAGATATGAAATGTGATCAAATTAGTAATTTAACTATGTGTCAATGCCAAATGTCTTGTTCAAGAACTCATTGGTGAAAAGCCCATCATCCACACCATCTCTGGCATGAGTGCCAAATGTGCATAGGGATCCGCATGAAGTGCACATGTGACCATGACGCATAGAAGGCTCCCCCTCAACTAATGGGCTTGTGGAATGGATGAGGGTCTGCATCAAAGCATTAATGGTCCCTAGAGTGCTGGCCTCTACATGTTCCTTCACAACTGAAGGAATAATCACATGCTTGTGTTGTGGATGGACCACAGGTGCCCTAACTACATTAGGGTCATGACATGCTCTTGGCCTCTCAAATGATGACCCCCCACCTCTACCCTGGGAGTCTAACATATCAAAATAATTGGGGATCTCCCCAAGGAAAAACTCACAATATAATTTCTTCAAAAAATACGTGGGGACCTCGTGATTGTTGCAAGGAGGGGCATCAAAAACCATCCACCATCTATCCCAAAAATTATTTCTAATAGCATCGTGTATGCACCAATGGATGGGGAATCATTTAGCACCCTCTCTAATAGTACTTGGCTCATCGGGTTTTCTAAATAATGCACATATACTACCTTTTGATATTTGTTTTTTTTTAACATCTTCATATGGTAATTTATTTGCATAAATTTTTTTTTGTTCATCCTTCTTAGCCTGCCAAATATCTAACTGACCACTAACTGAGGCTATCTGAGTGTTAATGGATTCGAGGGATGATGCCAATTGAGCCCTCATTGGATTGGTTTGTCCGGGTCTTTCTAATTCAGTTTTGCCTCTCTGTATTTCATTTCTTATATTTTCTTGTGTGCCTGGCGGAGGTCTTGCAATTGGTGCGGGTTGTGGAATTTGTTGTTCTTCTTGAGGAGAGTTTTGATTTTGAGGTTCTTGAGGGTTTTGTGGATTTTTTGGTTGATTATGGACATTTCTTGATAAAAAATCAATTGAAATCCAACTAAATAAAAAAATCTAAATGAAATTTGTAAAAACCCTACAAAAGAATATCAAAAACCAATAAAACAATATGGAAAACATATTAAACAATGTAAAGTTAAGTTTATATCACTTACCTAATCATCATGGGTGTGCTCATTGTCTTGGATTTTGTCGGTGAGGAGGCATTTTGGCAAATGGTGGTGAATTTTTGCTGTCAAACCCGCGTACGCGCTATTGGAGAGCCAAAAAACAAAATGAAAATGATGGGTTGCGGGTCTGCAGCCCATCATATAACTTTTTGGACATCATAGCGCGTACACACTATGGCTTGGGTGACCCAAGCCATAGCGCATACGCGCTATTGAAAATTAGAAAAAAAAAAAAAAAAAAAAAAACTTGTCATCTTTTTGGCACCACAACTCGGTGCATATGCCCCAATGGCATTGATTTTAAAGGCACATTATGACTTCTTGTCACATTTTGGCATTAACATGTAGTATACCCCTTTTGTATTTATGTTAAAAAGGGGGAGAAGTATAATATAAGGTGAATGTATATATGAAGAGTATTGGGGAGAAGTATAATATGAGATATATGTATGATGGAGAAACATATTATTATAAAAATACATGTATATTTACAAGAAACATCATTACAAAAGCAATTTTGAAAAATCTCAAAAAAATAGTATGCTGCCAAGTTGTAGACACATAAAGGAGATAAAAGAATGTTTTGGACTTGAAATTTATGAGCATTTAGTTTAGGAGTAATAAGTGTTTTTTTCACTAATGCCAAAGGGGGAGATTTTTGAAATTAAGTTCAAAGTTTGTTTGTTAGGGGCCCACACTTAGTCAGTTGGTTAAGCAGTTATCGAGCTTATCTTTCAGTTTGTAGTGTTAACCAAGTTAGCTAGTTACTATTGAGTAATATAGTTGCTACTGAGTAATATAATTGTTACCAAGTTCTATAGTTTCTACTGAGTTCAATAATCTTTATACAGTTCATGTCGAGCTATATCTACTCAGTTGTTCACTAACAGTAATAACCAAGCATCATAGTATTAACCATGTTGCACACTGTCAACCATGTTCTCCAATATCTACCAAGCTTCTAGTTTTAGTGATGAGAATCTAGTGTTGATTGAGCCAAGGAGTGTAAACCAAGTGATTTATTTTATATTGAGCTCATAGTGTTAGTGTTGATGGAGCCATACAATGTACACCAAGTGATTCAATTTATATACTAAGTTTCATAGTGTTCATTGAGTCACACAAGTGCTAACCAAGTTCAAGCTACTTGGAAGTGATTAGTATGAACCAGGCTTCTATGTCTACTGTGTGCAAGATGATGCTGCACATTGACTATGGTTACTGAGTATCAAAACATCATCGAGTTTGTCCTCTGAACCCAAGTGTCAACAATTGGGCTGACTTTGTGATCTTGATGGAAACCTATGTTGTAGTTGATGTTGATGAATTGTGATTTGGATTGGTATATATGTAATGAATTGTATCACATCCAAAGAGAAATGAATAAAGCAATTATGAAGAGTAGAAGTGCAAATTGAGAAGGCTACAAGTAATATAAGGGAAAATATAGATTTATCTATCACAACAAGGTGATCTTTACATTTCAAAGGAATCTCAACCAACAAATTAGAGTTACAGATTAGAGATCAACCACTAGTTCATCCTAACAAGTGTATCAATTAAATCCTTTAACAAGGTAGACCTAACAATTTTTGACAAATCTCTTTATCAAGTGCATACTATTAGAAACAATAATCCACCAAGATAAGTAAGGGGTGTGGGGGTGGGGTGAATCAGTTGTTTGACAATTAAAATATTTAACATTTATCTTTTTTAAACAAACTTAATCATTCAACCAAAGCAAACAACAAAAATAATAAGATTCACATAGACAATTACACCAAATATGTTAACTAGGGAAACCTTTGATCATAGGGCAAACCCTGGTAGGAATAATGACCACAAGATGTACTGATATAAATATTCCTTATTAGAGGATGGAAACTGTTAGGAGTCTATTACAATATTTAGTACATAGACTCCCTATTAGGAGACTTTGAATCCCTATTAGGAAATTCCAACCCTATTAGGAGTTGTAGTATAATGTATGCAAGATGAGCCCATTGCCCAAACATGCATTTTCAATTACAAGAAGAGCTCACTACTCAAACATGTAATTTATTATTATTTTCTTCTTTCCTTTGTTTCATCACCCAAATTAATCACTATCAAACCTTGTAGACTAGGTCATCAACTTTGAAGCCAAATATCACACCACATATCACTTAGCAAAACCTTAGCAATGAAGTTTCCTTCACTTTCGAGCTACTCTACTCAAATTCACATTTTTCTCTTACTACTTCTTATCATCAATAAAAAACCATACCATTCCATACCTTTTTTTATAAAGGAAAATGTCCTTTGTACTAAGTCCTCAAAATAATTCCCTGAGTTGATTGTTAGACCTTCTCATTTAATCATTATAGGACCACATTAAGAACATGTTACACTTAATGATACCATTAATCTTCCACCTTACAAATTGAATAAATTTCCACATATGCAATATTATGACAAGTAACTTAGCCATGTCATCACCAACATGTCTTCTCCATTTCCTCAACCTTGATCCTTGGAATATCAACTCTGCTAATAGATATAACAAGTTTACTAGAACATGCCTCTGTAAACTCTATCTCAAAACATACATCACCAAAAATTACATAACCTCTTCTAGATGTATCTTTTCTTGTTCTAATGTTAACTACATATACTAGATACTCATAACTATCTCCCATAACCATGGATAGTTATAATACTCAACTAGCCATTCATACCAACTTGATCTTTCCACTATTCTTCTATTAGATACCACAAAAAAATTCTATGTTAACATCAATGAAAAACTTAGTCATGAATGTTGTAAGGAAACCCAAGTGCATAAAAAAATTCCTACACTAATCCCTTAAGGAAATTATTGTGTGAATTCTCGTTAAATCCTTACAATTTTAGATTCAATATTATGTAAACAATAATATTGTAGTCAACCATGAATATAAAAAATATCGATAGAGAAAGAAAATACATAAACACAAAGATATGCCAGTAGGGAAAAACCTTTTGGTAAAACATACCCACCCCTCCAAAACCTACACAATTTATTATCTTCAACACAAAGGTTACAACACACTTGCAGTGCAAGTTCTTTTAGGATATGGAAGACTTATTCAGTAGCAATGAACAATACACTTTTCTACTCTCCTATCTACAACCTCTAAAAATGCTTATATCATGCACTTTTCATTTTCAAGGAAACTTCCAAAGAACAACCATATTAGGGTTTTACCATTCTCTAAAAAAGTAGGAACCTAAAATTTCTTTTTAGGGTGATGCCCAAACCCCGCATGCTAGATGGAGACTCGAGTGTACAGTACTTGATGATCAATTTGCACATGTCTTAACATCTTCACCCTTCATCAAATCTTCCAAAGATAGCTAATATGCATCATAGGAATCCGTCATAACCATTTTAGTCATGATCTCCTTAGACACAATTCAAGATGTTGACACATGCAAGTGGAGTGAAATATCAACATGCCAACCAGACATGTACATGCACATTTAATTACATTATTTGCAAAAAATTTAATAAGAATAAGAATTATCCAAGGTTGAGACACCTTATTCCTAACATTCTCCCACTTGTCAAACACCTTGTAAGAGCAACAATAACATAATAGGAACTAACCATTATTGGCCAAAATGCCCATAGACTCTGAACACCATTTGAACTTCTCTATGCCTACTATTTTCATGAATTCATCTACAACATTCTTTACAATATCTACCTTCTCCAATTTTACCTTTTCATATTCCACCATATCTCCGAAAAAGTGAAACTACCATCAATGTGCTTTTTTTTAGCATGGAAAGTTGGATTCTTTGCAAGGAAAATAGCACTTTGTTTGTTGCACCAAAGATTCTTTACCTTTAATAATGGAGTGCTTAGGTTGTGACATATAAATCTCTTCCTCCAAATCACCATGAAGGAAAGTTGTCTTCACATCCATATGTTCTATCTCTAAATCATATGGTGTAGCAAGAGATAAAAAAAATCTAATGGATGTCAACTTGGCAATAGGAGAGAATATTACACCATAATTTATTCCCTCTATTTGTGACTACCCCTTCGCAACCAATCTAGCTTTGTTCCTTTCAACACAGCCATCTGCAATATAGAATTTCTTCTTGAACACCCATTTTATACCAATAGGTTTCCATCCTTTAGGAAAAAGTACAAGATCCCAAGTTTTGTTTTTATCAAATGAAGCCATCTCATCATCCATGGCCTCAATCTAGGAACCTACATCTTCCATATCCAAAGCCTCTTTCACAGATCTAGGCTCATTAGTGTTAGTAATCAAAGTGAAGGCATAACTAGAATCTAACATAGAATAACCAAACCTTTTTACCTGCTACCTTACACTAGTGGATCTCCTCAAGGTCTAAGGTTGAGGTTGTTCTTCCTCTTCTTCTAAACTGTTAGAGCTACTAGAGCTCTCCTCATCATCAGACCCAACATGGTCTTTCTGTTCAATCTTCTTAGGGGTCGGAGGCAACTGAACAATATCTTCTTTCTTCTCTTTTTCATCTTGTTGTAGCATAATAGGAGAAGATGTTAGCTCTCTAAAAATAACATTTTTACTATACAACACCTTACTAGTCACAGGATCCCAAAGCTTCCATCCTTTCACACAAACACTATATCCGATGAAAATACATTTGACAACTTTTTTTTCCAACTTGGATCATTTCTCCTTTGGAACATGTGCATAGGATTCACAACCAAAAACATGAAGATGACTAATTGAAGGCTTCTTACCAGACCACACCTCCATGGGTGTCTTAACAACAAGAGCTAATGTAGGAGATATGTTAACTAGATAGTAAGCAGTGGCCACAGTGTTGGAAATATTGTGACAGGCTAAGTTACTGAGAGGGGAAGGGTGATTAGTAACTTATAAAACTTCTATCCCAATTAACAATTAATCCTTTATGTGAATTCTGATCTAACTACATGCATGAGAAATTAAAAAGCAGTAAGCATACACAACACTTTAACACACAATATTTGGTGACCTAGAAACCTTCCAAAAAGAAAGTAAAATTGAGGTGGGGATGATATCAAAAAGCTTTAGTACTATAGTATAAAGTTGGCCAATTAAGGCTTACAATGATCACTTCTAATGATCTGTCCTATTATAAGCAATAAGGACTACTAGGTCCACCTTGAAAAATGATTTACAAACATAGAATGAAGTATGCATTCAGTAAAGTGATTCACATAAGGTTGTTAGGTCTACCTTGTTAAAGGATTTGACTGATCCACCTGTTAGGATGAAGAAACAACTAATCTTTGATCTAAAACTTGGTTTTTTGAATGAGATTCCTCTAAGAGAACAAATCATGTTGTTGTGATAGGTATATCTTTGCTGCTCCTTATACTATTGTAGCCTTTGTAATTCATTCTTCTACTCTTCTCTAATTATTGTCTTCCTTTTTGATACTACTACACACTTTGGATGTGATAAAATGCATTACATATATATCAATCCAATTACACAATTACAAAAGTCAACCACAATACAAGTTTACATAGATATTACAAAGTCATCCAATGTGTAGAAACTTGGATCTTGAAGAATAACTTAGTGAGGTTCTAATACATGTGACATCCAATATTAATGCTCAACATCATCATGCACTCAGTGAACATAGAAGCTTGGTCCATATTGATCACTTCCAAGTAGTCTTGAACTTGTTTTTCATTGGTGACTTAGTGAATACTACAAAACTCAACATATAAATTGAACCACTTGATTCACACTACATGGCTTAGTCAATGCTTTCACTACAATCTCGATATAAAATGAATCATTTGGTTAACATTGATTAGCTCGGTTAACATTGGACTCGCATCACATTAAATGTGAACTCAATAAGCACTACACAACTTGGTTTGCACTAGTAAACTTGACATACACTAAGATGATTGGTTTACACTACTAATCATCAACTCTATGGTAACTATTTGGTGCAAACTAAAATCTACCCAAAGGACTCAGTTGCAACTGTAGAACTTGGTAACAACTAAAATGCTTGGTTAACACTATTAACTATACAATAAGCTCGGTAGATACTTATACTCTGAATAAGTATATGTCACTAATAAAAAACATGACTGGAATGTCAACAATCTTCCCCTTTGGCATTAGTGACTAAAAAACTTATTAGTAAAAACTAAATTATCCATCACCTTATGTTTACAATTTGGTAGAGTATACTCTTTTTGAGATTTTTCAAACTTCATTTTGTAAAGGATACATTTCTGTACATGGTAATGCTCCTCGATAGTATAATATATAGTATACTATACATCTGAATACATCTCTCTATATACAATATACACTTTCTAGACACTCTTCTTTTAATCTTTTCCTTATTCAATCTTCTCCCCCTATCTTTTTACGTCTTTCTCCCCCATTTTATTCATTTTCTTTACAACTTTTTTTTTTTTTTAAAACATCTTCTCCTCCTTAACATAACTTTTTACATCTTCCCTCCCTTTTTGACATTAATGTAAAATATTTATTCTATATATTTACACGAAAATGCCAAAATGAGACAAGATTTTTGAATGTATCTTAAGGATAATTACCAAAGTCTTATCCCAATTCTTTTGCAAGACCTTGCATATGTGTAATGCAATCTGTACTTCTGCTTGCAATTCAATCATGTGGTCTACAATAGATAAATTATTGTCATGGATGAGGATTTCTGAATGTGCAATATGCTTCTATAGTGCATCCATGTTAGGGAGAATCATATTCTAGATATCTATCAAAGTTGATCTAATTCTAGCTTCTTCTCTGAGCAATTTTGCCTGGCTATCTGTCAAAAATCTAATCTTTTTGAAATGGGCAAAGCTTGAACTTGGGTCAAGCTGTAACTACTATCCACTCACCTTAAGATCCTCATCAATCTTAGACAATTTATCTTTTATTTCTTTTGTAAAATTTGCAATGTCACATAATTTACCAAAAAGTAAAGTTACACTTGTGCATGAGGTTTCTAGAGAGCCCAAAATAGTAGATAATTCTACTTGGTAAATGGTAATTTTTTGAGAAATGAGTTCTAACACTTTATTTTCAAACTTTTTCTTTGCTTTTTGTAACAATTTATCTTGTCCATCCAAATCTTAATTGTATTTCTAGACTGCCTCTACCAATTGATACAAAATTGGTTGAGAAGTATAAACCTCTGTACTTAGGGCCTCTTCTAGAATGTTCTTGGCATCCTCAATGATTTTGAATTCCTTATCTTTTTCTTCTATAAGCCTTTGCCGCTTGGCTTTCTTTTGGAGTAATTCTCTAAAGGTCTGCATATGATCATAATTGAGGTTGGAAATATCCCAATTTGGAATCACAATTTCCTCATCAAGATCTATATCCTTCTCCTTTCCTTTACCTTTAGCCAAAAAATTTATCCTCGATTGAGGCTTGGTCTCAATTGTCCTTGCACTTATTGCTTGTGTACTAGGAATAGAAATAATTATAGAAATTGTAGGACTTGCTGCAAGATTTGATAATGTACTCATTGAACTAGTAGTACAAATACTTGAAGTATCCAAAACTAATGTATCCAAAGCTAAAAAGTATACAACTTGGTAGATGAAGTGGTTGAAACTTTACTCAATGTTGTGCTGAGCTAGACTAGTGCACAAATTTATTGGATGCATGTGCTTGTAGTGGTGGTCACAGTTAATCCTGCTGAGGTTGGCTCTATGCTTGATGCTATCAATGTTTTTCCTAGAGAATGAGGAAGTGAGGCTATATCCACTACAAAAATCTTAACTAGGTTAGTTTCCTCAACATCTTGTGTGTCTTCCTTGGTAGCCTCTTGTTCTGGTTCCTCTTCATCATCTTTCTCTTCATCTTTTTCTTCCTTATCATCATCATCCTTATCACTTACACTTAAAAAAAAATTGTTCAGTTTGTGAAGAAGATAGACATTCTTCCATGTATTTGTGGCATTCTTCACAACATGCTCTATGTCATTCATATATACTAGACAAGTGTTGAATTTTAAAGTTAAATTTTCTTCATTTTTCTTCAAAAATTCTTTCACTTCCTTGTCATTCAAATTTGAGATAAGTTGCCTCAAGGTCTACTCATAGATATCTTTAGCAATATTCTTAGAAAATTCCCATCTTGGATTAATCTTATCAATCAAAACACTCAGGATCTAAAGTTCAAGCTGATCAGGTGAGTATTTCCACTTACCCATTTTATCTATCACCAAGTCTTCAATCTGCTTTTTCCCTTCTTCAGTCTTGGTCTCATATTTTAGTGCTTTGAAATTGGTTATGCTGGCCCCTGACTCCAAATATTTTAATCTATCTTGGAAGGTGGGTGGAGGCCTCTTGAAAATTATGTCTCCTCCTTCTTTATCTGCACACAACTAAGGATAATCCTTATCCATTTCAGTTGGAAGTCCCGTGGCATGTGAGGAATATGTGTTAAAACTTTTTCCTCAAGATGTTGATGCTCAAGTTTCAACACACGATCAACACATAAATCTTTTAAACATTCATCCATTTCTAGTGTTCCTATAAATATGCATTAAAACTTTTGCCTCGAGATGTTGATTCTTAGGTTTCAACACACCATCAATGCATAAATATTTTAAACATTCATCCATTTCTAGTGTTCCTATATCTTGTATAACACATTTAAAATGTGAACAGATATCATTAATCAACAATACATTAAAAGGGATTTGAGACTACATTCCACTCAGATCTAGGGTTTCCATGATGGTAGGTATTATCTTGATATCTAGTTCTTTCCATTCTACTCCACAAACCAACATATTTGACCTCATTTTTTTTCACTGCTAGTAGATGCCATCTTGACTTGGTAGGATTTAAGAGAATTTGAAAGATTTTGGTAAAAATTTTCTCAAATCACTTGAATGCTCTTGAAGATCACTCTGTGCAAATAGCTCTTGAAAATTTATGATGAAAAATGACTTCGATTTCACCCTTTTTATCAAAATTTTCCATTAATGCTTGGTATGAATGTTGTTCGAGTTTTCAGACTATCATCCACTTTACTAGTGTTGAATATTTGATAGAGTCTTTCATGACTTGGTAACCATATGAGACTTAGTTACTCTTGACCTCGCTTGGTAGAGTCTGTGACCCGACTTTACTCAATAAGGAAAGTAACTTGGTAGTAACGGGTACTTCTTACTCAATGATCCCTTTGCATCTTGAATGTTGATATGGATCTTTTGTCTTGTCAACTAGAACTAATTTAGATGTCTTCTTTAGTGGCCTAGTTCTAGTTCTCCTTTGAGAGATCAAGTAGAAATGGTGGAGTCACCCAATTCTTGAGTGACTTGATCATCATTGCTTAGACTTTCATTCTTGGTAGACTTTGGAACCCATTTTTATCTCATTTGTTTTCTAATGTTATCATCATTTGCCTTCTTTTCATCTTCTATTCTTTTAGTATTCATACAATTCTCGGCAAGATGACCAAGTTCTATACAAATGAAACATCTTTTGGTAGTATCCCTTTTTCTCATGTGATGCTTTACATAATTCATTCCAATGTGTCCAAATTCTCCACAGTAATGACATCTGCACCAAGTGTTATAGTCCCAACCAAATATAGCTTTCACAATCTATTTTGTTGGATTCAGTATCTTTGTTTTGCATTTTGATAACTTGTGCCCATGTTTGTTGTGTTTGTGACATTTACCTTCAAACTTAGGTTTCTCTTTACATTCACTAGCTTTATGACCATAGTGATTGCAATCGTAGCACTTTCCATTGAATTTTACTTTATCACTGCTCTAACATTTTTTTGATGTATGACCTATCTTACCACAATGATTACAAGTAGGTCTTTGATTCTTTTGAGCTCCTTGTTTGGATGATTCACCTTCTTCTGTATATCCAATTCCTACTTTTCCTTTCTATCTATGATGACTCTGCATTCAATTGATTCATGTCTGCTTTGGTATTTCATCATTCTTTTATTGATTTTCTTTTTAGTGTTTAAATCATCCTACAATTTTTCAATTTCTGATCTTAGTTATATGATTTCTTCATTTCTATTGGTGAGCTGATTAATGAAGTTATCTTGTTGAAGGTATAAATGTTGAATCTCATCATATTTTCCTTCTATTTATTCTTTAATCTTGTTTTTCTCTTCCATAACTTCACATAGCCTTATTGACTGAATTTCTTGCTCTCTTCTTAGTTTTCTTACTTCTTTTAGTGAACCACTCTTTTCTAATAGTTCTTTGATTACTTTATTGGCTTCATCTAAGCTACTTGTTGAATAAAGGTCTTCAATTCTTTCTTCAATGTAGAGATGATCATTCATTTGAATTGTAAGATTTTTTCTTCTTTTTAGGGAGTGAGAGAGTTGCTCCTTTGCTTTCCTAAGTTGGGCAATAGCCATTCCAAATCTTGCTTCTCATTGTCAATAGCCATGTCAAGTCTAAATATCTCGATGGCCTTTGAGCTTTTCTCAAGCTATTAAAATTTTCTCTGAGAACCAAAAAAGCTCTGATACTAATTGTTAAAAATATTGTGATAGGCTAAGTTACTGAGAGGGGAGGGGTGACTTAGTAACTTATAATTTTTTTATCCCAATTAGTAATTAAACCTTTATGTGAATTTTGATCTAACTGCATGCATGAGAAACTAAAAAACATGAAAGCATACACAATACTTTAACACACAAGATTTGGTGAACCAAAAACCTTCCAAATAGAAAGTAAAACTAGGTTATGGATGATAGCCACAAGCTTTAGTACTAGAGTATAAAGTTGGCCAATTAAGGATTACAATGATCACTTTTGGTGATCTACCTTGTTAGGAGCAATAAGGATAGCTAGATCCACCTTCCAAAAGGATTTGCAAACATATAATGAAGTATGCACTTAGTAAAGAAATTTACATAAGACTGTTAGGTCAACCTTGTTAAAGGATTTAACTAATCCACCTATTAGGATGAATCAGTAGCTAATCTCTAATCTAAAACTTGGTTTCCTTAATGAGATTTGTCTAAGAGTACAAATCACCTTGCTGTGATAGGTATATCTTTGCTACTCATACTACTGTGGCCTTTGTAATTCAATCTTCTACTCTTCTCTAATTATTGTCTTCCTTTTTGATACTACTACACACTTTGGATTTGATACATTGCATTACATATATATCAATCCAATTTCACAATTACAAAAGTTGGCCACAATACAAGTTTACACAAATATTAGAAAGCTAGCCAAAGTGTAGAAACTCAGGTCTTGAAGATTGATGTAGTGAGGTTCTAATACATGACATCCACTATTAATACTTGAAATCATCATGCACTTAGTAGACGTAGAAGTTCAGTCCACACTGATCACTTCCAAGTAGTCTTGAACTTGGTCTGCACTGGTGACTCAAGGAATACTATGAAACTCGACATATAAACTGAATCACTTGATTTACACTGCATGGCTCAGTCAATGTGTGAGGCCTCACCCTAACCCATCTTAGCATAGTTGATACATTATTATTATGATACTCATTACTCAACATGTCGAGACACTATCAGATATAGTGAACATTATTATGCTATCTTATGTTGTGTGATGTCTTACTTTTAGATGTTTGATTATGTTATTTAATGTTTTATGAACATGTATACTGATGAAGTAGTGTAGAAAGTGAATGAAAAATTAACACCTTGATTATAAAATTTTAGTGGTTAAGTATATGATGATGAGAGATAAATAGTTAATTAATTGAAATATTATGTTCTAAGTTATGTGATTTATCCTGATGAGTTATATACATGCATGTGATTTTCTTGAGCTGCTAATGTGTGCAATAACTGTGCATTATATTTTAGCCGAGAAATCTAATAGAGGAATGAAACTAAACCCTATGTACCAATTGTGAAAACTAGGGTTGAGTCTAACAAGAGATGCAGACCCCATTGTTTGTATTTTATTTGTATCATGGATTGAATGAATGTATCATTTTGTAATCATTAAGTGTTAATGTTTTGTAATAGTGATTTTTTTAGTGTCACTTGACACTCATAAATTGTATATGCATTCCAACATGATAGCTAGGATTAACTAAGTAACCTAAAGGTCTAAGTTGGACTAGGTTAGTGACCTTTTTACTAATCAATTAGCAATTGAGATTAATTACCCTAATCAGGATTAGTGAGTAATCTATATTTTTGAAAGGTGTTAGAAAGTCCAAAAATTTCCAAGCTTTTGTTAGATCCATTAATAGTCTTAGAAGCCAAAAAAAATGAGAACTAAGTACCTACGGGGTATGGGTATGGATTGGGGGCATTTTCCACCCCCCTAGGCCCTTTTGTTGACTTTTATGGTCACCCAAAAACCTCATTTTTATTTTATTGCGAAAATTGAATGTTTTGATCATGAGTTGGATAAATTTAAGTCTACCTTGAGGTTAGCCTTATGACTAGTTGAGTTAGAAGACTCTAGAATATTTAGGCAAGTGGGGGAGTCATTGCATTTTGGAGGTGGTTGAGTTAGTGTCTTATTTATAGGCAAATTTGAGAGGGTTTGAGTGTTCACCCAACCTCTTGTTTTAGAGAGAAATTTAGGATTGAAGGTGAAGGAGAGAAAATGAAGCTCATTTCAAAAATTTTCAATAGCCATAACCTTATTGTTAAGGTAAGAATCCCTTAGCTCATGTTGTTCATGTTTTGTTTCATGCTTAAGTTATTTTGTTTGCATATTTGTGTTCGTGTGTGCATTGAATATGTTTGGGAGGGATTGAAATGAGTATTTTAAAATGGTTTTCCTTTGTATTTTGCTTTTTTTTTGAAGGGATTGTACCGGTTGTATTGGCATTACTCACCCTTAAATAGGGTAGAAGTGGCCATGTACAAGAGGAGGTCTTTAGTTGGACTCTAATAGTGCAGAGTCTCTTCTCAGGACAAGGAAAGGGAGAGAGATTAGGGTGTTATGGGCCCCTACTCATCAGCACAAACCACATTTTGAGTATTGGAATTTAAGAGATGGAAGAATGGAAGTTCTTGGGTTTATAGCCCTAAAAGGGCACCTATTATGGTGTTGTGTCTAACATCTCCTATTGGAAAAATCCACCTTCTCCCTAGTCTGGTTCAATGTCGAACATGTTGTGCAAACCTAGATGGGAGTGAATGTTTGAATTTTTCTTCATGTTAAGTTTGGTTGACTCTCGATTGGTTTTCATTCTCTCCATGATCACCTTGATGTGTTGTAGACTTCATAATGGTTTCCCTATTTTGGGACCAAGAAGAAAATTTAGAACTGTTATCAAAATTAAAAAATGTTGGGAGATTTCTCCTCGGGATGGTAATCTTATGTAAAAATGTTATTTAAACTTATTGTTGAAATGGAAATGATGTTGGGTTTTCTTTCTGGTTCTTTCCTGGTGGAGCCTTTCAATTAGGTGGTTCAATAGAAAATAAAAATAAAACCGACTAAGTAATATTCTTGCATATGAGATTTTTGTATTTTAGTTTTGCATATGTTTACTTAAAATTATGTGATGATGTTTACCTTATTGTGGCATTATATGTTTCAAACTCATATTCATTTGATCAAGGTTAATTAGATAAAATGATGATATATATTAAGTTATGCAATTTAAGTTCAAAAATATGTTACGGGAATTTGATTACTCGAATGTTAGATTATCTTGCATTTTTTCGTAATTATCAGGAACCATTATAATATTATTCAAACACTCAAAAAAAATATGTAATCTCTATATTATAATTCAATTTAAAAAAAAAAACATGTTCCCCTTACTATGTAAATTTAATTTTGAATCTAACACTTTGAAAAAAAATATATAGACAAAAAAATGCTCCCCTGGCAAATTATATAAATTAGAAAATTTGAACACTTACGAAAAAAATTCACATCCTAGGAGTAAAAAACTCTCTGGATTTTGTATGGAAATAATATATTATTCCCTTGCTATAACAGAGAATATTCCATATTAATTCTCTTAGAACATTTGATTTCTTAATTTAATTAATATTAAAAGATCTATAAATAAACAAATAAATACATAAATTAAAATATATAGCTAATTCTATCTTAGCATATCCTAAGGTCTCACCAACAAATCTTTTTGTAATAACTAGCCTATCCTAACCCTTACCACTTGCCTATATTACTCCCTTACCCATGCAATGAAAAACACTCCTTATCTATTGATAGGCACAGTCCTTGACCCAGAGCAACCAATCAAATGCCAGCCTCATCCACTTTCTTCCTATTGGCTCTTAGATGTCACGTATCCCCCCATGCAATTGGGCTTGGCGCTGCAAATTTAATTTGAGGGGTGTGTATTTAAGAAGGGTGGGGGGGGAGCGGTAGCTTTAAAAGACAACACATTTAAGCACTAGTGTGGGGGAAGTGGGGAGTGAGCCCTGCCATGCTCATGTGCCCACGTGAATGGTAATGGGGAGCTGCCCAAAATGCATTGGGAAGGGAGTAAGAGAGTGCTGGATGGGATAGTAGTAGGCTAATTAAGGGATTTTAGGTGAGAGTTGTGGTTAGATTGTAGGATGTTAGTGGGTGCATGGGTTTAGTTAGGTTAGTTAAAGTTTTATTTGTAGTTTTAGATTTTAGTTAGTTTTTTTTAATTTAGAATTTAGTATATTAAAGTTATAGTTTGTTTGTTATTTTATATTCTAGTTTTAGTTAGTGTTAGTTTTAAGTAATTTTAATTATTATGTTTTTGTATATAGTTATTTAATATATTTTAGGTAGAATAATTTAATGTTAGATTATATTTAGATAAGTTAGTTTCGTTATTAGTTAATATTTTGTTTAAGTTAATGTTAGATATTTTATTTAATTAATTAGATAGTGTTAGAGTATTAATCAAGTTGTATTATTTGAATTATTATTTAGCCTTAGTTAGAGGAATGATGGTATTATTATGTTGGTTTAAAATCAAATCAAGTTATTGGAGGTTAGATGTTATTTTACTTAGAGAGTTTTTTTAATTTCAAAAGTCTTGAATAATTAGAGTTATAATTACTTATATTGTTATTTATATTTGGATCAAATAATGTTATAATGTTCATATTCATGCTACTTTATGGTGGTTACAAATTATATTTTCTAGTAGACTATAACAGATTGTTGGTTTCTGTGTGAGTTATTGAAAAGTATATGAAAAATAATATATTGTTTAAAATTAATGTATAATGAAACAAATGTTAAAATCAATCTAATAGCGAATGTTCAAATTTAATGACTTATTCCTACATGAGTATAAAACTTAAATGGAATGTTAGGACATTGTTAGGAGAACCTGTATCTATCTCATATTATACCTATACTTTAACTAGGGAAAACAAACATATCAACTCAGTAGTGTTATTAATCTTCAAACAAAAAAAAAATTACATGTGCTTTTGCTCTTGTATTTTGGGCATGACATTTTGGTATCAAAGCTTGTGTTCAACACTAGGAACCTAAAACCATTATGCTTCTATAGCTTAATCTAAACTTTAAATGGTGTAGGATGCCTCTTGTCACATGAAGCAATCGACGAGGTAGAGATTGTAGGGCAAGAGGTAGTAGAGTGGGATAGGAGGATGGACCACCACCTCCACCACCACCACCACCTCCACCACCACCTCCAATAGAGGCTACCACCTATAGTATAGCCAGGGTAGCAGATTCCCAAAGAGGAAGCACAGGGACCCAAAGGAGGTGGCCTCAGTGGAAGAGAGAGGAGTAGGAGTGTCCCACCAAGACAAGTAGAGGGAAAAGATGAGCATGAGGGTGAGTTGATACAGTGGATACAGTGGATCTAGTAGGTTAAGAGGCCCATAATAGTCTGGATCATAGGGTGTACAATCTTATACTCGAGGACCATGCTACACTTGTGGTGGCATGGGTCATATAGCTAGAGAGTGTCCATAGGGACAATCATCCAGTGGTCAAAGAGGGGCTATTTCAAAGCTAACAGTAGGTGATATGGGCAGATCCCACAAAGTTTTTGTAGTAGTTGACAACCACTAGGCTGAGCATCAATCCATAGTTATCGAGGCTATAAGTATAGTACAGGGTTGTATGGTTGTTGTTTTATTTGATTCAAAAGCTACTAACTCTTTTATATCTCCATATGTAGTGAAGCATTGTCGGCTAGTGGGAGTTAGAGAGGATGTCAGTTGGGAAGTAGAGTTAGCCTCAGGATCTAGAGTGTCAGTTAGTTCCTTGGTGCATAATTGCTAGATGTAGATTGGAGACATGACCATGATGTCTGATCTATGCATTACACCTCTAGGTTCTTATGATGTTATCCTTGGCATGGATTGGCTTTATTCCCATAGCACCAAGATGGATTATCAATAGAAGAGGGTAGAATGTGTGGACAAGTTTGGGATCTCTAGAGTGATCTTTGGGGTAAAGAGACCAGTATCCCTTCATATGATTTCTACTATGTAGCTTAGACGGTGCATGCAAAATGGATGTCAGTTGTTTACTATCACCATTAGTGATAGAGAGGAAGGTTTAGAGGGAGAGCCATCCCTCAATGCTTTTCCAATCCTGTAGGAGTTTGTAGATGTGTTTCCTTCAAAGCTCCCTCGTATGCCTCCACCTAGATCAGTGCATTTTCATATTGATCTTGTGCTAGGAGCTGAGCCAGTATTGAGAGCATCATACAGGATGACTATTCATGAGCTCAGTGAACTAAAGACTCAGATGGAGGAACTCTTAGAGAAAGGGCATATTCAACCTAGTGTGTCACCTTAGGGTGCACCAGTGATATTTGTGAAGAAGAAGGATAGATCACTTAGGTTGTGTATTGATTATCGGCAGTTTAACAAAGTAACCATCAAGAACTAATACCTGCTTCCCAAGATTGATGATCTCTTCGATTAGTTATAGGGTGCCCGAGTATTTTCAAAGATTGATCTAAAGTTGGGTTATCATTAGTTGAGGATTGTGGATAGTGGTATCCCCAAGACTACATTTCATATGAGGTATAGTCACTACAAGTTTACCATGGTACCATTTGGCCTTACAAATGCTCCAATTGTATTCATGAGCCTCATGAATGGAGTATTCCATACCTTTTTGGATAAGTTTGTGGTCATGTTCCTTGATGACATTATGATATATTCTCGTGATGAAAAGGAGCATGAAGAGCACTTGAGACAAGAATTATAGAAGTTGAGAGAGAATCAGTTGTATGGTAGCTTGTCAAAGTTTGCATTCTATAGACCTAAGATACATTATTTGGGTCATGTCATATCAGGTGATGGTGTCTCAGTAGACCCATCAAATATTAGGGCCATCATGGGTTGGCCAACACCCACTAGTGTCACTGAAGTGAGGAGCTTTATAGGACCAGTAGGGTATTATTTATGCTTCATTGTGGGATTCTCTAGATTGGCACACCCAATCTCAAGAGAGCTCTCAAGAGTGCACCGATCCTAGTAGTGCTAGATCCTTCTGTAGATTTTTTGGTGTGCATTGATGCATCTTTGGATGGTATAGGGGTAGTCCTTATGCAGGAGGGATGACCTATTTCCTTTGAGTCTAGGAAGTTGAAGACTCATGAACTCAATTACCCTACTCATGACCTAGAGCTTGTAGTAGTTGTTCATGCCTTGGTAAGGTGGTGATAGTTCCTTCTAGGTCATAGATTTGAGCTTCATTTTGACCACCAGAGCTTGCAGTACATATTTACACAATCGAACTTTAATGTTAGGAAAAGAAGGTGGATGGAGTTTCTTTTTTAGTATGATTTTGATGTTCATTACATCAAGGGAAAGGAGAATGTGGATGTAAATTCTTTAAGTAGAAGATGCCATGAACTTTCATCTATTACTACTTTTACTGACTTGAGAGAGCAGATCCTACAACACTTGCCAGCAGATGAACTTTATGCAGAAGTTAGTAAGATGGTACATTCTTAGAGACCCTTGGAAGGGAAGTATTTAGAGTATTCTTTGGAGTTTGATGGACTCTTGTGTCATAGAGGACATATGTATGTAACTTCCATTGGGGGTTTGTGTGAGCTCATTATACTTGAGGCTCACATATCACCTTATGCAATGCACCCCAGTGTTAAGAAGTTACATGCAAATCTAAGATAGTTGTTTCACTGGCCATGCATGAGAGTGTAGATTGCTAATATTGTTGCAAGATGCCTTGAGTGTCAGAGGGAAAATTCAGAGCACTGTCATCCTAGTGGGCTTCTTTAGCCTCATGAGATTGTAGAGTGCATGTGGGATGCTATATCTATGGATTTTATTTTTGGTCTCCCCATGTCATCTCATTGTCATGATGCCATTTTGGTGATAGTTGACACATTGACCAAGGTTTCCCATTTCTCACCCATGTGTACTACATACACAACATGAGACATAGCTCAGGTGTTTTTATGGGACATTATCAGACTTCATGGCATTCCCAGTAAGATCATCTTCGATAGAGAGTCGCTATTCACTTCATCTTTTTGGAGAGAGTTGCAGGCATCATTGGGCACTAGGCTCAATTTTAGTATAGCATACCATCCTTAGACTGATGGTCAAACTAAGTGAGTGAATTAGGTTTTGGAGGACATGTTGTGTATGTATGTGATGGACCATCAGGTTAAATGGGAGAAATACTTGCATCTTGTCAAATTTTCCTATAACAATGAGCACCATTCCTCCATAGGTATGCTACCTTATGAAGCCTTGTATGGAAGATCTTGTAGAACACCCTTGAGTTGGGATAGGATCAAGGATAGAGTATCTATTGGCCCTTAGTTAATAAAGGAGATGGAGTAGCAAGTGACCCTGATTAGACAACACCTGAGAGAGGCACATGATAGGTAGAAGAGTTATGTTGATGCAAAGATGATAGATCGAGAGTATCAAGTTGGAGATAGAGTCTTCTTGAGGGTGTGACCACACAAGAGTCTAATTCAATTTGGAAAGGGCTCTAAGTTGGCACCTCAGTTCGTTGGACCATTTGAGATCCTAAAGAGGATAGGACCAGTTGGATATTGTCTAGCTTTGCCACCTAGCCTGTCATGCATCCATGATGTGTTTCACATTTTAGTACTTAGAGGATACATTTATGACGAGTCTCACATTATAGATTGGAATGCCTTGCAGGTGGAGTCAAATAGGTAGTTAGTGCTGGAGCCTATTCATATTATTGCCCAATGGACCCTAGCTCTTCAAGGTCAAGAGCTAGACCAAGTTAGGGTCTAGTGGGACTATTATGATGAGGTTACAGCTTTATGGGAGGATGCAGCATGGATGCGATCTTAGTACCCATATCTTTTTTATGAACTCTAGGAGGAAGTTCATGCCTAGTGGGGGAGGATGTGAGGCCTCGCCTCGACCCATCTTGGCATAGTTGATACATTATTATTTTGATATTCATGACTCGACATATCAAGACATTGTTGAATACATTGAGCATTATTATGTTATCTTATGTTGTGTGATGTCTTACTTTCAGATGTTTGATTATATTCTTTAATGTTTTATGAACATGTATATTGATCAAGTAGTGTAAAAAGTGAATGAAAAATTAACACTTTGATTATAAAATTTTAGTGGTTAAGTATATGAGAAGATGAGAGATAAATAGTTAATTAATTGAAAGATTATGTTCTGAGTTATGTGATTTATCCTGATGAGTTATATGTGTGTGTGTGTGTGTGTGTGTGTGTGTGTGTGTGTGTGTGTGTGTGTTTGCAATGAGTTTGTAGGATATTATAGCCAAGAGATCTAATGGAGAAATAGAATTAAACCCTATATACCAATTGTGGAAACCAAGATTGAGTCTAACAAGAGATGCAGACCCTATTGTTCATATTTAATTTGTTTTGTGGATTGAATTAATGTATCATTTCATAATCATTAAGTGTTATTGTTGTGTAATAGTGATTTTTTTAATAATGCAATCATATTTTCACAATCTGTGCTAGTTATTACTTAGTTTTTTGGATTAGATTGTGTAACGAATGGTTTGAATCACACTACATGATCCATCATCAGGATGAAAGAGCAAGATATTAAAAATAGTGTGAATTGTGATTTTTTTAGTGTCACTTGACACTCGTAAATTGTATATGCATTCTAGCATGATAGTTAAGATTAACCGAGTAACCTAAAGGTCTAAGTTGGACTGGGTTAGTGATCCTTTTACTAATCAGTTAGTAATTGAGACTAATTACCCTAATAAAGATTAGTGAGTAGTCTGCATTTTTGAAGGTTGTTAGTAAGTCCAAAAATTTCCAAGCTTTTTTTAGGTTCCTTAATAGTCTTAGAAGCCAAAACACATGAGAACTAAGTACCTACGGGCTATGGGTATGGGTTGGGCACATTTTCCACCCCCCTAGCCCCTTTTGTTGACTTTTATGGTCACCCAAAAACCCCATTTTTGTTTTATTGCGAAAATTGAATGTTTTGATCATGAGTTGGATAAATTTAACTCCACCTTGAGGTTAGCCTTATGACTAGTTGAGTTAGAAGACTCTAGAACATTTAGGCAAGTGGCAGAGTTATTGCATTTTGGAGGTGGTTGAGCTAGTGTCTTATTTAGATGCAAATTTGAGATGGTTTGAGTATTCACCCAACCTTTAGTTTTAGAGAGGAATTTAGGATTGAAGGAGAAGGAGAGGAAAGGAAGCTCATGTCAAATTTGTTCAATTGTCATAACCTTATTGTGAAGGTAGGAATCCCTCAGCTCATGTTGTTCATGTTTTGTTTCATGCTTTAGTTATTTTTTCTGTGTATGTATGTTCATGTCTGTGTTGAATATGTTTTGGAGTGATTGAAATGAGTGTTCCTAAATGGTTTTATTTTGTATTTTTCTTTGTTTTTTGAAGGTATTGTATGGGTTGTATTGGAATTACCCATGCTAGGATAGGGAAAAAGTGGCCATGTATGGGGGGAGGTCTTTAGTTTGACTCCGACAGTGCAAAGTCTCTTCTCAAGATGAGGAGAGGGAGAGAGAGTAGGGTGTTATGGGCCCCTACTCATCAACACAAAACATGTTTTGAGTTTTTGAATTTAGGAGTTGGAACAATAGAAGTTCTTGAGTTTATATCCCCGAAAGGGCACCTATTATGGTGTTGTATTTGATGTCTCCAATTGGAAAAATTCACCTTCTCCCTAGTCTGGTTCAATATAAAACCTATTGTGCAAACCTAGATGGGAGTAAATGTTTTAATTTTTCTTCATGTTTAGTTTGGTTGTCTCTCAGTCATTTTTCATTCTTTCCATGATCACCTTGATGTGTTATAGACTTCGTAATGGTTTCCCTATTGTGGAGCCAAGAAGAATATTCAGAACTATTATCGAAATTTAAAAATGTTGAGAGATTTCTCCTTGGGATAGTAATCCTATGTAAAAAAATTATTTAAACTTATTGTGGAGACTTTGAATCAAGTGGTACAGTAGGAAAAAAAATTAAAAAAGTGATTGAGTAATATTCTTGCATATGAGATTTTCGTATTTCAGTTTTGCATATGTTTACTTGAAATTATATGTGATGATGTTTACCTTACTGTGGCATTATATTTTTCAAAGTCATATTCATTTGATCAAGGTTAATTAGATAATATGATGATATATATTAAGTTATGCAATTTAAGTTCAAAAATATGTTAAGGAAATCCGATTACTCGAATGTTAGATTATCTTGCATTTTTTCCTAATTATCAAGAAGCATTATAATATTATTCAAACACTCAAAAAATATATGTAATTTCTATATTATAATTCAATTTAAAAAAAAAATGTTCCCCTTACTATGTAAATTTAATTTGGAATCTAACGCTTTGAGAAAAAAAATATAGACAAAAAAATGCTCCCCTTGGCAAAATATATAAATTAGAAAATTTCAACACTTAGAAAAAAATTTACATCCTAGGAGTAAAAATATCTCTAGATTTTGTATGGAAATAATGAATTATTCCCTTCCTATAATAGAGAATATTCTAGATTGATTCTCTTAGAAAATTTGATTTCTAAATTCAATTAATATAAAAAAGATTTATAAACAAATAAATAAATACATAAATTAAAATATCTACCTAAGTCTATCTTAGCCTATCCTGAGGTCTCACCAACAAATCTTTTTGTAATAACTAGCCTATCCTAACCCTTACCACTTGCCTATATTAATCCCTTGCCCATGAGTTGAAAAACACTCCTTATCTACTGACAGGCATAGTCCTTGACCCAGAGCAACCAATCAAATGATGAGCTCATCCACTTTCTTCCTATTGGATGTTAGGCATCACATACCCACCCCCCGCGCACCCCCCCCCATGCAATTGGGCCTAGCATTGAAAATTTAATTTGAGGGGTGTGTATTGAAGAAGAAGGGGGGGGAGGCAACTTTGAAAGACAACACACTAAAGTGCTAGCATGGGGAAGTGGGGAGTGAGCCCTTCCATGCTCACGTGCCCACATGAATGGTAATGGAGAGCCACCCAAAATACATTGGGAAGGCATTAAGGGAGGGGCAGATGGGATAGGTAGTAGGGTGGTTAAGGGAGTTTAGGTGAGAGTTCTGGTTAGATTGTAGGATGTTAGTGGGTGCATGGGGTTAGTTAGGTTAGTTAAAGTTTTATTTGTAGTTTTAGATTTTAGTTAGTTTTTTTAAATTTAAAATTTAGTATATTTGAGTTATAGTTTGTTTGTTATTTTATATTCTAGTTTTAGTTAGTGTTAGTCAACACACATAAAAAACATGATTGGAATGTCAACACATAGCTTTAGCCCAAAACTTTTGTTCAAGACCAGCTCCACTAAGCATACTCCTAGCCTTCTCCATCAGTCTCCTATTTATTCTTTCTGCAACTCTATTTTGTTGTGGAGTATAAGGAGTTTTCTTATGCCTCTCGATACCTTTTTCCTTATACAACACTTCAAACTCTATTGAGTAAAACTCACCACCATTGTCAGATCTCACACACTTAATCTTCTTACTAGTCTAATTCTCTACAAGTGCTTTAAATTCCTTGAACCAAATAAAGACTTGTGTCTTACTTTTTAGGAAATAAATCCATGTCCTGCTACTATAATCATCTATGAAAGATACCAAAAATATAGACTTGGAAATTGAAGGAACTTTTATAGGACCAAATACATTAGAATGAATAAGATCCAAAACATTAGAAGATTTGGGAGAAATAGAGTAAAATTGGGCACTATTTTGTTTACCATAGACACAATGTTCGTAGAAGTCAAACTTGAGGTTCTTATTTTTTAGAGTTCTGAGACCTTTCTCATCAATATGGCCAAATCTCATATGCCACAACATTTTCTTTTCTGCAGGAAGCTTTCCTTCCAATTTGTTTGCACCCTTAGGTACACATGCTTCACTATGATCATAACCAATAACCACAATCTTGTTTACTGCTCATTCAGATGGTGGGGATGAAGTGATAGCTACTCTCTTATTTGAAATAGAAGAACTATTGTATTGAGAAATGCATGCATTAAGCTAAAATAGAGTACCTCTCCTAGTACCCTTAGCAAGCACCTTAGCTCTTGTCATCATCTTGCATCCATTTTTAGAAAAAAACAACTTGAACACCTACATCATTCATCATACTTATAGATAATAATTTTTGTACCAAACCATGGATGTTTGTTACCCTATTGATCCCCTTTACATGTCCATCAAGGAATCTGATAGTGACATGTCCACGTCCAACTATCCCTAGTGAGAATCATCACTCAAGTACACCTCTCCACCATCAAAAACTTCATACTTTGAGAACTAGCTTTGATGAAAGGTCATGTGGAAAGAAGCACCTGAGTCTATCAACCACACATCATTAGATGCATGCACTACCAAGGCTGCAATGAAAGCATTTCCATCTTCTTGAGAATTTTTTTGAACCTAAATCTGAGACCTTCTTCTTCTTTGGCTCTTTATAGTCTTTACAGAAGTACCCAATCTTTGGCTCTTTATAGTCTTTATAGAAGTACCCAATCTTATCACAGTTCCAACATTTTTCTTTGGAGTTTCTAGGAGTCTTTGATTTTCCATAGGATTTGGATCTCCACTTTCTAGACTTGTCATTTTTCTTCCCTCTATCGTTGGATCTCTAGTGAAAAACAAGAGCTTTCTTAGCCAAATCTAACAAATTTCTTCATGTCTCCTTAGATAACAACGAAGACACCACATCATCCATTTTGAAAGTGACTAAAGTACTTCCAATAGCCATCACAAGATGGTCCCATGAATCTAAAAAGGAACATAATAGGGTCATACATCGATCCTCCTCCCCTATCATGATACCAGATGATGTCAACTATACAATCAATATATTAAAAGCATTTAGTGTTAGAAATTCTTTAGAATAATAGAGAGGGGGGGTGAATCAGTTATTCATGGTCTAAATATCCTATTAAAACTTTTCATAAGTATAGTGATCCCATTCAATCATTTATTCATCCAAGCTTTAACTTTTCTAATTAGCAAGTTACTGATTGCAAGCATAACACACAAGAAATCAACACATAACAAGTGATTTATGTGGAAACTCAATTTGGGAAAAACCACCAGTAACATGCTACTCAATTATCACTCTTTTGAAGTGATGCCCTATGAAAGGCTTGCCCTATTAAAGGCTTACAACACATTGCTAAATGTGACCTTGTTAGAGGATTTAACCACCTTGTTAGAAGTGGGTCTGGTTAGAGGACTTTAGAATTTTCACTTGAAATGCCACCCTATTAAAGGATTTACAAATGGCTATTAAACCAACCTAAGTCCATAGGATTTTCATATCTAATACAATTGCTAGAGAGTATTAGAAAATTTTTGACCTGACTACAACATACAACTTAACTTATAGATCTCAAATCACTTCTTAGCTCATACCATTGCCTAGACTTCAATCACTGCAACTTTGACATCTTGCCCTCCTTTCAAGCTTAGTCTCCTTGAGTCTTCATGCTCAATGTACTAGTGCAATCATCTCTTCATTACCACTTGTAAAAGCAGAGCCTCTGTGCTCTTCCTTCTCCTAGATGTCTTCTCCTTGACACCCTTTCAACCAATTTGCAAATTTGGCTCTTCAACATCAATAGTATCAACAACATTTTCTTTTTGGTCTATGGCTCCTTAAATAGAAGTTTTGGAGTTCCTTTTTTTGCTTGATTCTTCCATTCTTTAATTTCAATTCGTATGGATTAGGTATGATTCATTGCATCTAACACATATTTTGTTTCCTCTAGAAACTTCTTGAATGATCATCTTGAATCCACCCAAAAATAGTTTACATAGAATTCTATGCTACCAACTCATCATTCTTATCTTCCAACTCATTCACAAAATTCAAGGTACCCACTTTGTTGGCTTAGATTTATTGAATCTTCGTCATTTGAAATAATGTAGTAGCTCGACACTATTGAAATACTGGTGCTCGATACATACTATGTTACTCGGCATCAACTATGTTTTTCTTGATGCTTGACACCTTAAGATCACTTGGCACCAAGTAGGATTTTCTGATGCTTGACAACTGATCTTCACTCAGCACCTAAAGATCACTTGTCACACACTAGAATTTCCTATTACTCAGTTCCAACTAATAATTTTCTCAGCACCCATTAATGATCTTAGTTTAAGCTTTGCAGTCAACCTTGTTACAACTTCTTCCTCCAATGTTTCTAAGTGTGACTAACCTCTATATCTTTGAGTATGCTATCTATACATTATTTAACCATTGTCTTAACTAATCCTTGCACTTCATTACAATATCATAACTCAACCTCTCCCTTAGGTTCTCTTATTACATCTTATTGTCAAATCCTCTTCATCAATCAACAAAGTGATAGTACTTGGATCTTATAAGCAAATGTCATTCCCACAAATAGCAAGTTTGACATCAATGACAAAACAATGATTGAAAACATTATTTTAACAACAATCTTCCTTCATTGCAACAATCTCCCTCTTCAATCTTCAATAATGAGCTTTTCAATCAGATTTCCAACAATCTCCCTCTTTGGCATTGGTGGCAAACCAAACTGATCAACCATCAGACTAAACTATTCATCCACAAGCTAACTAGGTTAGAATAGTAAGTCAAAATGCCAAAAAGTAAATTATAACTTTAGATCTCCCTTTACTATTCTGTTTGCTTTATTTCTGCTTCTCCCTCTTAGCTGATGTATCCTTCTTCTTTGTTCTTCTTCCTCTGTATTTCTCATCTTTGGCTGTGCTAACCAACATTTGATTATTTCTGTCTACTTCTCTTTCATTTGATCACATACTATTGATCAGATCCTCACATCTTCTCCTATTGATTAGTTTCTCACTACTTCTCCCTCTTTGACAACAACGGCAAAGACATAATAGCATCTTAGTATGTAGGTGTAGCTTATGCAAGTTCATTCAATTTCTCCCTCTATCACCTTGCTTGTGACTGATTTGAAACTTCGGCACTTCTACTACTTTATGCATGAATACTAAAGTAAACATCATCTTCATTAATATGTAAAATCTTCAACAATTAGCTCATTTGATGCAAGGCATTCTTGGGTTTGCTTCAAGTAGCCTTGGCTAGGGGTGTCACCCCTAACTTGCCTCTAAGATACTCAAAAGCATCTTTAGGTTGTGCTTTTGTGAAGATATTAGCAATCTGTTCCTTTGAACTAACATATTACATCTTCACTTGTTTATCTTCCACCAATTCTCTTACATAGTGATACTTGATTGCAATGTGCTTGGTTTTAGCATGCATTACAGGGTTCTTTGATATGTTGATAGCACTTGTATTATCACAATAAAGTATTGCAAGCTTAGTTACCTCTTCCTTCACACCTTGCAACAAATGTTTGATCCATACAATATTGGTGCAATTTATAGCAGCTGCAACATATTCAGCTTCAACAATGGACTGTGAGGTGCAACTTTGCTTTTTGCTGGTCCATGTAATCAACCTTTTTCCCAAGAAAAGTGCTCCTCCATTGGTACTTTTTCTATCATCAATGTTTCCTCCCCAATCTACATAAGTGTAGGCTTTTAGTTAAAAATTTTTACCCCTCTTATAGTACAAGACAAAGTCATCAGTTCCTTTTAAGCACCTTAGTATTCTCTTTACTGCCATTAAGTGATTTTCTCTTGGATTGAAAAAAAATCTTGCCACTATTCCAATAGCTAATGCAATGTCTGGTCTACTACGTACAACATATTATAGCTTTCCAATCATTGATCTATACAATGTCTAATTCACTTTAGCTGATTCGTCATTCTTGGATAACTTATGGCCCGGTGCCATTGGTGCCCTGACTGGTTTTGTGTCTTCTAACCCAAATGTTTTGAGTATCTCCTTGATGTATTTGGATTGGGTCACAAATATCCCATGCTTTAATTGATGTACTTGTAATCCAACAAAGAATTTGATTTTTCCAAAAATTGTCATCTCAAATTTATGCTTCATTTGATTAGAAAAATCTTTGCAAAGAACATCTTTTCCTCCAAATATTATATCATCAAAAAAGATTTTTGATATCAAAATGTCTTTACCTTTTTCAGCTTTGATATATAAATTGCTATTGTCATCTATTCTCTTAGATCCTATCTTCACAAGATATTTATGCAATCTCTGATACCATTCTCTAGGTGCTTGCTTCAATCCATAAAGTGCTTTGTGTAGTTTGCAAACTATGTCCTTGTTCTTCTCATCTACAAATCCCTCTATTTGTTCTATGTAGACTTCCTCTTCTAGTATACCATTCAAAAAAGTAGACTTCACATCCATCTGGTACACTTTGAAACCTTTGTATGCAACATATGTAAGTAATGTTCTTACTCCTTCCATTCTTACAACAGGGGAAAATGTTTCCCCATAATCTAGTCCTTCTTCTTGTGTATAGCCTTTGTAAACTAGTCTGACTTTGTTCCTTATTATCTCAACATTCTCATCAAGTTTGTTTCTAAACACCCATTTGGTACCAATCACATTCTTATTAGCTAGTCTAGGAACTAGGGCCCATGTTTTGTTCTTCTCAATCTGATCTATCTCCTCTTCCATGGGTTTATACTAGTCATCATCTTGTAGTGCATCTTTCACTATTTTGGGTTCAACCTTGCTCAGCAGACATGATTCATTCCTCAATCTATTCCTTGTCATTGGTCTACCATCCTTGTCACCAATGATTTGATCTTAAGGGTGATGTCTTCTTACATACTTGGCTAATCTTGGTTCTATCCTTCTTTCCATGTTTGATCCTTTAGTTTTAGAGTCATTTTGTTCTTCTTCATCTGGCACTTCATCATTCCTCTCATGTATATTATTTTTAGAATTAGAATGTGCATTTTCCACATTCTATAGCTCAGCTTCTTAATGCAAATTGACATTCACTAGCTGTGACTCTATAGATACTAATTTTTTTTGCTAATTCCCAACTTGATTTGCAACATTGTCTTCAATAGTCATTCCTTCATAGAAGTATACAAAGGATCTATAATCCTCTTATTGCTTGGACTCATCAACTTAAACTTTTGCATGCTCATCAAAATTTACATTTGTACTCTCCACAATCTTGTTAGTGTTAGTGTTCAAACACTTATATGCTTTGCTTCTAGTGGAGTATCGAAAGAATATGCCTTCATCACTCTTCGCATCAAACTTGCCATTTCTAGTATCTTTAAGAATATAACATTTACAACCAAATACTTTGAAATATTCAACATTAGGTGAGTGACTATACCATAATTCAAAAGGTGTTGCATTTGTAGCTTTCTTGACTCGAACTCTATGGGTATGTGTAGGATCATGGTAAACCAAACTATGCTCTTAAGTGGCAATACAAAATAAAAAAATCAGGGTTATATCAACTTGACATATAATTTTCTACTTGTTATTTACTTTATATTAAAAATTTGAGAGAAAAGAATCTCTAGAAAATTGAAACTAGTTTTTAAACTACTAGGACTTATCTCAAAAAAATAAAAATTGATTGGTCAAAATTTTGAGTTTTAATGCAATATTACAAAAATTTCAGAACAAAAATAAGAAGTAGATGTAAGTCTAATCGCCTTAATCAAAACCAAATGATAATATTTTTAAATAATATTCTAGATATAAGTAGTAGACTCATGCCTGGATGTGACACACATTTTTGGGTATTTTAATTCTAAATAAATAATAATTAATTAATTTTTGACTTTAGTATTTTTGGAATAAAAAAACTCTCAGGTCTGACTACCTTAACTAATTCAAAACTCTACAAAATTTAATTTTTAATTTTTTTTTCCTTATAGTAGAAGAAACATAGAATGTGATCCATCTTTTGGATTTAAAAAATGTTGTATCATTTAAAAGTTATAGTTGTTTTTCAAGTAGTGTGTAAGTTAGCACTTTATACATAACTCCATTAGAAAATAAGTAATAATTATTTACTTAACTCATAATTTGACAAGCCTTACATTTATGAAAAGATGAGGGTATTCTTAAGAAACCCTTTTAATTTTTTCAAATTTTGATGAAAAAAAAGTCGTTAGCTACATGTTTGAAGTAATAATCACATAAAAATAGGCCAAAAGAACTTTTTGAGGATGTTTTTAAAGTTGACAATATAGGTTTGGTATCAAAACATATAGAAGATCTTATAAAGATATTAATTATTTTCATTTAGTATCAGGGTGGGTGGGAAAAAAGTTGGAATAGATTTTGAAATGGTTTGAGATATTTCAGAACTACAGATTATTTAGATTGCCACTTTTTGGCACAGCATGATCCTGCACATACCCCTATTCAGTGTGTAGACTACAGTACTTACAACTTCTCTCAAGTATTTTAGTGCAACATTTTTCTCCATCATCAAGGTTCTAGCATAGTCAATCACTAACCTATTCCTTCTTTCAGCAATACCATTCTGTGGTGGAGTTTTTGATGTTGATGTTTTCCTTTTTATGCCTTTGTCATTGTAGAATACCTCAAACTCTTTTGATGTAAACTCACCTCCTCTATCTGACCTTAGGCATTTTAGGTTCTTTCTTGTTACCTTCTCAACTTTGGCCAAATACCACTTGAACATTTGAAATACATTATATTTTTTCATTAAAAATATAGCAATCATCATCTTGGAATAATCATCTACAAATAGCATTATGTATATGTCTCCTAGGTAGCTTTGCACTTCTATTGGACCACATAAGTCTATATGGACTAACTCTAGTACTTTTTTGGAAGTGTATGTTTTGCTTTTGAATCTAGACTTAGTCATCTTTCCTAGTTGACATTGTTTGCACATTGTGATTTTAAGTATCTTGAATTTTGGTAACCCTCTGACCTTCTTCTTCTTGTTGATGCTAATTAGATTATCAAAGTTAACATGACACAACCTTTTATGCTATAACCACACATCATCAAATCTAACAACAAGACATGTTGCACCCTCCATATCTAGGTAGAATAGATTAATCCTAGTTTTTTCACCTTTTCCTATCAAATTTCCATCAATGTCATAGATCTTATCAGTTTTATTTCCAAATTCAACTTTGCAATCTACATTTCCTAACTGTGATACACTCAACAAGATGTAGTTCAATCCTTCAACATAGTATGCATTATCACATGAAATTTTCTCTATGAGCTTAATAGAGCCTTTTCCTTTGATTTGACATGGAGTTTCATTACCAAATCTAACACTATTTCCATCATATTGAGTAAAGGTAATGAATTTACTTTTATCTCCTATCATGTGATGTGAGAATCCACTATCTATGACCCACTTGTCATTTTTGTTTACACAAGTAACCAATGTTGTTACGTCATCTTTATCTTTATTTGATTCATACTTCATGGCCACATAGACTACTTCATTATCATTCTCATCAGGATCTTCTTCAACAATGTAGCATCTCTTGCATTTTTCCTTATAGTCTTTGCTATCATCTTCCCTCTTGTTCTTGTACTTGTTTGGTTCTTTGTAATTCTTCTTTTGTGTACATCTTGTAGCAATATGACCTACTTCATTGTAGTTGAAACAAATTATAGCGAGCTTACTTTTGATTTTACCTTTGCCTCTATGGAATCTCCTAGCCAGTAGTGCTTCTAACCATTCCACATCTTCCTCATCTACACTGCTATCACTGGATGCATGTTTTTCTTTTCTTCTCTTCTTGCTTGATGCCTCCTCCTCAGTGTCTTTTATTTTCATCTTGGCTTTCAAAGTAGATTCAAGGTTGTCAATTCTATAGTTATCAAAGTTGGACAATTCAAATGCAGTAAGTCTTCCCACTATTCCTTCAAAGGTTAGTGTGTTTCCTTGTACACACCTTAGCTCTTGGATGGCTGAAACTCTAATAGCATAGATAGGGAGCAGAGTTCTTAAGTATTTTCTGATGAAAATTTCTTCTTCCAATTGACCACCTAGACTTCTTATTGCACTTATCGCTTCTTTCATTCTTGCAACATATTGAGCAACGTTTTCACCTTCCTCCATTTTCATGTCATCAAACTTTCCTCTTAGGCTTTGTTTCTTTGTTCTCTAAACATTCTAATATCCTCCACAGATATTTCATAAATCTTTCCACATCTTGAATGTAATGTCACAATATTTGATGTCATCATATTCTTCATAATTAAGTATAGAGACAATTTCCAACATTGCTTGATTGTGCTCCTTCTTTTTGTTCAAATCATCTGTAGTAGTAGGTCTTGCAAGATTTACATGTTCTATTCCAATTGAGGTTTGTGCATAGTCACCTATTGATCCAAGGAGAAATTTCATTAGACTCTATCATGCAACAAATTTGTCTTTGTTGAGCTTGGGAGCTTCTCTCTTGGACATCTTGATCTTCTTGTTTCTAGTACCTTGAAACTAAATCAGTAGATGGCTCTGATACCAATTGTTAGAAATGATTTAGAATAACTAAGATGGGGGGTGAACTAGTTATTCAAGGTCCAAATGTCCTATTCAAACTTGTCACTAAGTATAGTGAACCCATTCAATCATTTATTCATCTAAGCTTTAACTTTTCTAATCAGCAAGTTATTATAAATCAAATGCAAGCATAACATAGTGATTTACATTGAAACCCAATTTGGAAAAAATCACTAGTAACATGCTACTCAATTCTCACTCTTCTGAAGTGATGCCCTATGAAAGGCCTGCCCTATTGGAGTCTTACAATACAATACTAAATGTGACCTTGTTAGATGATTTAACCACCCTATTAGAAGTGGGCCTAGTTAGAAGACTTTAGAACATTCACTTGAAATGCCACCTTGTTAAAGGATTTACAAATGGCTATTAAACCAACGTAAGTCCATCGGATTTTCATATCTAATACAACTGCTAGAGATTATTAGAAAATCTTTGACCTAAGTACAACATACAACTTAACTTGTAGATCTTAGATCACTTCTTAGCTCATACCATTGCCTGGCCTTCAATCATTGCAACTCTAACAGCTTGCCCTCCTTCCAAGCTTAGTCTCCTTACATCTTCATGCTCAATTTACTAGTACAATCACCTCTTCATGACCACTCCTAGAAGTAGAGCCTTTGTTCTTAACCGTCTCCTAGATGTCTTCTCCTCGACACCCTTTCAACCACTTCATAGATTTGGCTCGTCAGCAGCAATAGTATCAGTAGCATTTGCTTCTTGGTCTATGACTCCTTAAATAGAAGTCTTGGAGTTCCTTTTCCCACTCAATTGTTCCATTCTTTAATTTCAATTCATATGGATTAGGTAGGATTCATTGCATCTAACCTATATTTTGTTTCCTATATAAACTTCTTGAATAATCCTCTTGAATTTTCCCAAAAATGGTTTACATAGAATTCTGTGCCACCGAATCATCATTCTTATGTTCCAACTAGTTCACAAAATTCAAGGTAACCAATTTGTCAGCTTAGATTTGGAAAATCTTCATCATTTGAAATAATGTAGTAGCTTAGTACTATTTAAATATTGGTACTCAGCCCATACTGTGTTACTCGTCATCAACTATGTTTTTTCTAATGCTCAGCACCTAAAGATCACTCGGCACTTGAAGATCACTCGACACACACTAGAATTTCTTCTTACTTAGCTCCAATTGAGAATTTTCTTGAGTTCAACTAACTTGCTCAGCACCTACTAATGATCCTAGTTTAAGCTTTGCAGTCAACCTTGTTATAACTTCTTCCTCCAATGTTTCTAAATGTGTCCAACCTCTGTATCTTTGAGTATGTTATCAATACATCATTTAACCATTGTCTTAACCGATCCTTGCACTTATATACAACATCATAACTCAACATTTCCCTTAGGTTCTCTTGTTACATCTTGTTGATCAAATTCTCTTCATCAATCAACTAAGTGATAGTACTTGGATCTTATAAGAAAATCTCATTCCCACAAGTAGCAGGTTTGACATCAATGACAAAACAATGATTGAAAACATTCTTTTAACAAAAATCTTCCTTCATTGCAATAATCTCCCTCTTTGATCTTCAATAATGAGCTTTTCAATTAGAATTCCAACATTTAGATGATCTATAAAAAATCCTCCTTCCTCCATTCTTAGAGAATACAACTTCTTCCTCAAGAATAAATTGTTCACTAGAGATTTGGTTGGATACATAGACCCAAGTTGTGTCCACAAACTATTTGCGGTCTTCTCATCAACAATGTTTAAGAGAACCAAATTAGCTAGATAGAGTCTAATGATACCCATAGCTTTTGGATCCTTGGGATCCCAATCTGCTTGAGATGTTGTTGCCTTTCTCATGTTGAGTGAAGTTTCCTCCCATAGATCATGGTCTTCAAGAAAGTCTTCCATCTTGAGTTTTCACAACTCAAAATTATTGCCATTAAATTTCTCTGCCTCCATTTTTCTGTATGATGAACTAGCCATCTCAATCTACAAATAAGATTCAAAATGCTCTACAAAAAACTCCCATTCAACTTAAGATTAACTCAAAAATCCTACCCAACAACTAGGATCAAAAGTTGATCAAGCTCTGATACCACTTGTAAGAAAAATTAGGTGCAGAAATAACTTCCTCCACTAATCCCTTAAGGAAAGTATTATGCAAATTCCTATTAAATCCTTACAATTTTAGATTCAATATTATGTAAACAATAATATTGTAGTCAACCATGAATACAAAAAAAATAGATAGAGAAAGAAAAATACATAAACACAAAGATATGTTTGTGGGGAAAAACCTTTCAGTAAAACAACCCCACCCCTCCAAAACTTGCACAATGTATTATGTTCAACACAAAGGTTACAACACACTTGCATTGCAAGTTCTTTTAGGACACATAAAACTTATTTAGTAGCAACCAACAATACACTTTTCTTTTCTCCTATCTACAACCCCTAAAAATGATTATATCATGTGCTTTCCATTTTTAGGGAAACTTCCAAAGAACAACCATATTAGGGTTTTACCATTCTCTGGAAAAGTAGGACCCAAAAAAATATTTTTTGGAGTGATGAACCAAACCTCAGGTGCTAGATGGAGACTCGAGTATACAACTTACTTGATGATCAATTGCCACATCTCTTAACATCTTCACCCATCATCAAATCTTCCAAAGATAGCTCTTATGCATCATAAGAATCTATCATAACCATTTTTCTCATGATCTCCTTACACATAATTCAAGATGTTGACACATGCAAGTGGAGTGACACATCAACATGCCAACTAGACATGTACACTCATACTTAATTACATTATTTTCAAAAAATACGTTTACAAAATAAATAATAAGAAAATGAATTATCCAAGCTTGAGACACATTATTCCTTAAAAATGTAACATATCATCATAGTAACATATCTACAATACTCCCCATATGAAAATCATTAGTATTCATGCTTGCAACAATCTCCCCCTTTGGCATTGATGGAAACATAGATGAAAAATGTCTAGTTCCAAGAATACCAACAAAAGATTTTTCATCATTTCAAATCATTTTCATCAATCATTCTCCCCCATTGATATGCCTTAGTGTTCTTTCTATCAATCTGTCATTCCATGCTGTACATCGTCCAGACATACTATAGTCTTGCCAAACTTCTCCAACTATTATGCATATATTTTTTCATGCCAAACTTCTCTCCCATTGACATAAATGTCAAAGATTTCAAAAACCAACTTTATTGCATCAAACTCAACAACAACTAATTCTTACTTAGCTCAAGTGTCCAAAGATAGAATTCAAAACAAAATCCAAAAAGATTTCTAGATGACTCTATCCATTAGAAATACTCCCCCATACAGGAAGCATCAGTATTTAATCCAAGAAATAATGGTGCTTTGTTACATTGGACTAATTCACTCTTGCATCTTCTACTTTGATGTAGGAATGGGCATAACCCCAAGCATACCTTGCGAATACTCAAAAGTCTCTTTGGGAATAATGTTAGTGTATATATTTGCAATATGCTCTTTGGTGCTCACATACTCCAATATAGTTTCCTTTTCTACAAATTTCTCTCTCAACATATGATACTTAATAGAAATGTTCTTGGTCTTAGAATGAAACTTGTTTCTTAGGCATATTTACTGTTCTTGATTTGTCATGATATATAACAATAGGTTCATTGATTTTTTATCCTTATATTTCTTCATCCAAATGACTTGAAATTGTAATTTTTTGTTATTGCAACATATTCTACTTCCACTATACTTTGTGATGTACAATCTTGCTTCTTTCCTAGTAAAAAAACCAATCTTCCTCCAAGAAGGAAGGCTCCACCACTAGTGGTCTTTCTATCATCCATATTGCCTACCCAACCTGCATTAATATAAGCACTTAGAGTGAAATCATTAGATCTATCATACCACAATCCAAAATTAGATGTTCCATTTAGATATCTAAATATCCTTTTGACTACTACATAATGTGCTTCTCTGGGATCATCTTCAAATCTTGCAACAATTCAAATTGTATTTGTTATATCCCACCTTGTGTGAGTCAAATACTGCAATCCTGCAATCATAGATCTATACTTTTTTTGCTCAATATTAGATGTCTCATTCATTGTTGATAACTTGTGTCTAGCTACCACACGTGTTTGAATGGGTTTGCATGTTTCCAAACCAAACCTTTTAGGTAAATCCTTCAAGTACTTAATTTGAGAAATAAAAATTCCTTCTTTATTTTTTACAATCTACAATCATATAAAATATTTCATCTCTCTTATCATACTCATTTCAAATTCTTTCTTCATATCCTTAGCAAACTTCTCATTTTCTTCATCATTTCCTTCAAATATGATATCATCAAAAAATATTACCAAAATCATCAAACCATCATCAATTAATTTCCAATACATATTACTTTCTGCCATACCTTTGCAATATCCAAGTTTTGTCAAATGTTTGTCCAACCTTGCATACCAGGTTCTGGGTGCTTGCTTCAAGCCATACAATGCTATCCTTAGTCTGTATACTATGTCCTTGTCATCTGTCAAAGGATATCCTTCAAGCTACTAATTGTACACTTCTTCTTCAAGTTCTCCATTCATAAATGCTGACTTGACATCCATTTGATACATTTTGAATTTCTTCTATGCTACATAGGCTAAGAACAATTGTACTACTTTATTCTAGCCACTATAGTATATGTCTCATCATAATCTATCCCTTCCTGTTGTGAGTGACCTTTACATACCAATCTTGATTTTTTCCTTACAACTTCACCTTTTTTGTTCATCTTGTTTCTAAATACCTATTTAGTTTCTATCACATTCTTGTCTGTTGGTTTGGGAACCAATTGCTATATTTCATTCTTTACTATCTAATCCAATTCCTCTTTCATAGCTTGTTTCCAATAATAATCTTTACATGCTTCATTTTCCTTTTTAGGCTTAACTTGAGATATTAATCGCAATGCTTCATTGACTCTACTTCTTATCATCACAACTTTATCTTTGCTTCCAATGATCTACTTAGATAGGTGACTGTTTATCATATTGTTTAATAAAGTAGGAGTTGTTATCTCAACTCTTAGCTCTACTAAAGTTTTTGAGATATGTTCCTTCCTTGGCTCTCCTTCATTCTACAAATCATTCTTAGTCTCAAGAAATACCTCATCATTCCTTGGCTTACTAACAAAATCATCATTTGAATTGTAATCAACTATTCTCTCTTGTATCTAAAATTTCTCATCAATTCTCACATTTTCTCTTTCCATAATAGTCTTAGTTCTTTGATTATAACATTTATAAGCCTTGATTTTCAATGAATATGCAAGAAACTTACCTTCATCACTTCTAGCACCAAACTTACCAATATCATCATCTCTTTTAATATAACACTTACTCCCAAAATTTTTGAAATACTTAACTATAGATGAATGACCAAACCATAGTTATAAGGGGTCTTGTTCATGTCTTTCCTTACTTGCACCTTGTTCATAGTGTAGACTACTGTATTTATAGCTTCACTCAAGAACATCTTGGATACATCATTTTCTGCTAACATAGCTCTTGGTTTAGTAATTGACTTGTTCCTTCTCTCTGCAATGCCATTCTATTTAGTGGTTGTTGTAGTTGATAACTATCTTTTAATTCCATTTTCTTCACAAAACATGTTAAACTCATTTGAAGTTAATTATCCTCCATCTAATCTTAAATGTTTAATCTTCATACCAAATTCATTCTCAACTCTATTCTTGAATATCTTAAACTTATCTAATGCTCCAGATTTCTCTTTAAGAAATGAAACCCACATCATTCTAGAAAAGTCATCAACTAGAATCATAAAATACCTTTAACCATATAATCCTTAAGTCTTTGTAGGACCCTTGAGATCTATGTGTATAATATCCAACTTTACTATAGTGGTAAACTTCTTGCAAGGAAAAGAAGTTCTATTATGCTTTTTGAAAAGCACTCCTTGCAAATTGTGCTAGTAGGCTTTACAATCTTTTGAAAATATTTAACTACAAACATACTACTAGTCTTCGCAATACTGTCAAAGTTTATATGAAGAAATCTCTTATGTCATAGCCAACTGTTATCTACCTTTGCAACCAAACATGTCATTTTAATAAGATTCAACTAAAATACATTACCTCTAGATCTAGTTCATGTTCCAATTAAATTTCCATCTTTGTCTTTGATCATGCATGTCTTCTCTGTGAACTTCAACTGATAACCTTTTTATACTAGTTATCCAACACTCCAAAGATTGTGCTTTAAACCATCAACAAAGTATACATCTACAGTGATAGCTTTACCATCAAGCGTTATAGATCCAATACCTTTAACTTGGCATGTTGCATTGTTTCCAACGCTGACAATACCTCCATCCCAACGTTTGAAGTCAAAAAACTTGTTCATACCACCATTCGTATGATGTGAACAACCACTATCAATTATCCAGTCAGATTTCTTCTCAACTTGTGAAACCAAAGCTACTTTCTCTATACTTTCTTCTTTAATTGCCACAAATCATATTTCATTATAACTAGCACTTAGTTGTTGATCATTGGAATCATTATCTTCATTGCATACAAACACTTTCTATCTTTTCTATATTTTTAATTTCTCCTATACTTTTTCTTTCTTTTAGGACACTTACTTGAAAAATAAGCAAACTCTTTACATGCCCAACAAACAAAAATTTTCATACCTTCTGGTTCTCTCTTTGTAAGAAGATCTTCTTTTATCTTTATGTCTTATTTGGATCTATCTTCACTTGTGCTATTGTTCCCTTGTATACAACAAAAGGATTTTGGATCTAAAAATGCAATATTCTTCTCTTTACACAAATATGATAATTAACCTAGAATTTCCATCATTCTAGTGTTGAAATTTATTTTGTTAGATGTAGGACTATCTTTCCTAAACATTTTCACCATGGATCTGCCAAAGTTGTTAAACTTTATCTTCAAGGACTTGATGCTCTAATACCAATTGTTAGAAAGCATAGTCCACCAAGATAACTAAAAAGGGATTGAATCAATTATTTGAAAGTTAAAACATTTATCTTCTTTAAACAAACTTAATCATTCAACCAATGTAAAAAATAATCACAATAAGATGCACATAGACAATTACACTATAAGATGCACATAGACAATTACACTAGATATGTTAACTACTAAAACCCTTGATCAAAAGAAAAACCTTGTTGAGGATGATGCCCACAAGATGATGTACTAAAACAAATATTACTTGTTAGAGGATGGACCCTGTTAGGAGTCTATTGCAACATTTAGCACATAGAGTCCCTGTTAGGAGACTTATAATCCCTATTAGGAGATTCCAACCCTAGTAGGAGTTGTGCTAACCCTATTAGGAGTTGTAGTACAATGTATGCAAGATGAGTCCACTGCCCAAACATGCAATTTCAACTACAAGAAGAGCTCACTGCTCAAACATGTAATTTACTATTACGTTCTTCTTTCCTTTTTTCTATCAATTGAACTAGTCACTATTAGACCTTGTAGACCAGGTAACAAACCTTGGTTCATAATATCAAACCTTAGATCACTCAACAAAACCTTGACCATGAAGTTTCCTTTACTTCTACACTGCTCTACTCAACTTCACATTCCACTCTTACTATTGCTTATCATCAATAAAAAACCATACCATTCCATACCTTTTTTGATAAAGGAAAATGTCCTTCCTTTATACCCAATCCTCAAAAACATTTCCCTAAATCAACTGTTAGACCTTCTCAATTAGGACCACATTAAGAACATGTTACAATTAGCAATAACATTAATCTTCCACCTTGCAACCTGAATAACTTTTTGTACATTGAATATCATGAAAATTGAACTTATCCACATCATCATCAACATGTCTTCTTCATGTCCTCAACCTCAATCCTCAGAATATCAATTCTACTTAGAGACATAACAAGTTTACTAGAACAGGCCTTTATAAACTCTATCTTAGAACAAACATCACCAAAACTTACATAACTTCTTCTAGAATTATTTTTCTTTTTCTGACACTAACTTCATATATGAGATACTTAAAAATATCTCCCATAACCTTGGATCATTATAATACTCAACTAACCATTTGTACCAACTTGATCTCTATACTGTTCTTCTATCAGATACCATAGAAATCTGCTATGCTGACATCAATGACAAAATTAGTCATGAATATAACATATCATCATAGTAACATATCTATAGTACTCCTCCATAGGAATATCATTAGCATTCATTCTTACAACAAATACTTCATTGTATGTTTTGTAAATCATTTCACAAGGTGGACCTAATAGTCCTTATTGCTTCTAACAGGGTAGATCATTAGAAGTGATCAATTGTAAGCTTTAATAGGACACTTTATATTGCAATACTAAAGCTTGTGGGTATCATATCCACCCTAGTTTTACTTTCTATTTGGAAGGTTTCTAGGTCACCATATGTTGTGTCAAATTGATATGAATATTTACTTGTTTTCATTCTTTCATGCATGCAATTAGATCAAAATATTTATGAAATATTAATTGGTGGGATAAGATTAAAGTTTTATTGGTTCTTGATTTACTCCTCCCCTCTTAGTAACCTTTCCTACCACATATTTCCAACAATTGGTATTAGACCTTTTTGGTTCTGATAGAAGAAGTTTAGTAGCTTAAGCAAAGATCAGAAGAAATGGAGGTATACAAGCTAGATAAGGAATGAAAAGTTGGATCTTGAATTGGCTATTGGACATCTAAAGAAAACAAAGGACCAACTCTCTCAATAATTGAAAACAAGGAAAGATCTTGCATTATAAATGAATGAAAATGTCTACTTTGAAGAAATAATTGAAGATATGTGTCCAGAAAGAAATTCAAACAAAGTTGATGATGTAATCAAAGACCTATTGGAAAACAATTCCAATCTTCAAGAAGAAGTTAGAAAGATGAAAAGAGAACAAGAAATCTAGTTAGTAAGATTATGTTAAGTCATGGAAAAAAAAGACAAAGCCAAAGAAGAGGATAGAAGAAAAGAACAATGAAATTTAGCATCTATCCCTTCAGCAAGAAAACTTCATTAATCATCTCACTAATCCAAATGAAGAACTCATGAATCTAAGATCAGAGAATGAAAGATTGCAAAATGATCTAAATACTGAAAAGAAAACCAATGAAAGAGTTTTGAAATGTCAAGAAAAGATGAACCAGTTGAATGGGAAAAGTCAGTATAGACACAAAGGAAAATTTGGAATATGATATACAAAGGAAGGTGAATCATCCAAGGAAGGAGCTAAAAAGAAGCAAAGGCCTACTTACAATCATTATGGTAAGTTAGGTCATACATCAAATAAATGTTGGAGTAGTGGTAAAGAAAAATTCAATGGAAGGTGCTACAGTTACAATAAGCATGGTCATGGAGAAAGTGAATGCAATGAGAAACCTAAGTTTGAAGGTATATGTCACAATTGCAAGAAATAAGGACACAAATAATCAATGTCTTCCTTGGTCTTAGTGCTCTTTTTATATACCAAATAACTCAACCTTTCTCTAGGTACTCTTGTTATCTTATCTTTTCAAATACTCTTCATAAATCAAAAAAATGATAGCATTTAGACCAAAAAGTAGTTGTCTCACTAGCAAGTAGCAGGTTTGACATCATTGACAAAATAATGATTGTTCCATGATAGGCTCCAGACTTCAAATAATATATTTTCAACAACCTATATAGACCTATTGATGTTCAAAGCTATTGTTGAGATAAGTATTTCATTATGTTTGTTGATGATTACTCTAAGATGATGACTATAATGTTTCTCAAAGCTAAATATGATTGTTTTTGTTATTTAAGTGGTATTTGGCTAGAGTTGAAAAAGAAATAGGGAAGAGTCTAAAGTGTTTGAGATATCACAGAGGTGGTGAATTCATTTCCAATGAGTTCTATACATTATGAAATGATAGAGGAATTAAAAGATAGATGTTAGCCCCAAGGACCCCTCATCAGAATGGGATAGATAAAAGGAGAAACATATCAATAATTGATTGTCCTAGAACATTGATGAAGGAGAAGAATGTATCACATAAATATTGGAGAGAAGCTATTAGTACTACTATCTATACTTTAAACATAATACAAGTCAAGAAAGGTACAAATAGTACACCTTTTGAACTATGGTATGGTTATGCTCCTAATGTGAAATATTTGAAAATGTTTGGAAAAAAATACTATATATTAAAATATAATAGGAATGGAAAATTTGATGCCAAGAGTGAAGAAGGCATATTCCTAGGATATTCCACCAAGATTAAAGCTTACAAGTGTTTAAACTTTAACACTAACAAAATTGTGGAAACTACAAATGTGAAAGTAGTTGAATTTATAGAAAGAAATTTAAGATTATAAACTACAATATTACATAGATTTCTTCCAAGGAAATTTGACAAATAGACTTCAAGAATAAATCTTCAATAATTTCTCAATGAGGATCCATATAAAGCCATCCATCAAAAATTGAATAGTACCTCAAAAGTATTTACCACCCAACCACATGGGGCCATAAAAAGGCTACTCCCCCAAGATAGGTGATAAGACCATGATCCATATAGGTTCCCACACAACCTAATGGTTGTACCCAAAAATTTAATGTACAAAGGTAACATAGGGCCACACAAAAACATAATGCTGAAATTGAGATTACCAAGCACATGGAAAACTAGAGGAAAAAGAAGAGTTAGTGGTTCAACTACATATAGGTGATTGTCATCAGATATTCCCATATAATGTCTCCTCTTTAAATACTCCAATAGGATATATACAAACCAGTAGTGTTGGAATCATTCACATGAGTTAAGGACCAATAAATGTCATAGGAAGTCATCTCTACGAGTACTACAACACTTCTCCTTAATATTCATTTATGTGATACCTAAACCCTTCCCATGAATTTTTATTATGTTTTTTTCACTTTTTAACCAACTAACATATAGAGAAAGCCTTTGCAGAGCACTGAACTCTAAGCATAGGATCCCCTGACATCCACTTCTAGGCTCCAACACCTATGGTGATCTACTCACCTACTACCCTATTCACAAAAAGAATCCAAGAGCATAAAGAGTTTTAGGACATAATAACCTAGGTCCCATGCCTCTAGTCCCCAAACCCTAGCTTATACATCAAAGTGCATTTTCATGAGAAAAAAACATAATAATATAAGAAAATTTCTTTTCCATTAATCTATAAAATCCATAAACCTTTTCTACTAAAAAAAAATCACTTTGAAATTCAAATCAATTAGGTGAGAGGGGAAACTAGTAAAGGGAAAAAATTTAGCGTCCCATACCCCTAGGGCAATCCATTAAATCCCCATTCATTGCTTAAGAAATGAAACACATATCAGACACTTCCCAAGAAATAATATCACAACCTAGAAAGTAAAATACCTTAGATGTAGATACAATGCCGTAAAACATAAAAGAACAAGCTGAATTAATGATTCTTCAAATCTGGATATGTCTAAAATTTCTTAAAGCCAAAAAAATTTAAAATCTTTATTTTAACTAGTATGAGGTTAAAACTTATCTCCAAAGGTGTGTGATGTATAACATAAATTGTAACTTAAAGTACGAGGAATCAAATTGTTCATTTTATGTTATACCTGTACACTAAAATCAAACCTTGGGGGTCAAATTAACAAGGATAATCTAAAGCTATGCATCTATTTCTTATTCCCACATATTTGTTTAGTATTTTTTGACATACATTCATTCTATCTGTACATTTGTATAATAAAGATTTTCATTCATCATGTAGAATTACACATTTATTCAATTCACCATATCTTTGCATCCAAAAGCATATATGTACATTTATTTACTATTGATGTTCTTTTGTATTGTATTGCTATGCTTTTGAGTCCTATATCTTTTCTTTTGTATCCTATTTCTACAATTTTGTGCAAAGTATCAAACAAACTATGAAGACACATAAATGTGCATATGTGATGTATTCATGCATATTTGTGTAGTATATTTATGGATCTATTACATAAATTAAAATAAAGTAATAAAGAATCCAAGGAGTTGAATTTCAAGATTGGATATGGCAAGTAGCCCTTATCCCTAGGAGTTCAATTCATCAAATTTTCCTTTATAAAGTAGAATCCCCTAAGGTCTCCTACAAGAAAGTGAAGAAATCAACATAGAGAAGAACTCAAATATTAACATCTAATTCACTCAAAGCCAATACATTTTTTCATATTTCATATAATCACAATACTATTGATGATTGAATATTAATTATGTTTCACACTAATTCTCACTCAGAGAAAGGGAAGGAGAGTATAAATGGCCTACTTGCAGGGGTAAATTAAGGGTGTTTAAATGCTTCTCTTAGTGAGTAATTTTATCCTTATCCTTCTAGTTTCCTCCCAAGACAAAAATCTTATACTTTTGTTTCAAATTATTTTATTCTTCATTGATATGCAGATTTTGATTGTATATTTCTATAGACTTCCCTTCCTACTAATCTCCTAGTGATTTTTTTTTTTTTTTTTTGAATATAAATTTATCCAAAGTTTTTCCATGGTTTTGGGTTTGTAAAGTTTCTTATTTAGAGGAGAAGGATGATGTTTCCAATTAGTTGAATCCCTTGTAAATGACCTCCTACGATGGTTTCATTAAAAAAATCAAACCATATTTTTTTTAATATGTATTTTTCATTTTAATTTATAACTAGTTAATAAGGTTTCTAGTCTATCAATAAACCCATCTGAAAGAAATCCTATGAAACAATGGTCAAGTCTCTTAAATATCATATACAAGGTCAAGGATTCAACTCCCACACCCTTTTATTATTCCTTAGTACTTACTGGTCTCCAATAGTAATTTATTATCCATCTCCTCCTTTATCATTTTTGAAGAGCTTGTTAAGTAAGGTGGTAATTATTGTCTTTAAAAGGTGGCGAGTTAGAAGTTAGAGTCTCTTTAGTGGGTTTTAGTGACTAAGATGTTATCATGAATGATGATGATACTACATTGGGGGAGTATCTTAAGCATTTGAGAGTATTGAAATGTTGCATTCATGATTGTATTTGTCATTGATGTGAACATATCAGTAGGTCTGTAAAGACTAGAAGAGTAACAAAGAGAGATCTTAGCTATAGAGACAACATTTTTCTTCTCTAGTGATGCATGATTATAGACATGTTTGGGACTATATTTTGATGAGAAGGTTTAATGTGCAACACATAAGTCAAAGACATACTGATGTTGTACTTGATTTTCTAAGAGCAATACATAGACAGAGTGCTTGTAAAGTAGTTTCTAATGTTTGTATTATATTTTTCATCTGAGATGTAATAAGAAGATGCACAAATAGTCAGTGATAGAGGAAAATTGGATGATGATGTTAGTGGATGCACAAGCCTAGTATCACACATATGAAGTTTTGTATAAACTATGAGACAACAGTGCTATTGTAATTGTAATTAATTAACTATCTTATTATAATTAATTGAAAAAGCCTCAAGGTTAACTCAAGGAATTATTTTTAAGATATGGTATAAAGGAAAGATGTTTTCCTTTTTTGTAAAGAGTATCAAGTATTTCATTAAGTACAAAGTGTGAAAAGGAGCAAAGTGTTTACTGAATGTGAGTAAGTGGTCCAAGGGATTATTGGATGCGAGATTTGTGATCTAGTTACAAGATCAGGAGTAGAGGTTTGGTTGACTAGACAGAGGAAGGAAGTACTATTTACTTCTATTATTCTACAAGGAATAATACAAAGATCATTCTAATAGTGAGTTAATTGGTCTTTCCATAGAAGCTATTTGGGCACTATGTCTAGCTATCTTTGACAGCTCCTAATAGGGTTGGCACAACTCCTACTAGGGTTGGAATCTCCTAACAAGGACTGATATGTACTAAATGTTGTTATAGACTACTAATATGGTCTATCCTCTAACAAAGAATATTTATATTAGTACATCATCTTCTGGGTACAATCCCTACTAGGGTTTTCCCTCTACTTAAGGGTTTCCCTAGATAACATATCTAGTTTTATTGTGTATGATTATTTTGTTGTGGTTTTTTATTATATTGCTAACAAAATTAAGTTTGTTTAAGTTTTATAATTGTGATAATATTTGGATAACTAATTCAACCCCCCACCCCTCTTAGTTATATTGGTGGACTATATATTCTAACAATTGGTATGAAAGTGTGAGGTACTTGAAGGATAAGCTTAACAACTTTGGGAGATCGATGGAAAATCTTTTCAGAAAGGATATTCCTAGATTTTATGGGGCCAACTATTAGAGTTAGAAGGAGAATATGAAGTCTCATTTGTTATGCATGAGTCCAAGTTATTGGCTCTTGATAAAGAGTGAGAAGATGATTGTGAAAGAAGAGAAGATTGAAGAATGTAGTAAAGTAGAAAGAGATCTATTCATGTGCAACATGAGAGTCAGAGAATCTTTACTATCAACTCTTCTAGAGAATGAATATAGTTAGGTAAAATAACTTCAAACATCTCATGAAATTGGGAAAGCATTAGAATCTATTTTTGAAGGTGATACACATACAAAGAGAGTAATATTACAGAATTGGATATGTGGATTTCAAGATGCTAAAATGATGGAAGATGAATTTTTAAGAAACTATATTGGTAGGATATCAAAAAAATTTCTAGGAATCAAGTCACATGGTTAAACTAAGGAAGAATATGATGTTGTGTGGAAGATCTTGAGAACTTTGACACCACAATTCAGGCAAGTTGCTTAGATGGTTTAGCTATTAATACCCTGCACTAAAGAATTTACTAGAGAAATGTTGTTTGGAAGATTGGAAGAAACAAAAGTGAATCTGAGACAATCATGAGAATTGACAAGAGTAGAGACAAATTTTGGTGCCTTGAATGTTTGGCCATGCCTATTTAGAAACACAAGCATACATGGATATTTTTATAGTAGAAACAAAATCAGATCTAAATGTCCTAAAAGAGAGAAAAAGTATAACAGAAAGTTTAAGCCTAGGAGAGATAGAAATTGTTTGTATGCTAATGAAGATGAGGAATATGATGAAAGAGTTCAAAGTCAAAGTGATGATGAGCTAGGATCTATAGCTATTAAGGAACATGATCTTGATAGAGAAATTAGAGAAGAAAAGGCTCTAGTTTCCCAAGTTGAAAAGAACTCTGATTAGATAATAGATAGTGGTTGTTCACATCACATGACTAGTGATATGAATAAGTTTTTTAAATTTAGAAGATAGGATGGAGGTATTTTTAGATTTGGTAACAATGCAGTCTGTCATATTACAGGGATTAGATCCATTACTTTAGATAGAATAACTAAAAATGATGATGTTTATTTTGTTGATAGATTGAAACATAATTTTTTGTGTTCTATAGTTGGTGTAGAAAGGGTATCAATTACAATTCATAGAAAAGACTTCCACTATCAAGGATAACTATGGTAAGATGATTGGAACTAGAACTAGGTCCAAAGGTAATGCATTTTAGTTGAATCCCACTAAAATGACTTGTTTGGTTGTTAAAGTGGATAACAACTAGTTATGACATAGAAGATTTTTTCATATAAACTTTGATAATATTATAAATATTAGTAGCACATTTGTAGTTAGAGATTTGCCTAAGATAATAAAGCCTACTAATGTGGTTTGCAAAGAATGCATTTTGGCTAAGTAGAAGAAGGTATATTTTCCCAGCAAGAAGTTCACAAGCACAAAGAAGTTGGAGATTGTTTACATAGATTTGAGTGGTTCCTCTAGAATAAGAGAATTCTATGGTGAAAGATATTTTATGATTTTTGTTAATTATTTCACTAGAATGATGTGGGTAGCATTTCTTAAAGTGAAGTATGAAGCTTTTGAGAAGTTTAATATATTTAAGAATAGATTTGAGAATGAATTTGTTATTAAAATAAAATGTTTAAGATCAGATAGAGGAGGAGAATCCATCTCTAGAGAGTTTAACATGTTTTGTGAAGAGAATGGAATAAAAAGTTAGTTATCTTCACCTAGGACACCTGAACAAAATGGGATTGCAAAAAGAAGAAATAGTTTAGTAGTCGAGGTAGCAAGAGCAATGTTGTTTCGGAATGATCTATCAAAGACATTTTGGAGAGACATAGTCAATACAATAATGTACACTATGAATAGAGTACAGATTACAAAAAGTATGAGAAAGACACCTTATGAACTATGGTTTGGTCACTCACCCTCAGTTAATTATTTTAGAATATTTTCAAGTAAGTGTTATATTAATAGAGATGATGATGTTGGTAAGGTTGATCCAAGAAGTGATTAAGGTATGTTTCTTGGCTATTTGTTGAAAAGCAAACAATTTAGATGTTTTAATCATAGAACTAAGACAATAGTTGAGTTTGCAAATATAAAGATTGATGAAAAGTTTGTAACTAAGAAAAAGATAGTAGATTATAATTTAGATGATGGAGAAGATAATTATGGAATTTTTAGACATGAAACTAATGTTTTCTTTGAGACTAACAATGATTGGAAAAATGATGTGTTAATTATTGAGAAAAGAGGAGAGTAGAGGTCTGAACCTAGAGATGAGATAAGAGTTGAGATGTCAACTCCTACCCCTAATTGGAATCTAACAAAGAATCACCCTCCAAAGAAGATAATTGGAAGCAAATACAAAGGTGTGATGACAAGAAACATAGCTACTGAAGAGATATATTTGATTTCTCAAATTGAAACTAAAAGTGTAGATGAAGAATATAGAGATGATCATTGGATTAAATAAATGAAGGAAGAATTAGATCAGATTGTAAAGGATGAAAGATGGGAGTTGGTTCCTAGACCTAAAGACAAAAATGTAATAGGAACCAAATGGGTATTCGAAAACAAGATGAATGGGCAAGGGGAAGTTATGATAAACAAGGCTAGACTTGTATGCAAAGGTTGCTTACAATAAGAAGGTATAGACTATAAAAAGACATATGTCCATATAGTTAGAATGGAAGAAATGAGCATGTTTTTGGCTTATGCAATGAATAATAAGTTTAAAGTATATTAGATGGATGTTAAATCAGCCTTCTTGAATGGAGAACTCAAAAAAGAGGTATATATTGAGCAGCCTAAAGGTTTTCCTCTGATGGAAGACAAAGATATGGTATGTAGAGTAAAGAGAACTCTATATGGTCTAAAGCAAGCACCTAGAACTTGGTATGCAAGGTTAAAAAACTATTAGGAAAAACTTGGATTTTCTAAAGGTATGATACACAATAATTTTTATTTGAAAGAAATTAAGAATGGTTTGGTGGTAATTTAGTAGTATGTCATGCCCTAAATTTAACAAACACAACCAATTTTTTTTTCTTTTTTTGAAAGGTGAACGAATGATAATATGTATAGATTTATTTTTGTTAAGAATGATCTATCAAACTATGGAGTGTCTGGGCAACAACTCATGTTAGAAGCTACCAATTCAATTATTATGTTTGGAGATGGAAAAGTTAATTGGTAAAAAGGAATTTATGTTCATTCAAACTTTGTGCTTTAGGTTTTCATGGGACTCCCATTAGTCTTATAACATTCATTGGGAGCCTAGGTTTGTAATGTAGGGCTAGACAGTTCTTTTAAATTTCAAACCAACATCCAAATCTAGAAGTGAGACCTTATGTATATGAATGTGGAGCACAACATTTGTATCAATGTAGTTGCAATAATTCAACCTTTTGAAAATGTGAATATGTTTACAATTATCCTAGATGTACCAATTTTTAATTCTTATAACCTCACTCGTTACATTCTATGTTTGATTCTATTATGATATGGGTATAACTACTTTAATGATGTCAAAATATTTAAAAAGGGAAGAGTACTTCTGAGAGGGGGGGTGAATTAGAAGTAACACACTTGTACCTATCCTTATCATCCTTTGAAATTATTTCTATGTCAACTCCAAAAATGGTTTACATTTGAGTTTGTGAGGGCACAAACTCGTATGCTAATTCTTTGTTACTTGATACATACTGGACTACTAGTGCTTGGCACATATACTATCTTGGTTTGCTTGACACCTACTACATTCTATCTTTCTCAGTACATGTATAGTTTTGGCTCACTTGGCACTTATATAATGCTTGGCACGTGAAGTCACTTGACACCTATTGGAATTCTAACTTGGCACAAACTGTAGCTTGGCATACATAGTGTACTCAGCTTCCATGTAAAAAGTGGTTAAGTGTGTTGACTCTCAAATGTCAAAATCATTCTAAGATCAACAATCTCCCCATTTGACATGAGTGTCAAAAAAACTTAACTAAACATTACTAATCTATCCTTATGAGTACCCTATCCAATCTATTCTCCATATGTACAAAATTTCAAAATTTGTTCAAAATACCTTATAACTCCCCTTGAGCTGATTGTGCCTTGACATTCTTGCAACCAAAATTCTTGTGCTGATGTATCTGATATTCTTTGTCTTTACCCTATACCTGTGTGCCCTGATGCTTTTTGTCTTTAAACATTATTTCTCCCCCATACTATTTACACATTATGACTCGTCTCCCCCTTAGATATATCTTGCTTACTATTATTTCTCCCCTTTAAACATTATATCTATCTCCCCCTTTTTGATACTTATGTCAAGGGGCTCTAAGGAGTAATACCATATTTCACCAAAAATGTGTTGTTTACCTCCATTATTATTTTCAAAGTTGCATCTCAATTTTCCAAAGCAATGTCTAGTGACTTGTGCTGGATGGCAGTCTCTGTAGAAAGATGTACAATTTCCTTCCAATGTAGAAAGATTAGGATCTTTCTTTAAGATACTTTTAGCATAGACTTTTTCTTTGTGGAGGACCTCTAAATGTGGGGTTATGGAGGATTGAATTTTCATTAATTTGGCCTTTATATTGGCCTATTCACTTGCTAATATAGCTAACTCTCTTTGAGTGTGAAGCGATTGGGCAAAATGCTTCTCACTTTGAGCTAGATCCCTTGGCAGTTGCATGCTAGAAATCTTCATATTTCTCTCCAAGCTCAATATCCTGTGAAGTTGGAAAAATCACATAGCTTTTTGTACGATGAGAAAATGTTCTCAAGTATAGTTTTGACTTTGTCAATTTTCTTGGCCAATTCTAACTATTCAAGTGCTATAACACTTGATATTTTCTCATTCACTTTCACCTAAAATTTCCTTTTAGACCATTCCATAAGTTTAACATTTGTATCCTGGTCTTCACTAGTCACCTAGTCAACTATATCAGATAGTTTTTCTATTATGGGCTTTTCTTTATTTGGTGACTGCATGCTGAAGGTATCCATAAAGATGTCCTTAATCTCATGTAGTGCTTGCTTTTGTTTATACTCTTTTTTGAGTATTTCCTACCTCTTCCTTCTATTTAATGCATCTTGCATTTTTGTGATCTAATCCATGGTGATGGTCTTGGAGTTATAGGTAGGTATTACTATGTCCTCATGTAATTTAGGGTCTCCATAATGAAGTACCCTAGCCACTCTGGTTGAGCTTGAGCTTGATGTAGAGATTTGCAAAGGTATGGCCTTAGTACTCGACTTCTAAAGTGTCTTTGTAGGAGTGCCAATTTTTTGTAGTTCTACCAATGTCTATATGGCAGCCTGCTCCTTTTCCTTTGATGTATCCTCCTTCTCATTAGACTTCCCTTCTTTGTGCATGGCTTCTATGAAGTATCACTTGCTATTGTAGGTGGTGGAACCATAAAAATTTTAGTGCTAGTAGTTGTAGAGGTGAAAGGTGGTTCTTTTCGTTTCACCTTGTCTTGTTTTGGTTCTACTATTGCCTTATATAGCTCATCTACACTCACCAATATAGGACTTGTACATAACTATGCTTGAAGAGTGGATTGGTGAAGGATCTTGGAGAGATCCTCTGTAGTTAGGGGATTGATGTTCTGAGCTAAATTGTCAAGAACATCCTTAATAATTATTTTGTTTGCAAGTGTGATGGTTACATGAGGAGGGCTAGGAGGTAACATTTTTGTGTCTTGCACACTCTATTCCTCTTCTTGGTATTGTTTAGATATTGCCATATCTTCTTCCTTTTGTGTTTCTTCCTCCTCACCTTTTTCTTTGTCTTCCTTATCTTTCTTATCTTCCTCCTCTTTCTTCTTTTCTTCATCTTCTTTTGTTGTTGCTTCCTTCTCTTCCTCTTGCTTATCTTCCTCTCCTTTCTTCTCTTCTATTTTCTTTTCCTTGGTATTGGTCTTTACCTTATTTTCTTCCTCCTCCTTGTTATCAATTATTTTGTAAATTGTTTTCCACAATTGTGTGAATTTATTTACTACATCCTCAATCTTGTTTTGTAGGATGCTGAAGGCTCTATATTTAGGTACAAACTTACCACCATGTTTCTTATTAGCCTTTTTTATTTGACCTCTTTTCAGGTCAGGCATCACTCCTTTTCCATTTTTTGGCAATAATGTCATTTTTAAAAATTTATCTCATATAGCTCTCTAGGCATGGTATTGTCTAGCTCTAGAGGTGTATTCTTAAACTCTACCATCATGGCATATATTGATTCTTCTATTTTATTTTGTTCTTCTCTACTTAGCTTATTGAAATCAATATTTTTCAAGTCATTCAAATCTACATTACTAACATTTTCACAATTTTTGTCCATAGTAGATTTGGGAGGATGACTTGCCACTCTGAATTGGTTGATATCCTCTGACTCTGTTCTTTCCTGATCATCTGTATCCACTGTGCCACATATTTTCTTCTCTTCTTTGGTGCTTCATCAGTCTGTTCACCAGCTTTCTTCTTCTTTTTTGTTGCCTCTTTGGCCTTTTGTGTTGATGCCCTTGTAGTAGCTCTTGTTGCTGGTGTTGGCTTGGCTTGTGTAGGTTTAGTGACTTTCTTGGGCTTGGGTTGAGCTAGAGGCTGAGTTTTAGCTTGGCTGAGCTAGAGGATGAGTTTTAGCCTTTCTTTTCTTTTTCTCAGCTTCTATAGGTGCTTCCTTGGTCTCTTCTTCCTTAGCATCTTCCTCCTTGTCTTCTCCTAAGCCTTGTGTCAACTCTGTTGGGCCTTGCTCTTACTCTTCTTCTTCTTCTTCACCACCTACTTCTCCTTCAATATGTGCTCGAAGTTTCTTCTTTATCTTATTTACTAATTTATCTTTCTTCTTAATAATAGAGGCTATCTTCATTTCAGTTTCAACTTTAGATTTCACAACATGATATGTGCCAAAGTGAGGAGCCTTCTTATATATCTCTTTTGCAAGTAATATTGTGATTGTTGCTAAGGCTTCATTTACATCAAGTTCATATCCCAATGGCCTTAGCCATCTTACTCTTGGTATTGCTGCATGGATGTAGGTATAATCAATGTCAACCAAAAAGAATATTTCATTGATGTGTTTTTCCACTAGGGAAACTAGTATTCTCACCCTTTTCTTCATCTATTTCTTAAAATCTTTAAAATAGCTTTTCATTTGAGGCTCAAAATTGTCACCCATCTGATCAATGAACTCATTGATTTGTGTAATTGCAGTTTTGTTAGGGTTCCAATTCACCTTTCCAATTGAAGGAAACTCTTCCATAGCATAAAAGAATATACACATAAGAACTAAACCAAATTTGCATTGAGCACCTTTTGATCTCCTTATTGCTCCTAGGTTTTCATTTATTTGTTGCAACGTTAGTTTTGAAAGATCATATGTGTGATCTTTCTTTACCACTTTGTAGGCTACATCAACAGCTATACATGGCACACTGTTTAATGTACTGGATTGATAGAATTTATGAGATATTACTCTCATAGGAGAATCTAGAAGAGGATTAGTTACAGTATCAATAGTCATACCCCTCTTATTCCATTTGGTTCCTATATTCCTTTCAATAATCTCTTTGGAATCATTGTGCAAGGTCCTAGGCTGATCTAGGGTTGGGCAACTTGTAACCCTATGCACTATCCTTTTTGTAATATTTACTAGTCCTATTTCCAACCACAAACATCCATTGTGAATTCTACTAAGGATAATCCATATCCATTCAATTTTGAAACTTGTAGGGTAAACTAAGGCATTGGTCAAACCCTTTTTCTTGACTATTTGGAATTTGTCCTCATAATTTTGTTCTCACACAGTTTGTCATAGGCTTCGAATATCTCAAGATCACCTACTACACCTATCTTGCAGTTATAACACTTTCACACATCTTGTACCATGAAAACTTTTGGTGGAATAATGGATAACATGCTAGCTCGATCATTTCTGTAGGTGACTTCTAGGATTGGCCTAAACTTAGGTTGTTTTACCTCATCACTAACTAACTAAACCTAATGACTTTCCTTTCCTTTTGGGTTTCTTGAACTAAAAGCCATTATACTGAACTAGGGTTTTAATTTATTAAAAACTTTAACACTGCATAGCTCGACACTTGATAAATACCTTAGATCATCAAAATGTATGGTGAATCACTATTGAGATTGATGAAAATGGCTAAAAATGTTGCTATATGATCACCCCTACTCTTTTCTCATCTTTTCTTTGCATTTAGATAGCATGAAAATAATAAAATTTTTACCTTATACATGTCAAAACCTAGCATTAAATGCTTCGTGCATACAACTGTAAACTTGACACTTATCGGATTCAACATGACTCAACTTCCATTTATTTACTTAGCTTCCACTAGACTTCAACTTCACTCGGCTTCAACTATCAACTCGATTGCTATTAGAAACTCGGCATCCATTGGATCTTTACTTGGCATCTAAAGACAGTTTGGTAGTATTTGTAGAAACTTTAAATTTTGACTAGGCATCTTTGCTCATGCAGATTTCTTCCTTGTAGTACTTCTTTGTGTTGGGATTGATGTATGATATAACTTTGTATATTAGTCCCATACTTCTATTCTTTCTTAGTTGGATGAGATGTGATCACTTGACCTCTTGGGTGAAATGATTTCTTCATTTAATGTGCTGCACTCATCTTTCTTCTTCCAAGTTTTGCTCATTTGCCCTCTGATTTGTTCAATATCTACATTTTCTTTTCCTTTGTTGACTTCTATCTTGGGTGCTTTTGACTTTGTTGGGCAATTCTTGTTGATATGACCAATTTTTAAGCAACTAAAATATGTAATTTGACTTAACCATCTGCTGTAATTTCCTCTAAAATGTGTCCTTATGCAATTTTTAGGAATATGTCCATACTCCTGACAATAGTGACAGCTATACTTGGTGTTGTAGTCCCAATTGTAGTGCTGATCATGATTGTTTCCTTTTATAGGCTGATTGGGTGTCCACATAAGCTTTGATCTACATTCAAATGCTCTATGTCCATACTTTTTGTAGTTGTAGTAGTGACCTTCAAATCTTGGTGTCCTCATGGTCTTGGTTCTACATTCATGTGCTTGATGTCCTTGCTTTTGCACTTGTGAGAAAATCTTGCATTTGTAGGCTTATCATGCTGATGATTGTTCTTGCTCCTGCATACATTAGAGGTATGTCCCTTTTTACCACAAAAATGACAAGTAGGTTTAGTCTTCTTACCTTTTTTACTCCTTTCTTCTGTATTCTTGGATGATTCTCCTTGCTCAGTGCTGGTGTAACCAAGTCCTAAAGTATCATTACTAGCTCTTGGTGATTTTAGTAGTTTCTTAAAGTACTTGATAGACTCATTGTGTTTTTTGAAGCTTTCTACTATGTCCTTCTCTCTTTTCAGGTCATTTTGTAGTTGATCATTTTGTATCTTCAATGTAGTGATCTATATGTCCTTCATGTTCAGTTCATGATGAGCATTCATCATCTGACTTAAGGTGTCTAGCTGCATGTTTGAGATTCTTTCAAACTCAATTGTCTTCTCCTCCAGTCTATTGGTAAAATTTATCTTATCATCTTTTATCATGACCTTATGTTCAGTGGCTCTCTTCTTTTATTTAGTCACTTCACAAAGCATTATGGCTTGTGACTCTTGTTCAAGCTTGAGTAATCTAATTTCTTCAGCTTGTGCTTTATTTTTCTCCATCAGCTATACTATTGCTGCATCAAATTCCTTGGAATCTCCATTGGAAAAAAATTTTGTGGTATCAATCTCCTTGTAGTGTATGTCATTTTCAACTATGGCTATATCCTTCCTTCTTTTTAAGGACTTTCTCAATTCTTCTCTGGCTTCCTCCAGTTTGTGTAGAGTGAGGTGCACATCAATCACATGATTGTCTATGATCTTCCCAAGTTTGAAGACTTCCATCTTTAGACCTTTTCTCTAAGCTATTAGGCTTCTCCTTGTGAGAACCTTTTCTTTGATACTAATTGTTGAAATATTCAAAATGGGAAGAGTACTTCTAAGGGGGCAGGGGGCGGGGGGGGGGTGTGAATCAGAAGTAACACACTTGTACCTTTTCAAAATCCTTTTAAAACAAATAATTGAAAGTAAATTGCATGCATGTAAATACATCAAATAACCATAAAGTAAACACATTCAAGTAAGCACATGACACTAGAATTTTGGTAACCCAGAAACCCTTGAGGAATAAGAAGGTAAAACTAGGGTGGGGATGATACCCGAAAAATTGCTGAAACAATAATTGTTTGACCACTGATGGTCTACCCTGTGAAAGGCCTGCCCTGTTAAAGGCTTTACACTATGTCAATAGTGACCTGGTTAGAGGATTTACAAAAACTTTACATGAAGTGTCACCCTGTTAAAGGATTTAGTCACCTCTACAAAGGATCTACAAAATAGCTGTTAAGCTAACCTATTATCATAGGGTTTTCGCTATCTAATACAATGGTAAGAGAGCATTAGAAACCTTTGACCTAATTGCTTACAATCTTCAATTGCTGATTTAAAGCACTTAGTCTTCTCACTCTGATGTGATCCTTGCTTGATTTGATATATTTTTGTATCCCTTGCTTTGTTCTGATCAACTGGATATGTAATTGCTGCTCTGTTAATCTAAGTCTTTCACACTTCACACTAAATTTTGCTATAGTTTACCCATACACTATTGTCATCCACACATACAAATGGGTTTTCATCCTCCTTTTAAAGATTTTGAAGACTCAGGGTTAGGTATGGATCTACAATCCATATTGAATTTTGAATTCCCGCTCATTCCTTGCATTTTTCTGATTGGTTGCATAGAAAATGCAAAAGATTCAATCTTATCCTTATCATCCTTCAAAATTCTTTCTATGTCAGCTCATAAAAATAGTTTACATCTAAGTTTGTGAGGGCAAAAACTCATATGTTGATTGTGTGTTACTCGGCACATACTAGACTACTGGTGCTCGACACATATACTATCCTGGTTTTCTTGGCACCTATTACATTCTATCTTGCTTGACACATGTATAGTTCTAGCTCACTTGACACTTATATATTGCTCGGTACTTGAAGTCACTTGGCACCTATTGGAATTATGACTCGGCACAAACTGTAGCTCAGCATACATGGTGTACTCGGCCTCTATGTGAAAAGTGGTTAAGTGTGTTGACACTAAAATGTCAAAACCATTCTAAGACAAACAAATGAGATCCTTCTATAGTGATGTCATATGAACTAGATACTACTATCTAGATTTCTAAATCAAATTTTCAATTATTAGTTGTTTGCAAATTACTATAATGTAATGCTATCAAATAACCTTTATAATTACTATTTGGATTTTAATAACATTGAAACTAACTAAGTGTACATGTGCCTATTATCCTTTTCTTGCTAACTAGGAGTCTTCAGTAGTTACATTTAGCACACATTAGGTGTGTTACCCAACATACAATGTTACCATCACTCTCCACGTAGCTACTAATGAAAGAATATCCCAAAATATATAATAGAGGAATTATATTTGTAAGAACAAATTTATAGGTTTAAATAACATCTGGGGGGGTTTATGTTAGTTTTATATTTTAATATAGTCTTATTTCATATTGTTATAAAACACCTACTTACTAACATAGGTTGAATGTAGTACTCATCTCACATAAACAATGGTCATATTGAATACATTTGTATTTGATTGCTAACTATAACCCACTTACTCACCCCTAAATTCTAAAACTTACCTATCCTCCTTCCTACTTCCTTTGCTTATATTTAACAAGTAATTCTCCTAATCCCTATGTTCCCCTACTAACAAACATACTTAATATCCCATTCCATTAATCAACCAAATTTTTCTACTATATTTTTTTTCTATCTTACCATTACTAACCCATAAACATTACTAATATCGTATACTATCCTTGCTAACTTTTTCTAACCATTTATTTACATTACAAATGACATCTTAACATCTATTTATATTTACTAACGCTAACCCTTCAGTTGTCCTAAAGAACAACCTATTAACTAAACTAACCATAACTTAATGCAACCTAATTACCAAACTTTTCTCTATATAACAATAGTATTGGCTTACATATAAAATCCTAACATTATTTATTAGGTTCCTATTTTAACTACCCCCTTTGTCAATACACACATGAAAATTCTTAAATCTAATTTAACCCATAGTTTCCTACCCTCTCCTAGGCGAATTCCCTTAGCCTAGGCTCATGTGCCCTCTTTTCCTTACCCAAGGTGAAGTGACATTGCAACATTACCCTCCTTTTTGGCACCTAGACAAGGAAGCTTGAGCAACAATAAAATAAAGTAAAATTTTTACCTTTTTCCACCTAACTCTTTAACAAACTAAGTCTGCACTCTTTTCCCCAAGCGCCTAGCATCCTAGGAGAGTGTGTTGGGTTGTCACATTGATGGGAACACCTAGGGGGGAGTGTTTTGACCCAAGTCAGACTAAGACCGCAAACTATCATACTTTGTCATGTGTATATCAAGACATGAAGTGCCTAGGGAGATGGGTTATATGTTTGATAGCTTGGTCTTTTTATTAATATCATTATTATAATTTTATATTATTTTATTTTTTGTATAAATTTTATCTATTTATTTTATTAGTGCTTTATTATGGACAGATCTTATATGTCCCTTCTAGGGATCACATGACCCCTTCTTGGGAAAACTTAGGGGTACTTTATTATGAACTAATATTATAATCCCTAAATAAATTAGCTCCCACTAGGGGTATCATAGAATATTCCTTAATTACTTTATGGGTCTATAATTGGTATGAGAATTAGTTGCCCATCCCTAACAAATTCTAGACACTCAAATTGTAGCTACAAGATGGTTTATTTGTCTTTTTGACTTCCTTATTAACTCTTAATTTGCAAGAGAATAATACTATAGTACCTAGCTCAACTAAGGATCTATCAAAACTTTAAATTCAAATGGACACATAAAATGAACAATCGAAACAAGAGAACTTTCTTCCATTTCATAACATATGATTTTATAAATCAATCACCTATGTTTTTCATTGAGTCAACTATATCCATAAGAAACTTTCACAGAACAACTATGAAATATTTATGTCGAATGTTTTATAATTTACATAAGAAAAGGAGGCTCATTTTGTAACTTCTCCATATTACTTCCATTCACATAATACAAACTCACAAATAAATATTTCCTTACATAACTTTATAAAAATTCCTAAACTTCTCCTTACAAAATGTCAACCATGTACAATGCTAAATAAATCTCTTTTACATCAAAAAGAAATAACAATGGAGACTTGAAATCGCAACACATTGAGATGACATGGAACATTGGTCTCTCTTTACACACTTGTTTTTTTTCAGCATTTTCAAGAGTGAAACCCTAGTATCTTCAAGGGATCCATCTTCATAAAAACTTGCAAACACACACAAACTAGGAGCCATGGAGGCTCACCTCCCATCCTAGGCCTCTATGAAGCCACCCACCAAGTAGGGGAAACAAGACCCAAATGGGATACACACACACCACTTGTCAATGCATGAAAACATATCACATAACACAAAATAATCCCTCCCATGGCTTGCACATTTGGTTCAGTATTGGAACCATTGAACATAGGGTGAAGGTGTGCTTTCAAAAGGAGACTTGCCATATCATCACATATATGCAATAAATAATTTTCATGCCCTTTCGGGGCTTTCACAATTCAACAATTTCATGTCATTTTGGGGCTTTCAAAAAAATCCTCCAACATACTACCATTAACCATATCATCCTTGAATACCCATACTCCATAATCTTCCTTTCTACACCATCATTTACCTTATCACCCCCAAAGCAAGATATGAATTAATATGACATACAATGGAGGTCATACTCCAAGATTCTCAACTATATTTCAAGCCCAACTAATCCCTTCATCTTGGACCTCTCTTCCCTTCCCAAAGGGTGAGTGAAGCCCTCACACCCATAAAAAAACTTGACATTCAAATCAAAACCAAAAGGATCAAGAAAGAAATACCAAGAAATTTCATGAAACACAATGCACATTCATACCACCACAACATAATACAAGAATTCACAATGGCACAAAACAATACCAAAATCTACCATCCAAAGATTCACACTACAAATGCAAGATCCCATAACAAATGCTCCATGCTTGCAGATTTACTATGCAATACTAAAAGGAAGAAAATGTATATAGTTTGAAACACCAACCTTGGTCCAAGCTAAGACAATGATATTTTTTGTAGAGCTCCCTTAGTCCTTCTCCAAATCCTAACTGTCTCTAAACTTAGAGAGTCAGTGAACACCCCCCTAGTTTTTCCAAGACTCTCTAATAAGGCCTTCTCACTAACTATTTTTAGCAAAGACATCAAGCCACTTCCCCTTACAAACTTGTCTCCCTCTAAGTTTTCTATATTTGGGTTAGTGGGAACATGGAAAAGAACACATATGACAAGTCCATTTTCGAATTGGTGGAAGAATGCGTGGGTAAAGGCCCCCCTAGGCTATCTAGTCTCTATCATGGTCAAAATTAGGTCTTGAAAATATCATACTATAAAATGGGAATCTCAGTTTCACATAAAAGACACTTTGGGACCACCTAATGACCCCTCAAAACCCTAGTCAAGTCCAAATTCGAATTTCCTTTGATTGTGACCCATCCCACCCCTTGGCAAGTGGGTTTACTTTCTCATTAACAAGGTAATTAGGTTTAGGGTAAAATGCCCCCATGACCAAAACCCTAAATGACATGTCATTACACACAAAATATACAAGTGTCAAGTGACACATAAAAGCACTTTCCATATCACCACAACATGTTCCTAATGCATCTTTATGATTAAACATTTCCACATACAAGAAAACTTATATTTACGAAGAAAAATACCTTCAAAATGAGGCTATTGAATCTTCCAAAGGTTTTTCTTTGTTAAACTATGTTCACATAGGTTTTGGATCTTGCTTGCCCACAAAATTTCCATGGTTCCACTTCCTGCACATTAAACTTGATCATTAGTAGTCCAAGGAGGTCATATAAATGTATATCATAAATGCATATAATTTCAAATGTTATGAAATCTTATTAACATAATTCAATAAAATTTCCTTTCCTAATCATTTCAAATAAGTCATTCAAAATGTTAATATATCAATATTTGCATATCATAAACCATCATAATCAAATTAACATTTATCTACATATCACATTAAATCATAATCATCATTATCAAATTAACATAAATTTCCATCTCTCATTAAATTGTAAAACATCATGATCTAATTAACATTTATTTACATATCACATCAAATCATAATCATCATATCATAATCCAATTCTATCATGTCATAAAGTTGCATCCATATGTGTTCGATCATCCCATTTACAATATCAGGGTCATAGTTCATATCATAGAGACAAAACACTACTATAACTGTCAAAATCCATAATTAACTAAGCCATTATCCTACTAAGTCTTGAGTAATGTTAAAATATCCAAATCCTGAATATCAAAAGGGATGTAACATACCCCCACTTATAAATTACAAGCATTTCTGAAATTCAACTCCTAGCAAAGCAATTGAAAAAGGTTAGTACATGACGAAATCATTAATTATATCATTTAGGTCTTAATGTGTAGACATAAGTTTGAATCATCAAAATGAAGATATTACAATAACATAACCCTATGGTCTTGAAAGTATATCAAAATATCAAATTAGAAGTATCATAATGCAATTATGTCATCTATACTATGACAGATCACGTGAGGCCTCACATAGTTTTTGTTGATGACATCATATTTGGAGGTAATGATAAATCAAGTGATAAGTTTTTTGAAGAGATGAAGAATGAATTTGAGATGAGCATGATAGGAGAAATGAACTTTTTCCTAGGACTGCAAATTGTGCAAAAAAATGATGGTATTTTCATTTGACAAGCTAAGTACTTGAAAGACTTATTGAAGATATTTGGATTGGAAACTTGTAAGCCTATCTGTAAACCCATGATAACTGGTCACCAATTCTCTAGCAATGATGAGACACCTACAATTAAGTAGAAGAAGTATAGATCCATGATTGGAGGTTTGCAATATCTGACTTACACTAGACTAGATATTGAAGATGGCTAATCCTATGGAGTATCATTATGTAGCAATAAAGAGGATATCCAGATATTTGAAAGGAACATTTGACTATGGAATTTTGTATGATAGATTGAGTGATTTCACTCTATGTGCATATATTGATGTGGATTGACCATACAGTATGGATAATAGAAAGAGCACTAGTGGTGGAGAATTTTTCCTTGGAGGAAGATTGATTTCCTAGATAAGAAAGAAAAATAATTGTATTTATTAGAGTACAGTTGAGGTAGAGTATGTTGTAGCAAAAAATAATCACAATCAAGTGATGTGGATAAAATAGATGTGGAAGGATATCAAAATTGAGTTTTCAAACTTCTTATCATTTACTGTGATAATACAAGTACATTGAGTATGTCTAATAATCTTATATTGCATTCTAAGAAGAAGCATATATCTATTAAGTATCATGTGTTGAGAGAGAAAGAAGTAGAAAAAGAGATTAGATTAGAGTATGTGACTACTAAAGATCAGATTGCAAATATCTTTATGAAGACTTTACCTAAAGATACATTTGAGCACTTGGGAGGTATGGTTGGGGTTATGCCCCTATCTCCTTCTGAGTAGATGATGTAGTAAGTGCATAAATCCATTGGTACTAAACACTATTTTTAGATTGGAGTGAATGCTAATGTTGCCCATATGGGGGAGTATCTATGATGAGCTAATTCATTGAGAACTCTTGGTATTTGATCTTGAACAATATCTTTGGACACTTGAGTTGGTTGAAAACTTGGAGTAGTAAATTGACTTAATGATGACTTTGTCATTGATGTCAATGGGAGAAAATATGCATGAAAAACATCTCCTAAATATGTATGGGGAGAGTGCATAGAAATATCTACTTTATTAGGGAGATTTAGAAAGTATCTTGTAAAGAAGAAGGATGAATATCTCTATGGGGGAGATATGCAACATTAAGAACCTTGGTGTATGGTGAGTTTTTTAATGCGAACAACTATTTTCGATCCTAAAGAAGAATAAAAAAGTAGTGTTCTAGAGGATTTCAGATTTGATTGATGAAGAGGATTTGAGAAGATGAAAACAGCAGAAAAAATAATAGAGTACTATTTTGGTATTCATGGAATGTAGGCATTTTTGATCTATGTTTCCATCAATGCCAAAGGGGGAGATTGTTAGCATGAATGTTGATGATACTACATTGGGGGAGTAACTTAAGCATTGGAGAGTATTGAGATGTTACATTCATGACTTTTTTTGTCATTAATGTCAACATAGTAGTAAGTCTATGAAGACTAGAAAACTAACAATGAGAGATCTTAGTTGTACAGACAAGGTTTTTCTTGTCTAGTGATGGCCACTCATGGATATATTCAACACTATGTCTTGATGACAAGGTTTAATGAGAAAAATGTAATGTAACTTAAGCATTGGAGAGTATTGAGATGTTACATTCATGACTTTTTTTGTCATTAATGTCAACATAGTAGTAAGTCTATGAAGACTAGAAAACTAACAATGAGAGATCTTAGTTGTACAGACAAGGTTTTTCTTGTCTAGTGATGGCCACTCATGGATATATTCAACACTATGTCTTGATGACAAGGTTTAATGAGAAAAATGTAAGTCAAAGATGTATGAAATTTGTACTTTATTTACTGAGAGCAATACAAAGATAGAGTACCTGTAAAGTAATTTATGATGTTTTTAGTATATCTTTCATCTAAGATGTAATAAGAAGATTCATGGTCAATTAGTGATAGAGGATAGTTAGATGATGACATCAATAGATGTGCAAGCTCTAGTATCACACATCTAAAGATTTATATAGACGGTGAGCCAACAATGCTATTGTAATTGTAATTAATTAATTAATTAATTATAATTAATTGGAAAGCCTTAAGGCTGACTCAAGGAAGTCTTTTGAAGATATGGTATAAAGGAAAGATGTTTTCCTTTTTTGTAAAGAGTATCAAGTATTGTATTAAGTAAGAAGTATGAAAAAGAGTAGAATGTTTACTAAATGTGAGTAAGCAATCCAAGGGATTATTGGATGTGAGATTTTTGATCTGGTTATGAGATCAGAAGTAGCAGAGGTATGTTTGACAAGAAAGAGGAAGGAAGTACTATTCATTTCTATTATTCTATAAGGAATAATACAAAGATCAATTGGATAGTGGATTCATTGGTCTTGCCCCTAAATCTATTTGGGCAGTGGTTCTAGATATCTTCTTGAACTCCTAATAGGGTTGGCACAACTCCTAAAAGGGTTGGAATCTCCTAATAGGGATTCAAAGTCTCCTAACAGGGACTGATATGTATTGAGTTTTGTTATAGACTCTTATTAGGGTCCATCTGCTAACAGGGTATATTTATATTAGCACATGATCTTATTGGTAGCATCCCCACCGGGGTTTTCCCTCTGATCAAGGGTTTCCCTAGTTAACATATCTTGTGTTATTGTGTATGAGTATCTTGTTGTGGTTTTTTATTATATTGCTCATATAGTTAAGTTTGTTTAAGGTTGATAATTGTGATAATAGTTGGATAACTGATTCACCCCCCACCCTCTTAGTTATATTGGTGGACTATATATTCTAACATAAGATTGCCTCACTTCATCTTAAAGACACATTAGCTAGAGTAAACACACACACACACACACACACACACAAGATACAATGGGTTAACTGGGTTATCTTAAAACCAAATAATAATTATAACATTATAAACAAGGTATTGAGAACATAATAATGACTTTAGAATATAATATAAATCATTATACAAATAAACTAGATCCTTAATCTTTGAATGCCATTATATAGAACACAATCAAGTGTCTAATGCAAAATAATATCTAACATCATAAGAAAGAAATAATGTGAATGATAAGTATAGAAATGTTCCTAAACATATTATAACATCATTACCTAGTTGGTTAACAATTTCTAAGTAGATAGGTACCTTTCTTTTGTGTTAATAATGTTGGATATTATATTATAGTTTTACCTATGCATGTATTTGTCAAGTTGTGAAATTAAGAAGTACCAAAAGTCATCTTATCTTCCAACATAATCCAAGTATACTTATACTATCTCCAAACTCTACTTATAGTTCTTAGGGTTAGAAAGGTATCACATCCTCCTTCCCTAATATTTGACTTACTCTTGGAAGTCACCATGATTTTGTTATGAAATTTTATGGCTAGCTAAAGATAAGCATAGTTCCCTCTTAAAAATCAAATATCTTATAAGAATTTCTCAAATGCATGTTTGGATCCATATCTATTTCCTTTTGTTATATAATTAGATTCTAGTGTTTTACTTCCTTCAAAAGACTATATTGATAATCCCTTTTAGTTTATTAATATTTGAAATTCTATTCCATATATAAATTTTAATTATCTAGAGACCTTTACTATTCATAAGGTCCTATGTCTAGAAATACAAAATACTTAAGTAGGAACTCATACTTGATTCACATGATTTACATTAAAAATCTTATATTTCTATTCTACCTTCTTTATTTACAATTTCATTTAATGAACTTTAGTCCCTTATTTCTCAAAGTTAAAGAGGATAGCCTTGAAGTATAATTATTTCTCTATGGTAAAAAATATAATACTCATGTACTTGTGAATTAATGTTATAGAGGAGATGAATCTATTAAGTTAGAGGCTACTAATTTCTACTTAAATCAAAATCTACTACCATTTCTCGAAGTTTTTTCTTTTATAATTCTCCTAGGTGTTAAGTTTGTCCAAGAAGAGGTATTTATTTTATCTTTTCTATTTTTTAAATTATTACAAATCCTTTGGTGGGATACATCTCTCTAATATATATTCATGGTTAATTGTCTCATTTTTCTAGTATTAAAATACTACCCCAATTAGAATTTCTTCTCATCATTGTCTCAAGTTTTGTTAGCTCAAAGTAGCTTTGGAATATCTTACTATTGTTGGAAATATAAGAGGAGTAACTAAGATTGGAGGGTTAAATCAATTACCACTAAAATAAATCTCAAATCCATTAGATATGAACACAGAACAAAAATTTCACTGAAAATACTAATGCTCGACAAACACACAGGCACTTGATTTACACTAGTAAATGTTGCAACTCAAAAAATGTTTAACATAAAAATATTAAGATATTATCTATTATTAACCTTACTTAAATTAGTTGCATACACATAAAACAAATAGCATGAACACAAGTGACACCAATATTTAACATGGAAATCCAAATTGGGAAAAACCACCAATTACAACTAGTTATTGATTTTCAGTTTTCTAAAGTGAGCCTTGTTAGGAGCCAACCTTGTTAAAGATTACAAAACACACTGTCAGGTGTTATCCTCTTAGAGGATTTGATCACTCATTAGGAGTGGCCTTGTTAGAGGATTTACAAATAACTATTAAGAAAAATTTGTTAAGAGATTTAGATCACTTGATTTATAATGAAACTAAACTATTGATTACAGATCTCAATTTTGACTTGTATACTTGATCCTTTCTAATTGAATGTATCTTTGTAGCTCTACAAGGATATTTTACTTATACTTTTAATTCACTTCCTCAAAGAATCTTCTATTCTTCCATACACATACAGACATTCAATCATCAACTTGACCTTGTATTATATCATACACATTATCAAGTCATCTTGAATATGACATAGAGTAATTAATATTCATATCCCCAGTCAGTTAGAACCAATAAACAAATATATTAAACTCAATGTGCCAAAAAAAGTAAAACATTCATTAGCTAACCCTACTCAGTAGACACTAACTCATAAATAATTATCCTGTGTTAACCAAGTGAACTTGGTTAACACTACAACTTCACAAAATTTCTTTAGTAACCAATTGAGCTTGATTAACACTGGTTCCATCCAAATTTTCTTTCATTAACCAATTGAGCTTGGTTAACACTCAACTTCTGCCATTATTGCCTAAGTGAACTTGGTTGACACTGCCTTCTAAACTTAGCAAACTTTGGAATGCGCAGAAGACACAAGAAACTATCTTCAATACCCAAATAAGCTTGACATACACTGACTTGTAAAGATATGACATTTTGTGTAACATCAAAGACAATACACAATTAACCAATTATATTCAACAATCTCCCTCTTTGGCATTGATAGCAATACAACGTGTCACAATACAATGGAATTTTAGAGAAAAATAATGTAAGGATGATATCCTTAGTTTCAATTTTATTCTCATCCTTGAGAACTCACTCTACCTTTAGTTTCTCCCTCTGTTTGTAAGCTTTGTCTGCAACATCTTCTTCTAATAGCAAACTCTAGCTCTTTGATATTAGACCAAGTTCTTCATCTTTGATATCTTTGCAAATTCTCACTCATCACTGAACTCTCCCTTTATATTTTTTTGTGAATATGAAAAAAAAATCTCCCTCTTTGAAATCTCATGCCAAAGACAATATTCCATGAATATCAGTGTAGCTCATGTACTAATTCATATGCAATATGCCCTTTTCAATACAACATTGACTTGACTAATCTTGAACATGCCATGGTTTATGCATCACTAAAATTCATTTTAGTGAGTCTCAGATATGGTAATAACCTCTAACTTACCTCTTAGATACAAAAATGCATCCTTAGGTAATGGTTTAGTGAATATGACTACAATGTGTTGTTTAGTATTCACATATTTCAATCTTACCTCTTTATCTTACACCAATTCTCTGAAAAAATGATATTTTATGGCAATATGTTTGGTCTTGGTATGCATGAAATGATTCTTTGATATATTAATTGTGTTGGTGTTATCATAGAATATAACTACTTGATCCTTGATCTCTATCTTCATACCTGCCAACTATTGCTTGAACCAGCCAAACAACATTGGAGCAATTAACTATTGCTACTACATAATCTACCTTTGCTATAGACTGAGAAATAAAAAATTTCTTCTTACTTGTCCAAGACATTAGCCTTTTACCAAGAAAGAATGCTCCACTATTGGTGCTCTTGCTATCATCAACACTTCCTACCCAATCAACATCTATGAAGGCTTTCAAATCCAAATTGCCTCATTTCTTGTACCATATTCCATAGTCTTTAGTACCTTTCAGATACCTCATGATTTTTATTGATTTCCATCATGTGATTTTTTGTAGGATTCGCTAGGAATCTTGCCACCATACCAATCTTGTAGGATTCGCTAAGAATCTTGCCACCATACCAACTTCTAATGCAATATCAGGTCTTGTGTGCACTACATATTACAATTCTCCAATCATTTATTTGTGTGTGGTATGATCTACTTCTTTGGAATCATCATTCTTAGAAAACTTATGTCTAGTAGACTTAGGTATCCCAACTAGTCTTAAATCTTCCATTCCAAACTTCTTTAGTATCTCCTTGATATATTTGGATTGAGTAATGTAGATACTATCTTTCTTCTATTGAATCCATAATCCAACAAAGAATTTTATCTCTCCAAACATGAACATCTCAAATTATTTACTCATCTCTTTTGAAAAAACTTTGCACAAGTCATCATTTATATTAAAAAATGTGTCATCTACAAAGATTTCAGCCAATACAATCTTATTGTCCATTCCTTCTTTGATATATAGGCTACTATTATCATTTATTCTTTGAAATCCAATCTTTTTTGAGTTGTTATGAAGTCTTTCATACCAACCTCTGGAAGCTTATTTGAGACCATACAATGCTTTGTGCAAGTGCAATTTACAAATGATATCCTTTTTGCTAGGATCTACAAAACCTTTAGGTTGTTCTATGTAAACTTGCTCTTTAGTAATTCTATTCAAGAATGTAGATTTCACATCCATTTGATAAACTTTAAATCCTCTATCTATATGTGAAACATAAGCCAATAAAGTTCTAACACCTTCTAATATTGCAACAAGAGAAATTTTTTCACCATAATCAATACCTTCTTCTTGAGAATAACCTTTGCATACTAACCTTGCTTTGTTTCTGGAAACTTCTACATCTTCATTCATCTTATTTTTGAAAACCCAATAAGATTATGGATTTGATTCCTCTCTATCTATTCTATCTCTTCATTCATATCTTCAATCCAACTTTCATTATCTACAACATCTGTAGCTGATCTAGGTTCAAACTTGGTAAGAAAACATGTACCTTTTAATTTTTTTCTTGTCATTGTACCATTTTACTTGTCTCTAATGATCTAATTAGGTGTATGGTGTCTTCTAAAATATCTTACTAACACATGTACTTTAGATTTATAATTTTTTCCACTAGCCTCAACATGATCTTCTTTATCAAGCTTGAGTCCCACTATCTATGGCATGGGTCCTTTAGACTCAATTTTCTCTAGTTGAAACTTGGTAGCATTTGATTGTGACTCAATTCCTCCAGACTATGACTTGGGTTGCACTGGTGGCAACTTGGGTGCTTCTAGACATTTTGGGGACTCAAGAGGTGAACTCTCCTGACTTCCAATTAGATTTGGAAATGTATTAGGTTCATTATAAATAAACCTTTTTTAATCCTTAGGTTCTTTACTGCTCTCTCCTTCACTCTTTTCTACAAACTCATTAATTCTCACATGTGCACTTTCTATGATCTTATGAGTGGATAAATTCAAAAATTTATAAGCTTTACTTATTTTGGAGTATCCTAGGAATATACCATCATCACCTTTAACATCAAATTTACCTTTCCTAGTCTCTTTTAGAATATAACATTTTCTAGGAGATATTTTCAAGTAACCTACATTAGGTTTGTCCATACCATAGTTCATAAGGAGTTTGATTTGAGTCTTTCTTGAACTATACTCTATTCAAGGTATACACTGTAGTATTGGTTTCTTCCTTCCAGTATTTGATTGCAACATTCTTTTCTATCATCAAATTTCTTGCACAATACATGATGAGTTTGTTCTTTCTTTCAGCTATACAATTCTACTAAGGTGTACCAAGGGCTTATACTTATCTTTTAATTCCTATTTTAGTGAAAAATTCATTGAACCCATTAGAAATGAATTCACCACCTTTATCTGACCTTAAACACTTCAACTTCTTTCTAGTTTCTTTCTCTACTCTTGCCAAATATCATTTAAACTTTTAAAATGCTTTAGACTTCTCTTTCAAATACATTACAATCATCAATGTAGAATAATCATCAATAAAAGAATAAAATACTTATCTCCACTGTAGCTTTCTATTCTAATAGGTCCACATAAGTCTGTATGAACCATCCTTAAGACTTTTTTAGAATGATAGTTCTTGCTTTTGAAACTTGTCTTGCCCATCTTACCAATTTGATAATTTTTGCATAGGTGCCTATCAAGTCTCCTCAGACTAGGAATATCTCTCATTCTTTTGTTCTTTCTTATCTTAATCAAATTATCAAAGTTTGCATGACATAACCTTTTATGTCAGAACCAGCTTTCTTCTACTTGAGCAATGAAACATGAAATTTCACTGAGATCTAGGTAGAATATATATTTTTTTGTTTTTTTACCAAACCCAAATAGATTTCCTTTTCCATCTAGTAGCTTGGCCTTCCTATTCATGAATTCTACCTTGAATCCAATATTATTCAATTATATCACACTCAATAGATTATTCTTTAGTCCTTCAATCCAATAAGCATTATCACATCTAAGTTCATTGGTTAGTAATATACAACCTTTTCCCTTTATATAACATGGCTCATTGTTTCCAAACCTCACACTTCCACCATCATGCAATGTTCCATATGTTCAAAAAAATTTTTGTCACTAGTCTTATGATGTGAGCAACCACTATCAATAATCCATTTATCATTTTTACTAACATGAGATATAAGTTCCTTTTTATCTCCTTCATCATTTGATTCATCTTTTACATCAATATATATCATTTTATCATCTTCACTACTATCTAAACCTTTAGTCATAAAACATGATTTCTTACCTTTGTCCTTGTAGTCTTTGACATTTATGAAATCCTTCTTGCCTTTGTACTTGGTGTGCTTATTTTCATCTTTGTCTTCTATGTCTGGACATCTTGCAGCAATAAGTCCAACTTCTTCACAAGAGAGATAGATCAAAGAAATGTTACCTTTGTACTTTTCTTTGCCTTTGGGATATCTTCTTACAAGTAATTCTTCAATGGCTTCAAGATCACTGCTAGAACTATCTTCCTCTTCACTTTCAAATTGTTTCCCTTTAGGATTTGGAGATTTCTTCTTCTTTAGTGATAACTTGTCTTCAAATGTAGACTCAAGGTTGCTAGAACTAAGAGTATAATTATCATTTTTATCTAGTTCAAATGCAGTCAATCTTCCAACTAGGGTGACCAAAGTTATCTTATTATTTAGATCACATCTCATCTCTTGAATAATAGACACTCTGATTACATAGATAGGAAGAAGGGTTTTGAGTACCTTACTTACCACTATCACATCTTCATTTGTTCCTCCGAAGGCTTTGATAGCACTAACACTAGCATTGATTCTCTCAACATATTTTATAATGTTTTCATCCTCTCTCATCTTCATCTCATCAAACTGGCCTCTCAATATTTGTGCCTTAGCTCTTTTCACATTATCATCACCTCCATAGATATCCTTTAGTTTGGTTCACATGTCATGAGCAATAGCACATCCTTTGACCTCATCACATTCAACATAGTTAAGAGCTGATGCAATGTCAATCATCATGATGTTATGAGTTTTATTTTTAGTAATGTGTTCCACAGTAAATGTTCCACTAGGAGCCTTGTAAGAATTTTTCAAATATTTCAAACCTAAATCACTGATGGTTTAAAGGCACAACTTCATAAGTTCTTTCTATGCCTCAAATTTATCTCTATCTAGCTTGGGAATCTCTCTTTCCTAAGACATCCTAATCTTTATCTTAGGTCCTTGAAACCTTCTCTGTAAGTGCCAAGAAGCTCTAATACCAATTATTAGAAATATAAGAGGAATAACTAAGAGGGGAGTGGTGAATTAGTTACCACTACAATAAAATCTCAAATCCTTTAGATGTCAACAAAAAACACAAACTTCACTAAAAATATTGATGCTCGACAAATAAAGAGGCACTCAGTTTACACTAGTAAATGTTGTAACTCGATAAATGCTTAACATGAAAATATTAAGATGTTATCTATGATTAATATTACTTAACTTAGTTGCAGACACATAAAAGAAAAAATATGAACACAAGTGACACCAAGATTTAACGTAAAAATCCAATTTGGGAAAAACCATAAATTACAGCTAGTTACTAATTTTCACTCTTCTAATGTGAGCCCTCTTAAGGGCCAACCTTGGTAAAGGTTACAAAACACATTGTTAGGTGTGACCCTATTAGAGGATTTGATCACCCTATTAGGAGTGGCTTGTATGCACCCTAAAATTGTTGCCTAGACTATGGGCCCCCATTATTCAATTTATCAATTTTCCTAAATCAATGGTTTACAATATTTTATTAAATCAATTCAAATCAATTTCTTTTATCAAAATGTAATTAATTTAATTATTTCAATATTTCCTAAAGGTTTGATCATGTTATCCTAAGTCATATTTAATTAAAAGAAAATCTCTTTTTTAATTAAATAATTAATCCACAATGTTTAATTAATTAAGAGAAAACCCCTCGTTTAATTTAATTAAATATTTCCTATTTAATTAAAGAAACTTTCTCCCTTTTAATTAAATAAAATAAAATTCCACTTGAAAAAAGGAAATAAAATAAATAAATCCTTTTTCTCTACACTTGAATGCACATATCTCTAAGTGGGATTCTTCTTTTTCCTCTTTCCACTTTCTTCTCAAACACTCCTCTTTTCTCATTGGTGGAATTTTGTCTCACATGGATCAAAATTTATTATCCCATATTAGTTGTGTGAAGTCTCCCACCTCCACATTTTCATATAGAGCAATATAGAGAGATAGAGAAAGACATAGAGAAATATAGAGAAAAATATAGGAAAAGTATAGAGAGACATAGAGAAATATATAGAGAGAGATATAGAGAAAAATAGCTCGTTGCTATAGTATTGTAATGCTACAGATTTAGAGAGCGATTTTGGAGGAATTTGAAACTTAGGGTTTGGACATTGGAGCTTCATTGCAACTTCTCTCTTCTTATCTTATTCTCTCTTGCATCCATAGCTTCCATTATGAGGTTTCATCCTTGCATTTTCATATTATCTTAGAGTCAGATTTGTTTTCATAGATTAATATTGCATTGTTATTTCCTTTCATAGATTAGATTTCCCTTTCTTGCATTGCTTTGCATTGTTATCATTTAGATTAGTTTGTATCTTCATTTGTATTCATATTTTGATCCTTGAATCTTTTATTTCATGGTGTACCTACATGGGCACAAACTAGGTCAAACTAAGGGCCTCCATTACAAACCCTTGCACTCCATGAATAAAAAGCTATGAGTCACCATTTGAGACCTCAATCTTAAGAAATCTTAGATATAATGATTATTATAAGTGTGCTCACATTTTAGGCATACACATCTTTGGCACCCACCGTGGGGCAACCCACCTTTACTTGCCAGTTTTAGATATTTTTGGAGCTAACCCTCTTATGTGGATTTTTTTGGAGACTAGAAAACCCTAGACCTTAAAAATTTGATCATATCTCCCAAACGGCATGGTGTTTTAGTTTGGAATTTTTTTTGTAGGTTGGCGACATATCAGAGAAGCTTCAGTGAAAGTTTTAGATTTTTTTGGAGGTATTTTATATTTTTTATATTGTTTTCTTTATTTTTTATGAAAAATCATTATAGGGCAGCAATTTTTTCAGAAAAGTCTACATTTTTAAAAATGTCTCTGAATTCTAAATAGGGTCAGTTCTTGCTATTTGATTTTAGAGATCATACTAAGGCTCAATAATTCAATTTTTAAAAACTAGCTTATTTTGAAAAAATAACTCCCTAGGGAACAAATGAAAAGATCTTTTCAAAATTTTGACATTTTTGAAAAGCTCTCTGATTTTTGTTAGGGGTCTCTTTTCTACATTTAGGGTGTTGGATCTAAATTCATGTCATATAGATCAAATCTTGTTGATAGGTCAAAAATCAATATTAAAAAAAGAGAATTTAATGAATAGCTTGCATTTAATTTTCACATGGATCAATGCATGATGTGAGCTTTCATTTAGTTTATTTGCTAGTTATTATCACTCTCAAAAATCAAATTTTTAGATCTAACCTTAGTTTTTTATAAGTTAGATATATATTGCATATCTTGTATTTTCTTGTTTTGCCTATTACTTTGTTTATTACGAATGAGCGTTCAAGCATAAATGAAAGGTACAATAGGGAAAAGATGCATTGTAAAGATTACCAGGTATTTTATTAGTTCCCTATAACATTTGGATTTGGAAACAAAATGAACCCTCTCATGTGTTTGGCTTGAATTATTTTACATACTTCCATAGATTCACACTTCATTTGTTGCTCTAAAATTGGATCTAGATTTACTTTCATGCATATGTGTTTCACATAGTAATTATACCGTATGAATAGTATTTGTAGAGTTCTTGAGGAAATGTGCTTCATTCACTTGCCTTACATGCAGAGCTCTTCTCAATGATAAATCCCCTTGTAGGTAGGGAAAAATATTTTTTATTATCTGACTATTCTATTTGGATTTATCCTCAACATCCATTAGTACTTTCTCTTTTGAGATTGGTGGTGTTTGTTGTTGGCTTTTCCAAAAATTTGGTGAAGTGATTTTGAATTAGTGTGTTAAATAATCTTGTTTGCTATGTTTGGGTAAGTTGAAGAGGCTAGAGGAATATGCTCTATTCCCTTTTGGGAACATTAGAAACTTGGAACCCTTGAATCCAAATGAAGTCACCATGTGGTACAACAATGTGAGTCTTCCCTGATTAGAGAGGGTTAACCATAGTGTACATTCCTTTTATTAGGTCAACCACATGAACAAAACCTCAAGTGGTAATAGAAATTTTTAATGTGGTAGTATCAACCTCTATATAAATTTCCTTGCAGGGGAAATCCTCGTAGGTGTAGTCTTTTGTTGGGTTGTTGGATCTCCTCACTATCTTTGGTTGATTAAATTCTCAAAATATGTGAAAACACTAGTTTGCCAGGATTGGATTTCTCCCACTTTAGATTGTAAAAGCTATAGAGTTGAACATTACTAAGATCCATAGTGCTACCAAATTTTCTTTTCTAAGACTATGTGTGTGATTGGAAAGCATTTTGAGAACATACACAGTGGTGGTTCTAGGGATCAGACTAATACTATGACACTAGTCTTGTTAATGTACAAGGTTTCTTTGTCCCTTGCTCATTGTTTGAATATGTTTTCTTGAAATTCCTAATTGCTATCTTGCATGCCTAGTTTATGATTCAAAATTTATCACACCTAGTTGGATATTTAAAACAAATAAAATTTGAGTTCTTGAGTTGCGACTTTATGACCAAACTGCTTTTCTATCCTATTATTTCCAATTTTCCTAAGTTGATCTAGTTCATATTAGGCTACTTAACCCATTGTTAGAAGTTTTTTTCACATTGGATTATTGTGCTTTGACCCCTTGAATTAGTGATCTTTGATTTCATAAGTGACCTTGTTTGGAGTCAATAAGTTAGAGATTGTCCTTGTCAAGAAACATATACCTTTGGATTCTTTGATATTATGCTTGGATAGTCTTAGTAGTCTCTTGTCCATCCACTTTCATAGAAATTCAATTTTAATTATTTATAATTTGGGTAAATCATCCTCCTAGTCCATATGTGATAAGGTATTCACCCAAAGTTGTGGGCACCTATGTGGTAGTGTTGGTTTATGCCTATTGCAAAATTCTATCTTATCACATCTCTTTTAGATAAGTGAGTGCTTTTACTATCCTAGTTTGGTACCAATGTTTCTTAGGGTTATCCTATCACCTAGTACCTTTTCTTTCATATCAGTTACAACAAGATATCAAGTAGATCAAGGAAAGTGACCTCAAGTCATCTTTAAATAATTACCTTTAGTTCAAACTTATATCAAAGATGTAAGGAAAAAAAAATTGTGTTTGTTCAATTGCTTGAAAATATTCCAGAAGCTTTGTTTGACCCTAGTAGTGACCTTATTGGGTTGAGTACACTCTTAGCATCACCTCACTCAGATATGGATATGAATTTTACAATGGCTCCACATAAGAAGAATCAAAGTGGTGAATACTATGTTTACATTTTGAGTGGTGATCCCACTCATGAAAATAGACCAACCTCACCCAATATTAAGGATAGATATTTGGATGCACACCAGAGGTCTAAGAAAGTTAAGCATTATACCTATGAAGAAGAGAAATCCAAATATGATGATCAAATTAGTGAGTCTTCTTGTGCTCTTGTGAATGCAACATTTATTGGTAATTAGCTTAGATAGTCAAGACCTTGTAGACCATTCATGACACCTTTAGGTTATGTGAGTGATAGACTCAAAGTACTTGAGCATGAGAGAAAAGCCCTTCTAGAAGAAAAAGCTAAGAAGGAAGAACAATTTAGATGCCTAGAGGAAGAAAAGCAAGTTATGATTGAGATAGAAAGGAAATCCCATCAAGAAGCAAAAGATCTTCTTGTGGCTCTGCAACTTGAAAATAAATTCAACAATGTGCACATTGGTGGTGGAAACAAATCTCCTCTATCCACCCCTCCTAAGACTCCATGAAGTAGAAGACACTCAATAACACCTTCACAATCTCCTAGCCCTTGAGGAAGGAGAGCTTCAAGACATGATCATTATAGGAGACCATCACCACCTAGAGTTTCAAGAAAACCTTTACAAAAATCTCGTCATGGTTCAGAATATGGAGGTAATAGCTCAAACTTTGACCATAATTCTTATGATTTCATGGCTATGCAATGAGACCCACATTTTTAGCAACATGTGGAAGCATATATGGACCAAAACAAAGATGCATGCTTTCAACATTTAATCAACAAGGGTGCTAAGGTCCCTTACAACTTTGATGTAGACAAAAAGATTCAAAAGCATGATCCCTCTATGAAAGAAGAAATTGATCAATTGAAGAAATAGCTAAAGCAAATATCGGCATGAAAGAGTTCTTTTTCATTTGATTCAGTTTGTCCTAATCCTTTTGTTAAGAGTGTAGACATGAAAGATTTTTCTGAAAAAATTAAGATCTCCCAATATGAAAAATATGATGGAAATGGCGATCTAAATGATCATGTGCGTCATTTCTATACTATGAGTTTTGAGTTTCATCATGAGGACTCAACTTATGAAATTATTTCCAAGGAGTCTTAAGGGTCATGCAATGGAATGGTTTACTAGTATAAATCCTCCTATTAAGATGTTCCCTAAGTTAATTTAGAGATTTTTTCAACACTTTGCATACAATCTTTCACGATCTGTCTCGCTATTGGACTTATGTCAATCAAAGAAAAATTAAGGAAAATCCTTTGTTACTTTCTTCCAAAGATGGAGATGATTGTGCTATCTTTATTCTAGGACTATTTTTGAGAAATAAAATATTGAAATCCTCATTAGTAACATGGTTCCTAAGATAAAGTATGAAGTCAAGAAGATGGTTTTTGAGTCCTTTGATGCCATGGTTAAAGTTGCTTTTAGAACTAAGGATGTTTTGAGAGAGCAAGGTACTTTGACAAAAAAAATGGAAACAACAACAACAATGGTTAGAATAACAACAACAATAACAATGATAAAGGAAATAACACATATTGGAATAAGAAAAAACAAGTGGTTAATGATGGAGTTGTGAAAGACCAAGTTGTTCTTCATTTGGCTAGTGCCAATCAACAAAGTAACAAGACAAGATATCAAGAAAGGCCTAAAGGAGAGAAACATAACTTTACACAATTGGGTGGGTCATATGAAGAGATATTCATGAAGCTCCTTGCTCAAAATCTTGTGCACCCTTATGATGCTACAAAGTTCTGCATACCTTAAGTTAAGCCATGGTGGTGGGATGAGAAGGCCTATTGCAAACTTCACTATGGGAGATTTAAGAATATTGTTCAAGATCTTATTGAGACTGGAAAACTTGAAATAGATGGATTAAAAATCAATGCTGATCACATAGCATTCAAAGAGCCTTTTCCCAAGTATGAGAAAGGGAAGCTTCCCAACCTAAGAATGGTAAGGTTGCAATTAGTTACACTTATGCAAATGGAGAAAATGTTGTCAATATGCTTGATGTTGTAGAAGAAAGTGTCAACATGATGGAAGGTAAAGATCCCAGTGGTTATGATTTAAATTTAAGCTCTCCTATCCTTGGTGAAAAACCTATTTTGGTGCGAATGGGTGCTTAATCTAGAGAGTCATCTCAAGGTCCCCTTGTCATTAGAGGACCCAATTCAAACTAGTCAAGTAAACCTAAGCAAGTGTCTTCCCAAATTCTCAATGGTGTTACATGAAGTCAAGTTGCTCTTGTCATCAAATGACCTAGTTCAAACCAACCAAGTAAGCTAGAACAAGTACAATTCAAGTATGTTCTTTCAAAACAAATGGTTAATCCTAGGTCAAATTATAATCTTGTTGATCAATTGCAAAGAACCCCCATTCAAATTTTGATCTTTGACCTTTTAGAGTTGTCTTAGAGACACATACATGTCCTTGAGGATGTTTTGTGCATGATGAATATCCCCAAAAATTTAGATGTCGATCAATTCTAGAATATGATTAACCATATTGCTAGCCCTCATTACCTTTCATTTTTACAGGAAGATGATAAATCTTTGAGCCATCCGCACAATCTTGCCCTTCATATTGAGGTCATGATCCATAGAATCTATGTAAGGCATGTGTTGATAGATGGGGGTGTTGGGCTTAATATTTGTTCTTTGAGTCTTTTAAAGCCATTAGGTTATTCTAAACAAGTTATTGATACTAGAAGGAAGATTATTATCAAAGCCTATGATGAGGCAATTAGAAGTTCAAAAGGGTTGGTTATCCTTCCCATTAGGGTTAGTCCTGTTGAAAAAGATAGTTTATTCCAAATAGTTGATGTTGGACCCCTTGCATACAATAATTTACTTAGTAGACCATGGATTCATGATATGCAAGTAGTGTTTTCTACCTATCATTAGTGTGTTAAGTTTTGTTACAACAAAATAGAGGTTTGTATACTTGGGGATATTAAATTTTTCTATTAACTTGATTTTAGAAAGTACTCATGTTTCCCTCAATAGAGAAGCATATGATTTTGATGCAACTTTAGTTGAATGTAAAGAAAAGTTCAAATCCATAGACCTTGGCATGGGGGGATATTAACTCAAGTCCCTTGCAGCATTACCAGTATCACTTAGGTATTATGGTAAATGTTCACAAGATCTGAAACCTTCCTCTTCAGCTATGACATTATTTGACACATTTGTACAATCATCAGTGCCTATTCAAGATGAGAAAAAAGATGTGGCTATTAGAGTTTGGATTTATAGAGAATAGAAGTATATACACAATGAGAACTTCACTTCCTCTCCTAAAGCTTATGGAAGAGGGTATACTTTTGTTAAGAAGATGGGCTATCCTAGACATGGCCCTCTTAGTAATAGAAAGGGTGCTAGAGACGAATTCCTTGATCATGGTCTTTTCAAATGAAAATCTAAGAAGCTATATTTGAATCACAATAAAAATACTGGTCCTACCCTTGATAAGTCAGATAGTGAAGAAGAACAAGAGTACATACCTAACTTGGAAAAACAACAAGATATGTGTGAAGATTGGGTCCCTTCTACTAGTATCCTTTGGGGTGATTTGGATAGTCTAGTATCTCATGAGATAGTTGCAAATTTAGAACAAGAAATATGACCCTTGATGATATTGAGGCTTCCACATCTAGGCATCCCAAACCTTCATGGTTTAAGAATCCTAGTCGAGATTTAGAAATAGATTCCAATGAGTATGAATGGGACTCCCTCTCGGAGCCTTCTATAGTTTATATGAATATTTATGTTGTTCATACATATAGTACTCAACCTGAGTTAGTCAATGATTCACATGTAGAATCATATGATTTGAACTCAAATGTTACCTTAGTGGATAATTCTTCACTTGTTAGGATGAATTCTAATTTGGGTAGTTTAGGAAGTTACTTGACAAACTTTGACTCTTCATTCACCAGAGATATCATCCATATTCATAACCTTGAACCATTCATTGATTTACCCCTTGTTCATCCTAATTTGATTGATTGGTCTCAACACAATCATGAACCTGAGATTTTAATATTTTAAAATGATTATGAGATAGCCTACTATTTGGATGCCATTGAACCCATAGTCTCTTCCACTAGTGAGCCAGCTACCAACATGATAGAGCTAGACATTAAGTTCCTTAGTTGCAAAATAAAAAGAAAATAAAATAAAAAGAATATGTGTTGTTATAGCGAAAACCACTATGTGGTGGTGTTAGAACTGAAAATAGTAAAAAGAAAGGACATATTCGAGGGTGAAAACCTCTTTGAGGTGCTTGAGGATGAGATACTTGATCATCTCCCTAGTTATTTTCAAGGTAGATCTTTAGTGCTAATTTAACCAACACAAACAATCAATTTGGATATGGATGAAGCTCTACAAAAGGCACATTTGGCTTAGTCTTTGTCATCGCAAGAAAAAGTAGTCTACACTAAGTTTTTACGAGAAAAGAAGATCAATTTTGTATGGACTTATTCAGATATGCTAGGGTTAGACACTAATCTTATTATGCATCACTTATCCATAGCTGTAGATGTTACACTAGTTAATCAAAAATTGAGAAAGATGCATCATCACATAGCTCTCCTAGTCAAGGTAGAATTAGAGAAACTCCTTGGTACAAAATTCATAAGAGTAATTGACTATGCTGAATGGGTATCAAACATTGTACTAGTTTCAAAACATGACAAAACCATTCAAGTTTGCATAGATTCTAGAGATTTTAATAGAGCATGCCCAAAGGAATATTTTCCACTTCCTAATATAGACATGATAGTGGATATAACTGTGGGTTATGAGATTTATTCCTTAATGGATGGTTTTTCCAAATATAATCAAAATTAAGATAGCTTCTAAAGATCAAGAAAAGACTGCATTCACTTGTACATTAAGTATCTATTGTTGGAACATTATGCCTTTTGGATTAAAAAATCTAGGAGCTACCTATCAATGAGCTATGACAACTATGTTTCATGATATGATGCATATAAACATGGAAGATTATGTGGATGATACCTTGGCTAAGTCTAAGGAAAGAGATATAGACTTATGTAATTTAGAATTCATTCTAGATCACATGGAATAATTTCAACTAAGGTTAAATCCTAAAAAGTGTGCATTTGAAGTCACCTCTAGAAAATTACTAGGATTCATTATTTTAGCAAAAGGAATAGAGGTGGAACCTAAAAAAGTTCAAGAAATCATGGATATGCCACCTAAAATCATTAGTCAAATGAGGAGTCTTCAAGGGTGTCTTTAATCTATAAGGAGGTTTATTTCACAGTTGGTAGATAGAGCTCAACTTTTCCACAATAACATACATAAAGGAGTCAAATGTGTATGGAATGAAGAGTGTAAAAAGAGCATGGATCAAATAAAGAAATACTTGGAAAATCCTCCTATTTTAATTCCTCCTATCCCAAGGAAATCACTTATTCTATACATTTCAGTGATAGAGTCTTCCTTAGGTACATTATTAGCTCAACAGGATGAACATGGGAAAGAAAGAGCAATATACTACATTAGTCGTACTCTTGTATCATATGAGGTTAATTACTGATTTGAATGCAGGAACCTTATTCAAAATGCCTCTCACCATTCCCTTATCTCTAGAGATTTGTATAGGAGGGATCTAGATGGAATACTTCTTAGATTATTAGAAAAGGAAGAATCTAATCAAGTGCTAGATGACATCCATGAGGGCATCTGTGAAGGACATGCAAATGGTCTTTCCATGACTCAAAAGTTGCTTAGGGTGGGGTACTATTGGCCCATGATGTAGATTGATGTAGTAGCTTTTGCAAAGTCATGTGAAAAGTGTCAAAAATATGGTAACTTGATACATGCTCTAGGCAGGGAACTCATTCCTTCTATCTCTCATTGGCTATTTTAGCATTGAGCCTTTGATCTTGCTGGGTAGATTCATCCCAACTCATCATGTTGACAAAAGTTTATTATCACTTCTACTGATCACTTCACTAAATGGGTAGTAGCTATCCCACTTTTTGTTGCCTCGTGAAATTTTTTTTTTTTTCTTAATCATATTATCTGTAGATATGGAGTTCATTCCAAGATTATCACTGAAAATAGAGGGTAGTTTAAAAATAAGGACCTTAATCAACTTTGTAAGAAATTCAAGATAAAACAACATTGGTCCTCCATTTACTTCTTGTAAGGAAATTGTCAAGCTGTCATCGAATATTTTAGTCATTTTCTTTCCACGTGGATATTATAAAATTTATTTTTATGTTTAAAGAAAGAGGGAGAAGATGGTTATTTTGTTTTGCCTCATAGGACAAATAGATTGGATTAGTTATGAAGACCATATGTTATAACTATCATAAAGTTGTAGTGCAGTTCTGACAATACAACTATTTTCTTTTGGCTTAATCTTTGCCTTTCTTCGCTTACAATTTTTTTAGAAACCCTAACATAGCTATGTAGATTTCTCATGCCTGAAATAGAATAGAGACCAATTCTGGTAACCTTAAATTTACTAAAACCCTTTTTAGTAAGATTAGGTATGAGGCATTCTGGTAACCCTATTTGTGAAGCACAATGGTATATTTGGAATTAGTATTTGTATTTGTATTGGTATTAGCTCAATAATGGTGGGATATGTCATGATCAACCTACTATATTTGGGGGCTGAAGTTTGTCAGAAGAATTTTTCCAAAGTCTCTTTTAGGGGAAACAAATTTTTGAATTCAAGAAGAAGGCGAAACCATGGAGGAGGAAAGCAAACTTGGATGACTAAATAGGGTAGAGATTGGAATGAGAGCAGAGGAAGGGTATTGGGATAACAAGAGAATAGACTAGGTTCCCTTTCTTAAATAACTTTGTGCTATTTATTTGAATCCACAAATGAATGATTAGGAACTAGATAGACAATATTAGATTGTTCCCCATTGTGACTTAAGAACTGTAGAAATTACCTAGAGATTGAGATTGCATTGAATAATTTAACAAATGAATACATTCTCATTGGAAAATATGAACCATTGCATGCAGTCTTGTTAAAAAAAAAAAAACTTCTTTACTAGTATGGTTTACTGCATTGAGAAGGAAAATTTATACATTTAGTTCAAAATCAAGAACATTGGTATAGTGGGCAATATGTCTGTCCCAGTTGAGGACTTTAATCACAAATTACCCTCAAGAGTTTGTTGCAAAGATTTTTGTCCTTTCCTTTTTTCTCTCTTTGTATTTTTAAAGTGATTTTACTCTGAAGAACTTAATCCTTGCAATCCACACAACTAGCATGGTTTGATTCTTCCTTCCACAAAATTTTTTGCATTCTAATTGAAAGTTTTGGCATCATTGTGAATGTCCCTTCTCCTTGCCACTAAATCAAATCTGAAATAGGTGAAAAGAAAAATTAATGAGTTGCTCACTCATTTTAATTGACCATCGATTGGTCTGGAACACAAAACCAATGCTTACCCAAATGATGAATCCAATGCCTATAGATTAAAGCTCTAAACAATTTTCCTTCTATATTCATAGTTAGCATCATGAACTTATTAATTTTTTTTTATATACATACACAATATGAATAATCAGGTTGACATGATTATCAATGTGAATTATAGTGAGATGATCCTCCATTGATTGGTCAACACCATAATCTACAATGATTAAATATTTTTAATCTATTGTGAAACTACACATACTTAACTCCTTCTAGCAAACAACATTTAGACATGATGTTATTTAGAACTAGTCAGTTAAATAAGATGTTACAAGGGAATCAATTAAGAAGTTCTTTATCATATTGGATGTTTTATTTTCTTGGGCCAATTAGCAATGAATTTATATGAATCTTTTAGCTATCTAGTTAAGATGTTTCTTAACTCCTTTAATTAGATGCTTAAGCTTGGTTAACATTAAATTATCTTCAAGATGTTAAAACCAATACCAAACTCAAGGGAGTAGATTTGAATGCATGCATTGAGCTATGTAATAACTATTTGCTCTCTCATCATTATGAATTATTGAAGCCTTGTTAAATTGGAAATTAATGTCTTATAACCACCTCCAATAACATTATTGCATTTTGATTGTACTCTTGGGTGATTTTGGTTAAGTATGTAAGCTTCTATTTACTAATTGAGTGGGTTGCTTAATATAGTTTGGGCACTAAGAAACTTTCCCTTGGAAAATAATATTTACATGGCCATCCTTTTATATATGATCTGGAGGTTAGTTTAATTCAACATTTAATTTACCACGACTTTATTAACTATGTTAAGGAACTAGTAACACATGGAAGGTCGATGAAATTTAAATTATCATGTTACTTAGATGTGGTCTTTTCAGGATGCATACATGACATTTTTAGAGGCATTATTGCATCTTTCATTGCTTCCTACATTATATATAGAATCTATAAGCTATGGAGGAGAATATGATCTCTTGATGAATGGAAAGTAATGGTTTCATTCTTGTTACTTAATAAACATCTTGTGTATTTATGCTTTATGAGAGGGATTCAAGATAGAATAACATACCAAGAATATTAATTGATGAAGAAAAAGTTTCATTGTTAGCTATGTGATTGGATTAATATATGCGTATTTATAATATGTGTCAATAGAGAATTAATGGTAGTACTTGTATTCCTTTTTGGAAGTTGGATTAAATTTCTTGCTAGAGATGAGCTAAGATGTTGTAATTAATTGATCCATGATTAATGGACTTTATGGTTTTACCCTTATATGCGGATGGGTATATGGAACTCAATGATGGGTAAACCTTGTTATGTTTTACTTACTATAAATGATGGAGAAGAGACTATGAAACTGAAGTGATAACTAAGAAAATGTTTTTTTGTTATCTTGTTGACCAATTAATGTTTGTAGCATGATTCCATTACTCCTCTAAGTTTTACTTGTTTAGACTATCTCATTGCCAAGATGGATATCTTTCATGTTAGGAAAGATTTTGGGGAAGCTTAATAGCTTCATGGTAGGGTGGTAAAGAACTCTTACAATATTCTTTCCCTTGTGTTCTTAAATAGGTTCTGGTGTTCATTTCAACTTGGTCATCATGGTTAGACCATCTGGTATCTAGTATCTAGTATTGGTAATCCGGTAACAACTTTGTGGTTTCTTTAAAATTTGAGCATATATGTATATGTATCATTTTTCTTAACATTAATGATAGTTAATCAAATAATGTTGACTGGTCAATATTCAAAATACTTCGACTCTCATTGAATTTTCTATATTTTATGGAGATTGCTGATGTGGCATTATTTTTGCAAGGGCAGTCATTACAAAAGCAGAAGCATCAAATAAAACAATTCTCAAAATCTTACATAAAATAGTTCATAAGAATGCTAGGGATTGGAACTTATAGATAAATCTAGCTTTGTGGGCCTATAGAATGAGTATCATACTCCTACTAGGGCTGCTCCTTTTGCTCTTACATATGGTGCTAAAGTAGTGTTACTTTTGGAGGTTGAGATTCCTTCACCTAGAGTTTCACTCAAAGGTCTAGTTGTAGATGAAGACTATTGTGCCATGAGACTTCAAGAGTCAAAACTTCTAGATGAGAAATGCCAAGAATCATTTGACCATATGAGGTTCTATCAAAAGTGCATGTCAAAAGCATTCAACAAAATGGTTCACCCTAGAGAATTCTAGGTAGGAGAACTTTTCCTACATGAAAATCCTAAGAATCAATAGAATAGAGGTCAAAAGGGTAAATTTAAACCTAATTGGCTTGGTCCTTACATTATTACAACAAATTTAGGGTCTAGTACCTATTTACTATCTATAGCAAAGGGAGAACAACTCCCTAATCCTATCAATGTCTTGCACCTGAAGAAGTTCTATTCATGATGCTAGTTCTATCTATGGGCATCTTTGTACATATTTATTGATCTTGAAAAAATACAAAAAAAATGATATATTTCAAAAATCCAAAAAAATGATATACTATCGAAATTCTAAAAATTGGAAATATCCTAAAAAAATGATCATCTTAGTAATAAGCACTTTGATGTATCTCCAAAAAAAAATACAAAAAAAAAAAAAATCCATGTGGTAAAAACCTGGAAACGTCTACTACTTGAAGCCTTTGCCCCCTATTTCTTAGCACGTGTCCTCAACACTTGGCCTTTCTCCAGCATGCCTTGTCCTTGATGCCTTGGTTTGAAATTGGTCTTTATTTAGGGTGCATAATTGTAGTCTCTTGGCTATGTTATTCTTTAGGACACCTCACAAATGGTGTTTTTCAACACCACGCCAACTATATTTTTCAATACAACCCCTAACATCGAGTGTTTTTCAAAACTTATTGGTTTGGTCTTACCTAGTTTCATCATGTGATCTTATCTTCTTGAAAGCATTCAATCCTAATCTTTGGAACTCAGTATCAATTAACACACTTAAATTTTTAAACACAAACATTTAATGCTTGACCTATGTCATGATCTTTTCTTTGTTTGTTGATTTTTATTGATTTTAGTTGAGTGTCCTTGTTTGATAAGTCTCTCTAGGATGCATAGCTAGAGGGCTTGGGGCATGGGAATGTTTTTATTTATTTTCTATTTTTGGGTGTGATCTTCAAATCTAGAGTGTCTCTTAATGTCTCCTTGAAACACTTAGAATATTTGAGGCATCATCCTTGACTATTTTTGCACAACCATTCTTATGGTCATCTTGGTATCTATGCCTTGATGCGAGCATGGTTTTGCTACACTAAATTGGGTAAGCTAACATCAAACTCATCTTGACCTTTATGTCTTTGATGATTATGTTAGAATCATATATAAATCACATTCATATCTTCATAGTTGTGCTTGTAATTAGTGATGATTGTGTGATTTTTTTTATGTCAATTAATAATGACCCAATGATGAAAATAAGTTCTTTTACATTCTCTAATGAATGATGAACACAAAATCCTATGTTATAGTTTCTATATTACAAGTACACATTTTCCTTTTCATGTAGCTTGCATTATTAGACTGCATGTTAGTTTGCAGTTTTAGGTTACATTATGAGTTTGAGAGGTTTTTCCGTTCATCTTTATTATGGAATTTTAATCAACTATGGTCATGTTTTGATCTATATTGCCTTATCTTCTTTCATAATCTCAATCAAGATTTCTATCTTAAACAATTGATTGATTTTGGGGCATTTTATTTCTTATAGAAAATTTTATATTTCATGCTTGATGATCTACCTTGGTTCTATGATTCTTATATCTTTCATCTTACATCAAGAACTTTATCTTTTGTTTGATTTGATCAAATTTTTCAATTTTTTTTTCTCGTCTATCTCATTTTTATTTTTATCATGAGGGGGCAATACCTATCAACTTCAATCCTTGATTCAGTTTTATCAATTTTATCCTCCACTTTTTTAAGTCAAAATTTATTTGTTTTCTTTGTCCTGATGTGTTCCTAAATTGACCACACATATGGGTTGTTTTGTGATCCCAAATTGATCTCACACTTCAATTTCTTTTTTTACTACATGTGTTCCCAAATGAATCACACATTAGTCAAAGAGGGGCAAATGTATGCACCCTAAAATGGCCACCTAGACTATGGGCCCCCATTATTTAATTTATCAAATTTCCTCAATCAATGTTTGCAATATTTTATTAAATTAATTCAAATCAATTTCTTTGATCAAATTGTAATTAATTTAATTATTTCAATATTTCCCAAAGGTTTGAGCATTTTATCCTAAGTTTTATTTAATTAAAAGAAAACCTCTCTTTTAATTGAATAATCAATCCACATTTAATTAATTAAGAGAAAACCCCCTCTTTTAATTTAATTAAATATTTCCTATTTAAATAAAAGAACTTGCTCCCTTTTAATTAAATAAAATAAAATCCCATTTGAAAAATGAAATAAATTAAATAAAAATAAATAAATAAATCTTTTTTCTCTGCACTTGAATGGACATATCTCTAAGTGGGATTCCTTTTTTTCCTCTTTCCACCTACTTCTCAAACACTCATCTTTTCTCATTGGTGGAATTTTTCCTGACATGGATCAAACTTTATTATCCCATATTGGTTGTGAGAGGCCTCCCACCTCCACATTTTCCTTTATAAGGAGTCATCTCCTTCTCATTTTCATATAGAGCAATATAGAGAGATATATAAAGACATAGAGAAATATAGAGCAACATAGAGAAAAATATAGAGAAAGATATAGAGAAACATAGAGAAATATATAGAGAGAGATATAGAGAAAATAGCTTGTTGCTATAGTATTGTTATGTTATAGATTTAGAGAATAATTATGGAGGATTTTGAGACTTAGGGTTTGGACATTAGAGCTTCATTGCAACTTCTCTCTTCTTGTCTTATCTCTTGCATCCATGGCTTCCATCATGAAGTTTCATCCTTGCATTTTCATATCATCTTAGAGTCATATTTTTTTCATAGATTAATATTGCATTGTTATTTCCTTTCATAGATACGATTTCATTTTCTTGCATTTCTTTGCATTGCTATCATTTAGATTAGTTTTTATCTTCATTTGCATTCATATTTTGATCTTTGAATCTCTTGTTTCATGGTGTACTTGCATGGGCACAAACTAGGTCAACTGAGGGCCTCCATTACAAACCCTTGCACTCCATGAATAGAGAGCTACAAGTCACCACTTGAGACCTTAGTCTTGACCAATCTTGGATATAATGATTCATAGAAGTGTGCTCACATTTTAGACATACATGCCCTTGTTAGAGGTCTTTAGACACTTCAATCTAGAAATGCCACCTTGTTAGAGGATTTGAAAATAACTATTAAGCCAAATCTGTTAGGAGATTTAGATCACTACTATAATGGTTAGAGAGTAACAATGAGATGACTTGATTTATGATGCAACTATTTTTCTAATTACAGATCTCACTTTTGGCTTTATACTTGATCCTTTCTAATTGAATGTATCTTTATAGATCCAAAAGGATATTATGCTTATCCTTTTAATTCACTTCCTCTAAGCATCTTCTATTCTTCCATACACTTGCACACATTCAATCCTCAAGTTGACCTTGTATTATATCATATACATTGTGAAGATGGCTTGAATATGACTTAGCATCTCCACAGTTGGGTAGAAACAAAAAACAAATCTATTAAACTCAATATACCAAAACAAGAAAATCCTTTGTTAGCTGACCCTGCTCAGTAGACACTAACTTAGAAATGATTTTCTCATGTTAACCAAGTGAAATCAGTTAACACTGTATCTTCACAAAATTTCTTTAGTAACCGAGTGAGCTCAGTTAACACTGGTCCCATCCTACTTTTCCTTCATTAACTAAGTGAGCTCAGTTAACACTCAACTTCTACCTCTGTTGCCTAAGTAAATTTGATAGACACTATCTTTTGAACTTGGAAAACTCTAGAATTCCTGGCAGACATAGTAAATTATCTTCAATGCTCGAGTGAGCTTGGCATACACTGACTAGTAAAGATATTGCATTTGTGTAACATCAAAGACAATACACAATTAACCAATTGTATTCAACAACTATATCCAAAAAAAATTTAAAATTATGGTCAAAATATGGTTTTAATTGTATCAAGTAAATCGCCAATTATTTTCTCATTACTATTTTTTTATTTATATACATTTTTCTATTAGTTTTTAAGAACCATATTTTACTACTAGTTTTATTCATAAGGACAACATAATAGAGTTATTCAACTATTCAACCTTTCTACAAACTCTAGTGATTATTTTCTATGTGATAGGAAGAGGGAGACTCAAAGCTATTCTTTTATTAACTTCTTATTCTATATTACTCCAAAAAAATCATCCTTTATAGAGTACTGGGAAGGAAATAAAATACGTATCTAGCGTAATGGTTTGTCAATATTATCACCCCAAACAAGGATAAATCTATCTATAACTTATTTTGTTTAACAATTCATACAAAAATCTTTTCAATATATGTTAAAGTAGTGATAAAACACATGCATACCTTAAGCTATCTTTAATAATCCTTTTTTATAAATTTAACAACCATTGGCCTTGCAATCTATGGTTCTCTAAGAATTATATTCTTATAATCTCTTAACCTTTATGTAGCAATAAGTAATGGTTACCTAATAAGATTTATTACCATGTTTTATTTAATAAGTATAATAGGCATTCATGTTTCATTATCCAAGATGGTATATTATCCTTTGAGTTCCATACCAAGATATTCTATGTTCGAAAACGAGTTTAGAAAAGTGTTTATACTTTTGCTTATTTTAGTAATGTTTGAAGAATGCTAGTTATGTTTTAACTAAGTTTTCTTGACCTATGGTTCCAAAAATTAATTTAAAAAATATATAAGTTCACCTTGAATAGTGAAAGGTGGAGTTTTCATTAATCAGTTGGGATTTTCCCATTGCTTGGGATATGGACTAGTAAATTATAAATTTATCTAGAGTTCCTTGAAAAATATCTTCTTCCTGGTGCCATAAAGATAAGTATCTTAACTTAAATGTTTATCTCACACCTATCCCAATAGTTTTGAAGTATTTCTTGGGATAAGGCCCTTGTGATTGTGATTTGTTTAACTTACTCACCTCTAGAATTTTCTTGTTGAAACAATTGGGAAGATTAATTGCAACAGATTTCTACAATCCATGCTATGAATATTTATGCTTCTGGTGAGATTGTGTGAAAGTTTATAGCATCATCATTTCGGATCATACTACGTGATCCATCATCAGGATGAGAGAGCTAAGAAAAAACATGAAGATATTTACTTCCTACTTCGTTTCATGCCTTAGAAGACATCCTAAAGATTACTAGGAAATAAAGTCTATATTATTTCATATTTTTCCTATGATTTTCATAAGAATAATAGGCCCTAGAGCTCCTAGTGTAGTAATCTAGGGCTCTAATACCAAATGTAACACCCCCACTAGGGAGTCCAAAAGGATAAGACTAATATTACTAAGTTTGGTGAATAATTTTTCTTCAATATGTTTCCCTTGATAAGTTCACTTAATCATAGATGTAAAAGTCCTAACAGGTTCCCTATTGTCACCTTTTAACAACATTACTTAATTATTTTTCTAACATTTAATCCTTACTAGATAAGTTAATCCATCTTCTAGTATTATGTCTACTTATTGGGTATGTGTAGGATCATGGTGGGCCAAACTATAGCCTTATTTGGAAATAAAAAATTAGGGCATCAGTGTTAGTCAACTTGATGTGAAATCTTGAACTAGTTATGTACCCTAGGCCCCATTTGGTTGTAGGAATTTTGTAATGTCCCCATCTCTTTAGCCTCTCAATATATTTCTTAGCCTTTCTTCCTTCGAAGGCTAAGTGGAAATAATTAAATTGATTTCTTATAAAGTCATTAAATAATTTAAAAATTAAAAAGATGACTTTATATTTAATTATTTTAATATTAGGGAATCGTCGAGAAGCATGGCTCATCTATTGTTGGGAAGGAGGAAGCTTCCAAAATAGTGTGATAAGATAACACTTATGATTCTTCTAGAAGGGGGGGCAGGAATAATATAAATAGAGGAGAGAGCCTCATGGGAAGGCATTCAAATTTTTTATTAACATTTGCATGTCTATTTGTGGAGCCAAGGGCCTGTAGATAATCAAATTTTCTTTGGGAATGAAAATTCCCAATGATAGCAATTTTGAGGGTGTGAAACATCACCTGAATTATTGTTGATTGGAGGTGGTATTATAGTCACTTCATTGTGTCAAATTTGTGGGCAAGGGCCAGTTGTGAAGAGGAAGAATAAGTAGGGCATTTGCTACAGGAGCTTGTTACAGGAACACTTTATTACCTTGTCATTAAGGCATAATACTTGGAGATATTGATTGCATTGTCAGTGGAGACTCAAGTGACTTCAAGAACCAAGTTTCTCCTATTTATTAATGAATATTATATGCTATTGTTGTAGGTGTCAGTGTTTATCAAAATTAAGCATTTATTTATATATATGATACTAGAGTTTTGGATTTGATATTAGTTTTTATTTAGATCTTATAAAGATGTCTTGGTTGTAGATGCATCCTATTCTCTTAGTGCATTAACAAATGAAAGAAAGAATTATATTCATTGTGGATCTTGCAACCATTTATTACAAGTAGAAAATTAGGGTAATTCGTGACCAATTTGAGTAAGGCTCATTACAATGGTATCAAAGCCTTCGTCTTGCCATCCTATGATCAATCAAACAACAGATGAGTGAGAGAGAAATTAGATGCTATAACATGGAACAATGGAAACAACAATATCGGAATCCATAGGTGAAAGGGGATACATCCTCAAAAGCATTAAGAGAAAGAGATACCAACAAAATAGTTCAAAATATGGCAGAAGAAGAAAATACAAATGTAAGAGCTGAAAGGAAATTTGATACCATGCTTGATATGTTGTCATGCTTATTAGCAAAAATGGATCAGCAAGCCACTCAAAATCAAACACAGTTGAACATAGTGGAGATAATGAGGGAAGGTCTATACATTGTGCTGAAATCAAAACATAGCCACTCAAAATCAAAACACAGCTGAACATAGTGGAGATAATGAGGGAAGGTCTATACATCGTGTTGAAGACACTAGAGGAAAAACCTCTAGGCCTCTTTTTCCCACCTTTATACCAAGAGAAGAACAACCACATGCTACTCCAGCTATTTCATTGGAGATGAAGCTAGACAAGCCTACTTGGAGTATACCACTCTTCCTCCTAATATGAGAGAAATATGGATGTTTGATCAATTCATGAATCAAAGGAATAGGAGAGGAGGAAGGAATGATCACTATGCTCCAAGAAATGACTATCAAAAAACACTTGGTAAGATTTCTATGCCTTACTATGATGGAAGTAACAAATGCATAGCTAGATCTTGGGTTCAAAAGCTTGATAATTATCTTTCTTTGAGACCAATGCCTAAAGAGGATGCCATAAGATTTGCCACACTACATCTTGAAGGCACTTCTCATGAGTGGTGGTATCATGGGTTAGTCACTTTTGGACACAACCTTATCACTACATATGACGAGTTTACTAACAGGCAGATTGAAAGGTTTGATGTCAAATATCTTGAGGTGAGTTTTCGTGAATTGGCACAACTAAAATAGCATGGTTCCCTTGACGCTTATGTGAATGACTTCCAATCATTAAAAGTCATGGTTCCTTACACCAGTGAAAGAAGATTGGCGGTCTTATTCATGGAAGGATTGATGGAGCCATTGAAGGGTTGGTTGAAAGCTTTCGATCCTCCCTCACTATAGGAAGCAATGAAGAAGGAATGAAGGATGGAGTTTGCTGCCACTACCAGCAATTTTACATCAAAAGGAACATTTTCCAGTCATGACAACAAAAAGTTTCCTAAGAAGGAGGACAAAGCTAAAGATAAGTCTACTTTTTCACATGACCATGAGACTCTTAATGATTTGAGGAAGAAGAAACTATGCTTCTATTGTAAGGGACCATATGAACAATGTGGGCACTAATTGAAGATTCTGATTCAAACTAGCAATCTGAAATTAATGATTTAGAATCAGAACAATCAAAACATGATGAAGAATTAGAGGAAGAAGTGAAGCTTAAATAGGCTCGTCTCACAAGTATTCAGTGAGAAGGGTCTTTTAGGATGTGAGGGGTTCTTTTTGGTCAAAAAATTATTAGTCTTCTTGATATAGGTGTGACACACAATTTTATTGATACTAGGCTTGTTGAGAGGCATGGTATACGAACTGAGAAGTTTGAAGGAATTCGAGTTAAGGTTGCTGATGGTTTCACTCTTAGGTGTGACAAAATGATTTCAAAATTTCCCATGCACTTAAATAACTATGATTTCAAGGTAGATTTTTATGTGGTGAACATGGGAGACATAGATATGGTTTTGGGAATGACATGGTTACATGACATAGGAATATTCACCCTCAACCTCTGTGAGATGGAAATGAGATTTGAGATGGATGGGAAAAGTCATATGTTGAAAGAACTCAAAGACACTAGTTGCAAGACTATTTCTCTTAGGAAAATAGAACATCTCTTGCATCATGACATGGTTAAGTGGGCAACAGGGTGTGTTTTGAAGCCAATACAGGAAGAGCAGCAAAAATCTATTTATCATTCTGAAATACAAGAGTTGAGGATCAAGCATGATAAGGTCTATAGCGAGATTCCACCTAGTAGACCTCTCGATAGAGGGATAGAACACATCATCAAAATGGAGGAGGGTGTTAAGCCTATCATAGGAACTCCCTATAGGCACCCTAAGTGTCTTAAAGATGAGATAGAAAAAACTATCAAGGAGTTGCTAGCTATGGGACATATTAGATTGAGTAAGTCACCTTTTGCTTCATTAGTAGTATTGGTTAAAAAGAAGGATGGTACTCTAAGGATGTGTATTGATTATAGAATGATTAACAAGAGAACAATCAAGAACTTTTACCCCATTCCAAGGATTGATGAATTTCATGGTACCAAGTAATTCTCCAAAATTGATCTAAGATCAAGTTACAACCAAATTCATGTGAGAGAAGAAGATATTGAGAAGATAGCTTTTTGTTTCCATTGTGGACATTTTGATTTTTTGGTTATGCCATTTGGGCTAACCAATGCCCCTACTACATTCTAGTCTACTATGAATAAGGTATTTCATTCATAGTTGAGGTGATTTGTGTTAGTCTGCTTTGATGATATCTTGGTTTATAGCCAGACATGGGAAGAGCATCTTGCACATCTTGACATAGTTTTGGGTATTCTTGGTAAGGAATCTCTATATGCCAAGGAATCAAAATGTGACTTGGGCATGATAGAATAATTGTATTTAGGTCACATCATTAGTGTAGAAGGAGTTCATATGGATCCAGATAAGGTCAAGACTATTATTGAGTGGCCTACTCTGACAAATCTAACACAAGTTACAAGATTTTTGGGTTTGTGTGGATTCTATCATAGATTTGTCAATGGGTATTCTCACGATGAAGCACCACTTACAGATTTGACTAAGAAAGGGGCTTTTTTTTGGACTTGTGAGGCATAGGAATTCTTTGAGATGTTCAAATGACTTATGATACTTGCCCAGTGCTTGCATTACCTAATTTCACTAAACCCTTTGAGTTGCAGTGTGACACTTCAGGTGAGGGGATTGGAGCTATCCTTATATAAGAGAAACATCCAATTGCATATGAAAGTAGGAATTTGAGGGGCCTTGAGAGGAGCTATAGTATATATGACAAGGAAATGTTGGCCATTATGCATGCATTGGCCAAGTTTAGGAAATAATTAGTGGGCAGTAAGTTCATTGTTAAAAAAGGCCATAATAGCTTGAGATATTTCCTTGGGTAGCAAGATCTTAATGACCATCAGCAAAAGTGGGTAAGGAAGTTGTAATCTTATGATGTTGACATTTCTTTTGTCAAAGATTCACAAAATATAGTCGTTGATGCCTTGTCTCACCGACCACATTTGAGCTCTATGGCTGAGGTTTTAGAGGATTGGAGTCATTTGATTGTGGTAGAATATGCTAAGGATTCTTGGGCTTCAAGTATTATTGATGGGTCACTATAGGATAATAGGTACACGGTGGTGAATGATCTTATCATTTACAAGGGGAGGATTTTCTTTACTCCGGGATCCAAAGTGAAGAACATAGTATTGAGGTCTTTTCATAATTCACCATTGGTAGGCCATCCCAGGTATTTCAGAACCTATCGATAGATTCAAGAGAGGTTCACTTGGAAGGGTCTAAAACCTAATGTTCTACAATATGTTAGAGAATGTGTTGTTTGTCAATAGAACAAACAGAACCATACATATCATGCTGGTTTATTACAGCCACTTCCAATTCCAAACAAGAAGTGGGAATGTATATCTATGGACTTCATCACAGGGTTACCAAAGGTGCAAGGCAAGGATTGTGTTTATGTGGTAGTTGATCGCTTGACCAAGTTTGCACATTTTTTTTTGGTCACTATTTCATATTCAGCCACAGAAGTTGCCAAACTATTTTTTTTGTGAGGTGTTTAGATTGCATGGATTACCACAAAACATTGTTAGTGACTGAGATAGTCAGTTTATGAGAAATTTATGGAAGGATCTTTTTAGATTGTGTGAGACTAAGCTTTCTCCAAGTACTAGTTACCACCCTCAAATAGATGGATAGACGGAGATAGTCAACAAGTGGGTGCAAGGGTACCTCATAAATTATATTGTTGGGCAGCAAAAAGGATGGGTTAAGTTGGTATACCTTTGTTAGTACTGCTACAACACCACTTGCCATATTTCTATTTAGATGAAACCATTCATGTCCTTGTATGGTTATAGGCTCCTAGCTTTCTTGATTTGTTGATAAGTGATAGTAGAGTGCCTAGTGCTAGAGACATGTTACAGGAAAATTAGGATATCATGAGGGCTCTTCATGAAAACATCTAAAAGGCACAAACCAAAAAAAATAATATGTAGATCAGAAGAGAGTGGAATGCTCTTTTGAGGTTGGAGAAATGGTGTATTTGATGTTGTAGCCCTACACACAATCTACTCTCAAGAAGAGTGGTGCAAAGAAGCTCAAGCCACAATACTATGGACCCTTCTAAATCATTAGGCATGTGGGTGAAGTGGCCTATGAGATAGAGTTGCTGATGGATAGAAAAATGCACAATATTTTCCATGTATCACACCTCAAGAAGGCATTGGGACATGATGTGGCTCCTTCTGCAGTTCTACCACCCTTAGATAATGAGGGTAAGTTGATTTTGATACCAGAGGCTATACTAGATTTTAGAGAGAAGAAATTGAGAAGTTGTGTCATTAGAGAATATTTGATTAAATGGAAGAACCTACCTATTGAGCATGCTACATGGGAGAGTGAAGAGATTCTGCAACATCCAGAGTTGAGATTTCTTAGGGACAAGCAATTTCTAGAGGGTCGAACTGTAATGTCCCCATCTCTTTAGCCTCTCAATAGATTTCTTAGCCTTTCATCCTTTGAAGGATAAGTGGAAATAATTAAATTGATTTCTTATAAAGTCATTAAATAATTTAAAAATTAAAAAGATGATTTTATATTTAATTAATTTAATATTAGGGAATCGTCGAGATGCATAGCTCATCTATTGTTGGGAAGGAGGAATTTTCCATAATAGTGCGATAAGATAATACTTATGATTCTTCTAGAAGGGGGGGTAGGAATAATATAAACAGAGGAGAGAGCCTCATGAGAAGGCATTGGGATTTGTTATTAACATTTGCATGTGTATTTGTGGAGCCAAGAGCCTATAGATAATAAATTTGTCTTTGGGAATGAAAACTCCCAATGATAGCAATTTTGAGGGTGTGAAACATCACCTTAATTATTGCCAATTGGAGGTGGTGTTACACTCACTTCATTGTGTCAAATTTTTGGCCAAGGGCTAGGTGTGAAGAGGAAGAATAAGCAGTGCATTTGCTACAGGAGCTTGTTATAGGAACACTATATTACCTTGTCATTAGGGCATAATATCTAGAGATATTGATTGCATTGTCAGTGGAGACTCAAGCAACTTCAAGAACTAGGTTTCTCCTATTTATTCATGCATATTATATGCTACTGCTGTAGGTGTCAGTCTTTATCAAAATTAAGAATTTATTTATATATATGATACTAGAGTTTTGGATTTGATATTAGTTTGTATTTAGATCTTGTAAAGATGTCTTGGTTGTAGATGCATCCTATTCTCTTAGTGCATTAACAGATGAAAGAAAGAATTATATTCATTGTGGATCTTGCAACCATTTATTACAAGTAGAAAATTAGGGTAATTTGTGACTAATTTGACCAAGGCTCATTACAAATTCGATGCGAATAAGAAATTTTTATTGCTATAATTTGGCAATTCAATGTTTGGTTGCAAAATTTAAAAAATAGAAATAGAATATATTTATTCTAATTTTATCTCAAAATGGTCATGGCATACTTCCCACTAAATAGGTGGAATAAAAATAGCCTATTCCTATTCCACTCTTTTGTTAACTAGATTTAATACTTGCTTGGGTTCGACAACAAGTGTGGAATTTTATTTTTTTAATAGTTTTAACCGTCGATGTGCATAGAGCCTGTAATTTTTTACATTGAAGAATAGATTTCATGAGGTGACTCACCATATTTTATGCTACATTTTTCTCTAAGAGGTTTTATTTTTTTTGTCATCAATCTAACATTTTTCTTGTTAACAGTTTGATCACATCTTCTTTGGCTACTAGGAGATGATAAATTGAACATTTGCAGTGAGTTTATTTCTTATTAGTGCAAGTACAACATTTTATGGAATTTCATAATTTTGGTGACCTTTATTTATCAGTTTTATAGTTTTGAGATGGTCTCAACCATTGTGAGGGACAATTGTGAAAGCTACCTTCAATATGGAAAGATATGTAATTTTGGAGTGACTTAGTGACATTTGAGTCAAATTGTAGAATCCCCAAATTAGTCAAATGGTGGAAACCAAATTGTAGAATCCCAAAATTGATGAAAAGATTAAAAAAGTCACCATAAGCACCTGCACCAAAATTCTCCAAAATACTTTTACTTAGAAATTTTCTGCATTCTTTCCACATACATTCCATATTACAAAAGGTCAAGAGCATTAGGGAGAAACATAGACAATATTTGATAGGATATATCAAATGCCTAGTGTGTGGGGAGAGAAACCCATCCTCAAAAAATAACCCAATTTTCTTAGCACAAATTGAACAATCTATTCTGAATAGGGTGGTTAAATTTTCATTTAATATTTTACTTAAGCAAGCATTCTGATCATTGGGTTCACGAATCAAAAACCCAATAGTTTGGCATAAACTATTCCATTTTCCTCACCACACACTGAGCCCAAAGATGAAAGTCGATGGCATTGTCATGAACCAACTCCTTTGAATACATCTTAAAGCCAAAAATATAAACACATGTGGAAAGAATGCAATAGGTTTATAAGTTAAATCTCCTAAATATGACTTTGTATTAAGAAAATTCTTGTAAGCTATGTGTTGGTATTAAAATTAGCTATAGTTTATAATCACATACCTTTTTTCCTTTGTAGAAGCGATTTTATTTTTGTCTCCGTAGTAATAGATACTATAATTTTTTTGTATGATGGTCAAATGGTATATTTCTTAGTAGGAAGCTTCCATACAACACCTAGTGAATGAATTAAAAAAATATATGTTACTTATGGGCATGTGATCAAATGATATGATGTTCTAATATTTGCTATTGTTGTTGCTTACACCAGTTTTGGTCATAAATGTGAGCCACTTTAAAACTATTAATAATTGACATGCCATTGTTATACAAAATTAGTACCTTCATCAAGCCTGTATAGACATCCTTAAGTAAACAACATATCCAAATACCCACCAAGCTTTTGAACTTTGTCTTAGCACATTTGAAAAATATACTAATTGAACTTTAAATATTGTAACTTCTGCATTACTCAGGTATCAAAATAAAATGACTGCTTAGCAATATTTGTGTAGTCAAAACCTCCATAAAATAGAAATTATTGCAAATGCTGCCTACTTGAATTGGTGACAGAATTCTTCATATTCATGAGTCAACTACCCTTAATTTCCCATTCAAGGCATTGGGATCACACTAGGCACATATTTTTACTTGTGGAACACCTACACTATGTGCCTTTCCCCATTTTGGTGGTAGATAACCAAAGGATTCCTTAAGAAGATTTATCAGTAGAAGAATGGGTTTGTGTATTGTAAGAATGCTCAGTAGATCCCAAATTGTGGCTCTAAGTTTTAAAAGCTATATGAATGCACAATATAAAAAAGTTTCAAAAAGTTCTAGAGTTGGTTACTATCATACTTCTCCTCAAATTTAGTCCAAAAGCTCCCCAAAAATATGGCAATTTCTATACAAAATTCTAGAACATTGCAATTCATACTAAATTTGCATCATTTCCCCCTAAAGATTTTTCTTGCAAGAAATGAGGATGCACATTTTGCTAAATCAATGTAAAAAACAACTAGTATTGGCATATACAGATCCAATTTAGTATATTTCTAGTTATACTAATGAGATTAGTACTCATAAGTTGCTGCTACAATTCTATTTGCTGATTATTTTGTCGATTATAAATACTATGAGAAGTTCAAACTTTAGATTATAAGATTTGTCTTGTTATTTATCTGTCTAGAAATAAAAAAAATTGTTCATCCCAAACCTAGTTGGCTTTGCTTGATTACTTATTTTTCTGCTCCTTGTTTTGCCAAAACTAGAGGATAATTATTATGATAATTTTATATTTGCAACCCAATCTTTTCTCCTAGTGTTAAAATAAAATTTATTTGGGAGTAAAAGGAGAAGACTATCATCATCCATATAGGAATACCTCTCTATAAATGGAATATAGCAATCCTTTCATCATTTTAGAGTATCATCCACTATTTTTCCTTTGAACCAAATTCATTGTCATCTTTCTTTTATTTCTTTTTTGAATGCATGCAACATGCAACAAGTCTTACCTATATTAAATTCAACATGTTAACACACACACCATCATTTATATATTATTTGTAACTAAAAGTATTCTAGTTTTTTTTTTTTTTTCCTCTTACTTTCCATTTTTTCTCATTCATTTTTCCTTAGGACCATCTTATTATTTTTTATCATTTGATGTGGAATGTTGTTCCTTATTGTCTATCTCATGTTAATGGGCTCTAGCATACATGAATCTTTTTCCTTTTAAATAAATGTTTGCATTTTTGTTAGATGTTTGCATCGACTTATTAGATAAATGTAAATGTGGCAGATTTTTTAAGCTTTTCCTATTGTCCATGAATATAAAATACAAGTGAACATGAATTCTTGATTTAGAGTGGAAAAATATAATTTTAGATGTGATGGAAAAATGACATGCACCATAAGATGGGAAAATGATGTCAGTTTTGCAGGTCTGGAACCTTTCTTTGTACTTTAAAAATTAATCCTTTCTTAAATATTTTAGATGTTAATGGGGAATTTAGATGTTAGGGGTGGCGGGAGTGGGGCCAAATGAGCTTCCACCTTCACATGGTTTTCTCTAATCAGTAGAGAATATTAAACTATTCTTGAAACCAAGTGAAGCTCAATATTAAACTATGATTGCATGACAACTAACTATATGAATCTGATAGTTTCAGGCAAGGAAAAAGGATGTCGTAGTTCAAATGATTAGAAATAGAAATTTATAAACATTTGTAAGACATGTCAAATGTCTATCCCTTGTATTAGATTAGTCTTTATCAGTTATGAAACCCTTATGAACTGAGATACTCTAGGAGTATTAGCTTCTTAAAAGAATATGGTTAGTTGTTAGTCCAATGACAAACTGAAAGCTTAGCCCATCACAATTGTGATGGTCTACTATCATAATTGGGATAGAAAGAAGATGACTTCTTGCCCTTGTCTATTCCAAGTTATGATAGATTCATTTACCACAATTGTGATGGATGCCCTTGTCATCGTGACTTGTGATAGAAATTTTTTGACACCCATCCAATGGGAGCCAATTTTTGGTACTCTTGCTTGGGTGATGGGTGGCCATCACAATTATGATGGCCTTCCATTACAATTTGGGCCCAAATGTAGTAGTTATGTCATTTTCAATTGGTTACATCTATTGGAAATGACCTCTTACTTGGGTTTGATTAATAAAATAAAATCATATTTTCTTTATTATATATTTTTATTTTGATTTCTAATAAGTTAATAGGTGTTTTGGACTATCAAGAAATCCATTCTCTATGAAATCCTATACAACAATTGTCAAGTCTCTACAATCTCCAATACTAATTCATTATCCATCTCCTCCTTTATCATTCTTTAAGAATATTTAGTGAAATTTTATTTTATTCTTTTACATTTATCTTTTGTCTATTTCTATTTTACTTTATTTATTCAGATAGATATGCATTTGATAAATTAAGCTAAGACTCATAATATATCTAAATTAAGTCCACACATGCAACTAATAGTAAATGTATGTTTATTCAGGCATATATTTGTGCATCCATATATACTCGGATAAATATATATAAGAAACATACATCATCAATTTTACATAATTAATACATAAAATACCAAAGTATCAAAGTAACATGTCAAAATCACAATCACACATAGAAATAATAGTGTATAAATCAAATGCCACAATATCAAATTAGAGGTAAAATCCTAAAAGATCCCTGAAATGGGAGTTGACTCTTTAATAAATAATTCTAAGCTCATGGTGTGTATATGGATCATGGTTCTATTTCTCTTTTAACAACAATCAATTTGAATATTTTGAGGTACACTCCGGCCTATGTAGCGAGGTGGAGTTGATGTCTAGTACCTCCATCACTAACCAAAAAGATACAACAAACACACACACATGCACAAGTGCACACACACATAATAGTAGAAAAGGAAGGAGGAATTTGAAATTTTGTAGATCTCCTAATGAAGTGACTAAGATTGACTCCCCTCATCATCCAGACACACCAGGTAGAGTAAACACACACATACATAAGCTACAATGGGTTTACTGGGATATCATAGAACCAAATAATAATCAAAACATTATAGATAAGGTATTAAAAGCACAATAATGAATTTAGAATAGCATATAAAGAATGATAAAAATAAAAAATATACCTAATATAATAAAGACATTATATAGAACATGATCAAGTGTCTAATGCCAAGAAATATGCAACATCATAAGCAATAAAGGATGTGTATGATAAGTATAGAAATGTTTCTAAATATAAGATAAAATAAGCACCTAGTTGATTACCATTTTATGATTAGATAGACACATTTATTTCATGTTAATAATGTTGAATATTATCTTATATTTTTACCAATGCATGTATTTGTCAAGTGGTGAAATCAATGAGTACCAAAAGCAACCTTGTCTCCCAACATAGTCCAAGTGTATTTATACTATCTTAAATCTCTATTTATAGTTCTTGGGATTAGAAGGGTATTATAGAACCTAGTTTTCAAGGTTTTAGAAGCTCTAAAATGGGTCAACAATTGGTTGAGTGTAGATTTCATAGGTCAATCCTTGTAGAGCAACTCATGCCATTTTTAATTTGGGGTCACAATAACCAATCAGACCAACTAGCAATGAGCTATGATCTCTAGCAGTTATGCTACTTAATACAGACAAAAAAATGAAATGACTTGCAAATTTATTTTTATTTTTGAAGTTATTTGGCATCTATATTAATGTGATAAATTATTAGGTATAATATCTTTGGGTTGGTTTTCCTCAAAGTCTAGGAATAAACTCCTAGAACCTTCTTGCACAATGGTAAATTGTCTATATAATGAAGGGTTGTAGAACCATCTATGATAATTTGGGGGATGTATATGGTAGTTGTGGCTTACAAAATGTTTTAAATAAAATTGCCTTATGGCTTTTCAAGTCATATTTATGAATATTTTGAATTCCATTTTATTGGAGATAGTAAGAAATCAATTTCTTGTCCTTGCAATTTTCTATTATTTTTTATTCAATTGTGTGTTTTTTTTCGGTAATAAGGGTAGTAACCTTCATTAATTTCTTTCTAAAGGGAAGAAAATTATTCAATTTTCTCGATGTAACTTCTATGCTAATCTTAGAGAATATACCATTGATGTATGTTCTACATTGGGGATTGGTTAATTTTCTTCTCTTTGTACTTCCTATTTTGGGGAGACATCTTTGCCTTTGGATTTTGAAATTCAAATTCCTACATGGATCAGTTACTAGTGGTTCCTTGTTTCTCACCTTTTATTGGGAATATTTGTGATTGGTTCATAGAATCTTCATTATGAAAGAACATAGAAACCCATGTGTATATTTTAGAGACATCATACATAATTTGGGTTCTCCTTATTTTTTCTAATCTATAATGGCAAGCCTTCTTGCAACTATACTTAGTGTATCTTCTTCCTAAAGATATTAAATTTGTAGACATTGGTGTATGTTTTATCTTCAAGCATTCACCATCCTTGCAAGAGATCATTCATTATGAGGGGCACATATATCTATTGGAAATGTAAGAGATTAATTGAGAGGGGAGGGGTGAATTGGTTACCACAAAAAAAATCCTTGTCCCTTAGATGTCAATACAAACTTCCACTGATCATGCAATACTGACTAGCTCGGTTAACATTAGAATATTACTAATACTCAATTAAAAAATAAATCTTAAGATTATTTATCTCTTTAGTAACTTAGTTGTAGAAACATAAAGCATAATAAAATAAAATGAGCATAGATGACACTGAGATTTAACATGGAAACCCAATTTGGGATAAACCACCTTACAACTAGGCATAATAATTTTCACTCTTCTTAATTGAGCCTTGTTAGAAGCCAACCTTGTTAAAGGTTACAAAAAAAACTATTAAGTATGACCTTGTTAAATGATTTAAATCACCATGTTAGGAGAAGCTTTGTTAGAGGTCTTCAAACAGTTTAATCTTGAAATGTCACCTAGCTAGAGGATTTACAAAATGACTCTAAAGTCAGCTCTATTAAGAGATTTCTTTATTGCTATAATGGTTAGAAAGAAAAAATAATTTTGACCTGATTGATGAAGAAACTTCCTTTGCAAATTTAGATCTCTCTTCTAGCTTCACCTCTAGATCCTTCGTGATCAGATGTTCTTTGTAGCTTATCTTCCACACTTTCCTACTCTATATTTTTCTAACATATCCATATTATTTCATAGTCCACTTCTGTACATTTATCTTCACAACTTGGCCTTTATTATATGACATTAGATTAGACAAGGCATAATGAATAACCTTCCAAAACAACAATAAGCATCCAAATAATTGGCCTCAACTAATAGAATATCATTCAATTACATTCTATTGTCACTCGGTCAACATTAGGACTGAGCACTTAGTTAACACTATGAATCCTTTGATGCCCGATCACTAAGTGAATACTATAATTAGGATTGTCTTCATTAAGCAATTTCTCAGTTAAAAATGAAATGTCTTCTTTAATTGACTACTTGGTCAATACTAATATTTGCAAGGTTAATACTATAAAATCATTCACTACTTGGTTAATACTACAAACTTCTTCACTCCTTAGTTAATATTGAGATGTACAAGGTTAATACTATAAACTCTACATTACTTGGTTAATACTAACATTTCTGTAAATATTAATGACAATAAACAATTGAAGAATTTTTTTCAACAAAATCCCTCTTTGGCACTAATAGAAATAAAACATGTCAAAATAGGCTGATAAAAGTATGAGGAATTAGATAAGATCCTTAGTTTCATTCTAATTTTCATCCATACCAACTCCCTTTAAGATTTTTCTTGGATTTGACTGTGTTGCTTTCCTCTCAACACTCTTCTCTAAACTTTCTATATTTACTCCCTCTTTTACTCTAGCAATAAAATTCCTTCAATCTTCCACATTGACACACTAAATTCTCCCTCTTTGACATCAAATGCCAAAGCATACAAATTTTGATGTTATAATGTACCTTTTCTATTGATTCATATGCAATATTCTCTGTATTTTACACCTAAAGTGTGACAATCTGCATCAATTTGATAGTTCTCCAATGAAAATTCATTAATGGCTAACTATCTTTTGCTTTAGTCAGCATCAGATAGGGGAATAACCCCTAGTTTACCTCTTAGATACATAAATGCATGCTTAGGTAAAGCCTTAGTAAATATATTTGTTATCTCCTCCTTGGTGTTCATATATTCTAATCTCAGCTCTTTGTCGTGAACTAGTTCCCTTAAGAAGTGATATTTGATTGCAATATGTTCTATCTATATGTACATCACTAGACTTTTGGATATATTAATGGAACTTATGTTATCAAAATAGATAACCACTTGTTCCTTGATTTAGTCCTTCATTCCTGACATTAATTTTTTGATCCACATTATGTCAGAAAAATTGACTACTAAGGTAACATACTCTGCCTCTATAATGGATTGAAAAATACAATTTTGCTTCTTGCTTGTCCATGACTCTAACCTCTTTCCAAGAAATAATGCTCCTCCACTAGTACTTCTTTTGTCATCAATGCTTCTACCCTAATCTGCATTAGTACAGGATCTCAACTCAAGATCTCCTCCTTTCTTATACCATAACCCATATTATTTAGTTCTTTTTTGTTGGAATGAGTTAATGCGAAACAAGTTACCAAGAGGGGGGGAAGTGGGGAGGGTGAATTAGGATCTCATACTTTTGACTTCTAAACTAATTATATGAATCCACACCTAATTCATCTCATTTAATAGATCTATAATTAAAATTATAATGTTGAAACATAAATGAAACACATTACATCCATTAAAAGACTTCAACACACAACACAATGATTTAATAACCTAGAACACTTCAATGCAAAGGTAAATTTGTGTGTGTGTGGGGGGGGTACGGTGGATGAAACCCACAAATCTTCATTGTTACAAAATAAAAGTTAACCTATTAGGTTTACAATGTCAGATCATAAAATATGAACTACCTTATGAGGGTTCTGCCCTATTAAAAGATTTAGAGACTATTAGGTATCACCTTGTTAAAGGATTTTATAATCACAATTTAAGTAAGGACTTTGTTAGGAGGTTTACATAGGTCTATTAAGACAACTCTATAACTAAGAGATTTACCCTATCTCAGTTAACAATAACTAATTTAGTACCCAACCCTTAGTTCTCTCTATAAGTTGTTCTTGGGTCTCCTCTTTTCTATATCTTGAATTTAATCTTCTAATCTAATAACTATATTCAGTCCTTCATTGCACTAATTTCTCTCTATTTGATCTGATTTCAAACTTAGTCTTCTCTTCTTCACATGTGTATACACCTAGTCTTTCCTTCCTTCACACTTGCATAAGGTGTACACCTCTCCCTTCTCTTTTGTTTTGTTTCTAGGGTTAGAATCCTCCTTAAATAGGTATTCTTTGAAGGTTCTAGATATTGATCGATAGTTTATAATTTATCATCTTTTTTTGTTTATATGTCATTTTCTAATTGGTTGAATTGCACACCTTGGGATAAATACCTTTTGAAATGATGTTTGATCACCTCCTTAGTTGTCTCTACAAATATTAAATGTCATATGAAAGTCATCAAAAATGGTTTCCATATGTGTTTGTGTCATTACAATTTTATATGTCAAAACTAAACAGGTCGACGCTTGAATTATCTGACACTTGTTCATGTAGACTTCTTCATGATATTACTCAGCTTCTATATGTCTTCTTTCTTAGCAATTAATGACTTGTAAATTTTCTCAGTCTCTACTATATTACTTGGTGCATACATGTGCTTAGTCTTAACTAAGTACTCACTAATCACTATCCAGCTTGATAAAAGATTTGTATGCTTGGCCTTTACTAGATAACTCAATCATGGTGATGACCATTTAATATTTCCTAGTAAATGACTAATTTTTTAGACACTAATAAAAAACATTGGCCTAGAGATCAACAATTTCCCCCTTTGATAGTAGTGGAAAAAAATTATGTCATGAATACTAATTTCTTTCAAAAAAATGAGCACTCCCCTTGAGACCATAGGGTTTCTTATATTTGATGTCTAATATTTGATTTGATTATTTATTATTTCTTATTTCCCCTTGTCTTATTCCCTTATATCCCCTTTCTTATTCTCTTCATATTCTATTCCCCTTGTTTTTTTCATTGATAGAACTTGGGGCTTCTTGGGCTAATTGATACTTATCAAAGAATTATTGATGACTTGCCAAAATATGGACATAGTCATTACTCCATCACTCTTTGACTTGATCAACAATTTGGAACTAAAGTTATAACTCAACAGCTAGATCAATAAATCTTACTAAAATTGAAAAGTGTGCATCTTTCTTCAAAATAGTTTTGGAAAAAGATACTGGCTTCTAAATAATCCCTATGTGTGGGAGTAACTAAAATTGAATTAGTGTTAACTTATTCATGATCTTTGTGTCTTTAGTCATGATCTTAGCTAACCTATTTTGACTAGATGTCAACTCTTGAAATGAGGATGAGCTTGAACTTTTGTTCTTGCCCAGTGTAATTACACTTTCTCTTATGGCTACATGTAATAGATTTTAATGAACATATAATATCTTCTTTAAAGAAATCAATATCACACAATTTCAAATACAATGAATTAATGGTTTACAAAATTGTTTCCATTTGTGTGACTAATGCAGAAAGCCCAACTTGTCTATGTAAAAGTTCATGTGAGACTTTATGTTGCACTTTATGTTCCATTCTTCTTTTAGACCATTGTAATAACTTGTTATTGGTCTCTATTACTTCTGTTTGAATCTTATCAACTAAATGTACCAATTGATCCAAAATTTTATGCTGATTATTCAAATCTATGCTTTAAAATGTGTCTACAAAAATATCTTTAACAGTATGTAATACCTACCTTCTATTCTTCTCTCTTTTTAGTCATTCTTTCTTTTCCTTATGACTCAACAAGGTTTGTAGCTCTTGCATTTTTTCAAGTGCGAGATTGTTCAAATTATACATAGTTAATGTGATGATGACCTCATAAAGGCTTACTAAATCATCATCCTCACCTAAGGGAGTCACAATTTGAAATTCTGAGGGTGTATCACATGGTAGTGATAATTGTAGTTGTTTCCCCTTGTCACTTGATCTCGATCCTAGCTGTTATACTTGTGTAGGAATCACATGTTGCAATGGTGTTATAGTTGTATATTTGACAACCTTTGCACCTATAATTTGAATAAGAGTTTTATTAGCTTTTTCCTCTTTCTATGTTACTTCTTCCTCTACCAATTTAGTGCATGTGAATTTTTCAAAATTTGCCTCTTTTTGAAAAATAGGCATACAGCTGAAAGGTGTAAACACAATGAAAGCCTTTCCAAGTTTCTTGACACTTGTATCCTTTATAACTAATATCACATAAATATCACTAGTTTTCTTATTTTCAATCTTTTTATAATCTATAATCTATAACAAAATTGGGTTAGGACAAAGTTTTCTTGAATATATCATTAAACTTCTAATGTCCTATTTTGTTATTATATTCAAATTTGGTGGAGGAGTGTCAATGTCATCTTCTATTGTGATAGTCTCTTTCTATTCACATTGATTGACTAGTTGTTGAATCTCGTTGATCAAATTGGCTACTTCTTTCTTGTAGTTATCTTCAAATTTTATTGCATATCAGTCCTCCCTCATGTCCAGAGATAGAGTAAGCAACCCAAATGCTTCTTTCCATATTTGAATGCTATCTTACTCAACTCCATGAGCTTTATTTCTCAAAACCTTGTATGCCCTATCTCTTAGCATAAACTTCTTCACAAAATCTTTAAGTTCTATAGACATATGAGTCTTCCCCAAACTCAGCATAGCTTGTGCTAGTGTTATCTCTTTTATTTTCTTCCTGATGGTTAGTTCACACTTCTACTTTGCATCTACTCATTTATACAATCCCACTAGAAATCCAACTCCCAATTCCAAGGGTGTACGCCTAAATTTGATCATCATGTCAATCATATCTCCTTGAAGCTTAACTTGATCATCATCATTCAAAGAATCATGATGAATATCTTTGAATCCCATAACACTTTTTCATTCTTTTAATTTTTCAAATACTTGATCCATAATCATTGGAGGGAGTTTGTTCACTATTTGAAGTTTGTTGGGTTCATCAAACTCATTATTCTCATCATCTACCTCCTCTTGTGCTACAACCAATTTATGCTTAGCTTGGCTTGTGTTGGATGCATTTGTGTTTCAGTTGGTTTCGTCTTCTTTGATGGACTTCCTATGACTTTCTAGGTAGGGGTCTAAGATGTTGTCTTCCTAGTGATGACCACTTTCCCTTTGGATTCTGAAGTGTCACCATTCCTTACATGTCACTCTATAGGTTAGCCTTTACCTTAGGCTCACTAAAAACAATCAATTTTCTGCTTGGTAGCCTTGGGCTTTTCAACAAAGAGTTTTTTTCCTTTTCCTTCATTGGCCTCTATATGATTTCTAGACCCTTCTCCTTCTTCCTTATTTCCACCCTTGGCAATGTTCTTTTCTTTTCTTTTCTTTTCTTTCCTTCTTTGGGTGTACCAAATTCAATAGTTAGCTCAGTAATTACAGTTTTGTATGTGCCAAATTGCTCAACATTTGCATCTATGTCTTTAGCTAAAAGCGCAATAACTGCTGGAGTGACCGCATCTACATTCAACTTGTAGGGCATTTTCCTCATCCATGCTACCCTCGGGAAAACTATTTGAGCATTAAGAAAACTTGAAGGTACAATAAAATATAATTCATCATAGTACTTATCTACAACTGACTTAGGAATCCACATTCTATTCATTGTCTTTGCTTTGAATTATTCAAAATAGTTGACCATTATTTCTTTAAAGTTTTCTCTAAATTTTCTAATTAAATCATTGATCTACTCCATAGTTATTTGATCCCTATCCTAAGCAACTGTTCCAATAATAGGAAAAGAGTTTTGTACATAGAAAAATGTATAGACTAATAAAGATCCAAACTTACAACTAGTATTCTTTGCTTTCCTCACTATCTCTAAATTGACTATAAGTTGATGGAGTTGTAGCTTGACAAGATCATATCAATTATCCTTCTTCACAATTTTGTAGCCCAAATCCACTGGTATAGATTGTACATTTTTCAACATGTTAGATTGATAAAATTTTTGTGAAAACACATGAATAGAAAATTCAACTAATGGGTTCTCAATTCCATCAATTGACATACCATGACCATTCCACTTTTCCTTGGTCAAATTTTCAATTTTATTCTTTGTTTCACTTCTTATGCTTTTCGGTTGATCTAAGGTAGGGTACCCATTTACCCTACTAATGATAGCCTTGTTTATCTTGATTGGCCCACCTTGTAACAATATTTTAATGTCATAGATGTGGCTAATAATGACCTCTATCCATTTGACTTTTAAAACATTTGGGAAACCTAAGCCCTTTCTCACCAGCTATCTTGTGTTCATCCTTCAAGATACGATCAAAACATAGCTTATCATAAGTTTCTCTAATCTCAAAATCTCCAATTTATTCTACTTTGCATGAATAATAGCATCTTACATCCTAAACAGTCAAGACTCTAGATGAAATTGAAAATAAAGCTTTGATAGCCTCAACATTTTTTTGAGGTTAACTAAATTTCTGAAGTTAGGTGGATCACTTTAATCATTTCTCATAATTTGTGAACTAATATCCTTCAACATTTTGCTTCCAGATGCCATTATGTATCAAGGTTTAAAGAAAAAAATTTCAATATCTGCACTAAATATTTGACCCAACACTGAGAGTAATACTTACTTTGTTTCACAAAATTTCCAATAATTTGCTATGATTCTTTTGGATTGGTCACTAAAATTTCTTTTCTTTGATCAGCTTGAAATCTTCCCATAAACTCTTTTGATTGCTTGGTGAATAAAAATCAATGTCCAAATTTGATATATACCTTCATATTTTCATTGTAGGTCTATATTTAATACATTCATACTTGATTGGTGTATGATAACTAGCTTTGTCTCCATTTCAACTCGGTCAAGGTTTCTCACTCGGCCATAACTAATTCATTTGGTCAATATATTATCTTTGTTGGTCACTTCATCTCTTCTAAAAATCTCAATCAATACATATTGTAATAGTGATGCTCGATACTCTAAGATTTCCCTTTTTTTTTTCTTAATGCATCTTTTATTTATGAAGATATGAACCTTTATCACATCTATGCTACGAACTGATGTAAAATTTAACATTGAGTATACCTTCTTTCCTTAGAGAGATGTGGCATGATCACCTCATCCATTAGATTGGGTGATCATAGTTTCATTTTCCCTACTGCTTCTAGCTCTTACTATCTATATCCATGTTTTCTTTCTTTTAGGTTTTTCATTTCCATTACTTTGTGCTAGGGATGATGTTTTGGTTTTACAGTTTTTATTGATATGTTCAACTTTGAGACAACTAAAACAAACTATCTCTCCATTTATCCATTTCTTGTGATTTCCTCTAAAATATGTTTTGATACAATTCTCTAGAATGTGTCCATATTCTCCACAATAGTGAAAATTGTACCATGTGTTGTAATCCAAATTGTAGGAATTGCCTTTCCTTTATGTATGAGTTTATTTTTTAGTTATCCAATTTGACTTTTTCTTGAATCTACACTCATAAGATCCATGTCCATACTTTTCACACTTGTAACAATGACCTTAGAATTTAGATTCATTTCTAGTTGAGTCATTATTTTTTAATTTGCATTCATGTGTTTGATGTCATGCTTTCTTGCAATTAAAACAATTACCACTCAATTTAGGTTTAAGATTTTTCTTATGCAAATGTCAGCTATATGACCAATTTTCCCATAGTAATGACATGTATCTTTGCCTTTGAATTTTGCATTCCTTTGTTCTCTGCTTTTGAATGATTCTCCTTCTTTAGTAGATGAAGAGTGCATGTTTTATCCAATTCCATAGGTGTATTTTGTTCTAGGTGACCTCAACAATTCTTGAAAGTGTTTCATTTCTTCATTTGGTTTATTCATGTTAGAATGAATGCTGATGATACTATGTTGGGGGAGTATCCTAAGAATTTGAGGGTATTGACATATTGCATTCAAGATTGTGTTTTTCATTTATGTCAACTTGGCATGGTTTCTGTAAAGACTGGTTGAGTAGAAGACACAGATCTTAATTGTACAGAAAATGGTTTGATTTTTTGGTAATACATAGTTATGAACATGTTTAGAATAGTGTCATGATGATGTGGTTAAGTGCACAAAGTCTAAGTTGAAGATGTAAGGAAGTTATACCTGATTTATAGAGACTAGTTCAAAGACAGAGTATTGGGAATGTAGTTCCAAATATTTATTTTCTAGATTACATCTGAGATGTAGTAAGAAGTAAAACAATTAGGTAGTGATAGAGAATAATCAGCTAATGACATCAAGAGTGTGTAAGTATCACACATGTGAATTTTTATATAGAATATGAGCCAATAATGATATTATAATTTTAATTAATTAATTATCTTATTATAATTAATTGAGAAAGCCTCAAGGCTAACTCAAGGAATTATTATGAAGACATGATATAAAGGAAATATGTTTTCCTTATTTTTAAGTGTGTGAAAAACTATTTAACTGTGAAGTGTGAAAAAGAGCAAAGTTCTTACTAAATGTGTGTAAGAAATCCAAGGGATTATTAGATGCAAGATTATGATTTGGTTACAAGATCAAAAGGAGAAAAAGTTCAGTTGATAGGATAAAGAAAGAGGATGGAATGTTATAGTACAATTTTTTAATTCTACAAGGAATAATATAGAGATGATTTGGACAGTGGGTTCATTGGTCTTACCCTTGAAGTTGTTTGGGCAGTGGGTCCAACTATCTTCCACAACTCCTAATAGGGTTGGCACAACTGCTAGCAGGGACTCAAAGTCTCCTAATAGGGACTCGTACGTACTGAATGTATTCATAGACTCCTACTAGGGTCCATCCTCTAACAAGAAACATTTATATAAGTACATAATCTTGTGGGTACCAACCCCATCAAGGTTTTCCCTCTGATTAATATTTTCCCTAGTTAACATATCTAGTGTTATTGTGTATGAGAACCTTGTTGTGGTTTTATTTTATATTTCTTATATGGTTAAGTTTGTTTAAGGTTGATAATTATGATAATAGTTTGACAACTAATTCACCCTCTCCACCCCCCTAGTTATATCAATGTGTTATATATTCTAAAAATTTGTATTAGAGTGTTTAGGTCCTTAAAGGATAAGCTTAACAACTTTGGGAGATCAATGGCGAATCTTTTCAAAAAGTTGTTAGAAATAGGAATAATTGAGAGTGGGTCGGGGGTAAATTAGTAATCTAAAAACTTTAGTTGCCAACTAGATATTATTTATTACTTTGAACCATACATAAGAAAGTAAACAAGTAATTATGAAGAGTGATAGTAACCATGCACAAAGATAACTCATAACACCATATTTTGTTAACTAGGGAAAACCTAGCCAAGGGAAAACCCTTGTGGCAATGATACCCACTAGATAATATACTAATATATATGTTCCTTATTAGAGGATGGACCCCATTAAGAGTTAATGAGAAAATTTAGTATAGAGAGTCCCTATTAGGAGATTCCAACCCTATTAAGAGATTTAGTATAGTAGATGCAAGAAGAGCTCACTACCCAAATAAGTAACTAGTCCTCTAGTATATAGGTGTTAGAACCTTTTTCTTGATTGATATCTGACCTTAGCTTGATCTTGAACCACAAAATTAGGTTCTCAAAAACTTTGCATATATCACTTCACAAAAGTTTGCATATCACTTATTGCAATACTATTGCATGCTTCTTTTTGCAAAATGTCCTTTGCATAAATATCATGCCTTTTCATAAATTTATGCTAGGTTAACTAAGAATATAATATACTTTTCCAACTTAGAGTAAACATCTAGGATGTTGACCCTAATTGGTCAAGTAACCTTTACCTTTAATTCCATTGTCCAGTTTTAATGGTAAAACATGAATACCTCTTTTTTGTACTGTATGTACTAATGTTATAGGTTATACACATCATCATCAACATGTATATTGTCTCCATCTAGCTTTTCTAATCATAATATGATGTTAGTAACAAGTTATGTACAAAATAATACATTGTTGTAAACCAATTTCATACTAAGACAATTTTCTAGGTACCAAAAAGCTAAGTATCTTTATTTTCAAGGTTATCTACAAGTATGTACATCATGTGTTTCCATTAAAAAAAAAACAAAAAAAAAAAATATATTCATTAGCCAATTTTAAACAATCTCCTAGGGAAAATTGGCTAAGTATCAAAAACTTGTCCAAAATATTACAGTATCAAGACATTAATCATTTTTTACAACTTACGCATGCTCCCCCTTTCGATATGATTTCATACCTTACTTTACTTACAATTTTTGTATGCATCTTCTCCCCCTTTGACATCAATGACAAAAGTCAGAATGTCAAAAACTTTCAAAACTATTCATTTGCCTTAAGCTAATAACATCTTCATGTAATTGTAAAAAATTTCCTTGAGATTGTTCAAACCTTTTACCTATGTATCCTTAGTTTTTTTAGCAAAAGTGAGAATTGCACAAAGGGCATATGATGCAATCTCAACTACATTGAGATCAGAGTATAAGAAATTTGAATAGGTGTTAATGGCTTTGAAACATTCCTCCAACTGACTCTCAATACTTGTTATCTTCAGAGCAATAGACTCTCTGAATTCTCATAATCTCTTCAAAATTTTCTCTTTCACAAGTTCTAGTTTCCTAGTATCACCGTGAACACCAACCAGTTTTCCTTCAAAGTCATCAACTATTTTGTAGGGTTGTTGTATCTTGCTTGATAGAGCTTCTAGCTCGCTAAGCTTTCCTTCAATCTTACTATCAAAATCCTTGGTCAACTTATGAGATAAAGTGCACTTAATTTACAATACCTTTCCATCTTGTTGACATCTTCGAAGTTCCTTGATATAGGTATCAAGACTTAGCAAATCATTCTTATATTTTGACAAATAGTATTGAATAGATTAACATCATGAGAAATTTGGGCCTTTGACTCTACAACATTCAAAAGATTTGTAAATTACTCATTAAAAGAATTTAACATTGTTTGTACCCTATATTCAAGATCTTCCTCTATATGCTTGACTATCTAAATACTATGTAATTTATCAGCTACCTCCAATAAGTTTCTTTGTAAGATCTTTACTCTTATGTTCTTCTCAATTAGTTTTGTCAGAGATGAGATCAAGTCAGTTTGATCATCATCATCACTTGTTAGGATAGAAAGTGAAAGTTGAGTGGATGAACTACATGTTAGAAACAATTGTCCACCAAGATAAATAAATGCTTGGGGGTGGGAAGGGGGGTGGGATGAATCACTTATCCAACAATTAAAACACTTATCTTCTTCAAAAAAGCTTAACCATTCAACCAAAGTAAATAGAAACCATACAAAGATGCACATAAACAATTACACTAGATACGTTGACTAGGGAAACCCTTGATCAGAGGGAAAACCCCGGTGGGAATGATGCCCACAAGATGATTTATTAATATGAATATTCCTTGTTAGAGGATGGACCCTATTAGGATTCTATTACAACATTTAGTATAATGAGTCCCTATTAGGGACTTTGAATCCCTATCAATAGATTCCAACCTTGTAAAGAGTTCTGCCAACCCTATTAGGATTTGTAGTAAAATGTATGCAAGAAGAGCCCACAACCAAACATGCAATTTCAGCTACAAGAAGAGCTCACTGCTCAAACAAATAGTTTACTGCCATTTTCTTCTTTCCTTGTTCTTTCCTCTATCCTATCAACCAAACTAATCATTGTTAGACCTTGTATACCAAGTCATAAACCTCAGATCCAAATACCAAACCTTGGATCACTCAACAAAACCTTGGCAATGAATGTTCCTTCACTTCTTCCCTACTCTAGTCGAATTCACATTCCATACTCTTTGCTACTTTATGAACATTCATAATTTACATATATACATACCATGATAGATGAAATATCCTTCCTTTATACCAAGTCCATTAAATAATTTTTCTTTTAGTCCTTCTCTATTAATTATTATAGGACCATATTAAGAACATGTTACACTTAGTGATAACACAAATCTTCCACCTTGCAACTTGAACAACTTTTCATACACATAATATTATGATGAGTGAGCTTATCTTCAAAATGACCTCTCCATGTCCTCAACCTCAATCCTCAAGATATCAACTGTGCTAAGAGATATAACAAGTTTACCAAAATATGTCTTTGTAAACTCTATTTTAGAACAAATATCACCAAGACTTACATAAATTCTTCTAGACTCTTCCTTTCTTCTTTTGATGTTAATTGCATGTGCCAGATACTTAGACATATCTCCCATAACCTTTGTGGTTATCATGCTCAACTAGTTGTTCATATCAACTTTATCTTTTCACTATTCTTCTTTCAGATACCACATAAGACATCAAACATGCTATGTTGATATCAGTGACAAACTTAGTCATGAATGTAACATATCATCATCAAACTAATATTCCAACTATCTCTCCAATCTTCCAACACTAGATGGTTTAGTTTCATCTTCCCTTTGCTTCTTTGCTGCTACCTGCTTAGTTCTTCTCTCTTCTTTCTCTTTCTCTTCCTTTTCTTTTCATTCCTTCTCTTTCTTTTCTTCCTCCTCTACTCTTTTCTTCTTTTCTTCATCTACTCTTCCTTTTATTTCTTCTTGAATAAATTAATGTTTGGCTTCTTTGATCTTTCTCTTTTTTGGCTCTAATTGCCTCTTTTCTTCCTCAATTTATTTTAATTGATCTTGAATGACCTCATCTTGAGATTCAAGATGATTGAAACTTTCAAAAGGGTTATTGTCATCAATGTTGATAGTAACATTGGTCTAGTCAATCTGCATAGTGTCACCACTTACATAAACTTCCAAAGTTTTAGGTGTTGGTGTAGGTGCTACCTTTGATTCTATCATCATATGACTAATAGCTACAAATATTGCACTCCTTATTGTATCCTTCTCACCCACCATAAATAAAAATGGTCTTGTCATTTTCCTCAAGTAGGGTGCCAACTTTTTCAACAATTCCTTAACTTCTTCCTCATCATCTATTTTGCATATGATCCTTAACATAGACTTTTGAAGTTCCATATCCTCTTCCTGAGTTGGTGCTTTCTTCTCTATAAGTTTGTCATAGACTTTCTAATTTATTGTGCCTTCAATATCCTCAAGTTTCATATTATTAGCAATCATATATCTCATAGTAGAGATATCAATCTAATCTTTCTTAATATCATTATATAAATCATAAAATTTGTTCATTTGAACTAAGTTCCCTTCATTTGAAATGGCTGAGTTGATCTTCTCAATATTTGCCTTCCAAGGTTGCCTTGCTTTTCCTACTGTCTATTTTGAAACATTAATTTTTTATGTCTATTTTACTTCTTTTTCTTCTTCTTCTTCTTTGCTAGATTCCACAATTGTCAATAATGACTTCTATCATTTTTCTGGTCTAGTAGCCTATTGTTTGACTCTTTTAGTCTTGGTAGTCATAGCATCCACTAATATTTCAAATTTTATCTTTAGCTCACTTGGTTGTTTAGTTGATATTGTAGCATATTGAATGCTCTATTCTAAAGGAGTTTCTACAATTGACACACTAGATGGTTGTCCAACTCATAGTGGTTGCACAAATATTATTCCTTGTTTTACTGTCTACCTAACTACTTGTGACTCACTTTCTATCATACTGGCCTCAGTCAGAGCTTTCTTCATTATTGTCTCAATCTTTTTGTGAGATGCTTTTTCTAAGGATGCTTGATAAGTTGACTAGGTAATCTCTTCATATGTCCCAAATCTATACTTAGGTTGTCCTTTTTGGAGTTCAACAATAGATCAATATATGCAATTACTACGTCATCACTTAACCTATAAGCTAAGGGATCAAGGAATGTTTCTCAAGGTTCTACTACTTGAATATGAGTTAAATATGTATCAACCATAACATATATATCATCTTTGAATCTTTCTACAAATATAGGTGCAATTTTGAATCTTTATTTCATTCCATTTTGAAATAAAATATCTTCTTGAAAGTTTTGTTCGATCATCAAATGCTACTTGAGGTTTACCATAGCTTCCTTGTATCATGGCAATGCTCCAAAGAAGTTTTCTCCATGAAATTCACTATAAAACATAGTTCTCATCTTCTACTATAGAATTAACTTTCTTTCTCATAACAATAACACTTAATTCCTTTGTAACAAAATTTTATAAGCTCCAAATTGCAAGTCAGCTTAGCTATGGTTTAAATTTATCTCAATACATATTTTCCCAACTTCACTACCCATAGTTCAATGTCTAAATGAAGTTTCAAATTTTGGTGCTGTAAACAAGCTTAATTCAACTTGGTTGAATCAAAATTGATTATTTACTTTATTCTTCCTACCTTTGCATCATCTACCTTTTCTTCAGAAATATTCAACCCCTTCATAAATGCCTCATTAAGTTCTTCTCAAAGGTCACTAACTACATTTGTTTTTTCCTCATTGTCCTTCTTAGTTCCGGAGTTACTCTCATGATTCCTTATATCATTTCTAATATTTCCTCCATCATTCCTTCTGATTTTGAAGTTTCTTCCCTTGTTCCTTCTATCTCTAAAGTTTTTGTCCATTCTACAATACTTTTTTGTGTGTCCAAAGTTGTTGCATAACTAACATATTGGGGTTCTACTTCTAGAATTTTTTTGATCAATAGGTGCATGACAATTTTAGGCTATGTGTCCAAAGTTGTTACACTTATAGCACATGATCTATCTTCTTTCTTCATAAGGAATTCCTTCTCTCAATGTCCTCTCATTAGATCTTCTTCTAGCTGAGAGATTAGTATTTCCAGACATTCTACTATTCCTTCTATCATTATCATATTTAGGTTCCTTACAATCAATTTCTTATGACCTATACCATGAGAATTATGACAATAAAAATTTGTAACATGATTAAATTACTTATTTGTACAATTTATTTTCATATGACCTATTTCATTACATGAAAAATAGTTACCTCTAAATTCATACCTCATTTCCTTAGGAGATTCAACTTGCTTTGGTTCATCCAATATCTCAGCTTCCTTTCCTTGTCCAACTTCTTTAGGTTTATAAGAAGATTGATAGGATTCAATCTTATCATTAGATTTATCTTTTCCCTTTAGATCTAATCTACTTTTAGGTTTCTTTGTAGACATGTTAAATAAATAACCAAGACTAGTCTTATCATAAGAAGGTCTTTGTATTGACAATGAATCATCAAGCTTTAATCTGTGAGAATAAATCTCTTCAAGTTGTTTCTTGCACTGAGTCAATTCACCTTTCACAATAGTTTTGTACTTATGAAGCTCTTCATTATCTTATTTCAATGTTTTAAATTTGAATATATTCTTTTCCAAACTCGCTCTAAGATCTATATTTTTAGTCTTCAAATCAGATTCAATTTTGCTAGGATCATTCTTCAAGGTCAACTTTAGATTTGTAATCTTCAATTCATGCTTCAAGATCTTGTACTCTGTCTTCAATTTTGAAAAATCATCATCACTAGGTTTAGATTAAGTGCATTCAAGCTTGGATTTGAGATGTTCAATATTATCCTTTAGTTGTCCAATATATACTTTGGAGTCTTCATATCTATCTTTTAGCTTATCTCTTTCTTCAATTAGAAGATCATTTTGTTCAAGTGCTTCTTTAAGGTTCTTCATCAACTGTTCAATATCCATAGGGATCTTTCTCAATTTTTTAAGCCTCTTCTGAGTAACTGTGCTCTGATACCAATTGTTAGAAATAGGAATTACTGAGGGAGAGGGGAGGTAAATAAGTAATCTATAAACTTTACTCACCAACTAAATATTATTTATTACTTTGAACCATACATAAGAAATTAAATAAGTAATTTTGAATAGTAACAGTAATCATGCACAAAGATAACTCATAACAACATATTTTGTTAACTAGAGAAACACTAGCCAAGGGAAAACCTTGATGGGGATGATACCCACTAGATAATACATAGATACATATGTTCCTTGTTAGAGGATGAAACCTATTAGGAGTTAATGAGAAAATTCAATACATAGAGTCCCTATTAGGATACTTTGAATCCTTGTTAGGAGATTCCAACCCTATTAGAGTTTTAGTATAGTAGATGCAAGAAGAGCTTACTGCCCAAACATGCACTTCCAATTACAAGAAGAGATCACTATCCAAAAAAGTAGTTAGTCCTCTAGTATATAGGTGTTTTAACTTTTTTCTTGATTGATCTTTGACCTTAGCTTGATCTTGGATCACAAAATCAAGTTCTCAAAAAAATTCCATATATTGCTTCATAAAAGTTTGCATATCACTTATCTCAATACTATTTCATGCTTATTTTTGCAACATGTCCTTTGCATAAATACCATACCTTTTCCAAAAATTTTGATAGGTCAGCTAAGACAATAATATACTTATCCAACTTATAATAAACATCTAGGATGTTAGCCCTAATTGGTCAAGTAATTATTTTGTAAATAAAATAATTCCTTTACCTTTAATTTTGGTATTCTGTTTCACTAGTAAAATGCAAACATCTCTTTTTCATACTATTTTTAATGATGTATGAGGTTATACACATCATCATCAACATGTATAATATCTCCATCTAACTTAGCTAATCATAATATGATGTTAGTAACAAGTTACATACAAAACAATACACTACTATAAACTAGTTTCATACTTAGACAATTTTTTGGGTACCAAAAAGCTAAGTATCTTTATTTTTAAGGTTATCTAGAAGCATGTACATCATGTGTTGCCATAAATAAAAATACTTACATATCTTCATTAGACAATTGTCAATAAAAGGATACTCCCAGATTTGATGGGGCCAACTATGAAAGTTGGAAGGAGAAGATGAAGACTAATTTGTTGTGCATGGGTCTGGGATATAGGATCTTGACAAATAGTAAGAAGAAAGTCATTGAAGAAGAAAAGATAGAAGTATGCCATGAAGATGAAAGCGATCTATTCATTTTTAACATTAGAGAAATGGAAACTCATAGTAAAGTAAAGTCACTGGAAACATCTTATGAAATTTGGAAAGCATTTGAATCTGCTTTTGAAGGTGATAAGCATGTAAAGAGAATGAGATTATAGAATTAGATATGTGCATTTCAAGATGCTAAAATGATGGAAGATGAATCTGTAAAAAGTTATATTAGAAGAATATAAGAAATTTTTGTAGGAATACCATTCAAGAAAGTAGCTCAAATGATTTAGATAGTAATGCCCACACTAAGTATTTCACAAATGAAACATTGCTTGGAGGATTAGAATCTATGGAAGTAGATCTAAGACAATTTGGAGATCTAGGAAGATTCAAAACATCTTTTAGTACCCTAAACATTTGACCTAGTCTAACAAGGAGTGTAGACACATGTGGAGATTTTGTTTGTAGCAGCAGATTAAATGAAGATAAGAAGATTGAGGAAGGAATATACCCTCTTGTGAGAAGAGAAAAAGATGGTAAGAAATCTTTAAATGTTGGGCTTGTGATGAATTTGGTTATTATGCATCAAAAAGTCCTAAAATAGAGAAATCATATAAAAGAAATTTTAAGCTAAAAGCGATAGAGATAGAGATTATTTGTATGCAAATGAAGATTAAGAATATGATGAGAAAGGTCCAAGTGAAAGTGATGATGAATTGGGATTTATGGCTATCAAGGAAGATGATCTTGATAGAGAAATCAAAGAAGAGAGGGCTCTAATTTCTCAAGTATAAAAAAATTTGATTGGATAATAGACAATGGTTGTTCACATCACATGATTGGTTATATGAATAAGATTTTTAAGTTCAAGAATCATGATGGAGGTATTTTTAGACTTGGGAACAATGCAACCTATCATATAATAGGAATTGGATCCATTACACTTGATGGTAAGAATAACACTAATGATGTTTATTTTGTTGATGGATTGAAGCAAAACTTATTTAGTGTTGGACAGTTGGAAGACAAGGGTTATCAGTTGTAGTTCACTAAGAAGACCTACATTATCAAAGACAAAGATGGTAAGCTAATTGGAACTAGTACTAGATGTAGAGGTAATGTATTTCAGTTGAATCCTACTAAAATAACATGTTTGGTAGATAAAGTGGATAACAACTACTTGTGGCATAAAATATTTTGTCACATAAACTTTGATAATATTTTGAAGGTTAGTAGCACTTTTGTAGTTAGAGACTTGCCTAATATTACTGAGCCTACTAATGTTGTGTGTAAAGAATGTATTTTGGCAAAGCAGAAGAAAGTATCATTTCCTAGCAAGAATTTCACTACTAGAGTGAGGCTGGAGATCATTCACACAAATCTGAGTGGTCCCTCTAAAACAAAAGGATTCTGTGGTGAAAAGTATGTTATGATTTTTGTTGATGATTTCACTAGAATGATGTGGGTAGCATTTCTTAAATATAAATCTAATGCTTTTGAGAAGTTTAATATATTTAAGAATAGAGTTGAGAATGAATCTAGTGTTAAGATAAAGTGTTTGAAATCTGATAGAGGAGGAGAATTCACCTTTAAAGAGTTTAAGATACTTGGTGAAGAGAATGGAATCAAAAGGAAGCTACCTTCACCTATAACACCTAACAAATATGGGATTGTTGAAAGAAGGAATAAGTTAGTAGTAGAAGAAACAAGAGCAATGTTGTTTGAGAATGATATTTCTAAGAAATTTTTGAGAGAAGTGGTCAATTTAATAGTATACACCTTGAACATAGTATAGATCAGAAAAGATATGAACACGACACCTTATGAACTATGGTTTGGTCATTCACCATTAGTTAAGTATTTCTAAATATTTGGGAGCAAATGTTACAATAAAAGAGATGATGATATTGGTAAGTTTCATCCAAGAAGTGATGAAGCTATTTTCTTGGTTATTCATTGAAAAAAAAGGCATATAAATGTTTTAACTATAGAACTAAGACAATAGTTGAATGCACAAATGTAAGGATTGATGAAAAGTTTGGAACTAAGCAAAAGATGGTAGGTTATAATTTAGATGCATACGAAGATAATTCTAGTATTGTTAGACAGAATGTTGAAGTTTTCTTTCAGACTAATAATGATTTGCAGAATGGTGTGCTAACTATTAAGCAAAGAGGAGAGAAAATTTCTGAACTTAGAGAAGAGATAAGATTTGAGATATCAACTCCTACCTCTAATAGGAGTCTAACAAATAATCACTCTCTTGAGAATATAATTGGAAGCAAAGACAAAGCTGTGATGGTAAGAAACATAGTAAATGAGGAGATATGTTTGATATCTCAAGTTGAGCCTTTGAAAGAAGAATTAGATTAGATTGTGAAGAATGATACATGGGAGTTAGTTCCTAGACCTAAAGACAAGAATGTGATAGGAACCAAATGGGTATTTAGAAATAAGATGAATGAGAAAGGAAAAGTTGCAAGGAACAAGGCTAGACTTTTATGCAAGGGATATTCACAACAAGAAGGAATAGATTATGAGGAGACATGTGAACATATAGCTAGAATGGAACTAGTAGGGATGCTCCTAGCTTATGAAACAAATAAGAAGTTCAAGGTTTATCAGATAGATATTAAATCAACCTTTTGAAATAGAGAACTTGAAGAAGTATATATTGAGTAGCTTAAAGGTTTTCCTTTATGGTTTGAAGCAAGCACCAGAACATAGTATACAAGGTTGGATAGTTATTTGGCAAAGCTTTGATTTGCTAAAGGTATGCTAGACACTAACTTGTATTTGAAAGAAATTGAAAATTGTTTGCTAACTATTGTAATATTTGTTGATGACATATTTTTTGGAGGTAATGATGAAGTAATTGATAAGTTTTCTGAAGAAATGAAGAATGAGTTTGAAATGAGCATGATAGGAGAAATTGAGTTTTTTCTAGGATTGCAGATTGTATATAATAGTGATGGTATTTTTATTTTACAAGATAAGTAATTGAATGATTTATTGAAAAGGTTTGGTTTGGAAAATTGTAAACTTGTTGGTACACCTATGATAACTAGTCATAAGTTATCCAACAAAGATGTGAAACTTGTAATAGAGCAGATGATATATAGATCCATGATTAGAGGTTTGTAGTTTTTGACTCACACTAGACCAAATATAGAAAATGAAATTGAGATTGTAGCTAGATTTCAAGCTAATCCTAAGGAATATCATTTTGTAGTAGTGAAGAGAATATTTAGATATTTGGAAGGGACATCTAACTATGTTATTTGCTATGACAGATTGAGTGATTTCACTCTATATGCATATACTATTGTTGATTTAGTAGGCAATATGAATGAAAGAAAAAGCACTAGTGGTGGAGCATTCTTTCTTAGAAGACGATTGGTTCCTTGGTTAAGAAAGAAGCGAGATTTTATTTCACAGAGTACTACCAAGTTAGAGTATGTTGCATTAACAAATGACTATAATCAAGTTATGTGGATGAAGGATATGTTGGAGGATATCAGACTTGAGTTTGAAGAACCTGTTATCATTTACTATGATAACACAAGTATAGTGAGTATGTCTAATAATCCTATATTGAATTCTAAGACTAAGCATATATCTATCAAGTATCATGTGTTGAGAGAGAAAGTAGCAGAAAAGGAGATCAGATTGGAGAACGTGACTACTAAAGATCAAATTGTAGATATCTTTATGAAGCCTTTTCCTAAAGATATATTTGAGTACTTGAGAGGTATGCTTAGGGTTATGCCCCTTCCTACTTCTAAGTAGATAATGTAGAGAGTGCATCAGTCCAGTGACAAAAAGCACTATTATTAGCCTAGAGTCAATGTTGATGCTTCCCATATGGGGGAGTATCTATGATGATTTGAGTAACAAAGGACTCTTGGCATTTGGTATTGAATAGTGTCTTTGGACACCTAAGATGGTTGAAAACTTGGTAAAACATATTAGCAATTGGTATTTATCAATTGGTATGTAGTAACATTATGATTGAGGTCTTTGAAATTGGTGTCAATGGGGGAGAGTATGCATGAAAAATCCATATCCTAAGGCATGGGGGAGAGTATACATGAAAGAAACACTCCTAAGTATGGGGAGTGAATATGAATGAAGGAGAGATATCTCTTTAGAGAGATTTAGAAAGATTCATGAAAAGAAGTAGGAATATGCATCTAATTTATTATGAATTATTTAGTGTGAACTAGTCAATTGAATTCTAAGAAGAAAAATTATGCACCTATTGTGCACCTATTATTTTAAGATTCTTTTCTACATGTGGAAAATTGATGCTAGTCAATAGTAATAGCAGAACATTATTTGGTATTCTTGGAACTTAGATGGTTTCTTCATCTGTTTCCATCAATGCCAAACGGGGAGATTATTAGCATGAATATTGATGATACTATAGTGGGGGAGTATCCTAAGAATTGGAGAGTATTGACATGTTGTATTCATGACTATGTTTGTCATTGATATCAACATAGCATGGTTTCTATAAAGGATAGTTGCGTAGAAGACATATCTTAATGGTACAGACAGTGGTTTAATTGTCTGGTAATGTGTAGTTATGGACATGTTTAGCACAGTGTCCTAATAACATGGCTAAGTGTGTAGAGTCCGAATCAAAGACATATGGGAGTTGTACCTAATTTACAAAGAGCAGTTTAGAGATAAAGTATTAGAAATGCAATTCTTGATGTTTGTTTTCTAGATTACATCTAAGATGCAGTGAGAAGATGTGTAGTTATGCACTGATAGAGGATGGCTAGTTGATAATGTCAGTGAGTGCGCAAGCCCTAGTATCACACATGTGAAGTTTTTTATAGATTGTGTTCAAAACTACTATTATAATTGTAATTAATTAATTATCTTATTATAAATAATTGGGAAAGCCTCAAGGATGACTCAAGGAATTATTACAAAGATATGATATAAAGGAAAGATGTTTTCCTTCTTTGTAAGTGTGTGAAAAAATATTAAAGAGTGAAGTACAAAAAAGAAGAAGAGTTCTTAATAAATGTGTGTGAGTAATCCAAGGGATTATTAGATGCGAAATTTGTGATCTGATTATAAGATCAAAAGGAGAAGAAGTTCGATTGACAGGACAGAAAAAGAGGAAGAAACAATATAGTAAAATTCTATTATTCTGTAAGAATAATATAGAGATCATCTAGATAGTAGGTTCATTGATCTTTTCCTTGATGATATTTGGGAAGTGGGTCCTATTTTCTTCTAGAACTCCTAATAGGGTTGGAATCGCCTAACAAGGATTCAAAGTCTCCTAACAGGGACTCATATGTATTGAATGTATTCATAGACTCATAATAGGGTCCATCCCTTAACAAGGAACATTAATATTAATACATCATTTGGTGGGTTCCATCCCCACTTGGTTTCTCTCTTTGATCAAGGCTTTCCCTAGTTAACATATCTAGTGTTATTGACCATGAGTATGTTGTTGTGGTTTTAGTTTATATTACTCATATGGTTAAGTTTGTTTAAGGTTGATAATTGTGATAATAGTTGGATAATTGATTCGCCCCCCATGTTAACATTAAGTTAGGTTTGTTTTTAGTGACAACACTTATTCATAATTTTGTATGGTTACTGAGTTCATCATCCAGTCTACAATGTTTATTGAGCATTCAGTGGTTGCCAAGTGAGTTCAACTGTTCAATAGTTCACACCAGGCATTCTAGAGGTTACTGAGTGAAAACTAGTAGTGTGAAGTCCAACAATTATCACTGAGTAGTTAGTGGTTACCGAGCTTCACAGTGTGTACCGAGTCATCAATTTCTATGATGTGAAGCTAGCGTCAACTGCATGATGGATGAATAGTGTTTACCAAGTGCAAGAAAGGTAAACATAGTATTCAATTTCTATCAAGTTACACTATATCTACCGAGTCTCCAATGTTCATCAAGTTCATAATTACATTGAGTGACTAGTATAGATTGAGCCTCTACTTCTACCAAATGCATGATGATGTTGAGTATTAGAAGGTCACCAAGTGAACTTTTAGAACCTAAGTTTCTACATTTGGGCCAACTCAATAATATTTGTGTTAACTTGTATTTTGGCCGACCTTGTAATTATGAGAATTGGGATGGTATATATGTAGTTTATTGTATCATACCAAAGCATGATGAAGAAGTAATGTTTTGAGAAGAGTGAATGTGAATGTAAATCCGTAGTAGAGAAAGGTAGACAACAAGGTCAAATCAAGTGCAGTAAAGTTTTATCTATCACAAGAGGTGATTAGAATTTCAAGGATCTAATAAACAATTCAGTTGTAAGTTAGATCTACTGTTTCATCCTAACAGGTGAATAAAATTCAAATCCTTTAAAAGGTAGACTTAACAATCTTTTCATTGAATCTCTCAATAGAGTGCATACTTCATTGTATGTTTGTAAAACCTCTAACAAGGTGGGCCTAGCAATCCTAATTTATCTTAATAGGGAAAATCATTAGAAATGATCATTATAAGCCTTAACAGGCCAACTTTATACTATAGTATTGAAGTTTTGTGGGTATCATCCGCACCCCAGTTTTACTTTCTATTTGGAAGGTTTCTAGGTCACCAAATAATGTGTTCATGTGCCATGAATGTTTATCTTTTAGTTTCTCATGCATGTAGTATATTAGATCAATTAATCGTGAATGGATTATGTTGACTAAGTGTTGAATTTGTTAAAAAATTTGAGGTTACTAATTCACCCCTCCCCTCTTAGTAACCTAGCTAGTCTTGATTATTTCCAACAATTGGTATCAAAGTTTTGTGGTTCTCAGGATAAAGTTTGATAGCTTGAGCAAAGATCAAGGACAATGGAGATATTCAAACTTGACAAAGCTATTGACAATGAGAAGCTAGATCTAGAGATGGCCATAGCTCAACTCAAGGAGGAAAAAGAACATCTTTCCCAATCCCTAAAAAGAAGGAAGGAACTTGCAAAAAAGATGAATGATCAATAGTATGTTGAAGAAAAGATTGAAGATTTTTTCCCTTTAAGTAGTTCAAATGAAGCAAATGAGGCAAGCAAATAACTCCTAGAAAAGCATGGTTCCCTGCAAGAAGAGGTAAGAAAATTGAAAAGAGAATAGAAAATTCAGTCAATAAGATTGTGTGAAATCTTGGAACAAAGGAATAAGGCAAATGAAGACTTAGAGACAAGAAATAGTGAAACTCAAAATCAATGCTTTCAGCAAGAAAGTCTTATCAATCAGCTCTCCAATGCAAATGAGGAAACCATGAGTCTAAGATCTGAAAATGAAAAGTTAAGGAATGATTTAAGCACTGAAAGACAAATCTATGAAAGATTGAAGGTTGATCTAAATTTTGAAAAGCAACTCAATGAAAGAATAATGAAATCTCAAATAGAAATGGATCAATTAAATCAGCAAAGTGAGCAGAATCATTATAGGCAAAAGGATAAAGCAGGACTTCGATACAAAGAAGAAGGTGAATCCTCCAAACAAGGTGCTAAAAGGAATCAAAGAACTACTTGCAATCACTATGGTAAGATAGGTCATATATCAAACAAATGTTGGAGCAATGAAAAGGAAAAATTCAATGGAAAATGCTACAATTGCAGTCAGCATGGTCATAAAGCAAATGAATGCAAAGAAAAACCAAAGTTTGGAGGTAAATTTCACAAATGCAAGAAACAAGGTCACAAGGCATCTAAATGTAGATCTAACACATTCAATCCAACTGAATAATTTCTAAAGGAAATATTTGGTTGGGAATACAATACTTGGTGTAGATGTCATTAATGTGGAGAATATGGACACATTGACATAAACTATGCAAGGCATCACTTGAGAAGAAATGATACTACAATAAGATGTTACACATGCATTGAACTTGGTCATATAGCTAAGAATTGCATGAATATGGGTAGAGTTGAAGATGAAAAGAAAGCTAAAGCTAATAACATCAAGAAGTAGATGAGATAGTAGTGGATTCCCAAACCTACCAAGCAAGCCAGTTTAAATGATGATCATGTTACTTAAGAAGTGGGTGACTCCACCATTTCCAAATAAGTTCTTAGGGAAGAACTAAAACTATACTCTCAGGGTCACATCTTAAGAACTTCCAATGAATGGAAGGAAAGATCCAAATTAGTATTTCAGATTTAGAGGGATCACAAAATTTTAGCATCAGTATACACTGAGCAAGGCTAGATCATACTGAGCAAGGTTGGGAATAACAAAGTTTTGTTTGGTCACCGAGTTACAAGGTTTTATTGAGTTATCTAGATAGATAGTGGATGTAAACCTATCAAGCATTATGTCATTATGGATCTCATCATACCAAGCATTAATGGAAGAATTTTTCATCAAAAGATAGAATTTTGACTTCATTTTCACCGAAAATTTAGTATATCTAGAGCAGAGTGATTTTCAAAGCATCCACGTGATCTTGAGCAGAGTTTGCAATGAAATTTTTGAAGAATTTTTTCTTAGTCTAATGAGTAATCATGGCATCAACTAGTAGTAGCAATAAGACAAAGAAAGGTTCAGAGATGTTAGTGTGAGGCGTCAAATGGAAGGCTCCAAATTTCAAACTGGTGGTAGCAATTGTAGAATCACTCGACCCTAATGGAGCTCAATCAAAAATTCCATCAAAGGTACTTCTCATAAATGATATTCGTACTTATTTCAAATGTGTTGTGGAAGAAATTAGAACCCTAGAAATGGACAATTCCCTAGGATAATTGTGTGTGGATGGAATCCTAATACTTGAGCATAAACATCTAGAGGAGAAAGGCTTGACCCACATTCCACACCTACCAAGAAACTTTCAAATCAAATGGATTAGGTATATTTTGAGCCATGTGCATAATGGTTAGTTGTGGTTAGAACAGCTAGTCTTGATAATGAAGAAGATGATTCATAGAATCATTGGTCTCCCCATGCTCAATAAGGCCAAAGTTACCAAAACCCTAGGTGGAGATGAGCTATAGAAGAAAACCCTAGCCAAGTGGGATGAAAAAGGACTAAAGATCAAAAATGTATCTAATGTGGAACTTAGGTTTGGTATTCATGTCATTGTGCATAAGATATACAACTCTAGTTCACTGAATAGTGTGTTGTGTGAGGCTATAGACCTAGCTTACAAGGTAGTAAAGGAGAATTTGGAATTTGATTTGGCAGATTCAATGTTGAAACAGTTGATCAAGAACATTGAAAGTATAAGGACCTCAAAGAATAAATCATGTAAATTTGGCTCTTTGCTAACTTGCTTGTTCTTTTATGTTCAAAACTTTTTCCCTTCTAAAGGATCAATGGTATGGAGAAAGGTCACTCCACTTTTGTACCAAATTAATAAGTTCATTTCAGAAATGGGTGAGAATTTTGATAGTATAATGGAAAACTATTTTGAAGTTTTTAAGGAGAAGATGAATAAAAGGTTCTAGATTCCACCAAAATTAGTTGAAGACTACAAGGATGATGATTGTTTTATGGTTGACTATGATAGAGTATACATTTAGGTAGGTAGGCCTAGAATAGTATGGGTGAAACCTTTTCCCTATGAGGTTAATATTGATGAAACCAAGAAGATAATTGAAGCCATAGTAAATGAGCTTGTAGATCCAAAGGTACCCATCTTTGGAACTTACAATGAAGCCAAAGCTAGAATAGAGCTAGAAATCAAGCTCCCATAAGTAGTAAGTAAAGAAGAAGATAACAAAGTTGAAAATAACAAATGCTCCTCTTATGCTTACCAAGGGCAAAGGAGAAGATGAATAAGAATCTAAGGATGAAGAGCAAGAATCAGAAAAGGAGGAAGAGCCTATGAAAAATAAAGGCATGATGATTATCACTAAGCTAGCTAAGGCCTCAATAGCTATGTTTACCAAGAGATCTAAGAGGAAAGGAGATAGTGAAGTTGTGTTTAATAAGCCTCCTCTCACTTTTCAGGAAAGACTCAACCAATTAAGAGTAGTTGTTGGAATCAATAACTTCAAAGCACTCAAATATGAAACCAGGACTCTAGCAGAATAGAAAGAGGTTGAAGACTTGATCATGGACAAGTTAGGAAGATGGAAATTCTCTCTTGATCAGTTTGCCTCACAAATACCTGTAGTTTTGTTAGACAAGATCAAGGTTAGATGGGAATCAGCTATGCAGATAGCAAAGTATATATTTGAGCAATCTTTGAGACAGTTGCTACCAAATCTTACCAATGCTGAGATTAAGGAAGCAATAAAGAAAAATGAAGAAAAGATGATGAGATTTCATACCTGTTCAATTTTGGTGAAAGATATTGAGCATGTAGTCAAGGATGCTACATCTATGTGGAAAAAAAATTATCATATGCATAAATTTAGTGAGGATCCAATGGAAATAAATGATGATGATGATAGTGACAATGAAGAAGATAATACACCTTCTGTCACTATTGATGCTAAGGATTATCAAGCATTTAAGGATGGTGAAGAAGAGAAAGAGGAAGAAGCTGAAGAGAAAGATAAGGAAGGAGAAGAAGATAATGATCCAATAAGGATAGCTGCACAAGTTATAGCTTCCCTCCCTCACTCTCCTCCAAAAATTGCTACATCATCTTGCATGGAAACAGCTTCAACAATTGTGATTGTAACCTCAATAGATACATCATCTGCTCAATCACTCTTTGCACCCTCTCAACTCTAGGTATCATTGATGGAAGTGTCTACCACTTCATCCACCGAGCTACAACCCTCCTCTTCTTCAGCTTCCAAGTCAAGGACATCAGCAGTATGTTCAACATCTAGTTCTACAATTTTGTCTACTTCAATTTTGTATGCTTCTGTAAGTACTTCATTTGTAAATACTTCTATTAGTGCTCCTATTGTATGTACTCTTTTAATTAATTCAATTTGGGTTAGTACATTAGTTTTGGATTCCTCTGGTGCTCTACTTAGTATTCCTTTAGTAGGCCCTATTCAAGTTTTCACTGCAAGTCCTACTATTTGTACCATTGTTTCTATTTTGAAGTCCAAAGTAGTAATATCAAAAGTGGAACCAAGGACACCACTTAAACTTTTGATTAGTGTAAAATAAATTGATGAAGATATAGATTTGGATAAAGAGATTGAAATTTCTAAGTTGGAATTTGATAATGCCACTGTGGAACAAATGAGATTGGTCAGCCAACTTATAGAACAAAAGGCGAGACAAAAGTAATTAAGAGAAGAAAGGGATAGAGAATACTAAATTATAGAAAGTGCAAAGGATATCTTGACAGAAGCTATAGGTGTGGATGTTGATTCATCTCAACATATTTTGTTACAATTATAAGAAGTAGTAAATAAATTCAATGATGACTCTACTGGTCAAGAAAAGTTGATAGAAAAGGTAGAGAAAAAGTTTGACAATAAGGTGCTTGAGCACATTGCTATTCATTAGGTAGAGCTTTCCACAATTTTGGCTAATCCTAAAAATTCTTTTACATATGTAACATCTCCTTTTGCCAAACTATGTGATGTTGACAAGTATATAAAGGAGATAAAAGGAAAACTGAATAAGATAGATGAGGATCTAAAGGCCAGTGCTCAAAAGTTGCAACTTGACCCTAGCTCAAGCTCAACACATCACATAAGGGTCAGATTCTTATCTGATATGTAGGCTAAATTGTTGAGAGAGAAAGCAAGGATTAGATCTACACTTATAGGCATCCAAAACATGATGCTTCCAATCATGGATTCAATGCAGAAGCACATTGCCTATTCAAAAACATTGATCCATGATAACAATTTTTCAATTGTAGATCATATGATTGAACTCTCAGTAAAAGTCCAAGTAGCACTTCAAACCTAAAAAATTTTGCAAGATAACTAGGATAAGAAATTATCTCTTATTCTCAACATACATTCTAAGTTTCTCCCACATTTTAGTGTCTCTGTATAAAGTATGTTGTGCATAATTGTCAAAAAGGGGGAGAAGGAGATATTTGTAAAAGAGATATATGTGGAGAAACATATGTATAGTACATAATTAAGAAGAAGAAATACTTGTATATACAATCTACATGATATTATAATATGTGCATTGTATGGGGGAGATATGTGCAAATGCATTACAAAGACAAATTTTGAAAAATCAAAAAATCAATGTCACTGTACATAAGTTTTGGCTAATAAGTGTTTTTGTCACTAATGCCAAAAGGGGAGATTGTTGGGATTAAGTTATGTTTTTCATTAGTGACAACACCTATTCATAATTTTGTATGGTTACCAATTTCATTATTTAGTCTACAGTGTTTACCAAGCATTCAGTGGTTGCCAAGTGAGTTCAATAGTTCAGTAGTTCACACCGAGCATTCTAGAGGTTACTAAGTGAAAACAAGTGTGAAGTCCAATAGTTATCACCATGTAGTCAATGGTTATTGAGCTTCACAGTATCTATGAGTCATCAATTTCTGTGATGTGAAACTAATGTCAACCGAGTGATGGATGAATAGTGTTTATCGAGTACAAGCAAGATAAACATAGCATTTAGTTTCTATTGAGTTACACTATATCTAATGAGTCTCCAATGTTCACCAAGTTCATAGCTATGTTGAGTGGTTAGCATGGACCAAGCCTTTACTTCTTCCAAATGCATGATGATGCTGAGTAATGCAGTGGACATCGAGTATCAAAAGGTCACTAAGTCAGCTTTCAGAACCCAAGTTTCTACATTTGGGCTGACTCAATAATATTTTTTTTAACTTGTGTTTTGTCTGACCTCGTAATTATGAGAATTAGGATGATATATATGTAAGGTATTATATCATACCCAAGCATGATGAAGAAGTAATCTTTTGAGAAGAGTCAATGCAAATGTGAATTAGCAGTAGAGAAAGGTAGACAGCAAGGTCAAATTAGGTATAATAAAGTTTTATCTATCACAAGAGTTGATCAAAATTTCAAGGATCTAATCAGTAATTCAGTTGTGAGTTAGATCTAATATTTCATCCTAACAAGTGAATCGGATTGAAATCCTTTAATAGGGTATACTTAAGAGTATTTTCATTGAATCTCTTAATAGAGTGTGTACTTCATTGTAAGTTTGTAAACCTCTAACAAGGTGGACCTAGTAGTTCTAATTGCTCTTAACAAAGAAAATCATCAGAAGTGATCATTGTAAGCCTTAACAAGCCAACTTTATACTGGAGTATTTAAGTTTTGTGGGTATCATCCCCACCCCAGTTATACTTTCTATTTGGAAGGTTTCTAGGTCACCAAATATTGTGCTCATGTGCCATGAATGTTTATCTTTTATTTTCTCATGCATGCATTAGATTAGATCAATTAATGGTGAATGGATTATGTTGACTAAGTGTTGAATTTGTTAAAACTTTTGAGGTGACTTATTCACCCCTCCCCTCTTAGTAACCTTGCTAGTCTTGATTATTTCCAATACCCCTGCCCTCTTAGTTATATCAGTGAACTATATATTCTAACAATTCATTCTCTCCATAAGTTCCTTTTCATTCCTTAACTCACTTTTTAATTTCTCATTATGTAACCTTATATTTGTGATCTCCAAATCCTTTCTATTTTCTTCCCAATATGCAATTACTAGTTGATTTATCATATCCAATTGATTATTGGTAAGATTATGTAATTCAAATGATCTCTGTTCTAGTCTTATAACCATCTATCTTTTGTCTTCTTTAGCCATGAGTTCGTCATCCATTTCTTTCTTCTTTTATTTCCTTGCTTCACATAGTGTAACTAATTGAGCTCTAAACATAAAATGTCAATTATAAATACACCAATGATGATAACAAGATCAACATGGTTAAACCCTTGAACATTGAACATTGTTATGTTATCATAATTAAAGGAAAATGTGACAATTTGAAACCTAAGACTCCATTTGTCTTAAGAGGTGCTATATCTATTACATCTGATCAAGAACAATCACAATTTTGTGCCAATGTTGTTATGAATTCTCATGCCAGAATAATACTTAAAGGCTCTCTTTATTCTATGTTGGAAATATGATTAGATAGATGTCTTGATGATTGTAATTTATGGCAACCAAAATTCATCATTTCATTTATGCATTTAGAGTTAGAAAATTGTTTATGTTAGACAGTTTGCACAACAACATAGAGATCATATGTTAAGTGTATAGATGAATTATTTAGAGTTATCTTATGCATGGTTGAGGGAAGCTTCATGAAAGTATCATGATGATGTGTGCTAGTGTGTAGATGTGTATGGACAATATGGTGTGAGTTATTATTAAAATACTAGTGTGTTTTAAATAGTGAAGAATAGAGCATAGTAGAGATTTGGATTGTATGGCTTTAGAAATTATTTTGGTTATGAAATAATTACTAATTTATGATGAGCTAACTATGTGGATATTATTCCATAAGTTCTTTTATATTATGTCAAGCATGTGAAGACATGAAGGCTAACTAAGTAGAGTTTTGTAAATATGCAAGGTATAAGTAAAGATCTTATCTTTCACAATTAGAAGTTGTGTGTGCCATATGTGAAATGTATATGACATGAAAACTATTGTGAGAACTATCTATGAGCCTTATGTGAAGTGATTTCTGATGTATGATTAGAAGAAGTGTGAAGTACAACAATGAGTGTGAAAGTATTATATGTATATCTATTCTTGTGAATAACTAAATTGTATTATTGAATGTCAGGGTAGTGGGCTCTTCTTGCAAACATTGTATTTTTTCTACCAAATCCTAACAGGGTTGAAGAAAATTAAAATAGGGTTGAGGCTTCTAACAAGGCCTAGTCCTCTAACAAATACTTGAGACACTATATGTACTTCATAGACTCCTAGCAGGGTCAATATCCTTAACATAATCCTATTGTTTAGTAAATTATCTAGAGTATATTAGCCCCATAGGATTTTTCCTTGGGCCAATATTTCCCTAGTTAAAAAATAATGGTGTTATGATTTATCTATGTGCATGGTTATATTTATTGTTCAACATTGTTTTTTTACTTTCATATGCAAGTTATAAAGTAATTAACAATATTCAGCTGGTGGAAAAAGTTTGAAGAACATTGATTCACCCCTCTCTTAGTATTATCTATTTCTAACATTCTACTACCAAGGTAGATCAACATAAAGACAAACATATTGCTGGTCCATCTAGAAAAAGCATGAAAATTGCAACATCCTTCATAGTTACCAACTATAGTTTCATTGACCTATTGCGATGAACAAACACTCAAATAACAATCTTTGAATTACTTAAAATCTCACATGCTCATAGGAAAATTCTTGATCTTGACAGGTTTCAATCTATGGTGGGTCACTTGACATCACCTCATATTTTTCCTTTACTAAAGAGGATGATAATTCATTGACTCATCCATATAACCTATCGTTGCACATTGAAGTTATGATACATCATAAACATGTTTGTCATATGCTCATAAAAAATAGAGTTGGTCTAAACATTTGTTCTGCTACTTTTCTCAAATAATTGGATTATTTTGAGGATTCTATTGATCCTCATCACAAAATATCCATCAAGGCATATGATGAAGTCAAACATAAATCCCTAGGTCTTGTTGTGTTTCCACTTCAAGTTGGTCCAGCAAAAAGTCAAGTCCTTGATATTCCATTACCATAAAGTATCTTGTTAGGGAGATCATGGATAAATGAAATTTAACGTGTGCCTTCAACATACCATCAATGTGTCAAGTTTCCATTCCAAGGCTCTGAAGTTACTAGACCTACCAATACTAGTTACACTTGTAACATGCTAAAATCTGCTAAAATCTTTGTACTTGCTAATAGAGAACCTACAGATCATCATGTCAATAAGCTAAAAGAAATGGAGAAGTCACTCAAGTTAACAAAAATTGGGATGGGTGAGTATCACATTGAACCTATTATATCTTTGACATCTCTTCCTAAGTCTCCTAGTCATTATGGGAGACCATCTAAAGTGAAAAGACATTTTGTGCTATCACCTCAGACTAAATCAAATGATACCTTTGTTAAAGTTACTATACCTTTGGAAGTGAAAGATGAAAATAAAGCTATCATTGCATGGTTATATAGAGAGGAAATTCTAGCTAATCTCACAGATTAGTCTCATGAGATCACTCCCAAAAAGTATGGTCTAGGTCTTAAGCTAAAGAAACACTTTGATTACAAAGGATATGGTCCAATTAGATGCAACAACAATGGCTTGATTGATCCTATCAAAGAAATATCTAGAAGGCCTCGGGACACAACATCCCTAGGCTTCAAGAAGGTTCTCTTTCATCTAGGGATCAATAAATTCATACCAAAATCTAAAAGTTCATCTAAGTGTGAGTCATTAATTGAGTCACTGATGATGAGGATACTTTTTCTTATCCAATTCCATTAGATCTTGCTAAGTTATTCGTACAACTAGATGACTTCATACCACATGTTAGTACTATTGATGTTAAAAGTGACTCTTCTGAAAACACTATTGATACTCCCTGTATTTGACAAGAACAAAGTGAGTCTAGTCATGTTGTAGTTGTTGATCAACTTTGTAAAAATCAAGATGATAATGAAAGTGCAAAATGAGTTCCCATAACTATTGGGAAATTCTACAATCTGACTCCATGTAGCACATATTATCAAGAGTAAAAATTTGATTCTCTCTCAAAGGAAACTTTAGACAAGGATGTAGATCAAGTTCATAAATATGAAAATTAGCTTGACATAGGTGAACAATCTAGGGTTTGGTTGGATGAGTCTCATCCTACTAGTGTCAATGAGTCTTTAATTAGTGTCATTAGAACTCAAAGACATTCAAATAAACCTTTCGATGAAATCACTTTAGGTCTCAAATTACTTGTCCAAGCATTTGATGACTATACCATGAATGCCATCAAACCCACAACACCTCTCTCTCTCTCTCTCTCATTCCAAGTTAATCAGGTGGAATTCTAATACTACATCTAGTGAAGTCCCTATATTCCAAAATGACAATGCTCTTGCCTACTATTTACATGTTGTTGAACCAGTGACATCCTCCACTGATGAATAAAGTATTGATATGACTAAAGCTGATATCAAATATCTCTATTACATAATTAAAAAATTAATAAATAGACAGTCTGATGGTGAAAACCAAATTGTGGTAGTATGGGAACCCAAAATAGTAAAAATAAAAAATGTATCCAAAGGTGAAAACCTCTCTAAGGTACCTAAGGATGAGATATTTGATGCACTTCCAATTCATTTTTAGAAGAGATCATTAGTGCTGATAGAGCCAACACAACCAATTAATTTGGGAATAGTGGAAAATCCTCATATAATACACCTTGCACAATCTTTATTTGCAGCAAAAAAAGATGAATTTTTTGCTTTCTTTCTATAAAAAAAAAGATTAATTTTGAATGGATTTACTCAAATATGCTAGGCTTAGATCTTGATCTCATAATGCATCATTTATCTATTGCACTAGGAGTAAAACTCATCAAGAAAAATCTTGGGAAGATGCATCCTCATGTAGAGCTACTTACTAAAGCTGAACTAGAAAAGCTTTTAAAAGCCAGTTTCATCTGTGCTATTGACTATGTTGAATGAATCTCAAACATTGTTCTAGCCTCCAAACATGATAAGTCTATCTGAGTTTGTACAAATTTTCAATATCTAAACATAGCATCCAAGAGTAAAATCTATCAAGAAAAAGCTTGGGTAGATGAATCCTCAAGTAGAACTACTTATTAAAGATTAACTAGAAAAGCTTTTGAAAGTTGATTTCATCTATGCTATTGATTATGTTGAATGGATCTCAAACATTGTTGCAATCTCCAAACATGATAAGTCTATTCAAGTTTGTACAGAATTTCAAGATCTAAACATAGCATGTCCAAAGGATGACTTTCCACCACCCAATATTGATATGATAGTGGATATGACAACATGATATGAAATGTACTCCCTCATGGATTTTTTTGGTTATAATCAAATTAAAATTGCACTGAAAGACTAGGATAAAACTACTTTCACTAGTGCATGGGGTATCTTTTTTTGGAATGTGATGCCTTTTGGTCTGACCATGTATCAAAGGGTAGTTAAAATAATCTTCTATGACAATATGGATAAAACAATGGAGGACTATGTCGATGACACCTTGGTTAAGAGTACACAATGCAAAACTCATCTTCAAGATTTGGGACCAATTCTAGATCATATGGAAAAATTTAGTCTCAGGTTAAATCATAAGAAATGTGCATTTGGTGGCACATATAGGAAGTTACTTGGCTATATTGGATCTATAAAAGGAATCAAGGTGAATCCAGAAAAAGTTCAACCAATAATAGAAATGCCTCCACCTTGTAATATTAGTCAAATGAGGGGATTAAAAGCAAGACTTCAATCCATTAACAATTTAATTTCATAGTTGGGTAATAGGTCACAACCTTTTACTAAGGCTCTACATGAAGGTGTAAAATATGATTGGAATAAAGATTGCAATCAGAGTTTAATACAAATAAAATAGTATCTTGTCAATCCACCAATCCTAATGCCTCCTATTTATGGAAAGACTCTTATTTTGTATATCTCTACAACAAAGTCATCTCTTAGTATCTTTCTAGCTTAGGAGGAAAATTACAACAAGGAATGATCTATCTATTACCTCATTCACATGTTTCTTTCTTACAAAATGAACTATAGCATTATTGAAATATCTTGCTTGGTGGTTGTCTTTGCTTCTCAAAATTTGAGGCACTACATGCTTGCTCAAACTATGTGATTGGTTACAAAAATTGATACATTGAAGTATTTACTTAGCAAGGAAACTCTAATAGGAAGGTTAGCTAAATGGGTCATGATATTGAGTGAGTTTGATATTGCATATGTTGAAAGAATGGCTATCAAAGGACATGAAATTGCTGATCAATTAGTAGAAGCACCAATTCAAATTCTTCTAGCACTAAATATTGAATTCCTTAAAAAATTTATTTTAATTCTAACACATCAAAAATGGGTGATGTTCTTTGATGGTTCCTTTACACAACAAGGATCCGATGTTGGGCTCTTGTTCATAACACCAAAGAAATATTCATTGTGTAAGGTGTACAAGATTCTATTTCCTTATACAAATAATATTATAGAATATGAAACCTTAATCAACAACATGAAGATTTTAGTTGAATAAAGGGTAGATGAATTGAATATCTTTGGAGATTCACATCTAGTAATCAATCAGGTCAATGATGTTCATTAGATAAAGGATGAGAAGTTGACACCTTATAAATGAATGGGTGATGATTTTAAAAAATACTATACACATGTCACTTTTCAACAAGTTTCTTGGGAAAGTAACAAGGTGGTTGATTCAATGGCTGCTCTTTCTTCCATGCTATAGACATCGGAGCATGATTTTCAACATGAATTCTTGGTGGAGATGTTACCTTACCTTGCTTATAATTCACTTGAATCCTAGGTGATTTTTTTTATCATAGGACATAATTCATCCTACTACCATCATATTTATTCTTACATACATGACCAAATAATTCATATCTAGTAATCAATTAGGCCAATGACATTTATCAAACAAAGGATGAGAAGTTGTAGTTGAATGGAGGGTAGATGAATTGAATATCTTTGCAAATTCACAGCTAGTAATCAATTAGGTCAGTAATTTTTATCAGAAAAAGGATGAGAAGTTAACACCTTATAAATGAATGGTTGATGATTTTAAAAATTACTTTTCACATGTCACTTTTTAACAAGTTCCTTAGGTAGATAACAAGGCGATCAATGCAATGGCCACTCTTGCTTCCATGCTACAGATGCCCGAGAATGATTTTTGACATGAATTTTTGGTGGATACTTTACCCTACCTTGCTTATAATTCACTTTAATCCTAGATGATTTTTTATATCATATGACATGGTTCATCTCACTACCATCATATATATTCTTATCTATATGACCAAATAATTCCAAACAATCTAACTTGGAATGAAAGAATGTCACGTAGTCTGCAATGCATAGTGGTATGTCATTATTGTCAAAGACATGTCTAGGAGAGATCTTGATGGTACAGTCCTTATGTATATAGAACTTGATGATTCAAAATATGTATTAATCAATGTACATGAAGGCATTTGACATCTCCTTCTAATGGCTTGACACTAGGTCGTAAACTTATTAGAGCTAGTTACTATTAGCCAGATATGGAGAAAGAGGCAATTAAATATGCCAAGTCCTGCAAATAGTGCCAAACCCATGGAAATTTGATTAATTCTCAATCTAGGGAACTAATTTAATTTATCATTCTTTGGCCATTTCAACAATGGGCCTTTGATCTAGTAGGTCAGATTCATCTGTTTTCTTCAAATGGATACAAGTTCATTATCACATCTACAAACTACTTCATAAAATGGATCAAAGTAGTCAATCTTTCTTAGGCTAATGGAGAAATTGTAGCTCTGCTCATTCTTAATTACATCATATACATGTATGGTGTACCATCCTCCATCAATACTGACAATGGGGGATAGTTTAAAAACAAGGATCTTAAAGAGTTGTACTCAAAGTTTAAAATCAAGTAGCATTGGTCTTCTATTTATTATCATTGGCACAATGGACAAGAAATAGCATCCAACAAGGCTATCCTTGAGATCTTACATTAAATGTAGTGCCTGCCCCTAGTTCGCATTTTGTTATCGTTGCTGAACTCTTTTAGAACTAGTTTTATGTTATTGATTAGCAGCATTCTTTTGAGATTATCAGATATTGTGCTATGGATTCAGTTTATTATATGATGAGATTACTTAGACTCTACATTTCATGTATGTATGATGATTATTTTTAGTGTTCACAATTATTGATGATGATTATTACATTGCTTTCAATTATTAATGATGATTAGTAAGATGATTTATTATCATATGTGCTTTCTTATGGATACTTACCCCATACTTGCATGTGTATGGTGTGCGTGTTTGCCTTGCGTGTTTGCTTTTGTATGGCGTGTCTCATGTGGTTAAAGAAGGGAGTCGTAGTCACCTGCTAGTTGGGATCTACACGATGCACCACTTCCTACCATTGTCTATTTAGTTTAGTATATATTGTGTTTGTACATGCATGGTTTTTATGCAGGTTGTAGGTACCGGGTATTGACTTTCCTGAATTGCCAGGATGAGAGTACCCTATCACATTATCTCAATGATAAGAGAGGGGAGATAAATTCTCAAGTCCAAATCCCAACCCTTTGAGCCATTTTTCCTAATTGGAAAATTAGGACAAGTATCTGAGTTGAATACCCACTAAATGTGTCAGATGACATATTTCGTGATTTTTTACCCTTTAGATTTATTTTGTATGATTTGTTCTATGATGGGTTTTCATATTTTATCTTAGAGGTCTATGGTGAATTTTCCATTAATTAAGTCTTAATAAATAGATTTAATTAATAAATTATTTATTTGAGAAAATTAATAAAATATCATGATCTTTGATATTTTGATTGTAATTAATTAAATGTGAATTATCGAAGAAAAGGAATTAAATAAAAGAAAACTAGAAATTAAAATTAATAATAATTATAAAATAATAATAAAGTAATAAATAAAATAATAATAATAAAAGTTATAAAAATTAAAATGAAAGTTATAAAATTTAAATAGAGATTATTTAAAAAGTAAATTAGAGTTATAAGCTTGCATGAGAATTAACATGTGTCAACAACATGGGGGTTAGTGCATCAATTAAGCACAAGGTGTCTACAACTCTATGACTCATCAAAAAGGTTGGAAAAGACCCATGCTTAGTTGATGACACTTTTTAGCGGTTTCAAGAAGCAATCCAAAGATTTCTTGAGAGCTCTTTATATTCAGACATTCATAGAAGCTTAGAGAGGGGGGTGGAGAGCAATTGGAGCATTGGAGGACTCAAGAACTTTGAAGAAGGGAGCTTACTCTGTAGGTTTTCTGAGGAAGAGCAAATTAGCATCAGAATCCAAGTAGATTCTTGTGATTTTTCTTATGCTACTTCCGCATCATGCATTCTTGTCTTCTTCGTGTCTTCCATATGTCTTTTGAGAAATTTCATATTTTTTATTGTATGCATTTTCAATTTGGGCAATTAAATTTATTTGAGAATTTTATATGCATAGATTAAAAAAAAAAGATAAAACAGGTTTTGGTTTGAATTAGAATCAAATTGAAATAGATTTGAAAATGGTTTCAAGATTTATGGCCAAATCCATTAGTGAAATTATTGGATAAATTTAGAGAACAATTACCTTTTAAGAAGAAATTTTTAATTGTCCTGTCACTGCCCCTTGGATAGACCCGAACTCATTTATTTATAATTTTTTATCGAGATTGAATTTATTCGATCGCTCTAGTCAAAATTGGCGCAACTTAGCCCTCTCCAACATATTTCAATTTTAGCCCGATCCAATGGTTCATTACGAAGATATGACCGTCGTACTGAGACTGTTTTATTCAAAGACAGATATTTCTCCATTTTCTATAACCAAGAGTTCTTTATGTTTAAACTTAACAAAAATAATATATCAAAGCATGGAATGAATTAAGATATTATTGCAATCTTCCCTTATTAGAATCTTATTAATATGCATTAGTTTTATATGGTTTATTATCTAATCTATTTAAATCAAATTTAATTAAGACTAGTTAATAGTAGAAGAAGTGTAATTAATTATTAGTCAATCTAAGTAAATGGATTTTTAAATGAGAGAAAAAAATTTTAAAAAAGAGATTTTAATATAGTTTATATAGTGGACTTTTTATAATGTATATTGAATACTATTTAATATATATTAAACAATTTTAGAGTTGTTTAATGAAGATGATAATGTTAAGAATTTGGAGATTATTCATGTTAAAATCTACAATGAGTCTTATTAGTAAGTGATAGGGATCTCTTTCAAACAACATTCGTGTAGACAAAATATTATTAGAACAATTAGAAAATGGAGTCTAATGATTGATTTTAATATTGATTAAATAATTGTAAGATGATAATTTATATTATGTTGATTTAAATTTAGAAACTCTGAATGATATTAGATTAAGACTGAATTATTATGTTATTGGTTAATACATTTGAATACCTTAATGGAGTTAAGAGTTAGCCAAATATTAACTAATGAGTTTATGGAAGGATTCTATAAATCGAGTATGTATAGTTTGAGGAGTTTATTATTTATTAATGTTTGTAAGGACTAGCAAACTATTAATAAATAATGGTTTAAATAGATATCAACAAATTTGATTAGAGTTAATCTAGTGAAGATTATTTATTGATTGAAGTTTGATAAAAGATAATAATTTTTGGAGTTGGATTATAATTTATTTTTAATCAATTGATATTCATTGAGTTGATATTATAACTATGATATTAATAATTAAGTTGTGCGATAGAGTCTTATTTGAAAATATTAATGAAAATACGAATTTGTTAAGGGAATGTTGGTATTCTTTGAAAGATGACGAATATGGTCATTTAAGATTTTCAATAATTATTATTGAATTATTAATATGATCTTTTGAGTATTGAATTATAGTTGACTTGCATCATACAGAATTATACTTAGTTATTAGTCAACTGATATTAATTGAAATGTTGCTATGATTATGTAATTATTAATTAAATCAGTCAATGAGAGTTAATTAGATTTAATTAACAATTAAGTTAAGTAATGAAGATTTAATTGATATAATTCTTTTAATAAGATTGTAGAAATATTGATATCAAGTTGGTGGGTCTTATTCTTATGACTTGAATGATGACCTTAGATATTTAATGGTGAAGACTTAGTAATATTTAATTGAGGACTATTAGAATATGGACCTATGTTAATTGATTGATGTAATTGATCATTTTAATAAAGTTATAATCTCTTATTCGAAGAATGATAATTGGTCCTCTTATACTATAACGAATAATGATCCTAAAAAAAAGTTGAAAAGTTAATCAATTAGAATATGGATCATGGTTAAATATAAAGGACAATTTAATTAAATGATGATGATGTACTTTATTTACTTGGATGTTTATTCTTTTAAGCTTTTCATACCCTATGATATGTACAGTGGATGATTGAGCTAAACTAAAATATAATTACAAAAGGACACTTGTATATTGTTTAAGTACATTGGATGTATCATTGTTATTTCATAAGGATGGGATGTTAGGTGAATAGTTAATTTAGATGTGATACAACGTTAAGGGATCTTTAAAGAATGTAGCTTGTTATGTTTATATGTTATGTTTATTTTCATTTGAATTGTTACTATTGCTTCCGCAAATGTTATGAATGATTTTATCTTTCATATTTTAAAAAAAATAGTTTGGAAAACTTAGTAAAATTCTTTGGATCCCTTGGCAGGGCATTACATTAAACAATCAATAAATCTAGAAGGGACTAACACCTTCAGATTAATCCATCTTTATAGGCTTATAGAACTAGCATCAACACTCCAACAGGAACAACACCCTTTACTTTGGTATATGGAGTAGATATTGTGCTTCCTATTGAGGTCGAGATTCCTACTTTGAGAATCTCTCTAAAAGGCCTCATTAATGGTGATGATTATAGAATATCTTAGCTTCAAGAGCTCAAATTACTAGATGAACATTGATAAGTAGTGTATGATCATCTATGAGCTTATCAAAAGTGTATGTCTAAAAGCTGCACCAAGAAAGTCAAACCATGTGACTTTCAAGTGGGTGACCTTGTCCTAAGGGAAAACCCTAAGAATAAATAACAATGGAAACAAAAGGTAATTTTGAGCCTAATTGAATTGGTCCATATATAGTTACTATAGCGTTTGGATTTGGTGCTTATCAACTTTTAACAACTAAGGAAGAATTGCTCAAAGAGCCAATTGGTCGTGTAAATAAGTATTTACTATTTACACTTACTTAAGTTTACTTGGGTTAATGCATATTTTTATTAGTCACCTAGGAGTATGCGTACTCTTGTGAGTTGTCATGTTGACAATATAGGAGTTCACACCTCTTTTATGCACATGGTGTCTACAACATCTCCACTTGAGATACACCTTGTCATTCTTATCCTCTCATCTAGAATGATGGATAAGACATTTTCTTAGTTGTCATGCTTATCTTATCTCCTGGCTCTTTCTAGATACATTCTAGGTGCTTCCTGAGAGGCTTTTATATACAAGCACTCCTAGTGTGTTTATACATACAATACAGAGAAATGTATGAGGACATTCTCTGATTAGTTGATCATATCCTTTTTGGTCTACAGTTGTTCTTGTGTTGAGTTCTATGACCTTGGGTGAATCTTTCCCTAAGGAATTTTTTTACATTGTATCAGAACTATACCAAATTCTTACATGGTATAAGAGCTCTTGGAGAATCTCTCTTGATATAGCCATTCAAGACCATTTTGTTGCTTTAGCACCACGGTTCAAATCTAGAGTGTCATAGAAATTGGGGCTATCTAGAGCCAGATCTAACCTCACTATTGCATTTGGAACGTTGATTTGGTGAAAATTGGCTATAAAGTTGCCTACCCTAGGCCAAAGTTGATCGTGAGGCAAAATGTTTTTTTGCAAATCGGCACTTGGAGGCCCTGATTTGAAAGTTCAGGTATGATCTTTTAGATATGCACTTTAATTTAATTCAAATTGGTGTTTGTTTTATTTTCTTGTAGATTTTCATTAAAAAAATTCTATCAATTACCCCTATAGAGAATTTTTTTTTTAGGAATCGGGCAGTGATACCCTAGCTCCTACAAGGAATATTCACTGTACATTTTGAATATTCATCCATTTAATTTAGTAGCCAAAGTTTCCATCGACAGTCAGGCCAACCTTCTCATTTTTGGTTGTAACAATCATTTTTTGGCACCAAAATTCTTTGGGGGTTACATTGATTAGTCTATCATGGAAGAGGAAGATTTGATTTACTTGACACCAAACAATTATCAAGAATGGAGTCAATTGGCTATCAAATATCTCAGCCAACACAATGTACTACCATATGTGAGAGGACTTACCTATGATGTTGAAACTTCTTTCCTCACTAGTACTGTTCTCTTTTGCATATGGATATGGAGGTTTTGGATTCACTTATTGACCTTAAGGCAACTGATCATTATGATCATTGGATTCATATTTGGGAGATGTATAGAGATCCACACATTCCTTTATTCCCAAAGGATCTTATACCTCCAATTGTAGCTACATCATCTCCAGATGAGATCACACCTCTAGATGCTCCTATTGCTCCTACTGATCCTGTTCTAGCCACATATGCTTCAGATTCAGTGTAGCAAGACCTGTTTATGGAGTCTCACATTGAATATGTGGGAGACACTATTGATGATATTTGTCTTCTCTTTGAGGTGAATAATTCATTCCTTTCCATAGTGACAAATTCATGTACTTTAGCATAGTAGGGAACACTTTGTCTTCCAGTTCTAGCCTTAGGTGATGACTTCTTGACTGACATTTTAGATTTGTTCATGGAGACACACACAAGATATTTGGAGAACTTTTTTGATGATCTATCACTTCTCTTTGTTGAGGTCAGTCCTTCTAGAGTTGTTGTGAGGGCTCACTCTAACCCTCATGTCCATTCTTTACATGATCAATCTTCACAAGTTGGCATGATTGTGGATACTTATGTACAAAAATTGTTGGAGGTCTCTTTGTCATTTACGAATACTATAGGTTCTTTGAGATAGGTTCTACATGGATCCTTGCTTGATGTGCACATGTTTTTTTCAATAATCTTGGAGGGAACAACCATCGACATCAACACAGGGATACTTAAGTAGGTTTTCGAGACACTATTCATCATAGAGATTCCTTCTCCATACAAGGGATGCATCTCCTTTCTACCCTTTCCTTATTTTCTTCCAAAGTGGAGGAACATCATTTAGTGGTCATGGATCAACTTCTACATTGGAGCATTTCTCATTGATTGACACACTACCTTTGGGGGGGGGGGGGTGGTGGACTACCTAGTCTCCTTCTTCTCCTTTTTGGGGGAGACTTTTTCCTCTTAGGGGTTTTGTCCTTCTCATTTTTCTCTTTTGTATATACTAGATGTATGTTGTAATAGGGGGGTCTTGATTACTCCATCCATCCATGCATCCATTTTCATCTCTCTTTTTCGGGGAGGAATTTTCCCATGAGGTTTTTCCTCTTTCTCTACTTTATGAGAGATTGCACATCATTATGTACATGGGTACCTAACATGGCCTAGTATCTAGGACCCATTATGCATTTGATCCTAGTTCTTGTGAACTTAAGTGCATTCCCCTAAGTTTCACTTAAGGGGGGTTGTTGGTGTAAATAAGTATTTAATATTTACACCTACTTAAGTTTACTTAGGTTAATGCATATTTTTATTAGTCACCAAGGAGTGTGCGTACTCTTTTGAGTTGTCATGTTGACAACATAGGAGTTTGCACCTCTTTTATGCACATGTTGTCTACAACACAGGAGTTAGCACACTAATTAAGCACATGGTGTATACAAAATCTCCACTTTATATACACCTTGTCATTCTTATCCTTTCATCTAGAATGATGGATAAGACACATGCTTAGTTGTCATGCTTATCTTATCTCCTGGCTCTTTCTAGAGACATTCTAGGTGCTTCTTAAGAGGCCTTTATATACAGGCACTCCTAGTGTGTTTGTCCATACAATATAGAGCAATGTATGAGGACATACTCTGATTAATTGATCATATCCTTTTTGGACTACAATTGTGCTTGTGTTGAGTTCTACGATCTTGGGTGTATTTTTTCCGAAGAAAAATTCTTACACCAATCAACACCCTTCATCTGAAGCAACTTTATAGTTGACATGCTTTCAAAAGCTCTTTGTACATACTTAAATATCCTAAAAAAAATTATTATCTTGGTGAAAACCTAGCAATAGGCATCTTGGTAATACCAAAAAAATTGAAAAATACAAAAATAATTGAAAAATAAGAAAAGTGTCATTGTCAAAAACCTGATAAATAGGCATTGTGGTAGAAAAAATAGAATCTCTACCAAGAAGGTGAAAACTTGGTAAACAGGTCCTTCTTGTTTCAAATGCTACATCTTGTGGCACATAATCTGGCTCTTGTACAGTTGCTTTCCTTCTTTAGTTTATTGCTTTCATTCATGCATCCATGGATCAAATCTAGTCATAGTCTCAGGGGCAACTATGGTCATGAAGAAGATCTCTTAAAATTCAATCACTAGTTTTCTAATTGAGTTTTTCTACTATCTCTTACTCTACTATTTAGATTCCTCTCAAAGAAGATCTCTTAAGCTTCATTCACCAGTTGTTCTAACTACAGTTTTCTACTGTTACTTACTTTACTATTAAGATTCCTCTCAAAGAAGATATTTTCCACATCAATCTCTAGTTGTTCTAGCTACATCTATCTACCTTCTCTTAGTTCCTACTCAGATTCTGATCAATGAAGATTTCTCTCTAACATTAGTCACTAGTTTTCCTAATTGAGTCCGTCTATTGTCATCGTCCTACTGAAGATATTTCGTACACATATATTTTGAACATCGATACTTGATATCAATCCAATAACATTGACACTGTAATATAAACATCGACATGATTTGAGTTATGCTAAGATATTGTTTGTTTTTTTTTCTTTCATTTTATCGTTTCCCTTTCAAAAACAAAAGAATGTCTCTTTTTGACTAGAGAAGTGAGGACTGGGGCCATGATCTTTCATTTTATTTATGCTTGCTAGTTTGGTTCCATGATCTGAAGCATACATATAAAAGGGGTGTTCACTATAAAATCCTCTATCTTGTATTGGATGGTTGTGTATACATCAACTCATTTTATATGGATACTTTAGTGTGGTTGGTTCTTCTCCTAACCTATTTGAGTGAATTCTCTTTGCTAAAGTATAAGGGTATGTGAAGGATGATGGTCAACCAAACTATGCCCTTAAATGGCAATGAAAAAAATCAACAAATCATGGTTATGTCAACTTGATGTGCAATTTTCAACTTGTTTTCAACTTTCTATCAAAACGTTGATAGAAAAGAATCTCTCAGAAATTGAATTTAGTTTCTAAACTACTAGGCCTTATCTGGAAAAAAAAAAGATTGGCAATTTATATTTTTTTTAATGAAATAGTACAAAAATTTCTGGACAAAAATAAGAAGTAGACATATATCTAACCACCTTAAGAAAAATCAAATGATAATATTCTTTAATAAGATTCTAGATATGAGAATTAGACTCATTCATGAATGTGACACATTTTTGGGGGTATTTTATTCTAAATAAAAAATTAATTATTAATTTTCTACTATAGTATTTCTGGAATAAAAACACTCGTGTTTGACCACCTTAACTAATTCAAAACTCTCCAAAATTTAATTTTTTTTCCCTTATAGTAGAAGAAGCATAGAATGTGGTGCATCTTTTGGATTTTAAAAATATTATACTATTTGAAAGTTATAGTTGTTTTTAGATCAATGTGTCAATCAAGACTTTATATGTATTTCCATTAGAAAATAAGTAATAATTACTTGTTACAATTGTATTTTCACAAATATTACATTTATGGAAAGCTAAGAACATTCTTAAGAGACCCTTTTCATTTCACCAAATTTGGATAAAAAAATGTTACCAGCTACATGTTTGGAGTAAGAAAACATAGAAGAACATGCCAAAAACATGTTTTTGGGACATTTTAAAAGTTGATCGTGTAGGATTGCTATAAAAAGATATAATAGGTCTTATAAAGGTATTAATTTTTGGGTTTGGTATTAGAATGGGTGGAAAAAATGTTGGAATAGATTTTGAAATGCACTTAGGCATTTTAGAACTACATAATTTTTAGGTCACCAATTTTTGGCACACCATGATCCTACACATACCCATAATATTGATATTCGTCCTACTGAGTGAATGTATTGGTCACCAAGAGTATACTTAACACATTTTTGTCTTAGGTTATGAACACAAGGATCATTTCTGACAAAATCTTTACTAAATACTTAGCATAAGAAGGACCTCTTGTGTGTCTTCACATTAGAAACATTATGGTCATCCTAGCATTTATGCTCTGATGATTATGTTCACTTGTTAAATTAAAAGGGACAAATGTTCTAGCCATTCTGAATTATTGTTCCTTAATGCTTACATTTAATCCTTACAAAACTAAGACATGTGTCATATTCATATTCTCATGATTGCAATGTCTATGTGAATTGTATGACATTTGTGGGTCTAACTAAACACTCAATGATGATAATTTTATGAGTTAAGTAACCAAACCTAGGGATACGTCTAGTATAGGGTTGCATCTCATTCTCTACTTGCATAAGAGTACATTTCAATTACTACTGTACTTGTATCTTTCAACATGAGAGGTTGTTGCTTTCTTCAAAGTATCATGTTTATTCTCAATTGCACAAGTGTTCAGCTCCTTGGTTCGTTCTTTTGACTTTCTTGAGATACCTGTCACTAACAAAAAACTTGAAACCTATATGAGATGTTAGTTAATTCACATTTTACATTTCATATACATATTTTCATATTTATGTCATCTACACTATATTCATAGATCATATCAATTTACATTCATAATAATCATATCACTAACATCTCGTGTATGAACAACTATAACAAAAAAAGTGACACATGAAAATGTACTCAAATCAAAAGATCTCGTATATATAAATATCTCCAATGGAGTCAAGTATATGTCAATACAAAAATGCATGCTACTTGAGCACTATCGATCTCAAAATGATACAAAATGGTGTTGATACATCCAAAATACATCCTCAAAAAGGTAGCACATAAGAGAGAAAGCTAACACTGATGACAGTGACTAAAGATGCATAAAAACAAGCCAAAAATTGATCAAAATGCATAAAATTTTTAATGCAATGAAGTATTTTTGACTACTCACTAGAAGTCCATAGTCCGCTTGTCAATTGTGTCACCTAGAATGCTCAAAATCATGACTTTGTACTAAGACCACCATTTTCATCTCAGAGCTCTTTTCTTCACAAAAACAAATGTGCAAATGATTTGAAAATGACCTTTTGGGTCCTTATATAGGCTTTGACCTAATTTATCAAAGTGTTGCAATTAATATAAAACTTACCCCATTAGTAAATTTGGTTTATTTGAACCCATTTTTGGGATAAAAATCGCAATCAGACACACTCAAACAACTCAAAATCACACTTTAAAATTTTGGGACTGAGGCAATTAAATGCTAATGCAATTCCACTTGGTGATACTTTGTGAATATGAGATTGTATTCAATTCATACATTGCTTCCTCTTTTCCAAAATTTTCAAAAACATCAACTCTAGTCAACAATAGTCAACTCCAGTCTATGTAGGTCAATTTTGGTCAACCATGGTCAACCAAACCTTCAAATTTCTTCAAAATAAACTTCATTCTAATGTGTCATCTTTTGTCTTTTCTACCGAGGGGGTAGGATGATGATTGCATCATTGGACATCTTTGAATCTTTCAAATATGACTTCAAATCTAAATATAATGTCATATTCGCTAGGGGCATCTCATTAGTTGTGGTATCTTTGTTCCCCCAATTTGGCATCATATGCTATTCAACTGATTGATCTTATAATAGTTCTTGTCATAGTTTGATGGACAGGTATTGGGGCATTCTAACCCTAACTCTTGAGTATTAAGCCTCATTTTGAGGACAATTCTATGACTAATGATTAGGTCTTACATTTTTTTATGGACCAAAATTTAGGTGTTCTATCTAGACTCTTGAGGATTAAGCTTCATTTTGGAGGTAATTCTAAACCCTTTCTTACAATCATTATTTAATGGATAGGTATAAGGGTAATCTAACCTTGATTCCTGAGGATTAAACCTTGTTCTAGGGATAATCTTATGAATCACAATTAATATCGTCATCTTCTAATGGATAGGTGTCAGGGAAATATAACCTTGACTCCTGAGAATTAAATCTCATTCTAGGAATAATTTTGTGAAGTTTAATAATCTTTGTTCTTTCATATTGGTATCTAGGTGTTCTATCTTGATTCCCTAAGCCTAAGCTTTTTTTTAGAGATAACCTTAAAAATCTCATCAATTGGTCTTTGTGTCATCAAACTCAGAACCAATCTTAATTCTTGGTCTATATTCTCAGACATCTAATTTCTTTGAATCAACATGTTGCTCACACATTTATTCAAAGAAGGGAAAATGTAATACCACTAAGATGGTACATTGGTATTTTGAACCAATTTTGGTTTGTCAATATTACCTAAGTCCTATGGTACTAGGTATTTCTGATTTTGATAATCTCTACTTGACCTAAGTCTCAAATGAAGAAAATTATTAATCTCTATTAATCACTTACTTTTCTTAGTTGCTAAGTATTAATTGAATTAATTTAACTATAAGTCCCAAGTACTTAAATTAAACTAAATCTACCCCTTTAGCTAATACACATAAAGCTGGAATTAAAAAACTTTGATTTAATTAAATATATGTCATGATTATTTAAACTAATTATTTAATTAATTAGAGTATCTAATTATGACCACATGTTTGAATGGATCAATATTCTTTCCTATTTCATTTCACATGAAAAAGGAAATAATAATATTGATTAATTCAAATATGTCCTTGTAATTCTTGAAACTAATTATTTAGTTAATTAGAAAATCTAATTATGAGCATAAATTTGAATGGATCATTGTTATCTCCTATTTCCTCTCATTCAACTCCATAAAAAATGGAGGACTCAATCTCATCTTCAATTAGGACCATACATGCGATGAATGATCTTGACTCTTGATCAAATTCCACAATTCTACAAAAGAAACCTTCAATCTCTCATTTTAGAGGATGCACATGAAAAGTATCAAATTAATGCTAATTTAATTACTCAAGTACCTTGCATTAAAATTTTCTCTTTCCTTCATATTCTCAATATTTAGATTAAAATGTATTCATCTAGTTATTACTTTCTATTGTTCTTAGCTAAATTTCAATTTCATTTTGATTAATCTTTGTAACTTTGCATTTGGAAAACATAAAAGAAATAGATTAGTTTTCATTTATATTCTTCCAAATCCTTCATAATATTTTGGTCTAGTTGTTGAACTCTCAATCCTAAGAGTGAATAGAAAAACCCCATCTAGGTAGAAGGCAACATATCACTTTGTTTAGGCATACTAAATGAACAATCCCATGTACATTTTAGGATGTTTCTAACATGTAAAGATCATGTTGAAGTGTGTGTGGATTTAGACACCCATAATTAGCACTCACAAGGATGAGTTAATGGGAAACATGATAATGAGAAGGGAGGAGGGGGTGGAAGGGTGAATCGGGATCTCATACTTTTGATTTCTAAAAAAATTATATGAATTCTCAACTAATTCATCTTGTATAATAGATCTAAAATAAAAAATGCAATGTTAAAACATGAATGAAATACATCACATCCATAAAAGACTTCAACACACAACACAATGATTTGGTAACCTAGAAACATTTCAATGTGAAGGTAAAAATGGGGTGGGGAATGAAACCCACAAATCTTCACTATTGCAAAAATAAAGTTAACTAGTTAGTCTTACAATGTTTGATCATAAAATATGGTCTAACCTATGAGGGATCTGCCCTATTAAAATCATTAGAGACTATTAGATCTCACCTTGTTAAAGGATTTTACACTCATAGTGAAGTAAGAACTATCTTAGGACATTTGTATAGGTCTATTAAAAACACTTTGTTAAGAGATTTATCTTGTGTTAATTAACAATAACTAATTTAGTACATATCCCTCAAGTTTCTCTGTAAGCTGGTCTTGGGTCTCCTCTTTGATATATCTCCAATATGATTTTCTAATCTGATAACTTTGTTTAGTCATTCACTACTCTAATTGCTCTATGTCTAATCTTCTTTCAAACTTAGTCTTCTCTTCTTCACATGTGTATACACTTAGTCATTCCTTCGTTCATACTCGCATAAGGTATATGCCTCTCTCTTCTCTTTAATTTTTGTTCCTAGGGTTTAAATCCTCCTTAAATAAATGTTCTTTAAAGGTTCTAGATCTTGATCAATAATTTACAATTCATCATCTTTTGTCCTTTCTATCTCATTTTCTTATTGGTTGAATTGCCCACCTTGGGATCATTACCTTCTGAAATGATGTGTGATCACCTCCTTAGTTGTCTCTACAAATATTAAAAATCATATGAAAGTTTGCCAAAATAGTTTACATATCTTTTTCTTCCATTACAAAATTATATTCCAAAACTAAGCTACTCGACACTTGAATGTTATGAAGCTCGATCATGTGGATTTCTTCATGCTCTCACTTGGCTTTTGTATACATACTTTCTCTGCAATCAATGACTTGTAAATGTACTTAGTCTCTACTAAATTTCTCGGTGCGTACATGTTCTCAGTCTCAACTGAGTTCCCAACAATCATTATCTTGCTCCATATAAGCTTTTTATGTTCGATCTTTATAAGATAACTCATTGCAAGGATGACCATGTAATCTTTCCTTGTTAATGACTAAGTTTTTGGACAATAATCAACAACAATAAGCATAGAGAACAACACTTTTAGGTATCTCAAAATTATTTTTATTGCCATCAAATTATTTTCTTTTTTATTATTTTAAAATCTTGCAACTATGCCAACTCCTAATGCTATATTATGTCTAGTGTGTACCACATACTAAAGTTTCCAAATAATTGATCTATAAGTAGTCTGATTTACCTCTTTTGAATCATCATTATTTGAGAGCTTATTTCTAGTAGAAATAGGTGTTCCAACTAGTTTCAAATCTTCCATTCTAAATACTTTCAATGTTTCCCTGATGTGTTTTGATTGAGTGATGTATATTCCATCCTTCATCTGATGAACTTGTAGACCCACAAACAATTTAATCTCTCCAAACATAGAAATTTCAAATTATTTCTTCATTTTTTTTTAGAAAATGATTTGCATAACATCTCATGTCCTCAAAATATGATATCATCTAAAAATATTTAGATGCAAGCAATATCTTGTCCTATGGTCTTTATTTGATATAAAAATTGATATTTTCATTTATCTTCTTAAAATAATTTTTTATAAGATATCCATGTAGTCTTTCATACCATGCTCTAGGAGCTTTCTTCAATCGATATAGAGCTTTGTGAATTTTACATACCATATCTCTTTTTCTTGGATCAATGAAACCTTTAGGTTGCTCAATATAGTCTTCCTCTTCCTAGACTCCTTTTAAAAAGGTTGCTTTAACATCCAGGCATATGCACCTAGTTGTGGTGCCAAAAAGGTGACAAGATTTTCTTTTTCTATTTTCAATAGTGCGTACGCGCTAATAGAAAAATAAAATAAATACATATGATGGGCTGCACACCCACAACCCATCATTTTCATCAACATTCTATGCTATTCCTACAGAGAGCAGTGCGTACGTGAGTTAAAATCCAACATTTTTACCATCCTTTGCCAAAATGCCTCCTCGTAGATGAAATCCAAGACCACAAGCGCACTCACGACGATGCCATAAGTGATATAAACTTAACTTTTCATTGTTTGAGATTTTTTTCATATTGTTTTATAGGTTTTTTTATACTGTTTTGAAGGGTTTTTACAAATTTCATTTAGATTTGTTTATTTATTTGGATTTCAATTGACTTTTATCAGGTGATGTCCATAATCAACCGACAAATCCACAAGAACATCAAAACCCTCTAGAATCTCAAAACCAAAACCCTCCTCAAGAAGAACAACAAATTTGACAACCCGAACCAATTGCAAGACCTCTGCCAGGCACACAAGAAAATATAATAAATGAAATAGAGAGATTCAAAACTAAATTAGAAAGACTCATTGCTCGGTTGAAAGAATTCAAACAAACCAATCTAATGAGGGCTCAATTGGAATCATCCTCAAATCCATTAACACCCAGATAGCCTCAGTTAGTGGTCAGTTAGATATTTGGTGGGTTAAGAGGGATGAACAAAAAATATTTTATGCAAATAAATTGTCATATGAAGATGTTAAAAAAAAGAAATACCAAAAGGTAGTATATGTGCATTATTTAGAAAACCTAATGAGCAAAATACTATTAGAGAGGGTACTAAACAATTCCCCATCCATTGGTGCATACATGATGCTATTAGAAATAATTTTTGAGATAGATGGTGGATGGTTTTTGATGCCCGTCCTTGCAACAATCACGAGGTCCCCATGTATTTTTTGAAGAAATCATATTGTGAGTTTGTCCTTGAGGAGATCCCAATTATTTTGATATATTAGACTACCAGGGTAGAGGTGGGGGGTCATCATTTGAGAGGCCGGGAGCATGTCATGACCCTAATGTAGTTAGGGCACCTGTGGTCAAGCCACAAATTGAGCATGTGACTATTCCTTCACTTGTGAAGGAACATGTAGAGGCCAGCGCTCTAGGGACCATTAATGCTTTGACGCAAACCCTCATCCATTCCACGAGCCCATTAGTTGAGGGGGAGCCTTCTGTGTGTTGTGGTCACATGTGCACTTCATGTAGATCCCTATGCACATTTGGCACTCATGTTGGAGATGGTGCAGATGATGGGCTTGTCACCGATTAGTTCTGAACAACACATTTGGCATTGACACACAGGTAAATTAAAATTAAAATTTACTAATTTGATCACATTTCATATGTATAGTGGATGATTAATTAATTATCATCTATTGACATTGTTCAAAATTCAAGGTTAGAGTGTTGTTGGGCCTAACAGTGATCCTCCAGGCCCATTTTTTGTCCCTTCCACAAGTCCAGAGGTACGTATCAATTTAATAATTTTAATTAATACATATATTTATTAAGTAATCATATTAAGGATTGAAAAAAAAAATTATGCATGTGCATCAGTTCTCCACAGGACCCTCAACCTTTACTACGGACTCGGAGCATAGACATCATACGAGCTTCACACAGGTATAGTTGTTTCATGTTAATTTAATTCATTTGATTATATTTATTTCATGTTTCATGTTAGATGGAATGTGTATTGTATGACATGTAGCTCATGATGGCGGACACACCTTCTCATCTGCGACAATCTATTGATAGTGGACTGGCCGCAGCTGTGGCTAGCTCACAGCCATTGATGGAGATATGAAAGAATTTTATTCATTTTAGTTGTTCTTTATAATAGTTAGTGTCAAAATTTCTAATGTTATTTATAAGTGATTATATTTATTGAATTGTTGTAGGGTCTCATCACGCCTGATCGCCCATGAGCATTTGAGGTGGACTTACAAAGTGATTATTTGATGGCGGTAAGAAAATAATTGATTTTGTGTAAATATATTTGATTTCAACATATAATCAATATTGAGTCATATATACTTTCTTTGTATCAGTTGGAGTTGGAGAAGAGCCTCAACAAGAGGTTGAGTGAGCATGTTAGGAGGGCCTCATCATCTCCACCATCTCCCTCCACATGACAACAGAGGACATCGAGAGACTTGTTTCCTTCCCCTCGTGGGAAGGAAAAGATATAGTTGATCTAGACATGTATATATATAGGCATTAGTGGACATATTCAATACACATTAGATGTATATGACATTCTATATTTTATGTATGACATTTATTTGATGTATGATATTATTCAACTTATGACATTATTGGTTAATATATGACATGTTTGTTCATATATGACATTATTAGTTATCATAATATATTATATGTTTTTTCATGTATGACATTAAATTAGATATGTTCGTGTATGATATTAAATTAGATATGTGCATGTATGACATTAAATTAGATATGTTTATGTATGATATTAAATTCAATACCTAATCTATTCAAAAATTTGATAGAATATTGATTAACAATAAAATTTATCATTGTTTAAGCATAAGTTAATCATTTGCAATATGTCATCGTCATATAATTTATGATCTTGTTCATGTTTAAAGTTTTCCTTATCTATCATTTTTTTATCAAGTTTAATTCAATACCTAATTAGTTTGAATTTTCAATACAATATTGATTGGCAATAAACTTTACCAGTCAAGATTGATTAGGACCTCCTAGCAATAAACTTTATCAAGCAATATTTGTGGACATCTTGGCAATTGGTCACCTAAATGAGACCCTTGAGATTTATTAGGAACTCCATTAAAGAAATCAGTAGTTTGAAATACTCTATCCAACAAAATTAGATCAAAAGTTCTCTAAACATTTATGTTAAAAATAAGATAAAAATTTGATCACAAGTGGTCACAAAGTTTGTGTAGAAGAAAAAATCATTGTTACAAAAAGAATATAGACAAGAAGAAAAAAAAAAATTTAGCTTGTTGAGCTTAATACATAACCACCATTCTTTATCATCAATTGAAAAATGTCAGAGATAGTAAAGAAAAGATGGATTATTTGCAAAAAAAAGTCATTTTAAAAATCATAAATGTAACATAATCACTGATAGTTTTATGTGTTTTCATACATTAATGATTGTAACATAATCACCAGTTGATTGGAATGTGTTGTTATTATTCTATAGTAACTAGATTAAGGTAAAAATAAAAGTTTAATAAATAGTTGTGATGTATAAGAAAGAGAGATATCTCACATGAGAGGGGGATGAATCTAAGATGACACATAAGATACTTGTAAGAGGGAGCTATAATTGTTAACAAATTTACAATGCATGTTATGGAAAATCATAGAGCATCTTTAAAAGGAAATAAAAGAGTATGACAAGTTGAAGGAACAAGTTGTTTTGTAGACTCGTATTCAAATTTGGGTGTCAATTTTCTAATGAAGGATTGAAGCACTACATTTTGGTAGTTTTGGCTCATGTTATCCTTGTATCTCACTCTATCTTGTATCTCACTCTCTCTTATTCCCCCCCCCCCCCCCCCCCCTCTTTATATTTCTATTTTTTCCATATCTATGTAGCCATCTATCCTCTTCATCTCCCCCTCACTAATGCAGAGATGTTGAGCAAGAAGTGAGGTTTAAGCACTTTCTTCTTCCTAATCTACCAAACTAAACTTGTGGCCTTCCTAATATCTTACTCCTTTAGGATATCATTTTTGTGGCCTATCCAAAGAAATAGGGTCATTTTTGAACTCCTCCAAGGTGAGCACTTCTCCAATCAAGATCTTGCACCCTTTTGTTTTAGGGATACTAGCCCTATTCCAAGCCAATAACTGTAACTCTTCACCAATGGCTTCACTAACCCCAAGTTTCTATTGGGACACCTTCCTTATGTTAAACTAATTGAGAATCAACTCTTGTTTTAACCCTCCAATTGTTATACAGTACAAAATGTTGACTATCATAGAATTCCTTATGGGTTTCCTACTCTGATTTTTGGACTTAAATTCCTCTTAGGTTGAAATCTAACTATTCTATGGGTAGATTCAGACACCCTTTTGAAATTTATTTAAGACTCCAAAGCCTAGATTCCCAATTCAATTCCTATAGCACCTAACCCATGTAAAGTACATAGACCTAATAAGGTCACACTAGGTTTGGTTTTCAAAGTAATTACTAGATAATTGGTGCATGAATTGGTGCATGGCCTCAAACATCCTCTGCTCACCAATATTTATCATCTTCAAATTATGATGAAACACAATAATGTTTCCACTTTTTTCTATTATATATTCCCCCTTATGAAAATACTCATAGAACTAATAAACCCTTCATCTCCTCCTTGCAACACTTCTCTACTTCATGTCTTTTCTTGACTCATATCTTAACTATAACACTTATCTCCCTGAGTAGCATTTGCCAATAGTTCATTTCTCCCCCTTTGACTTATATCTTCAATTTTTACATCACTACCTTTGATATAAGTCCATTCAATATTTTATCTTCATTAATAATTTATCAATGTTTTAAACTAAATTTCCAATGTTTTAAACTAAATTTCCCCTTTTTCTTAACATCTTTAAAGTTAGTCAATACTGATTATCCATTGTCAAATAGGAATATATTTATATTTTTTAGAAAATATTTTATATCTACTCATACTCTTATCATCCCCAGTCATGACAAACAACATAGAACAATGAGTTGCCTCTAGCAATTTGATGTTTTTAGTGCAGGATAGAGAGTTATAGAGTTGGTGACAATTTGGATGTGTAATGAATATATAAAAAATGAGTGAACAAGAACCCATTAGACACATGACCTACAATGTGGTATTTTCATTCATTCATTGGGTTTCAATATTATGGCTTTTGTGAGAGCAATGTGATCATTACAAAGAGATTCACACCTTGAAGGTGAGTGCAATGTACCCTTCTCAAACATAATCAATTTGAGAATGATTAGGCTTTTTTGAGTTTTTTGGTAGACTAATTTGGTAGACAAGGGAGAACTCCAAATTGGAGAGGACAAGGTTGATTGAGCAATGATTTGTTCATGGACAATGTCAACCTTGAATTTGCATAAGGTTACTATTTAAATTAAGTTTACAATTCAGCACAAATTATTCCTAGACCTTTCTCAAAACTTTGGATGGGGCTAAATAAGAATGCTAATAACTTTTTGTTGAAATATAATGCCTAGATTTAATGTAATAAAATTTCTTGTTTTTGAAATTGGCATAAAAAGTTACAAGTCAATTTTGAAGGTCTTAAAGACTCCTAAACAACTCAAAAGTGTTTGTAATTAGTGTAGTGGAGAATGTTTGAGAATGCCTGAGAATGTTCAAGCATTGAAGAGGATAGGATGAGATTAGGGTAAGGGTTTATCTAGCAACCCAAAGCTAATGGAGTAGATAGTTTGATTCCACGATGAAAGGTGAGAGAGATTTGGTAGTTGGCAACTTTGTATTGGCCAATACTGCAAGTTTTAGCATCACTCGAGATGGCATTGTAAAATAAAAATGGTGTGTGATCTCCAAAAGGTGAGAGAGGTTATTGTAGGTCTCTACAACATAGTCCTATAGGAACTAGAATCACATCCATACCTCACACGAGCTTCAAGATATGCCTCGTCAAAGATCGCAGCCCTATGGCATTTAGTGACCCTTAGGGACTTTCTGGTTCAGCGTGCTTGAGAATGTTTGAGCATTGAAGGGGACATGAAAAGGTTGGGGATAGGGTTTACCTAGCCACCTAGAGCTAATGGAGTAGACAGTTCAATCCCACGATAAAAGGTGAGAGAGATTTGGTAGTTGGCAACTTTGTACTAGCCAATACTACAAGTTTTAGTATCACCCGAGATAGCATCTGTATACACTAAAAATTGTTTCGAATGACTTTATTAATTTAATTAATAATGCTCACATTCTTCTACTTATTTAATTAAAATTATTTTAATTAAATAGGTTCACTTTTGGCCTAAGTATTTAAATTTAATTTAAATACTTCTTAGCTCTAATGTGTTAATTTAAATTAACACATGATTCTCCACATATTCTTTTTTAAATAAATTTTATTTATTTAAAATCCTCCATATCTTATTAATTTCTTCTAGACCTAAATTAAATTAAATTTTATTTAATTTAATTTTTATCCTAATCTATAAGCCTAAGAGTATGTGTACTCTTATGAGTTGTCATCATAAGGGTTTCCATTTCTTTTAAGCACATGGTGTCTACAACTTGAGAAATTTCTACACACATGTGCCACCTCATCATTTTATCCTCCCAATTAAGGATATGAGATAAGGAGATAAGGTGCTTAATTCTTATCCTTATCCTTATCCTTATCTTCTAGACACCCTCTAGATGTTTCCTGAGAGTCTTTAAATAGAAGCCTTGTCTCAAGCATTGCATATAGAGGATTATTGGATTGCATTGATACGCCGTCGCTTTGAGTCTAGAATCACTACATTGAGAGCTTGCATTATAGGTACATTTTCATATGGAGTTCATAGGCTACATCTTAGTGATTTGATAGTTGGTAAGATTTACATTTTGTATTGCATCTTAGTTTTTGTTGTGCATGCATATTTAGTTTACATTCTAGTTTAGCTTTCATTCTAGTTATAGCTTGCATCTTGCATATTTAGTTTACATTCTAGTTTTAGATTTCATTCTAGTTATACCTTGCATTCATAGATAGTTTTCATCATTTCATGTTCATTGCATCATAGAATACCTTTGAGTGTGACTTCCTCCATAGTCATATTTTGAAAGTATTCTTCTTTTCATATAGTCTAGGATCATATTGTACATTCACTTTGCACTCACACTCACATTTGCACTTCCACAGAAGGGATTAACTTATTGTTGTGTTTGTGAGAGCATACCAAACACACCCTCCATCAAAGATACACCAACAATGGCTACACATAGCTGCCCTTGTTGAGTATTAGAGGTGGTTGGAATTTTGGTTTGTTGGTTGCTTTTGTGAATTTTTTTTTAAATAACTTGATTCCTTTGGCTTCCAACAATTTTTACATTTTTCCAGCACACATTTTGGCATGCCCTGTGGGACCCACGTCCCTGATCTCACTTCAGAAGTCCACTAATACAATTTTTTGCAGTTCAGATTAGCATTTTTTCATCTCTGATAGTTGCAGTGTCATCTGCATTGTGCGTCTCCGCAGATCAGCGTCTCCGAGAACAAGCGTCTGTGCCGCAGCCAAAAAAATAAGTTCTTTTCTTTTTGCGTCTGCGCATTAATTATTCTGTCATCTGCATTAGGGTTTTGTTGTCTGCGCTTATTTCTCTATCATTTTCGCTCTCTGATCTGTCGTCTGCGATCTGAAATTGGTGTCTCCAATTTTCATTTCAGCGTCTTCGCTTTTCATTTTAGCGTCTGCGATTTTCATTTTAGCATCTGCGCTCTGCACTTTGTCATCTGTGCTCGATGTTTTGGCATCTGCGTTCTATTCTTTATCATTTTAGTGTTTTAGCGTCTCCTATTATTGGCGTCTACGAATGTCAAGATTTAAACTAACGGTTAATGGTTTTCTTAAGCATTTTGTGAGTTTGCTGGTCAAAGATTTGTGTTAGAGGACGAACTAAAGTGCAAAAGAAACTAGGTCATATTTGAAATTGGAGCATTTTAAACAGGTACATTTAATATAGAGCACATTTGGATTTGGGCTTTAAAATGAACTCACATTCAAAGCCTTAAGGAAAATTAACTTCCTTTTAGCATTTTCATTTCAGCATTTTTGTTTCAGCATTTTTATTTTCAGCATTTTCTTTTAGTACTTTATTTTCTACTATTTAAATTTGGAAAGAACCTTGTATACTCTAAACACGCGTGTCTTCAATTAGAGTAGCAAACTTAAATTTTTTGTGGATAACGAACAAGTGTCTTTTAAACCCCAAGTCCACTTACATATTCTCTCCCCTCGCGCCTTTGGGCGACCTTGGGTGCACAAGAAATAAGTGGATTTTTTTTTCATTTTATTAGGAGGCCTTCTTGGGGATTTCATCACCCCTTGGGACGACCTCAACTCTAGCGTTCTAGCGGAGTATAAAAATCGGGAGGTGAATCGAAAGACACCTCTCTTGGAAGTGTAAATATTGTTACTCTTGGCTAAGCCCCAAAGAACTTTATACCTTTGGGAAGTGAAGGAGGAGATTGGGTTACCGTTTCCCCCCGGCTGTGTGGTAGTATTTCTTTTCATCTACAGAATTGGGCCTCACGTACCTAGTGTATATCGAGGATGCCCTTTAGCAAAGCCTTGTACAGCCTAGTATCAGCCTTATTAGGATTGTTGTTGTGTTTGGTGTGTTTGTTCAAATAATAATAATAATAATAATAAAAGTAAAACAAAACAAAAACTTCAAACAAGCCAAAAAATGAGTGAAATTGTGAGGGAACCTTTGCAGTAAGATAGGTTAGGTGAGGTCTCTTTGACTCACAGTCATCTTTTGGGAAGTTTTTGCACTAGAGTCACGTTTTGAGTTTTGGTTGAGTTTATTTTTGATGTCAAAAAGTTTGAGTCTTGTTTTGTTCTTGCCATGACCAAAAAAGTCAACCAAACCAAGCATAAGAAAGTGAAACTGTCCAAACCCCCTGTCTACAAAGAAAGGAAGAGACTAAACCACAGTGACAAACAATTTAGCTACGCGATCAAGGACATTCAAAAAGAAGAAGCTAGGCAAGACCGCTACGATAGAATCACCTATAACGAAAAACTTCGAAACTGGTCTGCTTTCCCAGGTGTAAACCCAAGGTTCTTATTTTTTGTAAATGAAAATTGAATCAACCGTACAAGTGGCCATCATACATTCATCTTTCTTATTCATTTCCATTTCTTCCATCTTCAAACTTCCTTCTAAGAGAGCTAAAAACCTAAAAACATCCTTTTATTGTGACATTAGACCTTACATCCATAAGCAAACACTTTTTCCTAATCACATTCTCTTATTTGGGACCACAAGTCAGTCTCCAAATCGCAAGCAATCCATTTAGTGTCCTATCTTGCCTATAAGATCATATTTGACTATCTTTGGTAAGAGAAAGATACTCAAGTCTTACTTATTTGGGATCACAAGTCAATCTCCAAATAGTAAGCAGTCCACTCAATACCTTACCTTGCTTATTTGGGACCACAAGTCAGTCTCCAAATAGTAAGTGATCCATTTGGTGTCTTATCTTGCCTACAAGATCATATTTGACTATCTTTCGTAAGAAAAGGATACTATTATCTTTCAATATCATTTTGTTTGCTAAACTAAGGTCTCTTGTTCAAATTTGGGTAGTTGACCCACTAATCATCTAAGGTTAAGAGCTCTCATTTTCATTTTCTATTTCTCTCATAAGCCTTCATTCATCATTTGGCCATTCTTGTATGGTAAACACACGATCAGGAAGGTTTACATTCAACCCCAAAACACATTTGTGGGAATCAAAAAAGCAATCAGTAATAGAGAATCTTCCTCCCTTAGTTGCAACTTCATTAGGGGATGTGTTTCCCTCTAATCCGAACCTTGGTATGCCTAATATCCAAGAGCCACAACAACCTTTTCATAATAGCAATCTAGGTGATAATGATGAAGAAGTAGACCAAGATGAAGACCCTATTGGTTTTGGTGATATTTCTAGTGAGGTTAAGACCTTCCTTGCAGACCCTTACAATGTAGAGATGATGGAGAAGTCCATTAAGGCAAACAAGACCGACATATTCTTAAATCTGATTAAGGATGGTGTTAACGTTCCTACAAGTTTTGATGAGAACATCCTATTTACTCAAGTCAAGAAAGGTGGTGCTCCCTTAGCACCTAGTTCAAGTGCAATACCAACATCAATCAAAGGAAAAGGACCTACGGTGACAACTAGTGCAATGCTCACATCTAGCACTTTACCACAAACCAACCCTGATATCTTTCAACAATTCATCAATGCTCTATCAAATTTTGCCACATATGCTAATGCTCCACAAAACATCTTGACAACTTCAAATGTAGGAGGCCTTGGTATTAGTCAAGCACCAACTCAACCAATCGCCTTTTCTACACAGCCTACACCTTCACCTCAGTTGCATGTGCCTACGACCATGGTAACAACATCGATGCCAAAGGCAACGAGTGCATATCGACAGGGTGGTTCAAATGGAGCAACTCCACCACCCCAGTAGTCACAAGCCCAAACAAACTTTGAAGTAACACATCTCACTCAAATGATTCATGAACTGCAAAATGAGGTGTACAGCACAAACAATAAAGGGGTAAAACACTTGTCTCTTGATGAGATTTGTCCTTTTGATAAATTTGTTCCTATTACTCCATTCCCAGTTGGTTTTGAGATTCCAAAGTTTGACAAATATATGGGAAAAACATGCCCTATCGCACATGTAAAGGAGTTCTATATTTTGTGTCAAGAGGTGGCATACAGTGATGATTACCTTAAGAGACTCTTTCCACGAAGTCTCGGAGGCCCTGCATTTGAGTGGTACATAAATCTGCCTAAGGATTCTCATTCTACCTTCGATGAGTTGGCAAATAAGTTCATAGCACAATACTCATACAACACGGACAATCAGGTCTCATTAAGTGACTTGTGTAATACTAAGCAACGAAATGGAGAAACTTTTGCCAATTTCTTGCAAAGATGGAGACATCTTGCTAGTCGTATGCCATACAAAATTGAGGACTCTCACCTTGTAGATATGTTCATCAAAAATTTGATACCTGAAATGTCCTTTCACTTGAAAATGGCGAGTCCTGAGGACTTTCCTACTCTGATCAAAAAGGGTAAAAACATTGAAAGTGGACTTTTAGAAAAAGGCACCATCAAACATTATAGTTCTTCATCTTCTCATAATGAATCGAACAATGATAACAAGCCTAGATCATGGTCTAAGAATAAGGGTGTTACACACGATGGTGTTACGGATGTCAAAAACCTTTGAGGAGGTAGCAACAATAATTACTGCAACCGTAACAACAATAACTCAAATCAAGACAACCAGGGCAATCAGCAAACTTGATTCTTTCCGCATAACAATTATAATCATGATTTTGATCGAAATAGGACATTCACCAACTTCCGTGAACCATTGGAAGCCATCTTTCAAAAGGTAGTAGATCATAACTTAATGGTGTTTCCTAATACACGTCCTTTTGATGAAAATCAACCAAAACCTAGGTGGTATCAAGAAAATGAATATTGCAAGTACCATCGCGTCAAAGGACATGATACCAATAAGTGTTTCAAACTCAAGGTGTTTATCCAAAACCTTGTTGATAATAGAGAAATTGAAGTGGAAGGAGGTCCTTCCTCTAAGAATGCTAAGTTGAAAATATTTCAAAAGCCATTTCTCGATCACAGTGATGGTAACAATAATATGAATCAAGCCTCCACATCAAACGCTGTACCTTATGATTACTCTACTAACCACATATCAGGGTTTGACTCCTTGTGTGGTAAAATAGATACCAACGATATATGTGGTTTTGACTCCTTATGTGGTCACATCGAAAGGGTAGACACTCATGTGAATACCCTTGTCTTACAAGCAGCTGATTGTGATGCAACCACTCAACATGGAAGACTCACTTTGCAAGCAGCTACTTCTAATAACAGTAATTCACCAGCTCCACACGCGCCTGCTGTGCCATCCATTCCACAAAGGCCCACTTCACGCTATGATGTATTATCCCAACTAGGTAAGACTCCTGCACAAATATCCATCCTTGAGCTTCTTACCACCTCACCTGTACATAAGGAAATCTTGGAAAAGGCCCTTTTAGAGTCCCGTGTCCCTGATAATATTAATGCCGCCAAATTCATTGCCATAATTGGAAACCTTGCCGCTCAACAACATTTGGTCTTCACAGATAAAGATTTCCAAGCTCCCAATCCCAACCATAATATGTCGCTCCATATTGAAGTTCTCATACAATGACATAAAATAAAAATAGTCCTCATAGACAATGGATCCGATTTAAATCTTTGTACATTAAAGATGATTCGTTTCCTAGGACTTCCAAAGGATCTCCTTGATTCTAGCAAAAGAATTACTATAAAGGCATATGATGAAAGAGAAAGGGCATCAAAAGGAGTTATTATGTTGCCTCTCAAAGTTGGACCAACCATTATCAATACTGAATGCCATGTTCTAGATTTAGATTTTCCATATAACATCTTGCTTGGTAGACCATGGATACACACTCTCAAAGCAGTGCCTTCTACATATCACCAATGTTTGAAATTCCCACACCAAGGATGAGAAGTTACAATTCCAAGGGATCCTACACCTTTTGAATTTTGTAGAAGATTGGAAGGTACTCCGGCGAATCTTTGTCCCATAAGTGAGTTTTCTACAGTCATACCTAAGCTGCTTGTCATTAAAGAAACTGCTTCCCATACAGTACCAGAAGTAGCCCATGACAGTTCAAATTCCCGTAAAGGAAAAGAGAAAGTTGAAGATGTTAAAGTTAGCACTACAGTGAAAAAGACTACCTTTACTGACTTGGGAATGGGAGAGTATAAGTTCGAAAATGCCTTGTGTGTGGGACAATTACCACTCTCCCCTCGTTCCCTTGGAAAACCTTCACAATTGCCATCCTCTACTAATAAGGAAACCATGCAAGTTAACAAAATGACATTTGAACATTGGGGTTCCCTTAGTGATGAACACATGGAAGATAATATTTTGGATTGGTTATATTATGATGGCAAAGATGAACCTATGGAGTTTCCTAAGGACAAATATGTCAAAGCACTTCCCATTGTTGAAAACATGGGATATCATGGTACTGGTCTTGGCCCAAATGAAAATGGAATTAGACAACCCTTAGAAGCTAATAGCTATCCTAAAAGACATGGTTTGGGTTCCCTCAAACCTAAGGTTACCTTTGCTGATAACTATTTGGCCGAACCTGAATCTGAGACTGAAGAGGAGGAATTCTTCGAAGTGCCTTTCCAATACGTCGAAGATGACCTAAATAATCATGTTCATACCATTACCATGAATGACCTTTCATCCATTGATCTACCTCTCACTAACCCTGACATGATAGACTGGGACCTTCAAGATACGCCACCAAGTCTGGACATTTGTAAGTCTGATGAGGCAGTGATGGCACTTTTTGGCCTTAAGAATCTTTGAGATTACGAGCATGAGATCCAATATGATGAAAAAGCCTACTTTGGTAGCCAAATCAACTCTCTTAGTCACAAAAATGAAAAGGAAAACAAAAATTAAAAAAAATCAAAGAAACATCCTCTAGTGAAAACCCTTCTAGGGCACTTTTGGATGATGAAAAAGAGAAAATAAAGGACGCATCTTCTGGTGAAAACCTCATAGAGGTGCCAAAAGAGGGAGAGTTGAATTTTCCATTCAGATCCTTGCCACCAGAAAAGTCATCCATTTTGAATGAAGACACTATTCCAGTAAACTTGGGAACAAAAGATAATCCACAGATTACCTACATTGTTGCCACCTTGAGTCCTGAAGAACAAAAAGCTATGACAATATTCTTGAAAAAAGGAAAGATCAACTTTGCTTGGACCTATAAGGATATTCCTGGATTAGATACAAATTTAGTGGTACATCATTTGACACTTGATCCCAAAATCAAGCCAGTAAAACAAAAGTTGCGTAAAATGCATCCTAAGGTAGCACTTCTAGTCAAGGCAGAATTACAAAAGATGCTCGAAGCAAAGTTCATTCGACCCATTGACTATCCTGAGTGGATCTCTAATATTGTTCCTATAGGAAAAGCGTCTAGGGGCATTCATGTATGTTTCTATTTTCAAGATTTAAATCTCGCATGTCCTAAGGATGATTTTCCACTACCCAACATAGACATTATAGTGGATTTGACAGCTGGACATGAGATGTTGTCTTTAATGGATGGATTTTCTGGTTATAACCAAATCAAGATTGCAGAAGAAGATCAACATAAAATGGCATTTATCATGCCTTGGGGAACCTTTTTTTATCAAGTCATGCCCTTTGGTTTGAAAAATGTTGGTGCCACATATCAACGCGCGATGACTACCATATTCCATGATCTTCTACACATCATAATGGAGGACTATGTTGATGACATTTTAGGAAAATCCAAGACTAAAGAAGCCCACATTGATGTCCTTACTACTATTTTTGAAAGATTGGAAAAGTACAAAGTGCGCCTTAATCCAAAAAAGTGTGTATTTGGGGTCAAATCTGGTAAATTATTAGGTTACATTGTATCCAGAAGAGGAATTGAAGTAGACCCTGCAAAAGTAAAGGCCATCATGGATATGCATCCTCCTTCCACATTAAGAGAGCTTCACAGTTTTCAAGGAAAATTACAATCAATGAGAAGATTTCTGTCATAACTAGCTCATAAAGTTTATCCCCTTCAGCATTTGCTTCGTAAAGGAAATCAGTTTCAATGGGATTGCTTGTGCCAAAAAGAATTTGAACAAATCAAGGCATATTTGACTAATCCTCCAGTCTTAGTCCCTCCAGTAGCAGGATGACCATTGATCTTGTACATTTCAACTACTTCTGTTGCCTTAGGAGCACTCTTAGCACAATTAGATGATAATGGAAATGAACAAGCCATATATTACCTCAGTCAAACACTAGTTGGTTATGAGTTGAATTACACTCCTATTGAAAAAGCATGTTTGGCCGTAGTCTTTTGTACACAGAAGCTATGCCATTATATGCTTAATCATACTACATTTCTCATTGCCAAAATTGATCCACTCAAATACCTATCGTCAAAAGCCGCCCTCACTGGTCGAGCAGCAAAGTGGGTCTTAATTCTAGGTGAATTCAACATTGTTTATAAGGATCGTAAAGCTATTAAGGGACAAGTCATTACAGATTAGTTAGTTGAAGCACCTCTTCCAGGCAGTCACCCTATTGTGGCAAACTTTCCAAATGATACCATTATGACTATAGCCCCTAGTATATCATGGAAACTATTTTTTGATGGATCCTTCACATGAAATGGATCGGGGGTAGGAGTTTTGTTTGTAACGCCACAAGGGGATTTAATTCCTAAGTCCTACAAAATTTCATTCCCTTGTACAAATAACATAGCTGAGTATGAAGCATTAGTGACAAGAATGCGTCAAGCCATTAAATGGAATATTAAGAATCTTCTTGTCTTTGGAGACTCACAACTGGTTATTAAACAAGTGACTGATGAATATCACACCAAAGATGAGAAGTTGTTGCCCTACCACCGAATAGTTGAGAATCTTAAGCAACACTTTACAGAAATTGTCTTTCAACAAGTTCCAAGGGCTAACAATAAAGTAGCAGATGCCATGGCCACTATTGCTTCTATGATTGCCATGCCAGAATATAGTCCAAAATGTGAGTTTCTCGTTGAGAATCTTGTTACTCCTACTTATGAGCAGAATGATTCTGAAGTGGTGTGCGAGATTGTTGGTCCTGAGTCTCCATGGTACGCTGACATTTTTTCCTACCTACGTCATAAAACTATTCCCATAACCCTCACTCCAAACCAAAGTAAGACCTTTATTCACCGAACCGCTCGCTATACCATTATACGTGATACCCTTTTCCGAAAACACTTTGATGGAACCCTCCTCCAATGTCTCAATTCAGATGAAGCAAAAATGGCATTAGAATAGGTTCACCAAGGGATTTGTTGTGCCCACTCTAGTGGCTTTACGTTAGAGAAAAAGCTTCTTAGGATAGGTTATTATTGGCCCACTATGGAAGCAGATGCATACCATTTTGTGAAAAGATGTGTCCCTTGTCAACAACATGGCAATTTGATACACGCTCCCGCCCAAGCCTTGCAACCTACCATCACACCATGGCCCTTTTCCCGTTGGGGATTTGATCTTGTTGGTCAAGTGTATCCTAATTCCTCTAATGGCCACAAGTATATTATTGCCGCAACTGAGTATTTCACAAAATGGGTTGAAGCCATTCCCTTAACCTATATCACTGGCAAGCAAATTTCTAAATTTATCCTAAACTATATTATTTTCCTCTTTGGTATACCTCAAGATATTATCTCTGATAATGGAACGCCATTTAGAAACCAAGAGGTAGCCACGTTATGCTGAAAATTTGGAATAACCCTTCATTTCTCCACCAGATACTACCCTCAAGGCAATGGCCAAGCTGAAGCCACAAATAAAACCCTCCTGAAAATCCTAAAAAAAATTGTTGATGCAGCTGGCCGTAATTGGCATCCCCAGATTGCTCCTGCACTTTGGGCCTATCGAACCTCCATCTACACCCCCACAGGAGCCAGTTCGTTCTCCCTCGTTTATGGTGCTAAAGCCATTTTACCCATTGAGATTGAGTTACCCTCCCTTAGAGTCTCTCTACAAAACCTCATATCCGATGAAGAATACTGAGTTGCTCGCTTGCAAGAGTTGGCACTCCTTGATGAGAGATGCCTCTATGCCCTTAACCACCTCTGCGTGTATCAACATCGCATCTAACTACAATATAATAAGAGGGTCCAGCCGAGAGAATTTGAAGTGGGTGATCTAGTGCTACAACATAATATGAGGAATCTCCAGAACCGTGAAAAGAAAGGAAAATTTGAAACAAATTGGCTATGTCCATTCGTTGTTACAGCCAAGTATGGTTCTAGAGCATATCAGATTGCTACACCTAAGGGGGATCCGCTCCCTGAGCCTGTAAATATTCAGCATCTCAAGCGCTTTTATGCTTGAGCATTTGTAGATCTTGTACAGTCTTTAAAAGTCCTGAAAAAACTCAAAAAAAAAAAAAATGCCAATCCATTTGTCTATCCAAACCCTTCCTTTCATGTCCTACCATTATTCCCTTTTCCATTTGTGCAGAGTAGTATTTAGTCTTTCGCTTATTGCTAAATCCAACAAAGACCTCTTGTCCGCGAGGCCTCATTTTTCATTTCCATTTTTGCATGCTTCTTGTCAAATGGTTGTTTAATAGCATTCTGTTGCACACTCTTACGATAGTAACCACACTTGGATACACATAAGATCACTTTTTGGAGGCTTGATGATTTGGGAAGTTTGTTCGTTTCACAACCCCTACCGGAATCACATTTATATTATCACAAAATGCTTGATTCAACGTTTCCCCGTAGGTTGAGTCCTTTGTGTAGGCGATATGGGGACTTTCACTTTTCCGGACTTAAGGCTCTTGGTAGGAACTATGAGATAAATGACTACTTGGTCATGAAGTCTCTTTTGTTTGGTTTGTCATATTTTCTTTATGTCTTTTATGATTTTTACTATGTGTCTGTCTTGGATATTAATGCCTACCGCAATGGGGGCAATTACGCAAAGGAGCTTTAAAATTTATTCTTTTATAGCATATAATGTATACACTCTTTTGCAAAATAAAAATAATGGTGTGCTCTCCATATAAACACAACAGAATCTCTTGTTTTCACTTAGTTAGGGTCCATGTAGTATAGGGTTTCATTTGAGTCATGCTTGAGACAAGGTTCTATTTATGTCCTCCTCCTATGCTATGCTCCTGGATCTTTATGGATGATGATTTTGACAGATATTCATTAAGTTGCATCTTTAGATGGAGTGTTCATTTTTCATCCTTTTAAGTTACATTAATTGTTCAGTATAGATTGCATTAGTTTATTCGTCAAATTAAGTTTCTTAGTGCTCATTAGATAATCTAGTTCATTTTTAGCATCACCATTACATTTAGGGGCACATACATATCATAATGCATAAGTCTTATAATCGCCAGCCAATCTGCATCACACATGTTAAGCATCATATAGTAAATAGAAAAGATACATCACATCCTACATCATAAACATCAGTCTCATAAGCATCATATAAAATCCATACATATGCATCATAAATACTCATACACATATAGAATCATCAACTCATATCATGTATATATATCAAAAAAGAATCAATGTCTGTACAGTCCAAATACATATAGAATCATATAGTACAAATGCATCATCTGCACATATCTGTCAAACTATCGGATCTCTATACAAAATCTAGGAGCCATGCTAAGAGGGTCTTGCTCCTCCTGTGTCACCCCCTCGAGGTGGTCAGCTCTGCCCTACTGACTGCTCTGATCTGGCTCTGCCACCTATAGTCTAGGAACTAGCCCCTCGCTCAAAATTAGGCTACCGCTGGTCGGCAGGTACAACATCGTGATACAGTGACCTGTAATAGGCTACCTCTCGTACTGCCCGTGCCTCAGATCACCTGGCTGAGATGGCCTTCTGCATCACTGTCATGCTGGCCCCTGGCATAACCATCTACCTCGCTATATCACGCTACCTGCGATACTCATCGACCTGAGCCTGATATGTCGCTCGCTCGGCATGCAAGGTAGCCACCTCTCCCTGTAACCTCGCTCGCTCCTCAACATCAGCACGCACAACCATACCCACAAAATCCCCAACATCTACCCCTGCCTGTAAGGCTGCTAGTGCCTCTTGTGTGCTATCTGCTCTGGCTTTGTGCAGCTGTAGCTTTGCCTGTAGCCTGGCAACCTCTACCCGCAGACTATCCCACTCAGCCCTGACTATGTCCGGCTCCTCTCCTAGTACCTATCTCCATGGAGGCGCCTATGGTGGTACCTATGCCTGTGCCTATGCTTGTGCCTGCACCTCAGGTCCCCTCTGTGGTGGTACCTATCCCTGTGCCTATATCTGAGCTCCCCTCTGTGGTGGCACCTGTGCTGCTATGGCACCCCTCCTAGCAACTGCCCTATGACCATGTGGTCCCTGTTGTGCTCCCTGAGTTGGCATTGCTACCATAGAAGCTTGTCCCCCATCTCCTGCACCATCTCCCTCTCCCCGTGCCTACTCTATTGGAGGAACTACTCCAGGCACTGTCAGTCTGACTAGCTAGTGTGCTGCCCACCATTGTGCATATGTCGGTGTCATACTAGCATTTCCCCTGTCCTGACCATGAACCCACGGCACTCTATCCAGCGGTAACCATGACGCTCGGGCAAATCGTAGCATCATCCCCCAACCCCATAGCCGACCATACTCGCGGGTCACTATAGGATACAAGAATCTATCTGGAACCACATCCTGGATACGCCCAAACTACCGTCGCACCCGAGAAGGCATATATCGCATAATCACGTGCGCAGATCGACCAATAATCCAGCAATCGGTCTGAGTAAATGGGAGATAAATCTGATCCTTTGTATCATCCTCACCTCCTGCTGCCTGTACTCTCCCCTAGTGCTCCACTCCATCATAAGGAGTCTAGTCAAACATGATGATTTCATCTAGGCACCTGTGCCAGAATCCCACTGACTCTGTCGATGTATACTAGATAGGAGGTCGATATCTGCATGCGTATGGCTCTCCAGGCTGCCTAGTCTCTCTCTGTGTGATGGGTCGAGTAACCCCGATGTGCTCTTAAGACTAGACCATCAGTAGTGTCAGACCTGGTCCCATAATGCACTGTGTCTGGTATGCACACATATGTAGATCATGGTACAACTCTGCTAGGATGGTCTGTCCCCAATAGTAGACCTCGCCATCCTCCTATAATAGGGTGCTCAACACCAGTGCCCAGCCAATAGGCCACCCATGCCCTGCATGATCTGGTAGCATCCGCCATATCAAAGAGGCTAGATATACCACCAGTCTCGGTAGTCTCTGTTCCAAGGCTTCCCGCCAGGATAACCAGGATCATTGTACTAGTAGTCTTTGTCATCGCCTACCAAAACACTCTCTCAAGAAGGGATCAATTCCCTCAACTACATACTCTAGATATGTGCCTCTGATAGGCACTCTCAGGATCCGCCATACATCCAGGAGAGTGACAGTGGCCTCCCCTGTCGGTAGATGGAAGCTCCTTGTGGGTGTATGCCATCGCTCTATGAGAGCTGATAGCTGTGTTGTGTGAGCTCTCAAGTCTGGCCACTCGTGGACATGCTCCAGTCCACACAACCGCACATGTCCCCAATCTGCGTCTGTTAGTCTCTCCTGTATCACCATAGTTGGTGGATAGTGCTCCCATGACCTAAAAAGCATCGTGCCCTCCTGCAGCATGGACATGCAGTAAGTCAGTCTTTTCATTTTCAGAATGGGGAATTTTATGCTCGCCATTTCTTATTTTTTTTGTGTTTGGCGAAGATGCTGATCGATGGAGACGCTGATCAGCGTAAATGCCAATTCACGGAGATGCTGGTCTGCACTTACGCAAAACCTATGTTTTCATCTCCGCTTTCCTCTCGCAGACAACATGGCAAGCTCTGTCATCTCTGACGCTTCCATCCCTTGTGCAGACAACAGACTATAGTCTGTCCTCTTTGTTGGTCTTGTCACAGCTTTAGCGCCTGCGCAAATGACAGGATGTTCCTTGTCATCTCCGCAGGCACCGGTATCCCTTTTTTGTCGTCTACGCAGACAACAAGGTGGAGACTGTCATCTCTGTCCAGGATCAATTTTTGCCGCATTTAGGGCATCATAAATGCATCTAACCTAGTCTACCTATCAAATTACTAGGAGGATCAGATGACTCACCGGTGCCCCCATCATAGCTGGTCTCTGGTGCTCCTGAACGCGCTCACCAAGCTGCAATCTCTCGATCGGGTCCTAGCTGCTCTGGATGCTCTTCTTGTGGTGTGACAATGACCTTCCTATGGGTCCCTTGGAGGCTTATGTAGGCCTCGTGGACCCCGTTTGTGCCCTTCTCTGCTCCGCGCCGTGTCTATCTCATGATTTCTCCATATATTCATCCTGTTTTTCTCATTTCTTTCTTTCCCTTCTTTCTGTTCCACAACCTTTTCACGAAAATTGCCCAAATTTGTATCTTTTGTGCAATTTTCATGAGGGGGCATCAGGATTCTCCTTCCTTCTCTGGGGCAACCTGCATTTTATTTTTTTTGATATGATGTCGTGCCGACACCACATCAAAGAGGGGCAAAATGTATACACTAAAAATTGTCCCGAATGACTTTATTAATTTAATTAATAATGCTCACATTCTTCTACTTATTTAATTAAAATTATTTTAATTAAATAGGTTCACTTTTGGCCTAAGTATTTAAATTTAATTTAAATACTTCTTAGCTCTAATGTGTTAATTTAAATTAACACATGATTCTCCACATATTCTTTTTTAAATAAATTTTATTTATTTAAAATCCTCCATATCCTATTAATTTCTCCTAGACCTAAATTTAATTTAATTTAATTTAATTTAATTTTTATCCTAATCTATAAGCCTAAGAGTATGTGTACTCTTATGAGTTATCATCATAAGGGTTTGCATTTCTTTTAAGCACATTGTGTCTACAACTTGAGAACTTTCTACACACATGTGCCACCTCATCATTTTATCCTCCCAATTAAGGATATGAGATAAGGAGATAAGGTGCTTAATCCTTATCCTTATTTTCTAGACACCCTCTAGATGTTTCCTGAGAGTCTTTAAATAGAAGCCTTATCTCAAGCATTGCATATAGAGGATTATTGGATTACATTGATACGCCGTCGCTTTGAGTCTAGAATCACTACATTGAGAGCTTGCATTATAGGTACATTTTCATATGGATTTCATAGGCTGCATCTTAGTGATTTGATAGTTGGTAAGATTTACATTTTGTATTGCATCTTAGTTTTTTTTGTGCATGCATATTTAGTTTACATTCTAGTTTAGCTTTCATTCTAGTTATAGCTTGCATCTTGCATATTTAGTTTACATTCTAGTTTTAGATTTCATTCTAGTTATACCTTGCATTCATAGATAGTTTTCATCATTTCATGTTTATTGCATCATAGAATACCTTTGAGTGTGACTTCCTCCATAGTCGTATTTTGAAATTATTCTTCTTTTCATATAGTCTAGGATCATATTGCACATTCACTTTGCACTCACACTCACATTTGCACTTCCACATAAGGGATTAACTTATTGTTGTGTTTGTGAGAGCATACCAAACACACCCTCCATTAGAGATACACCAATAATGGCTACACATAGCTACCCTTGTTGAGTATTAGAGGTGGTTGGAATTTTGGTTTGTTGGTTGCTTTTGTGAATTTCTTTTAAAATAGCTTGATTCCTTTGGCTTTCAGCAATTTTTACATTTTTCCAGCACACAGCATCGTAAAATAAAAATAGAGTGTAATCTCCAAAAAGTGAGAGAGATTATTGTAGGTCTCCACAAAATGGTCCTGTATGAACTAGAATTACATCCATACCTCACACAAGTTCTAAGATATGCCCCGTCAAATATCGTAGCCCTATGGCATTTAGTGACCCTTAGAGACATTTCGGTCTGGCGTGCCCGAGAATGTTTGAGCATTGAAGGGGATAAGATGAAGTTAGGGATAGGGTTTACCCAGCCACCTAGAGTAGATAGTTCGATCCCATGATGAAAGGTGAGAGAGATTTGGCAGCTGGCAACTTTGTACTGGCCAATACTGCAAGCTTCAACATCACTCGAGATGGCATTGTAAAATGAAAACAGAGTGTGATCTCCAAAAAGTGAGAGAGGTTATTGTAGATCTTTGAAACATGGTATTGTAGGAACTAGAATCGCATCCATACCTCACACGAGCTTTGAGATATGCCCCGTCAAATATCGCAGCCCTATGGCATTTAGTGACCCTTAGAGACATTTTGATTTGACGTGCCTGAGAATGTTTGAGCATTGATGGGGATAGGAAAAGGTTGGGGATATGGTTTCCTAGCCACCTGAAGCTAATAGAGCAGACAGTTCGATCCCACGACGAAAGGTGAGAGAGATTTGGTAGTTGGCAACTTTGTACTGGCCAATATTGCAAGTTTTAGCATCACCCGAGATGGCATTGTAAAATGAAAATATAGTGTGATCTTCAAAAAGTGAGAGAGGTTATTGTAGGTCTCCAAAACATAATCTTTTAGGAACTAGAATTACATCCATACATCGCACAAGCTCTGAGATATGCCCCATCAAAGATCGCAACCCTATGGCATTTATTGACCCTTAGGGACATTCCGGTTCGGCATGCCCGAGAATGTTCTAGCACTGAAGGGGATAGAACAAGGTTAGGGATAGGGTTTACTTGGCCACCCAGAGCTAATAAAGTAGACAGTTCAATCCCACGATGAAAGGTGAGAGAGATTTGGCAGTTGGCAACTTTGTACTGGCCAATACTGCAAGTTTTAGCATCACCTGAGATGGCATTGTAAAATAAAAATAGATTGTGATCTCCAAAAAGTGAGAGAGGTTATTGTAGGTCTCTGCAACATGGTCCTATAGGAAATAGAATTTCATCCATACCTCACATGAGCTCTGAGATATGCCCCATCAAAGATTGCAGCCCTATGGCATTTAGTGACCCTTAGGGACATTCTAGTTCGGCATGCTCGAGAATGTTCGAGCATCGAAGGGGATAGGATGAGGTTAGGGATAGGGTTTATCCAGCCACCTAGAGCTAACAGAGTAGACAAGTCTATCCCACGACAAAAGGTGAGAGAGATTTGGCAATTGGCAACTTTGTACTGGCCAACACTGCAAGTTTTAGCATCACCTGAGACGACGTAGTAAAATGAAAATAGTGTGTGATCTCCAAAAAGTGAGAGAGTTTATTGTTGGTATCCACAACATGGTCTTGTAGGAACTAGAATCACATGCATACCTCACATGAGCTCCGAAATATGCCCCGTCAAAGATCGCATCCCTATGGCATTTAGTGACCCTTAGGGACATTCTGGTTTGGCGTGCCTGAGAAGGTTTGACCGTTGAAGGGGATAGGATGAGGTTAGCAATAGGGTTTACCCGGCCACTTGAAGCTAACAAAGCAAATAGTTTGATCCCACGATGAAAGGTGAGAGAGATTTGGTAGTTGGCAACTTTGTACTAGCCAATACTGCAAGTTTCAGCATCACATGAGATGGCATCATAAAATGAAAATAGAGTGTGATCTCCAAAAAGTGAGAAAGGTTATTGTAGGTCTTCACAATATAGTCTTGTAGGAACTAGAATCAAATCCATTCTCACACGAGCTCCAAGATATGCCCTGTCAAAGATCGCAGCCCTATGGCATTTAGTGACCCTTAGGGACATTTTGGTTCAGCGTGATCGAGAATGTTTGAGCATTGAAGGGGATAGGACAAGGTTGGTGATAGGGTTTACCTAGCCACTTGGAGCTAACAGAGTAGACAATTCAATCCCAGGATGAAAGGTGAGAGAGATTTGGCAGTTGGCAACTTTGTACTAGCCAATAATGCAAGTTTTAGCATGACCTGAGATAGCATCATAAAATGAAAATAGAGTGTGATCTCCAAAAAGTGAGAGAGGTCATTGTAGGTCTCTGCAATACATTCTTGTAGGAACTAGAATTACATCCATACCTCACACGAGCTTTGAGATATGCCCCATCAAAGATTGTAGTCCTATGGCATTTAGTGAGCGTTAGGAACATTCCAGTTCGACGTGCCCGAGAACGTTTGAGTGTTGAAGGGGATAGGATGAGGTTAGGGATAGGGTTTACTTGGACACCTAGAGCTAAGAAACCAAATAGTTTGATCCCATGATGAAAGGTGAGAGAGATTTGGCAGTTGGCAACTTTGTACTGGCCAATACTGCAAGTTTCAATATCACCCGAGATGGCATCATAAAATAAAAATATAGCGTGATCTCCAAAAAGTGAGAGAGGTTATTTTAGATCTCTGCAACACGATCCTATAGGAACTAGAATTGCATCCATACCTCACACGAGCTCTGAGATATGCCCCATCAAAGATCACAGCTTTATGGCATTTAGTGACCCTTAGGGACATTCCAGTTCAGCATGCCCGAGAACATTCGAGTGCTGAAGGGGATAGGATGAGGTTGGGGATAGGGTTTACCCAACCACCCAGAGCTAACAGAGTAGACAGTTCAATTCAACAACCCTTTTTCCACTAAGTTGCAAATTTGAGCAACTTTTACAACTTTCAACAATGCAACTTTGCACAAAAAGTGCAATTTTTACATTTTTCAATTGATTCCAATTCTATGACTTAGAAAAGTTTCAACAATAGTAAAACCTCAAAGGAATGTATGAATATAGACAATTTTATGGTTATTTCCTAAAAGTTACTAAATTGTTGCAAAAGTTGCTAATGCAACTTTGCAATTTTTGAACTTTTTTGAATTTCAACTAACCACCAACCTAAATGAATCCTAATCATTCCAAATGATTATTATAGACTCAAAACCACTAAAAAAACCTACAAAAGTGCAAAAAATTGGAAAATGCAAAAAGTTGGTAAGAGCAATTTTTGCAAATAATAGTTGTCAAACTGAACATGAGGTTGTATGGTGTTCCAACCATACAAATGGAAGTTATAACTACTCAAAGGCATGTAGAAAAGATCCCCACATGTGGAAAAGGTCATTATACAGATGGTGGATAGCATTGGTCAATAAAAAACTCAGATTTTATGCCTTTTTTACTATATTTTCAATTATGTACGGCCTGTACAGATTGGTGGTGGTATAAGTCTTATATAGTTGGATAGAGGGTTAAGTTGGGATTCCATTTCAATTGGTTTGAGGTCTTTATCTTGTATACAAAAAAAATTATATCAGTTTTAGTGTAGGTAGGTCAGATTTACTCCAAATTTGAGAGTTTCAGCAAGATCGAATCCTAACTTGCAAAACCACTATGGGATTTCAATGTCACTTTTTGGAATACAAGTTAGGAAAGGGTTCTTTGAGATGGAAGAGATTCAGGACTGTAGGAGCATGGCATCTATTTTTACCAGCAAGCCCTAGACTGAACATAATCTTATGTTTGGTCTAGATTTGAAGGAAAAAGAAGGACCAGGCTCCTAAACTAATTAATCTGACCCAATAAAATGGTGTAGAAGGAAAATTTTGATATATATCAGAGATCCAATGGGTTGAACCAAGTATATGAACCCATTTTTTTATGTTTTCCTTGTAACCCATCCTAAACTGGCCATTTAGGACTGTGACACAAAGTGGGCATAACTTGATGCTGGAGCCGAGTTGTTGGTTAATCTTTTGGAATTTCTTAGGGGATGTTGAAGAGTATTTAAAAATGCAAAAATATTAGGGGTTCCTTTTTATTGTTTGGGAGTTTGACCATTAAAACTAGAAATTGTCCTAGTAGGAAGTGTTGGTAATAGTTTTGAAATTTGATTGTTGAGTGTTGAGAAACCTCAAGTTTGAGATTTTTCTTGTTGGTTTGAGTCTATAATAACCATTTCCATCTAAAAAGTTGAGTGTTGAAACCATTTAAGAAGTATTTTCCTTTGTAGGCCTATTGGTGGCACGGAGTTCCTAAGTGTTGATCCAAGTTGTTTGAGTACCCTAAGTTTGAGGGTTGGGCTTGTGAAGTGGAGTCCACTTGCAGGGTAGAGTCTCCCTGTATTAGAAGTCCATTGGATCCTTAGTCCTTGGTGTTTTCAATGAATTTATCTTCATAGAATGACCTTAGTGCCCCTACACCATTAAGCGATGATGATGAACATGAGTAAAATTATGAGATTTGTGGCTACATGTTACAATGAAAAAGTCATATCTATTTTGAAATTAAGAACTATAAAACAAGTTTCAAGAGAAGCTTAGGCTATGATGCAAGAGTATCATATGCTTATCAAAGGCACATTGGAGGTCCAAGTCATCACAGAGGTCATGGAGAATCTCCTAGAGTCAATTGGGCAATCCTTCAACCAATCATGGCATTTGAAAGCATAAAAAAGTCGTAATGTTGTATGATGTCATGATGGATTTCAATGTTGGAAAATTTGTAATTGAGCGATTGAATATGATCTAGGGATTTCATAGGGTAGGAGAGTCTTTTGATAGGGTCCTCTAGGTTATCATAACCTTAGCATGTCATTTGATAAGTTAAAAGATTCAAAAAGGTCTTTAAAAACATAGTTTATTAGTTACAAATTTAAAATCTTGAGTGTAACGGCTACATGGGAATTTTGGAGGGAAACTCCATAGTTTAAATTTTATGAAGGAATAGGAAGTGAAACCAGTTGGAGTTGGTTAAGGGGGTTAGTTTCTATCTCCCAAGTCTATAAATATTTGTTTTGTACGGACTATAAATACAAATTGTACGGACTATCTCAGAAAAATAGAAGGAAAGTGCTTGGTTTCAAGAGTAATTTGAAGATCGCTTTGCTTTGTGAGTGCTTTCATGTGTTGGAATGATTGGTAACATCTTAGCAGACATGTTTTAAGATTCTTTACTCAGTTTAGCATTCAAACTTGAAGTTTTGTTCATCAAATTTCTATACTGTTGGCTGTAGCAGTCTTATTTCTAAGCATTTTGACAGTTTTTTGCATCTAATCATGGTCGTTCCATGAATTCTCACTGTTTCTTCATGGGATTCCATTTATCTAACTTATACAAATATTTCTAACCATGAAACGAAGATCTAACTTGAGATTGGTAGCCACCAAATCAAATAAAATTGTGAAAACAAGGGTTATTTGGACGGGATAGTAAATTAGGAAGAGATTTTCCTTAAGGAGGGTAGTGTTTGTGAGTTGATTCATGTTTATGGTGATAAAACATAGATGTCTATATTTTGAATTAGTCCAAGAAGGCTTAGCACGTGTGAGATTGGTAATGCCCTAGGAACAAGGGTTTTGAGAAGGTGAATTGGGGCTTTTGGGGTTAGGGAACCCATAGACTAAAATTGAGAGTGGATTTTTCTAATTGAAGTCATTTTAGGAGCTTATGTAAAGTTTGAAGTCCATACATTGAGAATTTCTATATGTTGCTTCATAAATGCACTATTGCTTCGTTGATGAAAACAGGGGCAGTGTGTAGAATCTCAAATATTTTCTAAAGGAGTTGCATCTATGTCTTACATAATTTTTAGAAAAGGATAAGGGGTATCTATAAAAGTCATTTATTCAAGGATTCATTTGAAAAAATCAAAATTTATCCATCATTTTGTCTTGCTGCTATCACAGACTTGTGAAAATGCATTGAATTATGCATTTTGGCTTGCAGGGTATGGAAATCGAAAGGTGTTGATGGGAACATACTAGATAGTCTACAAAAAACCTATTAAAGCCTAAAAAATCCTAGAGTTGACTATTTGTGGGATTTGCCCATCAGGACCTAGAAGGGTCACTTAGCACATTGTTACAAATTTGCTCATTTTGAGTTGACCTAAAAATTCCATCTTGAAATCTTCCACCTCTTCCACCTTACATTTTTTCATATTTTTTAAAATTATACTTAGTCTTTAGGGTACTAATAATCTTATGTTATGTTTTGAAACTTAACTTATTTAATCTTATCTTGTATTGAAGCTCTATAAAAGTATTCAAATACCTTTCAAGCCTTTTAACTTCATCATCTCTATAACCCTGGATCTGATATCTAATAAATAAATTTCCTTAGTATATTTTTTCATACTAAGATATTTCTTTGAGAGAAAAGGATGATGAAACTACTAGATTTAGAAATTTAGTTATAATGAGCCTGTAACATGCAGTTTTACATGTTAGGCATACAACTCTAACTTCAAATTCAAATCTCTTATCCTCGAAATTTTGAGATCTAGTCTTGTTACTAATTTCATAATACTTTCTTGATTAAGGATAACTACCTAAATTTATATAATTATGTGACCAACACATCAACATAATAAATATTAAATTTCCAAATGCTAAGAAAAAGTATAAAAAATATAGGCCAGCAACCAAATAATATGGATCCATTCCATGAGATGTGAAATTATTGGAAAACCAAGATTCAAGTCCACATAAGGTCAAGAACATCAAGATATGTTCCATTATATATGCTTCATCGATCAAAAACTTCCTTCATGAGATTGGGAAACACATAATGGGCATGAACCATGAAGAATAGTTGTGATATGATAAGAATTACCAATAACTTGAGTACAAAGAGTAGAGAAAGGTAAAAAGCTATTGAAAGGTTCAGCATACTATCCAGAACATGACCCTATCTACCTAATAGTAGGAATGAAGTCCTTTGAATTCTTAAGCATGTTATACAAATAGAAAGATAACAACCAAGTCTAGAAAACCATAGTATTGTTGTCGACACTAACAAAGCATAAAATCATTTAGAACAATTGATATCCTCCCAATGTTTGGTGATGCCTTTAAGCTATCTTTTCTATCTTTCTTCATCCTCTTCTTCCTAAATATCATTTTTCTCTTCTTCCTTCCTACTTATTTTCAAGTACTTATTTAGTTTTCTCATATTATTAGACCATCTTGTACCATACATATAGAAGTGACAAAAGAATAAAATTATTCCATTGAGATAGTATTAGGAATGACCTATTTTGATGCAAGAGTTCTATTGTATAGGATCTCAATATAACACATGACATTTCCTTCAATAGTAGCACTTTGCATTTGGCTTTCTTGAATAGGGTTTTCCTTCCTAGTTCCTACATGGGTAGGTAATTACACTCTAAATTCCTAATTTCTTGCACATTCCTTTGATTTACTAAAGTATGAGTAGACTTTTCATGCTTTGAATCCTCAATTTATTCCTTTTTCTCATAATCTTTTTCCTTAGAACTAATGGTTTCTTTAGGATCCAAAAAGGTATACTCTTTCTTTGCTTTACAAGCTGCTTCCTCTTCTTTAACTTTCTTCATAGTGTCTTTCTTACTTCTAAACCTCAACAACCTCCTTCCTCCTAAGATAGACTAATTTTTATTATTTTTTTCCATGTATCATTTTTCTATCCTCCTCTTATTGTGTTTCCTTGTCAAAATCTCCCCGGTCAGTGCCAATATATTTTCTTCTTTTGGTGTTTCAATTTTCTAGTTTTGTGAAGGTTACTTTTAGTAGTTGAAGCTTTTCTTTTCACATTTTTTTATCAAGAGAAGGGAAACATGAGGTGAGATTTTATCTTTAGAATATGAGATATAGGGCTTAGCTTCTTTTTTCTCTTTGGAACTACTGTTGTCACTTAGGTTTGTACCCTTGTCCAAGGCCTAAGCGTGAGAACAACCTAGTGAAACATGGAAACAACCTCCAAGCTGTGGGACTTGAACTACGAGGTTGAGTCTTCGAAGAAGGCCAGCTTCCTCTTACTATCAGGGTGCACCTATCTATTCTCAGAAGGGAAAGGGAGAAAGAGAGCGTTAAAGAAAATCTACCTAGTCTAATCTAAGGCGGTGATGCACCAAAACAGAGTGTTCAGACTCATTCCTACCCATATATGCACTACAGAACTGGGGTAATATACAAAATTCATACACGTCCAGACTTATATCAATCAATAGTCACATACAGATCAGAAAACCAATTGAATGACGCTAGGAAAAGGAGATTTCAATTGTATATTATCCAATAGGCCAAAGATAGATATAGTATGTGGACCACTAATCTCAATAATGCATCAATTAGAGGCAAAAGAAGCACACACACATTGACCACTGAAGAGCATGACACAGGATACTATGTAGCTCAGAGACATAGGGATTCTACACTGCAAGTCTGCAAGCAATAGCAGAGAAAACTAGGAAGAGTCGACCCCAAGAATAGATCACAAAATTGCCTTTATAGCTTAGGCATAACTAAAGATTTCTGCATTACATTCACTTCTCACCTACTGGCATTAACTCCATACTGAAAATCCAATCGGAGATCTGATTGAATCCTAACTTACATACCAAGAAATCTCATATCCTTCTGAGAAGGATCCCAAAGGAGATAGAACGGTGCCACAACATTCCCTGACAGGGTAGATGAGCCGACTGAATGGGTGGAGTGTCCTTATATCTTGCATTTATTCCTGGTAGGTCAAAAATGATCGCGAAGATTAGATCGCAAGATAACGTCGATCATCTCTACTTCTTGGTTCATGAATCGACCTAGCCTATCAGTCGACCAAGCTTCTTATATGTCGACTAGGCCACGCGGGCCAATCGTATCTCTTTGTTTTGCCACCTGGAGAGTCCTTCCACGGTTGACCGCCTTCATCGAACTAACTATGCCACCTTTACCATCTAACCGCTGGCCGTTAGCTAACCGCCACATCGAAAATTAGACCCGCGAGGACACGTGTCCTCCGAGTGCTAACTCACCATTGTAAAATCCGCGCAGTTCCTCCATGGCGAAATAGCGCCGACCCTAGATCTCTGCAGATCTGATGGTGGACAACCCACCCCTTAATGCGCTGGTCGTATCAAGAAATTTGGCCCCTCGACATATATGTGTTCTAACTCGGCACACGTGGTTGTTTCTGATTTGCTGTGGACCCTCTTTCCTGCGACTGGGCCCATCCGAATCGGCACCACCTCAATGATGCATCCGACAAGACCTGACCCCACCGACACACATCAATTGGGCGCGATGTCACCATGGTAAAAATCTTGCAGCTTCACTAAGGCGACATGGTGCCTACCGTTGATCTTTCCTCATCTGACAGTCACAGATCTGACTTCTCGTGACCTTCCTTTTCTCGTGATTAGTCGAGTTCACGAATACGTGGCATCTATTCATTGGTTTGTCGGTCATCCAACCCTAACTACTTCTGGCAGCATGAAATGCAGCCCTACCAGGACACGTGATGCACGGGCGCTATGTCGCTGATGCTAAAGTCTGAGCAGTTCCTGATGGCGAGATAGCGCCAGCCATAGATCTTTGCAGATCTGATGATCAGAGCGACGTCGTACTTCACTTGCCATCCCTTCTGAAAACTACTGGGCCCGCGGTACACCGTGTTCTGACACATACACATGGCATCATCTGATTGGTTCAATGAACACCAACTGGTAAACTTGAGACTTGATCCACAGAACGGCCACATGGCAGATGGGCACTATGTCGCCATGATAAAATCTGCGCATCTCCGCCATAGCGAGATAGCGCCATCCGTTGATGGAATCCAATCCGATGGTGGAGATCATAAACCTTGACTGTGCTAACCGTACTGATAGAGACTCCAGCTTGGTTACACGCGGCTATTTCTGATTTGTCACCGCGACACTGGGCTGACAAACTATACATGTAGAGTACCGTCGGGATGCACCTGTCTGGTCATTTTTTGCCATGATGAACTTTTCCGGTTGGGCGCTATGTCACCATCAGAAAATGCATTGGTTTTTCATTGGCGCCATGGTGCCTTGCTAGTCTTTGGAACCTCTGGCCCGTGAAAACTCGTTGCCCACCGCCATGAAACTTCTGATCTGCCAAATGCCGGACCCACCCTTGCAACGTGTCACCAGGGCGTCATCGCCCCATCGTAAAATATGTGCACTTTCTTTATAACGTGATGGCGCTTATTGTCGATCTACTTAGATCTGATGGTAAGAAAACTCGCGGGTCAGGACATTAAAATAATAATTTTTTAATCTAACCGTTGAACAAGCTGCGGATTTGAATTTAAATCTTTGGCGGTAAAACCAGAGGTAACACTTCTGGCGACTCGCAGGGGGCATGAGCCTGCTCAATGCATGACCAGTGCCTGAGAATGATCCATTGGGCTATGGAGTCGGAAAGAGGACCTGGAAGGCACGAAACTGAGAGCTGCAAGAACCCTTAACCCTAAAAGAGGAAATCAAAACATTGAAAACCTTTAAGGTTCTAGCTCTGCTTCTATGATTGGAAAACAAAAAATAGGACCTCCTTAGCAGCGTGAGACATGTCAAAACTTCAAAAACTGGCAATTCAAGAAGAGGGCCATGTGTTCGTGCACTTATTGCAAAACAGAAACAAACAGGAAGCAACTAGATTAACTATGTACATGGATTCACAACCCTTCAGAAATAGGGCTTTAGATAGATCCCATTGACTGGAATGGGTAGAATGTCACCACTTGGCCTGCTTAGCTGGAACACGTTGGCCTATTTGCAACTGGAAATCAGATAAGGGCCGCTCCATAGTGGGTCAAATTTGGAGTGTCTTCCTAGTTTTTCTCTGTCTGAGTCCCACTTGAGGACTAAATCTCCCTCTCTGAAGATTCTAGCCCTTGCCCTCTTATCAAAATTCCTCTTCATTTGCTGTTGATGTATCTCTAGGGTTTGCATAGCTCTGTTTCTTTTCTCTTCCAACTCAAGTAGTTCTGCCATTCTTATTGACATGGCATCATCTTCAACTAGTTCCATCTTATGAGCTAACTCCAAGGTTTTGAACTCCAATGAAATTAGGAGTCTAGCTTCCCTACCATATACTAGCACAAAAGGTGAATTCCCAATAGATCTCTTGGGTGTTATCCTATCAACCCACATAGCAATCCTTAATTTCTTGTGCTAGGCCCTCTGATTGTCTTCTATTGTCCTCTTCATAATTTTGATCAGATTCTTGTTGGAAGATTCAGCCAAACCATTACCTTGAGGATAGTAGTTTGATGATGTGCTCAGGTAGATATTGTGACTCATTGCCCATGCACAAATCTGGGTTCCAACAAAAGATTTGGCATTATCTGATATGATAGTAGAAGGAGCTAAAACCTAGATACAATTCCATCAAGGAATTCAACAACTGATGGCTCTGTAGCATCCTTCAAGGCAACTACCTCTGTCCACCTAGTGAAATAATCGGTAGCAGCTAAGATCCATTTATGACCTACACTAGATGGAGGATTAATGGGGCCTATGAAATCCAACCCCCACTGGGTGAAGGGCTGATCCACCTAAATGGGATGAAGAGGAAGAGCTAGAAGTCTCTGTTTGCCTGAGAAGAAAGTGCACTTCTCACATTTTCTCACATACCTATGACAATCATGAAACAAGGATGGCCAGTAATAACTAGCCCTCATGATCTTCATGGCAGTTGTTCTTGCAGAGAAGTGGCCACAATCAGGGCCATCATGGAGTTCTTTAATCATCCTTTCAGCCTGATCCTCTTCAACACATCTCAACAGGGTCCCATTAAAATCCCTCCTGAATAGGATATCATCAATCACAACATAGGGAATGGATTGTAGTCTATATTGTCTTCTTTTAGCTCTGTCCAATCCCTGAGGGTATCCATTCCCTAATAAAAAGTTCTTCATGTCATCCATCCAGCTCTTTGGGCCATTAACATTTCCTTCCTCTTGTTGCTCTGCAATTACCATAGCAACCTCCTCATCCAACTCCTAGCCTGATAACATCTCTTTGCATAATCCTCTCCCTCTTACCAATTTGGTAACCTGAATATCAACCTCATATTCCATTACTCTAGTGATCCATCCGGCCCTTTTTTCACTAATATCCTTGCTCAAAAGGAAGTCCTTTACACTAGCATGGGGCACCAACAAATGGATCTTGTTGTGGGATAAAAGGTGTCTAAATTTCTTCAAGGCTCTAATGACTGCAAGGGCTTGTTTCTCGACAAAGCTGTATTTATCTTCATATTCTTTAAGCCCTCCATTAAAGAAGGCTATGGGCTGCTCCTCATTCTTGTCATTTGTTTGAGTCAAGACAGCAGAAATACTTGACTCACCACCTAAAGTGTAGAGGATGAAATCTTTCTCAAAATTTGGGTTCATGAGGGTAGGGGCCGATGCTATGGCTGCCTTGATCTTTTCAAAACTCTCCTTCCCCTCCTTGGTCCATGAGAAGACCATATCTTTCTTGATCATGGCTGTAAGGGGTTTCACCATGGTAGCAAGATTAGGAATAAACCTTCTTACAAAATTTATCCTACCAAGGAAACTTTGCAGCCCTTTCTTGTGTTTAGGGAGAGGAAGGGCAAGTATTGCTTTTGTTCTTTCTGGATCAATGGTTAATCCATCTTTAGATACAATGTGTCCCAATAGTTTCCCTTGGTTTGTAGCAAAGAAACATTTGGCTGGATTGAGAGAAACCCCAAACTCTCTACATCTTAGAAATACCTGTCTCAAATGATCAAGATGATCTTCCACATTCTTGGAATACACAGTTATATCATCAAGGTATACTAAGACAAACTTGTCAATTAATCTTTTGAAAGCTACCTCCATTTCCTTTTCGAATGTGGCACCTACATTTGTTAATCCAAATGGCATTTTGCAATAAGCATAGGTGCCCCATTTAGTAGTAAATGCTGTCTTGTATCTATCAGACTCTTTAACCAGCACTTGGTTATAACTAGAAAACCCATCAAGAAAAGAGAATCTCCTTGACCCACTGACCTTGGACAGAATTTTCTCCATAGAAGGAAGAGGATGGTGATCCTTAAGGGAAGCCTGATTGAGATCCCTAAAGTCCACACACAATCTGATTTCTCCATTCTTCTTCCTCACAGGGACAAGGTTAGCCACCCATGATGAGTGTTTAATAGGAAAAATTATGTTAGCTTCAATCAACTTGGATAGCTCTTTCCTCATCAAAGGTTCAATCTTGGGATTCACTGGCCTCTGCTTTTGTCTTACTGTTTTGACCCTATCAACCAAATCTATGGTATGCTGAAACAAACTAGAGTCAAAACCTTTTAAGTCATCATACGTCCAAGCAAATACATCACTAAATTCTTGACATAGATGAATGAAATTTTCTTGCTCAGCTTTAGAACATACCTTCCCCATGTTAAGAGATTTTCCATCAGCAATAGTAAGTGGGGCATGGTCATCCTTTTCTGCAGCTAGATTCATCCCTTTATCCCTTGATTGATCATCAGGATTAAAGACACTCTCCAAGGCAATGAGACCCTTGGGTAGCTTGTTGGAACTAAGATGAATGATCTGATCACCATATTGCTCTTGTAGTCTTGACTGATTTCTCTCTAAAAATTCTGCTTCATTCTGCAAGAAGCTCACAATTTGCTCATCAGACTCAAACACTTGCCAATGAGTATTATTATCAGGAACAGTAGGCCTTACCACTACCCTTATTTGTTGTTTCTTTTCTTCCTCAAGATTCCCTGGCACATCATAAGATGCACCCACTGCTGCAAGTCTATCAGCATATTTATTTTCTTTCCTAGGAATGCTTTGAATATTAAATGCTTGGAAACCCTCAAGAAAATCCCAGACTCTGTGTTTATAAGACTTGAGCAGGCCATTTTTGGTGATATTCTAATTTACCACTTGGTTCACTACCAACTCACTGCCCCCATATACTTTCAATGCTTGAATTCCCCTCTTTTGGGCAAGTAGGAGACCTTGGATCAAGGATTCATACTCGGCCACATTATTGGTACAACTGAATTGGAACCTAAAAGAGAAGTAGTATCTTATTTGTGCAGGAGAGATCAACATAACACCAGCCCCTAATCCATTTCTATTCCTTGAGCCATCAAAGTACATACTCCATACTCCATTTATATCGTCATTAGTCCTAACAAGGTCAGGAACTTGAACCTCTTTCTCTATTATGCAATATGTACTAAGGCCTGTCTCAAGGGTTTCCGACATAGGCTCAAACTGACATGTATTTTCCCACTCATCTAAGAAGAAATCAGGAATCTCTGCTATGGAAGTGACATGCTCATTTACTATGTTATTTTTGTCCATCTCTAGGATAGGGCAATTCATATTGATGAAGTTGGGAGTGTAGGGTTCAGTGTGATGAAGGGCTTGAGGTTCTGCTCTTATTGAAGCATTGGCCCCATATCTGGTCTTAAATGACATGTAAGACCAATCAACAGATATGAATCCACCAATTTGAGCAGTGAAGTCTCTTGAAAGAAAGATGGCAAAATAGGGCTTAACCTCAGCAACAGATATTTCTTGAATCACAGTACAACCAGGGCATGCATGTAGGGCCATTTCCACACTTCTAAGGATGCCTATGGTTTTGACAGTACTCCCATCTAGTTGTAACACATCCCTAACAATGGGCTCATATTTCATCCCTAAAGCATCAGCAACACACCTAGGCATTACTGAGCTACTAGCCCTCGAATCTATCATGCAATTATGGACTAATTTGTGCCCTATAATCAGAGAAACATAAAATGGAGGAGGTCTCACCTTTTTATTTGCCTCCACATCTCTTGCTGGTCATACTAAACTAGTGGCACTCTCCATGGTAGACGACTGATCCTTGGGTTCAATCCTTTCCAATTCTTGCTGCAGCATCTTCCTCTGCATTGGTATGGTAGCAACAGCATCCCACATGGAAATTTTTACATTGGTCTTCTTCATTTGCTCTACCACACTCAATGGTGCGCTAGGAATTTTGGTAGAAACTTTGGGGGCTGCACTTATAAGAGGTTGAGATGGGGCAACAAAAGGATCACTTGCATCCTCATTTCTTGGACCTTGCTTTTGCTGTTGTGAAGTGTTTGTCTGCTCATTTTCTATTTGTGTATGAGGTGTAGGACTTGAAGTTGAGGCCTGATTGGGAGAAGGGGGGGTAGCATGTTCCATAGCTCTCTTCTTGCTTCTTGTGTTATGAGCAACGAAATCCTGGTTTACATTACAATGCTCCTCCATCTAGTGATTCATAAAAGAGCAATCACCCTGCCTCTAAACATATGAGGCCTCCTTGGGATGATCTTCCTTGTGTGACTGCTTTACTGTGGACTCCTGGACAGTTAGGGCCAAATAAGATTCTGCTTTCTGACATAGGCAGTAGGTATAAGAATAGTTACATGAGGGACAAAAATCTTGGTCTTGGGCCAAGTTATTTTGAGGGACTATAGCTCTGTTCTAGTTTGAGCTTGAAGCAGAAGCATGACTATTCTGCCTATTTTGATCAAAAGAGCTATTCCACTGATTAGGAGGCCTACCACCACTTGGAGCCTGATATTGCAATTGGGGAGGCTTGCCACCTTGGGCCTGCTGCCTTTCTAAGGCCACCACCTTGTTACTCATCTTTTGTATTAGAGAAAAATTATCCTCTAGTTTCTTCGCTTGGTCCTTCAACTCCCTCCCCTGCTCTTGTAATTTTTTATCTAGGGTCTTCTCTCTTTTGTCTATGCTCAGCACTAGACCTTGGAGCATTTCCTTGAGTTCATCTATTCCGTTTGAGGATGTGGAAGCTTGGGGAACTGGATTAAGGGCTTGTGACGTAGGAGTTGTAGGAAGAGGGGCTATCGCTGGTTGGTGGTTGGGAACATCAGGAAAGAAAGGTATAGGAGGCCTTGGGGCCAACTTTCCACCTTGTATTAGGATATTCTCAGCATTTATAGCTATCTCATAAGCATTTGGTAATGTATCTCCTCCCATAGTTTAGATTGTGGTGGCAATGTCAGTATTGAAAGCTCTAAGGTAATGCAAGAAGGCATTACCAGGGGTAGGTTTCACTATAGTAGGTATTCTATCCCATGTCTTTTGGAATCTGTAATTAAAATCAGTCATACATTCATGGGGGGCTCTTTTTATTGTAGTCAGCTACTCTAGTAGTGACAAATGGTCACTCTTATCTTCAAAATGTTTGTATAATCCTGCTCCTAGTCCATCCCAATCAGTTATGGAACCATGAGCTAAGCCTCTATACCACTGTAATGCTTTTCCTTTTAAAGATGAGGCTAGAAGTTTGACGGCCACATCATCTTCTGTAATACCATGAATATTGCAGACATTCGCTACCTCTTGGATATGCTCTAGGGGGAAAATAGAAGTTTCACCAGTAAAATCAGGTATGCTTTTTAGTGCAGCTACTGGTATATCATGTCTTTGGACTAACAATAGAGGACTTCCACCATTAAAGGTGGCAAAAGCATGAACTCGAGGGTGTGCCATATACGTAAGTGTTCTATTGATGAGTGCAGATGGCAATCTAGGTTGAGTTCGGACAGTAGGAGGAGTAGAGACAGATCTTACAGGTATATTAACTGTTATTCCACCTCTAACTAGTGATAATGAAGCTCTAGCCCTCCTTCTTCTAGGACTTGAAAGTGAGAGTTCTTGATATTGAAAATTACCTCTAGAAGACGCCCTTGTTTTAGCTCTGGGCATGAATTTCTACAACTTTGGCCTGAAACCAGATTTGTTGATGTTCAGAGTCACCAAGTACTTGATGAATCAGCCTCTTGAAGGCTTGAATACTGAAGCCAGCACTACTTCTTTAGCATTAATCTCAAAAACTCTTTCTTCTTTTGGCACCAGTAGACATGAAATCTTCTGATATGAGTCCCACCGAGCATGCCAAAAGCTATTGTCACTTAGGTTTGCACCCTTGTCCAAGGCCTAAGCATGAGAACAACCTAGTGAAACATGGAAATAACCTCCAAGCTATGGGACTTGAACTACGAGGTTGAGTCTCCGGAGAAGGCTGACTTCCTCTTACTTTCAGGGTGCACCTATCTATTCTCAGAAGGGAAAGGGAGAAAGAGAGCGTTAAAGCAAATCTACCTAGTCTAATCTAAGGCGGTGATGCACCAAAATAGAGTGTTCAGACTCATTCCTACCCATATATGCACTATAGAACTAGGGTAATATACAAAAGTCATACACGTCTAGACTTATATCGATCAATAGTCACATACAGATCAAAAAACCAACTGAATGATGCCAAGAAAAGGAGATTTCACTTGTATATTATCCAATAGGCCAAAGATAGATACAGTATGTGGACCACTAATCTCAATAATGCATCAATGAGAGGCAAAAGAAGCACATGCACATTGACCACTGAAGAGCATGACACAGGATACTATGTAGCTCAGAGACACAGGGATTCTACACTGCAAGTCTGCAAGCAGTAGCAGAGAAAACCAAGAAGAGTCAACCCCAAGAATAGATCACAAAATTGCCTTTATAGCTCAGGCATAACTGAAGATTTCTGCATTACATTCACTTCTCACCTACTAGCATTAACTCCATACTGAAAATCCAATCGGAGATCTAATTGAATCCTGACTTGCATACCAAGAAATCTCATATCCTTCTGAGAAGGAGCCTGGAGGAGACAAAATAGCACCACATCATTCCTTGACAGGGTAGATGAGCCAACTGAATGGGTGGAGTGTCCTTATATCTTGCATTTATTCCTGGTAGGTCAGAAATGATCGCGAAGATCAGATCGCAAGATAATGTCGATCATCTTTGCTTCTTGGTTCATGAATCAACCTAGCCTATCAGTCGACCAGGCTTCTTATATGTCGACTAGGCCACGCGGGCCAATCTTATCTCTTTGTTTTTCCACTTGGAGAGTCCTTTCGTGGTTGATCGCCTTCATCGAACTAACCGCGCCACATTTACCATCTAACCGCTGGCCGTTACCTAACCGCCACGTCGAAAATTGGACCCGCGAGGACACATGTCCTCTGAGCGCTAACTCGCCATTGTAAAATCTGCGTAGTTCCTCCATGGCGAGATAGCGCCGACCCTAGATCTCTGTAGATCTGATGGTGGAGAACCCACTGCTTAATGCACTGGTCATATCAAGAAATTTGGCCCCTCGACATATCTGTGTTCTGACTCAACACACGTGGTTGTTTCTGATTCACTGTGGACCCTCTTTCTTGCGACTGGGCCCATTCGAATCGGCGCCACCTCAGTGATGCATCCGATGAGACCTGACCCCATCGACACGCGTCAATTGGGCGTGATGTCGCCATGGTAAAAATCTTGCAACTTCACTAAGGCGACATGGCGCCTACCGTTGATCTTTTCTCATCTAACGGTCACAGATCTGACTTCTCGCGACCTTCCTTTTCTTGTGATTCGTCGAGCCCACGGATACATGGCATCTGTCTGTTGGTTTGTCGATCATCCAACCCTAACTACTTCTGGCGGCATGAAATGCAGCCCTGCCATGACACGTGGCACATGGGCGCTATGTCGCTGATGCTAAAGTCTGAGCAGTTCTCGATGGCGAGATAGCACCAGCCGTAGATCTTTGCAGATCTGACGATCGGAATGATGTCGTACTTCACTCGCCATCCCTTCTGAAAGCTACTGGGCCCACAGTATGTCATGTTCTGACACATACACATGGCATCATCTAATTGGTTCGATGAACACCAACTGGTGAACCCGAGACTTGATCCACAGAACGGCCACATGGCGGATGGGCGCTATGTCGCCATGATAAAATCCTCGCATGTCTTCCATAGCGAGATAGCTCCATCCATTGATGCAATCCAATCCGACAGTGGAGATCATAAACCTTGACTATGCTAACCGTACTGATAGAGACTCCAGCCTGGTTACATGTGGCTATTTCTAATTTTTCACCGCGACGCTGGGTTGACAAACTATACATGCGGAGTACCGTCAGGACCCACCTGTCTGGTCATTCTTTGCCGTGATGAACTTTTCCATTTGGGCGCTATGTCACCATCGAAAAATGCATTGGTTTTTCGTTGGCACCATGGCGCCTTGCCGGTCTTTGGAACCTCTGGCCCGTGAAAACTCGTTGCCCACCACCGTGAAACTTCTGATCTGCCGAATGCTGGACCCACCCTTGCAACGTGTCGCCAGGGCGTCATTGCACCATCGTAAAATACGTGCACTTTCTTTATAATGCGATGGCGCTTACCGTCTATCTGCTTAGATCTGACAGTAAGAAAACTCGCGGGTCGGGACATTAAAATAATTATTTTTTAGGCTAACCGTTGAACAAGCCACAGATTTGAATTTAAATCTTTGGCAGTAAAACCAGAGGTAACAACTACTTTTGGGGTTTTTCCTTGAGAACTTCACTACTCTTCAATTTTGTCACAAATTCTAAGAGGAATTCCTGGCTATGGGTAGTTCAAACATCTATTAGTGGTTTGTGAATTATTGTACACATGCTAATTGAGGACATAAATTAACTTTAATTGACATCTTTATCTTATTATGTTCTCATTGTTACAAATGACCTTCTAAGGTCATTAAAACTTGTAATGAGTTTAATCGAAGGGATGTCAGGGTCATGGTATGAAGCCAAGGATGATTTTTGGTATGTTGGAGGCACCATGGTACACTAGGTGCATGGTGAAAAATGTGAGTGTTTAGAAGACAAACTGAAGATTTGGGTTATAACCTCTTAGACATGGTTGTAGGAAGATGTTACCAAGTCAGAGACCTCCTCTTGAATCCTAGTAGAGTCTAATTCCTTGGGTAGATTCCAAGAATACAAGAGAGTCCCAAAGTTGAGTTGTGGTTCCTAGGGGAATATAGGAGGGCTTTGCATCAAACACACACACTTTTTGTATAGTCACGGATATTGTGATCATTCATGAACTTGAACAAAACCATGTTAGAAATAGTGTTGTGAAAAATAGCTACATTATCCTTAGAGAGAACTATATCTGTCACTGCCCCATTATCATAAGATGATTAACATACAATGGTACTTGAACAAAGAACACTAATAAATATTTAGGATGTGAATGGATAATACCATTTCTCAGATGATTTTGGCATCTCACCCTTTATCACTTGTGCGTCAACTTTATTAGCCCTCTTCTTTGGTGACCTGCAAATGAAGAATTAGCACAGTAAAAAATCTAAAATAAGAATTAGCCCTCTTCTCTCTCTCTCTCTCTCTCTCTCTCTCTCTCTCTCTCTCTCTCTCTCTCTCTCTCTCTCTCTCTCTCTCTCTCTCTCTCTCTCTCTCCCTCTCTCTCTCCCTATTCAATCAAATGAGCCAACTGGATCTACTCGACATTTTAATGTCTCAAGTATTGCCTCATGGTCTGACTTGCGAACTTTCCAAAGAATCTCATTATGTGGTTTTCCACCATATTTTATCAAGTGGAAATTTGATGCAACAAAAAGTTTTGAATAATGAAGAATATTCCTCTCTATTTTCCAATCCTCAAATAACCACAAGTTAGGGTTCTTCATATACAATATCATCTAAGCCATGTGCCTATTACAACCACCACACCGACATGGTACTCTAAACCTTCACCATCTATAACTGAGTGATCTAATTTTTGTTCGGCTTCAACACAATGAAAATAATAATAATATGTCCCTTCTTCATTGTCTTTAGGTGCAATAACAACAAAAACATGGCCTACAGTGACAAATGTACAAAATGTGGTCATTAATTTAGAAAATACTTGGGTAAAAGTTATAAAGTTACATATTGAAATTACAAAGATATATAAATATATATATTACTAGGTTGCACTAGATCTGACAAGTGGTTAAATTCAATGGACAAATCCATCTCTACCATTTCCAGTGCTTGTGGGGGATGATAGGTGTCAATTGGGTCCAAAACCCATATATCCCATTTGTCCACCCATTCAGGTTACTCATAGTCATCCCAATTTTCCTCTGCACATGATGGACAATAGCATGCCATTTTTTGTGTGTGGATACTCCATGAACCTGCATTAGAGCTTCTAAAAGAATGTAACTTACTAGATCTTGTTAGTATGCAACAATCCTAATATGGTGTAATGTTAATATTATCTATCAACCAAAAAAATCTACAAACCGTAGACTCACCTTCCTTACCTAGACCCATTGTAGCGTTACACCATTGGATGATAGATTTTGCATCTATCAATATTGCTCCATCTTTGTACTTTAGTTCTTCATGAGCCAAGGCTCTTTTGATGCATGTTCCTGCACCATCATGCTCTCCCTTACCATGACTAGCCTTTGTGAAATTCCACATATATTGAATTCTACACAACCTGTGCATCCTGCTCAACCAATAGAACATCTGTGCATTCTTGAATTGAGATGCACAATTTTTTGACCAAATAATGTACTGATGATATGTTATGCCCCTGTTAGCCAAATCTCCATAAAATAGTTGAAAACAACCATGTACGAACTCTATAGAATGTGATCGATCATTGCTGATGTAAAAATGGTACTCCCTCCAAATCTTTCTATCATCCTATGTACTTGTAGGTGAATGCATGAATGTTATGTGAACAAATATGGAAACCTATTGAGAAGTATAATACTTTTCCTGCACCTCATTTTGTTGTTGTAGTGTGTAGTTCTCTATGAAATCTACAATCGAAACAATGGTATCCAGTGGAAACGTATCCTTGCACAACTTGAGTTGCAAATCCAGCCATCGACCTCTATGGGTATGCCTTGCATAATCGTAAATAATCTTTTCACAAAAAATATTCAAAAACTCATACACTGGAATCTTTTCAATGACTAAATCACATCTTTTACCATGTTTCCCATCTTTTAAAGCATATGTAATTATCTTAAATTTTTCCTAATCTATTATTTCATTTCCAATTGCATGTGTACTATCCATATGTTGACAAGTTGATAAAAGTTGCAAAGAACAAAAAAAATAAGCATGTACCATCCCAGCATGATGTCTTGTAAAATTGTTGGCTATCTCCTATTTCACATAAAATGTTGGATATGAATTCCCTTGAAGATCTTGGTGGCTCATTCATGTCACAATCTTGCAAAACAAACTGAGAATGCAAAACTACGCATATATGCCTAAAAACATCAAAATTGTTAGAAAATTCAATATGTATCCTACAAAAACAAGTTCTGCATGTATGATTTATCTTCACATAAAAAGGTTTACCCATCTCAAAAAATCTGACTTATTTGAATTTGAGGATACATACCAATAAAATTTGCAAAAAATTGTGTTTGAGTTGAGTCCAAAAAAAATTTCGCATGTGGGTCACAATTTTTGCTACCAATCCTCCTTCTTACAACATCTCTTTGATTAGGGGAAACATGTGTATTATTTTTCCAAAAACCTTCGATCAATGATTTCAAGGCTTCACTAATTTCTTTATCCTTTCGCAAATGTCTACTGCTAAATGTCCATAACTCATTTTTTGTTGGATCTTCCAATCTCTCACGCCTTAGCATGGCTCTCCTTAGAGTACCTCTACCAATTTTTAATGTTTTTCTTGTCTTTCTCATGAGTTGAGCTTTCTTCATTTGGCTAATTATGATTGTCAATGTAAGTACTCATCTTGTGATATTACTATCTTTGGTGTGTGATTTAGAACCCACTTTGTCCTAAGCACTCATTAGATTCTTTACAAAAAAAAATTCATTTGAATCGTCCATCATTCTTAGCCCAAGAATCTTTATGATAGGCCTAAATTTCAAATTCTTCATCATTTCAGCAAATAATTGGCATTGACCTGTAATATTTAATTCTTCAAAAAATAATCTCTACATATGATTAACTTTTCTTTGACAAGTATGTTTGCTAATCTTGTCAGGCATTGATTTCAAAATGTTAGTATCAATATCAATCAAATATTTTGGTCTTCTAAAATGAATTCTAGAAGGTGTTATAATCTCTTCCATTCATTCAATATTTTGAACATCAACATAAGGTCAAGTGTATTTTGTACCTTGAACCGAAGATGATGTACCTTGACAATAAGATGCAAAAGATGGAATATCACCTACTTGATGTGTTGATGTTTTGCCTTCAACATGACATGATGGAGCGTGTATATTGTTGGATCTACAAATCAGTGTCTCTTCAACATGAGAGGATAATATGACTTCAACATTGGAAGATGGTGTAGCGGACAATATGACTCCAACATTGGAAGATGGTGTAGCAGATTATATGACTCCAATATTGGAAGATAGTGTACCCGACGATATGACTCCAACATTGGAAGATGGTGTAGCTTCACAATTCAATTGTCTTCTTGAGCGTAACAGTCTCATTCATTCTCTTTGTCTTTCCAATTCTTCCTCTTTGTTTCTTTTTATTGGTGGTTCTTGATCCTCTTCGAAAGTCAATTCTTCATTATTTCTTTGCAATTTTCTTTGCTCACATAGTAATTTCATTTTATCTCTTTTAATTGCCAAATCTCTCTCTCTATCTTCATTTGTTTGAGTTTTTGGTTTCTTCCTTGGCATGATGATGATTTCTACATGTCAAATTATTCAAACATCTGAATTACTTAAAATGTGTAAATTACAAATTATTCAAATACATATAAAAATTATAATTATTTGAATGAATACACTATATATATCAAATGACTTGTCAAATTTCTAACCATTTCGAAATAACATTTCATTCAAACATACAAATTTCAATGAATTCACTATATATTAAATAACATGTCAAATTACAATCAAATTTGTATGTATATATCAACAAACAATATTTAAAATATATTGCACTAACCTTTTCTATACAATCAATATTCAAAAAGTCTTCAAATCACATATCCAAGATTGAATTTGGTGTTTGCTAGCTTCCAAAAGTGTTGAAATAGTATTTACTATGTTGAAACCCATGATCTTTGTCAGAATAATAGAGTGCATAATAGACCAAAAGTAGAGAATGGATGAAATGGGCCCCAAAGTTTCTTTTTGCCCATTTTTAGGTGATTTCTCATAGTGCATACACAATATAGTGTGTACACACTATAAAGTACATATGCACTATAGTGCGTATGCACTATGTGGAAATGCATCACTCTCCATCTTCCTTACTCTCTATCCTCCCTACTCTCTCTCCCATCCCCTACCCTCTCTCTCTTCCTACTCTCTCTTCCCTCTCCCATCCCTTACACACTCTCTCTCCCCTCTCCCATCCCTTACACTCTCTCTCTCCCCTCTCCCATCCTTTACTCTCTCTCTCGCTCTCCATCTCCCACCACCTACTCTATCTACCTCTCTCACCCTCTCTCCTCTCCCATCCCCTACTCTTTAGATCTCTCACATACACTCTTATCCCCTAACTCTCTTCTCTCTAATCCCCTACTCTCTACATCTGTCACACACACTCCCATCCCCCCATCTCTTTCCCTCTCCCTCTCCTACTGCCTCTCTCTCTCTCTCTCTCTCCCCCCCTCCCTCCCTCTCCCCCATCCCCTACTCTCTCTCCCACTTTCCCATCCCCTAATCTCACTCTCTCCCTCCCATATAGTATGAGCTCTCTTTGCCACCACCTACTCACTCTCACACTCTCTCTCCCATCCCATACTCTGTCTCTCTTACACACACACTCCCATCCCCCCCTCTCTCCCTCTCCAACCACCTACTTTCTCTCCCCCATCCCCTACTATCTCTCTCCTCTTCCATCCCCTACTCTCATGCTCTCATACTCTCTCCCATCCCCTACTTTGTCTCTCTTACACACATTCCCATTCCCCCTCTCTCTCTCCCTCTCCCACCGCCTACTTTCTCCCCCCCATCTCTATACTCTCTCTTTTCCACCCCCTACTCTCTCTCACACTCTCTCCCATCCCCTACTCTCTCTCTCTCTCTTTCATAGACACACACTCTCTTATCCCCCCACTCTCTTCTCTCCCATCCCCCCTATCTCTCTCCCTCTCCCTCTCCCACTCCCTCTCCTACTACCTACTATCTCTCTCTCTCTCAAGTTCTCTCTCTCTCTCCCATCTTGTATGAGCTCTCTCTACACCACCTACTCACTCTCACACTCTCTCCCATCCCCTACTCTATCTCTCTTACACACACACACACACTCCCATCCCCCCTCTCTCTCTCCCTCTCCCACTCCCTCTCCCACCACCTACTTTCTCTCCCCCATCCCCTACTCTCTCTCTCCTCTCCCATCCCCTACTCTCTCACACTCTCTCCCATCCCCTACTCTATCTCTCTTACACACACACTCCCATCCCCCCTCTCTTTCTCCCTCTCTGCCACCCCCTACTCTCTCTCACACTCTCTCTCATCCCCTAATCTCTCTCACACTCTCACACACTCTCTCCCATCCCCTACTCTCTCTCTTTCATAGACACACACACTCTTATCTCCCCACTCTTCTTCTCTCCCATCCTTTACTCTCTACATCTATCACACACACTCCCATCCCCCTATCTCTCTCCCTCTCCCTCTCCCACTCCCTCTCCTACCGACTACTATCTCTCTCTCTCTCAAGTTCTCTCTCTTCCTCTCTACTCTCTCTCTCTCCCATCCCTTACTCTCACTCTCTCTCTCCCATCCCCTACTCTCTCTCACACTCTCTCTCCCATCCCCTACTCTCTCTCTTTCATAGACACAAACACTCTTATCTCCCAACTCTCTTCTCTCCCATCCCCCTATCTCTCTCCCTCTCCCTCTCCCACTCCCTCTCCTACTGCCTACTATCTCTCTCTCTCCCTCTCTACTCTCTCTCTCCCCCATCCTGTACGAGCTCTCTCTGCCACCACCTACTCACTCTCACACTCTCTCCCATCCCCTACCCTGTCTCTCTTACACACACACACACACTCCCATCCCCCCTCTCTTTCTCCCTCTCCCATAACCTACTTTTTCTCTCCCATCATTGTACTCTCTCTCTATCACCCCCTACTCTCTCTCACACACTCACACTCTCTCCCATCCCCTACTCTCTCTCACACTCTCACAGTCTCTCTCCCATCCCCTACTCTCTCTCTTTCATAGACACACACACTCTTATCCCCCCACTCTTCTTCTCTCCCATTCCCTACTCTCTACATCTATCACACACACTCCCATCCCCCCTATCTCTCTCCCTCTCACTCTCCCACTCCCTCTCCTACTGCCTACTATCTCTCTCTCTCATGTTCTCTCTCTTCTTCTCTACTCTCTCTCTCTCCCATCCCTTACTCTCACTCTCTCTCTCCCATCCCCTACTCTCTCTCACACTCTCTCCCATCCCCTACTCTCTCTCTTTCATAGACACACACACTCTTATCTCCCCACTCTCTTCTCTCACATCCCCCTATCTCTCTCCCTCTCCCTCTCCCACTCCCTCTCCTACTGCCTACTATCTCTCTCTCTCTCTCTCTCTCTCTCTCTCTCTCTCTCTCTCTCTCTCTCTCTCTCTCTCTCTCTCTCCCTCTCTACTCTTTCTCTCCCATCCTGTGCAAGCTTTCTTTGCCACCACCTACTCACTCTCACACTCTGTCCCATCCTCTACTCTGTCGCTCTTACACACACACTCCCATCCCCCCTCTCTCTCTCCCTCTCCCACTCCCTCTCTCACCACCTACTTTCTCTCTCCCATCCCCTACTCTCTCACACTCTCACACTCTTGCCCATCCCCTACTCTATCTCTCTTACACACACACTTCCATCCCCCCTCTCTTTCTCCCTCTTCCACTGCCTACTTTCTCTCCCCCATCACTGTACTCTCTCTCTTCCACCCCTACTCTCTCTCACACTCTCTCCCATCCCCTATTCTCTCTCACACTCTCTCTCCCATCCCATACTCTCTCTCTTTCATAAACACACACACTCTTATCCCCCCACTCTTCTTTTCTTCCATCCCCTACTCTCTACATCTATCACACACACTCCCATCCCCCCTATCTCTCTCCCTCTCCCTCTCCCACTCCCTCTCCTACAGCCTACTATCTCTATCTCTCAAGTTCTCTTTCTTCCTCTCTACTCTCTCTCTCTCTCCCATCCCTTACTCTCACTCTCTCTCTCCCATCCCCTACTCTCTCTCACACTCTCCCATCCCCTAATCTCACTCTCTCTCTCTCTCTCCCATCCCATACGAGTTCTCTTTTCCATCACCTACTCTCTCTCACACTCTCTCCCATCCCCTACTCTATCTCACACATGCACACACTCCCATCCCCTCTCTCTCTCTCCTCTCCCATCCCCTACTCTCTAGATTTGTCACACACACTCCCATCCCCCCCTCTCTCTCCCTCTCCCACTCCCTCTTGCATTGCCTACTATCTCTCTCTCTCAGTACTCTCTCTCCCTCTCTACTTTCTCTCTCCCATCCCCTACTCTCTCTCTTGCCCCATCTTGTATGAGCTCTCTCTGCACCTCCTACTCTCTCTCTCAAACTCTCACACTCTCTCCCATCCCCCACTTTATCTCACTTATAAATAAATACACATTCCCATTCCATCCCTCTCTCTCTCTCTCTCTCTCTCTTGAAGTTCCTCTCCCATTTTCCTACTCTCTCCCATCCCCTACTCTATCTCTCTTACACACTTCCATTCCACCTCTCTCTCCCTCCCACTCCCTCTCCCAATGTCTACTATCTCTCTCTCTCTCTCACTCTCTCCCTCTCTCTCCCATCTCTCTGCCATTTCCTACTCTCTCTACTCTCTCTCTCCCCTCTCTCTTTCACACACACACACACACCCATCCCCCCTCTCTCCTCTCCCATCCACTACTTTTTTTGTCACTCGCTCTCCCTCTGCCACCACCTACTCTCTCTCTCTCACTCTCTCTCACTTTCACTCTCTCTCTCTCTCTCTCTCCTCTCTCTCTCTCTCTCTCTCCCTCTCCCCTCCCTCTCTACTCTCTCGATCTCTGCTACCTCCTACTCTCTCTTACATTTTCACACTCTCTCCTATCCCCTACTCTCTCTCTTTCTCTCTTACATGCATTTTTATCCGCACTCTCTCTCCCTCTCGCATCGCCTACTCTCTCTTCCATCCCCTACTCTTTCTCAAGCTACTCTATCTTCCCCCTCTCCCATTCCATACTCTCTCTCTTTCACACACATGCACTCCCATTCTCCTCTCTCTTGCTCTTCCTCTCCCACTCTGTCTCCCACTGCCTACTCTCTCTATCTCTTTGTCTCTCTCTCACACACACATAGCCATTCCCCTGCCCCCCCCCCCACCCATCTCTCTTTTGCTCTTACTTTGCAATTTAGGCCTCAATAGGGCATGCGCCCTATAGTGCGCATGTGCTACTGAGAATTCAATGCTTCCAATAGCATGTGCATGCTATAAGGCATATGCGCTATTGAAAGCTTTGCATTAAGCCCAAGCCTAAGGCTTGGTTTTGCCTTAGAGATCCAACCCAAAGGTTTGGAGTTTATAAATAGGTCTAAGACATGTTTTTCAGTAAACATACCAAAAATGATTGATTTTTCTTGTGTGCTCCCCTTCAAGATTCCTCATGGTTAGATATTGATATGATTAGGTTACATAGCATTATAGGTCTCTGTGTCAGCTATTTAACCATATAATTTATTTTTAATTTGAACTATTTCAAGCCTTTCATCTATAATTTCTTTTGAATGTATGTTCATTTTTTGTCAAAAACCACCATGTACTAATTGGGCTATAGATTTTAGCTCGTTCATCGAATTTTGTAACAACTTAGTTTTTTAGAAACTAGACTCCATTCTACACACTTTGAAAAAAAAAAGTTTTGATTTTAGATTAGTTTTCAATTATTTCTAGGGGAGCACACAGATATTTCACATTTTTGGGATGTGTCTAGTTAAAAAATTCATTAAAAAAAATACACATTATAAAATTACCCAAAAAATCTGGGATAAACTACATAGTGTTAAGTAACTTTTGACTAGAGTGATTAAAGAATTTCCTAAAAAAAAGTTAAAATTTTAGGGGTGCCACACTTTGTACTATGTTATGTCTTTTTGGAATAAACAACACCACTTTTTGTGGCCCCTTTTTTTGAGTACCTAAAACTAAACCATTTTGAAAAAAATTAGTAGTTTAGAAACTAGATTCAAAGGACTACAACCTTTTTTTTTTGTCCTATCTTAAAATTTTGAGCATAACTATCTTCAAATTCTTGTTGAAGTTCAAAATTTGCAGATTTCAAGAAAAAGGTCTCCACTTATACCCCCCTTTTGGCACCACAACTTGGTGCACTTACCCATCCATCTGATATTCTTTGAATCCCTTTTGTGTTGCCTATGCTAAGATTATTCTAACACCTTCAAATCTTTTAGCATGGGGAAAAGATTTCCTCATACTCAATACCTTCTTAGACTTGAGCATAACCTTTGCATACAAACCTTTCCTTGTTCCTTGTTACTTCTCCTTTCTCATTCAACTTATTTCTAAATATCTATTTTGTACCAATCACATTATGATCCTTAGGTCTAGGTACGAGATAATAGGTTTTATTCTTTTTTGTTTGATTAGTTTCTTAATTCATTGCCCCTATCCAACCTTCATTTTCTAATGCATATTTTACATATCTAGGCTCAAATTTATTAAGAAAATATATAACTTTTAATTTTTTCCTTGTCAGTATGCCTTCTATCTCTTCTCTAATTATTTTTTTAGGTGCAAGATGCCTTTCGACATATTTTGCAAGTCTTGGTTGTTTCTTTCTTCATTCTGAACTTGGTTCACCACGATCTTATGTCTCATGTGCAGGCTCCTCTGATTGATTTGGTTGTAACTTTGGTTCTTCTAAGTATGACTCGGGTTGCACTACCTGTGACCTAGGTCACATTTCTTGTGACTAAGGTTGCACTACTCAAGGCTGTAACTTGAGTTGACTTATCTGTGACTCAGGTATCTTTGTCTCTAACTCGGATTGAACTACTAGAGAATTTCTAGATACACTTAATTACTAATTCACTTTCAATTTTTGAGATAAAGCCTTGGGTTCTTCCTCATGATAAACAAAATTTCTATGTCTTCAGGCTCCTTATTGCTTTGTTCTTCATTTTTTTATGAAAACTCATCAATCTGCACATGTGCACATTCAATGACTTTGTGAGTAGTATGATTCAAACATTTGTATGCCCTGATTTTATTGGAGTAACCTAGGAATATACCTTCATCACTTTTTACATCAAGCTTTCCTTTTCTTACATCTTTTAGGATATAACATTTTCTTCCAAATACTCTAAGATAAACAAACATAAGGCTTATACCCATACATTATTTCATAAGGTGGTTTTCATACCTTTCTTCAGTTGAACTTGGTTCAGTGCATGAGCTATTGTGGTGATTGCTTCATTCAATTATTTTGGGAAAAAAAATTCTCTATCATTAGTGTCCTTGCACATTCCATGATGAATATGTTCCTTCTTTCTATTATTCTATTTTTCTCTAGAGTTCTAGGTGTTGATACCTATCATTTGATTCCTCTTTCATTGTAGATTCATTAAATTCAATTTGAGATGAATTATCCTCTTCTATTTGATCTTAGGCATTTCAAATTCTTTCCTATTTCTTTCTCAACACTAGCCAAATATTGTTTGAACTTTTCAAAAGCATCAAATTTATCTTTTAAAAACATTATAGTCATCATCCTAAAATAATCATCAAGAAGTAGAATGAAATATTAATCTCCATAGTAGCTTTAAACACCTATTGGCCCACAAAGATCTATATGAACTAGTTCCAAAAATTCTTTAGAATTGTAAGATTTACTTTTGAAACTTTTTTTGCTCATATTTCCAATTCAAAAGTGTTTGCACATTCTCATCTTAGGTTTCTTCAAATAAGTTATCCTTCTTACTCTTTTGTTCTTGCAAGATGGTAAATAGGTTGTCAAAGTTAACATGCCACATCCTCTTATGCCATAACCAACTTTCCTCTATATGAGAGAAAATTGTAAGGAAACTCAGGTGCGGAAACAAATTCCTACACTAATCTCATAAGGAAAGTATGATGCAAATCCTATTAAAATCTTCTATACTTATATATTCAATATCATGTAAACAACAATATTGCAGCCAACCATGCATACAGAAAATAGATAGAGAAAGGAACACATAACACAAGGATTTTTCGGTGGGGAAAACCTTTCGGTAAAACAACCCCACCCCTTCAGAACTTGCACAATGTATTATCTTCAACACGAGGTTACAATACACTTGCAATGCAAGTTCAACATCAACAACAAAAGACTCCAGTAGCTACTCGCGGTACCAACAATACACTTTTTTGCATCGCATCTCTCCGTAACTCTAAAAATGCTTATAACATGCACTTCACTTTTGGGCCACATGTCTTCACCTGTCATTGAATCTTCCTAACATAGCTCTTACATGTCATAGGAATCCGTCATAACCATTTTAGTCATGATCTACTTACACACAATTCAAGATGTTGACACATCAACATTATTTGCAAGAAATACATTTTACAAAACAAATAATAGGAATAGGAATTATACAAGGTTGAGACACCTTATTCCTAACATTCTCCCACTTGTCGAACACCTTGTAAGAGCAATAGGAACATAACAGGAACTAACCGCTATAGGCCAAAAGACCCATAGACTTCGAACACCATCTGAACTTCTTAGTGTCCACTGGTTTCGTTAATGCATCTGCAACATTCTTCACAGTATCTACCTTTTCCAAATTTACCTTTCCATCTTCCACCATATCTCTCACAAAGTGATACTGCACATCAATGCGTTCTAGCATGGAAAGTTGGATTCTTTGCAAGGAAAATAGCACTCTGACTATCACACCAAATAGTAATATGTTCTGCATCAACACTAACATCAGAACATAATCTCTTAAGCCAAATGGCTTCCTTACAAGCATGAGTAGCAGCCATGTACTCAGCTTTTGTAGTGGACAAAGCAACCATAGGTTGTCACTTGCTCATCCAAATGATGGCACCACCAAACATAGTGAACACATAAGCACTAGTGGATCTCCTGCGGTCAATATCACCTGCCCAATCTGAATCCACAAACCCATGAATACAAATCGAATGCAAAGATCCAAAAGAATTACCATGATAAAATATGGAGTAATCTAATGTACCCCTCAAATATTTGAATACTCACTTAACTACATCCCAATGTATCCGTCCAGGATTAGCCATAAATCGACTCAAGACCCCCACTGCTTGGGCAATGTCTGGTCTAGTACAGACCATAGCATACATAAGACTACCAACTGCACTAGCATAAGGTACACTACTCATGTCCTCCACCTCACTTGGAGATTTTGGACAGTCATCTATAGATAACTTTGTTCCCATAGGAATAGGAACACATAGTGGTCTACAATCTGCCATGCTGAACTTGTCCAACACAGACTTCACATACTTACTCTGACTCAACCAAATTTTTTTGTTAGACCTGTCTCTACTGATTTCCATACCCAAGATGTACCTAGCTGCCCCAAGATCTTTCATCTTAAACTGTGCTAACAACTGAGATTTAAAATTAGAAATCATACTTTTACCCTTCCCAAATAGCAACATATCATCAACATATAATGCAACAATAAGAAGGCGATCATTTTAAATTCTGAAATAAACACAATGATCTGATTTTGATCTTAAAAATCCAATTGACAACACAAAGGCATCAAACTTAAGGTACCATATCCTAGGAGATTGCTTCAAACCATATAGAGATTTCTTTAATCTGCAAACTAAGGATTCTTTACCTTTAACAATGTAGTGCTCAGGTTGTGACATATAAATCTCTTCCTCCAAATCACCATGAAGGAAAGTTGTCTTCATATCCATCTGTTCTATCTCTAAATCATATGATGTAGCAAGAGATAATAGAAATCTAATGGATGTCAACTTTGCAACAGGAGATAATATTTTACCATAATCTATTCCCTCTACCTGTGAATACCCCTTTGTAACCAATCTAGCTTTGTACCTTTCAACACTACCATTTGCACAATATTTCTTCTTGAACACCCATTTACAGCCAACATATTTTCTCCCTTTAGGCAAAGGTACAAGGTCCCATGTTTTTTTTCTCTCTAATGAAGCCATCTCATCATCCATAGCCTCAATCTAGGAACCTGCATCTTCCATGCCCAAAGCCTCTTTCACAGATCTAGGCTCATTAGTGTTAGTAATCAAAGCAAAAGCACAACTAGAATCTAACATAGAATAACCAAACCTTTCTAGTTGCTTTCTTTCTCTCGTGGATCTCCTCAAGGGTCGAGGTTGAGGTTGTTCTTCCTCTTCTTCTAAACTATTAGAGCTACAAGAGCTCTCCTCATCATTAGACCCAACATGGTCTCTCTATTCAGTTTTCTCAGGGGTAGGAGGCAACTGAACAACATATTTTTCCTTTTCTTTTTCATCTGGTTGTAGCACAATAGGAGAAGATGTTAGCTCTCTAAAAATAACATTTCTACTATACAACACCTTAGTAGTCATAGGATCCCAAAGCTTGTATCCTTTCACACCAGCACTGTACTCGATGAAAATACATTTAATAGCTTTGTTTTCCAACTTAGATCTTTTCTCCATTGGAACATGTGCATAAGCTTCACAACCAAAAACACGAAGATGTCTAATTGAAGGATTCTTACCAAACCACACCTCCATGGGTGTCTTACCAACAAGAGCTGATGTAGGAGATCTGTTAACCAGATAGCAAGTAGTGGCCACAGCTTTGGCCCAAAACCTTTATTCTAAACCAGCTCCACTAAGCATACTCCTAGCCTTCTCCATCAGTGTCCTATTCATTCTCTCTGCAACTCCATTTTGCTATGGGGTATACGAAGTTGTCTTATGATTCTCGATACCTTGTTCTTTACAGAACTGTTAAAAATTTGTTGAGCAAAACTCACCACCATTGTCAGTTCTCATACACTTAATCTTCTTACTAGTATGATTCTCTACAAGGGCTTTAAATTCCTTGAATCAACTAAAGACTTGTGTCTTACTTTTAAAGAAATAAATCCATTTCCTTCTACTATAATCATCTATGAAAGATACAAAAAATACAGACTTGGAGATTGAAGGAACTTTTACAGGACCAAATACATTAGAATGAATAAGATCCAAAACATCAGAAGATTTGTGAGAACTAGAGTAAAACTGAACACGATTTTGTTTACCATATACACAGTGTTCACAGAAGTCAAACTCGAGATTGCAATCATTTAACCCCTCAATGAAATTTTTATTTTTCAGGGTTCTGAGACCCTTCTCACTAATGTGACCAAATCTCAAATGCCACAACATTGTCTTTTTTGCAGGAAGCTTTCCTTCCAAAGTGTTTGCACCCTTAGGTACACTTGTTGCATTACCATCAGAACCACTAACCATAGTCTTCTTTACTACTTGTTCAAATGGTGGGGATGAAGTGATAGCTACTCTCTTCTTTGAAATAGAAGAACTATTACACTGAGAAATGTGTGCATCAAGCTGAAACAAAGTACCTCTCCTAGTACCCTTAGCAAGAACCATAGCTCCTCTCATCATCTTACATCCATCTTTAGAAAAAAAAAACTTGCACACCTACATCATTCAGCATACTTATAGATAATAGGTTTCATGCCAAACCTGGAATGTGCATAACTCCATTGATTCCCTTTACTCGTCCATCAAGAAATTTGATAGTGACCCTTCTGCATCCAACTATCTTTAGGTGAGAATCATCACCCAAGTACACCTTTCCACCATCGAACTCTTCATATCTTGAGAACCAATTTTGATGAGAGGTCATGTGAAAAGATGCACCTGAGTCAACCAACCACACATCATCAGATGCATGGGCTGCCAAAGCTACGATGAATGCATCACCATCTTCTTGAGATTTTTTAGAACTAGAATCTAAGGCTTTCTTCTTCTTCTTAGGCTCTTTACAATCTTTATGGAAGTGCCCAGTCTTATTACAGTTCCAACATTTTGCCTTGGACTTATTGGAAGTATTTGACTTCCCACAAGATTTGGATCTACCCTTATTGTCAGACTTATTGTCATTTTTCTTTCCTCTTTCTATGGATCTCCCACGAATAGCAAGGGCTTCTTTTTCTGAAACAGAAGCTTTTCTTTGCATCTCCTCTGATAACAGCGAAGACACCACATCATCCATTTTGAAGGTGACTAATGTGCTTTTGAGAACCATCACAAAATGGTCCCATGAATCTGGTAAAGAACACAAAAGTGTGTAGCAATGATCCTCCTCCTATAACTTGACACCAACTAATGTCAACTGTGCAACCAGAAAACTAAATTCATTTAAATGATTGGTTAAGGATCCACCTTCCTCCATTTGTAGAGAATACAACTTCTTCCTCAAGAACAACTTGTTTACCAAAGATTTCGCCTAATACGTGGCCCCGAGTCTCTCCCACAAACTATATGCAATTTTCTCATCTAGAACATTCAGAAGGACTGCATCGGTTAAACAGAGCCTTATGAGACCCTTAGCTTTATGGTCTTTGATATCCCAATCTGCTTGAGTTATAGTTGTTGGTCTTGTAGCACTTTTAGTCACTTCCCATAGGTCACAATCTTCCAACATGTCTTCCATCTTGAGTTTCCACAACTCGAAATTAGTGCCATTAAATTTCTCCACCTCCATTCTTCCATATGATGAACTCACCATCTCAATCTACAAATAAGATTCAGGATACTCTACACAAGACTCCCACTCAACTTGAGATTAGCTCAAAAAACCCTACCCAACAACTAGGATCAAAAGTTGATCAAGCTCTGATACCACTTGTCAGGAAACTCAGGTGCGAAAACAGCTTCCTACACTAATCTCATAAGGAAAGTATGATGCAAATCCTACTAAAATCTTCTATACTTACAAATTCAATATCATGTAAACAACAATATTGCAGCCAACCATGCATACAGAAAATAGACAGAGAAAGGAACACATAACACAAGGATTTTCCGGTGGGGAAAACCTTTCGGTAAAACAACCCCACCCCTTCAGAACTTGCACAATGTATTATCTTCAACATGAGGTTACAATACACTTGCAATGCAAGTTCAACATCAACAACAGAAGACTCTAGTAGCTACTCGCAGTACCAACAATACACTTTTTTGCATCGCATCTCTTCGTAACCCTAAAAACACTTATAACATGCACTTCAGTTTTGGGCCACATGTCTTCACCGATCTTTGAATCTTCCTAACATAGCTCTTACGTGTCATAGAAATCTGTCATAACTATTTTAGTCATGATCTCCTTACACACAATTCAAGATGTCGACGCATCAACATTATTTGCAAGAAATACATTTTACAAAACAAATAATAAGAATAGGAATTATACAAGGTTGAGACAGCTTATTCCTAACAAAAATATGTACTTTTAGTGAGATCTAGGTAAAACCAATTACCTTTTCTCTGATTTCGTTTTCCAACTGGGTTTCCTTTCCCATCCAATAGTTTATCTTTTTCATTCATGAATTCTACTTTGTATCTTATATTGTTCAATTGAGCTAAACTGAGAAGATTATGTTTTAATCCTTCAACCTAGTAGGCATTTTCACATTTGATTTCTTCTATTAATGCTATGATTCCCTTTCTTTTGGTATAACATGGTTCATCATTTCTAAATTTAACACTTCCACCATTATAGTGTTCTAAATGTTCAAACTTAGTTTTGTCACTAGTCATGTGATGACAACAACCGTTATCTATGATCCATGTATAATTTTTTCTAACATGAGAGATAAGTGTCATCTTTTCATTTTTTTAATTATTATATTCATCCTTAATAGTAATATAATGATGCAGGAGCATCCTAGGTGTAAGAGCAATCTTGCATCACCCAAAAATATTTTATTTTCAATCTTTTCTATTTTAAAAAGGACTAGTAGACATGATGGTTATTATTTATGGGAACTTACTATTTTTAGTTAGTTTTTCATATGAGCTTGGAATGTTTTCATTTTATATAGGAAGGTTCATTTTACAGTTGTAAGCTACCATGAAAATCTCATTGCTCAAGCATGAGCTTCAAGAGAAGTTATTGTAGATTTTTGGTGGAAAAGTTTTTAGAAAAATCTTCAGGCTCACCATTAGAGGCCCTAGAGTTCCTGGATGAGGTATGAAAACTCGATGGAAGGGAACTAACACTATTTTGAGTCTATAGATCAATAGATGGCATTTATGAAAGGTAGTTATAATAACCAATCAGAGTAACGATTTGTGATTTGTGGCCTTCCAAAAGTTGGGCTACCCAAAATTTCTAAAATAATTGTCAAAGATGTATTTGGCTAATTCTTTTTTTTTTTGGAGGGACTATCGACCCTAGGTATTAAGCTTCAATGTCTAGAACCTTCATAGGTGCCATTAACTATTTAAGAAAGCCCTGAACATTGTCCAAAACAACTTTGGGTAGTAGTTCGTAGCTTAGTCTTGTAGATTACTCTAATAGAGGCACCCATGTGGGTTAGCATATTGTACTCATGAATTATGTAATTTCACATTTGCAGCACAAATAAGAAGTCCATAGTGTGTTCTCACATTTTTTAGTGTTTCTTTGTTTCTATTATGAGTTTATGGTTTTGAGGGGAGCACCCTTCATCAAGTGGTACCAAAGATAGAGTTCTTGAGTGTGTGGATAGATCACCAACTATGAGGTAGTTCACACTAGGACTATAGTTTTGGCTAACTATGTAGATAGATGACTGATTGTGAGGCAGTTTGCACTAGGGTTTCATTGGAAGCACAAAAATGCATCTATGAAGTGAGCATAGTGGAATATTTGTAGGTTTTACACCTAAGGGTCTTCAAGACCTCCAAAGACAAATGTAAGCATTGGAAGAACAAATTCATAGAGGAATAAATCTTTCTATAAGACATGAAAGTGAGGATGAGGATGAAGTAGACAAAAATGTCAAAGTAGAGGTAGTTCTAAATCCAGAGGAAAAAAATATTTTTAGGGCCATCTCCAAGATTGGAAATGACTTAAATTTGGAGTTTCCACATTTTTTTGGAAATATTAACCCAGAGGAGCTGATTGATTGGATCAATGAATTGGAGAAGTACTTTAAGTATGAAGATATTGATGATCCTGATAGGGTCAAGTTTGAGAAGGTGAAGCTAAAGGGACATGCAAAGATCTAGTGGTAGGACATTCAATTTGAGTGAAATAGAAAGGGAAAGGAAAAAATGACTAGATGGGATCAAATGATAACTAAACTGAAGTGACAATTTATTCATGTGGATTATGAGCTTGATTTGTTGAAAAAACTGCAAAGGTTGAAGCAAGTGGAAAAAAATGTTCAAGAGTATATGAAAGAGTGCTATTGAGTTCTTATTAGAACCAGCCATGTAGAAGCTGATAAGGAGAAAGTCACCTACTATCTTAATGGGTTAAGGCCAAGCATTCAGGATGAGATGAGTCTAGTTTGAATGAACAATATTGAGGAGGCATACTAGCTCTACCTAAGAGTTGAGGAGAAACTGAACAAGAAGCTTGACAACAAAAATAGTGGAAAAAGTCACAGTGGACGATCTTATGGTGGGTTTCATGATGACCAAAAGAACAAGGATGAGGTTGGAAGTAGTAGTCAGAACCAAAGGGTAAATAATTCTAATCATTTCCTTGACCAAAACAATAGAGGTCAGAGAGGAAGAGGCAAGCGAAAAGGATCTAGAGGAGGAGGCTTTTGTTGGAAATTTTTTCATTGTAGAGAAGAAGGGCACAGAGCATTTGAATATACCCAACATCAAGGAAGGATAGATCAAAGAACCGAAGGCTAGGACAGAGTTGTACATGTTGATAAACATGTGAGATTGTTACATTCTAAAGATGCTAAAAGAGGAGAAGTCCTACTTAATAGAAGAGTCTTTTTGAGTGGTGAGAATGAACTTGATCAAAGAAGGAGCTTGTTTCGCACAAGGTGTAGATGTAAAGATAAGAGTTGTGATGTGATAATTGACGGTAAAAGTACTACAAATCTGGTGTCTAAAATGATGGTCACTAGGTTGAAGCTCAAGAGAGAAAAACACCTGCATCCATACCATAATGCTTGGGTGCAAGATGACCACAAGATCATGGTCAATGAGTAGTGCTCAGGGAAGTTCAAGATTGGAAGCTACTAGGATGAAGTACTATGTGATATCATACCTATGGACATATGTCACATGTTTTTACATAGGCCATGGTAGTTTGACATGCATGCTATACACAATGGGAGAGAAAATACATACACTCTAACCAAGGATGGTGTGAAACATAAGTTGAAGCCATTGAAGGATAAAAAAGAAAAGGTATGTAGTGCTACCAAAATATGTTTTTTTGATGGAAAGAAGTTTCTCAAAGTTATGAAGTGTGAAAATATGTGTTTTTCTATAATTCCAAAAGATAGTAAAGAAGAAGTAGAGGAGGTTCCTATAGAAGTTGCAGATATGATGGGAGATTTTTTTGATATTGTATTAGATAATGTACTTGATGGATTGCCCCCAATGAGGAAGATCAGTCACCAGATGGATTTGGTTCCAAGAGCCAATTTTGCAAACAAGGTAGTGCACAGAATGACACCAGTAGAAAGTGAAGAGTTGAATAGAAAAGTTCATGAGTTATTGTAGAAGGGGTTGATTCGAGAAAGTCTAAGTCCATGTGTTGTACCAACCATACTAGCACCAAAGAAGAATGGAGAATGGAGGATGTGCGCAAATTCTTATTCTATCAACAAGATTACAATTAAGTATAGATTTCCATTGCCAAGGATGGATGATATTATGGACTGTTTGAGTGGAGTTGAGTATTTCACAAAGATAGATTTGAAGAGTGAGTACCATCAATTTTTTGTCATAGAAGGTGATGAGTGGAAGATTTCTTTCAAGACAAAAGAAGGACTATAGGAGTGGTTAGTCGTGTCTTTTGGCCTAACCAATACACCAAGCACTTTCATTAGGCTCATGAGGTACTAAAGGAGTTTTTGGGTAAGTTTGTCATTGTTTACCTAGATAATATTTTGATCTTTAGTAAGAAATTGGAGGAACATTTGATCCATATTCACGAGGTGTTTGATAAGTTGAGGGAAGAAAATTTGTTGATAAACTTGAAGAAGTGCAGATTTTTAAAGAAGGAGTTGGTGTACTTGGGATTTGTAGTCTCAATAGAAGGTCTAAAAATGGATCTAGAGAAAGTGAAGGCTATCCTTGAATGGCCTACTCCAAGGAGCATGATAGAGGTAACATCTTTTCATGGACTGGCTAGTTTTTACAAAAAGATCATAAGAGGTTTTAGTAGTATTTGTGGACCCCTAACTGAAATAATGAGAGGGGATAGGTAAGAATTTAAGTGGATTGTAGTAGTAGATAAGAGTTTTAATATGTTGAAACAAAAAGTTACTAAGCAACCTATTTTAGCACTTCCTAATTTTAACAAGGTGTTTCAAGTAGATTATGATGCAAGTGGTATTGCAATAGGAGTTGTTATGAGCCAAAAAGGTAGACCTGTTGCTTATTTTAGTAAGAAGTTGAATGATGCAAAAAAAAAATATTATGTTTATGATCAAGAATTTTATGCTATAGTTCAAGAATTGAAGAAGTGGAGACATTATCTTCTGCCTAAGGAGTTTGATTTGTATATTGATCATCAAGATTTACAATATTTGAATAGTCAAGGAAAAATAAACCAAAGGCATTTAAAGTGGGTTGAGGTTTTATAAAGTTATACATTTTTTTTGAAACATAGGAGTGGAAAGTCTAACAAAGTTGCAGATGCTCTTAGTAGAACACAACTTTTGCTAATAGAAATGCAGATAGAGGTGGTTGGGTTTAAGGAAATCAGTAATTTATATTCAAATGATCTTGATTTTGGTGAAGTGTGGAAGGCTTGTACCAAACCTGTTACAGTTGACAAGACAAAGTTGTTGAATTTCATGATCTAGGATAGTATGTTGTTTAAAGGAAGCTATTTGTACATTCCTAGAAGTTCAACATGAGAGAATCTCATCAAAGAGAAGCATAGTAGAGGATTGGCTAGACATTGTGGCAAAGATAAAACCATAGCTTTAGTTTCTGAGAATTATTATTGGTGACAGTTTCAACAAGATGTGAAGAAGTTTGTACAAAGTTTTAAATTATGTTAGATGGAAAAAGGAGTGAACCAAAATGGAAGGTTATATTAGCCATTACATGTACTAGAGAAGCCGTGGGAGGATGTTAGCATGGATTTTGTTCTTGGATTACCAAGGACATAGGGAAAACATGATTCTATTTTTGTGGTGGTTGATAGGTTTTCAAAGAAGGCATATTTTATTCCTTGCAAGAAGACTAGTGATGTTGTTCATGGGGTAGAGTTTATTTTAGAGAAGTGGTGATACTACATAGTATACCAAAGAGTATAGTTTCAAATTGAAATACCAAATTTGTTGGATATTTCTAGTGTACATCATGGAAGAAGTTGAAGATAGATTTGAAGTTTAGTTCATCACATCATCCATAGATTGATGGCCAGATAGAAGTTGTGAATCATAGTGTGGGAAACTTGCTGATATGTTTGGTTGGAGACAAGTCAAAAGGATGGGATATGATTTTACCAAAGGAAAAATTTGCATATAATAATTCTATCAACAAGAGTATTGGTAAATCACCATTCCAAATTGTATATGGGAGTAGACCTAGAAATGTTTTTGAATTGAGGCAATTGGATAAAGGAGAGATAAGTAGTGTTGAAGAAAAAGAATTTGCTAAACATTCAAAGAACATCCATGAGGAGGTGAGGAAGCACGTTATAAAGATGAATATATAGTACAAGGTTAAGGGAGATGTGAAAAGGAATTATAAGGAATTTCAAATCAGAGATGAAGTCATGGTTCATTTGTGAAAGGATCATTTTCTAGTGGGTACATATAATAAGTTGAAGATGAAGAAGTTTGGATTATGCAAGATAGTGAAAAGGCATGATTTTGGAAATGTTTATGAAGTGGGGTTGCCTACTAAATTGAATATTTCACCAGTATTTAACATTTTTGATTTGATAGAGTATTATGAAGGAGGTGATGGAGATGAAGTTGCAAAAGTATAGTGAAGTATTCCAATAGCTAGTTCAGCTACAAAGGAGATTGAGGAGATACTAGATAGTTGTATTGGAAAAAAACTAGGAACAAAACTTATGAGGAATATTTGGTCAAATAGAAAGGGAGGCCAGTAGAGGATTCATCATGGGTAGGAAAGGAGAAGGTTAACTGACTTGATTTTCCTCTAAACACTTGAGACATGACAAAGTCACTTCTCAAATTACCTCGGGTGTCTGGTGCAGGAGCATCCTAAGTGTAAGAGCAATCTTACATCACCAAAAAATATTTTATTTTTAGTCATTTCTATTTTAATAAGGACTAGTAGACAAGGTGGTTACTATTTATGGGAACTTGCTAGTTTTAGTGAGTTTGTCATATGAGCTAGGAATGTTCTCATTTTCTATAGGAAGGTTCATTTTAGAGTTGTAAGCCTACCATAAAATCTCATTTCTCAAGCATGAGTATCGGAGAATTTATTATGGATTTTTTGTTGAAAAAATTACAGAAATTTTTTTTAGTCTCACTGTTGGAGGCCTTAGAGTTCCCGGATGAGGTCCATAAACTTGAAGTAAGGGTGCTGGCATGATTTTGATCCTATAGATCAGGATCTAGCATTTCTAAAAAGTGGTTATTATATCCAATCAGGGCAATGATTCGTGAGTTATGGTCTTCCGAAGTTGGGCTACCAAAAATTTCTAAAATAATTGTCAAAGATATATTTGGTTGACTCTATATTTTTTAATTCTAGGGTCTGTCGGCCCTAGGTATTAAGTTTCAATGTTTAGAACCTTCTAGAGTGAAATAAAATTGCCTATTTAAGAAAGACCTGAACATTGTCTAGAATAGCTTTAGCTAGTAGTTCACAACTTAGTCTTACATACTAATGTAATGAAGGTGCCCATGTGGGTTAGCATATTGTACTTATGAATTCTATAATTCCACATTTATAACACAAATAAGAAGTCCATTTTTTTTGTCACATTTGTTTTTGTTTCTTTTTTGTTGTTATGATTTTATGGTTTTAAGGGGAGCACCCTTCATCATATAAACTACTTCATCTTCATCATTATCACTATCGGAATCTTTAGAAATGTAAAATGATTGCTTACCTTTGAACTTGTTTAACCTTTTCTCATCTAAATGTCTTCTTCTTTTGGACATCTTGCAAAAATATGACTAACCTTTTCATATGAGAAACAGATCAATGGTATTTTTCTTCTATTGATCTAAATGATCTTCTTTATCATTGTTAAATTTTTTGCCTTCTGGCTTTCCTCCTTTTCTACCAAGGGTTAGTTTGGATTTCAATGTAGATTAAAGATTGTTGGAAGTGGAGAAAAGTTATCAAAGTTATCCAACTCAAAATAAGTTAATCTTTCCACAAGTTCATCCAAGGTTATATCAATTTTGGGACTACATCTCATCTCTTGAATTGTTGAAACTCTAATTGCATAAGTAGGAAGAATTTTTCTTATTACATTGTTGACTACTATTTCATCATCAATTTTCCCTCCTAAATCTTTGATTGCACTCACACTTTATTTGATTCTTTCACTATATTGGATAATGTCATCACCTTCTTTCATTTTCATTTGATCAAACTTTCCTCTCAAGGTTTCTACCTTGGCTCTTTGCACATTTTTATTACCTCCATAGATATTCTAAAAATTTTCCCTCATATCAAATGTAGTAGGACAATATTTGAGCTCATAAAATTCAAAATAGTTCAATGAGGAAGCTATATCAATCATCATTATATTATGATCCTTTACCTCTTTCATCTGCTCAATAGTCATAGATTTGGGTAGTGGCACGTATCTATTTTCCAAGTAGAATAGACCAATATCACTAATGCTTGATAGGTGTAGCTTCATCAATTCTTTCCATGCTAAAAAATTATCTTTGTTCATCTTAGGAATCTCCCTTTTGTAAGACATCTTGATCTTTAGCTTAGGTCCTTAAAACCTTTCCTACAAGCACCAAATGCTCTGATACCAATTGTTGAAAATCTAGGAGTGACTGAGAGGGGATGAGTGAATTAGTTAGCACAAAAATAAGTACTTGTTTGTTAGATGTCAATACAAACTTCCACTCATCATGCAATACTGACTAGCTTGATTACCATTAGAATATTACTAATACTCGGTTAACAAAGAATTCTTAAGATTATTTATATTTTTACTAACTTAGTTGTAGAAACATAAAGTATAAGAAAACAACATGAACCTAGATGACAACAAGATTTAACATGAAAACCCAATTTGGGAAAAACTACCTTGCAACTAGTCACAATAATTTTCACTCTTCTAAAGTGAGCCCTATTAGGAGCCAATCCTGTTAAAGGTTACAAAACATATTGTTAAGTATGACCCCATGAAAGGATTTAAATCACCCTTATAGGAGTGGCCTTGTTAGAGGTCTTAGAAAAGTTCAATCTTGAAACATTTCCTTGCTAGAGGATTTACAAAAGGATTGTTAAGTCAACTTTGTTAAGATATTTCTTTATAATACCAAGTTTCTAGATTAGATTGTGTAAAGATTTTTTTTCATCAATGTTTTGAATCACACTAGGTGATCCATCATCAGGAAGAGAGAGCAAGAGGTGTAAAACAATGTGATGATGATGGATCACATTATTTTACACCTCTTTCTCTCTCTTCCTGGTGATGGATCACGTAGTGTGATTCAAAATGTTGATGAAAAAAATCTTTACACAATCTAATCTAGAAACTTAGTATTATAACTATCATGGATTGTGGAAATCCCATGCAAGATTCGGATGCAGGAGCATCATGCATCAAAATCTGATTGCATTAAAAGATATTTCTTTACTACTAGAATGGTTAGAAAGCAATAGTAATTTTTACTTGATTGATGAAGCAACTTCATTTGCAGATTTAGACTATTATGGCTTGGCATCTGGATCCTTCATGACTAGATATTCTTTGCAACTTATCTTTGACACTTTCTTGCTCTACCTTTTGTTCACATATCAATCCTATTTCATATTCCACTTCTGTACATTTATCTTCATAACTTGGCCTTTCTTATATATCATAAGAGTAGACAAGTTAACTTAAATACCCTTCCAAAACAACAATAAACATCCAAATAGTTGGCCTCAATTAATACTATATTATTCAATTACATTTTAATGTCACTCGATCAACACAAGGAATGAAAAATTGACTAACATTGTGACTCCTTTAATGCTTGACCACTTAGTCAATACTTCAAGCAAGATTCTCTTCCTTGATTGGTCGGTTAACAATGGAATATCTTCTTTAATTGTCTACTTAGCCAATACTAAAATTTGCAAGGTTAATACTAAAAACTTCTTCACTACTCAGTTAATATTGAGATGTACAAGCTCAATAGCACAAACTCTACATTGCTTGATTAATACTAATATTTGTGTAAACATCAATGACAATAGACAATTGAAGAATTTCTTTCAACAATATCATGTCTCATTGTTTCTCTCCTCTGGAGGGAACACACACACACACACACAACACACATATATACACACACACATATACATACATACATACATACATACATACGTATTGTATGTATGTATGTATGTATATTTCATAAAGAGAAGGTCTTGATTACTCCATTCATGTGTGCGTTGTGTTTTATTAATTATCTCTCTTTTTGGAGGATGATCTTTCTAATTATATTTTACTCAAGTTTACATAGAATAAAATATTTTCATATAAATTTTCATGCAAACATACATGATTTTGCATTTCATTTTAGTACATGGTATTGGAGAAACCCAATTTAGGGGGAGTTAGTTGTAATCGAGCATGCTTCTTTTTGTGTAACCAACTATTATGTTTCTATCATATTATCATCCTCTCATTGTTGAACATGTTTCACATACTTTATTATAAAGGATGAGTTGCTTACATTTGTTTACTATATCTGGGTGATAGACTATCACTTTTATATTCCTGCATGCCTAAAATGTGAGCACACTTCTATCAGTCATTATATCTAGGATTACTCAAGAATGAGGTCTCAAATGGTGGCTCACAGCTCTCTATTCATGGAGTACAAGGGTTTGTGATGGAACCCCTCAGTTTGACCTAGTTTGTGCCCATGCAAGTACACCATAAAATGAGAGATTCAAAGATCAAAATATGAATGCAAATGAAGATGCAAACTAATCCAAATGATGACAATGAAAAGAAATGCAAGAAAGGAAATCTAATCTATGAAAGGAAATAATAATGCAATATTAATCTATGAAAACAAATATGGATCTAAGCTAATATGAAAATGCAAGGATGGATCATCATGATGAAGCCATGGATGCATGAGAGAAGAAGACAAGAAGATAGAAGTTCTCCACAAAAAGCTTTAATGCTCAAACTCCTCCAAAAATTGCTCTCCAAACCTACAAGATAACAATAGCATAATCATAGATGTCAAAAATGAGGAGAGGGCTCTCCCTTATAAAGAAAAATAGATGATTAAGATTAAGAGGCAATAAGATTTAATCAAGAGTGGAGAAAGAATGATACGTGTGAGACAAAATTCCACCAATGAGAAAAGAAGAAGAAAATTAAATTAAATTTGACATAGAAATATGTGCATTTAAGTGTAGAAATTTTTTTTAAAAATGATTTATTTAATTTTATTTAATTTATTTCCTTTTTCAAGTGGGATTTTATTTAATTAAAAGGGAGCAAGTTCTTTTAATTAAATAAGAAATATTAAATTAAATTAAAAGAGGTTGTCCTTTAATTAAATAAGACTTAGGATAAAATGATCAACCTTTAGGAAATATTGAAATAATTATATTAATTAAAATTTGATCAAAGAAATTGATTTCAATTGATTTAATAAAATATTGCAACCATTGATTCAAAAAATTTGATAAATTAAATAATGGGGGCACATAGTCTAGGTGACCATTTCAGGGTGCATACATTTTCCCCTCTTTGACTAATGTGTGATCAATTTGGGAACACATGTAGTCAAAGAAAGAAATTGAAGTATGAGATGTAGTGCCTGCCCCTAGTTTACATCTTTGCTATTATTGCCGAACTCTTTTAGGCTAGTTTTATGCTTAATGATTAGTTAGATGGATTATCATATGTGTTTTCTTATGAATACTTACCCCATAATGCATGTGTATGGTGTGCGTGTATGTTTTCTTTATGTATGGCATTTCTGATGTGGTTAACGAAGGGAGTTGTAGTCACCTGCTAGTCGGGATCTACACGATGCACCACTTCCTGCCATTGTCTATTTAGCTTAGGATATATGTGTTTGTACATGTATGGATTTTATGCAAATTGCGAATATCGAGTATCGACTTCCTTGAATTGCCAGGATGAGCATACCCTATCGCATTATCTCAATGGTAAGAGAGCGGAAATAAATTCTTAAGTCTAAATCCTAACTTTTGAAACGATTTGTCCTTAAAATTAGGACAAGTATCTGAGTTGATTACCTTCTAAATGTGTTGTATGATATTAATTCGTGATTATAACCCTTTAGTTTGATCTTGTATGTGTTTTTCTATTACAGGTTTTCATATTTTGTTTTATAAGTCTTTGGTAATTTTTCTATTAATTAAGTCAAATTAAACAATTAAATTAATGATTTAGTTTAATGAAAAATTGTATGATATTTTAATATTTATTTATATTTAATTAATTTGGAGAATTAATTAAATAAAAAGAATTAAATTTAAAGATAAAAGTTATAAGTTTAATTTTAGAATGTGATAATATTTATTTAATTTAAAATAATAATATATTTAGAGTTCAATTTTAAATAAATGTTAAATACTATTATTATTTAAGTTAATAAATATTTTATTAATTAACATTTCAAAAATAAATTAAAAAGTGAAAAAGATATTAATTTATTAAAAGTTTTAAGATTGCATAAAGCGTGCATGAGATTAAAATTTAATAAATCAATTAAAAAAGAAGTCAAGTGAAATTAAATAAATTTATTTTATAATTCAATAGTCGTGCATGAAAAAGATAAAGAAAGTAAACTTAATAAAGATATTTTAATTGCATAAAGTGTGCATGAAAACATAAAAGAAAGATAATTAAGAGTTAAAGGGTTGTAAGCAAGGAGTCCTCTCAGGTGATTACACAATTAGTGCCCCGATTTTAGGAGAGGACTCCTTATCTCAATTAAGGGTTCATTTTTGAGGGACAGAGAATTTTGGAGGAACATTTTTAGTGGTGGAGGCTTTCAAAAAAACAAGAATGCATTTTTTTACGTGCTTCATGTGGTTGTTGACTTAGCATTAGATCCAGGTAGGATCTCGTGATTTATTTGTATTGTGATTTTCATTCTTCAAATTTCTACCTTCTCCATGTCTATTACAGGTGTTGGTTTCAGAATGTTTAAGGTTGAAACCCTTGTTTGCAAGTTTATTGTTCTTGATTGAGAAATATATATTTATGCTTTGAGAATTCAAAACCCTCGTATTGGAATCATTGCTCTCTGTTTCTTGAGAATATCTATGAATGGATTTAGTTGAAAAAACCTTGTTGAGCATATTTTAGAAAATTATATTTGTTTTTATTCAAGTAGAGTTTGAATAAGAAATCAAACAAATTTGAGGACTTATTTCATATATTTGGATGTTGAAATGATAATTTGAGTTTTGATAAGAAAACGAATTTTATTGTGTAGAATTTAACCTGTTGATCTAGGTTTCTATACCAGACTTGTATTGGGTTATTTATTTTACACACACACACACACACAAATACACACACACACACACACACACACACACACATAATTACATAGTAATTTATAATCATTATGTAATTATATTATTACATTTTATTAAAATGAAATTCATAAAAAGGGGGACAGTTTTGTTTTTAATATTATTTTTTTTTTTTTAAATTAAATTTTTAAAAAAATTGGGTCCACCCCCCTTTTTCCCTTCTCCCCTTACCACGGTGGAAATGTACTATCATGAAAACAATACTGCTATGGGAGTAGGTACTGCTAAGGCAGCAGTGCCCTACTGCAGCAGACTATCCGTCGGTTATGCAGGCCTTAAACGTGAGTAGGTTGGGTTTATTTTTAAAAAAATTATTTGTATATTTTTTATAAATTTTAATTAATTTTAATTATTAATTACTATTAAGTTTATTAATAATTTTTATTAATTTAAATAATTATTTATTAATGATTTTATTAATAAATTTTATTAATATTTGTTAATAATTTCATTAATAATTTTTATTAATATTTAATAATTTAATAAAATTAATGAATGAAAATGTAGTTATTTTTAAATAATTATTAATTTAATTTAATTAAATTAAGTTTAATAAATGATGAAAATTATTAGTGAAGTTTTAAATTTATTTAAATATTATTATTATTAATATTGGTTTTAATAAAGATGTAATTATTTATTTAAAATTAATAATTTATTATTTTAATAATATAAATAAATAATTAACCCTTAAATTATTTGGATTAGTTGACTTGTAATCAAATAGGGGTATCTGTGCATTTTATTCCAAATATAAGAATTGGGTTATATAGTTAAGGGTTAAAATGCAAATCTTGTTTATTCAAAAACTTATACTAAAACAAAAAATTGAAACCTTACTTTTTAACCCATCTATGTATTTTCAAATCAAACCAAACTATAAGATTACTCTATTTTCTATGTGCTGTCTATGTTTTGGGTTTGGGTTGACTAGAGTGTTGATCAGTTTTAGGATGTTTATCAAGGGCTTGGGGGTTCTATGATTGTAATATTATGATGAATTGATCTTGATCTTTTAAACTCAACCATGGTAATGTGTCTGGTATGCTCTACAATGAGGTTGTATTTATTGTTCGTTATTGCTTTCCAGTGTTCTTCTGTGAAGCTGAGGTGAATGTATGACATACTTGACTTAACCTTTTTTAATCATCAATCAGTTGTATTTGGATTGTTTTCTAGTTGATTTTATAGGACTGAGGTGTTTGTATGATTTGTTCTTGGGGACGTTGTGCTATGATATATTTGACTTAACCATTTTGAGTCTTTGATCAGTACTTTTGGGATGCCTTCTAGTTGCTCATAGAGAACTGATGTGTTATTGTGAATTATCTTTTGATCCTTTCCAATCTCTTGTATAGGACTAAGGTGAAATTTGTGATTTTTTGATTTATACTTTTATGAGCCTAGGGTAGGTTATCTATATGTAATGTCAGGAAGTGGCTTGCAATGGAGGCCGAGGCCCTAAGTGGCTACCAGGGTAACCCATTGTAAGTTGTTTAATAACTAAAAACACTACACTAAATGGGAATAAAATGAACGTAATATGAGTCTTTTCATGTTCTCACCCACTGCCATGCATCGTAGTATGCCTTGTTAGTACGAGAGGATACTAGTTTTGCATAGGATCACTAGGGGGGCAGGGTCCTGAGAGGCTGTCAGGGTAACTCTAGCATTGATTTGTGTGATGAAACTTGCCCACTTACATAGTAGATTCCCTGTGTGTCTTTGTGTGCCTCTAGGTATAGATGTTAATTTATCTTAGAACCTTTGAGTTAGATTACTTTTAGGTTTTCCTAGACTTAGAGATTACTTTTGGTTTTTGGATTGATATCCTATTTGGGACTTGAGACTATCTCCTCAGAGTAGTGGGAGTGGGATTTTTTGGGTTACCACACCGTCAGGTGGTAGTGCTTTTTACTCATACCATTGAGATCTGTCTGTTGATACCATGGCTAGAGTTCTTTGTCTACTTTTCCTTTGATTCTATCTTTGTGTATTATGATGGATGGTTATGTCTTTATGATGGATGACTTTTACTTATTGTACTATATTTGTTTCATGGACCTAAAAGGATGATGTAATCTACTTTTATAATTGTATATTCTTTTAGCCTTTCATACCCTGTGGTATGTACAGTGGATGATTGAGAATTCTGATTTTTATTTCCAAGTGGCATTTGACACAAATGTTTATTATTTAAATGGACTTTGGAATTTTAATTATTCTTTCAAATGGATGTGGTATTTGTTAGACTTAGCATTAATTAAATGTAAATGTGACTCAACACCTTGGGATCCTTAAGGAATGTAATCTATTATGCTTTCTTATGTATGATGGTATGTTATTGCTTCCGCTACTTTATGATTGATGTGTATGTTGTTCTAAAAAAAAAATTGTTTGGAAAACTTAATCAAAACTTTAGGTTAATTCTTTTGGATCCCTTGGAAGGGCATTGCATGAGATTGATTTGGGATAACAAAACAACCCAAATGTATGGTCAATTTGGGAACACATTAGGACAAAGAATACAAATAAATTTTGACTTAAAAAAGTAGAGGATAAAATTGAATCAAGGATTTTAGTTGATATGTACTACCCCCTTATGATCAAAATTGAAATGGGGTAGAGGAGAAACAACAAATTGATAAATTTGATCAAATCAAACAAAAGATAAAGTTCTTGATGTAAGATGAAAGATATAAGAATCATAGAACCAAGGTATATCATCAAGCATGAAATATTATGCCACAAAGGGGAATTAGAATAAAAGAAGTGGCTAAAATCAAATGGAAGCTAGAAGTTTGGAAGATATGGAAAGAAACAGAAAGAAGAAAAGAAAATTTTCATAATAAATATAATGCCCCAAAATCAATCAACTATTTAAGATAGAAATTTTGATTGAGATCACGAAAGAAGATAAGGAAGTGAAGATCAAAACATGACCATAGTAGATTAAGATTCCACAATAAAGATAAAGTGAAAACCCTCTCAAACTCATAATGTAGCCTAAAAATTCAAACTAACATGAAGTCTAATAATGCAAGCTACATGGAAATGCAAATGTGTACTTGCAAAAGAGAAACTGTAACATACGATTTTGTGTTCATCATTCATTAGAGAATGTTAAAGAACTTATTTTCATCATTGGGCTATTATTAATGGACACTGAAAAATCATACAATTGTCACTAGTCACAAGCACAACTATGAAGATATGAATGTGATTTATATTGGATTGGGATGTGGAAAGATTCTAACATAAGAATTAAAGACACAAAGGTCAAGATGACTTCAATGTTAGCTTACCCAATCTAATGTAGCAAAACCATGCTCGCATCAAGGCATAGATGCTAGGATGACCCTAAGAAGGGTTAAGCAAAAATAGTCAAGGATTGTGCCTCAAATCTCCTAAGTGTTTCAAGGGGACAAAAGGAGAAAATCTAGAGTTTCATGACCACACCCATAAGTAGAAAACAAATAAAAACATGCTTCATGCCCCAAGTCCTATAGATATGTATCCCAGAGAGACTTATTAGACAAGGAAACTCAATGAAACTCAATAATAGTCAAGGCACAAAGAAAAGATCATGACATAGGTCAAGCATTGAGTGTTTGTGTTTAAAAATTTAAGTGTGTTAAATGATATTGAGTTCCAAGGATAAGGATCGAATGCATACAAGCAGGTAATATCACATGATGAAATTGGGTAAGACCAAACTAATAAGTTTTGAAAAACACTCGATGTCAGGGGTTGTATTGAAAAATATAGTTGAGGTGGTGTCGAAAAACATCATTTGTGAGGTGTCCTAAAGACTAACATAGCCAAGAGACCAAAGTGAACACAATTATACCCCCTAGATAAAGACCAATTCCAAACCAAGGGAACAAAGACAAGGCATGATGGAGAAAGGAAAAGAGTTGAGGACACACACTAAGAAATAGGGGTACAAAGGCCTCAAGTAGCACCTATTTCTAGGTTTTCACCACTTGGATTTTTTAAATTAATTTGTTCTTATTTAGATTTTTTTATTTTTTTTGGAGATACATCAAAGTGCTTATTACTAAGATGATCATTTTTTCAAGACATTTTCCAAGTTGTAGAATTTTGACAGTATATCATTTTTTGGATTTTTGAAATATATCATTTTTGTATTTTTCAAGATCAATAAATATGTACAAAGATTCCCCTAGATAGAATGGGCATCATGGATAGAACTTCTTCAGGTGCAAGACATTGATAAGATCAAGGAGTTGTTCTTCCTCTATTGTAGACAATAAATAGGCACCATACCCAAAAGTTGTAATAATGTAAGGTCCAAGCCAATTAGATTCAAACTTACCCTTTTCATCTCTATTTTGTTGATTCTTAGGATTTTCACTTAGGACAAGATCTCCCAACTATAATTCTCTAGAGTGAACCTTTTTGTTGAATGCTTTTGACATGCACTTTTGATAGACCCTCATTTGGTCAAATGATGCTTGATGTTTCTCATCTAGAAGTTCTAACTCTTGAAGTCTCATGGCATGGTAGTCTTCATTTTCAACTAGACCTTTGAGGGAAACTTTGAGTGAAGGAATCTCAACCTCTAAAGGTAACACTACTTCAACACCATATGTAAGGGCAAAAGGAGTAGCCCTAGTAGGAGTATGAATACTCGTTCTATAGGTCCACAAAGATAGATTTATTTGTAACTTATCAACTATTCTATGTAAGAATTTGAGAATGGTTTGATTTGATGCATTTTCTTGACCATTTCCTTATGGGAAGCAAATGGAGGACTGAGGTTTTTTTATCTTGAATTTCTCACAAAGTTATTTAAGGTCCTTATTTTTAAACTAGCCTTTGTTGTCAGTGATAATCTCAAAAGGAACTCCATATCAAAAAATAATATGATTCATAATAAATAGATAAGTTGTCTTGCTTGAGGCAATAGGAAGTGGGACAATTTTTATACATATAGTGATGTAATTAGTAGCAATGATAATAAACTTGTTTTCACGTGATGAGTTGGGATGAATTTTTCCAACAAGATCAAAGGCCCAATGCTGAAACAACCAATGAGAGATAGAAGGAATGAGTTCCCTTTCTAGAGCATGTATTAGGTTACCATGTTTTTGACACTTTTCGCATGATTTTGCAAAAGCTATTGCATCAATTTGCATCGTGGGCCAATAGTACCCCATCCTAAGCAAGGGGCGAGCCATGGAAAGACCATTGGAATGTCCCCCACAGATGCCTTCATGGATGTCAACTAACACTTGATCAAATTCTTCCTTTTCTAAGCATCTAAGAATTGTTCCATCTAGACACCTCCTATACAAATCTCCAGGGATAAGGGAATGGTGAGAGGTGTTTTGAATAAGGTTTCTGCATTCAGATCGATTAAAGGTGTAAAGTATAATGCCATCACAAAGGTATGAATAAATGGCACCATAATGACATGACTCATGACCAACAAGGTTACAAATAACATGACTTTCTTGGGAATCATAGATAGGGTGATGTAGCTTTTCCATCGGGAATTCAAATCTTGATTCATATTTCTCTAATTGAAGAAGTGAAGCAAGCTTAGCCATAGCAATAGCTGCTTTATTTTCTACCCTAGGCATTTGCTTAAATGAGACAAATGTGAAGTAGCATCTCAAGGAATCAACCATTTTCTTATAAGGTACGAATTTCTCATTTTTTGTTAAATAATTATCATTGACTTGTTGATTATCAGCTATGAATACCCATAGATGTGTAACATTGTAATTCTCCATTATATAGCCATCTTAAGTCCAATTGTTAAAGCTTCATATTCAAAAATGTTATTTGTACATGGATTTAATAACTGATAAGATTTATGAATCGTGTATCCATGAGGAGAAAAAAATAACACACCAGCTCTAGAACCATTATGCATAAAAAATCCATCAAACAACATCTTCCATGTTCTTTCAATCATATACATGAGGTACTCATCTACGAAATCAACTTGAATAGGTGCATTATCTTGTAGTGGGAAATTAGCCAATTGATCTACTATGGCTTGCCCTTTGATTGCTTTATGCTCAAAAATTTTTATGTCAAACTCTAAAAGAATTTATCCATTTATAAAGTCTACTCCTGAGGGTAGCCTTACCTAGTAAATACTTAAGTGGATCAATTTTTGCTATAAGGCATATAGTGCGCACAAGCATATAATTTTGGAACCTTTGGGAAGCAAACACAACTACGAGGAAAGCTTTAACCTTATACAATACAAGAGTATTACTACTATAGTATATTGCTCTTTCTTTCCCATGTTCATTTAGTTGAGCTAATAATACCCCCAGGGAAGACTCTATTGCTGAAATGTATAGAATAAGTGGTTTCCCTGGGATAGGAGGCATTAAAATAGGAGGATTTTCCAAATATTTCTTGATTTGATCTATGCTCTTTTGACACTCTTCATTCCATACACATTTGATTCCTTTATGTAAGTTCTTGTTGAAAGGTTGAGCTTTATCTGCCAACTGTGAAATAAACCTCCTTATAAATTGAAGATGCCCTTGAAGACTCCTCATTTGACTAATGTTTTTAGGAGATGGCATATCCATGATTGGTTGAACTTTTTCAGGGTCCACCTATATTCCTTTTGCTGAAATAATGAATCCTAGTAATTTTCTAGAGGTGACTACAAATGTAGACTTTTTAGGATTTAACCTTAGTTGAAATTGTTCACTACAATCTAGAATGACTTCTAAATCTTTTAAGTGTGTATCTCTTTTCTTAGACTTAGCCAAGGTGTCATCCACATAATCTTCCATGTTTTTATGCATCATATCATGAAAAATAGTTGTCATAGCTTGTTGATAGGTGGCTCCTGCATTTTTTATTCCAAAAGGCATAACATTTCAACAATAGGTACCCCATGCACAAGTGAATGCAGTCATTTCTTGATCTTTAGGAGCTATCTTAATTTGATTATTTCTAGAAAAACCATCCATTAAGGAATAAATCTCATAACCCGCAGTCATATCCACTATCATGTCTATATTAGGAAGTGGAAAATCATCCTTTGGGCATGCTCTATCGACATCTATAAAATCTATGCAAATTTGAATTCAATAGCTCTTATTAATTTTGCACCAATGAGTTTCTCTAATTCTTCCTTGACTAGAAGAGCTATGTGAGAATGCATCTTTCTCAATTTTTGCTTAACTAGTTTAACACCTGGAGCTATGGATAGGTGATGCATAATAAGATTAGTGTCCAACCCTGGCATATCTGAATAAGTCCTTGCAAAATTGATCTTCTTTTCTCACAAGAACTTAGTGTAGGATTTTTTTTTCTTGCAATGAAAAAGACTAAGCTAGATGTACCATTTGTGGAGCTTCATCCATAACCAAATTGACTAGTTGTGTTGGTTGAATAAGCACTAAAGATCTATCTTGAAAATAACTAGGGATATGATCAAGTACCTCATCCTCAAGCACCTCAGAGAGGTTTTCACCCTTGGATACATCCTTTCTTTTTACTCTTTTTTGGTTCTAACACCACCACATAGTGGTTTTTACCTTCAAAACTCCTATTCTTTTTATTTTATTTTGCAACTAAGGTACTTAATGTTTAGCTCTGTCATGTTGGTAGCCATTTCACTAGCGGAAGAGACTATAGGTTCAATGGCATTCAAATAGAAGACTATCTCATAATCATTTTGAAACATTAAAATCTCAGGTTCATGATTGCATTGGAACTAATCAATCAAATTAGGATGAACAATGGGTAAATCAATGACTGGTTCAAGATTATGAATATGAATGATATCTCTAGTGACTGAAGACTCAAAGTCTATCACATAACTTCCTAAACTACCCAAATCAAGATTCTTCCTAAAAAGAGAAGAATCATCCACTAAGGTAACATGTGAGTTCAAATCATCTAATCCTACACATGAATTGTCAACTAACTTAGGTTGAGAACTATATGTATCAACAACATCAATGTCCATATCAACTGTAGAAGGCTTCAAGAGGGAATCTTATTCATATTCATTGGAATCTATTTCTAAAGCTTGACTATGATGCTTACACCATGAAGGCTTGGGACACCTGGATGTGGAAGCCTCAATATCATCAAGGGTCACACCCTCTTGTTCTAAATTTGTAACTGTCTCATGAGATACTGGACTATCTAAATCTTCAAAGGAGATTAGTAGAAGAGATCCAATCTTTGCACATATCTTGTTGATTTTCCAAATTAGGTATGTACTCTTTTCTTCTTTGCTATCTAACTTATCAAAGATAAGAGCAAAATTATTGTGATTTGCATATCCTAGGCCAACCGGCCTCTTAGACTTGCATACAAAAAGACCATGATCAAGGGGTTCGGCTCTAGCATCCAATCTATTACTAAGAGGGTGTGATGTCCCCATTTTAGCATATAATTCAAATAGGTATACTAATAATGATATTATATTATAATATCATATATATAACATATTATAATAATAATCTAATATAATAAATAATAAGATATATCTTAATATAAAAATACTATATTAGTAAATTTATTACAATATAATAATATATACTTGACATATTAAAATAATGTTCTTTATGACATTATTATAACTAACCTTATTAATAAATATAATATAATAGTTGATATATTATTAAAATAATAATATATGGTATAATTATTAAGTAACATAATAAAGTTTATTAATATAAATAATATATGTTATATTACGCTTATTAATATAATATAATATATTTTATGAAATAACTAAAATTTTTAGTATGAATATATGATTTAATATAATTAAAATGTAACATAACTAAGCTATTAATATAATTAATATTAATTAAAGGACATGACTATTTGAAATATATGTATAAATATAGAATATCGAATACTGGAAGGGATATCATACAGAATACTATCAAACATATACAAATAAGAAACCAAAATTAATAAATGTCCAAAGAGGGACGTTATAGAGGGCCATGTCTAGGATAGCCAATCTTCTTAACAAAAGTATACCCTCTTCCATAAGCTTTAGGAGAGGGAGTGAAGTTCTCATTATGCATATATGTCTCTTCTCTATAAATCTAATCTCTAATAGCCACATCTTCTTTCTCATCTTGAATAGGAATAGATGATTGTACAAATGTGTCAAATAATGTCATAGCTGAAGAGGAAGGTTTCATCTCTTGTGAATGTTTACCATAAGACCTAGGTAAAACTGGTAATGCTGCAAGGGAGTTGAGTTGATATTCCCCCATTCCAAGGTCTATTGATTTGAACTTGTCTTTACATTCAACTAAAGTTGCATCAAAATCACCGGCCTCTCTATTGAGGGGAACATGAGTAGTTGCTGAAATTGAGTTAATAGACAAAGTATTATCTGTAGGTATACAAATCTCTATTATGTTGTAAGGGAACTTAACACACTAATAATTGGTAGATGACACTGCTTGTATATTACAAATCCATGGTCTACCAAGTAAAATATTGCAGGCAAGAGGTCCATCATTAACTATTTGGAATAAAATATCTTTTTTAACAGGACCAACCCCTTTGAAATTCTCTCTGCCACATCATAGGCTTTGATAATAATATTCCTTCTAGTATCAATAACTTGTTCAGAATACCTTAATATCTTTAAAAGACTCAAAGAACAAAAATTAAGCCCAACACCCCCATTTATAACACATGCCTAACACGGGTTCTATGGATCATGGCCTCAATATGAAGGGCAAGATTGTGTGAATGGCTAAAAGATTTATCATCTTCCTCTAAAAAGGAAAGGTAATGAGGGCTAGCAATATGATTAACCATGTTGTGGAATTGATCGACATCTAAATTTTTGGGGACATTCGCCATGTGCAAAGCATCCTCAAGGACTTGGTTTTGTCTCAGAGACAACTCTAAAAGCTCGAAGTTTAAAATTTGAGCGGGGCATCTTTGTAATTGATCAACAAGATTATAATTGGACCTAGGATTGACCACTAGTTTTGAAGGAACATACTTGTATTGCACTTGTTTTTTCTTACTTGGTTGGTTTGAACTAGGTCCTTTGACAACAAGGGGACCTTGACTTTGTGTAATAGCATTGAGAATTTTGGAAGACACTTGTTTAGCTATACTTGATTGGTTTGAATTGGGGGTTCTAATGACAAGGGGACCTTGAGATGACTCTCTAGAGTGAGCACCCCTTAGCACCAAAATAGATTTTTTACCAAGGATAGGAGAGCTCAAATTTAAATCATAACCACTAGACTCTTTATCTTCCATCATGTTGACACTTTCTTCTACAACCTCAAGCATATTGACAACATTTTTCTACATTTGCATAAGTGTAATTGATTGCAACCTTTTCATTCTTAGGTTGGGAAGCTTACCCTTCCTCATACTTGGGCTAAGGATCATTGAATGTCGTGTGATCAAAATTGGTATTTAATCCATCTATTTCAAGTTTTCCATTCTCAATAAGATCTTGAACAATATGCTTAAGCCTTCCATAGTTTTCAATATCATGTCCAATGCCATTGTGAATTTTTCTTTAGGCCTTCTCATCCCACCACCATGGCTTAACTTTAGGTATGTGAAACTTTGCGGCTTCATAAGGGCGTACAAGATTACAAGTTGTAATCACCTAAAAATGGTCATCTAGACTATTAGCCCCCTTCTCAGCATTTTGGCTAAATTAATTTAATCATTTATCTAGACCAAATTGCTAATAATCAATTTATTTGATTATAACCTATAGTTTGACTATGCTATCCTAAGTTCATTATTTGATTAAAAGAACATGTCCCCTTTTAATTAAATAAAACACCCCCTTCTTCTAACCCACTTAAAGTGCACACATAAAGTCCTTTTTCTATTTTATAATTAAAAGAAAAGGCTCGTGAGACATTTGTCTTATGTTACAAGTCAACTTATATTCTATTGGTTGACTTGTGTGTGCACATGGATCACTCCTCTTTTCAAATTCCACCGTTGATCATCCACCATCTTCATCTTGATCTCTACCGTCCATATGACTTTAAAAGGGAGAGAGCTTTCCCCCTCAAAGGATCCTCATTTTGAATATTGTTATGCTACAGGTTTTCTAATAGGTTTCTTTGGAGCTTTGTGGAGAACTTCTATTTCTTGTCTACATTCTCTCATCCATGGCATCATGGCATTATAGCTTAGCTTAGCTTTCATTTTTACATGTAGCTTAATCTCACATAGCTTAATAATGGTATTGTAACACTCTCATACATGTTTTAGCATAGCTCCACTTTGCATCTCATTCTAGCTTAATCTTCATTTGCATTGCATTCTTGAGGAACTCCTTGGGGCATTTGCATTCTTGCATCTTGTCTTTGGAACCTCCCATTGCATGGCTTACTAGCAAGAAGAGTATCTCTAAGGCTCATCTAAGAGCCCTTGAACTTGAAATACACTCTCTTGCACTCCATAGATAGGGAGCTCTAAGCCAGCATCCAAGCATTCTGAACTCATGGAATTGTTTGGATAAAGGGTTTAGAGTGGGACACTTTTGAGTGTACATTTTTGGCGCCCACCGTGGGGCTGGACTGTACGTTTCACCCTACATTTTCTTATTTTTGCTTGCATTTCCCTTACTGCTCTAGATTTTTGTTTTTTTTACAGTTGTATTGTTGGGCGACATTTTTCCAGTATCGCGCAACAGTTCACAGTACTGTCATGCGACACTTTTTTGGAAATAGTGTCACACTTGAAGCCTGCATACTATCGCCCTCTGTGCAAAACTCTATCGCATGGCTGAAGAAAAAGTATCGCCTGGACATAAACTGTCACCCTTGTATACTGTGAAGTATCGCATGACATTTGTTCAGCAAGAAAAATATTGCCTGCCATTTTTTTGCTCATTCCTTGAGGGATTTGATCAAATTTCTTCTTAGCTGGTTGACTTTTGTTTTTAAGCAGATTTCTAGGTTGTTTTACAGGGGTTTAATTCATAGTTTTTGTGATTATTTCGTGCTAACTTGTGGGCTAACAAGTTGTGATTGTAGGTTTCCCTCTTTGTGAAGAAAAAATTGAAACCTTGCATACAAAAGAACGGATGTCAAAGATTCAAATGCACAAGGGCTACTAACATTGTTTGTAGGGCTGTCCAAAGCATAAAAGCCCAAACTTGCTTGATTTTTGTTTCCATGTGCGGCATTAAATAATTGTTCATTTTTATAGGCACATAAAAATTGTGATTGGAGTCTTTTGGTAATAGGAGAGTATGCTCTTCACCCTCGTGGTGAATCAGAAATCTTGACTTGCCATTTGGTTTCAAAAGCAAGGGGTAACTAAATCTTCCTGGCGTGTTTGGGAGAAAACGATTGGAATAGGAGAGTATGCTCTTCACCCTTGTGGTGAACTAGAAATCTTGACTTCCAAAAGTTGATCCACTTTGTGTAGTTAGAATCCTTTAGAGGGCTTGCTCTGGGACAACCTAAGAGGAACGACCCAAGTGGGGACAAGCCGATTACCTGGCTCTTCCAACCCACTATAAACTCAAGGCTACCAAGGACACAAAACTTTGGTAGACATAGTGTTTGTCTTCGCCTAGTGTGATTTCTTATGGGATTTTGACCATAGGGAGATCACTAGGAAAGAATGCTTAAGGTACTCTTGTGATCGCGAGATCGGTTACTCATCGCAAGGTGAGGTGTCCCATAATTGGGAGTAAGAGGAACACTATGAACGGAAGCCCGATCTAAAAACCCTAAGTTAGTAACTACCCTTTTTAGCCGCTCAACTTCTTGGTGCAAGGATCGATCCTAGTGGACTACCCAGATCACCTCAAGATTTACACTCACCATATGTGTTCCCTTGGTTGTGCTTATGGCACTTCCATGACAAAGCCAATATCTCTTGTGGGAAACCACTTGGTGTGAGGCAAACGAGCATCAAGCATGGGCCAAGTTGTTGAGTAATGAACCGTGACTCTAAGATAGATTGCTTGGCTATTGTTTTCAATGTTTTGACTAGTGTTAACGTTCTATCAACATAAACATTCCGATAAAAAGTTTTTAGGAAGGCAATTCTGATATCCCAAAGGCGTATTGACAAGGTTGTTTTTACCCTTGATCAATTGCTTTGAGACATGTTACAACACTTACTGTTTGCAAACCTTGCTATTTACTGATACAAACTGAAACAAAACACACTCTGATTGAAAAAACTATCTGATTGACAAATTGCAACGAACTTCAAACCAAAAATTGACATTTTTTTGCACAAAACTGGCACTCTGTCACACGCCCTCACGAGAAATATCACGGGACATATTTTTATAGAAATTCTGTCGCATGTCAGTTCTAAATACTATCACACCACCAATAAAATTTTGTTGCATTCAGTACAATAATCTGTCACCTGAACAAAAAGTGTCGCACCATTCTTGAAATTCTGTCGTGCGACACTATTTGCTAAACTTATGTTGCCCTTCTTTTGAGAAAGTATCACCTAGAGTCATTTTGGGTCAAAAATAGAGTTTGCAGTTGGATTTATTTGGTCTAAGGAGCATCATGCCAGTCACCCTTGATCCTGGCTACATATCAGTGTGTGAAGAATTCGTCCTAGGTTGAAAAGATGGGTTTAGTCTGTCGAATGTAAGTCTTGAAACATCTTGATGAATCACTTGTCAAAATTTTGCTAATTTTTTTAATTCTAGCTATCCGTTATTGAGCTTCTTGCTTGTCCGCTCAGCTCAAGTCACCCGTGCTATAAGATCTTGAGCACTATTTGACAAGCCATCTATCACATTTTGACAAGTGACTAGTCCTGATCGTAAAAGCTTCAAATTCGGCTCGCTTTTCTTGTCCTACTAAACAAAGATAACTCTTTACATGCTAGTCACAACTAGATATCAAGTTGGTAATGGTAGCCACATGCCTTTCATTTTCAATCAATTAGAAACACCACCCAAACGTCCTCGCAAACAACCTTGTGATAAGAATCTTGAATTTTCTCAAACACAAACGGCTAATGTTCAGCACAACCCACTTTATAGTTTTGAAAATCCATTTGGTACACCCTTTGAGACACCCAAGGATATGAGTGGTATAGTCACTACGGTGCACCCTGATGAAATTAAACATCTCTTAGAAGAACAAGCACGTGAAACCCAAAAGACTTTGGAGGCTATATACGCTATGGAGAGAGAAAATCAACAAGTTGAAACTGACAATCAAGCACACTATGAAGGATATAAAGGAACTTGTCCTCAAAATCCTTTTGAGAATAATGATGGTAATCACACACCTCTAAGGACTCCTAGAGCTACCACTAGCACATGTCCTTCACCTAAACCATCTCATCATGATAGTGATGAAAATGTAACTAGTGAAGACGTGATCAAATTTCAACAAGATGGCTTCGCCCAAAAACTAATGCTCAGAGCTTTAGAGGAAAATGGAGACCAATACTTCCGATACATGGAAGCTAGGGGATGGAAACTCCATCAAGGTTTTAATGTTGAACATATTATTCCAAAATGAGAGCCCACTAAGGCTGAAATATTAAGGGAAGAAATACAAGAACTAAGGAAACAATTTGCACAACTGTAAACTTCAAAAGAGCCACCTAAGACATCATTTGTTGAATCAATTTGCGCTCTTCCATTTGATAGGAGTCTATACATGCTGCCATTTCCTAAGGATATAGAGGTTCCTAAGTATGACAAATACGATGGAAATGGTGATCCTCACGACCATGTGAGACATTTCTATGCTATTAGCATGGACTTTATGCATGAAGACACCTTTCTTATGCGTCTATTTCCTAGAAGTTTGAGAGGACAAGCCATAGAATGGTTTACCAAGTTGAGTCCCCCTCTCAAGATGTTTGATGAACTTGCACAACACTTTATCCAGCAATATTCATACAACATTCAACATCCTATGACTGTGCTAGACTTATGCAACATCAAACAAAAACTAGGAGAATCTTTTGCAATATACCTTCAACAATGGAGATCTTTATACTCTCGGTATCTTCGGCAAGTGCTTGAGGCTAAAAAAATTGACATTTTTGTCAATATGCTTGTACATTTTTGTCAATACGCTTGTACCTGAATTATACTTTGATCTAAGAAAATAGTTATTCACATCCTTCAGCACCATGGTAGAAAGTGCATATCGCATTGAGGATGTTGCTATCAAAAGAGGTGACATTGCCATAAACAAGGATAGAGTTAACATTGGAAACGGTAAAGACATAGGCAAACCTTGGAACAAAAATAAGTATGTTGTCAATGACAGAGTAGTGGACACTCCTAAGACTAAGGAGCCTACATTTAACCTTTCCAATGCCATCTATGCAACAAAGCAACAAGAAGGTTCAAAACCAAAACCCTTTGACAAAGGCTCTAAATTTGCAAAGAAGCGACGTGTTTACACACCTATGGTTGAACCTTATGAAGTGGTTTTGATAACCTTAATTGCAAACAAATTGGTTACCTTACCAGACAACTCACGTCCTTATGATCCACCTATTAGACCTCCATGGTGGAGAGAAGATCATACTTGCAGCTATCACCGAAGTAAAGGACATAAGACAGAGAATTGCTTCAAACTCAAAGATGTAATTCAAGACCTCATCGAAGCTGGCAAAGTTGTTACAGATGACCTTGTTAAGAATATTGATCATAAGGCTTTCCAAAAACCATTACTTGAATACAAAAAGGGTGAGACGTCAAGGGTAGCTGCCAAAAAGAATCATGACACCAAAATCAGTTATGCTTACGCTAACACTGATAATGTTAGAGGCATGCTTGAGCCTATTGAATACATATGTATGGCAAGCTCCAACAATGACAACTAGCCAAATTATGATGTTGAAGATGAATGACCAAGAGTGGTCTTAAGGACATGATCCACTCCTCAAGATCATACTGATACTATACCCAAGGTGGTACTCTGAGTGGCTGAGTCTTCATCTTCTTAGGGTGAACCACTTAACACTGTCACTAGGGGGAAATCTAAGGTTGTCCTAAAAGTTGCTAATGATCCTAAAAATGCTTCATCATCTAAGCAACCAATTACTTCCAAGATCTCCAACTATGATCTTATTAGCCAACTGCAATGCACACAAGCACAAATCTCCATTTTTGAATTGCTAGAGTTATCTCCTTTGCACAGGGATATCCTTGAGAAAGCTTTACGTTCTACCAATGTTCCCACAGATATTGATGTGGAACAATTCCAAGCTATGGTGAAGCACATTTCCTCACCTCACTATCTCACCTTTTCTAAAGAAGATGACCGAGCTCTTAGTCATCCCCATAACCTTGCTCTTCATGTCGAAGCTCAAATCTTTTGTACCTGCGTCTGCCAACTCCTGATAGACAATGGTGCAGGGTTAAATATCATTTCGTTCAATGTAATCCAACAGTTGGGCATGTCTGAATTTGCCATCGATCCTAAGTGCAAGATCACTATAAAGGCCTATGATGAGGTCAAAAGGCCTTCTAAAGGTCTAATTGTACTTCCAATTATAGTTGGTCCAGTTGAGAAGAATGTCATTTTCCAAGTCTTAGACATACCACTTGCATACAACTTGTTGTTGGGACAACCATGGATTCACGATATGCAGGTAGTACCCTCTACGTACCATCAGTGCATTAAGTTCCCTTTTAATGGTATTGAAGTAGTTGTCCCCGATGACAACTCCATGTCTATCAACACATTATTTTCTGCTGAAATGCTAGTCCTGCACAATCGCTCTTCTCATGACCTAGCACCATCTTTCACAGAATGTGAACAAAAATTGAAAATGATGAGCCTTGGTATGGACGAGTACACTTTGGACTCTATTTTTGCCTTACCAATTTTCCCTCGGTCCTATGGGAAACCAACTATTGCAAAGAAGTCTTCTGCTTCTGCTATAACACTTTTTGGTGCTTTTGTGAAATCTTCCATACCAATAGAAGCAGAGAAGGAAGAACAGGCCATTAGGGACTAGATCTATAGAGAAGAGGAAGATGAGGAGGTTATAGTGACTACTCCTATTCCTCCTAAAAAATATGGAAAAGGCTATAAATTTTTGACAAAAATGGGCTACCAGGGCCACAGGTCCTTAACTGGTTGTAAGAATGCTCTAGTTGAACCTTTAAGTCACACTCAAGGTCATGATGCTCGAGACACCGTTGGTCTAGGCTTTGGGATAAACAATAATATACCAACCTGTGATCAAAGATTGCTCATGTCTAGTGAATCAGAGGATGATGACTCTCCTGTAATTGCTACGACTACACAAGATGAAGACTTTGTTCCTCTCACTTCCCTCCTTTGGGGAGAAGAAATAGTGACTGCTAATAATGAAGAAGCTTCTACCTCCCAACAATAGGAACAAGAAGGGTCTACTTCTGAGGACATAAATAGAGGACGAATTAGGCAGAATATTGCTCATCTCATAGCTAGGGGTCAAAGTACAGATTCTCATGAGTATGAGTGGGAAAGCCTCTTTGATGCATCTTGTGAGCTAGGGGTGGATGTCATTCATGCCTATGCAACCCAACCCAATGTAGTCGAACGGTCTAGTATGGGGTCGAATGAGTTTGACTCACAACATGTCTCAATGGATCACACTAGTTCCTCTAGGACTATTCCTGAGCTGGACTCCTTTGCGACATTTTCTATAGGCTCAACTTTATAGGTCACCAGAGATGACTCCTTCCATGTCAATCACGTTGAAACTTCTCCCTCACTCTCGCTAATTCACCCAAATCTCATAGATTGGTCTATCCAAAATCAAAGACCTGAAATACGATCTTTCCAAAATGACTATGAGATCACTTGTTATCTAAACACAATTGAACCTATCATTTCTTTGACCAGTGAACCCACGGTTAACATGATGGAATTAGATATCAAGTACCTCAGTCAAAAAATTAAAAGGAAAAATAAGCGATCAAATGGCGAAAATCACATTGTGGCGGTGTCTAATCCTCAAAAAAACTAAAAATAAAGGCATATCTAATGGTGAAAACCTCTCTGAGGCACCTATAGATGAGGTACTTGGTAGTCTGCCAAGCTATTTCTAGGATAGACCTTTAGTTCTCGTTGAACCTACACAGCCTATCAACTTGGGAACAGAAGAATGTCCTCAGATTATCCATGTAGCTCAATCTTTGTCAGATGAAGAAAAGACACAGTTTGCTCAATTCTTTCAAGACAAGAAGGTCAACTTTGCATGGACATACTCTAATATGCCAGGGCTTGATACAGATTTCATCATGCATCACTTATCAATCTCACTAGATGTCAAGCCTGTCAAACAAAAGTTGAGAAAAATGCATCCACATGTGGCCCTACTAGTCAAGACAGAGTTAGAAAAACTATTGAATGCAAACTTCATTAGGGCCATTGATTATGCCGAGTGGATTTCCAACATTGTACCTGTCTCCAAGCATGACAAATCCATACGAGTTTGTACTAATTTTAGAGATCTCAATAAAGCATGCCCCAAGGATGACTTTCCGCTAACAAACATCAATATGATAGTGGACATGACTGTGGGTTATGAGATGTACTCACTCATGGATGGATTTTCTGGGTATAACCAAATAAAGATAGCTCCAACAGACCAAGAAAAGACAGCTTTTACATGTGCATGGGGTACCTTTTGCTGGAATGTCATGCCTTTTGGGCTCAAAAATGCTGGCGCTACATATCAAAGAGCAATGACAACCATCTTTCATGATATGATGCATAAAAACATGGAAGACTATGTTGATGACACATTGGAAAAATCAAAGAAATGAGACACGCATCTCAAAGACTTTAGTTTAATATTGGACCATATGGACCAATTCCAACTTAGGCTGAATCCAAAAAAATGTGCCTTTGGTGTCACTTCTGAAAAATTGCTATGTTATATCATTTCAGCAAGAGGCATTGAGGTTGGCCCTGAAAAGGTCCAAGCTATCATGGATATGCCTCCACCAAAGACTATTAGTTAGCTTAGAGGTCTACAAGGATGGCTACAATCCATAAGAAGATTTATCTCTCAATTAGCTGACAAGGCTCAACCTTTCAATAAAAATCTGCATAAAGGATCTACCCATGTTTGGAACAATGACTGTCAACAAAGTTTAGATCAAATCAAAGGCTACTTGGCAAAACCTCCAGTTTTGATGCCACCCATTTTGGGAAAACCTCTGATTCTATACATTTCAGCTACGGATTCTTCTCTAGGAGCACTCTTAGCCCAAAGTGATGAGACGGGTAAAGAAAGAGCCATATACTATATCAGTCAAACTTTGGTGGCTTATGAATTAAATTATACAAGTATAGAGAAGGCATGCCTTGCTATAGTTTTTGCCTCCCAAAAACTCTGGCATTATATGTTGGCCCATACAGTTCACTTGATTGCCAAGATAGACCCTTTGAAATATTTATTAAGTAAAGCTGCACTTACTGGTCGCCTTGCTAAATGGATGATGATTCTTTCCAAATTTGACATTCAGTATGTTGAATGTAAGGCAATCAAAGGACAGACCATAGCTGACCAGTTGGCTGACTTCCCACTTGAAGATGTAGCACCTATGCAAATTGAGTTTCTAGATACCTCGATCATGTACATTACTGACAAAACATGGAAGATATTTTTTGATGGATCCCACACACAGAATGGAGCTGGAGCAGGGATTTCGTTTGTTTCCCCTCATGGTTATACAATTCCAAAGTCCTACAAACTATTTTTCCCATGTACAAACAATATTGAAGAGTATGAAGCATTAACAAATGGGATCAAAATGGCTCTTGAATGGCGAATAACTGAGCTACACATTTATGGGGATTCTCAACTAGTTGTGAACCAAGTGAATAATGAATATCAAACAAAGGATGACAAGTTGATCCCTTATAAAAAGTTGAACGATGCTCTAAGGAATTATTTTACCTTTGTAACATTCCAACAGATTCCTAGAGTAGAAAATAAGGCTGTTGATGCTATGGCCACCTTAGCATCTATCCTCCAATTGCAAGAACATGAATCGCGATTTGAGTTCTTGGTGGAAGAATTGCGTCATCCAGCCTATGATTCCTCAGATAACCAGGTGATCTACACTATTGTGGGTCATGATTCCTCTCACTATGAGGCTATTTTCTCCTACTTGCATGATCAGATTATTCCCAAAACCCTCACGCGCAACCAAAAATGCCAACTCCTTCGTAATGCCTCACACTACACTTTGGTCTCTGGTGACTTGTATAGGAAGGGTCTAGACGAAATGTTGCTTAGGTGTTTAGAGCTAGAAGAGTCTGAGAAGGCACTTATCGAAGTCCACGATGGAATTTGTGGGGCACATTCTAATGGCCTTACACTTGCCTGAAAACTGCTTAGGATGGGTTATTACTGGCCCACCATGCAAGCTAATGCTGTGCGCTATGCAAAGTCCTGTCAAAAATGTCAACTCCATGGAAACTTGATACATGCTCTCAGGTGAGAGTTAATCTCTTCTGTGACATATTGGCCATATCAGAAATGGGCCTTTGACTTGGTAGGAAGGATTCATCCAAGCTCATCCAGTAGTCATAAATTCATCATCACAGCAACAGAGTATTCACTAAATGGGTTGAAGCTATACCATTATCTGCTACTATAGGCAAACATGTTGCCCTGTATATACTGAATCACATCATTTCCTGATATGGTATCCCATCCTCTATTGTTATGGATAATGGAGGGTAGTTCAAGAATAAGGATTTAAAACAGCTGTGCAAAAAGTTTCGAATTAAGCAACATTGGTCCTCTATTTACTATCCCCAAGGGAATGGCCACGCTGAAGCCTCTAATAAAACACTTCTGAAAATCCTACACCGCACGGTTCACAAGTCTGGGAAAGATTGGCACTTGCAAATAAATCTGGCACTTTGGGCCTATAGAACCTTTATTCGTACTCCTACAGGGGCTACGGCCTTTTCTCTAGTCTATGGCTCGGAGGCTGTTCTCCCATTAGAAGTCGAGATACCTTCCTTGCACATCTCCTTACATGGGTTAATAACCGATGAAGACCATAGAGCTATGCGAGTACAAGAATTAGAGACTCTTGATGAACGTCGTAAGGCTACTTTTGATCACATGAGGGCTTATCAAAAATGCATGTCTAGACAATATAACAAGAAGGTTCACCCCGTGAGTTCCAGGTTGGTGAACTCGTTCTTAGAGAGAATCCGAAGAATCAACAACACCGGGAGCAGAAAGGGAAATTTGAACCTAACTGGTTGGGTCCTTACATTATCATAGCAGCATTTGGGTCTAGTGCTTACTAGTTGTCTACTTCAGAGGGTGAAGAACTTGCAGAGCCTATCAACATCCTACACTTGAAGAAGTTCTATACTTAGAGGCTTGTTGCTTAGCTATCTTGTATATATCTATGATCTTGAAAAAATCCAAAAAACAATTTAAAAAAATCTGTCAAGTGGTGAAAACCTGGAAACAGGCGCTGCTTGAAACCCTTGCACCTATGTCTATTAGTCTCAATTATCCACTTCGCTACACATTTCCTGGCTTGGAATTGTTTCTTGTCCTCATCTCGAGGGCATAAATACTTAGCCTATTGAGGTATTCTTGTGCATTAGGGTTTCTTTGACAACTCACAAAACAATGTTTCTCAACACTACCCCCACTCACTTTGACATCAAGTGTTTTTCAACACTTTACAGATAGTTTACCTACGGTCTTCGATGTCGTGATATTTCTCACTATCAGAATCAAGTCTTGAAGAAATGGCCAAGTGACTTGCACGCATGCACTTTAACACTTAAACGACTGAGCTATGCTGATCTTTATCTACTTTGTGTGCTATCTATGATGACTTCTTTGCCATGTGTTCCCTCCCTAATAGTCTTTTGAGGATGTCATTGACTAGAAGACTGGGGGCATGGGACATATTTTCTTGATTTCTACTTGTGGGTATACTTTTGTTTTTCTATAGTGTTGTAAGCATTTATGCTAGTCCTATTCAACACATTGACTTACAAATGTATCATCCTTGACTATTTTGCAAGACCACACTTAGGGTTTATCTTGGTGCTTATGCCTTGATACAGGTGTAATCTTGCTAAATTAAACTTAGAGAATCTAATTGTGTAGTTATCTTGACTTACATGTCTCTGATGCTTAGATTGGATTTCCACATACTTATCTAATATCGATCATATTCATATCCTCATAGTTATACTAGTGATGGTTGTATGATCTCATGATGTTCCTAATAAATGCTCAATGATGAAATTAAAAGTCTAAATGTTATGAGTTTCTTGTTGGTAAACCACTTTGCATAGTAGCTTGCATTTTAGGTTCATGTCATTTTTTCTAGTTGCACATTCCTACATGTGGGAAGAGCTCTCTCTCTTCATATTTTTCATGGACATATCAGCTAGTTGCTTTTATCTTTCGCTTCTGCATGTCTTTTCACCTTCTTAATCTTTCGCTACATTTCTTTGCTAACCTGTCATCACAAGGGGTTAATCCAAAAATCATCACATACGATCTATCCAAGTGTCACATTTTCATAAAAACATTTAAGTCTATACCATCCATATGAGAGATCAAAATCAATACACATAAGCATATACACATACATGAGCTGAAAACAAAAACTGAAACATCACATGAAAGCTGAAACATACATTTTGAGACAAGTACAAAAGAATATCGATAAACCCAGTATCTCATATATATATCAAATATGTCATGGTACATATACAAATGTGAGATCCAAAATCTGGATATATGTCTCAAAAATACATGAGGTACAAATCAAAACACAATGTCATGTATGACTGCCACCCTTTGCGGCTGGTGCTGGCCCTCGTGGAGGAGCTTGTCTCCTATCTGGTGCCTACACTGCACCCTCTGATCTGCCTGCTCACTCTGAATAATCAGGAAGACCCTGTCTTGGTGGTACCACACTCCTATAAGCAGCATAATAGTATGCAGCTCGTGCACCATGATGCGTTGCCTCTCACCTCGCAGTATCCCACTCTCAGCATAGCTCATCTGCTTGTGCCCACTCATCCATCAACTGTTGATCTCATACTACAATGGTAACCTGAGCTGCCTGTAGCTCTGCCTCCAAGGCATGGATCCTCACACCCTGCTCCTCTCCTCCTACTGCCTGCTCTACAGGTGCCTCTACCCTCACTGCTCGCCGTCTCCTCAGGGGCACCTCCTCCTCTCCACCATCATCACCATTAGATTCTGATGACTCCTCCTCCTCCTGCATCGCCTGCGCTCGCATCCTCCTCCACCCTGCTGGGGAACTCTCCCCCTCCATCTGCCTACCACCTCTCCCCCTCCCTCTCCCTCCGCCTCCTCCTCCTCCACCGCCACCTCCACCTCCCACTCCTGCAGGTGCTGCATCTGGGTGTGTGAACCAGGGGAATAGATGTCTCTGCATCTCATAAAGATACCCTAAATCAGCTCCTACATCTGCCACATCTGGGTGATAATCCCAGGGAGTTGCCACTAGTGTTGCAGTATCCCGAACTGCTGTCTGATAGTCCATCATCGGTAGCCATCCCAATCTCTCATCTATGCACATCCGGGCATAGGTAGTGGTCTCCACTAACACCACCTGTCACTCTACAAACTGTCGCCATACACGACTGATCACAAACTGCTCCACAATGTCTGCGCTCCGACCCACCAGCAGTTTGCTATACCACATGTAGTCTAACTCCCATGGATTTGACCACTGCTGACACTCCCGGTACAGTCGCCATGTGAATGTTGTCAGCTCACCAAACATGCATCGGTAATAGGTCACATCTCCACTATGCCTCTGTGGGATGAAACCTCTATAGCAAAAAATATACGACTGGCTACGCTCTCGTGGCTGCACCCATGGTTGGATCACAGCGATGTGCTCCCAAGCCCAGATCTGCGCTAACACTACTCCCCATGCCCATGACCCACCCTCATGGTATACTATCTCATGAAGCTCATGGTACATCTCTGCCAGTATTGCATGCCCCCATGCCATCCTATGTGGTCAGGAGATCAGATCATATACCAGTCGACCCCATCCTAGTGGAAATCCCTTCTGGCCTCGGTCTTTCACTAGGGCCTAGGCTACCAAAGAGCATAACAAGCTGGGCAAAGGATAATCATATCCATATTCAGTCATCAATCTCTCCCAACTCAGGTGACGGTCTAGAATGGTCACATCCTGGAAAAGATCCTGCACTCGTGCTCGCCCCTTTGTCAAGGTCGTATCATAGTACACTTGTGCCATCACCAAACTTAACATCAGTACACCTAGTATCCAACATTGAAATGGCTAAATCAACAAACTACTAACCAAGTAACTTACCAGCTCGCCGTGGCATGGCACTTGCAAAATGCGATATACGTCCTCCAAGGTAATCGATGCCTCACCAGTCGGTAAGTGAAAGGTGTTATGCTCGCTATGCCACCTCTCTGCTAGTGTAGATAACAAATCGTGGTTTTCCTGAATATGGGGCATTCATACAACCCAACGCAAGCCCATAGCCACTAGCACAGTCTACTCCTCATCGCTCAAATGCTCCACAACACGCAAACTAACCACCCTGGAAGCTCTAATCTGTAATGCCAGGAATACCTCCTGTTCAGGTAAAACAAGCAATCATCAGTAATAGTCACATGACGAAAAAAAATATTAAAAAAAACAACAAAACTAGTTGTGCCACACTTTTTACATAAAGAGTGTGACACATCTTTGAAACAGTGTCACACAACACTTTTTACATAAGGAGTGCGACATTTTTATGTCTTACAAAATTTTGCACCGCGTCGTGCGACATTTGGGTATGGTCAGGGTGGCACTTTTTTCTGAACGGTGCGATACTTTTTTTGGAAAAAAGTGTTGCGCGATAGTTTTTTCGAGCCTATGCAATACTTTAAAAGTATCATGTGACTTTTTTTCAAAAAACTTAAAAATGTGCAAAAAAGCTCACAAAAAGCTTGAAAAAGCGATAAAAAGGTAGTTACTTACTAGCGCCCCATATCGCTCTGGCCGGTTGTGCAACCGGCTACGCTCGAAATAGTGTCGATGAAAAGGAATGTTCGCTTGAGCCATGATGCTATGTGGACCACACAAAATCTCTCAAATCACAAAAATACAAATGAATAGTGAAAATGACACTTGGACCCCTTTTATAGCCTCCAACCTCATTTTGACCTAATTTTCAAACTCCTTGGAATTGCATGAAAATTGCACCCCTAGCTAATTTCGACATCCTAGATCCATTTTCAGGATGGAAATCAAAATCTAAGTTCATCTTGATGGTCAAAATCGCATTTTAAAATTTTACCTTCTTCTGAGTAGTTAGCTGACCGTTTGAGGTCTAATCTTTGAATCATTGCTAGGGCATCTTCATTTCTTCATGACTTCATCATTTCTATGCTTCATATCTACTTCTATTCACCTATTCACATCTAAATCCTCTTTCTACTCAATTTGACCTAATTTTTATGGTTTATCTTTTGCGGTCAACTTTGGTCAAACTAGGGCATTTTATTAGTTTCTTATAGTCATTCTTGGGTTCTAATCATTTATCTATCATATCAGACATTGCTATATCTCAATTTTCTCATGTCTAGCTACTTTCTGCTTCCTCTTACCTCATTTTGATTTCGATCCCGAGGGGGCAGAAATACTCTATTGTTGATTGTTACAGCTATCTATTTCTTAGGAGCATTTGTTTGACCTTATCACTTGCTCTTGATCTATTCGCTTTGCTAGATTTTAGAATTCTTTTCAGATCCTAACATCATCTTCATAATGTTCACTACTACTGCTATCAGGCTGTGCATTCAGGACTTGCTATCTATTTCTGCATTTCATTCTTTGGAATCAGATATCTATATCTATCATCGCCTACTTGGCTTCAATTTTCTTTGACATAATGTGTTCCCAAATCGATCACGCATTAGTCAAAGAGGGGCAAATGTAATCAACTAAAAATGGTCATCTAGACTATTAGCCCTCTTCTCAGCATTTTTGGCTAAATTAATTTAATCATTTATCTAGACCAAATTGCTAATAATCAATTTATTTGATTATAACCTATAGTTTGACTATGCTATCCTAAGTTCATTATTTGATTAAAAGAACACGTCCCCTTTTAATTAAATAAAACACCCCATTCTTCTAACCCACTTAAAGTGCACACATAAAGTCCTTTTTCTATTTTACAATTAAAAGAAAAGGCTTGTGAGACATCTGTCTTATGTGACAAGTCAACTTATATTCTATTGGTTGACTTGTGTGTGCACATGGATCACTCCTCTTTTCGAATTCCACCATTGATCATCCACCATCTTCATCTTGATCTCTACTATCTGTATGACTTTAAAAGGGAGAGAGCTTTCCTCCTCAAAGGATCCTCATTTTGAATATTGTTATGCTGCAAGTTTTCTAACAGGTTTCTTTGGAGCTTTGTGGAGAACTTCTATTTCTTGTCTACATTCTCTCATCCATGGCATCATGGCATTCTAGCTTAGCTTAGCTTTCATTTTTACATGTAGCTTAATCTCACATAGCTTAATAATGGTATTGTAACACTCTCATACATGTTTTAGCATAGCTCCACTTTGCATCTCATTCTAGCTTAATCTTCATTTGCATTGCATTCTTGAGGAACTCCTTGGGACATTTGCATTCTTGCATCTTGTCTTTGGAACCTCCCATTGCATGGTTTACTAGCAAGAAGAGTATCTCTAAGGCTCATCTAATAGCCCCTGAACTTGAAATACACTCTCTTGCACTCCGTGGATAGGGAGCTCTAAGCCGACATCCAAGCATTCCGAACTCATGGAATCGTTTGGATAGAAGGGTTTAGAGTGGGACACTTTCAAGTGTACACAAGCAAGGAGCTTCATGAATATCTCTTCATATGGCTCACCCAATTGTGTAAAGTTACATTTCTCTCCTTTAGGCCTTTCTTGATATCTTGGCTTATTACTTTATTGATTGGCACTAGCCAAATGGAGAACAGCTTGGTCTTTAGGCTTAGAGGAATCCACAACTCCATCATTGACCACTTTTTTGTTCTTATTCCAATATGTGTTCTTTCCTTTATCCTTGTTATTTTTTTTATTGTGACCATTGTTTTTGTTGTTTCCATTTTTTGTCAAAATACCTTGCTCTCTCAAAACATCCTTAGTTCTAAATGCAACTTCAACCATGGTATCAAAGGACTCAAAAACCATCTTCTTGACTTCGTACTTCATCTCAGGAACCATGTTACTAATGAGGATTTCAATCTTTTCTTTCTCAGGAATGGTCCTAGAATAGCAAGAGCACTATCATCTCCATCTTTGCAAGAAAGTAACAAACAATTCTCCTTTATTTTTCTTTGTGTGACATAACTCCAATAGCAAGACAGATCAATGAAAGATTGTATGCAAAGTGTTGAACAAATCTTTGAATTAACTTAGGGAACATCTTAATAGGAGGAATTATATTGGTAAACCATTCCATCACTTGACTCTTAAGACTCCTTGGAAATAATCTAATAAGGTATGAATCCTCATGATGAAACTCAAAGATCATAGTATAGAATTGACATACATGATCATTCAGATCCCCATTTCCATCATATTTGTGATATTGGGGGATCTCAATTTTTCTAGGAAAATCTTTCATGTCAACAATCTTATCAAAAGGATTAGGAAAAAGTGAATCAGGTGAAAAAGCACTCTTGGGTGCTAATATTTGCTTTAGTTGTTTCTTCAATTGGTCAATTTCTTCTTTCATAAGGGATCATGCTTTTGAATCTTTTTGTTTACATCAAAGTTGTAAGGGACCTTAGCACCCTTGTTGATTTAATGTTGAAAGCATGCATCTTTGTTTTGGTTCATATATGCTTCCATATGTTGCTGAAAATGTGGGTCTAGTTGCACAACCATGAAATCATAAGAATTATAATCAAAGTTTGAGCTACCACCTCCATATTGTGAACCATAATGAGCTTTTTGTGAAGGTTTTCTTGAAACTCTAGAAGGCATTGGTATCCTATAATAATCATGTCTTGAAGCTCTCCTTCCTCTAAGACTAGGAGATTGTGAAGGTGTTCTTGAGTTTCTTCCACTTTGTAGAGTCTTAGGAGGGGTGGATGGAGAAGAGTTGTTTCCACCACCAATGTACACATTTCTGAATTTATTTCCAAGTTGTGAAGCCATGAGAAGGTCTTGTGCTTCTTGATGAGCTTTCCTTTAAAATCTTAATCATAACTTTCCTTTCTTCCTTTAGGCATCCAAATTGTTCTTCCTTCTTAGCTTGTTCTTTTAGAAGGGATTTTCTCTCACACTCAAGAATTTTGACTCTGCCACTCACATAACCTAAAGGTTGCATGAGTGGTTTACATGGTCTTGACTATCTAAACCAGTTACTAGTAAATGTTGCATTCACACGAGCGCTAGAAGGCTCACTAATTTGATCGTCATAATGGGATTTTTCTTCTTGATAGGCATAATTAACTTTCTTAGCCCTTTGGTATGAATCCAAATATCTATCCTCAATATGGGGTGAGGTTGGTCTATTTTCACAAGTGAGACCACCACTGAAAAGGTCAACATAGTACTCACCACTTTTATTCTTCTTTTGTGGAGCCATTGTAAAATCCATATCCATATCCATATCCGAGTGAGGTGATGCTAAGAGTGTACTCAACTCAATAAGGTCACTACTAGGGTCAAACAAAGCTCTGGAATATTCTCAGGTGATTAAACAAACATAGGTTCCTTTCCCTTATGTTTTTGATGAGTTTGAACTAAAGGTAATTGTTTGAAGATGTAAAGGTCACTTTCCTTGATCAACTTGATATCTTGTTGTAACTAGCATAAAAGAAAAGGTACTAGGTGATAGGATAACCCTAATAAATTTTGGTACCAAACTAGGATAATAAAGGCACTCACTTGTCCAAAAGAGATGTGATAAGATAGAATTTTGCAATAGACATAAAACAACAATGCCATAGAGGTGCCCAAAAATTTGGGTGAATACCCTAGTACATATGGACCAAGAGGATGATTTACCCAAATTATAAATAATTAAAATTGATTTTCTATGAAAGTGGATGGACAAAAAATTACTAAGACTCTCCAAGCATAGTATCAAAGAATCCAAACATATATCTTTCTTAACAAAGATAGTCTCAACTCACCAACTCTAAACAAGGTCATCACAAATTCAAAGGGTCAAAGCACAATAACCCAAGGTGCAAACAAGTTTCTAATATTGGGGTAAGTAGCCTAATCTTAACCAGATCAACCTAGGGAGACTAGAAATAACAAGATAGCAAAGCAGTTTGATCATAAAGTCTTGATTCAGGAACCTCGATTTTACTTGTTTTAAATATCCAACTACATGTGATGAATTTTGAATCATAAACCAAGCACAAAAGACAACAATCAGGAATTTCAAGAAAACATCTTCAAACAATGAGCAAAGGGCAAATAAACCTTGCACATAAATAAGAATAATGTCATAGTATCAGTCAAATCCCTAGAACCACCACTGTGTATGTTCTCAAAATTTTTTCCAATCACACACATAGTCCTAGAAAATAAAATTTGGCAGCACTATAGTTCTTAGTAATGTTTAACTCTACAACTTTTGCAATCTAGAGTCGGTGAAATCCAATCTCGACGCAGCAAGATTTTGACATATTTCAAGAATTTAATCAATCAGAGATACTGAGGAGATTTGACAATCCAAAAAAAGACTACACCCATGAGAATTTTCCCCACAAGACCATTTATATAGTGGTTGCTACTACTACATCAAAAATGGCTATTATCACTTGAGGTTCCATCCATGTGGTTAACCCAATAAAGGGAATGTCCACTATGGTTAACACTCTCTAATCAAGGAAGACTCACAAAGTTTTACCACATAGGGACTTGACTTGGATTCAACGGTTCCAAGTTTTTCATATGCCAAAAAGGGAATAGAGTATACTCCTCTAGCCTCTTCACCTCATCCAAACATAGCAAACAAGATTCTTTGACATGCTAATTTGAAATCACCTCACCAAAATTTTGGAAAAGCCAACAACAAACACCACCAATCTCAAAAGAGAAAGCACTAATGGATGTTGAGGGCAAACCCAAATAGAATAGTGAGATAATAAAAAATATCATTTCCTACCTACAAGGGGATCAATTTTCAAGAAGAGCTTCACATGTAAAGCAAGTGAATGAAGCACACTTCCTCAAGAACTCGACAAATAGTGTTCATAGAGCCTAATTACTATGTGAAACACATATACGTGAAAGTAAATCTAGATCTAATTTTAGAGAAAATGAAGTGTGAATCTATGAAAGCATGTAAAAGCACTCAATCCAAACACATGAGATGGTTCATTTTACTTTCAAATCCAAGTTTATAGAGATCCAAAAATATACCCAGTAGTCCTTGCAATGCGTCTTTTCTTTATTGCACCTTTCATTTACATTTGAACACTCGCTTGTAATGAACAAAGTAACAAGCAAAACAAGCATACACATGATATGCAATATATAACCAACTTATGCAAAACTAAGATTAGATTTGAAAATCTAATTTTTAAGAGTGATGATAACCAACAAATAACCCAAATGAAAGGTCACATCATGCTTGATCCATGTGAAAATCAAATGCAAGCTATTCATTAAATGCCCCTTTTTTTAATATTGATTTTTTACCTAGTCAAAAAGATTTGACCTATATAATATCAATTCGGATCCAAAACCCTAAATGCAGAAAAGAAACCCCTACAAAAAATTAGAGAGCTTTCCAAAAATGTTAGAATTTTTAAAATATCCTTTCATTTGTGCCTTGGAGAGCCTTTTTTTCAAAATAGACTAGTTTTTGCAAATCAAATTATTGAGCATTAATATGATCTTTAAAATCAAAACACAAAGAACCAACCCTATTTAGAATTCAGAGACCTTTCTAAAAATGTATACTTTTTTGAATTAAGTAATTTGCGCCCTAAAACTATTTTTAATGAAAAATAAAGAAAAATTATAAAAAATCAAAATTACCTCAGAAAAAATTTAAAAATTTAGTTCAAAGCTTCTCTGATATTTCACCACCCTACAAAAAAAATTAGAGGAAAACACCATGCCATTTGGGAGATATGATCAAATATTTAAGATCTAGTGTATTTTGTCTCCAAACAAATTTGCATAAGGGGGTTAGCCCCAAAAATATGTAAAACCAGCATGTAAAGGTGGGTTGCCCCATGGTGGATGCCAAAAATGTATGCCTAAAATGTGAGCACACTTCTATGAGTCATTATATCCAAGATTTCTCAAGAATGAGGTCTCAAATGACAACTCATAACTCTCTATTCATGGAGTCCAAGGGTTTGTGATGGAGGCCCTCAATTTGACCTGGTTTGTGCCCATGCAAGTACACCATAAAATGAGAGATTCAAATATCAAAATATGAATGCAAATGAAGATGCAATCTAATATAAATGATGTACAATGCAAAGCAAAGAAATAAATTAAATCTAATCTATGAAAGGAAATAACAATGCAATATTAATCTATGAAAACAAATATGGATCTAAGCTAATATGAAAATGAAAGGATGGATCATGATGATGGAAGCCATGGATGCATGAGAGAAGAAGACAATAAAATAGAAGTTCTCCATAAAAAGCTTTAATGCTCAAACTCCTCCAAAAATTGCTCTCCAAACCTGTAGCATAACAATAGCATAATCATGGATGTCAAAAATGAGGAGACGGTTCTCCCTTATAAAGAAGAATAGACGATTAAGATTAAGAGGCAATAAGATTTAATCAAAAGTGGAGAAAGAATGATACGTGTGAGACAAAATTCTACCAATAAGAAAATAAGAGAAAAATTAAATGGAATCCCACTTAGAAATATGTGCATTTGAGTGTAGAGAAAATAAAAAAAGATTTATTTAATTTTTATTTAACTTTTTTCCATTTTCAAGTGGGATTTTATTTAATTAAAAAGGAGAAAGTTCTTTTAATTAAATAGGAAATATTTAATTAAATTAAAAGAGGAGTTTTTCTCTTAATTAATTACATTTTGATCAAAGAAATTTATTTGAATTGATTTAATAAAATATTGCAAACCATTGATTTAGGAAATTTGATAAATTGTATAATGGGGGCCCATTGTCTAGGCGACCATTTTAAGGTGCATACTATTCCTAGTTATCATTTATTGCCTATATATTGAGACAAATTTGAAAATCCAAATAGACAGTATATCTCTCTTTCTCTCCCTCGCCTCATTTTCGAGTTCTTGATTTCATTATTTGTAGAAGAAAATTCTTACAATATTTTACAAAGTAGGGAAACTTGTCTTATATCTTATGTAATGAAGGATATAAAATTGATAATTTTCCATAGGTATTGGAAAATAATAGTACTTTTGATTATTTTTAAAAATGATATTTCTATGCAAAATTTAATCAAAAGTTGCTAAATAATTACCTTTATGATGAAAAGAAACATATTTAATTTTTTTAAAAATTAATTATTTTTTTTAAAAATTATTTAATTTTTTTTTAAATCACTCTATATGTAAAATTGGAAGATCTAAAATTTAAAATGAATAAAGAATAAAAAATATGAAATGTTGATTGTTATTTGTTAATTAATATATGGGCTGAAGCCTATATTCATTATTATTATTGTTTGAGATTAATTATAATGTGTTAAACTTGAGTATATTCGAACCCAACACCTCTTAGTTGAGAGGCTCACAAGTTACAGTTGATTTATAGGCATTTGCCTAACAATATTTGATTTTAATTATATTAATAACATAGCTAAAATATGCATTGCATTTAAAATATATATTTAATGGTAACTAATATTAGGCAAGATATTATTTGTCTATTTAAAATTTGGTGAAAGAAAATAAACAATACATTATAGAGAAGGTTTATGATTATTGAAAGATATTTTAAAAGTTAGTATAGCTCAAATTCCATGAAACTTCGACTTAGACTAAGAAGGAAGAACTAAAGAACATCCACACTACCAAACATAACATATTTAGACCCTATTACTAAAACAATTCATTTAAAAAAATTTCAACCTATACTAAAACGATGCATTATAACACAAGATAATGTAGAGTTTGGAACACAAAATCAATGAAAATCATACGAAAAGCAAAGCGTATATATATTGAAGCCTTTTAACTTCTTTGCAATAATGTTAAAAATACTTTGCCTCCAAAAAATAAAATAAGTTAAAAATACTTTGCCTCCAGAAAATAAAATAAGTGATCCTCCCCAACCGTCTGGATTAGGAAGGCGAATAACGACAAACGTCAGGTGGCGAGTTTGTAGCACGTTAATTAGGAAACTGCCACGTAGCTGCAACGTGCTGAGCAAAGCCGACACGTTTCCTCTCTCATCTTCGCCATTTCCTGCAAATTCCTTGCCTGATCAAACCCTAACATTTTCTGTCCAAGAGAGAAGCGTCTGAAAACAAAGATCGATCTTTGCTGTGGAATTTGCGAGCGCCAGGGATGTCTTCAAGCGACAACAGTAATAACAGCGATGTTGATTCAGCCGCAGAATCAATCGGCCAGTACACTACCTTGAAACCCTCTGTGAGCGCCGTCCAGCCTACGAAACTAGTGAATCCGAGTAAAGAAGAGGAAAGCAGTGAAAAGATAGCAGCCGCCATGGCCGAACGTCACTCCGGCGATCCCTCTGCTTTTCGCAAGGTCGATCCACCGCAGGTATGGAAAATTTATTTTCCTTTTGCTTAAATTTAAATATTTTCTCTTCATCTTAAAGTTGTTGCTAAATTTGCTCGCTTTCTTTAAATTTGGTGACGAACACCCTGGATTTCTTGTTTTCGTTTAGTATTTGTGGATTTGTTTCTGTGCAGGGTGGCGAAAAGAAGGAAACGGCGGGAGAGGGAGAGGAGAGAGCCGGAAGCGGTTTTGTTGACAACTGGAAGATCGGTTTGGCCGTTAGCGGTATTGTAGTGGCGGTTTTAGGGGCCGTCCTGGCAGCTTGTACTAAGCTGAAGGGGAAAACCCTAAGGGACTGATTTTTTAATATGGATTGAACTAATTTCAGTCTTTTTTATCAATCTATGTGGAAAGGATGAAAGAGACCCTGTGAATCTCTTTTCTGTTTTTGATATTTCCTGTCTAGTTTTTTCCCTGGATAATGTATATGTTTCTTCTGGAGATTAAGCCATTATTATAATTGTAACCGAGCTTAATTATCACGGTGACTAGATTTACCAGTCATCTGGAGATTGTTTAGATTTATCGGTGTTGTGTGAAACAAGATAACAACTGGCAAACGGAAAGGGAGGGTTAAGCCTTTTAATAGACTCTAGGGTTTATTAAATAACAAAAAAATCAGAAATGATTCTGGATAAGAAGATTTTTTCTGAAATAGAATTAATGTATTGATTTGAAAAGTTCAGAATGTGCTTTGTAAATGAATCTAGGGTTCATGTAATAACAAAAGTACTTATAATTTATTGCAGAAATGAAGCTGTTTTCAGAAATGTAAAACATGTATTGAATTGAAAAGTGGACAATAAGGCATTTAAATAAATACACTGATTATAAAATAACGGAAGAATCCAGAATTTGTCCAACTCTCCTTTTCTGTTTCAGAAACGTAAATATCTGTTGAATTGAAAAGTTCTGCAGACATCTAATAAACAGTTTGAATTAAATGTTATAAATAAAACTCAAACAATTAATTTATCTGGCAGAAAAGTTTCCCTCATCTTGGGGTTCCATAGAATGCTGGTCTTAATATTTACATTTTACTTGCCTATGCTTTAGAATTGGTATGGACGGACATCTAAATTGGTATTGATGTATTCAGGTCTAAGGAAACTAATTCCTTGATATAGAGGAGAACATTGCCTACTTATTTAAGATGAACATTCCCTACTTTTTAAAGATTCTTTTGAGTCTTGTTCTATGAAGCCACAAAATCCACCTATGCTATACCCAAATTATTATTTTAACTCTCTACCTAATATGTCTATCCTCATCCCCTTGTATCACTTCATCCCCTTTATCACTTCTCTCACCTGTCCCTTCCTACAATTACCCTGCTTTCTTCTCCTTTTTACTTCCGCCTTCCTTCCACGTTACCCTGTCTGTGGAAACTCACCACTGGTTTCCCTTATTTATCCTCACTCTACCTCATATAAGTTTCTCATAGATATCTCTCATGTCCCACCGTAACTCCTCTCCCTCTCTAAAATCTCCCCAAAAATTACCCTCTTACACTCTTCCCTACTCTCCCTCTCTAAAATCTCTCCTCCAAAATTACCCTCTTACACACTAAACTAACAATCTCCCTCTCTGTCACACTACCCCTTATATTGTCTCTTATACTATCTCCCCTAAGTAAGGTTTCCATCTCTTCCCCTTATCTTTTTTCTCTTCCTCATATGTATCCCACCTCCTTGATACCTCTTCCGGCCCCCGGCACCCCCTCCCTTCACCCCCCTCTTTACCCCCTCACTCTCTCACATCAACGCCCCATCACCAATTCCATCCATTTCTCTCTCTCTCTCTCTATATATGTTTGTATGTATTGTAGATATATGTAATTTTACCATTTTAATTACAAATGTTATTTATTTTTAGTCGCAACTTTAAATAGAGTAAAGCAATTTTATATGTAGTCTTAATATATCAATTCATTAGATTATTTATGTTTAAACACTTAAATATATAATAATATTTTATTTTGACATATAGAAAGTGGAATGCACATATTATTGTTTTAACCTAAACATATTGAAACTCATTACTATTGTTGGTTTCCTACTAGATCCTTGTAATAATTTAATTTGTAAACGTGATTATACCTTGGCTTATGTCTATTAGAAATTTTCCTTTCAATAATTTGCTTTTGCTTTAATTTCATGTTACTCTATCTTTGTTATCTTGTTATCTGCTTTTCAAACATTTTGTTAAAGTAGGAATTCATATAGTTGCATTGATTAGAAATTCCATTAATCATAAAATTGAAAATACAAAAATAAATTACATTTGTGGTTACATTTCAGCAAAGTTCTGCAATATTGTAGATACCAGCAAAGCCAACAAAGCCCCCCTTGTGAACATTAACATTTATCTTCGATTGAGCTACCTAATAGGTTGAAAAAAAACCATCCAAAACCTTGGTTGGTCATTGATCAACTTTTCAAGAGAGATTCGTGTCATTAGCATAATGCAAAACAACTTCTCAACAATTTCCAACGTGCAAGGTTCTTCAATATAGTCATACTCTTTTTCTACTATAAATTTCCAACACTTCTTTTTGTTAAAAGCAACAATGAAAACTATTAAAACAAATGTCTAGAGCTTAGATTTTCATTCAGTAAAAATAGCCTAAAGTTTGTAATGTTACTTTTGATATGAATTTTTCCATATATGTTGAGGGTAATATTAAATACCATAGATTTATGAGAGTACTGAAATATTAACTTTAAAACTCACTTTAACCTTTGGCCAAGTTATATATCTTTACCATGTGAAGATAGATGTCCAACTTATTTGATAAAATAATGCATTTTATCACCAAACACATTATTTTCAAATATTTTCTAACAAGACGAATTAGGTACTACACAACAGAAATCTAACCAAACTTTTTGAAATGTTACAACTATAGGGAAAATTTTCCATGAAACACCAGTTTAATATGCAATCTCTAATTTACAATGATTCAAGTGATGCACCTTATTTTTGTTTTGCAAATAAATGATACTATGAAATTCTATGCTAAGCAACCTTTACAAGAAACTTGAGAGGGGCTGCAAAAATTTCATTAAAGTGAATAAGAACATGCATCTAAAAATGGATTCATGAATGTCAACCTTATGACATGCATTGTGGTTGTTTCTAGGGTTGGGTCTTCTATGATTGTTTATTTTTCTAGGAGATTCTTTCTAGATAGGTTTAGTTTTTTGGTGGTTTTTGGTTTGTCTTGCTCATTTTGTTAACCTATTGAGATTCCAAATTATTTTTCTAGCTTTTATGCTATTGTGAGTTTGTGAGCTTGGATGGATCAACTATGCCTTCCTCCAACTTGAGGGTTATCCCTCCTTTTCTTCTTGTGAAGTGGGGGTTTACTCTACCTATTTTGGTTTTCTCTAGTGTTAGGATGTATTTGGACAATATCCATCTATGATTAGAGTTTTTACCCCTAATGCATCTATAGAGGGGAGTGTCTTATGGTTCTGATGGGGGGCCATAAATGTTGCTTTTGATGGAGGTTATCTTTTTTCAGCCTCCACTCCCCCAACCACAACCAAATTCTAATAAAGGGTCCTTTATTTCATTTCTTCTTGATCCTCTTGGTCTTGGTTCTCTAGAGGTTTAATTCTTACTTAGAGGGACTAATGCTGGTTTGCACCTAGATTTTGAATTTTTCCCTTGATTGTTGTTTGGCTTTTTATCTTATTGCGATGGTTGTAAAAGAAAAATTCTTTAGGTACCTTGCCTCATAGATGAATGGCTCAATATTTAAAGATGGTGGACATGGCTCATGAGTCATGGAATTTTTGGCTACAAATAGCATTTTCTATTGATTTTGATGTTGTTGAGGTTGTTAAAGTTGTAAAATTCACTAGGATTGATGCCTATGCTGGTTGCATGAGGTTGAAAGGTATGGTGTTCTTCTTATGGTACATATGATAATGCATTGAGCCAAGCATGATGTTCTTGTAAAGTCTCCTTTTTAAAGAGAGTGATTTGTGAGAATTGTGGATGCACATAATTCTCAAGGTTCCAAGAGACATTGGAGATGTGTGTGTTGGCCCTCTTCTAGGTTTAGTCCATGATGGATCTTGATGTGGGTTATTATTTGTGTGTGATATAACTGACCTATTATGATCTATGTATTTTAAGTGGCATGCTTTGAAAAAATTTTAAATGATTCTTATCCAACCTTGTTTCTCAACCATTATTTTTGGGTGTTAGGGTCTAATTGTAAGCTTTCCCTACTCTTGGTGTCAATTATTTGTGGTTTTTCTTTTGCCTTGTGAGTCACCTATTGGCTTGTCTATTATTATTGTCATTCTTGTTTTTTTTTAGTCACTTATTGGCTTATGTACCATTTTTCTTGTTTAACGATCTATTGTGGCATATTTCTTTTCTTTTTAGTAGTCTTGCTTGGCATGTGCTCAACAATATTTTTTATATTGATATGTTATTAGTGTGCTATAATTTTGGTTACTTAAATTAACACATTTACCTATGAAATAAAGTTCGTATTTAAGCATGTACGAGTTAGTACTAGAATGATGGACCTCTTAGAAAGTCTCAATGCTTCACCTCTGTGAGTATCACCTAGATCTAATAAGTACTAAGTGTTTTATTCATTTTCACAAAAATTAAGTGTATGTATGTTTGACACAAAAACTGCATAGTTAAATCCTAATAACTACACACACACACACACACACACATACATGTGTGTGTGTGTGTATGTACTAACATAAATAGTATTCTTTTCACTATTTTAACATATATTTTAAAACAACTATATAAATATTTATTTATTGATAAATTATAGTTATTCAATATATAAAAAAATAATTTATAAATTTAATTTATGCTTTCATATATTGTTATAAATAAAAATTATTTGATAATTGTCATGACATTGAAACTTTATGGTGCTTAAAGAACAATCTGGATTGATCTAATGCTAGCTCCATAATTTTGATGAAGTTCTATTAAAATTCCTCTTGACCCCAACCACGATAAAGAATTTTAAAAGAAATGTATTTCTCCATTAAACATATTTATCACGAACCTAACATAGAAGTTGATTTCTTGTCAAACTATTCTTTTGATCAGAATATTCCCCAGATCATTTCATCATATTGTTGACAATGAAGAAGCTTTCTCTTTTTATATGAGGCCATCACTGTCAGGGAAACAAAAAAAATGGTGGTTAAGAGAACCAATTTTCTCGGCAACACAAGGGACTGAGTCACTTGGTCAACAAAGAATAACTTGAGAAGTCACTTGGTCAGTATAAAATCCAAGTTACTTGATCAATAAGGACTAAGGCACTCAGTCAATATCACTCGACAAAAGTACAAGCTGAGACAAGACCAAGTAAAGTTAACACTCAGCTAAGGAATGTGTTCACCCAAGAAAGAAACAAAAAAAGCACCATTCTAGAAAATGCACAAGCAAGAACGAAGATCATTACTCAGTTTTTCCAAACAACTAAATGCACAATGAAGTATATAATTGGAGACAAGACAAACACAATAAATTGGAGATGCATAAGTCTTCTTTCTTTCTTTCTTTCTTTCTATTAACTGAAACAACCTATCACAAAACTAGAATGTAAAACTAAAAACCTAGAATACAAAAATGACTAAAAAATACTTCTAATAATAGCATAAACTTGCAACAATGTATGGCTACATAAAATAAGCTTGGAGCCATCAGTTATCATACAAGAAAAACTTCCACTTTCAGAAAATCATGAACCCATGTTGTTGCACTCTGATAAAACCTTTTGTTGAACTCCCCTCAATCACTCATAATGTCTTGCATATGGGATCATCATACATAGACATATGAAGTGGGTTGAGTACTTGCAGAACTTTACATTTTTCATTGAGCATAAGAGTGGAGTTACTAATAGAGTAGCTGATGCATTGAGTAGAAGACATTCTTTGTTGATTGTGTAATGTTCTTGAATAGAAATAAATGTATTTAATTATTTTTGTGTAACGGGCTGATTGTTTAATTTAACTCAGACCCAAATTTAATTTTTGTCATAGTAGAGTATGTTGTCGTCGGCTACCCTCGAAAAGCTTTTTCTGATGGGTATTTAAGCACGAATCTTAGTAGTTAATAGGTATGCTTTTGGATTTCAATTATCTGTACTGCGGATTCCTATTGGAATTTGGCAATTATTCACCATTTCGGAAGTGAAAAACCTTCCCTATTTGGGCTATGCAATTTCGATGGGATTCAACCCTCACCCTATTCCGTTGGTGTCTGCCTCGATCTGTATTCGACAATTTGAAGACTTAATTATACAAATATCTCTGTTGGTGATTTCTCTTGGTTTGGTATTGACTAATTGTATATGTATTTATTGGAATTAAAGTGGCATTGTTTGGTTTATGATCATTTACAGGAGTTCCCTGTGCATTTCGGGATACTCATTCTAGCTGTACGGCTTGGTATTTTTCCATACAACTTGTTACCATTCATTCCCTATAGCATTCAACATTTTCGTATGTCATATCTTTTTATATACATCTGTACGGCATTTCCTATGCCTATACGACCTTGACCAACCACTATATGGTTATTCTAAGCACCGTACAGTCAAGCTCATTTTACAACTTCCTTCATGTTTGTTACCGTACGGCCCACCTTTTTTGTTTGTTGAGTCACACCGTACGATCTTTCTTGCTTCCGTACGAACACACTCCAAGCTCTATACGGACTTTCTGTAGGAAAAATTTTCCATTCAGTTCGAGAATTAACTTGCCTTGGAACATTACAGATTGAAATGAAGATTAAATTTCTTGGTTTTGATGAAATGAAAGAGTTATATGATGCTGATCCTAATTTTTATGAGGTGTGAAGAGAGTGTAGAGCACCAAATCTGACAAATCACATAAGTAAGTATAATGAGTATTTCATTCAAGAAGGTATGTTTTTCAAAGGCATTTAGTTGTGTATTCCTAGAAGTTCTATGAGGTTGAAATTGATTAAGGAAAAGCATAGTGGTGGATTGGTTGGACATTTTGGAATTGATAAGACACTGAGTTTGCTAAAAGAGAAGTATTATTGGCCACAAATGTATAAGGATGTTCAGAAATTTGTAAAGAGTTGTGGAGTTTGTCAAGTTGCAAAAGGAGTGAGTCAGAATACTAGTTTGTATACACCTATTAGTGTTCTTGAGAAATCTTCGAGTGACATTAGTATGGATTTTTTCTTGGATTACCTAAGACAGTGAAGGGGTATGATTCCATATTTTTTGTAGTGGATAGATTTTCTAAGATGGCTCATTGCATACCATGTAAGAAGATGTCAAATATATTTTGTTTCCTCCTTGTGGTATTGTTCTCTTTGTGTGTTTGCTTATGTTGTGTTAACTCTGCAAGGTTGTTTTGGATTGTTGGGTGTGCCTTTGGCCCTAGTTTATGTGGTACGTCCTTGCATTAATTCTAACTATCTAAGGTTATGAGGGATATGTTTGAGTATCTGATATATGTAGTTAAAGTTGAAAGAAGAAATGATAAGTCTAGAAGAAGTTATGTAATTTTTGGTGATGTCTATTCTAAGATAGAGTTTAAAGAGGCATGTTATGATAATCTTGTTATATCTCTTAGCAAAGTTGTTATTATGAGAATCAAGGTTGAGAGTGTGAAGAAGACATGTTGGTGATGATGTGGCTAAGCCTGTTTGTCATGATATTACGTGTACGAAAAAATATACACATTGAAAGATGGAAGATTAATGTTATCTCTAAGTGTAACATGTTCTTAATGTGGTCTTATAATGATTTATTGAGAAGGTCTAACAGCTAACTTAGGGAATTGTTTTATGGACTCGATATAAAGGAAGAACATTTTCATTTATCATGAATTGTGTCAAGATGACATGAAGAAGTGATTGTAAGCAACAAAGAGAGTGGAATGTGAAGTTGAGCAGAGTAGAGTGAAAGTGAACGAAACTTCATTGTTGAGATTTTGCTGAGCGATCCAAGGTTTGATATTTGGATCCGAGGTTTGTGACCTAGTCTACAAGGTCTGAAGTGATTGGTTTAGTTGATAGAACAATGGAAAGAAGAGCATAATAGTAAATTACATGTTTGAGAAGTGAACTCTTCTTGTAGTTGAAATTGCATGTTTGGGTAGTAGGCTCTTCTTGCATACATTACACTAGAACTCCTAACAAGGTTGCCACAACTCCTAACAGGGTTAGAATCCCCTAACAAGGATTCAAAGTCTCCTAACAGGGAATCATATGTACTGAATGTTGTAATAGACTCCTAATAAGGTCCATCCTCTAACAAGGAACTTATATATCATTATATCATCTTGTGGGCGTCATTCCCAACAGGGTTTTCCCTTTGATCAAGGGTTTCCCCAGTTAACAAATCTGGTGTAATTGTCTATGTGCATCATATTATGGTTATTGTTTAATTTGGTTGAATGGTTGAGTATGTTTATAGAAGATAAATATTTTAATTGTTGGATAACTGATTCAACCCCCCTCCCCCCCTTCTTAGTTATCTTGGTGGACTATTGTTTCTAACATTACGCCTATGCTAGTTGAATGAGTTTGAAAGAAATGGTGTTCTTCTTATGGTAGATATGATAATGCATGGAGCCATCCATGATGTTCTTGTGAAGTCTCCTTTTTAGAGAGAGTGATTTGTCAGACTTGTAAATGGAGATAATTCTCATGTTTCCAAGAGACTTTGGAGATGAGTGTGTTGCCCTTCTTTAAGCTTTAGTCCATGATAGATCTTGGTGTAGGTTATTACTTGTGTACATACTATAACCTACCTATTATGATCTATGTATTTTAAGTGGTATGCTTTCATAAAATTTTAAAAGATTCTTATCAAACCTTGTTTCTCAACCATTATTTTTCTATGTTAGGGTCTAATTGTAAGTTTTCCCTACTCTTGGTGTGGGTTATTTGTTTTTTTTTTTTCGCATTGTGAGTCACCTATTGAATTGTGTGTTATTATTGCCATGCTTGTTTGTTTTTCATTACTTATGGGCTTGTGTGTCCTTTTTATTGTTTGATGATCTATTGTGGCATGTTTCTATTATTTTTAGTAACCTTTTCGATCGGTCATGTTTTTGGCTTGCTTGGCCTATGCTTAGCAATACTTTTTTATTTTGATATGCTATTAGTGTGTTATAAATTTGGTTACTTTAAACACCTTGAACTATGAAATAAAATTAGTAGTTAAGCATGTGTGAGTAGTCCTGAGATAGGTGACCTCCTAGAAAGTCTTGATACTTTACCTCTGTGAAGTATCACATAGATTTAGTGAGTGCTAAGTGTTTTATTTATTCTCATAAAAGATAGATGTGTGTGTGTGTGTGTGTGTGTGTGTGTGTGTGTGTGTGTGTGTGTGTGTGTGTGTGTGTGTGTGTGTGTGTGTGTGTGTGTGTGTGTGTGTGTGTTGAATTATATATCATTCTCTTCACTATTTGAACATATATTTTAAACTAACTATATAAATATTTCTCTATTGGTAAATTAGAGTTATTCAATATATAAAAAATGATTTGTAAATTTAAATTGAATTTTTTATATACACATTCGATAATTGTCATAGGCTATATTAAACTTCATCTTGGCCCGATCACGATAAAACATTTTAAAAGAAATGTATTTCTCCATTAAACATATTTATCACGAACCCAAGATCAGAATATTCCCAAGATCATTTCATCATATTGTAGATAGCATAGAAGCTTGCTCTTTGTATACAAGGCCATGAAAAAAATGCAATTTGATAATTGTGTCATCAATTGTCATTTCCACTCTGTAGCAGTTTGATAATTATCATGAAATTATTTCTTACATACATATTGAAATGATGCAAATAGACAATCTATTGTATAATATATATTTTATTAAATTTTATTCTTTATTTACAAATCCTTAGTTCTTTAAAATATGAAAGCATAAAACTAATAATAAATTAGCTCCCACCTCGCTGTTGCCATGTAGTCTTAAAAAAGCGAGTTTGAAAGCTCAGAAAAATTAAATCAAAAAGTAGTAAAGGGCATAAAAAAAGTCTTAAAAATAGTTGAACACAAGAATTTTCAAATTATGATAGATTCAATTGATGTGTGAATTTTTATTATTCTATTAAGAAATTCTTAGGATCAAAATCAAAATATATCTTATTGTTCTTTAATTCTTACATAAATTGAATGTCTTATAACTTTACTTCTAAGTTACCCAATACAAATATCTTATTAGTCCCTATCGCCCATAGGTGGGGACTAATGTTTTCACCTCACTCCTTCCATTAATCTGTGCTTGAAGAGTCGAAAAAACTTAAAAACGTTCCCACAAAATTCACTCGCACATAATATTCTTCATTTTCCACAAATTTTAGGCTCAATATTTCTATTTTCCTATTGGCTGAGGGCTTTATTCTCGATAGTCTTTTATTTTTCCTACTTAATTATTCCACAAAAAATAGTAGTGTCGAGGACGTGACAAGCAGTGGCAACGGAGTGATGCATTTAGCCAAGTGTCATCTATAGACTCCAGACGTGGCTTGTGCATGTAAACTTCATCTCAGACACATGGACGCTTATTCGCTTCATACTGCATCAGATTTTGGCTTTCTAGTGGGTAGACTATGGTCTTCACCCTGTACATTCTAGTCTGCAACTCAATCTTGGGTTGTATTCAAAGTTATATTTCTTATTAATTTATCTATTTTCTGAGGGTTGCGCCCAAGACATTTTAGGGTTTCGCTCTAAAATCTAAATCCAAAACTTATTAGGCTTTCATTCTAAAATTTGTCCATGGTTGTTTTACCAGGGTTGGCACTGCAAGACTGGATATTTCGAGCATTTTCGAACATTTTTAGATAGCATTGGTATTCGCTTCAAAATTGTTGCACTCTGAATCTTGTATTGAAATAGCTTGTCATGGTTGAATGAATAAGAAAAACAAATTGTTGTAAACATTAATAGTGCCTACAATTTTTTGCGTCTGAGGATGCCCATCTAGTCACAACTTCCAAAGCTTGTTTAGAATATGTTGGTATGGGAAAAATATGTTCAGAACATTCCCTCATTTTCACTGGTATTAAACGATTTACTCTCTATGAATCAGGAACCAACATTTGCTCCCCAGAATCTATTATTTTTGTACGTTAAGGGTTGTAGATTGTCCAAAAAGGTTTTCAATTTTATTAGGTTAGAGAAGGTGCATACTTCTAGATCTAGTGTAAACATTGTCTTCTATTATGTTGAGCTTGCTTCTATTCCAAAAATTTCTCTATTTCCAAACATCATCTGATTACTTCTATGGATTTAGGGTTTCTAGATACTATACTGTTGGATTTACAGTCAGCTACCTTGTATGCAAAGGAGATGTGCGGACATATGTCGATGAGATTTGCAATAGTTGAGGGTAAGAGTAATAACCAGTATAACAAAAAAAGGGCAATAGAAAACAAAGGCGGAGAAACATTTCAATTGAAAGCAACGAAATTGGTTTCTCAAAGCTTTGATATAGGTGTGGTAAGAAACATAAAACCATGGCTTTGTGTTTTATAGTGTTCTTGTAGAAAATTTTTATGTATCTTGTAGAATCTATGTTTGGTATAAGCACATACATCTAGTTTGTACTATGAGAATGTTTGCACCACGACAACTACAAAGAACACTATGTTTATTGCTAGATCAAACATATACAAATTTGACATCATTTTGCTCAAGATTTAATCCAAAAAGGGAATGTCAAGGATTAAATTTTCTTATACATAACCAAATAACTAATATTTGCACCAAATCTCTTCTAAACATAGTTTTTGTACCCTGGACAGATGAATTAGACTTCACATATGTTGATCATTCAGACGAGTATCAGAGTGGTTGCTCGATAGTGTTTGTTGCATGATTGCATTTTTTTTTTTCATGATCCAATTTACATAAGATCCACCTACCCATACTAAGAAAATATAGAATCAATTCCATTGTTTTAAGGGCCCGTTTGGTTGCAAGCGTAGGAATTGAGAATTAGAATAGAAAACTTGAATAAGAATGGAGAATGAAGAATAGGAATGGAAAAATACAATCCAATCTTGATTATCCCTTGTTTGGTTATGCAAGCTTAAATTGGAATAGGGTTAACTTGCAATCGGCGCCATTTGGAAATATTTCTAAAGATGTAATTGGTGCCATTGGAAAATCACTTGAAATATTTGACAATATTGAAAAATAAGTTCCAGCACTTACCCAGGCCAAAGCGGATTTGAAAATTTAATCAAATTTGAGAAAGTTAAAATGAATGCAAGAATAGCAATTTCAATTACAGGTATTTTTTGGAATGGACAAAAGCTCATTTTGGGGCTAAAATGAGAATACGTATTCCTATTCCACGCACCAAACAAAGGATACAAATCATATTTTAATTTCTTATTCCTATTCCGGTTGTATTCCAGCAACCAAACGGGCCCTAAAGGATAGGGCTTTCACTACCAATGCAGAAATATAACCATTTTACCTAAGATACACCTATCCACTGTAGAGCAGGTTATTAAGAAATACCTTCTATAAATCTCTATAAGCTTTACATGCCAAGACTCCTTAAATACTCTATTCTATAGATAGTCCAGTGCAATACTATTGTGAATAATTCAAAAAAGTGGTTTTTAAAAAGTAGGCTCACTGTTTATGAGATTAACAGATATTACTTTGAATTATCAGCAACATTTAAAAAAGATCACTGTTTATGAGATTAACAGATATTACTTTGAATTATCAGCAACATTTAAAAAAGAAAAATGTAAGACATTTTATCTTTGCATTACGTCTCGAGAATTATATCAATTTTCTTATTCTATAAAGTTTTTTATAGTTATCTTTGAACCACTCACTCCTGCTGTCTCTTTTCAATGTTTCCAATATTTATTCAACTTACTAATCTTCCACTGATCGGTCTGATTGAAATGTTTAACTCAAGTATTTCACAAATGGTGTTCTAATTAGCAAGAAATTTTGTAGCTTACCCATGGAACTCGGTTTTTTTCGAACTTATATCGCCATAAATTTAGGTATTTCCTAAAAAAATTTCCTTGACAACTTGTGCAAACACGCTGGCAAGAGCTAGGCTATAATGCAAGTGCTGCAGTCAGAACAGAAAACCAAGACAAACTACTATTGATAAGAACATCTTGTTACATGAAATTAGATTATAATATTTGTCATTCATGGAGTTCAGTTCAAAACTAAAATTGTTTATTTATCTTTAGATCTAATAAAATTCCTACAGCTATAGTTGTGTTTTAGGTTGTGATGGTATGGATTTTAGGTTTCTTAATATCCCATCCATCCCATCCATATATGTTTTGAAAGGTGTTTACTTGGCTTATGTTGCTATAACTTGTGATAGCATTCCTATCCAGATCATGAACAGCTCAAAGATTATTGTGTATCACTCTTGTCATGTCTGTAACACAAATGATTGTTCCATCTTGGGAATCAATCTACCTACAGACAAGACTTTTAAATTCCAAATATGTGGAGGCTTAAGACTTTTGCAATTACAATAGTGTGCAAATATGTGTTGACCCAGTGGGCTATATAGAGTGCGCTTCTGGGTGTTTATTGATGTTGTTTTTATCAATGTAATTGAAATTTCAGATTCACAACTTGAATGAATACTGTATATGCCACAATAACACTAGAAAAACTAGCCATCCCATTGTGTACAAGCCTTAAGTAATGCCAAAGAGCCACCTGTAGGAGCAAAATAGGCCCAACTGTGAAATTTTGTACATCAGACTTGCCATTTCACCTCTTTTGAAACTTTTTCTTCCTGGTTTAGCTAGGAAGTTATGAAATAATGATAGAATGTTATTCTCTGCATTGAATGCAATGATTGTTCTGATATTGCATACACACCTCCAACCAGACCCGCAAGAGGTAGGGGACTAGAGCTGCACGCAGCCCTTGTTCAAATATAAATTTAATAAAAATTGACAATTTTTTAATAAAAGTTCTATAGACCATAAAACCTCCCACTATTCCTAGTTACAAATTAAACTAGATGCAGTCATTGAAATATTGAAACAATCGTCTGAAAAGGATGTTAAGGAATAATGCTTTTATATCTTGTAAGCAGGTTGAAAATTGTTTCCTCCAACCTATTGGAAAGTGGTTGGCTTTTTTTTTAATGCCTACTAGAATGTTTTCTAGTTTATCAATATCCAATTTTTTTATTAATTAAGAATCATTTGTTTATTCATCTTCTTTAGATTTTGAAAAATTCAAATGTACGAAATACGATACTAGTGTTGTTGCCGATTGCGAAAACTCAAACTCTTTAATGGTCCATTTGTGCCAATTGTTAGCTTGCTTTTTTCTATTATCCTACAAAACCAATCTTAATATTTGTAGTATTTTCACTAAGAAACTTGTACGTGTAGAAGTAACTCGTTGAGATAAAGGATTTAAGGAGATTTTTTGAATGGAATTTCAATTTGTTCCATGCCAAAGTTTGCACTCTAAAAGTACCTGTAACACTGATATTTTTGTAAAGTTGTTATAAGATATTATTTGAATAACACATTTTAACAACAAAAAAACAATTGTTTGTGCTTCTTTCTTATTATGCTTTTAGTGTCATTTTGGTTGGTCTTATTTTTAGCTTCTTTGAGCTTTTCAAAATAATATTTTGTCTATTAATTTGTTATTAGTGTACTTTAATTTTGGTTATTGTAGATACCTTCAAACTTTTGATTTCCTAATGGCTCACAAAGAGTCCATTAGGGATTAAGTCTTGTTGATCATAAAGGATGAGGTGGGGGTGATTTTGATGGCATGTGGTGATCTTTGTTGGTTGGTAGTTGGCAGACTGGTTTCTTAGATTATATTTCATGTATTTATTAAATCATGCATTTTGATGGATGGATGACATGTAGGTCAACATTCCTAGATAATGTCATGTGTTACCTTCTTAAATGGATAATTATTTGATAACCTTCTTCAACTCTTATGCTCCCATTTTTTTATCTTTAATATTTTCCAAAATTTTCACATGAAAAATGAAAAGACTACCCGTAAAATAGCCTAGAACCAATAAGAAAATAGAAATAAAAATCTCAAAATTCATTCTAATAGGAAAAATTGTTCAAACTATAAGATAAGAGAAATAAATTGATGTCAACTAATACTCAAAAGAATTATTACAAACTATAATCTATGCCTTTAATGGCCAGGACTAACAAGGTATATAATATTTTATCAATGATGCTTATTAGCTCTTTGAAAAGACTAAGGCTGCTCTTAACAATATCCACATTAACAAATTTTTAGTTATAAAAAAATACTAATAATAAGTGTTGAAATAAAATAGCTTTAATATTAAATCTATTATTTGATTTGTAGTCATAAATGTGCAGCACGCTTCAGAAAATTAAACACTTGGAGCATCTTGTTAAGCTCATAAAAATTTCTATCATTTTCCATATTAGGCCTAGAATTTGATGGTCACCCCTACCTGTCATATGAATTTTTGATGATGGTTGGGTCATTTTAGTGCCTTTCATTTTACGTTCAAAAAAAAAATTTGATTGTCAAATTTTTTATATATGAATAATTTAATAAATTATTTTAAAATTATTTCACTATAATTTGCAACATATTAGGAATAGACTTTATCTTATTTTCTATTGCATTAATCCTTCTTGCTTTAGCATCTTTGTGTATCCATGATTTTTCATGAGTAATCAAAGCATCACGCTGAAAATTACTACATCCATTCCCTAGACCCCATGGTCCTGACATCTTATACTTCTCACAGTAATTACATTTCATTACTATGTTACCATCATTATGAAAATGATTTAGCCACACAATTTTTTCTAGCCATTCCATTTGAAATTTTCTTTTAACTTGAACTTTTTCCTTCCCTTGATTAGAAGTCATTGACCTATCTTCAATTTCATTGTTAAAACTATACCCTTCCCCAAATTGATTTGCTTGTTCATTTAAATCCTCCTTTGAAGAAGACCCAATTTGTGTTTGAAATTTTCTTTCAAATTTTTATCGTGAGATTGCTCATTCTAATTTAGTAATAAAATACTAGAAGATTGTGAATCTTTTTTCGAAGCCACCTATAATTTCTCCAATAGTGGCTTGCTTCCTTCTCTTTGAAGACATTTTTTATGTACCTGCAAAAATAAATATAAAATTAGTAACTATGTATGAACATTATTGTGTACAGATATTGAAAAACTACATAAAATTTACATTGTGTGATTCAACTTGATGAAAAGGAAGAGTTTTCAAAACTACATAAAATTTACCTTATGTGATTCAATCTATGAATAAGAATATTGAATCTACCATATATCCGATATACTATTGTTTGACAAAAAAATTTTTTTTGGTATATGGCTGTTTTATATAGATACAAATTGAAATAAGTATAATTTAGTAACAAATAAAAAAATCACATATTTACAGAAAGTTTCTAATTTTTTCATATTTGTTTTGAAAATAATAATTAAAAATAAGGGCAAACCAGGCATATAATAAAAAATCATAGATATTTCTAAATTAATATAAGAAAATTTTAAGCCAAAAGATTTAATTTATAAGATTAAAAATATAAAATCATAAAACTTAAAAGTATTAAAGAAACTTTATATATATATATATATATATATATATATATATATATATATATATATATATATATATATAAGACATTAAAATATCTTATATTTATTATATATATTACATATATTTTAATATAATGTTATATTTATATTATCAAGAGAAGTATTATATTATTCCTATAAGAGATTTTAATAGTTTATTAAGAAATTTAATTGTCTAATTTACAATTTTAAATTTGTTTAGCCTGTCAATATGTATGGTCTTTAAAAAATATAGCATATCATATACATTTAAAATGTAGAAAAATGGCCAATATAGCCATCAATTTCTAGGCCTGCTCCATATGAACCAAACTATGCTAGTTGTAATAAAAAAAATTAGAGATTATAGGACTCATTGGGAGATGGGTATTTTTCTTTTTATCTAATCTTCACCATGTTATCCTTATTTTGTTCTTTTTGCCTGTGATTAATAACCACATATATGGAAAAAGAAGAAGAAGGAATTTAGTGAAAAGAGCAATCTTAGAGCTTTTACGAAAACACATAGAGTAATCTTTTAAAATTGTGTGGTTGAAAACCAGAGGCAATCTAGTTCTTTAAAAAAAAAAATGTATGAAGCTTTTTGGACAAGAAAATAGATGGATAAATATTTTTTCCTAACCGACTACATCAAACTTTCAAACGCACGCACACACGCACGCGCACGCGCACACACACACAGGTAACACTAAACTTTTTAATTTAAATAATTTATTAAAATAGAATTTTTCCTTCTTTTTCTATTTTTTTAAATTTTTATTTTTTCTTTATTTAGCCAATAGGCTATTTGTGGGAACTTTGTTCCCGAAAATTAAATTTTTGATAGAAATTTTGCAAAAATTGAAAATCCTTCTTATTAATTATTTATGAGCCAATTTTTATTTCCCTACACATTTAACACTTGTTTTGATATTTATTAGTTGTTATCTCCACTTTTAACTACTATTTTTCTTTTACTATTTATTAGTTGTGATCTCCACATTAGTTCATGTTGTGATCTATTCATTTAACTTTTGATTTTTAAAACTGATTTAGATTTTAATTTTTAAATTATTTTAATTTATTTTTTATATTAGTTTAATTTTTTCTTTAAATATTTTTTTTAGTTTCTATAGTTTATTTAGTCAATAGAATATTTGTCAAACATATTTTTTTTTATATTTCTCTTATTATTAATTTTTTATAATAAAATTTTGATGAGTTTTTTTAAATGATTTTTTTAATTTAATAAATTTAATTTAAATAAGTAATATTTATTATTTTATTTAAAAGATTTTAGTAAATATTATGTTATTTAAATTAAAAATTATTAATAATCTAATTTGTTCACATAAGATTATATTTTAAATATCCACTTTTAACTATCATTTTTCTTTTCTTATTTATTCAAAAATAATTACTTGTGATCTCCACATTAGATTATGTTGTGATCTCTATTTATTAAACTTTTGACTTTTTTAATTGATTTAGGTTTTAGTTTTTAAATAACTTAATTTTTTTTTTTATATTAGTTTAGTTTTTTCTTTAAATATTATTTTTTCATTTCTATAATTTATTTAGTCAATATGATAGTTGTTAAAGATGTTAGTATTTTTCATATTATATTTTGTATTTCTCTTATTAATTTTTCATAATAATTTTTTTGATGAGTTTTTTTTAAATGATTTTTTTTCATATTTAATAATTTGAATTTCATTGTAAAATATTGAAATTATTGAACACATTTCTTGAACAATATTCAAATTTTCTAAATATAGTAAATTTTATATCTATGTTTTAATCTTTTATTTTTTTATTTTTTTTTATTTTTTATTTTTTTTTTTATATTAGAAATAAGGAGATCAAAAATACAAGAGATCGCAGAATAACAGAGTTCAGAGGCCAAGCCTCACACCTTCAAAAATGAAGTTTATACAACGAAACAACAAAACAAAAACATAGACCATGACACCAAGAAAAGCACAACAACTTAGGTGTCCACCCAAGCATTATATAAAAGCATGTGACTACTAGTTTATAAGTTTTAAAAACTTATATGTACATTATATACAAAAGCATGTGACTACTAGTTTATAAATTTTTTATGTTGTCCAACTCATAAAACTAATGAAATTAATTATCTCATATAAAAACAGTCACCACAGCTTTTACAGGTAAAGCTAAGCTTTTCAATTTAAAAACTATTAAAACAAAGTTTTTTTTGCTTTTTTGTTTAAAATAAAATTAACATAGGGCTAACTTGGTGTGTATAAATTGTTTCCTCTCAGCAGAGTTGTGCATTATGCATCAATGGAGGTTTCATGGTCTGAATTGCCCGACGAAGTAATAGAGATGATATTCAAGTGGCTTCCATTAGATTCAGTTTACAAGCTTCGTGTAGTGTGTAAGGAGTGGAAAACCTTTCTATTTGGTGAGCAATTCTTAACTTCGAGGAGGGAAAATCTCAAAGAGGATCCATGGCTTCTCCTATAAGTGGGACTATCTACTTACCATCTAAACATATCAACAAAGACAGTGAAGTTTTTTCACTATAATCATTCCAGTCATTTCATATATGCATCACTGGGAGGATTGCTCTTGACATATGACTACACCACACCCTACGATGAAGTATGTCTGGAGAATCCGCTTAACAAATCAGCTATTCGAATGTAGGCACAAATGTCGAGCGCTCTCTAGGGAAGCATGATACTATACAATCCAGTAAAAGAAACTTTTCTCAAAATTCCTAGGTCATTGAAACTCCTCAATGAAGAGCATGAGATTATAGTAGGAGACATTCTGTGGAAAGGGTACCAAGATCAATTAGTAGCAGTGCAAGAGAATTTCATAGAGGTTTATGATTTTCCAAAAAATTCATGGGTGGTTGTACAAATGTTGACCCCAAAAAGAATTCTTCCAGTGCATATAGTCTTCTTTAAGGGTTCCTTTTGGTGTGTTTTGAGCAGTTTAAGTCGTCCCATTGAATGGGACACCGGTATCATGGTTTTCAGCATAAAAGAGGATTGCACATTTCACATGGTGCATCTATTTTTACTCATGGGGCCTCCTTTCCTGAATCCTTGCCTGCTTGTATGTGGCTCAGCACTCTTTTTTGTCCGACACGATTTGGAGGATTTCATTTTGTGGGAGTTAGATGATGATGTAAGCATAACTTCAAACCTATCCTGAAAGCCGATGCCAAAGATGCCTTGAGAACTCTTGAGGTTTCTTAATTCTGAACCAGGGCAATACAAATATCTTGCGGCGGGAAAATATATCTATTTCTTTAGAAAAGGTAGTGAAAATCTGGTCTTTTTCGATTTAGAGAGTAGATCGTGGAGTTGCTTCTCAGTGCATGATAATGTAGACAACTTTAGTGGTTTTGTTTCTACATATCCTTATGAGCCGAGAGTTGACTTATCCTTCCATTAATTTTCAGTCATCTTAAAGATGACTCTATTTTCAGCCATTGTGAAACATTTTGTAGCAGTTGTCTATGCTTCTCTTTGTTCATTGTTCAGCCTCTATTTGATACGTTAGGATATGTTTTCAATAATTTAAAAGTAATTATAGGGCCTGAGTTTTAAAACTATTGAGATACTCTGTTCATGTGTGACTCTTAGGTCCATCCAAAAAATAATTAGTGTCAGAATCATTGATAAATCAAGGTTCAATGTCATTGTCAAGTTATATTTATATTTTACTTTTGGAGATGTTTGTAAATTTATATTTATATTCTGCTTTTTTTTTCTATCGATCTCTATTTGGATCTATTTTTACTTCTATTGAGAAACTTCTCTTGAATTTGAATGGTTTTATTAGGGCTTCTGAGGCTCCGCTTCAGGATAAAGCTATTTTTACCTCTAATTCTTTCAAAGTCAAGTTCTTGATTATCAAAACATTGCTTTTAAATGCAAAGTCATCTAATTGGATAAAATATGTTTTTTAAATTAGAATCTGGCACTAAGTTCTTTAGATATTTGTTTAGTTAAATGTGCTCGACTCCAAATACTATATACATTTATTATATTTATAAAGATGGTACAAGTAATTTTTAAAAAAAATATGTGTTAATTTTTTATATTTTACTACTTCTTACTATAAGACAATGAATTAAATTTAAGTAATGATTAGCATATTAGAAATGAAATATTTTTTTTCCTTTTTCTGAAATATGCCTTACAAATTATCTTTAGGCCAATATTGTTATTAGTTTGAATGAGACAATTTTCTATAAGAAAAATGATATTAATATTTTTTCTACTGTGATTCAATTTTTTTTAATTAAGTATAATATTATTATTTAAATTTGATAGGAGTCATTCTTATATTTCAAATACAACCTACAATTTTAGTATAGATATTGATGGTTGTTTGTTCTTTCAATACCTCACCAATTATAAAGTTTGTCATTATCTAATTAAATATCTTTTTCAAAACTCCTAGTTTTATATGCTAGCCTAAGGATTTATTTCTACCCTCTATCTAATTTAACACTTCACAATGTAATTGGATCAATTGTTTTGAGAATTTCAGCTATTTCTTCATTCATGCAGATCATGGACTAGTGCAATAGAAACATCTATTAGCTAAAAATAATGACATTCAAAGAAACTGATTTGTATGTTTGTATAAATGTTGTGCATAGAACCAATACCATTTTTAATTGAATTTTTTGTTCTCTACACTGAAATTTAAATTTTGAGCCATTAGTCATAGTTTACCAAGAAGTGGCATGGGAGTATAAATACAAGAGAGAGGTTATAGATGATATAGAAGTGATGCTTAGAAATTGAATATAGTTTAGTAGGGTCTAGAATTTTTTATTGTTTAGAAATCTGATTTTGAAAATTTGATTAGTTCAAAGGAAGGTATGTACTTTTATTAGTCTCGTCTTTATAGGTAGAGACTCATGTTTTTATCTCATTTTTTACAATTAGTTTGGCCACCTTGTAAAAAAATTACATTATATTTATAATGTTTTACAATTATCTTATTTTTATTTTTATTTTTATTTTTGAAAGAATATTTCTTACTTTTGATTGGTTCATCATATTTTTGCTAGTGGTTTTCTCAAGTAAAATTATAGGTTACTATCAAAATTTTAGTTTTTATAAAAGTTAATTTTAATATTTATATAATTCAACATATAATTATATTTACATGTTTAAATATTATAAATCACAATAAAATTATCTTTTACAAAATCAACATTTTATTTCGTTACAAAATATTTATTGATAATATATCTAAACTTTACATATTCTCTCTCAAATAAAAGTATAAGTTAATGTTAAAAATTTGCTTAAAGTTGATTTTAATATTTATATAATTCAATGTATAATTATATTTATATATTTAAATATTATAAATCACATTTAAATTAACTTTGACAAAATCAACATTTTATTTCTTTACAAAATGTTTAATAATAATATATCTAAACTTTAGTTTATATACAATAGTTATCTATAATTTATTGATAGAAAAATGCAAAGTGTATATGTGTGTGTAATTTATTAACTTGTAATAAAATAATATTATAAATATTTTTTATTTTTTATATTATTATTATTTATAAAATTTGCAATACTAATTTATTAATCAAATTCATCAAAGTATATTTCATTTCAATCTTAACTCATTTTTACATTAGGTGAGACTCCAGTTGTATCACAACTCTTGTTATTATTATTATTATTATTATTATTATTTTAAACTAAAGGCATAAAGAGGTTATAAATATATTAATATTAAAGAAGTATTTAATCATAATTCATAATATCTATGGAACCTTTACAACTTTAGTCTAGAACATTGACTATACCTAAATGAATGAATGATGAAATAAAGAGGTGTCTTCCTAATCAACAATATGAAAATGTACAGGGAACAAAACTCAATTTTCAAAATTAGGAACAATATTCACTAGACCTTTATCAATTGCCATATTTTCCATGTAGTCAGCGAATCTATTACCTTGTCTATATGTGTGAGAAATCACATAAGAGAAAAACCTGTCCAACAATGATCAACATTTTTGAAGAATATAATGTAATTTCTAGTTCTACATGGTCTCTGTTGAAGAACTTGAATTATGAGTTGAGAATCCCCCTCAATATGGATCTCTAAAAAAAATCGAGCAGAATTGCTCTTTGAATACCATTAAGAAGAGTGAAAGCTTCTGCTTGACTATTAGTGCCTAACCCAATTGGAATAGCATTAGCCTGAATTAACTTTCATTGAAAGTTCCTAAAACATATTCCAACTCTTAAAAGGCCTAGATTACCCCTTGAAGCCCCATCAAAATTTAGTTTAACCAATGGAAATGTAGGAGTGCACCACCTAACCTCCTTTCTATTCACTTTTACCTTATTAATTGTATGGTGAAATGATGGTATTCTTAGACCAAGCTATAGTGTAAGGATGTCATTATCCCAAGATGAGAATTGACAAAAACTTGAGGAAATATTGGAAGATAATGAATTTAAAGATTCTACAATTGAAGAAACCAACCTTTTTTGAAACACCTAGATAGTATAAGCAACCTTTCGAAAAACCCTTTTGTTTCTCTCCCACCAAATAGACCAAATGACAATGGCTAGTATAATGACCCATAGATTAGGAAATAGAGAATCTGTGTATAGAGTCGGCCAAGATTGCAAGAAATCCCAAAGCTTAGAGGGGATGGGAGAGTAATAGTGTAATTTATCAAAAATATAACCCCAACAATCATATGCAAAGGGGAAAAGAAAGAAAAAATGATCAACATCCTCAAGAGAATCACCACAAAAAACACATTTAATGTGATCAGATATTTGCAATTTCCATAACCTATTACCTGTTAACACACAATGCTTTAGTGCCAACCAAGTAAATGTCCCAACCCTCGATGAAATTTCATTACTCTAGCAGAACTTATAAGACCTTTGCAAACCAAGCTAGTGATCATGAGCTTGGAGAGCTTGATGACTAGCTTTGACTGAATATTCATGAGATTTAGAAGGAAGCCAAACAACTCTATCTAATTGTGTCAAAAGGAAAATAGTTTTGTTATTCAAGGTGCTTTTGAGTAAAGATTTAGAGACATGAACAATAGGAAGGAGATCAGGATCCTTCCAATAAACCTTACCTGAAATAATATCCACATGATCAATATAATGAACTAATTTACTGCTCTAGATTTCAAAAACTAATTCATGAATTTCAAGGAATCAATTTTCGTGAATTAATGGAACACATCCATTCCATGAATCGAGCCAGAACAACACATCCTCGCCATTATGCACTTCCCATGATATGTAGTCTATAATTAGGTGAATGGAAGACATCATGAACTCCCACATCTCAGAACCTTTTGGAGGATTGGCAATTGTGAACACTCTAATGGGGTCCACGGTATCTGAATACTTAGCACACATCATTTTACACTAGGGCAGATTTGGTTTACTATATAGTTGCCACACCAATTTAGCACCAAATGCTAGATTTCTTTTTGGAATATCATGAAGACCTAATCCCCCACAATACCTATTAAGAGCCATCCCTAGTAGAAAGATTAATGGAACCTATTTTTTACCATCCAAATTATTGTTCCAAAGAAAGTTTCTAATAACCTTTCAATATGTTTTATGATTGATTTAGGAGCCTAATTCGACATGGATGCAAGAACTAATTTCATCAGATTTAATCTCCCAACAAATAATAACCATCTAATTTTCAGCTAGAGATTCTTGCATTTAACCTTGAAATAATTCCAGACCAATATTGTTTCTTATTAGATCCCTGAAATAGAGGTATGCCTAAATATGAGATGGGCAATTTAGCATCATTGAACTCAATGCATTTTAATATTGCCTCCTTGACTTTGGGGTTTGTATTGAAGAAGAAGATTGGAGATTTTATGGGATTAACTTGTTGATTCGAGGAAAATTCATAAAGAATAAGCACCTTTTTGACTTGGTGAATCTCCTCAATGGAAGCTTTACAAAAGAGAAGCGTGTCATTAGCAAAGAGGGAGTGTGTACCTGCAATACTTGAGTTTGGTAATGAAATGTTTTGCCATAATCTGCATTGATTAAGAGCTGTAATAGAAATAAAAATGGGGATAGTGGATCCCCATGTCTAACACCTTGAAATGCCTTAAATTTACCACACGAAGATCTATTACTCACTAGAAGAGGGGTAAAATTTTTATTGAATATCAAAAAGAGCTAAACAACACAAGAAACAAAGAGAACTACATAGCTTTATCCTAGTCCACAAGTTGATCCAACATCTGAGATAAATCAAGGGGAAGCATCCTAGGATCAAGAATGTTCCAAGCTGGCCCCTACTCAGAGGCCCATTTAGCCAGACAATCGGCCACACCATTCCACTCACGAGGGATATGCATAAAGGATATAGAATCTAGAGAATTGCATAACTAAATGATCTACTGAATAACCAGAGCCAAATGCCAATCCACATGCACAAGGTTCCTATTATGCAATAAGTTCACAACCACTTGCCAGTCAGTCTCACAGATGATTCTTTTTCAGCGACGTAGACAACACTGTTCCACTGCAACCAAGATAGCCAGGGCTTCCATGAGGTTATTAGTATGGTAACCCTTGTATATAAAAAACAAAAATTGGATATCACAGAACTATCACACCCAACTCCCCCAATACCAGCCGGACCAGGATTTCCCCGAGAAGAACCATCAGTGTTGACTTTAAGAGTGCCCGTCGTAGGAGGAGACCAATGTCCCTGACGATTAACACGCTGAGGGTGTTGCTTAGCTCTATTCCCAGAGCAGGTGTGGGGGATCAAATGAGAGCAACCCTGAAGAGGAAAGAAAAGGCGAGAGTAAATACCAGCATCCATAGGATCCAAACCCCCACCAATGTCACATTTAGCAAGGAGTGTTTCATGAAGAGAATTAACAATTTTCCCCCACACAAAGATCTATTAATGAGAACTCTTCATTCCTCTTATTTTAGTGTTAAATGTTCTAGATGGATTATGGTCCGGATAGCAGTCATAAATAATAAATGTTAATATTACATATTTTGTAGGATTGATAGTTTATGTTTTTTTTGGATGCCTTGAGTTTACGATATCAGATACTTTCTTTCTCACTTTTAAGAGAATTAATTTAGGAATCCTTAACATTGCACCTTGGTTTTGCATTACAATTTCTAGTAGCTTTTTTCAGCCTCACCATTTACAATGAATAATATTTGCAAACGTGCTTTATTTGTGTTGCAGTGCTTCAGCTAATCCATAATAATGATATAGCAAACACCCAGTAATATAGGCATGTGTAAATGTTGCTTACATATGTACAATTTTCTTGTCATGTAAATTTTCTCTCTGTCATGAAATATATTCTTTATACCTTATACTAAAAATTCATTTCATATAAAGAACATTTAAAAAGTATTTAATTTATACTGCACACCAAAAACTACCAATTAACTAGTGATATTTAATATATCCTCTCAGCAAGCTGGGATTTTTCAGACATTTCAGAAGTACATGCTCTGCTAATATTTATAGTTTCTTATTATTGTCAGCATGATATACAAACTCTTATATATATATATATATATATATATATATATATATATATATATATATATATATATATATATATATATATATATATATATATATATATATATATATATAAATTAGTGATAAAGGTACTGCAACGTCCAATTACAACAGTGTGCATTTACAATGACGCTTATAGATGTACCACCTCCGTGCAAAATATATGTTTCTCTGCCATGATATATATATATTTTGTCTACAATAGGCCACAGTTAAACAAAAACAAGGCCGTAAGTTTGAAGTTCTTTTGTTAACATAGTTGCTTCTAGTACTGCTAAGGAACGCTGGCTATTTTGTTATGTAAAAATCACCTTTATATAATGTGAAAGGTTCCTCAATTTTATAACTAATTATAATGTGAAGGTCAAATTATTTCCATAGTAGCATCTTCTCTACAATCTAAAATTAATAGAGTTTGAAAAAATTGTTTAAAATTTTTTAACTGTTCATAATATTGTTAACGGACAACTTATTAAAATTAAGCATGAAAGAATTGATGAATTTCGTTTCTGTATCTTGGAGGCGGGTTCTCCTTGTCCCTATCTTTTGGGGAACTTTTAAAATATTTATTACCATTCAACCAAATTGTAAATGTTATGCAATTCAAAGGAACTAGTCTTGACATCGATTCCTTTTATAGTTATGCTATCATATTAAGATTTGATAACTTTGCAAAGCATTCTTTACCATTTCCTACAGTATAAAGATGGCCTTAAAAGTATACTTTGAATAATACCATAGCTACCATTAACAAAGATTCAACAATCTTCAAATTTCATATTTATTTGTATTTTTTAATATTGTCAAAATTTACACAAAACTCATATGGAGAGGATATCAAGGCACAAAAATTATGTGTCCAAACACACTAATCATTATTGGAAAATATTAAATAATGACAGCTGGACTGTTAGAAGATTTTATTTGTGTTTATTCTATTAGTCACTTTGTTGGGTGTAATTTTCTCGTCAGTTTTGGATTGCCTTGCAAAACAAGAAAATATGTAATGAATTTTTTTTAATGTATTCTCCAAGAAAGCCATTCAGCTGATTATTATTATGGATGGTATTTTTTTTGTAGGAGTGTGTGGGTTTAAAAAATCTCTAGCTCAAGTCTGGACTATTGTGAAAGGAGAAAAATCTAGAGAACAAAGTTGTTAATGTATGTCTGCAAGTTTTAGGTGTAGTTGAAGCTGTTGTTGTAAATATTCATATAAGTAGATGCATTTTTCTTCTCAAGTTTCTATCCCCTTTTTGTTGTTTTGTGTTTAATCCACATCTATTGTTTTTGTCTTCTTCATTTTGCTATTGTTTATCTTTATTGGAAGAGCAATCATTCTCCTCATTTCCCTCATCTAGTGTGTCTTTTGTTGGGTCTTTAGTTTTCCTTTGGCAACCATTAATGACTTTTACTTATGGTGCATCCCTTATCAATGTACAAAGCCCTATTTTCATAGGGAAAAACTATGGGTTTTTCTCTTTAACCATAAAAGCCCTATTTAGATCTCAATACATTTGGGAAATAGTGGAAAATGGCTATGTGGAACTAGTAAACTAGACATCATATAATGCTCTTACATAAGGAGAGAAAGATGTCTTGAAGGATCAAAGGAAGAAATATGGAAAGACATTATTTTATATCCATCAAGCAATGCATGGGAGCATACTCCCAAGAGTTGCAATAGCTAGAAGCGAGCAAAGGAGGTATGGGACATACTGCAGATTGCTTATCAAGGTATGGATAAGGTAAAAACTACCAAGTTACAACTCCTTAGAAGAGATTTTGAAAACTTGAAATGAAAGACTCGGATTCAGTAGAATCTTTCTTTACTCATATTTTTGGTCTAATTAATCAAACCAAGTCTCATGGAGAGGTCATTGAGGATAGGAAGGTTGTTGAGAAAGTACTTAGGAGTCTTCCTTCTAAGTTTGACCCTTTAGTTGTGGCCTTGGAGGAAACCAAAGATTTGAGTCTATTTAGTGTTGATGAACTTCATGCATCTCTTATCAATAGTGAATATAGATTAAACAAATCATACATTTAATTGAAGAATGAATATTCATCACAATCATCTATAAGCCATGGAAGAGGGCGGGGAAGATATAGTCCTAGAGGTAGAGGAAGAAGCTCTCCTAGAGGTGGAAATAGTAGCACTCCATCAAATGCTGGTCAAAAAGGTCAAAATCAAAATTTTAGTCACTCAAGTGGCCAAAGATTTGACAAATCACCCATACAATATCATTATTGTAATAATTTTGGGCATTATGCTTATGAATGCAAGAAAAAACAAAATGACCAACAGAAGCAAAGTACAAATCATTCATGTAATACTTCCACAAATCAACCAAGTAACACTTCCATAGGCACTATGTTCATTGCATGCACTAAGATTGTTGAAGCAATTTCTATTAGCCCTCCAATTGAGTGTAATGTTGTCCAAGAAAGCCCATGACACATATGGTATTTAGATTCTAGTTGTAGTAAAAACATGATAGGTAATAGGTATTTTTTTTATAGGTTAGATGAATCAGTTTAGACTGATGTCACACTTGGCAACAGTAACAAAGGCAATATTTTGGGTAAAGGTGAAGTTAATATTCTAACCAAAAAGGGGGAGCTAAAAGTTATGAATAGTTAGTACAAAAAGGCTTTATAGTGTATATGGAAAACAAAAAGTGTGTAATTATGGATAAGTTTCCATAAAATCATATTATAGCCAAATTAAAGATGACACGCAAACACATGTTCCCATTATTCTTTTTTATTCAACTTTCTATAGTAACATACAACTTCACAAATGAGACTATCAAATCTCTATTCCTATAGTAGAATAAAACATTTCTGATTTCCCATAGATTTCATATAGAATTTGGAATTTTATTTTTATCTTTTATTACATCCCACTTTGCATGTTATGAGTGAAATGTTCTCATTATCAATTGATGTTGATGCATTATCAATCTTCTGATCAATATTAGTCACTCGCATAAATTTTAAGTTGTACCTTGAAATTTCAATAACAAATCCAATAAATGATTTGTTTCTTCTAATAATTCTATTGATGCTAGAAATGGGATTTCCATTGATGTATCTACAATATGCATTCACTTTTTAAAAAATGCTCAAACTCTATTTTTTATAACACTTTGTTTGGTCAAGATTGTTTATTGTTGTCACTTTATCTACAAGCTTCCTATCACAATATAGTTTTTTGTTTGGTCAAGATTTTGTATTGTTGTCATTTTATCTACAAGCTTCCTATCACAATATAGTTTTTATTTCCTACTAAATATGTGTTCCTATAACATCACTTTCTTTATGGCACACATCATCCTTGTATAATTTCAACTGCACCTTCCTATAGCATATCAATTTAATACAACAACATATTTGAATGTCATAAATTTATAAGTTCCTAACCATTTCAATGTTGAATGCCTTATTTAATTTACGTATTGATTTATTTGATAAATATCTATATATCTAGTGCACTTCTCCTTTGCCATGGAACATTTGAATTTTATTGTATAGTATGTTGTACTCATAATTTATTAACTAGCTAACAATACCTTTGTAGTTTAATGGCCATATATAGGAGACCCATTTACATCTACTTGCTAATGGTTTACTTTTATTGAACATGACACAAAGTAATTACAAAAATAAATCTTATGACTATAAATGCATGTGTGGGATATGATGTGTGTTAGCTAATCATTTCTTATATCATTAAATTGAACTCATTTTTTTTTCACTTGTAAGATCTAGCTTGGCAACAAGGAAAAGTAGGTTAGTGGGATTACAAAGAATGTGGACAACCAACATTACAATTAGTCATTCAGGCAATGTTCTCTAAATTAGGTTTACACTATGTTTCTTTCTTTTGCTCATAAAATGTAATATCTATGCATGTGGATCAAAGTAAGATTTATTTTTTATGGCAACATACTACATGATCAAATTTTATAATGATTACCCAATAGAAAACATGACTCTACCTAATTTGAGTGGCAAAAAAAATATTTACTATTTTGGCAACCTCTGGCCATTGGTTAAGTATAATTATTTTTTTGAAGTGGCCTTGATATATCAATTGGGCTTAGTATATTATGAAATTATTTATTTGATGTAAATTATTATGGACCCTAAGCATAGATTTTAACATGGTAGTAAGGGTTGGTGTATTTACTCCTTTGGATAAGATTGCAATATGTACTACAAACTGATATAATTTGGAAATTTAATTGTATCACTCAATAACATAAATTTGTATGTATTGGTTAAGGGGGAAAGACAACATCGTCTTCCAACCCTTTTTTTAGAAATCATATATGAAAGTATGCATAGTTGAGAAATACAACAAAAATGAATTGTAAGGTCAGTTGAATCTCTCAACTAATCATATTTGGATGTATGGGTTATGCGAAGGAACAATACTTTCTTCAATGCATTATGTAAGTCATGTATGTAAGTATGATTAGATGGGAAAATTGGCTGAAGCTTCAAGATATTGGGATAACCTTCTTTGCAGTGACCTTGAGACTTTTATTGAACACCAAAAATAGAACAAGTACCTAGGCAAACTATGCTGAAACAACACTTAGGTAAACCAAAGTCATAATCTATTATAGAATAATAAACATGCATCTTTTCAACCAAGGGGACATAAAGAAATGACTTAAACTTGATGATTCAATGGAACACTTTTTGTTTGATAAAAAAATCACCTACTTGGTTATTGAACTTCTTGGATTGCCAGCACTATCCTACTAAGGGCATGAGCTATGCTGTCTAAAATACCCTTCTTGTGCTTGATGATGAATCTATAGGCTTTTAAAAACTCAACCCATTTGAGATGCTTTTGATTCATCTTGTCCTTCCTATTGAGAAAAAATAAGGCATGATTATCTGTATCAACTATAAACTCCTTGGGAAGGAAGTGATGTCTTCATTTCTTTAGTGACTGCACCATAGCATACAACTCTAGGTCATATGTGGAATACCTTGTTTAGCTTTATTGAGCTTCTTTGAAAAGAAAGCTATAAGATGGTCTTCCTTACTCAAAACTATACCTATTGCCAAGTTACTAGCATCACACTCAATTGTAAATGTCTTGTGGAAATAAAGTAACCTAAGGGTGGTAAGTCATCTACCTTCTTTTTTAAATACTTAAAACTTTCATCTGCATTAGGTTTCCATGCAAACTTTCATTTAACTCCTCCTTTAATTGTATTCAAGATAGGTGCCATGATATGAATAAAGTTTCTAATTAGCTTCCTATAAAATGATGCCAAGCCATGAAATCTTCTAACATCTCCAAATAATTTAGGTGTAGGCCAACTCAAAATTGTCTCTACCCTATATCAGACATGGTTATGACATTTGAGGTATGGACACCTTCGTTTTGATTGCTTGAGTTTATTTCAAAAAAAGAATATGGTAAAAGGTTTTCCTCCTATTATAGTGCCTGCTAATTCTTGTGAAAGTTGTATAATGACAAAAGAACATGGAGAAAGTTTTCATGTAGGAAGTTCGACTAGAGAAAAATATATTTTGGAGTTGATTCATACTAATATATGTGGTCTGATGCAAACCCCATCTTTGGGAGGAAGTTTATATTTTTTTACATTTATTGATGATTTCAGAAGAAAAATATGGACATATTTCTTGAAGGAGAAATATGATTCTTTTAATAAGTTTAAGAAGTTCAAATCACTGGTGGAAAAGCAAAGTGGATTATTCATCAAGGTACTTAGGTCTAATAGAGGTGGTGAATATAGTTCTAATTAATTCTTGGATTTTTTTAGATATCATGGGATCAAGAAACAATTTACAACCAGATACACACCACAAAAGAATGGTGTAGCAGAGAGGAAAAATATAACCATAATTGAAATGGCAAGGAGTATGTTAAAGGCAAAGAATTTATCTAATAAATTTTGGGTTGAAGCTATTGCATGTGCAGTATATATCATGAATAAAAGTACTACAAATAGCGTTAAAGATAGAGTCCCACAAGAACCATGGAGTGGTAAGAAACATTCATATCTCAATTTAGAAATTTTGGTTGTGTTTCATATGTTTTGTTTTAAGCTAAATTAAGAAGAAAATTGGATGATAAGAGTGAAAATATATTTTTTCATTGGTTTAGGTGAGGATTCAAAAGTTTACAGATTATATAACCCTATTTCAAAAAAGATAATTACAGGAAGGGATATCATATTTAAGGAGGAAGAAACATGGGATGAAAATATTGATAAGGTAATCACAATTGGAGCACCAATACCTAACTAAATCAAGCAAGACCAAATACTTTCTCAGATTCTAGCCTCTAGAGAGTGTTCCTCTTTGCTAGGTCTAGATGTTTTGGCTTGGGAAGGTACCTTGTCTGGTAAATATCATGTCTTTGCTGGGTATCAGGAGATAACTAGACAATTATTTGGGGATTTTGAGGTCCCTTGGTGGAAGCAAGTTTGGAATAAAGTTTCTTGGTCCAAGTGCAATTTTTTCATGTGGCTAGTGGCTCAAAAATGCTGTCTTACGTGGAATAATATTTGTAAACATGGATTTCAGGGCCCCTCTTATTGTTTTTTGTGTGGTAATGAGGAGGTCTATCTCCCATCTATTCTTACATTGCTCCTATTCTACTCAACTATGGCACCTTTGGTGGAGTGCTTGGGGTTGCTCTTGTAGGCCTGCTTCCTCTTTGCTTGAGTTTTGGGCCCACTTGGGCAGTGCTCCCTCCAAGTCTTCTCCTCTCCATGCTTCTTGGATTGCTAGCCCATTGTTCATGCTCTAGCATAGATGGCTAGAGAGGAATCATCTAATCTTCCAAGATGTTTGACTTGGTGTTATGCATTTTTGGTGGAAGATCTCACATTCTCTTCAGGAAACTATTCAAGTGAAGTGTGCACTAGATGGGGATATGGATCTGGTTGATCTTGCTATATGAAATCTCCTCAATTTTTATCTTTAGGATGGGGTTGTAGCTCAAAGGTATCCAAGAGTGTCCAGGTAGCCTCAACATCAAAGGAAAGGTCAGGTGAATCGGGATGGGCATTTGACTCCTCCTCTCCATGGAGTTCTAAAAATTAACACTCATGGTTCTTCCTAAGGGAATCCAGGCCCTGCTGGTATTGGGGAAGTGGCTCGTTGTAGTTATGGTGACATTAAATTCTTTTTCTCTATACATCAAAGTGATTATACTAACAATCTCATGGAGGCTCATGCTATTTTATATGTTGTGGAACAATATTTCTTGTAGGGATGGAGCAAGATTATACATGAGTCTGATTCCCAAGTGGTGGTGAACTTGCTTTCCTCATAGGAGCTTGAGGATGTTAGTTGGTAGCTAGCCAGTATTGTTAATCAGATTATTCTCTTTTGTACCTCTTTTGAGTTCATTAGATTTACTTATATTCCTCATGAATGCAACAGAGCTGCTAATTGTTTAGCCAAATGGGCTTGTAGTCATCCTTCGAGCTAGAATATTATGGATAGGGGGTAACTTCCCTTTCAAATGGTGCAAGTATTTGATGAACTTGTTGCTTAGGATCGAGCTCCTTGTTGTATTTCTTTCTATCACCATCACCAATGCTTGGGACCCCCTTTTCGTAGAAAAGCCTCCACCATGGATTCCCTTGTTTGGCGGAGTGCAAGTCAACCATCCATAGGGAATGGTCAAATTCAAAATCCCTGACTACCTTAAAAATGCACTTTCCACATACCTTGGAGTGAAATTTCATAATGTGTTGGAATTTTTTTGTGAAAGACAAAATCCTTCGTCTAGCAAAAAACCCACTTCCTACAAATTCTGGAGCACACATTTGGGTTAGCCATGGAATGTCTCTCACAGAAAAATAATACATAGCCATATTAAAACTATGATGCACAACTTTCATTGAGTTTACTTTTCACATAATGGAGGATTTTTATTTATTCTAACATGGATAAAACACATATGAGTTTGGAAAATCTTGCTCTCTGCACATTATGGAAGAGAAATTGTGTTTTTTAATTTTTTTTTAATATATATATGGAGTGGAATCCTTGATGAACTCAAATCCCAAAGGGCGAGAAAAGTTTCAAAGAAATCATTAAATTTTGGAAAACTTGAAACAATTCTAAAATTCAAAAAAAAAAAAGAATCACCCAAGTTTCCAAAAATTCAAAAAATTGAAAAATGTGAAAATTTGCTAACACATGGAAAGTGTGAAACTCCAAGATGTCCCAAAAAATTATGAAGGGAAGAAAAAAAAAGTTTGGTATCCAAAATCTTGTGAAAATTCAAAATTCTTGACGATGAAAATCCAAAATCTCGCGAAAAAAATTAGAAGTATAAAAAATCATGAAAATTTGAAATATTGGGAAATTTGAGAAAAATCCCAAATTTGAAAAGAAAATCGATCAAAATAAAAAAAAAAGCAAAAAATGGTTTTCTTTCAAGGATATTTTTTGGATTTACATGGAAAACTAAATATTAGTTTTATTGATATTTAATTTGGTTGTTTTAAATAATTATCCAAAAAATTAATTTTTTAGAAAATTTGGAAAGAAATTTGATTTTTTTTTCATTAAAACATAGAAATTAATTAAATATTGATTTCAATTGATATTTAGTTAATAATTTTTTAAAAAAAATCAAAATGGGATAAAGGAATACTTAGTATCATCTTGAAGCTAAAAGCATCAATAATGGCAACTTCTTGAAACAAACATTAAAAAGCAACAAGTGGCACAAAAGATGGAAACCTTGATGGCTAAGTAAAGAAACTACCTAATTTTAGCCTACAACTTTAAAGGCATCTTTTTGAGAGATGATTTATATAAGAAACCCTCTCATTCATTCCTTCTCACACAGAAGTTTGAAGAGAAAATTGAGAATATGATTGAAATTCAAGGATTCTGGAAAGAAGATTTTTTGGGAAATTTATGAAATCGTTGAGGAGTTTTCTAGAAATTAGTGGCAAAGGATTTTGAATCTTATCAAAAAGGAACCTTTTGAGTGAGTTAGGGAAAATTGCACGTTTCTTCTGGAAATATTGAAAAGTGAATCCTGAGAGGAATATGGAAATTTTGGCAAAAATTCAAAATCTTTGTCTTTTGGACAAGTTGTATCTACTTTTTATACTTTCTCTACATATTCTTACGTGTGGATATTTTCTATTTTTTAGGAAAGAAGAATGGAAAAACCTAGGGGAATAGGAGAAACATGCGGACAATTGATAAAAAATGAAAGGAGAGGATTCTATCTTGAATCCAAAATTATGTCAACATGGACAAAAATCGAAGATACAAGCCTTGGTGGCCTTGATTTGAAATATTTTAACCAAAGAATGCTTGGATACAATGACCACCAGCCAACAAACCTAGCCACAAGAATTGTGAGAAGTGGAATTTTTGTTGTGGTTGGTTTCCCTCCTTTTCAACATCTAGAATTAATTATGGAATGTACCAAACACTACAGTCCTAGTTACATAACCATCAGGGATTATGGATGAAATATTTTGGTAGATTTTTCTTTGGCATCAATTTCTAAAATGTTTGGAATTCCTTCTCGCCCAAGGATGGTCACAAAAATACAGGAGAAAGCATTGAGAATCTACACCTATGGAGTCCATTCTAGTGAAGAAATAATCAACAAACGATAGTTCAAAAAAAATAGATCGCATCATTCCAAGATTCCTAAGGAAATAGTATGGTTCAACTTGCAGAAAGAATATAGTGACATGATCATGATGTTGAGTCACATATTTGGCATGCCTCATTCTTATAGATTTGAATCTTGGATGTGGTATTTTGTTGAATAGGTGATGGAGGAAGGCGATAGAATAGATTGGGTTGGGCTCATAAGTGATAATATGAATGAATAGTTGATGAATCTAGAGTATACAAGGAAAGTTTACATGATCTCATATGTCATCTGCATGCTAGGACAGAGAATGAATTATGATAGACTATGATGCAAATGACCGATTTCAAGCGGAACCCAACACCTCAAAGTCCATGAATGCTACCCGTAGTTACATTTATATTCAAAGGATGATTACATAACTTGGGTTAATGATATATTTTCCATGCGCATAGTAAGAACACTACAAAAGATGCTACATATGAGATTGTCAATGGGTGCAATGAAGTTGGTCAAAGAATATGGCACTTGGTTCATTAAATTTCCCACTTTTTCATACATCTGAGTTCAAGGATTCTCCATGGAGCCATACAAACTTTTTAGGTACCCAATGAACAAGATGGTCTTGTTAGAGCTTACTCAAAAATTTATAGCCTATGAAAAGATTTAGAAAGGGAGGAAGAATTTGGGATTACAGTTCCCAATATAGGAGAAGGGAAAACTGAGGTATGCCCATGTCTAAAGGCTATAGAGAGATCATTAGGTGAGCTCCACTTCTTCTGTCTTTCGCTTTATCTGAAGAGGAATGATTTTGATACTTACAACAAGATCTCATTAGTAAGAGGATCAAAGTACCAACACAAGGTTCACCTTGAAGACTTTTGGGCAAATGCAGCAAATGAGAATGAGATTAGAAAGAAGATGCATTCAAGATTACCACTGAACATTATCATAACATGCAACATATTCAGGGTTCTTGATCAACTGGAGGAGGACCCAAACGTGATGTGAAAGGGATTCAATCTTGAAATGATAGCTCAACCATATCATTGGAAGAGGAAACAAGTTATAGATCTAGAAGCTCTTTCAAAGCCAGTCTTGGATTTTAAAAAGTGGTGGATAGAGCGTAAGCTTGAAAAATTAGTTGCACTAGCTAATAGATTCACATATAGGTTGCTTGATCATAGAACACTTAGAAATGAAAGATCAGGATAAATATTTGAAGGGACTATTGAGGAAAGAGGAACTCAATCTGAGGATGTAGGAACCAAGAAAGTGAAAGAGGTACCTTGAGAAAAGTGTCCTAGAATTGAGGAAGTCATCCAAGAACCTCAAAATAAGAAGCTAAAACATGGAAATGCTTCCTCTTCTTTGAGTCACACTCCAAGTGTTCAAGAGATAGAAACATTTGAAAGGAAGGATGTAAGGACAAGTATAAGGAGATTCGAGTGAGAATAAAATTTGTATAGGCCAATTCATGATAGACTAAGTATAACTGCCTATTAAAAATCCATACAAGAAAGAGGGAGAGATTAAGATATGACTATAGAGGAAAGTCTTGCTACAATCTTAATGAAGAAATGATTAATGATGGAGATGGTTCGCTAGAGGAAGAAACTCCAGCAGTAGCAATACATCTTCCAAATGTTGAAGCCATAGTTCCTAAGGTTACAGTGGATAGTCGAGGAGGTGGAGAGGAGATCAACATTCGAGTAGTCCAAAGGATAGAGCAATTGGTGATTTTGGGAGACCAAAGTATACCCATTCCAAAATGGTTGAGGCAATGAATTGAATTGCGTCGAGGTTGATCTGGCAATTGAATTAAAGGAAAATTTTGACTGATCAAACTGATCAGAAGAGCAAGGGAAAGCAAGAAGATATACTAAATTCATCAGAGGAGAATTAGGATCTAGAATCTTGTAGATTGCCACTCCCATGGTTGACAAAGGCAAAAATCAGATTGCTACAGATGAATATCATGTTACAGAAATAAATCTCAGTCCAGCCTCCCAAGACAAAATATTAGAAAAATTTGATGACTCTACACAAGCTTTGAAGAATAGGTTGAAGAAAGTGGAAGAAGGGTATGGAAAATAGAAAAGAGAAATTAGGGCCTTATGACATTACATCAATGACTTGCCTCATCCAGTAAGAGAGGAAGGTCCATCATTTGTCCCTCCAATAGGTGTTTCTATTAAAGTGGTAAGCAATATTGACAAAATCAAGTAGAATGCTCAAGGTGAAAAGGTTTGGGTCAAAGGAATTCAGGAAGTAGCCTTCAAAATGTAGAAGAATTAGTGCAAGTACACAATAGGGCATTAGCTACACTCTCCAGGATCTAGTGCATGAAGGAATTATGGGTGGATGTGCATGTTTACCAAGAAAAGGCGATTGTCAACACTCAAAATCTAATGGAGACCCCAAAGCAAGAATTTATCGATGGTCAAGTTATCAATGAGGGGGATGTCTATGATTTTATTCGATGGTATAGTGAAGTGATCATAGCTAAGGAAATGTTTGAGAGCTTCTCCAAGGAATCCACTCGATGGAAGAAGATTGTTGACAACATCAAGAAAGGAATATCCAATGCAGTTGCATCCTTGTTATCACAAAGATTGGTCAAAGAAGAAATGACAACTGATAATCTGAAATTCAAGTTGAGGAATTCCTTCAACTAAATGTTTAGGAAAGAGATGATTTTGAGAACTTCTCCATCTTCTTGAATACAATGCACTCTACTAAGTACTTACTACCAGATTGGAATGAAAGCTTGGGAAAAGAAGAAAAAGAAATTGTAGTTCTAGAAATCAAGCAAGAATCTACACCAAGCATCAGTACAGAGGTGTTGGAAATAGTGTTGGATCAATTTCACTCCTTCAAGGAGGGGAATCAAGGATGGATGCATTTAATGCATAGTGGGTGTTCTTAGGGGTCATTTATTACACCCCACTCCTTCCTAAACGAGCATGCGTAGTGGGCATTTATTATGAACTACAGTAGTGGATTCCTTGCTGCATTAATGTAGATTCTTTTCCTTTGCCCTAACCCTAATTAGGGCTGATGTGGCATGATATTGGCCATCGGTAATTTTGATCATCTAGGCCACCTATTGTAATCAAGGACCTATATAAAGGCATCATTTCTCATTTGTAAGGAGGTATTTTTATGAGATTGTTGCTATGAGCTACTAAGGTAATAAAGTTTTCATTGGAGCTTGGTGAATACTTGATGTGTCTAAGTGCTTGCTTGTTCTCTTAAATTTCTTCAATTAGATTAAGTTTGGCCTAGTTAATGTGTGGTGACTACAATGAAGAATATGATGGTATATTGATGAATTCCTTTGGTTCACACTTTTGATGATTTAGTGATTTTAACTTGTTGTGCAAAGTTATCCTAAACCCCTTTCATGCATATGCTTGACTTCTATCATTTGTATACATTGTTCTTTATGATGACATATGCAGTAGTATGAAAATCATTGGCATAACCCTTGAAGATTACACTAGTTCACGCATAGTTGTAGTATAACTCGGCAAAGTATAACTCAATAAATGGAGGAATTTGTCCACTAGAGTACTATTTGTTGTCATCACTACCCTTAAGATTAGAATAGAATTCCTAAACCCTATCTTATTGAATTTCTACATATTTTGTGAAAATTCCAAAAATGTACTTCATTGCAAAACCTTAAGATAGCTCCCACATCCAATATGACTTGAAATGAATATGAATAAACATGTAAGGCCCCTTTTGATCATCAGCAAATCACATCAACCACTGATCTTATCCACAGTCAAGAATTGACATTAAAGGAACCTTGAAGTCATTGTATTATCTTCTAGCAATCTTAGCATACACGAGACTTTATTCAAGAGAGGATAAGATATTTTGGTATTTTGTTCTACTATTTTGTGAGTCATAAAACACACATCAAAAAAAACTAGCGCTAGAAGGAGGGCCTTGACTAAAATATTTTATAGTAGTTTCACACACTGGAGAACATTAATTCATTCTCACCCGAGGTACATTGAAGATCCTTGAGATTCACCCCAGGAGTGCACAAGCTGCAAGAGTTGAGTTTTGATCCAAAGCCTAGGCGAGGAAATAAAGAAGCATCTACAAGTTAGAATTCACTAAGTGTAGCTGATCTCACAAGGATATTCCAAACTCCACCACCTCAACATCAAGCACAAGGATCAAGCCAAGGAGGAGTTCCACTAGGAGCTACACAAACTCAATAGTTATTTGTGGAAATACCTATACAAGTTGGTTTACATGTAGTTGTCCAACAAAAACTTCCAGCAATGGCATTCGTAGAATGCATCACCCCTTGCAACATTTTTCGCATACAACAATATGCCAAAGAATCCTAAACACTTTTGTTCTAAGTTCTTTGTGAATGATGTGAACCACACTATTGATGAACACATTAAGATTTTTAAGGATGTCCTCTAGAATAGAAATGTGCAAGATGAGGATGTTGTATGCAAACTATTCCCTTATTCATTAGGTGAGGAATCATTTTACTGCTATATCAACCTACCATCGAATTCAATACAGACTTGGAAACAATTGAAGGATGCATTACTTGGGAAGTTCAAATTGCCTATCACCCTTATAGAGTTGTATAGGCAGTTTATCAAGATAAGGATACAAGAACGTGAACCAATTGGTGCTTTCAATATCTGATTTCAAAAGGCTTATTCAAGATTGTGTGATCCATATCGCATAGGAGATGATGCAACACAACCTATCTACTATGCATCCCTGGATTGTTTCACGTCTATGTTTGTTCAAAAAACTCATCTGGCTCCTACAAGTTTGATTCAAGCATATGTTGAGGCAGAGAAATTTAGTTTACAATCACCTATAGCTATGAATGGAGCACCCAACTATTTTGGAAATGTAAATACATTAAATCAAGGAGCTTAGAATTATGCTCTAACTATCAATCAAATTCCTACCCCTCCAAACCAGTTGGTGTTGCATGCTGGAGCACTATGTCACAAGCAATGCCCACACAACCTATTTATCTCCAGAACAAGACAAATTCTACAAGGACCCAAGAGGAAAATGCTCAGATGAGAGATTTGATTGAAGAAGTGAAAAATTTGTCCACTAAGGTCACTTACCTTAGAAATCAAAATAATCAGTTGCAAAATGTATAAAGGAATTATCAATCATATCAAGGAAGCAACCAAGGTTATCAAGGGAATCCCCCTCCATGTCATGATAGTAATCAAGGGAATTATCAAGGATTCAATGAAGGTAATCAAGGATATCATAATAATAGCCACGGTCATCAAAAAAGATCATGGAGCACTAATCCAAATAATGAGGGCATATCGTCATCATTAGACAACCCTCCATCTAAGAATCACCCAACTAATAAAGTTTTCTTAGTAGAAGCCACACTATCTGGATGGTGTAGATTACATGAGACTAGTCAACATTCTAAATTATAGTGTCATGAATTTCAGAAAGTAGCAGATATTTTTAAGGGAGAAGTGAGGAACACTGCCACATCTAATAATCCTCCTCCTACGAGATATGAGATAGTGCCCGCACCAAGATATGACCAAGCATTGGTTTTTGATGATTTTAAGTTTCCTCCTCCTAATTCTTAGGATTACATGCAAATACAAGCTAATCATAAATTCCCACTAGCTTCAAAAAATGGTCCTATGAAGGTGCCATGTTATCAAGTTCTACCAAAAAATCAACCTCCACTAGTATCCCCAAATGAATCACTACATAAGGATGGTTTATTGTTCTCTTCTCTATACAATAGTGTCTTGGTGGAAGGGACAAGTGAAGTGCAAGTTTTTCAACAAACATCTAGTAATACTCCAATAAAGACATATCAAAGGAATTATAGGAACCATGAGCCATTAACATCATCAGTTCCTCCAAATAACTTTTCAACTCCTCCACATCCTAATTCAAACAATAATCCTAAGCCTCTCTAAGACTCACCTGAGTATTGAAAACTCACAAACTCTCAAGGAGATATAGGCCAATCTCCCATGATGAATTCTTCATGAAGTGAGAAGGGAAAGAATAATCTTCAATCCTCCACTCAGCAAGGAGAACAAAGGAAATGTGAAAATCTAGGACAAAAATAGAAAGGAAGTCCTCCTAGAGAAGAATTGAAGAGATTGAGTTCTTATGTATTAGAGGAATTCAAGAAAATTAAAGTGAGTCTTCCATTATATGAATTGATGAAAATTTCAGAAATTGGAGATCCATTGTTGGGAAGTTTCAATGATACCTCCATGAAGACTATTTCTCAAAATGTATCACATCTTCTAGGAGGGGTATCCAATGTCCAACAATACAATTTTGCACAAAAAACCTATGTTACAGATGATGTATTGCCATATGCATCTATGCTTTCTCAGAATCCTTCAAGTTTCATTGGAATGGTACAAAACTCTCAGGATGATCAGAAGGTTACATCAAATGGACAAATATCCCAAAAAAAATCCACCACCAAAAATGATTAGAGATAATTCTCCTAGAGTGGAAAGTTCTATGACAACACAAAATGGGAGAAATTTTGTACATAACAATGAGGCATTTGATTCAAAAGGGTAGAAGCTAGTGGTCTTTTATCAAGGGAAGGAGGAACCTGCACCTTTCCTAGTATCTGTTAGAATTTTTAGGAAAATGTTACATAATTGTTTAATTGACTTTGGTGCATCAAGCAATGTAATGCCTTTAGACATATGTAGAAGGTTGGTATTGATTCCAATTCAGACTAACAAGAAGGTTACACAATTGGATAAAATAGAGGTCTTTGTTTGGGAGAGTTGAATAATATTCACATGCAATTAGCCTCTGGTCCATGTGTTCAAAGTTGTATTGACATATCTATTGTGGATATTCCTGAGGGATATGACATACTTCTCAGTAGAGATTGGGCAAGGAAATTGAAGGGTTATATTGCAACAAAATTTTCACACATGTGGCTTCCATGGAAGGGAATTCCCAATCAGATAAGGACAAAGAGCACTCCAAGGCTCTGATTGTTGATCACTCAGTATGACAAACATAATGAGATCTTATTCATGGAAACCACTTTGGGATCATATGTTCCCAAAAATAGAGAAGTTCTAATGTTGCAATGTTACAATCAAGGGGGATGTCCCAATGTGACTCCAACTTTCACTTAGGTACATGTTATGGATGATTCAAAACCATCACTGAATGAAGGAATGTTTGAAAATTTTAGGATTTTTGTCTTAAAAAGCATTAAGCAGGAGGTTGAATTAGGAAAAGATGCATCCATTCAAAAAAAATTGTTACCCAATTGGTGTAGAATACATAATACTTTTCATTCTGAGATATCATGCACCATGTGCAAAGATGCAATTGCACAAGTATCCAAAATGGTTCCATAAGCATGGATAGCAAAAAATGTGGCCAAAGTGAACTCATCCTGTATGAAAATTTTAGAGCCATAGTAGGAAAGAATTCAGGAAGGTGAAATAGGACAAGAAGAACATCATAAATAATCCAAGGATTCAAAGGTAAAACCACCCATAGAATATGAAAATGATCAAGTATGGACCCTATCCTTCGATGGATCCAAATCAAAGAAAGGTAGTGGAGCTAGTGTTGAACTCATCAGCCTAATTGGAGAAGCTTATTTGGAAACACATAGGTTACAATTCCCATGTACTAACAATGTGGTTGAGTATGAATCATTAGTCATTGAATTGCTCCTCACTATCCAAAAAGGGGCCAAAATCCTACATGTGCCTGGAGATTCAAACATAGTTGTTGGATAGGTATGCAAGAAATATACATGCCACGATAAAAGATTGGGTCATTATCACAATAGAGTTTGGGCCCTAATCAAAAGCTTTGATGCTTTCAATATCAAAAGGATAAGTCGAGCAAGCAATCCTATAGAAAACTCTTTGGCTCAATCTAGAAGTTCATTAGAACCATTAGCCATGGATTGTGTGAAGAAATTCATAGTTGAGTTGACTTCAGTGCCATCAGTTCCTAACAACATCACAAATTTTCAAGTGTTTGAAGATGATAAGCATATCCTCAATTTTCTAGCAAGCTTGAGGGTATTCAAACCACAAGTCATAAATGAAGGAGATCAACAACAAGCTCAATTTGAAATCGATGAGATTATGAATATAAGGAAAAATACCATTCCAAAAGGAATTATTGAAGTAGAGAGAATTTTTGATGTAGACAAACTAAGTTCCCTCAAGTGCCAAAGTACTGAAGGAGGGGAGTGTGAAAAGGTAAACTTGGGAATGAGAGAAAATGTCAAGAATGTATTTATTGGGAAAGTTTTTACTCCCATAGAAAAGGAGGAAATATTGAAGCTTATGAAGGAATTCTTTGATGTGATTGCTTGGGGATATGAAGATCTGAAGACATATGATACGTCTCTCATCACACATACTATTCCATTAAAGCCAAATAGTAAGTTGTTTAGACAAAGGCAAAGACCAATAAATCCATTGTTAGAACCACTAATACACCGAGAGGTGAAGAAGTTATTGTCAACAAGAATTATATTCCTAGTTTGACACTCAACATGGGTCACCAACCTTGTCCCTATCAGAAATAAGAATGGAGAGATAAGGTTGTACATGGATTTTAGAAATCTCAACAGACCTTCAGAAAAGGATAATTATGGGTGCCATCATTAGATGAAGTGATAAAATTTGTTAGCAGTTCTCAAATGATGTTATTTTTAGATGGTTATTCTGGATATAATCAAGTGATGGTAAAAGAAGATAGACTAAAGACTACATTCACAACTAAATGGGGTACATTTGCTTATGGAAGAATGCCTTTTAGTTTGATCAATGCAAGAACCACTTTTCAAAGGGCCATGGATTATGCTTTCAGAGACTCAGTAAAGAAGTGCATCATCATATACATGGATGATTTCATGATGTTCTCTCAACACATGGAAGATCACATTAGTGATTTGAAGAGAATCTTCCAAAGATGTAAAAGATATGGGATTTCCTTGAATCCAAAGAAATAAGTGTTGTTGTCACTGAGGGGAAATTTTTAGGACATGTAACATTAGAACAAGGAATCTTAATTGATCCTAAGTGCATTGAGTCAATATCAAATATAGGATTTCCAGCTAGTCAGAAAGAATTAAATTCATTCTTTCAAAAAATTAACTTCGTAAGGAAGTTCATAACTAGATTTGCAGAGATAGTAAGGCCATTAAATGAAATGTTAAAGAAAGGAGCAAAGATAGATTGGACACCTATAGTAAGAAAGGCATTTGAAGAAATCAAGCAAGCAATCATGGATGCTCCTATTTTGTTGAGTCCAGAGTACACCAAGCCTTTTTATATATATTCCTTTGCCTCAGAACATACCTATGCAACTATCCTCACCCAAAAGGCAGATGATCAGGATGAACATCCTATTGCATTCATGAGTTCACCCTTGAAAGACACAAAATTGAGATATCCAAATGTTGAAAAATAAACTTACACTTTGGTAAAAGCAATAAAGAAATTTTGACATTACATCCTCAGAAGCAAGGCTTATGCAATAGTTCCTGATGTAGCAGTGAAGACTTTGCTAATGTAGAATGAGTGGGGAGAAAGAAGAGGAAAGTGGATGGAAATTATTCAAGAATATGACATGGAGATACAACCAATGGAGTTGGTACAAGGACAAGCTTTAGCTCAAACCCTATCTACAATCGATCCTAGGTTAGTACAACAAGTATATGTGTTAGAAGAAGTATCCCTAGATGAATGGTATGATGATATTATTCATTACTTGCTAAACCTTAAGTGAATTTTGTTCAAAAGCATTCATTGAGAATGAAGAGTCAAAATTTTATGCTTCAAGGATTTGTGCTATATAGAAAGAACCATGATGGGGTTTATTAAAGATGTGTTGGAAAGGAAGAGGCTAGACACACCATTGAGCATTTTCATAGTAAATATGGAACCAGTGATGGAAGTGGTTTGGCTATGGCTCATCAAATATCAAGAGCATGTTACTATTGGCCAAAATTGTTTAAAGACACTTATGAACATGTGAAGACTTGTCACACATGTCAAATAGTTGTGACATGTGAAAGAAATCCTACTATGCCACTAAAACCTATTATTGAAGTAAAACCATTCGTAAAATGGGGATAGGATTTCATTGGTCCCATCAAGCTACCATATTTAGGACACCACCAATATATCTTGAGTGCTACAAACTATTGCACTAGATAGACTGAGGCTCAATCACTAAAAAATTGCACAACATAGGTTGTTATCAAATTTCTTGAAGAAAATATCATGACTAGGTTTGTATGTCCCCATGCATTTGTATGCGATAATGGGCTGGCATTTAGATCCTTGAAGTTTTTAAATTAGGCATTTGTTTATGGGATTACACTGAAGTTTTCATCAAACTATTATCTGCAAGGGAGTGGATTGGCAAAATCAACAAATAAAAATCTTGCAATGAAGTTATTATACAATAATCCTAGAGATTGGCATACATAGCTGAGATTCACACTTTGGGCAGATAGGATTAGAATAAAAAATTCTTTGGGGACATCTCTATATCATTTGGTCTATGGACTAATTGAGGATTCCCACATTACGATTCATGAGAGAATTTATGGAAGGAGAAGATAGAGTGTAGACATGTTCAACTCAATTGTTGCACTTGGAGGAAAAGAGAGAAGAAGCATTGGAAAAGTTTGCTAAACATCAAGAAGTTGTCAAGAGATGGTTCAACAAAATGGCAAAGGTTAAATAATTTTGAATTTTAGATTTGGTACTTCGTTGGGACAAGGCACATTAAAAGAAAGGTGGACATGACAAGTTTGACAATCTATGGAAAGATCCTTATCAAATTTTTGAAATTTTGGGAGATAATGCATTCAAGCTTAAGACTCTAACAGGGAGGGAAGTCCAATTGCCAATCAATGGGAATTTCCTCAAGCATTATTTTTGCACTTAGGTTTCCTTTGTGAAGCCTAACTTTTACATAGTTAGTTTAGGTTTTCCTTTGTGGTGTATTTTTTCTTTCCTTTTAGTTAGGTGGGGGTTTTGGTTTGTCTCCCCTCTCCTAGTGAGAGTTTTGGCTTTGTGTGATTAAGGTTTCTTTCCCTTTTTTGTTGGGTTTTCATTTTCCCTGAGTTATCTTCCTCAAGTGGCTTGGTTTTCTTTTTTCTTTTCTTTTGGTTTTGGCTTCAATTTTGGCTTTTTCTAGGTGGCTCATAGTTGTGATTGTCTATTTTTGCAAGTGGAATGGTGTAGTGATTTGGTTACTTCATCTGAAGATTTCACTGAGTTTTGTTTATTTCATTTCTTGGATAACTCTTATGAAGAGCATTAGAATCTTGGCCATCCTTCATATATTTTCATTGGGTTGGAAAAAATACTTGACTTGGAAGGTTAATCATACATTGTGTCTTGACACCTAAACTCTGAGGTTGCCATATATTTCACACTCTTAACTATTTCTCTAAATCCATTTACATTTCTTTGGCAAAGTTCATGACTTGTGAAAATTTTAAAATCTTGCTTCAGCACCACTGTAACTCCTAAACCCATAGTAAGCTTCATTGCTTACAAGCCAAGAGAAAAGAAAGAAATAAAATACCAATTCAAAAGGAATATATATATATATATATATTTATTTATTTATTTATATTTATATTTATATTTTAAAAGATGAAATAATAAGATTGGCTTTGGGGGTACATAGAAATCTCCATAGGTGTTCAAAAGAAAAATTCACCAAAAGTGGAGCAATCTCGATTGGTTTTAATGTGACAACTTTATCGGGGCTATGGACACTTGACTAGTAGCGGGGCAATGTCTAGGATGCTTTTGAAGTCAAGAGCAACCAATAACTTGTCATGATCAATCCTAAGATTTCTAAGTGGTCTTGTTGACCTGGAATTAATACATTTGCACACAGTTAGGTTGTCATAGAGTAAATGTGTTTTGATGCAATATATGATTGTTCTCCCCTTTTGAGCTTTTTTTGTCCCTTATTGGTGACATAAGATTGAGAAACCAGAGATATTGAGTTTGAATTAAGTTTTATCCTTGAAATTTTTGTAACATTTCACCCATGGAGTTGCCAGATGTTGTGACCAAGAGTCACCATTTCCTATGCCTGGGACCGCCTTTTCGTAGAAAAGCCTCCACCGTGGATTCCCTTGTTTAGCAGAGTGCAAGTCAACCATCCATAAGGAATGGTCAAATTGAAAATCCCTGACTGCCTTAAAAATGCGCTTTCCACATAACTTGGAGTGAAATTTCATAGTCTGTTGGAATTTTTTTGTGAATGACAAAATCCTTTGTTCAACATAAATTGTGCTTCCTACAAATTTTGAAGTGCACATTTCGGTTAGTCATGGAATGTCTCCTACGGACAAATAATCCATATCTATATTAAAATTGTGACGCACACCTTTCATTGAGTGCACTTTTCACATAATGTAGGATTTTAATTTATTTTAACATGGATAAAACCCATGAGTTTGGAAAATCCTGCACTCCACACATTATGGAAGAAAATTTGTGATTTTTTTATTATATATATATGGAGTGGAATCCTTGACGAACTCAAATCCCAAAAGGCAACAAAAGTTTTGGAGAAATTGTTAAAATTTGGAAAACTTGAAATAATTCTAAAATTCAAAAAATAAAAATAAAGAATCACCTAAGTTTCCAAAAATTTAGAAAATTGAAAAATGTGAAATCGTTAAAACATGGAAAGTGTGAAAATCCAAGATGTCCCAAAAAAATTTGAAGGCATGAAAAAAGAAGTTTGGAATCCAAAATCTCGTGAAAATTCAAAATTCTTGAGGATGAAAATCCAAAATCTCGTGAAAAATCCCAAAAGTATAAAAAATCATGAAAAGTTGAAATATTGGGAAATTTGAGAAAAATCCCAAATTTGAAAATAAAATCAATTGAAATAAAAAAAAAAAAAGATTTTCTGTCAAGGAGATATTTTTGATTTAAATGGAAAATTAAATATTAGTTTTATTGATATTTAATTTGGTTGTTTTAAATAATAATCCAAAAAATAAATATTGGAGAAAAGTTGGAAAGAAATTTGATTTTTTCATTAAAACCTGGAAATTAATTAAATTTTTATTTTAATTAATATTTCGTTAATAATTTTTTTTTTAAAAAATCAAAATGGGATATAGGAATACTTAGTTTCATCTTGAAGCTAAAAGCATCAATAATGGCAACTTCTTGAAACAAATAGTAAAAAGCAACAAGTGGCACAAAAGATGGAAACTTTGATGGCTAAGTAAAGCAACTACCTAATTTTAGCCTACAATTTTAAAGGCATCTTTTTTGAGGGATGATTTATATAAGAAACCCTCTCATTCATTCCTTCTCACATAGAAATTTGAAGAGCAAATTGAGAATAGGAGTGAAATTCAAGGATTCTAGAAAGAAGAATTTTTGGGAAATTTCTAAAATCGTTGAGGAGTTTTCTAGAAATTAGTGAGAGAGGATTCTGAATCTTATAAAAAATGAACCTTTTAAGTGAGATAGGGAAAATTGCACATTTCTTGTAGAAATATTGAAAAGTGAATCTCGAGAGGGATATGGAAATTTTGGCAAAAATCCAAAATCTTTGTCTTTTGGACAAACTATATTTTCTTTTTATACTTTCTCTACATAGTCTTACAAGTGGACATTTTATATTTTGCAAGAAAGAAGAATGGCAGAACACAGGGGAAAAAGAGAAACATGCAAACAGTTGATACAAAATGAAAGGGGAGGATTCTACATGAATCCAAAATTATGTCAAAGTGGGTAGAAATCGGAGATACAAGCCTCAACGGCCTCGATTTGAAATATTTAATCGGAGAATGCTTGGATACAATGACCATCAACCAACACACCTAGCTGCAGCAATTGTGAGAAGTGGAATTTTTGCCACAGCTAGTTTTCCTCCTTCTTTTTAGCATCCAAAATTAAATGTGGAATGTACCAAACACTACAGTCATAGGGACAAAACCGTTAGGGATTCTTAATGAAATATTCTGGCAAATTTTTCTCTTGCATCCATTTCTAAGACATTTGGAATTCCTTCTCACCCAAGGATGGTCACAAAAATACAGGAGCAAGCACTAAGAATCTACACCTCTAGAGTCCATTTTTGTGAAGAAATAATCAACAAAAGATAGTTGAAAAGAAATAGATCACATCATTCCAAGATTCCTAAGGAAATAGTATGGTTCAACTTATAGAGGAAATATAGTGACATGATCATGATGTTGAGTTGCATATTTGGCATGCCTCATTCTTATAGATTTGAATCTTAGATGTGGTATTTTGTTGAGTACGTGATGGAGGAAGGCGATAGAATAGATTGAGCTAGGCTCATAAGTGATAATCTGAATGAACAGTTGATGAATCTAGAGCATACAAGGAAATTTTACATGAGCTCGTATGTCATCTACATGCTAGCATAGAGAATGAATTATGATGGACTACGATGCAAAGGAATGATTGGAAGTGGAACCCAATACCTCAAAGTCCATGAATGCTACCCATAGTTGCATTTATATTCAAAGGATGATTACATGAGGGTTAATGATATATTTTCCATGCACATAGTAAGAACACTACAAAAGAGGCTACATATGAGATTGTCAATGGTTGCGATGAAGTTGGTCAAAGAATATGGCACCTGACTCATTTAGTTTCCCACCTTTTCATACATCCAAGTTTAGGGATTCTCCATGGAGCCATACAAACTTCCTAGGTACCCAACGAACAAGATGGTCTTGTTAGAGCTTACTTGACAACTTACAGCCTATGACAAAATTCAAAAAGGGAAGAAGTTGGGATTACAGTTCCTAATTTCCATAAGAGAATGGAAAATTGAGATATGCCCATGTCTAAAGGCTACATAGAGATCATCAGATGAGATCCACTTCTTCCATCTTCCACTTTATCCAAAGAGGAATGATTTTGATCCTTACAACAAGATCTCATCAGTATGAGGATCAAAGTACCAACACAAGGTTTACCTTGAAGACTTTTGGACAAATGCGGCAGATGAGAATGGGATTAGAAAGAAGATGCATTCAAGATTACCATTGAACATTATTAGAACATTCAAAATATTCAAGGTTCCTAATCAAATGGAGGAGAACCCAAACATGATGCGAAAGGGAGTTAATCCAGAAATGATAGCTCAACCATATGATTGGAAGAGGAAAGAAGTTATAGATCTAGAAGCTCTTTCAAAGCCAGTCTTGGATTTTACAAAGTGGTGGATTGAGTGTAAACTTAAAAAATTAGTTGCACCAACTAATGGATTCACATATAGGTTGCTTGGTCATAGACCACTTAGGGATGAAAGATAGGAAAAAATATCTAAAGGGACTATTGAGGAAAGTGGAACTCCATCTGAGGATGTAGGAACTAAGAAAGGGAAAGAGGTACCTTGAGAAAAGCATTCTAGGATTGAGGAATTCATCCATGAACCTCAAAACAAGAAGCATAAATATGGAATTTCTCCCTCTTCTTTGAGTCATGCTCCAATTGTTCAAGAGATAGAACCATTTGAAAGGCAGGATGTAGGGACAAGTATAAGGAGATTTGAGCAAGAAAAAAATTTGGATAGGCCAATTCATGATAGACTAAGTATAAATTCCTATGAAAAAACCATGCAAGAAAGAGGAAGAGATCAAGATATCACTACAAAGGAAAGTCTTTCTACAATCTTAGAGCGAGAAATGATTAACAATGGAGATGGTCCACTAGAGGAAGAAACTTCAGCACTAGCAATACATCTTCCAAATGTTGAAGCCATAGTTCTTGAGGTTACAGTGGATAGTCCAGGAGGTGAAGAGGAGATTGACATTCGAGCAATCCAAAGGAAAGATAAATTGGTGATTCCAGGAGACCAAAGTATACTCATTCTAGAATGGTTGAGGTAACAAATTCAATTGTGTCAACAAAGGGAGGTTGATCTGAAAATTGAATTATAGGAAATTTTGGACTGATCAAACTGATCAGAAGAGCAAGGGAAAGAAAGAAGGTATACTAAATTCATCAGAGGAGAATTAGGGTCCAAAATCTTGCAGATTGTGACTTCCATGGTTGACAAAGGAAAAAATCAGATTGCTCCAGATGAATATCATGTTACAGAAATAAATCTTGGTTGGGCCTCCCGAGAGAAAATATTAGAAGAAATTGATGACTGTACATAGGCTTTGAAGGATAGGCTAAAGAAAGTGGAAGAAGGGTATGAAAAATAGAAAAGAGAAATTAGGGCCTAATGTTAGTACATCAATGACTTGCCTCATCTAGTAAGAGAGGAAGGTCCATTATTTATCCCTCCAACAGGTGTTTCCATTGAAGTGGTAGGTGATATTGACAAAATAAAGCGGACTACTTAAGGTGCAAAGGTTTGGGTCAAAAGAATTTAGGAGGTAGCCTTCAAACATGTAGAAGAATTAGTGCAAGTACACCACAGGGAATTAGCTACACTCTCTAGGATCTAGTGCATGGAGGAATCATGGGTGGATGAGCATATTTACCAAGAAGAGGTGATTGCCAACATTCAAAATCTGATGGAGACCCCAAAGCAAGAGTTGATTGATGGTCAAGTTATCAATGAGGGGGATGTGACCTGTGATTTTATTTGATGGTACAGTGTAGTGATCATAGCTAAGGAAATGATTGAGAGCTTCACCAAGGAATCTACTCGATGGAAGAAGATTGTTGACAACATCAAGAAAGGAATATCCAATGTAGTTGCATCCTTGTTATCGTAGAGATTGGTGGAAGAAGAAATGAGTTTTGATAATCTAAAAGTCAAGTTAGAGGAATTCTTTCAACTAAATGTCTATGAAAGAGATGATTTTGAGAACTTCACCATCTTCTCAAATACAATGCACACTACTAAGGACTTACTACCAAATTGGGATGAAAGTTTGGGAAAAGAAGAAAGAGCAATTATAGTTCTAGAATTCAAGGAAGAATTTGCACCGAGCATCAATACAGAGGAGTTGGAAATAGTGTTAGATCAATTTCACTCCTTTAGGCGGGGCAATCAAGGATAGATGCATTTAATGCATAGTGGGTGTTCTTAGGGGTCATTTATTACACCCCACTCCTTCCTAAACAAGCATGCATCATGGGCATTTATTACCCACTACAGTAGTGGATTCCTTGTTGCATTAATGTAGATTCCTTTCCTTTGCCCTAACCCTAAATAGGGCTGATGTGGCACGATCTTGGCCATCGGTTATTGTGATCATCTGGGCCACCTGTTATAATTGAGGACCTATATAAAGGCCTCATTTCTCATTTGTAAGGGGGGATTTTTATGAGATTGTTGCTATGAGCTATTGAGATAATAAAGTTTTCATTGGAGCTTGGTGAATACTTGATGTGTCTTAGTGCTTGCTTGTTCTCTTAAATTTCTTCAATTAGATTAAGTTTGGCCTAGTAAACGTGTGGTGATTACAATGAAGAATATGGTGGTGTATTGATGAATTCCTTTGGTTCATACTTTTGAAAATTTAGTGATTCTAACTCATTGTGCAAAGTTAGTTTGAACCCCTTTCATGCATATGCTTAACTTCTATCATTCATATACATTGTTCTTTATGATGGCATATGCGGTGGTATGAAATTTTTTGGCATAACCCTTGAAGATTGCACTAGTTCATGCGTAGTTGTAGTATAACTTGGCAAAGCGGAACTTGGTAAATTGAGGAATTTATCCACTAGAGTACTATTTGTTGTCATCACTACCCTTAAGATTAGAATAGAATTCCTGAACCCTGTCTTATTGAATTTCTACATATTTTGTGAAAATTCCAAAAAAGTACTTCATTGCAAAACCTTAAGATAGCTCCCACATCTAGTATGGCTTGAAATAAATCTGATTAAACACGTAAGGCCCCTTGTGATCATTAACAAATCACATCGACCAATGATCTTATCTAGAGTCAAGACCTGACATTAAAGGAACCTTGAAGTCATTGTATGATCTTCTAGCAATCTTAGCATACACGAGACTTTATTCAAGAGAGGATAAGATATTTTGGTATTTTATTCTACTATTTGGTTGGTCATAAAACACACATCAACAGTGACCAAGCATGCATTTTGAATTAGTATGTGTCTATTAATGAAATTAAAAAAATATGGTATTTCACATTAAAAGATATTAAGAAATGTAAAAAATCATAAAATAAAATATCAATCATTGACAAGATATTAAAATTTCAATTAGGATATTGTACTAACAATCCTATTTATCTCAGTGCTATATGATCACCCAATTCTGAAATGTATCTGCATAGGTAATCACATGAGTTCTCTTGTGTATAGCCTCGCAAGCTCCTCAAGTCCCTATAAGAACCATATACATGAATATTATGCACAATTATTTTTCATGCAATGTACAATGTTGTAGAAAAATGAAGAATTGAGTTTGTAAGGAAGAAAAATAAAGTGATTTTTGCAAGAAAACAAAATCAATATCTCCACACAATACTACTTAAACCTATTCATGCTTGGTGTAGCTATGTCAAAAATGATACACCATCCCATAAGATATAAGCTACCCTATTCTAAAATCACCCGTCCACATTTGAGTTTGGTTACCTGTGATTTCTTCACTATTTAAGAAAGATTTGACAATAGATCATCTTCTTTTAGAGTCCTATTTTCAGATTTAAAAAATAATTTTGTTCTCAATTTATCTTTTTAAGTATAGTGTAACATATTATTCAAAAGAAAACTTAATGATTAACTTTACCTAAATCTTGAGCAGAGATGTGGTGATGCCAGTCTCATGATTGAATAAGGAAATAAAAATTGTAAGCTTTTTTTAGTGGAGAGTAATCTCGAAATAATTGATTGTTGAGCCGATGATGGCTTCCACAAATAGAGCTTCACCAAAATGTTAGAGAGCCAGTCTCAAAGTATTTCACCACATCAAATTTTGTATGTGGGGCCATTCTGAAAACATAAACAATTGCAAAATGGAATCCAACCATAAGTAATGAATATTTGGAATTCAGAGTGGGTGGTGTGGAGTCGACTTCTTAGGCTTCACAAGTACTTTTGTAGGGATCTTAATGATGTACACGTAGAGTACAGATAGGTACCTCTATGATTTTTTCACCTATTTCTTCAACTCTTACGCTCCCATTTTTTTATCTTTAATATTTCCCAAAATTTTCACATCAAAGATGAAAAAGACTACAGGGAAAATAGCCTAGAACCAATAAGAAAACATAAATAAAAATCTCAGAATTCATACTAATAGGAAAAATTGTTCAAACAATGGGATAAGAGAAAAGAGAAATAAATTGATGTCAACTAATACTCAAAATAATTATTATAAACTATAGTCTCTACCTTTAATGGCAAGGACTAACAAGGTGTATAATATTATATCAATGGTGTTTATTAGCTCTTTGAAAAGACTAAGGCTGCTCTTTTTAGTTGTGTATAAAGTGAACTTCCATTCTCAATATATGCTTAGTTTAATCGTAACAATATCCACATTAACAAGTTTTCAATTATAAAAAGACACTAATAATAAATATTGAAATAACATAGCTTTAACTTAAAAAACTATTAAAATAGAATTTTCCCTTTTTTTTCTTTTTTAATTCTTTATTTATAACTTTTTATGTTTTCAACTCATAAAACTAATGATTAAGCCGAGAGGTTTTCTACAGTGGCAACAATCTTCAATGTAAACATTTTTCATTTTGAAAAAAAATTGACGTTCATTTACATGTCAGAAAAACAAAATAAAGTTATGCATTTTTTTATTACTATGATGTGATTTTTATGGAATATGATTTTTTTTAAATATGTACATGGTGAAATAAATCATTGTCTAAATTTGATTTGCTAAATTTTCCAGTCTCATAAAAATTCTATGTGTTAATATCAAGACATAATATATATAAAAACAAATACAATAGTTTATTCATGAAATTTTTGAATAATATATTTACTAAATTTATATTAATTCTTTTGAAATTAGATACCTCTTGACTTATTTTACAAAAAAATTAATTAATATTTTTGGTATGCTAGTATTAATATTTTTGGTATGCTAGTTATCTCATATTAAAACAGTTACCATAGCTTTTACATGTAAAGCTAAGCTTTTCAATTTAAAAACTATTAAAATAGAGTTTTTCCCTTTCTGTTTAAAATAAAATTAACATAGGGCTAACTTGGTGTGTATAAATCTATGTCACAAAACATTCTTTCCTCTCAACAGAGTTGTGCATTCTGCATCAATGGAGGTTTCATGGTATGAATTGCCCGATGGAGTAACAGAGATCATATTCAAGCATCTTTCAATAGATTCAATTTACAGGCTTCGTGAAGTGTGTAAGGAGTTGAAAAGCCTTCTATCTGGTGAGCAATTCTTAACTTGGAGGAGGGAAAATCTCAAAGAGGATCCATGGCTTCTCCTACAAGTGGGACTATCTACTTACCGTCTAAACATATCAACAAAGGCGCTTAAGTTTTTTCATTGTACTCATTCCGATCATTTCATAATAGCATCATTGGGAGGATTGCTCTTGACACATGGGTACTACAGCGCACCCTTAATTGAAGTATGTCTGGGTAATTCGCTTAACAGATCAGCTATTCGAATGCAACCAAGAATGTCGAGTGCTCTCCAGGGAAGCATGATACTATACAATCCAGTAAAGGAAACTTTTATCCAACTTCTTGGGTCATTGAAACGCATCAATCAAGAGCATGGAATAATAATAGGAGACGTTCTATGCAAAGGGTACCACTATCAATTAGTAGTAGTGCAGGAGAATTTCATCGAGGTTTATGATCTTCGAAATAAATCATGGGTGGCTGTACAAATGCTGAAATCAAGAATTCTTCCATTGGATGTAATCTTCTTTAAGGGTTTCTTTTGGTGTGTTGTGAGAAGTTTAAGTCCTCCCACTGAATGGGACATCGATATCATGGTTTTTAGCATCAAAGAAGAAGATTCCACATGTCACATGGTGCATATGTTTTTATGTGGCTCAACACTTTTTCTTGTCCGAGACGATCTGGAAGATTTCCTTTTGTGGGAGTTAGATGATGATGTAAGCATAATTTCAAATGTGTCCTGGAAGCTGATGCCAAAGATGCCTCAAGAGCTGTTGGAGTTTCTTCATTCAGATTTAAATTTTCAACATCTTGCTGCAGGAAAATATATCATAGAGTAGATCATGGAGTTGTTTCTCTGTGCAGGATAATGTAGATGACTTTTGTGGTTATGTTTCTACATTTGTTTATGAGCCGAGACCTGATTTATCATTCCGTTAATTTTGAGTCATATTTAAGATCTCTCTGTTTTCAGTCATTGTGAAACATTTTGTAGCAGTTGTCTACGCTTCTCTTTGTTCATTGTTGAGCCTATATTTCATAAGTAGGACTGGTTTGGAATATGTTTTCAATAATTTAAAAGTGATTACAAGGCCTAAGTTTTAAAACTATTGTGATACTCTGCTCATGTGTGACTCTAGGATCCATCCAAAAACAATTGGTGTCAAAATCATTGAGAACTTATATTTTACTTTTGAAGATGATTGTATATTTATGTTTAATCTGCCCTTTTTTTGGGCATAGCTGGTTTTGGTTCCCTTGCAAAGATTATTGAGCAAGAATCTATAAATGAATGAGAATATACCAAAGATGGATTAAGACTTAAGTATATGAATGTACAAGGACATTATCTTCTTTGTAGCAAGAGTTTCCCAAAAGTAAATAAAATTTTCTGTTCGATCCACCAAAGATGATTTGCATGCAAATTAACATGCAGCCATTAAAATAGTTTAGAATAGTCTGTAATAAGGAGATTCATTTGAATTATCATGTAAGCTCCACCTTCTCATTCTTGAATTTTAGTTTTAATGAAGTGGAAAACTTCTGCAGCTATGTAAACAGTAGTTACCTTGAAGTCTTATCTAAGGCAATTGTAATGTGATTTAGAGTGTGAAGAATATGAATAAAAATTTCTGAGTTCTTTATTTTTCCGTTTTTCTGTAGTAGCATATTTTGATTTAATGTTGTGCTATAGCATATTTTGATTTAATGTTGTGCTATAGCAATTTGGTGTTATATTTTTTATTTCTTTTCTAACAAATCTAACTCTGCCTTATGATACCCACCTAAAAAGAAGTTTCTTGAAATGGAGGCAATCACACCTGTAATAATTTTTACCAGTGTGTCTATAAAAAATTGTTTGGGCATGGAGCCGAGCCAAGTGACCAAGCATGTATTTTGAATTAGTATGTGTCTATTAATGATATAAAACAAACATGGTATTTCACATTAAAAGATATGAAGAAATGTAAACAATTATAAAATAAAATATCAATCATTCACAACGATAATAAAAATTCAATTCTAGGATATTGTACTAACAATCCTAATTATCTCAGTGCTATATGATTCCCCCATTTCTGAAATGTATCTGCATAGGTAATCAACTGAGTTCTCTTGTGTATAGCCTCGCAAGCTCCTCAAGTGCCTATAAGAACCATAAACACGAAGATTATGCACAATTATTATTCATGCAATGTACAATGTTGCAGAAAAATGAAGAACTGGGTTTGTAAGGAAGAAAATTAAAGTGATTTTTGGAAGAAAACAAAATCAGCATCTCCACACAATACTACTTAAACCTATTCACACTTGGTGTAGCTACATCAGAAATGATACACCATCCCATAAGATATAAGCTACCCAATTCTAAACTCACCCATCCAAATTTGAGTTTGGGTCCCTGTAATTTCTTCACTATTTAAGAAAGGCTTGACAATAGATCATCTTCTTTTAGAGTGCTATTTTTAGATTTAAAAATAATTTTATTCTAAATTATCTTTTTAATTATAGCGTAATAGATTATTCAAAAGAAAACTTCATGATTAACTTTACTTGAATCTTGAGTAGAGGAGATGAGGTGATGCCAGTCTCATGATTGAATAAGGAAGTAAAAAATAAAAATCATGAGCTTTTTTTAGTGGAGAGTAATCTTGAAATAGAGCCCCTGATGGCTTCCACAAATAGAGCTTCACCAAAATGTTAGAGAGCCAGTCTCCAAGTATTTCACCACATCAAATTCTGCATTTGGTGGTATTCTGAAAATATAAACAATTGCAAAATGGAATCCACCCATAAGTAATAAATATTTGGAATCCAGAGCAGGTGGTGTGGAGTGGACTTCTTAGGCTTCACAAGTACACGTAGAGTAAAGATAGGTAACTCTATTATTTCTTCACCTGTCACTCTCCTATATTTTTAATTTCTTCAACTCTTATGCTCCCATTTTTTTATGCTTAATATTTCTCAAACTTTTCAATAAAAAAAGAAAAAGATTGAACTAATAAGAAAATAGAATGAATTCATTCTAATAGGAATAAGTGAAATAAATTGATGTCAACTAATATTCAGAAGAATTATTACAAACTATAGTCTCTGCCTTTAATGACAGGGACTAACAAGGTGTTTAATATTATATCAATGATGTTTATTAGCTATTTGAAAAGACTAAGGCTGCTCTTTTAAGTTGTATATAAAGTGAACTTCCATTTTCAGTATACGTTTAGGATATCCACATTAACAAGTTTTCAATTATAAAAAGATATTAATAATAAGTGTTGAAATACAATAGCTTTAATATTAAATCTATCATCTATTTGATTTGTTGCCATAACTGTGCAACATGTTTCAGAAAATTAGACACTTAGAGCATTTGTTGAGGCCCTAAAAATTTCTATCATTCTCCATATAAATTAAATTGTGCTAATTTTAATAAAACAAATTTAGAGGCTATAGGACTCATTGAGAGATCAGTATTTTTCATTTTATCTAATCTACACCACGTTATCCTTGTTTCTCGACCATAGAATTTGTTCCAATTCTACGAGCCATGGTTCGTATTTAAAACTTGCCTGGTTTTAAGCCTTAAATTGATCATTCTATCTGTGAAATCTGCAAATCTTTAAGTCTCCATGTCCTCGGCTTGTTAGCAGTTTCGCACAGCACTTGAGATCATTGAAATCCAGCTTCTGAGCCTCAAGATGTAAAAGGTTAATGATTGTCGCCAAAAACACGTATTTCTTAACCTTTAACTTCTTAAAAGTTAATGTTAACCATCAAAAATGTGTTTTTCTTAACCTCCAAGTAAAAGGTTAATGTTAACCACTAAAAATACGTTTTTCCTAACCTCTCCAATAGGTTAATGATAGTGATTAAAAACACGTAATTCTTAACCTCCATGAGACGGTTATTAACCTGCTTGAAAATTTCCAATTATATAAACCATATGTAAATTCTTTTGGCTCGAATATAGTGGGTGTGATACTGAGGTTTGAATGCTTGCCGTCAACTATGGGAGTCCAAATTTATGAAGGAAATAGGTTGGAACATATCTGACCACGTGCAGATCGTCCTCTTCACCAAGTGCACGATAAAGACATCTTTAAAGAAGCGATTAAACCCCATACCATGCTTGCTCAACCGGCAGTTATTTCTCCTACTACAGCAGCAAGATACTTTACAAGTTGGCAAGCCGGACGGTGTGAAGCAAATAGAACTTCAATGCACCACACGAACTAGAAATATGGGAGCGTGTATTTTGAAGAAGCATGTTTCATCAGATCATGTGCAAGGAGATGAGACATGATAGATGAAGGATGGAACAGTAATCCCAATGCCACCACCGTGATGAACTTCAAGCTGAGGTCAAAGGATGAAGGTCATGAATACACAACATTAATTTGTAAGCTCACGAGATTTCATAGTCAGCATGGAGAAGCCCAATTCTGCAAGGAATGAAATTTAAGATGGTCGAGACTCGTCGTGGTTGGTATGTAAATATGGATGTGAATCAAGGTATTCGTTGAATTGTATATAAATCATTTGGCATAGTGCATATGCAAACATGGACGATGGTCTATGTTCTGAAGAAAATTAAGCGCAAAATGATAAAGTATGAGGAACACGAGTCCCATGTTCATTCAGATCAATTCTCATACCATCGCCAAGCATAGAGTTTGTTTGAGAGAATCAATCGGCAAGCTTAGTGACATCTTGTCAAGAGATAATCAAAACAAGAAAAAGGAGTTCATTCAGCATTCCCTTACCCTGAGCCTGATAATTCAGTTATGGGTCCGCAGTCAAAGGTTTTATAAATTTGCAAAATTTGGTATTTCTAGTACCTTGGAGTTAACTGAATACATCTAAAGCCATATGCAGTAATCCAAGTCCCGATGATATTCCTCCATTATCATCCATCAATTAATTAGGTGTGATCATCAGAGATATATGTGATGAAGGTTAGGGATATAGCTGCTTGATGAGGGATCATTAGATTGTCAAAACATTTTGATTTTACATTTGTAGTGAAATAATGAGCAGAGAGATGGAAGATGTCTGCATCCTTCGTTGACACAATCTCACTATAGATAAAAGATCCATGAACAAGTTGCGAAGGGATGCAAGTAGCTCCTGAGATCTCCCTTGATTTGTTTGATGTAATGCCAAGATAAAAAAAGGGTGGTGAACATAAACCGAACATACAGGGTGTTGGAAAAACGTTTGACAAAATACTCTTTCCTGACCTGCAGCTTTGGAAGCTCCACTCATTAAGTCACCCGAGTTCGAATCAGCATTCTTACTTTCTTTGTGACTCGACATATTTGAGAAAATTATTGGAAATTAAACCATGAAGTACAAGTATCAGAGGCCGGATTATGCTCCTGTTTTAAGAAGTACGCTTCCAGATGTCGGTGATACCATTTTAGGAAATGTTTGTCTTCAAGACTTCTGGTCATCTCTTGTAAATGAAGAAAGGACTCCATTAGCTGGAAAAATATTGGAAAGTGGCTTGGCCCAAGCAAGCGGACATCCCATTTCCGTACAATGCCCAGAATTAGTGCTGGAGTGCATGAAAGCTTATCATCCCAGCACTAGAGAAGTTCTTTCACCGAACAATGAAACAATTGCCCACCTGGACCCTGCCTCTATTGCTATCATTTTTCGACTGCCCACTAGGATGCAATATGCCAGCATTAATCTAAGAACTGCCAAGGAATATTTTACTGCCAATCAAACCCAATGTTTAAATACTGTGGCAAGATCGTGGTTCTTCCAACCAAGAAGGGGCAAATCTCAATTAGGCAAATCCATTCAAAAATCATCACTGAAAGAAGATGTGGCGAACATGGTAACCTTGTTGAGCAGGATCGTTGGTCTTCGAGATTCACACGAGTTCGAAGGTTGGATGTTTCTATTCATTAATATGGTCTGCGAAGGAAAACAATACATTGATTGGGCTAAAATTATCAGTGACTCACTGCATAGACAGCTCATGGGACTTCAAGAAAATGACTACTTCTATATGACCTCATATCTTTTCTACGCTATTGCAAGTACCAAAAGTTGGCCAGGAATTTACCGGTAAGGCATTTATGACGACACGACCATCATTTATAATCATCTTCCTCAAATTCAGTATGATAATAGCCTACACCATTTCAGAAGAGTGAATGATGCATTCACCATGCTAACTGTAAGGGAAATTCAGGGGAACATTGGGCTCAGGATTTCACCAGAAGCAGCGATGAAACTGCAAAAATATGGAAGTGCTTTTATACAATTTTTGAAGTTTACTTATATCTGGCTAGCTGCCTATGATGGATGTCCGTTGATGTTACCTAGATTTGTTGATGATAAATTAGTCTTAATCGAAATGTTCAGGCAAATTAATCAAATCAACAAACTTTGTAGAAACAGGAGGACAGATGAGATAACTTTTCCTATCGGCATCGGATATTATAGTTGTGACACTGCATCAAATGCCAGGAACATTGAAAGATCTATTGCCACGATAAATTTGCATCCTTACACGATGTTTTTCCCTTATGATAGTAAGGACTACGCTGTGAATGAATTGAAGTTAAATCCCAGTCTCGGTCACTTCCCGGCTCTAGAAGACTTTTGGGAAGATTGTGAAAATGACTTCGAAGTCAGGAAGAGAGATTGGATGCGGCTTAAAGTACGACAGGTAATAGACTTCAAGTTAGACATTGATGTAACATGCATAGATGATGATGAGGTTTCTTTGGTTGATCCTTATTATTATGAGAAAATTGAATTGCTAGAGCTCCCTCCTATTGATTGGTCAATTCTCGAATTGAAAAGCTTGAAATAGAGGTCTTCCTATCTTCTTAAAAGAAGAAGAGACTGGATCTGTAAGGTCAGAACCGAAAAAGCAACTGGTGTATCTCAAAATAAAGAGGGGAGAAATAATATAGGGGAATCATCTCAGATGGCGATAGAGGCCACTTCTAGTGAGAAGATACAACAACTGGATATAGATGCTCAAGATCAAGATGAAGATTTGAATTAGTCGGATAATTTTACAGTCCAAAGGAAAAGGACAAGAATGAAAGGTAGAAGGAATGAAAAAGAGCAAAGAAGCCCTCAAATTGCTGAATAACATGTTCCGGTTGCATCCCCTCGTGATGTAACGATTCCTCACTTGAGTCTTCCTCCTCCTAATGTGCCCATAGTAGAAATTACACAGTTAGATGACCCGTTATCTAATTTGGAAGACTTAATGATGGTTGCTAAAAATGTAACAGGTGCTGAACAAGTTTCAAAGGTTACACATTCATGGTTCCAGGATAGTCTTCAGAAGAGGAAGAAATTTGTTCAAATGGTTCCACCTCCATTTGATATGGTCTCTAGCATTCTTTAGAAGCCTCCTAAGGCGAAAAAGACCAAAGTGATGTCTAGGTTAGCTATTGATAAAACTTCAGGCAATTTGTGTGTGGAATTAGCCAAGCCTATAGTTGAAAAGAATGTTGATGAAGCATCTGAATCAGATTTCATTCTAGAAAACGTCGACCTTGGTCCTTCTAATGCGGAAAGAGAGTTTCAAAATTTTGAATTGATTGTCGCTCAGATGTTGCAAAGAGCGAAGAAAGAGAGAAGAGCCAAAGAGCAACTCAAAGAACAACTTCAGATGATGGTAGCTTATGTTAATTCAATCAGCAATCCTTCTAATACCCAAGTCATGGCCACCCCGCCGATTCTAATAGGTCCTGATGGTATTTTAGATCATACTGTTGTTCAAAGAATCGACCAACAAAAGTCATATAGTATGATGATGGAGGCTTGGATAAACAGGATGATAGAAGATGCTTCAAAACTTATAACCGGAGTAAAAGAGATATGTGGGAAAGCCATCACACAGATACAGGAAATTTCTAAGGAGCTGGAAAATAACAAAGAACATAAATTCAACTGGCAAAAAGTAGCTGATGAATTAAAGGAAATGGCCAAGCTGGATATGAGCACCCTACTCCTTGAGAAAATAATTGCGGATCCAAGTAACAACCAAATACATATCTGGAGTAAAAGTGTTGGTTGGAAGATGATAAACATCAACAAAGGGATCACTAAGTTCGAAAAGTTAATAACTTCTTTGGAGCAACTGAAAGCAAAAAGTACAGATGAATTAATCTCCACTATCACAGGTGGGGTGCCAGTAAGTGATCTTCAGCATGTTGATTGTCAATTTCTCCTTGATTCCTTCAGTGTTCAGATTCATTCAGAAATAGAGAACCGTGTATCAGATGCTGAAACTATGATGAAGCTTAGCCTGGTTGCAGTCATGCTGGGAGATTGTAACATTTCAGCTTATCGACAGGAGTCAGAAGAAATCCAAGATAGATATCTCACAGCCAAACTCAGGATGGAAAATGTGCTCATTCCAAACTATGTATCAATGATGCTCATCCAAGATGCTTACAGGGCTTTCTGAGATAGATCAATTGTGTCTGGATAGATAGGGCTAATAGCTAGAAGAATTAGTGATTGTATATGCAAACGTTTTTAGGAACTCTAGCTAAAGTTTTGCTTTTACGAGTTTCCTTGTATAGGTTAATTTTCTTGAGGGTAATTAACCTTCCAAAATTTCGTATTTCGGAGGTGGTTATTAACCTCAGAGAGGTAGTTATTAACCTGTATGTCTATATAAGGACACCTTTTGGCTTTGTAAAGGGACTTTTTGGCTTTAGAAGAAGGGAACACTATGCAGAAATTTTGATTAGGAGATGATATTTGGAAAGTATGTACAGATTTGTCTTTATAATTAGAAATTCCTCTTCAGTTCTTGGTGCAAGAAAGTAAAGGAACATGCAATTTGAGTTCTCTAATTCTAAATCTAAATTGTTTAGAATGTTGATTCTCTTTATAGTGAGCATTCTCACGGTATGGTGTAGATGTTTATGAATCTGTGGATCAACATTGTGCTAGTAATAGTTTTCAAGCGTAGATCTTGATTGTTGTTATTAGTGGTTTTAATTTAGTAGTTTGGGAAAGCCTTGAAGTCGTGTGGTGCATTCATCATCATGAGCTTTCTCCCCTTTCAATTTTAATTTTATATCTATTTGAAAAGCTTCAAAATTATATCATACGAGGGAGCTGCCCCTCTAAACGCAGAGGAAGGCCGCATACCAAGGGCCTATCCAACTGTTGTGAACGGTTTGCCACACACACTTCGTTGGGCAATTCTTCTGTGACAAATCTGTTTACCAAAAAATTTTTGGCAACTCTGCTGGGGAGACTAAACAGAAAGATTGATAGTCGCCTATGATGAAGTACAATGGTGCTTCCACATGAGAACGTTTTTCCTGTTCTCCAACCGAACCTTGGCTTTCAAGACACCCAAGAAGATATCATCTCAGACTTGAACACTCTTGCCTGGAGGTGTAGACGAAGTGTACAAGAATATCATCAAGTTAATCAAGTTCTTGAAGAAGAAGAAGAGCTCGAAGAAATCTTGCGAAGAGCCCCTATTGGTCAGGACGTTGTAGTTATTGAAAGAATAGTGGTCATTCCAAGAAGAAACAGACAAAATGTTGGTCATATTCAAGGGCAAATAAATAATAACAACTAAGCTGGCTGATAAACCATACACTCAGGTTGATAGACAAAAGGGTTTGGTAGACGAAGATTTTGAAGCCCTTCAAAGGTTAGATTTTAAGCCAATTACGCCTAAGAAGAAGAAAAAGGTCAAGTCTGTTAGTTGGTCTTCTTCTCCAACTAAGGCTACCGTTTCCCCTACGGCCTTTCAAGATTTGCTTTTGCCAGGTACTATTGTACCTTCGACTATAAATTTACAGCCCTTGAATATCATTCTTCCAACCATGGCACATCAAGCACCGTAGCCACCAGTCCCATGGGGAGCTGCTATTGGCCCTCTAAATTTAGGAAACCAACTACATGACATGCCAGTTGGTTCTCGAAAAATTCTTCCCAAGTTTTCTGGTGACGGAAAAGTCACTACTGATCAGCATATAAGTGCATTCTTTACAGCAAGCGGTGTTCTTGCGATCCAATATGAAGATGTTTCTGTTCGTCTTTTTGTTGAAACACTTACCGAAGTCGCAGCTGAATGGTTTGGACAGCTACCAGCTGGATCAATTACTTCGTGGGTGACTTTGATTCAAGCTTTTGAGAGGAGATTTAAGACTGCTGAAGATGAACATGTTCTCCTTTCCCAGTTGACTTCAATGAAGAAGGAAATTCATGAACCCATGCGAGAATTCATTGCTCGTTTTAATCAGACGGTGAATCGAAATCTTGTTAACAAAAGACCTACTGAAGAAAATCAAATTACTTTCTTCATTAGTGCTCAACCTTCTGATGTAAGTTTTCAAATACGAAGGACAAAACCCATTAATCTAGTAGCTGCGCAAACCTTGGCTATCGAGGTGGAAGATGACTTGCTTAGTTCAGGAAAATGGAGTCGTGATCTACAAAAGGGAAAAGGTCAACAAGCCCTTGTCACTACCACTGATCCTTTATATCAGAAATTGGCTAATGATCTGTTACAACTCAAAAAGCAGCTACCCTCTAATCCTCCACCTTTGTATCAAGATATTCGAAGGAGGAATTATCTGCCATATCAACAAAATAGAAAAACTAAGTGGCTACCCCAATCGACACCAAGATTAGCCATCGAACATCCCTCATCATTTGGTAAACAAGCTGCTATGTGTGATTTTCACCTAACAACAGATCATGATGGCGCAAACTGTCCTGAGATGGCTAGATTCATGCAAATGCATTTGATTGCGGAGAAGATAGAAGAATATGTGGCTCCTGAAGATGTGATAGAACCCACTATTGGAACCTCTTCCATAAATTTCCTGGAGTGTGAATCTGATGATGAACAAACTGAAGATATCAACAATCATTCTTGCAATGCGACTACACCAACTTGGAGACAGAGATTGGAAGAAAAATGGAGTAAACAAGCAAAAGAAAAAGCTTCTGACGAGACTACTAAGAGGATTCTGTCTCGTAAGCATACTCCAGAAGAGCCTTCTCAAGCGAAGGAGACAGATAAGGGTAAAACACCTCCCACCATGGAAGACTCTTTTGATTTTATTGATCATTGCAAGAAGACCAAAGTACAAATTTCTCAATTGGATTACCTAAAAGCCAACCCTCATCAATTAGAAAGGTTGATCCAATGTGTTGGCAAAGAAAAACGTTCACCTGAGATCACTATCAACCATGAATCAGGAGTTTCTCTAGAAGTGGAAGATAATTTGGAAGGGCCCATGACTGAGAAAGAATCTTTTGTTGCAGCGTCTTTGTCAGACAAACCTGAGCCTTTCTATGTTTCTCTTTATATAGCTGGATGCAAGTTAAGTAATTGTATTATTAATTCTAGTGCATCTGATAATGTCATGCCTTCAAAGGTAGCACATGCCTTGGGTCTCTCTCTGAATAAACCCTCTGGAAAAGTGTATTCTATGGAGGCAAAACAAGTCCCGCTAGTTGGCTAGTTGAAAGATGCTCAAGTAGCACTTGCGGCACATCTTGAGAAGAAGTTAAAACTGAACATCCTGGTTGCTGATATTCTTGCCAGTTATGGGATGCTTTTGAGTAGAAGTTTTTGCAAAGATCTTGGTGGTGAAATCAAAATGGACATGTCTCATGCCCTTATCCCTATTGGAAATAAGAAGGTTAAGCTTGATCCTGAACCCAAAGCTAAATATACAGTGTTGAAATCAGATGATCCCAGAGCTGAAATATTATATGTTGATACTGGGCATGGAACGTACATGATGACGTCCAATGAAGGAGATGTAACTAAACCTCTCATGCTTGATATAACCAATGAATTATGGTCAATGGAGTTTGACGAAAGTTCTTCTTCTTCCGGTTCAGGTGCTAGGATAGTGTTGATATCACCACAAGGAGAGAAATTTCCAAAGGCTTACAAGTTGGCTTTTGAGACCACCAATAATACCGCGGAATATGAAGCTCTCCTACTTGGTCTCGAGTATGCAAGAGAAAAAGGAATCAAACAACTCAAGGTATCAGGAGATGCAAAATTAGTTGTCAACCAGGTACGTAGGCAATATCAAGCAAAGAATCTGAAATTGAAGGCATATAGGAATAGAGTGTGGGATGAGATCGAGCATTTCGATGCTTTTTCCTTATTTTCTATTCCTCATGAACAAAATTCTAAGGCAGATTGTCTTGCAGTCTCTGCATCTCTACTTATCCCTCATCCTGAGTTCAACAGAGATGTTTATACAGTAGAGATGATTCATAGACCCAGTGTGCCTGATAATGATCGACACTGGCAAGTTTTTGATGATGATGGGCAAATAATTGCATTTCTCGAAGGGAGGCCTCCATTTTTAGACCTAAAATTTGAAGGATCGTGCAATCATAATGGAAAACAAGAAGACAATCCTGAGGTTATTCAATTGGAAGGTAATGTCATCCCGAGAGGATTAGTCACCCTAGAGAGTCTTTTTAATAAAGAAGACAAAAGGAAAGAGAAAGTTGAGGACACTAAACCTTCTAATTGTTCGGGTTATGAGAAAGTAAATATTGGTTCTCAAGAAAATCCAAGGATGGTTCTAATAGGGAAAGATTTGACATCTCAAGAGAGAGAAGAGTTTACAAGGTTATTGAATGCTTACCAAGACGTTTTTTCTTGGGGTTATGAAGATCTAAAGGAATTCATGGATGGGAAATTTAAACATCAGATTCCCTTGAAACCTGGTTCAACTCCCTTTCAGAAAAAGCAAAGACAATTCAATCCCAAGGTGGCAGACGCTATTTTCAATGAGGTTGATAAGATGCTTAAAGCAAAGATTATCTATCCCATTCACCACTCAACATGGGTAGCTAATATTGTTCCTGTTAGGAAGAAGAATGGTGAGATAAGAATATGTGTTGATTTCCACAATTTGAATCAGGCTTCACTGAAGGATAATTATGGACTCCCTGTCATGGATCATATTCTGCAGTTGGTATCTGGCTCTGAACTCATGTCAATGTTAGATGGCTTCCTCAGTTATAACCAAATCAGTGTTGCACCTGAAGATCAACATAAAACAGCTTTTACCACTCCATGGGGTACGTTTGCCTACAGCCGTATGCCTTTTGGTTTGATAAATGTTGGGGCCACCTTCCAAAGGGCCATGGATCATTCATTTGAGGATTTCAAGAATAAGATCATTGTTATGTATCTTGATGATCTTACAGTGTTTTCAAAACAGAGAAAAGATCATGTGCATCATCTAGAAGCAATATTACATCGATGTCGAACTCAAAGCATCTCACTGAATCCTAAGAAGTCTATATTTGGGGTGACAGAAGGCAAACTACTAGGGCATATTGTCTCCAAAGAGGGCATTCGAATAGATCCTGAACGGGTGAAAGCTATCCAACAGTTGTCACTTCCCATGAGTAAACCAGGAATTAGGTCTTTCTTTGGGTAGGTAAACTTTATAAGGAGGTTCATACCAGACTTCTCTGAGATAAAAAAGTCAATTGTGGATATGATGAAAGGGAATACTAATTTTAAGTGGACAAAAGAAGGTAAGGCTTCTTTTGAACAAATCAAGACTGAAATTGCTCATGCGCCTACCCTTTCTTATCCAGATTTTTCTAAGGATTTTCATTTGTATTGTTATGCCTCCGAAAACACTTTATCTGCTATACTTACCCAACCTGACAAAGACAATACCGAGGCCCCAATAGCATTCATGAGTATCCCTCTTAAGAAACATGAATTGAAATACTCCTTGATCGAGAAAAATGCTTATGCTCTAGTTAGAGTAGTGAAACAATTCAGGTTTTACATCCTAAACTCTCACTCCAAGGTGTTTGTCCCTTACTTAGCAGTAAAGACTATTCTGACACAACAAGAAATTGGTGTGAACCAAAGGGCCTCCTGGATAGCTAAAGTACAAGAATATGATCTCGATATAAAACCTACAAAGCTTGTCAAGGGAAAAGGTTTGTGTAAGGCAATTGGGGAAGGATCTTCTAAAGAAGGGACGAAGGAAGAAATGCCTTTAGTTTTATTCATTAGTAATGTTGATGACTGGTTTTCAAATATTGCCTATCTTCTGACATATGGGGAATGTCTTGCTCATTTATCACCTAAAGAGAAGAGGACCTTAAAATTGAAATCTGCAAAATACATTCTTTGGAATGACGCCTTATACAAGAAAGGGATAGATGGTACTTTTCTAAGATGTGTTGATTCTAAACAAAGAAAGGAGTTGCTTCAGTTATTTCATAATGAAGCATGTGGAGGTCATTACTCCACATCAGTAACAGCTTACAAAATTCTGAGAAATTGTTTTTACTAGCTCGGGATATTCAAAGATGTAGAAGAATGGGTGAAGAAGTGTGATTATTGTCAGTACTTCAAAGGAAAAGTTCAATTGGCTGCACTGCCCTTGAAACTAGTGGTGATCGAAGAACCCTTTCAACAATGGGGTTTGGATTTCATAGGTCCTATTCATCCTTCATCCTCTGCTGGATATACTCATATTTTGATGGCAACTGACTATTTTACCAACTGGGTGGAAGCGACCCCAATAAAACAAACAACTTCAGAAGTGGTGTGCAATTTTATCAAACAAAACATTCTGGTTAGGTTTGGTGTGCCGAATAAAATTGTTACCGACAATGCTACCAACTTCTCTTCTCAAGAGATATCATCATTTTGCTATCAATACGGGATTATTCTCTCTCATTCCTCTGATTATTTTGCACAAGGAAATGGTCAGGCAGAATCAAGCAATAAAAATATTATGACCATTGTGCGAAAACTGATAAATGTTAATCAAAGATCCTGGCACAAGCACCTGTACGATGCATTGTGGGTAGATCGTACTACTAAAAAGAGAGCAACAGGATTTTCTCCCTTCGAGATCCTATATGGAACTGAGCCAGCTCTTCCTCTTCCTTTAGAGCTATCCACCTTGAAATTATAGAGTGCCATTCAGAATCTTGAATTCAAAGATGCTCTTGAGAAACGAATGTTGTATTTGACAAAGTTGGAAGAAGAAAGAGATATGGTTGTTGATAGAATTCAGGAACATCAATCCTGTGTCAAGAAGTTATTTGATCAAAAGGCTAAGCAGAGGATGTTTTGAGAAGGCGATCTTGTCTTGCTTTGGGATAAGCGCAGAGAGCCAAAAGGATTACATGGAAAATTTGACTCCTTATGGAGAGGCCCTTTCCAGATCAAAGAGGTATGCGGAAAGAACTCTTTTATTTTGTCATACCTGAGTGGTACCCAGTTGCCCTTACCTTATAATGGGAAACACCTGAAACATTATCATCAGTAGAAGGTGTTTGTACACCTTTTGTATATAGGTTGTCCTGTTTTTGGTGTGCTCTTGTTGGTTGGTGTTGTTTTGGCCTTTCTTTCTGTTGTCCTGTTTTTGGTATTCGTTCCCTCTTTTGTAAATTGGCCCCTCGAATGACTCTATTTCATGGCCCAATGGATAAGGCACTACTTTATTCATTCTAGATTCGAGCTTCGTCCCTTGTCAATCCTTGTCCCCAGTTAGAGCCAGCTATTGCCCGACCATAGAATTTGTTCCAATTCTATGAGCCACGGTTCGTATTTAAAACTTGCCTAGTTTTAAGCCTTAAATTGATCATTCTATCTGTGAAATCTGCAAATATTTAAGTCTCCATGTCCTCGGCTTGTTAGCAGTTCCGCACAGCACTTGAGATCATTGAAATCCAGCTTCTGAGCCTCAAGATGTAAAAGGTTAATGATTGCCGCCAAAAACATGTATTTCTTAACCTTTAACTTCTTAAAAGTTAATGTTAACCATCAAAAACGTGTTTTTCTTAACCTCCAAGTAAAAGGTTAATGTTAACCACTAAAAATACGTTTTTCCTAACCTCTCCAATAGGTTAATGATAGTGATTAAAAACAGGTAATTCTTAACCTCCATGAGACGGTTATTAACCTGCTTGAAAATTTCCAATTATATAAACCATATGTAAATTCTTTTGGCTCAAATATAGTGGGTGTGATACTGAGGTTTGAATGCTTGCTGTCAACTATGGGAGTCCAGATTTATGAAGGAAATAGGTTGGAACATATCTGACCACGTGCAGATCGTCCTCTTCACCAAGTGCACGATAAAGACATCTTTAAAGAAGCGATTAAACCCCATACCATGCTTGCTCAACCAACGGTTATTTCTCCTACTACAGCAGCAGGATACTTTACGAGTTGGCAAGCCGGACGGTGTGAAGCAAATAGAACTTCAATGCACCACACGAACTAGAAATATGGGAGCGTGTATTTTGAAGAAGCATGTTTCATCAGATCATGTGCAAGGAGATGAGACATGATAGATGAATGATGGAACAGTAATCCTAATGCCACCACCATGATGAGCTTCAAGCCGGGGTCAAAGGATAAAGGTCATGAATACACAACATTAATTTGTAAGCTCACGAGATTTCATAGTGAGCATGGAGAAGCCCAATTTTGCAAGGAATGAAATTTAAGATGGTCGAGACTCATCGTGGTTGGTATGTAAATATGGATGTGAATCAAGGTATTCATTAAATTGTATATAAATCATTTGGCATAGTGCATATGCAAACATGGACGATGGTCTATGTTCTGAAGCAAATTAAGCACAGAATGATAAAGTATGAGGAACACGAGTCCCATGTTCATTCAGATCAATTCTCATACCATCGCCAAGCATAGAGTTTGTTTGAGAGAATCAATTGGCAAGCTTAGTGACATCTTGTCAAGAGATAATCAAAACAAGAAAAAGGAGTTCATTCAGCATTTCCTTACCTCTGAGCCTGATAATTCAGTTATGGGTCCGCAGTCAAAGGTTTTATAAATTTGCAAAATTTGGTATTTCTAGTACCTTGGAGTTAACTGAATACATCTAAAGCCATATGCAGTAATCCAAGTCCCGATGATATTCCTCCATTATCATCCATCAATTAATTAGGTGTGATCACCGGAGATATATGTGATGAAGGTTAGGGATATAGCTGCTTGATGAGGGATCATTAGATTGTCAAAACATTTTGATTTTACATTTGTGGTGAAATAATGAGCAGAGAGATGGAAGATGTCTGCATCCTTCGTTGACACAATCTCACTATAGATAAAAGATCCATGAACAAGTTGCATAGGGATGCAAGTAGCTCTTGAGATCTCCCCTGATTTGTTTGACGTAATGCCAAGATAAAAAAAGGGTGGTGAACATAAATCGAACATACAGGGTGTTGGCAAAACGTTTGACAAAATACTCTTTCCTGACCTGCAGCTTTGGAAGCTCCACTCATTAAGTCACCCGAGTTCAAATCAGCATTCTTACTTTCTTTGTGACTCGGCATATTTGAGAAAAGGATTGGAAATTAAACCATGAAGTACAAGTATCAGAGGCCGGATTATGCTCCTGTTTTAAGAAGTACGCTTCCAGATGTCGGTGATACCATTTTAGGAAATGTTTGTCTTCAAGACTTCTGGTCATCTCTTGTAAATGAAGAAAGGACTCCATTAGCTGGAAAAATATTGGAAAGTGGCTTGGCCCAAGCAGGCGGACATCCCATTTCCCTACAATGCCCAGAATTAGTGCTGGAGTACATGAAGGCTTATCATCCCAGCACTAGAGAAGTTCTTTCACCGAACAATGAAACAATTGCCCGCCTGGACCCTGCCTCTATTGCTATCATTTTTCGACTGCCCACTAGGATGTAATATGCCAGCATTAATCTAAGAACTGCCAAGGAATATTTTACTGCCAATCAAACCCAATGTTTAAATACTGTGGCAAGATCGTGGTTCTTCTAACCAAGAAGGGGCAAATCTCAATTAGGCAAATCCATTCAAAAATCATCACTGAAAGAAGATGTGGCGAACATGGTAACCTTGTTGAGCAGGATCATTGCTCTTCGAGATTCACACGAGTTCGAAGGTTGGATGTTTCTATTCATTAATATGGTCTGAGAAGGAAAACAATACATTGATTGGGCTAAAATTATCAGTGACTCACTGCATAGACAGCTCATGGGACTTCAAGAAAATGACTACTTCTATATGACCTCATATCTTTTCTACGCTATTGCAAGTACCAAAAGTTGGCCAGGACTTTACCGGCAAGGCATTTATGATGACACGACCATCATTTATAATCATCTTCCTCAAATTCAATATGATAATAGCCTACACCATTTCAGAAGAGTGAATGATGCATTTACCATGCTAACTGTAAGGGAAATTCAGGGGAACATTGGGCTCAGGATTTCACCAAAAGCAGTGATGAAAGTGCAAAAATATGGAAGTGTTTTTATACAATTTCCGAAGTTTACTTATATCCGGCTAGTCGCCTATGATGGATGTCCGTTGATGTTACCTAGATTTGTTGATGATAAATTAGTCTTAATCGAAATGTGCAGGCAAATTAATCAAATCAACAAACTTTGCAGGAACAGGAGGACAGATGAGATAACTTTTCCTATCGGCATCGGATATTATAGTTGTGACACTGCATCAGATGCCAGGAACATTAAAAGATCTATTGCCACGATAAATTTGTATCCTTACACGATGCGTTTCCCTTATGATAGTAAGGGCTACACTGTGAATGAATTGAAGTTAAATCCCAGTCTCGGTCACTTCCCGGCTCTAGAAGACTTTTGGGAAGATTGTGAAAATGACTTCGAAGTCAGGAAGAGAGATTGGATGCGGCTTACAGTACGACAGGTAATAGACTTCAAGTTAGACATTGATGTAACAGGTATAGATGATGATGAGGTTTCTTTGGTTGATCCTTATTATTATGAGAAAATTGAATTGCTAGAGCTCCCTCCTATTGATTGGTCAATCCCCAAATTGAAAAGCTTGAAAGAGAGGGATTCCTATGTTCTTAAAAGAAGAAGAGACTGGATCTGTAAGGTCAGAACCGAAAAAGCAAATGGTGTATCTCAAAATAAAGAGGGGAGAAATAATATAGGGGAATCATCTCAGATGGCGATAGAGGCCACTTCTAGTGAGAAGATACAACAACTGGATATAGATGCTCAAGATCAAGATGAAGATTTGAATCAGCCGGATAAGTTTACAATCCAAAGGAAAAGGACAAGAATGAAAGGTAGAAGGAATGAAAAAGACCAAAGAAGCCCTCAAATTGCTGAATCACATGTTCCGGTTGCATCCCCTCGTGATGTAACAATTCCTCACTTGAGTCTTCCTCCTCCTAATGTGCCCATAGTAGACATTACATAGTTAGATGACCCATTATCTAATTTGGAAGACTTAATGATGGTTGCTGAAAATGTAACAGGTGCCGAACAAGTTTCAAAGGTTACACATTCATGGTTCCAGGATAGTCTTCAGAAGAGGAAGAAATTTGTTCAAATGGTTCCACCTCCATTTGATATGGTCCCTAGCATTCTTCAGAAGCCTCCTAAGGCGAAAAAGACCAAAGTGATGTCCAGGTTAGCTATTGATAAAACTTCAGGCAATTTGTGAGTGGAATTAGCCAAGCCTTTAGTTGAAAAGAATGTTGATGAAGCATCTAAATCAGATTTCATTCTAGAAAATGTCGACCTTGGTCCTTCTAATGCAGAAAGAGAGTTTCAAAATTTTGAATTGATTGCCGCTCAAATGTTGCAAAGAGCAAAGAAAGAGAGAAGAGCCAAAGAGCAACTCAAAGAACAACTTCAGATGATGGTAGCTTATGTTAATTCAATCAGCAATCCTTCTAATACCCAAGTCGTGGCCACCCCGCCGGTTCTAATAGGTCCTGATGGTATTTTAGATCATACTGTTGTTCAAAGAATCGACCAACAAAAGTCATATAGTATGATGATCGAGGCTTGGATAAATAGGATGATAGAAGATGCTTCAAAACTTATAACTGGAGTAAAAGAGATATGTGGGAAAGCCATCACGCAGATACAGGAAATTTCTAAGGAGCTAGAAAATAGCAAAGAACATAAATCCAACTGGCAAAAAGTAGCTGATGAATTAAAGGAAATGGCCAAGCTGGATACTAGCACCCTACTCCTTGAGAAAATCATTACGGATCCAAGTAACAACCAAATACATATCTGGAGTAAAAGTGTTGGTTGGAAGATGATAAACATCAACAAAGGGATCACTGAGTTTGAAAAGTTAATAACTTATTTGGAGCAACTGAAAGCAAAAAATACAGATGAATTAATCTCCACTATCACAGGTGGGGTGCCAGTAAGTGATCTTCAGCATGTTGATTGTCAGTTTCTCCTTGATTCCTTCAGTGTTCAGATTCATTCGAAAATAGAGAATCGTGTATCAGATGCTGAAACTATGATGAAGCTTAGCCTGGTTGCAGTCACACTGGGAGATTGTAACATTTCAGCTTATCGGCAGGAGTCAGAAGAAATCCAAGATAGATATCTCACAGCCAAACTCAGGATGGAAAATGTGCTCATTCCAAACTATGAATCAATGATGCTCATCCGAGATGCTTATAGGGCTTTCCGAGATAGATCAATTATGTCCGGATAGATAGGGCTAATAGCTAGAAGAATTAGTGATTGTATATGCAAACGTTTTTCGGAACTCTAGCTAAAGTTTTTCTTTTACGAGTTTCCTTGTATAGGTTAATTTTCTTGAGGTTAATTAACCTTCCAAAATTTTGTATTTCGGAGGTGGTTATTAACCTCAGAGAGGTAGTTATTAACCTCTATGTCTATATAAGGACACCTTTTGGCTTTGTAAAGGGACTTTTGGGCTTTAGAAGAAGGGAACACTATGCAAAAATTTTGATTAGAAGATGATATTTGGAAAGTATGTACAGATTTGTCTTTATAATTAGAAATTCCTCTTCAGTTCTTGGTGCAAGAAAGTAAAGGAACATGCAATTTGAGTTCTCTGATTCTAAATCTAAACTGTTTAGAATGTTGATTCTCTTTGTAGTGAGCATTCTCACGGTATGGTGTAGATGTTTATGAATCTGTGGATCAACATTGTGCTAGTAATAGTTTTCAAGCGTAGATCTTGATTGTTGTTATTAGCGGTTTTAATTTAGTAGTTTGGGAAAGCCTTGAAGTCGTGTGGTGCATTCGTCATCATGAGCTTTCTCCCCTTTCAATTTTAATTTTATATCTATTTGAAAAGCTTCAAAATTATATCATATGAGGGAGCTGCCCCTCTAAACGCAGAGGAAGGCCACATACCAAGGGCCTATCCAACTGTTGTGAACGGTTTGCCATGCACACTCCGTTGGGCAATTCTTCTGTGACAAATCTGTTTACCAACAATCCTTATTTTATTCTTTTGGCCTATGGTGAATAACCACATAGTTGAAAAAGGGAATTTAGTGAAAAGAGCAATCTTAGAACTATTACAAAAACAAATAGAGTAGTTTTTAAAATTGTGTGGTTGAAAAATAGAGGAAATTTAGTTTTGTTTTCAAAAAAATATGTATGAAGCATTTTGGTCAAGAAAATAGATGGATAAGTCTTTTTCCCTAAACGACTACATCAAACTTTCAAAATAAAAATAATATATAAAAATGATAAATATTCATAAAATCAAGTATTATATATTTTATTATAATTTTTAATTATTTATTATAAGACTAATTATATATATATATTACAAGTAACACTAAACTTTTTAATTTAAAAAATTTATTAAAACAAAGCTTTTCCTTTTGTGGATTTTTTTTAAATTTTTATTTTTTCCTTTATCTATAACTTTTTATGTTTTCCAATTCATAAAACTTACGAAACTAATTATCTCGTATAAAAACAGTTACCACAGCTTTTCCAGGTAAAGCTAAGCTTTTCAATTTAAAAACTATTAAAACAGAGTTTTTTCCTTTTTTTTTGTTAAAATAAAACTAACGTAGGGCTAACTTGGTGTGTATAAATCCATGTCGCAAAACATTGTTTCCTCTCAACAGAGTTGTACATTCTGCATCAATGGAGGTTTCGTGGTCTGAATTGCCCGATGGAGTAACAGAGATGATATTCAAGCGGCTTCCATTAGATTCAGTTTACAGGCTTCGTGCAGTGTGTAAGGAGTGGAGAACCCTTCTATCTGGTGAGCATTTCTTAACTTGGAGGAGGGAAATTCTGAAAGAGGGTCCATGGCTTCTCCTAAGAGTGGGACTATATCCTTACCGTCTAAACATATCAACAAAGACGCCCAAGTTTTATCCCTTCAACCGTTCCGATCATCATATATATGCATCGTGGGGAGGATTGTTCTTGACATATGACTACAATCCGCTTAACAGACCATCAGCTCCTGGAATGCAGCGAATGTTGAGAGTTCCCCGGGGAAGCATTATACTATGCAATCCAGTAAAGGAAACTTTTCTCAAACTTCTCGGGTCATGGAAATTCATCGATGAAGAGCATGGGAAAGGGCACAAATTGTTGGGTGATGCGACGCCCTCCCCTGCCCACAGATGGTTAATTATGTGGTGTTCCATGTTCTCACCCAACACAAATATCAATTAGTAGCAGTGCAGGAGAATTTGATAGAGGTTTTTGATATTTCAAAAAACTCATGGGTGGCTGTACAAATCCTGGCCCCAAGAATTCTTCCAGTGGATATAGTCTTCTTTGAGGGTTTCTTTTGGTGTCTTGTGACCAGTTTAAGTCCTCCAACTGAATGGCACACCGGTATCATGGTTTTCAGCATAAAAGAGGATTGCGCATGTCACATGGTGCATAGGTTTTTACCCACGGAGCCTCCTTGACTGAATCCTTGCCTGCTTGTATGTGCCTCAGCACTTTTCTTTGTCGGACACCATCTGCAAGGTTTCCTTTTGTATGATGCAAGCATAACTTCAAACGTGTCGTGGAAGCCGATGCCAAAGATGCCTCGAGAGCTCTTGAGGTTTCTTAATTCTCAACCGGGACAATACAAATATCTTGCGACAGGAAAATATATCTGTTTCTTTAGAGAAGGTAGTGGAAATCTGGTCTTTTTCGATTCAGAGAGTAGATCGTGGAGTTGCTTCTCTGTGCGTGATAATGTACACAACTTTAGTGGTTCTGTTTCTACATATCCTTATGAGCCGACACCTAATTTATCTCTCAGTTTTCAGCCATTGTCAAACATTTTGTAGCAGATGTCTACGCTTCTCTTTGTTCATTGCTCAGCCTCTATTTGATACGTTGCAATATGTTTTCAATAATTTAGAAGTAATTATAGGGCCTGCGTTTTAAAACTATCGAGATACTCTGTTCATGTGTGACTCTTGGGTCCATCCAAAAAATAATTGGTATCAAAATCATTGATAAATCAAGGTTCAATATCATTGTGAACTTATATTTATATTTTACTTTTGGAGATGTTTATAAATTTTTATTTTTTATTCTGCTTTTTTTTAATCGATCCTTTTGGAATTTTATTTTTTTTTCCTACTGGGATATACATTCTGCTTTTTGGATCTATTATTATTTTTTGGCATAGCTGGTTTAATGGTTCCCTCACAAAGATTATTCAGCAAGAATCTATGTAATGCTACTCTAAGCAAACAAATACAACTGATACTAAGAACAAGAAAATGAACACAAAAAAAAAATTATTTTTTATTTTTTTAATTATTCAACATAGTAAATATGTTCATACATAGATCTGTCTACACTAAGTGCGTAAACTTCATAATAATAAAGGATTCTGTCTAAACACATCTCCATTGAGATACAAATACATATAGAATTTAGAATAAGAATGAGAAACAACATCATCTTTAAAAAAATTCCTAAGCCTTCTACAAGGTCTCTACAATAATCAAATTTCTGATCTAGGTGAACTTCAACAAAAATCCTTATACTCTTGTTAGCCAACTAGAAGCACCTGAAAAAAAACCACAAAGAAGTACAACACAACACAAAAGGGGCTCAGTACACTCTGAAATTCAAGCATGTGCACATGCAATCATGTTAGAATTGAATATACATAAACAATATACAACCACTAGATAAATCAAATATAGTGCAGTTCGAAATTAAAGTTCCACAAGCAAGAAGTGTTCAACTACTCACTAAAGCAGAAATAAACTCACACTAAGAATAACCTTTAAATGATTCATATATATACTAAGGTGTCATCACCATGGTACTAAGATACTGCATCTGTGAAAAGAATGCCCATAGTCAACACATGGTGGAACTCTCTATTGTACTCGTCATTTGACGTAATAGAGGTTTACCTTGTTCTTCAAACTTAACCGTATTAGGTTTAAGTCATTGATAAGGCCAATTATCTTTTATATGTAATTAACCCACCCAATTCATTTTAGAGTTATCACTGAATTAATTAACTGAATAGGATAAACCTAAATCCAGCCACCCCGATATATGATCATTATAGTTATTCCTAAAACACACGTCATACATATATAAAAGGAATGTACATGTTTCTAGACAACATTTCTGTTCATCACATGTTTCTACATTCTCTTCTACTGTTACTTATCTTCTACTGCCATATTCGAAAATAAACTTAGGTTACCATATCAATGATGATAAATACTATAACATTACAATCTAAACTATTGAAATAATCTCTCCAACATATAACGAATTTAAAACATCTTTTAGACAAGATTCTATCTTTAAAACCTTTAAAATATCTCAAAATGTTTACAGAGTTGCTGCCCAGTAATCTTTTACGTAATTGATATTTAATAGGAAATTACATTAAAAGATTTGACACTTCAATTTACATCAAAGAAAGGCAACTTCTGTTTGCAACTAATTTAACAAATTAAACATCATCGACTGAAACCAAATATCTATATATTGAAAATTTGAAATCAATATGCTTTGTAACATAATCGCAAATTCACATTAACTTCTGCCAAACTATCCTATAATCCATTTAAAACTACAGCAGCAAAACAATTTTCTTTTCCTAATCACAATTCCTTCTCGAATTCAAAAATTACGATAAAACATAGCATACAACCAAAACTTTTTTCTTTTCTTTTTTGTTTATGCCCTTTTCTATACATGTTACCTTCTCAAAAAGAATAGAACGAAACAGAGAGTATAAAGCTATTCCTTCTAAACTCAACACCACTGTTATCATGTTCCTGAATCTTTATGAAACCGACATGAACAACCATACTATTTAATTAAAAGAACGATTAACCAACAATCATAACCTCCTTCCCACAAATATCCTTAATTTTGTTACAAGTAATTCATAATACAACATTGATTTGTGCCCTACTCAACAAATTATTTAATACCTAATACAAACATAACCCCAGATTCCGTTTCCACAAACTAAATATTTCTTTTTCCCACACCCACATCTGGGTACATACAGAACTTGGTTTAAAAACCCAAATTATGTACATACACAGACGTAGATGTCACAATTATACAATAGCATACAACAACTAAATTTGTTCGTCCATTAAACACTTCAAAAATGAAATGCAGAAACAAAATAGAATAGGGTTTAAGAAAAAGGCCCCCTACCTCCAAATCAAAGCAGACAATGCCTCAAATGAACCCAAACAACCAAGTTCGCTGCTCAAGCAAATCTATCTACCAGCAGAACAAACACTCACCACAGAAGAGCAACTTCAACTGATAAATCAAGATGAGCAACAACAAATGACGACAAACATCTCTGCCATAACCAATATCAAATGAATACCGTTTTACCCCTGCCATATAGCCGATTCTCCTGCAACCCACTCAGTTACTTGATAGAACAAAGAAGAACGGCCCTTATTTTGGTCAAAACTCGACAAAATTATAGAGCTCAAAGAATTGGTCAACAACCACTTTCAAGCTCTTTAAAATTTCCAATAAATGCCATAAATGAAATTGCTATATCTCAGGTCCATACTACGACTGCATGATACCACCGGGCCACATACTATGCAACACAAAACCCAACCAAAACCTCGATATATTCCATTCGAGTTTAAGTGATGTTAAAATCACTATCACATAATACATTACCGATAGCCCATTTAAGGCTTCCATAACATATTCGAGGATATAAATGAATTTAGCCACAGGTTCAAACCCAATTAAACACCTTATACATGCCAAAGCCTCTCTACTAAGGCTTAAAAAATCACGACTAGGGTATCCTTTTCCCTTACAAAACATAAAAACTTACCACATGAAACTAGATTTAAATCAAATAAACCTTAATCATATGTGTATATCCTTGAAACAAAACAATACCATGGAACAAGTTATTTAACAAATTCCATAAATATCCTTAACATTATATCATTTATAGACTAAAATAGATATCACCTTACCATAATGACCAAGAAATGAAACTAACATTGAAATACATTTATTTTTCATTTGCTTGAATAAAACATCAAAAAGTTATTATCTATTCTGTTTTAAGCAATAAAGTTTGATACAAGAATTAAGTAGCGTATTAGCAAATTGTACATATCTGAATCCTTTTACAATCTACGAACCAAACCAGATAATGAACAATATATCTGTAACATCGCAAACCCAAGCAAAACTACTAGAATTTAAATAAAATGAAAAATAGAGTTTGATAGTTTCCTTGCATTAAGCATAAACCACAACATCAAACTGAAACAGATGAAAAGAAATAGATAGAAGTAAGGTCAGGCATGACATCCTCCCCCACTAGTTCTTGACTTTCTCCTGGAAGTCAACAAACAAATGTGGATGAGATGCTCTCATAGAATCAGCATTCTCCCAGGTAGCAACTATTTCATCATTGGGGTCCCACAAGACCTTTACCTACCTTATTTCTCTTCCTCTTGAACTCATAGTTCTGCTTTGCATGATCTGCACTAGTCCCAGCATCATTTGACCATCCATAATCTGCAATTTTTTCCAGTCCAGCACGTGAGCAATGTCAGGAATATACTTACGCAAAATTGAAACATGAAAAACATTATGAATGCGTGAAAGATTCGGTGGCAAGGCAAGTTTGTAGGCAACAGGTCCAATCCGTTCCAGAATCGTGGTGCTAACTTGGACCCCTTTCCATAACGAATCAGACTCTTACGCGGCCTAACCCGGAGAAACACTTTATCACCAACCAAGAATTGACGGTCGATTCTATGCTTATCAGCATATTTCTTCTGCCTATCCTGAGCAGTAATAAGATGCTCTCTGATCCTCTTAACCTGCTGCTCCAAATCTAACAACATATCAGGTCCTAGAAGAGTCCTGTCCTCCAAATTGTCCCAGCTGAGAGGTGTCCTACAAGGTCTTCCATACAATTCTTGAAATGGTGCCATACCTATGGAATTGTGATATCCATTGTTATACGTGAACTCAACCAAGTGTAGATACTCCTCCCATTTATTCTGTCTATCCATTACGTACATCCTAAGCATGTCTTCCAGAATCTGGTTGACACATTCAGTTTGTCCGTCCATCTCAGGGTGATAGGCTGAACTGAAATTCAGCTGAGTACCTAACTCTCGCTGCATGGATTTCCAAAGAGACAAAGTAAACACTGGATCCCTATCAGAAATAATCTTTTTAGAAATTTTGTGTAACTTAACTATCTGTTCCATATATACTTTGGCAACCGTTGCTGCATTATAGGATGATCTAACTAGTAAAAAATGAGCAACCTTTGATAAATGATCCACAACCACCATGATAGCATCAAGCCTTCGAGCTGTCATAGGCAATCCAGTAATAAAATCTATCGAAATGGTGTCCCATTTCCATTCTGGAATACTATGTGGCTGCAATAATCCTGTGGGGTGCTGATGTTCAGCCTTAACACGCTGACATTCCAAGCATCGAGCTACAAAGTCTGCTATGTCTCTTTTCATTCCAGGCCAATAATAATGTTGCTTAAGGTCAGCATGCATTTTCTTGACACCCGAATGAGTCGAATATGGTGCCTTGTGTGCCTCAACCAAAACTAGATCTCTCAAGTCCCCCAACTCAGGAACGTACACACTCCCTCTATATAGCAGCAAACCTTCAGGATTCACTGAATACCCTTCAAAATGCCCTTTGATAACATCGCCACTGCCAATAACTACCTTAATATCTTGATACCAATGATCTGCAGAAAGGTTCTGCAAAATCTTATTCTTAAGATCCACCGTTAAGATCAAAGAAGATAATGCATGTCGCCTTCTGCTAAGTGCATCAGCAACTACATTCTCTTTCCCTTGCACATATTTAATAACAAAATCATATTCAGATAAGAATTCTATCCATCTTTGTTGTCTAGCATTAAGATCTGGTTGAGAGAAAAGATACTGAAGGCTACGATGATCAGTGTGCAACTCAAATCGCTGACCCAGAAGAAAATGCCGCCACTTAGACAAAGCATGCATAATCGCAGCAAGTTCGAGATCATGAGTAGGGTAATTCACCTCATGACTCTTCAGCTTTCTGGACTCATAAGCTATAACACGTCCATCCTGCATCAAAACTGCCCCTATGCCATTCAACGATGCATCAGTGCAAACCACAAACCCCTTAACTGAATCAGGGACCACTAGAACTGGTGCGTTGGTCAAACATTCCTTTAGTTTTTGAAATGCTGCCTCACACTCAACTGTCCACACAAATTTTTTCCCTTTTCTCTGAAGAGATGTGATAGGATGCGCTATTCTGGAGAAATTTAACACAAATTTATGGTAATAGCTTGCTAAGCCCATGAAACTTCGAACCTCAGACACATTTGTAGGTGCAGGCCAATCTACAATAGCCCGAATTTTGGATGGATCCACCGAAATTCCATCACCAGAAATAATATGCCCTAAGTAACAAATCTCCGATTTGAAGAATTCACACTTTTTAGGATTGGCATACAATCTGTTCCTACGAAGACATTCCAAAACCTGCTCTAAATACTGCTTGTGCTCCTGAATAGTGTTGGAATAAACCAAAATGTCATCCATAAAAACAACCACAAACTTGTCCAAGAAAGTTCTAAATACACCATTCATCATACTCATGAAGACAGATGGTGCATTCATTAACCCAAAAGGTACTACTATGAATTCGTAGTGCCCATACTTGGTATGAAAAGCTGTCTTATAAATATCTGCTTCACGGATTCTAAGTTGATGATATCCAGATTTCAGATCAATCTTTGAAAAGACTTGAGCACCCTTGACTTGGTCAAACAAGTCATCAATTCTAGGCAACAGATACCTATTCTTAATAGTGACTTTGTTTAACTATCTGTAATCGATACAGAGCCTTAAGGAATCGTCTTTCTTCTTAACAAAGATTACTGGAGCACCCCATGGTGAAACACTAGGACAAATCAAAGCTTTTTCCAACAACTCCTCTAACTGAAATTTAAGTTTGACCAGCTCTTGAGCTATCATCCGGTACAGAGTCTTAGAAATTGGTTCCGTTCCTAGTACTAAATCGATCCAAAAATCAATTTCTCTCTTCGGAGGTATCCCAAGAATCTCCTCAACAAAAACATCCGAAAAGTTCCACAAAATTGGATGGTCGAGAGAAGAACTCTTAACTACATAATCTTCTAAGTTGTTTACCAAAATGGCAAACAAACTGCAGCCTTTCCGAGCACACCTTGCCAATTGCTTGGTAGAAATTGTCCGCAAGGAGATAGGTCTCTTGATTCCTGTGATAACTCTGGCTGATCCAAAATCATCAACGCAATTGATTGACTTATCTTTGCAATCCAAAACAGCTTGATGCTGTTCTAACCAATCCATACCCAAAACTATGTCATACGACCCTAAAGGTATAACCCTAAGGTTTGCTGAAGTAGTAAAAGATTTCATAAGAATCTTACAGTCAGGAGCAATCAAATCAACACACACCCTAGAACCTGACGCTAACTCCACTTGCCAATTGTTTCTTGCCTTAACCACAAGAATACCACTATTTGCAACTAAAACAGAAGAAATAAATGAGTCTGTAGCTCCAGAGTCAAATAAAATAGATACTTTCACACCTTGAGTAATACCCTGAGCTTCAATAATCATGTTCTGATGCTCGGCTTGCTTCTGATCTAGGGTTGTAAAGATACGGTGGTTCCTGGCAGAATCACCAACTGTCGCTTCAGACCTAGCTGGCTTAGGTCCTACCTTCGACTTATCCCAATTAGGACACTGAGACTGATAGTGCCCTAATTGTCCGCAATGAAAGCACTCAACAAATTTCTTGAATCCCATATTCTGACCAGAAGGATTAGGAGATGGCTTGTTACTCTGCACACTCTGAGGTGGTTGAGATTGCTTAAGCTGTTCCGAACCTTTGGAGTTCTTATCAAACTTCCTCTTCTTGAATTTTCCACCTAAAAATCTAGTTTTTGAACTACTTTGTGGAGGCTTCTGATTCTTACTGACATTCAGAGTAGGTGGATTCATGCTGGTTTTGTAAGTATCTCCATGATAACCAGACTTCATCTCAATTAACTTTGCTTGCTCTGAGGCTTCTTGCATAGTCAAAGGTCGAAAAGTTCTCACTTCCTCCCCAATTTTGGCCATAAGCCCTCTGATGAAATGTTGTATCATGGCCTTATCATTTTCAGCCCACCTAGAAAACTTCTTAAGTTTGAAGAAGCTTCGTTCGTAAGCTTCCACTATAGAGCCAAACTGCATAATCTGAAAGAACTCCTCAGCACGGGCCTGACGCCAATATTCTGACATGAATCTCTCCTTGAAGTGCTCAACAAAAAGTTCCCATGTGACTAGGGAGATATCAATGCCAAGCTTTTCCAACTCCTGTTCCCACCACAAGGAACCAAATCCTCTCAAATGCATAACTGTCCATCTGACCTTCACGTTACTCAGGTAACGGTGTAAGACAAAACATTGCTCAATATTCAGCAACCAAGCTTCTGCCGCTGTACCCTGTTCTGTACCATAGAACAATGGTCCTTTCATCTTGGAAAGGTCCTTAAGCTGAGCTCTTGCCACTGGATCTTCTTCTACAAGAAGATTAATGCCCTGCACAAGAGGTCTCCTATCATTCGCTCCCCCACCAGGAATCTGGTTATTAGCCTCAATATTATCAAGATGTTCCAGAATTCTTTGAAGTACCAAAGCCTGTTCTGCCTGATTATTCTAGTTGTTACCAACCTCGGCATTCTGATCAAACTGATCATTTCCAGCATCATTCTGGTACCTAGGACCTCTACCACGGCCCATGCCCCTTCCTCTGCCTCTGCCAGCAAGGTCATCCTCAGGGATATCACGTCCTTGAATTCCTCTAGTGATGGGAGGCATGATAGCAATCCTAAAAACAAATCATCATTAAAATCGCATCGACAATGGGATAAACCCTATAACCCAAGAGTCCTGGTTATAAAACCTTGGCTCTGATACCAAATGTAATGCTACTCTAAGCAAACAAATACAACTGATACTAAGAACAAGAAAATGAACACAAAAAAAAAAAAATTATTATTCAACATAGTAAATATGTCCATACATAGATCTGTCTACACTAAGTGCGTAAACTTCATAATAATAAAGGATTCCGTCTAAACACATCTCCATTGAGATACAAATACATATGGAATTTAGAATAAGAATGAGAAACAACATCATCTTTAAAAAAATTGCTAAGCCTTCTACAAGGTCTCTACAATAATCAAATTTCTAATCTAGGTGAAATTCAACAAAAATCCTTATACTCTTGTTAGCCAACTAGAAGCACCTGAAAAAAAATCACAAAGAAGTACAACACAACACAAAAGGGGTTCAGTACACTCTGAAATTCAAGCATGTGCACCTGCAATCATGTTAGAATTGAATATACATAAACAATATACAGCCACCAAATAAATCAAATATAGTGCAATTCGAAATTAAAATTCCACAAGCAAGAAGTGTTCAACTACTCACTAAAGCAGAAATAAACTCGCACTAAGAATAACCTTTAAATGATTCATATATATACTGAAGTGTCATCACCATGGTACTAAGATACTGCATCCGTGAAAAGAATGCCCATAGTCAACACATGGTGGAACTCTCTATTGTACTCGTCATTTGACGTAATAGAGGTTTACCTTGTTCTTCAAACTTAACCGTATTAGGTTTAAGTCATTGATAAGGCCAATTATCTTTTATATGTAATTAACCCACCCAATTCATTTTAGAGTTATCACTGAATTAATTAACTGAATAGGATAAACCTAAATTCAGCCACCCCGATATATGATCATTAGAGTTATTCCTAAAACACACATCATACATATATAAAAGGAATGTACATGTTTCTAGACAACATTTCTGTTCATCACATGTTTCTACATTCTCTTCTACTGTTACTTATCTTCTACTGCCATATTCGAAAATAAACTTAGGTTACCATATTAATGATGATAAATACTATAACATTACAATCTAAACTATTGAAATAATCTCTCCAGCATATAACGAATTTAAAACATCTTTTAGACAAGATTCTATCTTTAAAACCTTTAAAATATCTCAAAATGTTTACAGAGTTGCTGCCCAATAATCTTTTACATAATTGATATTTAATAGGAAATTAAATTAAAAGATTCGACACTTCAATTTACATCAAAGAAAGGCAACTTCTGTTTGCAACTAATTTAACAAATTAAACATCATCGACTGAAACCAAATATCTATATATTGAAAATTTGAAATCAATATGCTTTGTAACATAACCGCAAATTCACATTAACTTCTGCCAAACTATCCTATAATCCATTTAAAACTACAGCAGCAAAACAATTTTCTTTTCCTAATCACAATTCCTTCTCGAATTCAAAAATTACGATAAAACATAGCATACAACCAAAACTTTTTTTTTTTTTTTGTTTATGCCCTTTTCTATACATGTTACCTTCTCAAAAAGAACAAAACGAAACAGAGAGTATAAAGCTATTCCTTCTAAACTCAACACCACTGTTATCATGTTCCTGAATCTTTATGAAACCGACGTGAACAACCATACTATTTAATTAAAAGAACGATCAACCAACAATCATAACCTCCTTCCCACAAATATCCTTAATTTTGTTACAAGTAATTCATAATACAACATTGATTTGTGCCCTACTCAACAAATTATTTAATACCTAATACAAACATAACCCCAAATTTTGTTTCCACAAACTAAATATTTCTTTTTCCCACACCCACATCTAGGTACATACAGAATTTGGTTTAAAAACCCAAATTATGTACATACACAGACGTAGATGTCACAATTATACAATAGCATACAACAACTAAATTTGTTCATCCATTAAACACTTCAAAAATGAAATGCAGAAACAAAATAGAATAGGGTTTAAGAAAAATCCCCCCTACCTCCAAATCAAAGCAGACAATGCCTCGAATGAACCCAAACAACCAAGTTCGCTGCTCAAGCGAATCTATCTACCAGCAGAACAAACACTCACCACAGAAGAGCAACTTCAACTGATAAATCAAGATGAGCAACAACAAATGACGACAAACATCTCTGCCATAACCAATATCAAATGAATACCATTTTACCCCTGCCATATAGCCGATTCTCCTGCAACCCACTCGATTACTCGACAGAACAGAGAAGAACGGCCCTTATTTTGGCCAAAACTTGGCAAAATTACAAAGCTCAAAGAACTGGTCAACAACCACTTTCAAGCTCTTTAAAACTTTCAATAAATGTCATAAATGAAATTGCTATATCTCAGGTCCATACTTCTGCTACATGATACCACTGCCACATACTATGCAACACAAAACCCAACCAAAACCTCGATATATTCCATTCGAGTTTAAGTGATGTTAAAATCACTATCACATAATACATTACCGATAGCCCATTTAAGGCTTCCATAACATATTCGAGGATATAAATGAATTCAGCCACGGGTTCAAACCCAATTAAACACCTTATACATGCCAAAGCCTCTCTACTAAGGCTTAAACAATCACGACTAGGGTATCCTTTTCCCTTACAAAACATAAAAACTTACCACATGAAACTAGATTTAAATCAAATAAACCTTAATCATATGTGTATATCCTTGAAACAAAACAATACCATGGAACAAGTTATTTAACAAATTCCATAAATATCCTTAACATTATATCATTTATAGACTAAAATAGATATCACCTTACCATAATGACCAAGAAATGAAACTAACATTGAAATACGTTTATTTTTCATTTGCCTGAATAAAACATCAAAAAGTTATTATCTATTCTGTTTTAAGCAATAAAGTTTGATACAAGAATTAAGTAGCGTATTAGCAAATTCTACATATCTGAATCCTTTTACAATCTACGAACTAAACCAGATAATGAACAATATATCCGTAACATCGCAAACCCAAACAAAACTACTGGAATTTAAATAAAATGAAAAATAGAGTTTGATAGTTTCCTTGCATAAAGCATAAACCACAACATCAAACTGAAACAGATGAAAAGAAACAGATAGAAGTAAGGTCAGGCGTGACAATCTACAAATGACAATATACCAAAGAAGGATTGAAGAACGCGGAGGTAATTATAACTAACAGCTTGTTCTACTTCTGTGGAGAAAGCTCTGCTTCAGAGCAAAGATGATTTTACCTTTGATCCCTCCAAAGCAAAGTTCTTGATCATCCAAACATTGCTTTTAAATGCAAAATCATCTGATTGGTGAATGAAAAAATCGAACTACTTGTAAATTTTCTCTGTTTCTGAAGAGCGCGTGGTCATGCTTGTTCGGAAGATTGAAATCTAGAGTTAGAAATTCGTACTTATTTTTCAAGACGGTGAACTGGGTATCGTGAGTACAAAATTTAACGGCTACACATGTTGAACAATTTTTTTTAAGTAAAGAGACCTCAAAAATTACCTGTCTCTTTGGGGCAAGGGCATTATCTTCTTTGCAGCTAGAGTTTCCACATGCATTATTTAAAAGTTTTAATATTTTTAGTATAGTTTCTGTTGAGAACATGTGTCTCAATTTTACAATTTTCTTTTGGAAAATTCTAGAATTTGTCTGTGAAAGTTTTCCACTTGTTAGGTCGAAGGCGTTCCCTATATGAAGATGAGGAGCTCAGTATTTAATCCAACGACTGAAAATCTTCAAGAAGCAATGACTACCATTGAATCAATCCCATGCGTCCATTTTTTACCACTTTACATGTCATGTTTCTCGTTGTTTTTGACAATCTGCTAATCGTCCGATGAAAAGGGAGGGTCCTGCCGTTGATGTAAGTAGAATAAGACAAATTGATTTTAAAAGGGAGGGTCCTGCCTTTGCAGATGGTGGAAATAATATTGTTCATTCCTCAAAAGTTAGGCTTAGCATTCAGACTGAGTGCACAAATTCTTCAGCTTTAATGGTTGTTTCAGGATTGGGATTCAAATCCGACTGTTCCTTCATTGGTGTGATGATGGGTGCTGTGACAATAAACCCGGATATGTTATGAAAGCCAATTTTTGCCTCCAGCCGCCCAAAGACATGCCACCATAAGGGCTACTTTGATGGGATTGTTGCAGGGTGTATCCCTATATTCTTTGAATAGACAACTTCTGTGCAATGTATTTTCCCACTGATCCCAAGGGGTATTCTGTTTTCATCAACAAGGTCGATGTGGTGGTTGGTGGGCTGAGAATTGGGGTCATTTGACCAACACTTCAAGGGGAGAGATTGTCAACATGAGTGCTTGCAACTTGCTTAACAGTACAGAAAGCAGCAATGTCACTGACATCTATTTGTCTTTCCAGTTATCACTGCGAACTATTATGATACCACCCAAAGAAAAGTCATGGCTCAGGAAATACTATATTGGTAAAAGACGCAGTTTGGAAAAACTATTTCGAATCACTGTTGTGCTCATTGTTGACCGACAATCGTCTCACATATGTTCATAAACATGTTTCTCATGGATCGCAAAATTGTCGCTACATATGGATACGAGTATAAAAACCCAAATAACACAACCACCATTAAATGTAATCACTTTTAAGATTTAGCTTTACAAATTGAACTTGATGGGCAACACAAATTTTTCCAGAAGATATCATGGGCGTGTTAAGATCATGTGCAATTGTTAAAGATGAAGGGGCCTCTCATAGTAAATAGCATCCTGACAGATTATCCAAATGCAGAAGTTGTTTGTCATATGGGAGTTGGAGCAAAACCTCTTGACGTCCTTGTTGAATTGCCACTGGTATATAGAAGATTGTTTTTGTAATATTGGTCCTACAACTGCCCTGGTAGTCATGTACACATAACTTGGAAGCATGGTTAGGAAAAATGCACCGTTTGAAAGAATGGCTCAAACAAAGAAATCGTCCATTGCAATGATTGAAGGTTATACACAAAAATAATTGACTTTGTTCGAAAGCTTTGGAAGGTGTTTAATCGATGCAACTAGCAGGAAAAAATCTAGGTTCAACAATCTTTTCTGAGATCCTCTGTACCTGTAATGAAATAAAAGCATTGAACTCAAGTATTGACTTCCATCAAACACATAATGAGGTGTGGTTCGGCCTTCGGTAAAAAATGCTTTGGTAGTTTTAAATTGCAAAAATATGGGAGTGGAAACAAGACCCATTAACTATTTTATACATAGCCTCAAATAGATGCCATCTCATGAAATGCAATAATCGCAGGGGTTCCAGAAAATATTATGCATATGCGTCCAACTAAAAACTAGTCGAGTTGCAATCCTTCTTAGTGCAACTTGCATACGACCCAGAACAAATTTAAAAATTGAATTTTAGCTGGCTAACAAAAATGGTGATGTTGAGGGGGAATGCAAGAAGTTAAGAAGGCTCATAGAGAGGACTCTTACTGCTGGCCCGACATCAGCCACCTTAGTATGATCGGCACTTTGAGTGTGCTGGTTAAGCCTGTAAAAAATCTAACTATTGCAGTCACTGATTATTAATTTTCTATCATAAACAATTATTAAATTGCTGAAAATAAATTCTCAGCTAATATCGAAAAATAACACAACTGCAACTTCACTTATAAAATACGGAAAGAAATGTGCAACACAATGAACACAATATTTTCAGACAAATTGTCCCTGGAAAAACTCCTAAGGGAAAACTAGTTCTATAAATGAGGAATTATATTAAACTTCAGCAAATCAAGAGATACAAAATTCCTTGCCTCTCACTGGCAGAACTCCGACAAACTCCTAATTTCTCCCGTTGATATTCCTCACTGCTATCCCCACGCTAACACTGCGCCCTTGCTAACACTGCAAGACAATTTGCTATCACAGCAAACGTTTCTCCAAACTTCTTGTTCTCCAAATGTCCCCCTGATCTCCTTTTATACTACTCTTGTTGGTAAACCAACGACCGAGATTAAATCAAACCAACAACTGAGATTACGACAACTCGACAACCAATAATAGAATTGGTTGCAAGGTGTCCAAAAGGGAATCACTAAAATTAGTAAATAATTATCCTTGCAATAACCATTTACTAATTCTTGGCAAGTGGACAAACAGCTATCCAAACTACCCATAACTAATGCTGCTATACATAGATAAGGACGAACAGCCGTCTAAGCTACCCATAAATACTACTACTATTTCTGGGTCAGAAATAATAGCTGTCCAACTAACAATAATTAACACTCCCTCTTAGTGAGGAAGTTGTTCTGCAAGACACCTAACTTATCTCTGAAGAAGATAAATTTTGCCTTCCCCAATGCCTTAGTCAAAATGTTTGCTACCTGCTCCTCTATAGGTATGTATTGTAGCTGAACAACTCCCCTTTGTACACAATCTCTGATGAAGTGATATCTGATATCTATATGTTTAGACCTATCATGAAACACTGGATTCTCAGACAACTTGTTGCAACTCTGATTGTCACAATGTATCACAGTAGTCTCAACCTTCTGACCAAACAAGGCTACTAACAACTTTCGAAGCCATATAGCTTCACATGTCGCCATGCTAGCTGCTATGTATTCTGCTTTTGCTAAACTTAGAGCCACAGACTTCTGCTTCCTGCTTAACCAAAATACAACTCCTGATCCCAAGCTGAAACAACACCCTAAAGTGCTCCTTTTGTCTATTGTACTTCCTGCCCAATCTGCGTTAGTATAGCCTATCAACCTGATACCTTCACCTCAAACATATATGATCCCATACTCGACTATACCATGCAAGTAACGTAGCACATGCTTAGCCACTACCCAATGCATTCTCTTTGGTTCAACCATGAACTGACTAAGAGAGTTAACTGCAAATGCTATATCTGGCCTAGTGTTGACCAAATACATAAGCGAACCAATCAACTGTCTATATAAAGTGGGATCTACATCCTTCTCCTTAGATGTATCTACCTTCCTCCAATTCGTAATCATGGGTGTAGACATGGCTTTGGAATCCTCCATCCTAAATTTCTTCAAGATTTCAATGCAATATTTCCCTTGACCAAGGAAAATCTCCCCATCTGTTTGCCACACTTTCATGCCTAGAAAGTAGTGCATAAGTCCTAAATCCTTCATCTCGAACTCTTCTGCAAGGTTCCTCTTGCAATCCACTATGAGCCCTAGTGAACCTGTAAGAAATAGGTCATCCACATAAAGAACAAGAATGAGAATCTCACCCCCAACCATCAAGTAGTAGAGGTTAGCATCTACTTCACTCTTCACAAAGCCCATTTTTTGCAAGTATGTATCAATGCGCTCATACCACGCTCTAGGAGCCTGCTTGAGTCCGTACAATGCTTTCTTCAATCTGCACATGTGGGTCTCTTTTCTGTGTGCTACAAAGCCTTCTAGTTGTTCTATGTATACCTCCTCCTTCAACTCACCATTAAGGAATGCTGTCTTGACATCCATTTGATGGATTTGCCATCCCATTTGTGCTACAAGTGAGATTATAGCTCGTATAGAAGTATACCTGGCAACAGGAGCAAATGTCTCCTCATAGTCTATTCCCTCCTTCTGAGAGAACCCCTTTGCCACAAACCTTGCCTTGTATTTCTCGATGCTACCATCTGCACCGTGCTTTATCTTATAGATCCAGCGTGATCCAACCACAACCCTATTTGTTGGTCTAGGTACCACCTCCCACACATCATTTTGCATTATTGAAGAATATTCCTCAACCATAGCATCTCGCCATACCTGATGTTCTGCAGCTTCCTGATAGCTAGAAGGCTCACTATCTACCAACTGACTAACTAATGCCACATAGTCATTGAACTTGGCTGGTTGTCTTCGCTATCTAGTACTCTTCCTAGGAGCTCCCACAAACTCCTGAGTATCCTTTTGTGTATCTAGAACCACATGGTTCCTACTGCCAACTGTAGAGGATGAAATGTCAACCTCTAAGTCTTCTAGATGCATTTCTTGTTGCACCTGTTGCTCCATACTCTGTGAATCTTCACTAACTGAGTCTACACTCGTACTAGTAATTGTACTTGAGCTTTACTGCCCTTAACTTGGTCTTGGAGCTTCTGTTGGCTGCTCACTCTGATCATCTGTTGGAAAATCTCTGGATCTCTTGAATGCCTTGTCCTCCATGAACTTGACATCCCGTCTGACAATAATTCTTTTAGTCCCCGAAATGAAAATCTTGTATGCCTTTGAGGTCTCACTGTACCCAACAAAGTACCCCCTCTCTGCAGTCTGATCTAACTTTGTACGTGTATCTCCAAGAATATGACAATTTGCCAAACTCTTGAATATCTTGAAGTGACTAACATCTGGCTTCTTCCCTGTGAAAGCCTCCTCTGGTGTCATCTTCCCTAGCACCTTGTGTGGAACTCTATTCTGAATGTAGACTGTTGTATTACATGCCTCTGCCCATAAGTAATGGGGCATGTCCTGGTCATGTAGCATAGCTCTTGCTGCCTCTGATATAGAACAGTTCTTCCTCTCAGCAACTCCATTCTGCTATGGATTGTAAGGAATAGTCCATTCTCTCTTGATTCCTTCTCTGGTACAGAACTCCTGGAAGACATTTCCTTTGTACTTGCCTCCATTGTCTAACCAAAGAACCTTTATCTTCTTTCCTATCGAGTTCTCCACAATAGCCTTGAACTCTTGGAATCGACTGAAAACCTCATCATTAGTCTTCAAGAAGTATATCCAAGTCTTTCTAGAGAAATCATCAATAAAAGTAACATAGTACTCATATCCTCTGAGAGATTTCATCGACATTGGTCCACAAACATCTGAATGTACTAGATCAAGAACACCCTTAGATCTTGTGTCACTCCTTGGAAAAGATGCTTTCGCAAACTTCTCCAACACACATCCCTTACATACATCGTCATGCTCTGTGCTCACCTCTGGAACACCTGTCACCATCTCACGAAGCAATCTAAGTGCTCCATGATGAATTTGGCCCATCCTCCTATGCCATAGCTCTCCAAGATCTCTAGGATTACTGTTGCTCATAAGTGCCTTAGGAGTATCAAATTGCAATCTATAAAGGCGACCACTCCTAACTCCAATAGTTGTGGGTGATTTCCAATCCTTGTGCTTAATCAACACATTTGTCCCTCTAAAGAGTACATTATACCCCCTATCCTGAGGAACAGATACATAAATCAAATTCATACCTAAGCCTAGCACATATAACACATCATGAAGTGGAATTATCTTTCCATTCTCCCTCTGAAACTGAATAGTCCCTTTCCTAACAGGGTTGAGTTTGGACAAGATTCCCATAGAAATCTGGATGTTGGTGTCCTCCTCCTTGTAACTAAAGAAGTACTTTCTAACTCCTGTCATATGAAATGACGCCCCACTATCTATATACCAAACACACTATGAGGTTGAGCTAACCATACAAGCTATGAGTGCAAACTCATCTTCCATTCTACTGGAGAGTTCTTCTGCACTTGTTGAAGTTGCCACCTGCTTCTTACCCTTCTTCCTCTCTGGGCAATCACTGACATAGTGGCCAAACTCATGACATCCAAAGCATTTGACCTTAGAAAGGTCCTTCTTCTTCTCACTTTGTGAATTTGATCCTTTGCTAGATCCCTTCTTTGCTTTCCCTTTACCTGCTAGGGCAACGTTCTCTTGTTCCACCTCATTTTTTTGACTCTTGTTGGCCCCATTGACAAGACTTAGTCTAAACTCCTCCTGAGTGAAATTAGTCCATAGTCGATCCCAACTCGGTAAAGTATCTCCTCCACTGACAAATTGAACAAAGACACTCCATTGTTTAGTAAACCCATTTAGGGCTATTCTCACTAGCTCATCATCACTAAGGCTATTTCCAACAGCTGCTAACTCATCCTTGACAAGTTTGAGCCTGGTGAGGTAACTTGTGACGTCTTCTCCCTGATTCATCTGAGTATTTTTTAGCTTCTCTTTGAGAATCAACTTCCTATTGGTGGTAGCATTCTGGTACAGATTCAAAATGGTGTCCCACATCTTCTTTGATGTATCTAGCTCCGAGATATGTGGAACAATATGATCCTTGACACCATCAAGGATAATCCTCCTCGCTTTGGCATCGTCCTTCCTATATGCTGCAAGCTGTGTTGCATCCATTGGTACAAGTACAACACTGGTAGCATAATCCTTGATACCATTCTCTTCCAACAATAAAGAAATTTTGGCCTTCTAGACACCAAAATTTGAGGCACCATCCAATCTATCCTGATCTCTCAAACTAGCTGAAGCCATCTCAAGGGTTTAAAGCAATAATAAATCTAAAGAGATCAAAATTTCTTTCCTAGGGAAAAAGTCTTCTACCCTTAACAATGCTCTGATACCATGTAAATAATCTAACTATTGCAGTCACTGATTATTAATCTCCTATCATAAACAATTATTAAACTACTGAAAATAAATTCCCAACTAATATCGAAAAATAACACAACTGCAACTTCACTTATAAAATACGGAAAGAAATGTGCAACACAATGAACACAATATTTTCGAACAAATTGTCCCTGGAAAAACCCCTAAGGGAAAACCAATTCTATAGATGAGGAATTATATTAAACTTCAGCAAATCAAGAGATACAAAATTCCTTGCCTCTCACTGGCAGAACTCCGACAACCTCCTAATTTTTCCCATTGATATTCCCCACTGCTATCCCCACGCTAACACTGCGCCCTTGCTAACACTGCAAGACAATTTGCTATCACAGAAAACGTTTCTCCAAACTTCTTGTTCTCCAAATTTTCCCCTGACCTCCTTTTATACTACTCCTGTTGGTAAACCAACAATCGAGATTAAATCAAACCAACGGCTGAGATTAAGACAACTCGACAACCAATAATAGAATTGGTTGCAAGGTGTCCAAAAGGGAATCACTAAAATTAGTAAATAATTATCCTTGCAATAACCATTTACTAATTCTTGGCAAGTGGACAAACAGTTGTCCAAACTACCCATAACTAATGTTGCTATACATAGATAAGGACGAACAGTTGTCCAAGCTACCCATAAATACTACTGCTATTTTCGGGTCAGAAATAATAGTTGTCCAACTAACAATAATTAACAAAGCCTAGTTGTTAGTTGTGACTTGACTAATTGTCTTCTTTAGTTAGTAAACAATTTTGATTTCTATGACATGTGTGGACTACTTGTTCATGAATAACCGAATGCAAAAATAAGTATGCTCAGTAAAAAATGCATAGTTTTGCTATTCAAAAATCTTACAAAGCTTAGTCAAAACACTTTTCCTCTCTTAGAGATTGATATGACTGTCTGGAATATGGAGAGGAGAGGGAAAGATAGATAGAGGTGTGCAGATGACGATTGATGGAATATGGATAGGAGAGGGAAAGATAGATAGAGGTGTGGAGATGAAGATTGATAAAAATAGGGATATGGAGTGGAGAGCGAAAGATGGGTAGAGAAAGTGGGATATGGAGAGAGATTGGGAAGAGAGAGGGAGGGATAAGGATATAAAGAGGGTGAGGTGTAGAGGGAAGAGTAAGAAAGATAGATCCAAGTTGGGTAGTACCTGTTTACTAACAGGATTGTGTAGAGCTTTTCTTTCACTCGTAGATCTTCAATTGGTTTTGATCACAATTGATAGTCTAAGGAAACAACTTGCAGAAAAATGAGGAGTCGTGGAAGACAAAGGATGTTTATCTTCTACAAAAAATACATTGGGTGAAGAGTGTGATGAAGAATGGGACAATGGTAGTTGTCTTTAATGGTGCTCATTGCTTAGCACACATTACTCAAAATTCACACATTGTAGTCAAGGATGATCCGACAATTGCAAAATAAGTGTCAAATTCAATGGGTTGAAACCTCAACTTTAAACCCCATCTTTGCATATAGAGAGAAAGACTTTACATTTGATGCAACCTAAAGCATCACTCCATTCATCATAGGACATGAGAGTCAATGTTATATAATGCTTCCATATCAAACAATATCTCTTGAAAACAACTAATGCTTTATCAATAATTAATGGAATAACTATTAGACATAGATAGAAAATCATGGCAAAAGTTTAACATTTGAACTTCAAAAAGGGCTGCTAAATAATTTCAAACTTTTTATACAAGGCACATTTGTAAATATCTAAATAGTTAATTAGTATGAATGGTCACTCTTGGGAAAATTGTCAAAGGAATTCTCATGTTAGTTCTCTAGAGATATTCATATTGTTCATCTTCCAAAATTTCCCATGAAACCTATGTTTCTAAGAAGGCAAATGTCTTGCACAAGTATATATAAAAGAATTTCAATTAAAAAATAGTTCGCGTGAGCTTGGGCCATCTAAAAAAATGCTAAGCATTTGATAGTTGCACTCAAATTCAACATAACTCAACAGTGCAATGAGCATACAATAGGCCACATTGAAGACTTCATTTTAAAATGTCAAACTCTGTTTCAACACACATTTTTTAAAAGACACAAATTCTAGTCATCTAATAGCTAGAAATTCTTTTCAATAATTTGATGCAGATTGAAAATCTTTGAGCAAGATTTCTAACTATCCCACCTTCCATCCCAATTAGTGAATATTAGGTAAACTGTTAAATAACACTTTATAAGTTAGAGGTGTACTCTCATACTAAATGGTGTCATTTTAATATTTATCTGGCTTAGTAATATGAATACAAATCTCTAATTGGGTTTGATTTGTGATAGTTTAGGAAGTATATTTGGACGATGATGGATCTATGAATGACCACAAAATTTGTGTTCTGGTGGTTTGGTTCAATCTGTGTCCCTTTTTCTCAATCCCTAAGAAATTTCTTGTATGAGTAGGGGTTTATCAAACTCTTTAATTGCTAACACAAAAACATCTGAATCATTAGTCAATGGTGTATTTAGGAAATTTAATACAATTACTTGGACAAGCAAGGGTTTATCAAATTGTTTTATTGGTAAAGCAAAAGCATTTGAATCATTAGCCTGCAAAGTAGTTAGATAATTTTAAAGAGTACAAAATATAATTTATGTGGAAATATTATACATTTCACTAATATTCTATAGAGTAAAAAATTCATGACCATTTGTTATTTCATTAACATTTTTATAACCATGTTTCAATTGCACTGAATAATTATATGTTACTCTCTTTATGTGTCAACAGCGTAATCATTGAGTAAATGTGCATATAATTGTTACACCATGCACAATCCATGTTAGCATTAATAGAAGAACCATGTTATGCTTTGCAATTAATTTATGTACTCTAATAATCTCACCATTTTGGAGTAAATGAATTTCTTTAGTTACATCAATTGGACTGAGTGAATAAATAGACAAAACAAAAAAGATAGCAATGAGTTGGGTTGATTTTTAAAATATTATACAATTTTTATTAGATATTATATTTAATATAATTTAAGTTATTGTTTTTTTTCCCTCTCAAAGCTCATTTTGGGTTTGCAAGATCAACAATTGTAAGATCTAATAAGAACAAATCAAATGTTACCCATTTTTTACCTTTTTCTCTCCTTATATATGGAAGACTAATAATTTTCACACATACAAATTTTACTTATCTATTTATATACCTCTATATCTATTTATATATCTCTTGCACTCAATATTTCTCTCTCCACACATATTTTATGTTCCTCCTTTCTTAGCTCGATTATATCAAACACATGCATGCATACACACACAATGAAATTTCCTCTCATTGTCTATCATTGTCTTAATTCTAATTATTACTGGTAACACAATTAAATAAGTTATTTTGATATTATATTTTATACAAGAGAGAGGTAAGGATGTTGGGATTTCAAATAAAGATGAAGAGGAGTTGTTGGAATATCTTAATGGAAAGAATGCTTCTGAGAGGGAGGGGGGGTGAATCAAAAGTACTAGCTTTTAACCTATTTTTCACAAACCCTTAATAACATAATATTGAAATGAACATGCATGCATATCAACATTAAGAAATTATGAAAAACACATGTGCATCACCACATAACACTTGAAATTTTGGTAACCTAGAAACCCTCCAGAATAAGAAGGTAAAACTGGGGTGGGGATGATACCCACAAAATTACTGCAGCAATAATGTTTGACCACTTCTGACGATCTGCCTTGTTAAAGGCTTTACACTATATCAATAGTGACCTGGTTAAAGGATTTACAAACACTTTACATGAAGTGTTACCCTATTAAAGGATTTAATCACCTATTTAAAGGATCTACAAAATAGTTGTTAAGCTAACCTATCACCATAGGGTTTCCTTTCTAATACAATTACTAGAGAGTATTAGGTATAATAAACTTGATAGCTTACAATCCTTAGATTGCTGAATGCAGGCACTTGATCTACTTTCTCTGATCTTGATCCTCTGAGATCTGATACTCTTCACTCTGAAATAGTTTCCCTTACACACCCTCGTCCATTTACACATATAATGAGATTTAGTCTTCCTTATAAAGACATTCAAAGACTTAGGGTTAGATGTGGATCTACAATCCATATTGAATCTCTATTTCTCGCTCATTCCTTGCACTTTTATTATTGGTTACATGCCTTCTCCATTTTCCTTATTGGTTGCATGTAGATTGCATAGGAAATAAAAAAGATTTGATCTTATCATTTCAATCCTTCGAGATTCGTCATATGTCGGCCATGAAAATGGTTTACATCTGAATTAGTGAAGTTACAAATTCATATGTATTCTGTGTTACTTGGCACTTACAACAAACTAGCTTACTCGGCTCCTGTTACATTTCTATATTGCTCGGCATCATCTGTGACTCGGCACTCAAATATCACTCGGCACTTGTATCATGCTTGGCACCTAAAGTCATTCGGCACTTGATCTTCACTTGGCACCTGATCTTCACTCAGCACCTGAAGGCTGCTCGGCAACTGAAGATTACTCGACACCTGTTGGATTTCTTGACTCGGCTCATGTTGTGGCTTGGCATACGTAGTGTGCTCGGCTCCAATGTAGAAAATGGTTAAGTGTGTTGGCACTCAAATGTCAAAACCATTCTAAGACTAATAGAGGAGAGGAGGGAACAAAAATGAGAGGAAAATGTAGCATAGAGAAGTAATAGAAAGAGGCAGAGAGATTGAGGGGGAGTGAGGGAGAGAGAGAGGGGTGGGGTGTTCATTAGTAAGGGTACTAAAAAAATTTCTAATTGACCACATATCTTACATATGTACATACAAAAAAAATAGGCTACACTTTTTCCTAATTGACCTCCTACACCTATTCGGCGTACCTATTGCACACTAAGGTGTGATTGCTAGTTTATACATTGGAAATTGGTTAATGAGTTGTCAAAAAAGAGTCTTGTCCATAGTATAATATAGGTAGGTCATTTTTAGAGCCTTGATGACTCATTTTGTGACTTTTATGGGGGTCTAAACTAAGAGACAAAATTGTGGACGGGATTACTATTTTAACCTGGTTATTTTTCCATATTGGAAATGTAAATGTCAAAAATGGGTAACATGTGCCATGGTAGTTTTTCCCATGGTTTTGTAAAACCACAAGTGGTTTCCAGGTAATCACTATAAAAGAGGGCTTGGGGAGGTGTTTGTGTAATCGAGTTTAGTTTGCAAGACTAGTGCTAGAAGGAGTCTCTCCAAGATCGAGTTGTGGTGATGCACTCTTGTAAGAACTTGCATTGCAAGTGTATTGTAATCATCTTGGTTTGATAATACATTGTGCGAGTTTTTAAGGGTGGGGTTTTTCTCTTGGAAAGGTTTCCCCATGGTAATCACTGTGTAATGTGTTCTTTGTTATTTTAATTATGTTATTATGCATTTCTTGAAATCTCTACAATAGTTAGTTGAATTTGTATAATCGTCCTCTCAAAGATTAGTGTAGGAAGCGACTCTATGCACCTTTGCTTCCTTACAAGTGGTATCAAAGCCTGGCTAGTTTTGGTTCTATTTGTTGGGTATAGGGTTTTTTGAGCTAATCAAGGTTTGAGTGGGAGCTTGTGCAAAGTATTTCATTTTTGTGTTGCAGGGTTGAAAAGATGGCAAGCATGTAGGGGAAAATTGATGTTGAAAAGTTTTTTGGCACAAACTTTGAGATGTGGAAGCTGAAGATGGAAGATCTATTGATTGATCGAGATCTATGGGATGTGATTGATGAGAACAAGTTCAAGCCCATAGATCAGACATTAGCTGCACAATATGATGTGACTGACAGAAAAGCTAAAGGTCTCATTAGATTGTGTCTTGCAAACTCGATTCTGATTAATGTCCATGAAGAACCTACCATGAAGAAGCTTTGGAAAAAGCTAAGTGAGATCTATCAAGCAAAATCACTTGTGAATAAGATTTTCTTGAGGAAGAAATTGTATTCCTTTAGAATGGAAGAAGGTGGATGAATTTCTGAGCATTTGGAAAGCTTTAATATGTTGGTGACTCAGTTGACCTCAATAGGGGTGCCAATGGATGAAGAAGAAAGGTGTCAAATCTTGCTATGTTCATTGCTAGACTCATGGGATAGTCTTGTGATGGATATAGGGAGCACTTCAATTGTCTTGAAGATGGGGGACGTTGTTGGTTCTCTACTTTCTGAAGAGATGAGAAGGAAGGTCTCTCTAAATGCCAAAGAGGCTTTGAGTGTTTGCAGAAGACCAAAAGAAAGAGGCAAGAACAAAAAGCAGCATGGCCATTCTAAATCCAAAAATAAAGGGAGATCAAAATCTACTAGTAAGTCCAAGGCAATCTATTGGAATTGTGGTAAACCTGGACACTTTCGAAAGGACTACAAAGAGGAGAAGAAGAAGAAGAAGAAGCAAGATTCTGATTTTGAGTCTGAGAAGGAAGATGGAGATGCTTTCATTGCAGCCTTGGCCACTCATGCAGGTGAAAATGCATGGTTAATAGACTCAAGTGCATCTTTCCACATGACTCCTAATAGAAACTGGTTTAGTAAGTATGAAAATTTTGATGGTGGTAAGGTATATTTGGGTGATAATTTAGTACTTGATATTGTTGGTCGTGGAAGTATTCATGTAAAAAAATTTGATGGAAGAATTAGAAGATTTGATGGTGTCTTGCATATCCCTGGACTAGCAAGGAATTTATTATCTGTTAGTAAGCTAATAGATGCAGGTGTGCATGTACAGTTTTCTGAAGCAAGTGTAAAAATGGTGAGAGGTGCTATGGTAATAGGAAGAGGAAGTAGATTGGGTACATTGTACCAACTTGATGCATGCACAATTGAGTGCAATAGTACTTCTGATAAGATTGTAAAAAGGACTACTCAGTTGGAGAAGGAGAAGATTTCTCTTTCAACAGATGGTCATGGTTTTTGGGTACCCAAGGGTGCTCTATCTACCGAATCAAAGTTGCCTACAAATAAGACCATGTTATGGCACCAGAGACTCAGCCATATAGGTGAGAAGGGCCTATGGACCTTGAAAAATAAGAACATTGTTGATGGGTTAAATGATTGCAATCTTGAATTATATTTTTGTAAGCATTGTATCTATGGTAAACAAAACCGCATTCAATTTTACTTGAGTTCTCATAAGTCTTCATGTATTTTGGATCCAATCCATTCATATGTATTTGGTCCAGTTGATGTTCCTTCTATTGGTAGATCAGTTTATTATGTTTCTTTCATTGATGATTTCAGTAGAAGAACATGGATTTATTTCCTTAGGAGTAAAGCTGAAGTTTTTGGTTGTTTCAAAGAATTTAAAGCAATGGTTGAATTGCAGACTGGAAAGAAAATAAAATGTTTGAGAACTGATAATGGTGGTGAATTTTTCTCCAATGATTTTGACACATTTTGTAAATATTGTGGTATTAAAAGAGAGAAGACAACTCCGTATTCTCCATAATAGAATGGAGTTACAGAAAGAATGAACAGGACCCTGATGGAGAAGGCTAGGAGTATGCTGAGTGGTGCTAGACTAGAACAAAAGTTTTGGGTTGAAGCTATAGCCACTGCCTACTACATGATAAATAGGTCTCCTATATTAGCTCTTGTTGATAAGACGTCAATGGAAGCATGGTCGGGCCACAAGCCTTCATTTAGACATCTAAGAGTATTTGGTTGTGAGGCATATGCTCATGTGCCAAAGGAGAAGCAAACAAAATTGGACAACAAAGCTGTCAAATGTATCTTCATCGAATATAGTTATGGTGTGAGAGGATACAAGATTTGGGATCCTATTGCACAAAAGGTATTTTATTCCAGAAGTGTTATTTTTAGAGAAACTATGCCTTATTCTATTAGAGTGCAGCTAGAACAGATTGAAGAAAAGAAAGATATGATTCAACTTCCTGCTACACCTGAGAAAGTTGAATCAAGGCCCTTAGAAAGATGAGATGTTGAAGAGAGCTCTACGAGTTTTGAATCATCAGAGGAAGAGGGAGAACCTAATCATGAACCTGAACCTCCTAAACCTGAACCAGATCTTGTTCAAAGATCTACTAGACAAAGGAAACCACCTGAAAGGTATGGGTATTCTCCTAATGATTGGAGGTGCATATTTGCATTGAATGCTAACATTGATGAACCCAGATCTATACAAGAGGCTCTTGGTATGAATGATTCAGAGTCCTAAAAAATACCCATGGATGAAGAAATGGTAGCTCTTAAGAGGAATCAAACATGGGACCTTGTACCATTGCCTGAAGGATGAAAGCCCATTGGTTGTAAATGGGTGTTCAAGAGGAAGATGGTTCAGATGGAAGCATTGAGAAGTATAAAGCACATTTGGTTGCAAAAGGTTACTCTCAAGTTGAGGGAGTAGATTATGGTGAGATTTTTTCTCCAGTAGCCAAAATGACATCCATTAGATTTTTGCTTTCTATTGCAACAACTTATGATCTAGAAATCGAGAAAATGGATGTGAAAAATGCTTTCCATCATGGAGATTTGGAGGAAGAAATTTACATGTCACAGCCAGAGCACTATGTGGTGAAAGGTAAAAGTCATTTGGTCTATAAATTGAAGAAATCCTTGTATGGTTTAAAACAAAGTCCTAGGATGTGGTACCAGAAGTTTGATACATATGTGTTGAGTTTGGGAGTTGTGCGATCTAAATCTGATCACTATATATATTTCAAATCTGATGGTGATGGTTTCTTGGTTATTGCTTTGTATGTCGATGACATGTTCTTTATTGGCAAAGGAAAAGGTTTGATTGCAGAGTTAAAATCTCAACTCTTGATAAAGTTTGAAATGAAAGATCTTGGTGCAGCTAGGCACATTCTAGGAATGGAGATTATAAGATATAGACAGAACAAAAAGCTTAGGCTATGCTAGAGTAAGTATGTTGGTACTATTTTGAAAAAAATTAATATAAAGATTCAAGACCATTGAGTGTTCCTATTACTATGGGAACAAAGCTTTCTAGCTCACAATGTCCTACATCCCCATTGAAGATGGAAGAGATGAGTTGAGTACCATATCAGAGTATTGTTGGAAGTTTGATGTATGCTATGGTCTGTACAAGACCAGACATTGCCCAAGCAGTGGGAGTAATTTTCTGTTATATGTCTAATCCAGGAAGAGCACATTGTGATGTAGTAAAAAGAGTTTTCAGATACTTGCGAGGTACCTTAGAGTACTCAATATGTTTTCATGGAATAGGAAATGAGCATTCCTTGGATATTCGAGGCCATGTGGATTCAGACTGGGCTAGTGATGTTGATAGAAGAAGATCCACCAGTGCATATGTGTTTACATTATTTGATGGTGTAATCAGTTGGATGAGTAAGTGACAAGCTATGGTTGCTTTGTCCACTACGAAGGTAGAGTATATGGCAGCTACTCATGCCTATAGAGAAGCCATCTAGCTAAAGAGATTGTGTTCAGATATAGAGTTCAAACAAGGTGCAATGACAATTTATAGTGATAGCCAGAGTGCAAGCTACCTAGCAAAGAACCCAACATTTCATGCGAGGACCAAGCACATTGATGTACAATATCATTTTGTGAGAGATATGATCAAGGACAGCAAGGTGAAGTTGGAAAAGGTAGACTTTAGTGAATGTTGCTGATGCATTAACTAAGCTCGTGAGCACAGAGAAATTCATATGGTGTTCAGAGTCTATGGGCCTATCGGCCTCTGGCAATTAAGTCCATGATATTTTTGGATCCCCTAACTCTTGCAAGGTGTTTGACAAGTGGGAGAATGTTGAGAACATGTGTCTCAACCTTGCAATCTTCTTTTGAAAAATTCCAAAATTTGTTTGTGGAAGTTTTCCACTTGTTTATACATTGGAAATTGGTTAATGAGTTGTCAAAAATGAGTCTTGTCCATAGTAGAATATAGGTAGGTCATTTTTAGAGCCTTGATGACTCATTTTGTGACTTTTATGGGGGTCTAGACTAAGAGACAAAATTGTGGACGGGATTACTATTTTAACTTGGTTGTTTTTCCACATTGGAAATGTAAATGTCAAAAATGGGTAACATGTGGCATGGTAGTTTTGCCCATGGTTATATAAAACCACAAGTGGTTTTTAGGTTGTAAAATCACTATAAAAGGAGGGCTTGGGGAGGTGTTTGTGTAATTGAGTTCAGTTTGCAAGACTGGTGCTAGAAGGAGTCTCTCCAAGTTCGAGTTGTGGTGATGTGCTCTTGTAAGAACTTGCATTGGAAGTGTATTGTAATCATCTTGGTTTGATTATGTTATTATGAATTTCTTGAGATCTTTGCAATAGTTAGTTGAATTTGCATAATCGTCCTCTCAAATATTAGCATAGGAAGCGATTTCGCACACCTTTGTTTCCTTACAGTTTTAGCTAGAAAATGACAATTTCCACTGAAAATGATCTCTACAGTGAACAATAATAGAAGAAATGATAAATTCCCAAAAGAAAAGGATGAGCCATTCTTTTAGGAGAAGGGGAGAAGGGGAGTGTTTGTTTGAAAGAGAATTTTTCTTGAAATGTTGATAATTAGAGACTATACTTCTGCTAATATGAAGAATACTCTCTCTGATGGAGGAAATCCAAAACAATTGTTTGTGCTTTCAATAAATCATCACATTGATCAAGCATTTGAATCTTTGTATTCATAGATGAAACCCAATATTCAGCTTCTTGTATACTATTTGATGCTCTAGCATATTCAAAATTCTAAAATTATGCAAACTTGCAATTTTCTTACGTACGGCTCTTTGTCTGAGCTTTCCTTCTATAGTTTCCACTTGTCAAACCACATTTACTGCAGGAGCTTTTAGGCTAGGATTTAATGGCCCCAACCAATGTGAACCAATTATTTCTGGTGTTCACATTGCTATTTTAGATTATCATGGCACCACCATAGAAAAAACACCCTCGCAAGTTTATCCTGAAGGTTTTTCACAAGGTAATCCTGATATTATCCTTCCTTTACAAGAATTTGATGTTGCATGTGACTAGTTAGAACAACATACTTTGATAGGATATTTTTTGGGTAGTACTCCTCCTAAAGCTATGCTTCAAGAATGGGTTAACAAGTGTTGGAATCCTCGTGGAGTCTACCTTGATGCTGTGCAAAACCTTACCAAAGTTTTTTTTTTTATTTTGCTTCGCCAACCTATCGCAGGCAGCCGCGGTCTTTAAAAATGGACCTTGGTTTGTGCGGTCATCTCTACTTGTTTTTCAAAAATGGTCACGAGACTTCATAGTCTCTTATGATTAAAAAAACTTAGGGTTCTTGTGTGGGTTGAGTTCCCAGGTTTACCCTTGCCATGTTGGCCTTTCATTGAGTCCATTGCCAAAACCCTTGGCAAAGTTGTCACAAAGGAGCCTGAAATTTTTTTTAATGCTTGCCCATAGAGACACATTTGTGTCGAGGTTGATCTTTCCAAGGATCTTAAGGATTTTGTGGAAATCCAAATTGGGGCTCAAACCTTCTCTCAGAAGGTGCTCTATTTGAACCTCCCCAACACTTGTTATAGGTGCTAGTCTGCAGAATGCAAGATCAGGGATTGTCCTTTGGCTATGCCTAGGGTTAAGCCCACACCTAAAGATGCACCTACCAAGCCAACCGAAGGGAAAAAAAGAAGGGAAAAAAGAAGAATGGGTTACTATTGGGCACAAGGGAAAAACTACCTTGAATCCCTTGCCCCCTAAATAGTTCTATGCTGCAGTCATCGTAACTCCTTCTCTCTCCACAAGAACATCAATTCTTGCCAGTGTAGGGATGCAAGTAGTTTCCACAGCACCTATTTTGGTGGTTTTGCAGGTTTCAAACCCTGTTGGTACATAGGGGATTAAGGCAACCGCCAAGGCTTCTACCTTGGTTGTGGTTCATACCCCTCTTGTTGCTTCTTCCATAGCACCGCAAGTGACACAACATTCTCATAGTCCTCCTAGACATGTGGAGATACCAAAGATTAAATGAAAGGCTGTAAGTTTAGAGGATTTCCCTTCTAGCTTCCACCAAGTTTTTACCTTCTTGTAGAATAGCTACTCCTCTCTTGAGGATGAGGATGGTATGGAAGAATTTTCATGAATTTTTTATAATGGAATGTTAGAGGTCTCACAGACCTCTCCAGAAAGTACTAAGTTCAGGATACCAGTCATAGACTTGGTAACTTAGATTTTCTCTATCTGCAAGAAGTTAAGATTTATGGTTTCATGCTCTCTTCTGCATGTTTCATAATTTGGCAGGATGGAGTTATGTTTTCCTCTCAACATGAAGCTGGCTGAGGTGGTGTAGTTACTCTCCTGTCACCTCATCTTCATTCTTCTATTATTTCACACGGTTCTAACTCCATGTATAGAATTATTTGACATTTTCTTTCCATTAACAATCATTTTTTTGGAGTCATTAATGTTTATGCTTCCAATGATGCTATGGAAAGATCCTAGATGTGGGGCTAGCTGGCTGACAACTTGCCTCCAGCAACTTGGGTTATGTGTGGTGACTTCAATATGGTTGAGGTGGCCTTTGACAAAGATAGCATTCTACCATTTTGCTAGATAGTTGGGGAAAGGGAAGCCTGGTACTACATGCACAATAAATTGGGCCTTCAATCCCAATATTAACCGCCGCTAGGATAGTGGGGTTTGGCACACTTGGTCCAACTTTCGAGCTAGCTCTGACCACATATTAAAGCATCTCGATCATGCCATGATTACTGTGCAATATTTTTTCTCTTTTTCTAAGGATCAAGATTTACCTATCATTCCTCTTCCAGATGTGACGTTATCTAACCACTATCCCATTTATTTTGTCATTTCATGGAAAATAGTTGTCCTGAAAGTTGCCAAGTCTTAGTTCTTTCTCATCACATTTGTGCTTATGCATGCTTCTACCATCATGCATATCCTACGTGTATGGAATTTGGAGCCATGTCCACACTCTCCCAAGGGATGGATTCAATGGTGGAATGATGTCATTTCCAAAATTGCTCATTTTTTGTGAATTTATGGGTGCCAGTTGGCAATTTTTAGAAAATGGTCATATGAAGCCAACACTCTTGCATTCAAAAAAGCCCCTGAGGCTCTCACCCTTAAACCATTTGATGTGGATTTGCAAATTCAGCTGGCCAAACTTTTCCATGACAAACAAGTCGCTGATAACTATGCCACTCGAGGAGCCCAAATCAAAACCCATCTCCACTAGATGGAGGTTGGCGATAAAGCTTTGAAGGAGTTCTTTCCAGCTCTTCGTGCCCATCATACCAATGTTGGTATTAAAAAGATAAAATATGGAATTGTTGTTCTTTCTAGTCTCTGTGACATCTTGCAAGAATTTGTTCATCACTATGAAAACATTTTTGCTTCACAAGGAAATTTGGTTTCTTGGGAGGAAGCTCTCAGAAAATGTACATTTCTATTACTTCGAACCACCTAGCAGTTGAGAAACGTGCTTTCACTAAGCAACTTCTTTCCCTCTGAGACCTTAAAGAGGTGGTCTACTCCATGGCTAATGATAAATCCCCTAGGTGTGATGGGTTTCCCTGTGAATTTTACAAACACCTCTGGGAGCATATAGGTCCTAATCTGCACAAAGTCTATCTTGAAGCCTATCATTGTAAAAGGTTAGCAGCCATTATAAACAAAGGACATATCAAATTCATACCTAAAGCTAGTGATCCAGAGGACATTTGCAATTGGAGGCCCATTACCCTTCTGAATGTGTCTTATAAGATTATTGCCAAGGCACTCTCTCTCAAAATCTAGCACATGTTTCCTTTAATTGTGTGCCTTGAGAAAATTGGCTTTATTAAGTCCAAATACATTCTCAACAACATTACTTCTTTCTAGGAAGGCATGGAATGGGCTCCCAGGTCCAACCAGAAGGCCATCTTTATAAAGATTAATGTTGCTAAAGCTTATGATCGCATTGAATGGCCTTTTTATTTTGGTTGTTCTCTAGGCTCTATGTTTTGGTCCCAAATTTTTACAGTTTGTGGAGATGCTCTTTGGCGATGCTAATGCTTGCATTAGCATCAATAATTTGCAATCATGATATTTTCGTTATTTTCGCTCAATCAGGCAAGGTTGCCCTTTGGCTCCAGTGCTTTATGTCCTTGCTGCTAAATTTTTTGGCTATTTGCTAGCTCATTCTATGTCTTCTAGACTAGTTCATGGCATTTCCTTACCCAAATTGTCTTTATAGTTAGTCAATGGCCACTTTACGAATGATTCCTTTCTCATTCTTCTTGAGGATGAAGAAAACATCAACTTTGCTTTAAGTTTCCTGGACACCTTTTGTCAAGCCTCTGGATCTGCCATTCAATGGCATAAAATGCTCTACTTTTGCTAGTCATTCTTGCCAGCTCCACCTTGGCTCAACCAGTTTGAATGGAAATGGGTTACGCATGGGGAGATTTTCTACTTTCTAGACATTCCTTTTTCTTTCTAGGCTTCACCTGTTAAACTTTGGAATGTTGTGCTTGCCAAGATCACCAAGAAGCTTGATTATTGGATTAGGAAACTGCTCTCCCTTGCTGGAAAATTATAGATTTTCTCAAACGTTCTTGCGGCTACTCATGTTTATTATTCTTCTTGTTGGGCTCCTTCTAAAGCTTCTTATCAAAAATTGGAAAGATTTCTCATGGATTTTCTTTGGGCTTCTAGTTTGAATCATCATGGGTTTCATAGAGATGCCTGGTATTTTTGCTGTCTCCCAAAAGAATCTGGTGGTCTCGGCCTGCTTTCTACTCAAAAACAAGACATTGCACTTTGTGCTAAATGGATTATTTGTTCTATCAATAGAAATGAAGCCTAGAAGATTTTGGTTCGACATTTCATATCTTCCAGCTTCCTTGTCAATAGGCCTGCTTGGAAGGGGATTGGTTTCCACACCCTTCTCATCATGTGTGAAGCAGTGACCATACATGGCTCATTTTTCATTAAGAGCATATGGAAAGCTTGGGAAGCTATTAAGCCTTGTCTTCGATGGGTTGAGGATGAATTTTGCAATGGCCTCTCCTTGAATTAGCAGAACATTTGGTGGTCTCCCTTATTTTCCATTTAGGGTACTCCCCTTGCCAAGACTCAAGGTGCTAGTGCTCTACATTTTTTCAAGAAAGGCATCAGAACTCCTAAGGACCTCTTCTCAAGGGTTTCCATGAGTTTCAGGTCCTGGGAAGATGTATGAGTACAGTACCACCTTATCTGTTCATATCGACAGACTTTTGACCTATTTCTCTCTTCAATTCTAGTTCACTTAATTCACAAAGTGGGTATTTAGTCTGTTCGGCCTTGGTGGCATGATTGGAAGTGGTATCATGCCACTCCATTTTCCAATTATAAGCCAACTCTAGGATATTGATGGCTTTCACCCCATCTTCCAATGGTGGACATCCTCAACCAAAGATGGCATTTGCAATCTGTTGGCGCTCAAAATTGCCTTCCCGATTTTGAGCACCATTGAAAAAATCAAGCCCTTAAACACTTTTAAAATGCATATGTGCTTGGTTGTACCCAGCTGTCCATTTGAGACCCCTAAGGTGTTTAATGCTTCTAGCACCTTTCATTCAGCATGTCCAGTTTGCAAAATTCTGAGTAGCCCACTTTGATTGATCGACATTTGCACCCTGTTATTTGTCATGAGCCTAAATCATAGGTTCGTAATGTCCTCATGACAAAGAATGAGTGTCCCAGTTTTCATTTTCCCATGTGCTAATTTGCCCAATTTTCAAGGTAAATTCTGAGCCCAGTTTGTTGTTTTCTGACATGTTTTTTTGTAGATAAATCTGAGAAGGCAACTTTGAGGGTCAATGTCTTTTGACTCCAAATTCGTCATAAAACCAAATCTGATAGGGTGCAAGTGTGCGGAACAAAGATTCAGTATGCTAGTTTTAAGAGCTTGATCAAGTGATTTGGTTAGTTTTCAAGGGCAGTCAACGAACCTCCTAACAAAAATTTGACAGTTGCAATAAGTGGTAAAATGAGTTTCAAATTGATTGTTCAGCAGTCAAATTTGATGTGAATCAGTATCAGATGCTCAGTGGGTCAATCTGAGAATCAAGTTGTCCAGAAATGAAATTTTTTTAGCCGGACCCACTTTGGGGCCCGGCTAATTTCGCCAGACTGATAAGATGTTGGGAAATAAGGATGAACATAATCATTGAAAAGGTCAAGTGAAATATTTTGTGTCATCAACATATAGATTAGGGTAAAGCATTGATGATTGATGAACAAATTGATTGGAAACCATAAGTGAGGAGGGTAGTGGAAAATTTCCTATTATGTCATTGTTAAAGCCTCTTAATTAACCTCTGTATTCTTGAACATGCTATGGGTTTTTTCAAAAGTAATAATGGAGGTGTTGATCTCGATGCTCGTCTTGATTTTCCCTCTGGTGATCTTGGCAAGCTTTTCCATGCCCGTACGAGAAGAAGGTTCCAATGAGGCTTGAAGAGGCAGCCAATGACTCTAATCAAAAGCTCCAAGCAAGAAGACACAGCCGCAGAGCATAAAGGAATTTTGATCAAAAAAGAAAAGCCGCCAATAAAGAAGAGCAATTCTCATGCAACAAAAGAGATAGGCCGCTGTTACAAATGGAACTTCACGCCATTTAAAAGGATGAACAATCAGCTCATGCAAAGCAAGGAGAAGCCGTAGCAATACAAGAAAAACCCATGCCGACTATTTTTGGGTCCATGTGATGAAGCAGAGCCAATATTAAGGCAGTAGGGGCAAAGTTAGAAGAGAGCAAAAACGTGCAGAACAAATCAGCACCAATGAAATAAGGAGCAATACACTGGCAAGCATGTTGGTTAAACCTAGCAGCAAAGATTATGGAATGCTTTTATCCCACATTGAGTGAGTAACATAAACATTAGCTATTAAAATACCATTTCAAACGTTTAACACTATGTCTTAAAGAAAGGCAACGCTCAAATGGTAGGCCCATGGTCAGCCAGTTGGGCGGAGAGAATGAAGAAATTTTGATCAGGCTCGGAGGAGGAAAGTGCCACATGGCAGCTAATCATAACACCAGAGAGCGAATTTCAAAGGCTTACGCCCTTATGAAAAAGGCTTGAACATATGAGCGGGAGAAGGAAGAGGGTAGGTTTACGCTCCTATGTTGGATGTAAGAACGTAAAGCAACATTTGAACTGCATGGTTGGAAGGAGATTTTTTGAAGCTTCCGGTGCTACGATGGCAAAGGTATGGTAAAGGTTTGAGCGTAGGAACATAAGTTCAACTTTCAAGGGTCCCAGTATTACGAGTATCTAGCATGAGCTTAAAAGAAAGTTAAATATGATGGATTGAAGTGGAATGGTTTAAAGGATTAAATTGATTAATTAATATTAAAATATTAATTAATTAATATTTTAGAAATTATAGCCAATCAGAAGATCGTCAGGGACAAAGGGGGCAGAGATGTATTGAAAATTCAGAAAAGTTAAAATGCAGATAATTCAAAAATGGAAAAATTTAAATGAAGCTTAATGTTTTATATAGTTTTACTATATGAAATTTTAAATTTTTTCATTTTAATGCTATGATTCAGTCCAGGGGTCTGATTTTCAAATTGCTACAAGGGGGGCAATTTTTGTCCAAAATATGCACTTCAATATACCGTCGGAACCGGGAAGAGCTGAGTTTTCCGATTCTGGGGTCAGATTTTGCACAGGTAGCAATCTATTTGAGCTATAGGAGGATTTGTCTCAGGTACTTGAATTGCAACAATATTCAGGTATGGAAGTTTAGATTTGATTTTCTAGCATGGAAATGACCTGAATACGGTTAAAAGGTAGTGAAAATGAGGTTTGAGGCAATTTTAACCATTTTCAAATTAATTGAATCTCAATTTTATCAGTATTTCATTGAGGCAAATCAGATGTTTTAGTGAATCAACAGGCTTTCATCATTTGAACAGAGATATTTTCCAATCAGTTAGAGTGTACTGATGAAACAAGATCAGATCAGATGGGTAGAGAGATGAGAGAGGTGATTCAGTTCAAAGAGATTGAATTCCCAGTGGACAGATGTCGGTTTCAGATTCAATCCAGGAATCCTTCCTTGTCTATATCTTTCCCTTTCTTTCTCATTTGAGAGGTTCCAGTTCCTTGGAAAAAATCTGCTCATGACTGTGATACCAGATTTTGGATCTAGTTCTTGATGCATTTCCAATACTGAGACACCATATTCTTTAGCAAATTCTTCTTGTATGAACAACAGTAGTGCAGATAATACAGATGGTTCAGACATGTTAGTTGTTTTCATATTTTGATTGCATGCTTTTAAATGTATTGTTTCAAGGAAATTAATATAGAGAAACAGGAATTTCATTAGTTTCTTTCTGATTCCCATCTCCCTTATTAGTGACCTTCAATGTTTTACAATCTCTGAACAAAGAGTTTAGGTTGTAATTGCAGCTCCTTAAGGCTGCATGTTAGTTCATTGTTGCTTATAACCCAAGAGGTTATGTAAATGCTTCAGAGAATCAACAGGATTGTAGGTTTGCTGATGGGGATATCATGCAAGAATGAGTTTCAGATTGAGCATAGATGTCCATTTACAAGTTAGATGGATAGATCAGATATCTGAAGATACACATATGTCTTAGATATTCATTTGTATGCATTTGATTCATGGATTTTCCCAATAGATAAGACACTGGTCGTGTACAGGATCACTTGTTCATGTTGCTACATTTTAGGGGTTTTGTTGAATCAACATCATTAATCAAATGATCTTTACTTTTTATGTTGAAGAGCTATCATAGAATGCCCTCACTCAGCTTATGAGGTTCATAGATCGGCATCTAGCTATCGTAGGTCTGTGTTATTTCATGAGTTCTTAGGAGAAATAAGGGTTTTTATCTGCTTTGAATAGATTCAGTGTATGCTTTGATAACTAGTACCATATAAAGAATCTATAGGTCCACCCGCCTAGGTTTTGCAGAGCCTGAAGAAGAAGAAGGGTCATGCCTTATAGTTGGCCTGGTGTCAGAATGGATGTGTTGATAATGGGAGTTAGCTGCCCCTAGATGCATCAGTTTCTTGTTGGGATAATTGGAAACGGGTAACGTTTTTAAACACCAACAAAATGGCGACTTTGCTGGGGAGTTGCATATAGAAAGAATAAAAATATCTGCCATGAAACAGATTGGATATAGCATATTAATAGCAAGATGTGTTCCTTTTCCTTGTTGAAGTTTCATGTTCCCCAGTTAAGCTTTATTCATTATCAGCAGTATGTTGAAACTAGATGAAAATTGTGTTCTATGACTGTCATAGGTCTATCTTCAATCAGTCTAGTTTGCAAATACTGTCAAGAAAGTTTCAGAGTCAAGAATTCATTTATAAAGTTTTTTTTTTTTTTTCAAGATGTCAGTGATCTGCAAGTTTTTCCTACAGTGAAGGTCTGGTTTAGATTTGTCAAGTGACAAATTATGTTTTATTTCTCACAAAGCGTGAGTGAGGACTCTCAAATCTCTGTACCAGTTGTTCCTAGCTGATTTAATTGCAAAATTTTGAAGGATTTTCAGTTGTATGGGTAGATCTGAGACTGTTGATAGATCTTGGAAAAGAAGTTTTAAATTCTTGATAAGTTTTGAAGTGTTGTTTGCAATCTGTTGTTATAAATAATTGAAATGTAAAAAGTAGATCATAGCAATGATCTCTTTATCCTCTTGAAAGGAGGTGGCGACTCTACAAAGTTTGATCAGTGGTGTAAAGGATTTTCACTCTTGCACCTGTGCCAAATCAGCAGATCGAGGTTTAGCATCAGCACTTGAGGTATTTTGGTTTTCATGTTTTCTTTTCATGGAAGTCAAGTGTTTAAAGAAGTTGCCTCTATTTAGTGATTTTCAGCACTAGAAAGAAGAGGTAGAAATTTTGTTGTAAGATGGAGTCAGGTCTCAGATCTGAGATTAGTTTACCAAATTTTGAGAGTTTAGAAACTGTGAGTAATAACATTACTATGTTGAATACAATGGTTTACAAAAGGATTGTAAATTTTATAAGAATTGAGGTAGGTAGTACTCAAGGTCTAAGTATCGAACAATGTTATTTAAGGCTTAAGTCAGTAATCAATAAGATGCCTTTTCATTGTAAACCTGAGGAATCTTCCCTGCCAAATATTTTTTTTGATGTTCTAGTACCCAATTCAGTCGATTGGCCAGCACCTATAAGGTTACAAATAATTTTGCAGACTAAAAAGTTCATTGAGGAGATGGAAAGTGGTGATTATAGATTTCATGAAATATCTCCTAATGATACTGAGTGTGCTGAAAGCCAAGGTAGTAATGAATACAATGAGTCCGTAGAGCAAGATAATATGTCTTCCGATTGTGAAGAGGTGGATTTAAATGTTACTGAGTCAAGTGATAGCAATCAGCATGAAAAAGATGGATATAAAAGAAAAGAAAAATTAAGTTACAGTACATATGAAGTTGAAGAAAGTTGTAACAACAGTAGATCCAGTGATTGCCATGATAAGAAAGAATGTTGTAATAATTTTGATTTTCCAGATTGTTACACTAATGATCTTCTTGTTGTAAGTTCTTCATGTTGTCCAGATGACAATCACAGCCATGAGAAGATTTGTGAGGTAGTCTTTTTGAGTTCTGATGAAATCTCTATTTTGTTGGCTCATGAGTTTGAAAAGCACATAAGTATCTCTAAGGATCTTCATATGTTCTCTCATAATACTTTCTCTTTCAGTCAAATCAATTCCCCAAAGTTTGATGTAGAAAAAGAGGTAGAATTCGAATAGTCTTTGTTAGACTTTGGAGGTGTATATAACAAAACCTCAAATGTTTTTGCACATGACAATTTGTTGAATGTAGAGAATGTTGATGAAGGGAAGTTTAATGCTATTTTAGATTCTTTTCATGTTGATCTTGTTGAACATTGTTTTAATGTTTCATATTGTGAAGTGGAAAACAATGAAGGTTGTCAATCAGATTATAGATTTTCTTCATGTGCTAATAAGTCTGGTAAAGATGAGTTCAAGGTGTATCCCAACATTCAGTTTGATGAAGAAAATGATAGTGATCAACATAGTTTAGATCAACACTTTCAGAATGAATTTTCATGTATGGTGACTAACCAATGTTTTGAGTGTGAAGAGGTTTCAGTGAAGGATGAATCTGATTTAGTGAATGATACGACTGCAAGTAAACAACAATCAGATTCCAAATATTTTTTGAAGCCAGAGGCACAAGGTGAGTTGCAAGTTTTTGATGTTTGCAACTTGGTGAATGATGTAGATTATGAAGTTTTTGTGTTTCCGATCAGCATGCATGAATCATTGTTGGATTCTGATTCTGAGTCCAGTTTGTATAATTATGAGCATGCTGATTTGTTCTCTCATAATGAGTATGAAGTAAAGGGTAATTTTGATATATGTATGCATTATGAAAATGAAAGTGTGAATTCAATTTTGCTGAGTGTTTTGCTTCAAAGTGCTAATCTGATTGGTGGAATTCATGGGAAAGAGAGTTTCAGTTTGCCTCAGAAGGATGTAAATGAGAATCAGGTTTTTGACAGAGGTAAGAAGTTCTGAAACTTTTGGTGGCCCAGGGGCATCGCTTGTACATAGTTAGAGTAGTTTCTTGTTTTCAATAAAGTTGTTCGAGAAAGTTTTGCTGTTCAAGTTTGTGGTCTACTTCTCTAGAGATCTAAATCCTTGCCATGCCCGCAAGGGACATGCATCCCCAGACAGAGCCACTATTGGCGCTCAAAATTGCCTTCTCGATTTTGAGCAACATTGAAAAAATCAAGCCCTTAAATGCTTTTAAAATGCATATGTGCCTGGTTGTACTTGGCTGTCCATTTGAGACCCCTAAGGTGTTTAATTCTTCTAGCACCTTTCATTCAGCATGTCCAATTTGCAAAATTTTGAGTAGCCCACTTTGACTGATCACCATTTGCGCCCTGTTATTCGTCATGAGCCTAAATCATAGATCTGTAATGTCCTTATGAAAAAGAATGAGTGTCCCAATTTTCATTTTCCCATGTGCTAATTTGCCCAATTTTCAAGGTCAATTCTGAGCCCAGTTTGTTGTTTTCTGACATGTTTGTTTGCAGATAAATCTGAGAAGGTGACTTTGAGGGTCAATGTCTTTTGACTCCAAATTCATCATAAAATGAGATCTGATAGGGTGCAAGTGTGCGGAACAAAGATTCAGTATGCCAGTTTTAAGAGCTTGATCAGGTGATTTGGTTAGTTTTCAAGGGCAGTCAATGAACCTCCTGATGCAAATTTGACAATTGCAATAAGTGGTAAAATGAGTTTCAAATTGATTGTTCAGCAGTCGAATTTGATGTGAATCAGTATCAGATGCTCAGTGGGTCAATCTGAGAATCAAGTTGTCCAGAAATGAAATTTTTTTAGCTGGACCCACTTTGGGGCCCAGCTAATTTTGCCAGATTGATAAGATGTTGGGAAATAAGGATGAACATAATCATTGAAAAGGTCAAGTGAAATATTTTGTGTCATCAACATATAGATCAGGGTAAAGCATTGATGATTGATGAAGAAATTGATTGGAAACCATAAGTGAGGAGGGTAGTGGAAAATTTCCTATTATGTCATTGTTAAAGCCTCTTAATTAACCTCTGTATTCTTGAACATGTTATGGGTTTTCTCAAAAGTAATAATGGAGGTGTTGATCTTGATGCTCGTCTTGATTTTCCCTTTGGTGATCTTGGCAAGCTTTTCCATGCCCGTATGAGAAGAAGGTTCCAATGAGGCCTGAAGAGGCAGCCAATGACTCTAATCAAAAGCTCCAAGCAAGAAGATGCAGCCGCAGAGCATAAAGGAATTTTGATCAAAAAAGAAAAGCCGCCAATAAAGAAGAGAAATTCTCATGCAACAAAAGAGATAGTTCGTTGTTACAAATGGAACTTCACACCATTTAAAAGGATGAACAGTCAGCTCATGCAAAGCAAGGAGAAGCCGTAGTAATACAAGAAAAACCCATGCCGACTATTTTTGAGTCCACGTGATGAAGCAGAGCCAATATTAAGGCAGTAGGGGCAGAGTTAGAAGAGAGCAAAAACGTGCAGAACAAATCAGCACCAATGAAATAAGGAGCAATACGCTGGCAAGCACGTTGGTTAAACCCAGCAGCAAAGAATATGGAATGCTTTTATCCCACATTGAGTGGGTAACATAAATATTAGTTGTTAAAATACCATTTCAAACGTTTAACACTATGTCTTAAAGAAAGGCAGCGCTCAAATGGTAGGCCCGTGGTCAGCCAGTTGGGTGGAGAGAATGAAGAAATTTTGATCGGGCTCGTAGGAGGAAAGTGCCACATGGCAGCTAATCATAACACCGGAGAGCGAATTTCAAAGGCTTACGCCCTTACGAAAAAGGCTTGAACGTATGAGCGGGAGAAGGAAGAGGGTAGGTTTACGCTCCTACGTTGGACGTAAGAATGTAAAGCAAAATTTGAACTGTATGGTTGGAAGGAGATTTTTCAAAGCTTCCAGTGCTATGATGGCAAAGGTATGGCAAAGGTTTGAGCGTAGGAACGTAAGTTCAACTTTCAAGGGTCCTAGTATTACGAGTATCCGGCATGAGCGTAAAAGAAAGTTAAATATGATGGATTGAAGTGGAATGGTTTAAAGGATTGAATTGATTAATTAATATTAAAATATTAATTAATTAATATTAAAATATTAATTAATTAATATTTTAGAAATTATAGCCAATCAGAAGATCGTCAGGGACAAAGGGGGCAGAGATGTATTGAAAATTCAGAAAAGTTAAAATGCAGATAATTCAAAAATGGAAAAATTTAAATGAAGCTTAAGGTTTTATATAGTTTTACTATATGAAATTTTAAATTTTTTCATTTTAATGCTATGATTCAGTCCAGGGGTCTGATTTTCAAATTGCTACAAGGGGGGCAATTTTTGTCCAAAATATGCACTTCAATATACCCTCGGAACCGGGAAGAGCTGAATTTTTTGATTCTTGGGTCAAATTTTGCACAGGTAGCAGTCTATTTGAGCTATAGGAGGATTTGTCTCAGGTACTTGAATTGCAACAATATTCAGGTATGGAAGTTCAAATTTGATTTTCTAGCATGGAAATGACCTGAATACGGTTAAAAGGTAGTGAAAATGAGGTTTGAGGCGATTTTAACCATGTTTAAATCATTTGAATCTCAATTTTATCAGTATTTCATTGAGGCAAATCAGATGTTTTAGTGAATCAACAGGCTTTCATCATTTGAACAGAGATATTTTCCAATCAGTTAGAGTGTAATGATGTAACAAGATCAAATCATATGGATAGAGAGATGAGAGAGGTGATTCAGTTGAGAGAGATTGAATTCCTAGTGGATAGATGTCAGTTTTAGATTCAATCCAGGAATCCTTCCTTGTCTATATCTTTCCCTTTCTTTCTCATTTGAGAGGTTCCAGTTCCTTGGAAAAAATCTGCTCATGACTGTGATACCAGATTTTGGATCCAGTTCTTGATGCATTTCCAATACTGAGACACCATATTCTTTAGGAAATTCTTCTTGTATGAATAGCAGTAGTGCAGATAATACAGATGGTTCAGACATGTTAGGTGTTTTCGTATTTTTATTGCATGCTTTTAAATGTATTGTTTCAAGGAAATTAATACAGAGAAACAGGAATTTCATTAGTTTCTTTCTGATTCCCGTCTCCCTTATTAGTGACCTTCAATGTTTTACAATCTCTAAACAAAGAGTTTAGGTTGTAATTGCAGCTCCTTAAGGCTGCATGTCAGTTCATTGTTGCTTATAACCCAAGAGGTTATGTAAATGCTTCAGAGAATCAACAAGATTGCAGGTTTGTTGATGGGGATATCATGCAAGAGTGAGTTTCAGATTGAGCATAGATGTCCATTTACAAGTTAGATGGATAGATCAGATATCTGAAGATACACATATGTCTTAGATATTCATTTGTATGCATTTGATTCATGGATTTTCCCAATAGATAAGACACTGGTCATTTACAGGATCACTTGTTCATGTTGCTACATTTTAGGGGTTTTGTTGAATCAACATCATTAATCAAATGATCTTTACTTTTTATGTTGAAGAGCTATCATAGAATGCCCTCACTCAACTTATGAGGTTCATAGATCTGCATCTAGCTATTGTAGGTCTGTGTTATTTCATGAGTTCTTAGGAGAAATAAGGGTTTTTATCTGCTTTGAATAGATTCAGTGTATGCTTTGATAACTGGTACCATATAAAGAATCTATAGGTCCACCCGCCTAGGTTTTGTAGAGCCTAAAGAAGAAGAAGGGTCATGCCTTATAGTTGGCCTAGTGTTGGAATGGATGTGTTGATAATGGGAGTTAGCTGCCCCTAGATGCATCAGTTTCTCATTGGGATAATTGGAAACGGGTAACGTTTTTAAACACCAACACAATCTTCTCTTTCTCAATGGAGAAAATGCTTTGATACCATTTGGAGTGCTATAACATAACCCAAGATTGCCCATTTTGCTTGGTGCCCTGCCTTCTAAGGTCTTCCCCTGGGGTCTTAGCTCAAACATATTGGGGTTCCAGATCTTAGATGCCCTTTTTATGGACAACCAGAGTCTTTCTTGCATATCTTTTGGTTTTGTAGGCATGCCCAAAATTATTGGCACTAAATACATGATTTTCTCAAGCCATTCACACCTGAACCTTTTTCTTGGCACATGATTTTGTTGGGTGATTCTCCTAGAATCCCTCAGAAATTCGCCCAAATTTGGCATACTTTTAGGATGGAAATTTTGTTTACTCTGTGGAAAGATAGGAATGTTGTTCTTTTCACACACAACTTTTTGGATATTAATATTGCAATGTACACTAAAGCATGCATTTGTAATAATGTAATTATGCAAATTCAGGTGCAAGCTAACAAAGTTTCCCTTGAGGTAGCTCACCTACAGGAGCTACTAAACCACTGGGGCAATGCCCCCTCCACTATTGCCAGAGTTCCTCTTGATGCCTCGATAGAAACCTCGATGCCTCATGGTCGTCATTCGCACACCCCACTCTCCCAGGCTTCCTGCCACTGCTCTCCTAGCTGAGGTGATGGTGGATGGAGGCACTGCCTAGCTTCCCCACCCTATGGTCATTCTAGTTTGTCCTCAGCTCCTCCTCCTAGTGCTCATTGGGAATTTTTTGGGAAATGGCCTCGCCTAGATCTAGCAATTTCTCCTTCGCAGCCAGAGGTCAAAGATGCGGAGGCTACCATTGATCCTCCTGCTACTACTACTGAAGATGGCTAGATTGTTCCTAGCCCGACCCCCAATCTCAAAGATGATTGGGGCTTCCATGATAGAGATGAACCACCACCCTCATCTGGCACTACTTTGGCCACATGAGGTTGCCTTAAATATGTTTTTTTTCTTTTTTATGAATAGTGTATAATTTGAGCTATGGCCATGTGTTTTTGCTCCGGTTACGACTGTGTGAACTCATTTGTGGGGTGATCTTGTATCCCCTGGCCCTATTTTTGAATTGTATTGTTAGTATATTTTTATTAATAGAAAAGGACTATTCGTCAAAAAAAAAACAACTTCTTCCATCTTTCCAGTGACAAGAATTGTAGCTCTTTTGATGATGTGAAAAAATCCTTCGGAAGCAATGTAGATGGCTTTGCTCCAAGGTTAAAATGTTCACCTCCATAAGAATGTTTTCCTATAGATGCTCATTATTTCCATGTCATAAAGATTACTGAGCAAGAATCTACAAATAAGAATCTTTAATTTGAATGGTGTTATTAGGGCTTCTGTGGCTCTACTTCAGGATAAAGCTAATTTTACCTCTGATTCTTTCAAAGTTAAGTTCTTCATCATCAAAACATTTCTTTTAAATGAAAAGTCATCTAATTGGTTAAAATAATTTTTTTAAATTAAAATCTGGCATTAATTTCTTTAGATTTTTAATTTCAGCAATTTAAATAACGTATGGTTGACATGTATTTAAGGTGCTATATTTTTCTAGTTAAATGTGCTAGACTTCAAATACTATATACATTTATTATATTTATAAAGATATTAGAAGTAAAAAAAATTAAAATATTTAAGTGTTAATTTTTTATATTTTGCTACTTCTTACTATAAGACAATGAATTAAATTTAAGTAATGATTAGCGTATAGAAAATAAATATTTTTTTATTTTTTGTAAAATGTGGCTGACAAATTATCTTTAGGCCAATATTGTTATTAGTTTGAATGAGAAAATTTTCTATAAGAAAAAGGATATTAATATATTTTTTACTGTGATTCAATTTTTTTAATTAATTATAATATTATTATTTAAATTTGATTGGAAACATTCTTATATTTCAAATACAACCTACAATTTTAGTCTAGATATTGATCATTGTTTGTTCTTTCAATACCTCAACAACCATAAGGTTTGTCATTATCTAATTAAATATCTTCTTCAAAACTCCTAGTTTTATATGCTAGCCTAAGGATTTATTTCTACCCTCTATCTTTTTTAATGCTTCACAATGTTATTGGATCAATTGTTTTGAGAATTTCAGCTATGTCTTCTTCATTCATGTAGATCATAGACTAGTGCAATAGAAACATCTATTAGCTAAAAATAATGACATTCAAAGAAACTGATTTGTATGTTTGTATAAATGTTGTGCATAGAACCAATACCATTTTGAATTGAAATTTTTATTCTCTGCATTGAAATTAAAATTTTGAGCCATTAGTCATAGGTTACCAAGAAGTGGCATGGTAGAATAAATACGAGAGAGAGATCATAGATGATATAGAAGTGATGCTTAGAAATTGAATATAGTTTAGTACAGTCTAGACTTTTTTATTGTTTAGAAATCTAATCTTGAAAATTTGATTAGTTCAAAGGAATTCCAATTTTTTCAAGGATTTTTGTACTTTTATTAGTCTCACCTTTATAGGTGGAGACTTATGTTTTTATCTCATTTTCTATAATTAGTTTGGCCACCTTGTAAAAAAATTACATTATATTTATAATGTTTTACAATTATCTTATTTTTATTTTTTATTTTTATTTTTGAAAGACTATTTCTTATTTATGATTGGTTCATCATATTTTTGCTAGTGGTTTTTTTTCGTTTTTCTTCTAAAAAAATTAAAATATTCTAAGATTACACTTTACATATTCTCTCATAACTCTCAAGTAAAAGTATAGGTTGGTGTCAAAATTTAACTTTTTATAAAAGTTGATTTTAATATTTATATAATTCAACATATAATTATATTTACATACTTAAATTTTATAAATCAACCAACATTTTATTTCTTTACAAAATATTTATTGATAATATATCTAAACTTTGCATATTCTCTTTAAATATTTATATAATTCAACTTATCATTATATTTATATATTTAAATATTATAAATCAGATTAAAATTAAGTTTGACAAAATCAACATTTTATTTCTTTACAAAATATTTATTAATAATATATCTAAACTTTAGTTTATATACAATAATTATCTATAATTTATTGATAGAAAAATTCAAAATTATATATATATATATATATAATTTATTAACTTGTAATAAAATAATATTATAAATATTATTTATTATTTATATTATTATTATTTATAAAATTTACAATACTAATTTATTGCAGATGTATTTAATCAAAGTCATCAAGGTATATTTCATTCAATCTTAACTTATTTTTACATTAGGTGGGACTCTAGTTGTATCACAAATCTTGTTGTTATTATTATTATACTAAAGCCATAAAGAGCCTATAAATATATTAATATTAAAGAAGTATTTAATCATAATTCATAATACCTATTGAACCTTTACAACTTTAGTCCAAAACACTAACTAGGCACACCAATTAACCACTATGACTGACCATACCTAGATGGATAAATGATGAAATAAAGAGGTGTCTTCCTAATCAACAATATGAAAAAGGGCAGGGAATAAAACTCAATTTTAAGAATTAGGAACAATATTCACTAGACCTTTATCAATTTCCATATTTGCCATGTTTTCAGTGAATCTATTACCTTGTCTATATGTGTGAGGAATTACATAAGAGCAAAACTTGTCCAACAATGACCAACACTTTTGAAGAATATAATGTAATTTCTAGTTCTACATGATCTCTCTTGAAAAACTTGAATTATGAGTTGTGAATACCCCTCAATATCATGGATCTCCAAAAAACCAAGTAGAATTTCCATTTGAATACCATTAAGAAGAGTGAATGGTTTCGCTTGATTATTAGTGCCTAACCCAATTGGAATAGCATTAGCCTGAACTAACTTTCATTCAAAGTTCCTAAAACATATTCCAACCCCTAAAAGGCCTAGATTACCCATTGAATCCCCATCAAAATTTAGTTTAACCAATGTAAATGTAAGAGTGCATCACCTAACCTCCTTTTCATTCACTTTTTCCTTATTAACGGTATGGTGAAATGATGGTATTCTTAGACCAGGCTATAGTTTAAGGATGTCATTATCCCAAGATGACAATTGAGAATAACTTGAGGAAATATTGGATGATAATGAATTTAGTGATTCTACAATTGAAGAAACCAACCTTTTTTAAAACACTTAGATAGTAGAAGCAACCTTTCGAAAAACCCTTTTGTTTCTCTCCCACCAAATTGACCAAATGACAATGGCTGGTATAATGACCCATAGATTAGAAAATAGAGAATCTGTATATAGAGTCAGTGAAGATTGCAAACAATCCCAAAGCTTAGAGGGGATAGGAGAGTAATACTATAATTTATCAAAAATATAGCCCCAGCAATCATATGCAAAGGGGCAAAGAAAGAATAAATGATCAACATCCTCAAGAGAATCACTACAAAAAAATGCATTTAATGTGATCAGATATTTTCAATTCCAATAACGTATTACCTATTAACACATGATGTTTTAATACCAACCAAGTAAATGTGCTGACCCTTGGTGGAATTTTGTTACTCTAGCAAAACTTATAAGCCCTTTGCAGACCAAGCTAGTGATCATGAGCTTGGAGAGCTTGATGACTAGCTTTGACTGAATATTCACTAGATTTAGAAGGAAGCCAACAACTCTATCTAATTGTACAGAAAGAAAAATAGTTTTTTTATTCAAGGTTCTTTTGAGTAAAGATTTAGAGACATGAACAATAAGAAGGAGATCAGGATCCCTCCAATAAATCTTAGCTAAAATAATATCCATGTGATCAATATAATGAACTAATTTACTGCTCTAGATTTCAGAAACTAATTCATGAATTTCAAGGAATCAATTTTCATGAATTAATGGAACACGCCCATTCTAAGAATCTACCCAGAACAACACATCCTCGCCATTATGCACTTCCCATGATATGTAGTTTGTAATTAGGTGACATGAAGACATCATGAATTCCCACATCTCAGACTTGTTTGGAGGATTAGCAACTATGAACACTCTAATGGGGTCCATGGTATCCAAATACTTAGCACACATCATTTTACGCAAGGGTAGATCTGGTTTATTGTATATTTGCCACACCAATTTAGCACCAAATGCTAGATTTCTTTTTGAAATATCATGAAGATATGATCCCCCACAATACTTATTAAGAGCCATCCCTAGTAGAGATATTAATGGAACCTATTTTTTACTATCCAAATTTTTGTTCCAAAGAAAGTTTCTAATAACCTTTTCAATCTATTTTATGATTGATTTAGGGGCCTTCAAAACACCAAAGAAATAATTCAAGATGGATGCAAGAACTGATTTCATCAGAGTTAATCTCCCAGCAAATGATAACCATCTAATTTCTAGCTAGAGATTTTTTCTTTTAACCTTGAAATAATTCCAGACCAATATTGTTTCTTATTAGGTCCCTGAAATAGAGGTATGCCTAAATATGAGTTGGGAAATTTAGCATCATTGAACTCAATATATTTTAATATTGCCTCCTTGACTTTGGGGTTTGTATTGAAGAAGAAGACTGGAGATTTTTGGGGATTAACTTGTTGATTCAAGGAAAATTCATAAAGACTAAGCACCTTTTTGGCTTGGTGAATCTCCTCAATGGAAGCTTTATAAAAAAGATGTGTGTCATTAGTAAAGAGGGAGCATGTAGATACAATACCCGAGTTTGGTAATGAAATATCTTTCCATAATCTGCATTGGTTAAGAGTTGTAATAGAAATAAAAATGGGGATAATGGATCCCCACATCTAAAACCTTGAAGCACCTTAAATTTACCACACAAAGATCTATTAATGAGAGCTCTTTATTCCTCTTATTTTAGTGTTAAATGTTCTAGATGGATTATGGTCCGGATAGCAATCATAAATAATAAATGTTAATATTACATATTTTGTAGGATTGATAGTTTATGTTTTTTTTTGGATGCCTTGAGTTTCGATATTAGATACTTTCTTTCTCACTTTTAAGAGAATTAATTTAGGAATCCTTAACATTGCACCTTGGTTTTGCATAATGATTTCTAGTAGCTTTTTTCAGCCTCATGATTTATAGTGAATAATATTTTTAAATGTGCTTTATTTGTGTTGCAGTACTTCAGCTAATCAGTAATAATGATATAGCAAACACCCAGTAATATACGCATGTGTAAATGATGTTTACATATGTAAAATTTTCTTGTCATGTAAATTTTCTATCTGTCATGAAATATGTTCTTTATACCTTATACTACACATTCATTTCATATAGAGAACATTTAAAAAGTATTTTATTTATGCTGCACACCAAAAACTACCAATTAACTAGTAATATTTAATATATCCTCTCAGCAAGTTGGGATTTTTTAGACATTTCAAAAGTACATGCTCTGCTAATATTTATAGTTTCTTATTATTATCAGCATGATGTACAAACTCTTTTATATTGTTATAAATTTATATAGGTCTTGTGTTAAAAAAAAAACTAGTGATAAAGATATTGCAAAGTCCAATTACAATAGTGTGCATTTACAATGATGCTTATAGATGTACCAGCTCCATGCAAAATATATATTTCTCTGCCATGATATATGTTTTTTGTGTACAATAGGCCATAGTTAAACAAAAACATGGCCATAAGTTTGAAGTTATTTTGTTACCATAGTTTCTTCTAGTACTACTAAGGAACACTAGCTTTTTTTTTTATGTGAATTAAAAAGTGGCTTCCCATTATTATCTCAAAAGAAAAAAGTGGTTTTGTTGCTAGAAGAAATTTTTGGGATGGGGCGGTTATTGCTAGTGAGGCTATTCACTTTATGGCTACTTCAAGGGAGAGAGTAATGTTTGTTAAGTTGGATATGGCTAAGACCTATGATAGAGTTAAATGGAGTTTCCTAAGGAGTATTATTCTTACTTTTGGCTTTAGCTCAAACTAGGTGATTTGGACTATGAGTTTTGTTACTTCTGCCTCATTTTCTATTCTTCTTAATGGTCAACCTTCTTAGCTATTTGGTGCCTCTAAAGGCCTCTGCCAGAGTGACCCTCTCTCCCCATATCTATTCATCATCATGGTTGAGGGCTTGGGTAGATTCATTAAGTATCATGTGTCCTAGAATTCTATTCAAGGGTGGCAATGGGGTAATGGTTTACCTTCTCTTTCCCATCTTCAATTTGTTGATGATTTTTCTCTTGCAAGTTTTGTTAGGATCAAGGAAGCTGAATCCTTTTGACCTAATCTAGACATTTATTTGGTAGCTTCAAGCCAAAAATTTAATGAGCACAAATCTTCCAATTAATTTTAACACTCCTGATTCTATTCAGCACAGGATTTCTTGTATCTTGTGGTTTTAGATTGGGTCACTTCCTTTGACTTATCTTGGCATTCCTATTGTTGTTTCTAGGAATCCACATCTCTTCTAGAAAAAATTGATTACCAAGCTTCAAGATAAGGTAAATCATTGGACTCATAGATGGCTTTCTACTACTACTCAGGTTACTCTTCTTCAATCTACTATCCAAGCTCTTCCTACTTATAGAAGCATGGTTCAAGCTCCTCCTATTTACTTTCTCAAGGAATTTGATGCTCTTTCTCAAAAATTCCTTTGGAGTGGTCATTTGCGTAGCACTAAGTGGAGCTTGATTAGTTGGAGACTATTTGCAGGCCTAAAAAGGAGGGTGTTTTTGGTCTTCAATCAGCTCTCTTGAATAGTTAAGCATTGATTGCTAAGCTTTATTGGCAATGGTGCTCTGGAAAACATCAACTTTGAGCTTGTATTATTAGTCATAAATATTTTCATGGTGCTGATCCTTGCTCTATTTCTACACTTCCTCTTGAAGTGCGTGGCTCAATGGTCTGGCATACACTAAAGACGGGTGCAGTGTTAGAGTTGGGATAAGATGACTCAGCCTTAACATGTTTTATTGATTTATTTGTGCTTCCTTAGAAATTTGCCAAATGAAGCTAGATTCTTCCACAAGAAAAGACTTGGAGTAGAAAAATAGAAAGCTTCTATTTTTTGGTGATTTATTCTCTTATGCTTTGTTTTTATGCAAGAGTTGTGCATAAGGAAGTTTCTAAAATAATTTGTAGATGCGTTGAATGTAGACACTTTAGAAACTATTTCTTCTTGTATGAAAACTCTATAAGTACAAAGCATTGTTGTAGATAATGTAGAGAGAGATGAGAAGTTATTTGCATAGGGTTATGCTGCCAAATTTTCTCTAGAATGGAGCAAGATGTAAATCTCCATTTAAAAGCTAAAAATGTATTGTAACTTGTTGATGAATAATACATTAGCTTGATGGTTTGGAGGGTGGAGTTTTTTTATCTAGAAAGGTTTTCCCCACATATATCTATGTTCTTTATTTTGTGTCATTCTTCTAGTTCTATGATATAGAATAATAATCTGTATGTCGTAATGCTGCAAAAATTTATTTAGATGGATAAATTGCAATCACTTTCCTTTAAGGTTTTAATTGTGGGAAATCAATTATGTTTGTGTCCGCTTTTATGGCATAGTAGTATGCACTTGTCTTTTCTTATTAGAAGTTGTTCAATGAACTATTGGATATAGGATTTGCATACTAATCTCAGATGAATTTCTAGGATGCTCTCATTTCCCTTCAATTGGTATCAGAGCTCAGTTTTGTGAATTGCATGTTGCTTGGATGTGAGGATTCATAGATTTTCTAGTTCTGGATATTTCTTAGCTTGTAGAGCTTGAAGAAGTTTTTTTTGAAGAAATTGACTAATAATTAATAGCTATTAATGTTCAACCAAATTGTAAATGTTATGCAATTCAGAGGAACTAGTCTTGATATTGATTCCTTTATAGTTATGCTATCATATTAAGATTCGATAACTTTGCAAAGCATTCTTTATCATTTCCTATAGTAAAAAGATGGCCTTAAAAGTATACTTTGAATAATGCTATACCTACTATTAACAAAGATTGAACCATCTTCAAATTTCATATTTATTATATTTTATAATATTGTCAAAATTTATACAAAACTCATATGGAGACGATATCAAGCCATAAAAATTATGTGTCCAAACACACGAATCATTATTCAAAAATATTAAGTAATGATAGCTAGACTATCAAAAGATTTCATTTGTGTTTATTCTGTTAGTCACTTTGTTGGGTTTAATTTTCTCTTGTCAGTTTTGGTTTGCCTTGCAAAACAAGCAAATATGTAATGAATGTTTTTTTTGATGTATTCTCAAAGAATTCCATTTGTATTTCTGCAATTTTTATGTGTAGCTGAAGCTATTTTTGTAAATATTCATATAAGTAGCTACATTTTTCTTCTCAAGTTTCTATCTCCTTTTTGTTGTTTTGTGATTAATCCACATTTTTTGTTTTTGTCTTCTTCATTTTGCTATTGTTTATCTCTATTGGAAGAGCAATTATTCTCCTCATTTCCCTCATTTGGTGTGTCTTTTCTTGGGTCTTGAGTTTTCCTTTGGCAACCATTAACTACTTCTACTTATGGTGCATCCCTTGTCAATGTGCAAAGCCCTATTTTCATAGGGAAAAACTATGAGTGTTGTTCTTTAACCATAAAAGCCCTATTTAGGTCTCAAGACATTTGGGAAATAGTGGAAATGGCTATGTGGAACCAGTAAACTAGACATCGTATAATGCCCTTACACAAGGATAGAAAGATGTCTTGAAGGATCAAAGGAAGACATATAGAAAGACATTATTTTACATCCATCAAGCAATGCATGAGAGCATACTCCCAAGAGCTGTAGTAGCTAGAAGCAATCAAAGGAGGCATGAGACATACTATAGATTGCTCATCAAGGTATGGATAAGGTTAAAACTACCAAGTTACAACTCCTTAGAAGAGATTTTGAAAACTTGTAATGAAAGACTCAGATTCAATAGAATATTTCTTTACTTATGTTGTTGGTTTGATTAATCAAACCAAGTCTTATGGAGAGGTCATTGATGATAAGAAGGTTGTTGAGAAGGTACTTAGGAGTCTTTCTTCTATTTTTGACCATTTAGTTGTGGCCTTGGAGGAAACCAAAGATTTGAGCTTATTTAGTGTTGATGAACTTCATGCATCTCTTATCAATAGTGAATATAGACTAAACAAATCATACATTTAATTGAAGAATACAATTTCATCACAATTATCTATTAGCCATGGAAGAGGAAAGGGAAGATATAATCCTAGACGTAGAGGGAGAAGTTCTCCTAGAGGTGGAAATAGTAGCACTCCATGAAATGCTGGTCAAAGAGTTCAAAATCAGAATTTTAGTCACTCAAGTGGCCAAAGATTTGACAAATCACCCATTCAATGTCATTATTGTAAGAAGTTTGGGCATTATGCTTATGAATGCAAGAAAAAACAAAATGATCAACAAAAGAAAAGTACAAATCATTCATGTAATACTTCCACAAATCAACCAAGTGACACTTCCATAGACACTATTTTCATTGCATGCAATAAGATTGTTGAAGCAATTTCTATTAGCCCTCCAATTGAGTGTAATACTACCCAAGAAAGCCCATGTCACATATGCTATTTAGATTCTAGTTGTAGTAATCACATGATAGGTAATACAGATTTCTTTTATAGCTTGGATGAATCAGTTTAGATTGATGTCACACTTGGAAACAACAACAAAGTCAATGTTTTGGGTAATGGTGAAGTTAATATTCTAACCAAAAAGGGGGAGCTGAAAGTTATGCACAATTAGTACAAAAAGGCTTTATAGTGTATATGAAAAACAATGAGTGTGTAATTAAGGATAAGTTTCCAAGAAATCATATTATAGCCAAGGTAAAGATGGCAAGCAAACACATGTTCCCATTATTCTTTTTTATTCACCTTTCTATAGAAGCATACAATTTCACAAATGAGAATATCAAATCTCTATTCCTATAGTAGAATAAAACATTTCTGATTTCCTACAGATTTTGTATAGAATTTGGAATGTTGTTTTTATCTTTTAGTACTTCCCACTTTACATGTTATGAGTGAAATGTTCTCATTATCAATTGATGTTGATGCATTATCAGTCTTCTAATCAATATTAGTCGCTCGTACAAATTTTAAGTTGTACCTTGAATTTTCAATAACAAATCCAATAAATGATTTGTTTCTTCTAATAATGCTATTGGTGCTAGAAATGGGGTTGGCGTTGATGTATCTGTAATATACATTCAGTTTTTAAAAAATTCTCAAACTCTATTTTTTATAACACTTTGTTTGGTCAAGATTGTTTATTATTGTCATTTTATCTACAAGCTTCCTATCACAATATAGTATTTTGTTATCCTGCTAAACATGTGTTCCTATAACATCACTTTCTTTGTGTCACACATCATCCTTGTATAGTTTCAACTGCACCTTCCTATAGCATATCAGTTTAATACAACAACATATTTGAATCTCATAAATTTATAAGTTCCTAACCATTTCAATGTTGAATATTCCATTTCCTTGTTTAATTTACTTATTGATTTATTTGATAAATATCTATACATTTGGTGCACTTCTCATTTGTCATGGAACATTTGAATTTTATCCTATAGTATGTTGTACTCATAATTTATTAACTAGCTAACAATACATTTGTAGTTTAATGGTCATATATAGGAGACCCATTTACATCTACTTGTCAGTGGTTTACTTTTATTGAACATGACACAAAGTAATTACAAAAATAAATCTTAGGATTATAGATGCATGTGTGGGATATGATGTGTGTTAGCTAATCATGGATTATATCATTAAATTGAAATCATTTTTGTTTCACTTGTATGATCTAGCCTGGCATCAAGGAAAAGTAGGTTAGTGGGATCACAAAGAATGTGGATAACCAACATTACAATCAATCATTCAAGCAATGATTTTCTTCCATTTGCATTTGTGTTCTCTAGATCAAGTTTACACTATGTTTCTATCTTTTGCTCATAAAATGTAATATCTATGCATGTGGATCAAAGTAAGATTTATTTTTTATGGTGACATACTACATGATAAAATTTTAGAATGATTACCCCATAGAAAACATGACTCTACCTGATTTGAGTGGCAAAAAAAATAATTACTATTTTGGCAACCTTTGGCCACCAGTTAAGTGTAACTAGTCTTTTGGCCTTGTTATATTCATTGGGCTTAGTATATAATGAATTTATTTATTTGAATTAAATTATTATGGATCCTAAGCATAGATTTTAACATGGTAGTAAGGGTTGGTGTATTCACTCCTTTGGATAAGATTGCAATATGTACTACAAACTTATATAATTTGGTAATTCAGTTGTATCACTCAATAACATATATTTATATGTATTGGTTAAGGGGGAAAGGAAACATCATCTTCCAACCCTTTTTTCAGAACTGATATATGAAAGTATGCATAGTTGAGAAATACAACAAAAATGAATTGTAAGGTTAATTGAATCTCTCAACTAATCATATTTGGTTGTATGGTTTATGCAAAGGAACAACACTTTCTTCATTGAAATATGTAAGTCATGTATGTAAGTACGATTGGATGGGAAAATTGGCTAAAGATTCAAGATATTTGGATAACCTTCTTTGCAGATACCTTGAGACTTTTAATAAACACCAAAAATAGAACAACTACTTGGGAAAACTATGCTAAAACAACACTTAGGGAAACCAAAATCAAAATCTATCATAATATACTATAACTAGATTTTTTTTTTGGTCAAACAAAGCCAATTGCATATTGATAAAAATACATTTATGTTCTCCATAGCCTAGAATAATAAACATGCATCTTTTCAACCAAGGGGAGATAAAGAAATGACTTAAACTTGACGATTCAATGGAACACTTTTTGTTTGATAAAAAATTCACCTACTTGGTTATTGAACTTCTTGGATTGCCAACACTCTTCTACTAAGGGCATGAGCTATGTTGTTTGAAGTACCCATCTTGTGCTTTATGATGAATCTATAGGCTTTTAAATACTCAACCCATTTTAGATGCTTTTGATTCATCTTGTCTTTCCTATTGAGAAAACTTAAGGCATGATTATTTGTATTGACTATAAACTCCTTGAGAAAGAAGTAACATCTCCATTTCTTTAGTGACTACACCATAACATACAGCTCTAGTTCATATGTGGAATAACTTTGTTTAGCTTCTTTAGGATTCTTTGAAAGGAAAGCTATAAGATGGTCTTCCTCACTCAAAACTATGCCTATTGCCAAGTTACTAGCATCACACTAAACTATAATGTCTTTTGAAATCAGGTAACCTAAGGGTGGTAAGTCATCTACCTTCTTCTTTACATACTAAAAAATTTCATCTACATTAGTTTTCCATGTAAACTTGAATTTAACTCCTTCAATTTTATTCAAGATAAGTGCCATGATATGATTGAAGTTTCTAATCAGCTTCCTATAAAATGATGCCAAGCCTTGAAAGCTTCTGACATCTCCAAATGATTTAGGTGTAGGAAAAATAAAGATTGCCTCAACCCTATATTAGACATGGTTATGGCATTTGACGTATGGACACCTTCATTTTGATCACTTGAGTTTATTTCAAAAGAAGAATATGGTAAAAGGTTTGCCTCCTATTACAGTGCTTCCTAATTCTTGTGAAAGTTGAATAATGACAAAACAACATAGAGAAAGTTTTCATGTAGGAAGTTTGATTAGAGAAAAAGATGTTTTGGAGTTGATTCATACTAATATAGGTGGTCCAATGCAAACCCCATCTTTGGGAGGAAGTTTTTTTTTTTTACATTTATTGATGATTTTAGAAGAAAAGTCTAGATATATTTCTTGAAGGAGATATATGATGCTTTTAATAAGTTTAAGGATTTCAAATCACTAGTAGAAAAGAAAAGTGAAATATTCATCAAGGTATTGAATTCTTGGATTTTTGCAGTTTTAATGGGATCAAGAAAATTTTTACAACTAGATACACAACATAAAAGAATGGTGTAGTAGAGAGGAAAAATAGAACCATAATTGAAATGTCAAGGATTATGTTAAAGGCAAAGAATTTATCTAATGAATTTTGAGCTAAAGACGTTGCATGTGTGGTATATATCCTCATTTTAGAAATTTTGTTTGTGTTGCATATGTTTTGGTTCAAGCTAAATTAAGAAGAAAATTGGATGATAAGAGTGAAAAATATATTTTCATTAGTTCAGGCGAGGATTCAAAAGCTTACATATTATATAACCCTATTTCAAAAAATATTATTATAGGCAGGGATGTCATATTTAAGGAGGAAGAAACATGGGATGGAAATATTGATAAGGTAATCACAATTGGAGCACCAATATCTAACTAAATCAAGCAAGACCAAACACTCCACAAAGAAATCATGAAAAAGGTCAATCATCAAATCACAAAAATTAGCACAGAAAAGTGTAAGTAATAGACCTTCTGCAAGAAAAGGTAAAAATATGAGAAGTTTGAAAGATATTTGTGATCAAGAAGAAGAGAGTTTAGATTTTGGTTCAAATTTTGCATTTTTCTCTTGTAATCCATTATGTTTTAAAGAAGCAATTAAGGAGGAACATTGATCAAAGCCATGGATGAAGAAATTGAATCCATTGAAAGGAATGATGCATGGAAGCTTGTAGATCTTCCTGAAGGAAAGGCTTGTATTGGAGTTCAATAGAATTTTAAAGCCAAATTTAATGCACAAGGTGAAATTAAAAGGTATAAAGCTAGATTGGTAGCAAAGGGATTTTTTGAATAATATGATGTAGATTATAATGAAACATTTTCTCCAGTTACTAGACTTGATACAGTTAGAATGGTTTTGGATATAGCTACACAAAATGGTTGGAAAGTTTTTCAAATGGATGTGAAATCATCTTTTTGAATGATTTTCTTGAGGAAGAAGTTTATATTCAAAAACCACCAGGTTATGAGGTACATGTGCATGAAAATAAAGTATGCAAATTGAAGAAGGCTCTCTATGGTTTGAAGCACACCCCTAGGGCTTGGTATAGTAGAATTGATTCATACATGACAAGTAATAGTTTTTGAAAGAGTCTTAATGAGCTTGCTTTATACACAAAGAACAACAAAGAAGGTCAAATTATAATTGTATGCTTGTATGTTGATGATTTATGTAGACTTGTTTAAGAAATCAATGAAGGACGAATTTGAAATGACTGATTTCGTTTTGATGAGATATTTTCTTGGTATTGAAGTTATTTAATCTAATAGAGATATTTTTATTTGTCAAACAAAGTATTCCAAAGATGCATTAAGAAGATTCAATATGCTGAATTGCAATCCAACACCAACACCAATTTGAACAAGGACAAAGCTTAGAAAAAATAATTTTGGGTCATATGTTAATTCAACGCTATTCATGAAACTTGTTGGGAGTTTGATGTATCTCACAACTACAAGACCTGACATTGTATATGGTGTTAATTTGATCTCAAGATTCATGGAGTCACCAAAAGACTCACATTGGAAAATTGGAAAAATGATACTCAGATGTGTTGCGAGGATAAAAGAATATGAAATTTTGTATTCCAAAACTAACAATTTTGCTTTGATTGGTTATTCTAATATGATTTTATAGGTAATATTGATGATAGAAGGAGCACTTTTTGATAAATCTTTCATTATGGTATAGGTGCAATTTCATGGGCATTAAAGAAGTAATCAATAATAATGATTTCATCAGTAGAAGCGGAATATGTAGCAATCACATCAGCAACACGTGAAGCAATTTTGATGAGAAGAACTTTCAAGGATCTACTACAAGAACAAGAGGATTCAACACAAGTTTTCTGTGATAATAAATCAGCAATCACACTTTTGAAGATTCATGTTTTTTTATAAAAGGATCAAACACATTGATGTGATATTTCATTTCATTAGAGAGTTGGTGAACAATGGAGAAGTTCATCTTGATCATGGCAGATCTGAAGAGCAGTTATCAAAGTTTTGAATATCTACGAGAAAATCTAGGAGTGATTAGAGTTGATGAAATTAAGGAGGAATGATAGAAAATGAGAAATAATTTCTTCTATATGCCATGCACCGTTTATCTTAGAATTCATGCACCGCTTATCCTCCATGCACCATATTAACTAAAATTTTCTATTCGATCCACCAAAGATGATTTGCGTGTAAATTAGCATATAGTTATTAAAATAGTTTAGAATAGTCTATAATAAGGAGATTCATTTGAATTATTCATGTAAGCTCCACTTTCTCATTCTTGAATATTAGTTTTAATAAAGTGGAAAACTTCTACGGCTATGTAAACAGTAGTTACCCTAAAGTCTTATCTAAGGAATTGTAATGTGATTTAGAGTGTGAAGAATATGAATAAAAATCTTTGAGTTCTTTATTTTTCCATTCTGTTGTAGTAGCATATTTTGATTTAATATTGTACTATAGCAATTTGGTATTATATTTCTAATTTCTTTTCTAACAAATCTAACTCTATGTTATGATACCCACCTAAAAAGAAGTTTCCTGGTAATAATTTTTAGCAATATGTCTATCAGAAAATGTATGGGCATGGAGCCGAGCCAAATGACCAAGAATTTATTTTGAATTAGTATGTGTCTATTAATAATATAAAACAAACATGGTATTTCACATTAAAAGATATTAAGAAATGTAAAGAAACATAAAATAAAATATCAATCATTCACAAGATAATAAAAATTCAATTAGGATATTGTATGAACAATCCTAATTATCTTAGTGCTATATGATCCCCCAATTCTCAAATGTATCTACATAGGTAATCAACTGAGTTCTCTTGTGTATGGCCTTTCAAGCTCCTCAATTCCCTATAAGAACCATATACATGAAGATTATGCACAATTATTTTTCATGCAATGTATAATGTTGCAGAAAAATGAAGAATTGAGTTTGTAAGGAAGAAAAATAAAGTGATTTTTGCAAGAAAACAAAATCAGCATCTCCACACAATACTACTTAAACCTATTCATGCTTGGTGTAGCTACATCAGAAATGATACACCATCCCATAAGATATAAGCTACCCCATTCTAAAATCACCCATCCACATTTGAGTTTGGTTACCTATAATTTTGTCACTATTTAAGAAAGGTTTGACAATAGATTATCTTCTTTTAGAGTCCTATTTTCATATTTAAAAAATAATTTTTTTTCTAAATTTATCTCTTTAAGTATAGCGTAATAGATTATTCCAAAGAAAACTTCATGATTAACTTTACCTGAATCTTGAGCAGAGATGTGGTGATTCCAGTCTCATGATTGAGTAAGCTTTTTTTAGTGGAGAGTAATCCTAAAATCATTGATTGTTGAGCCAATGATGACATCCACAAATAGAGCTTGACCAAAATGTTAGAGAGCCAGTCTCTGAGTATTTCACCACATCAAATTCTGTATGTGGGGGCTTTCTTAAAACATAAAAAAAATGCAAAATGGAATCCAACCATAAGTAATGAATATTTGGAATCTAGAGTGGGTGGTGTTGAGTCAACTTCTTAGGCTTCACAAGTACTTTTGTAGGGATCTTAATGGTGTACACATAGAGTAAAGATAGGTACCTCTATTATTTTTTCACCTGCCACTCTTTCATATTTTCTATTTCTTCAACTCTTATGCTCCCATTTTTTTATCTTTAATATTTCCCAAAGTTTTCACATCAAAAATGAAAAAGACTGCAGGGAAAATAGGCTAGAAGTAATAAGAAAAAAAAATAAAAATCTCAGAATTTATACTAATAGGAAAAATTGTTCAAACTATAAGATAAGAGAAAAGAGAAATAAATTGATGTCAACTAATACTCAAAAGAATTATTAGCCGGGAGGCTAGTTCAGTCTCATACGAGACCCGCTCAAATCATGCAACATTTCAAATCTATGTAATTCATCATTTTAAAAAATAAATAAAAGGCCTATCACTCAGCTGGTTTTGATTGGATATTAAGATGGGACAATGTATTGAATTTGAAATATAATATGTTTTTTCAGCATATTGAGCTTAAATCATGGAAGTGGTTTCTAATAGGAGACTTCATGCCCGAATATTTGCAACTATCCTTGTTATCTCTAAGCTTGTTGTGAAATATCTGGTTTTAAGTGCTAGAATCCAATGTTTCCTGTCGACCATGATGACAAAATCAAGGACACCAAACATTTCTAATTTATTGATTTTTAATTTTATATGTTGCAGAATAATAATTAAGAAAATTTATTTAAAGGCTATCATAACTGTATGTGCGATAAAAATGCCATTCAAAATAGTTTTCCCTAACTATCTCCTAATATACATTACATCCCATTGATTGTAACTTGACATTGTTTGGAAGTCTGAAACTTGCAAAGTAAGTTGGATCTTTCTACTTTGTGTCAATCATTTGTTTCTTAATGTCTATCATTGCATTTTCATAATTCTATAGTACTGTTTGGTTTGAAGCAAGGAATTTTGCAGCAATGAATTGTTAGGGAGATGCAAAGAATTTGAGACTAGTTGGAAACCATCTCAACTAGGTTCCAAATTTGGCTTTCTTTGCACTTATTGAATTACTTTTTCTTCTCACTGTGTATGAATGTCTACACTTATTACATTTTGTTTTCTTATCAATGTGTATGAACGTTGAAAGATCAAAGAGAATAGTGGTTTTATTCCTTGACTTATCCTTTTACGCATCATAGCATGTATGCCTCTTGATAGCTACTCTAGCCCACATTTGTTTGAGACTATTCATGTTACTATATTTCCTCCTATTCCAATGCCTTTAACTCTGTTAACTCCACTTGAACCTATACAGTGTACCTCACAATTTAAATTTTTTCTAGTTATACTGACTATGGTGAATTTTAATTTTTTTTTTTTAAATTGTCTATCAACTCGTGTTGAATGTTTGAACATGAATGGGTACTTTTTCCTCTTTGTTTTCCATTATTTGTTTCAACTATTTTAGGTTGTATCTAGATTGAGTGAGGAGCACCGATCGAAAGCCTCATATATTTTTAACTGATCTTTAATAGACTCGTGAAAACCCTTTAAACTTCACTAGTGCCCAACAATAACAATTCTAGAAATTTTAAAATGTTGTATTGTCACTCAAACTAGATTATCTGCTTAGTGAAACATGGATGAAAACCAAACTAGGTTTTCTGAGCTTTGTAAAAGAGTCTGATGAGGACAAAACTCCAATGAAAAACTCAAAGGCTACTACAACTATTTGTTTTATACTGCGTGAGAGTAGAAGAGATTCTCCAACCCTCTATTAAAGTTTCAATGTTAAAAATTCATCATACTAAGATTTTTCTATTTCTCAATGGTATAATATATATATATATATATATATTTCTTTGAAATATTTTAGTTTCTAGAAGACACAATGCGTTTATAGACTCCGGATTTAACACCAAATTTGGTATTTAATAGTGTTGTGTGCTATCGAATTGGTGGTAGTAGTAATCCTTTATGCTGATTTAGTTAGTGACTTCTTCTTTTCCATTATTTTCATTAACAAAATCTCTTGGCCATTGGCTTGGCTATTTTATATAGTAGAAGAAATATAAAAGAGTCAAATGGGAAAATTTATAGTCTTTATTGAAATAAATTGGTCAAGAATAGACAAAATAGTTATGTGGTGTAGAGAAGAAGTTTGTTGCTTACTTAAGTTTTAAAAGTTTTATATTGTGTTTCTTTCTCAGTTGTCTCCTCTCTCCTTACTAAAGCTACCACTTGATGAGGCCATAGATCAGTTGTTTGGTGATGAAAGATATATGAGGCACGAACATTTACCCCTTGAAGATTGTAGCACATACCATTCAAAGCTTTGTTGTCATGCAGTTGTAATGTGCTATGAATTTGTGGTAGTGCCCCTTCTCCTAAACTGTCTTGACCCATTCCACAATCATACATTCTTGTTGAAAGACCATTCTTGTGCTTTCAACAAAAAAACCAAGGTTTAGCTTGAAACTTGAAAATGGATACAAATAGTGCATTAATATTCTTTGTCAGTTGATGCAAAACTTGGAAATCATCCCTTCATATCCCTACAATTTTTTCTTCGCAACAACTACTGGTCCAAATTTTCATGATATATATATATATATATATATATATATATATATATATATATATATATATATATATATATATATATATATATATATATATATATATATAGTTTTAATCTTATGTAATTACATGAGATTGCATAAAGAAGAAGTTTGAAGTGGCCACCACACACAATAGAAGCAACACATTGGAAAAAGATGAGAGCCTATAAGTAAAACCATATTTTTTCTTTTGAACCTTTTAAGCATGCAACCCCTCTCAAATAAAAAAGAGATTGAGATATTTTCTTACAGTTATGGAGCCTTTTGCTGCTTTATATAAATTATATGTTAAGGAGTAGGTGGTTCATATAATTTTAATTAGTAGTGGATGATTTGGAATCATCTTTTAGAATGGTGGATATATATTTGTCACCTGTACATTTTGTCTTCTCTTTATATTATGCTTCCTAAATTTTACTTTACTCTGTCAATAAAAAAATATTAGAGTTGATTATTTATTTAAAATAAATGGGAAAAAAAAACATGAGACTAGTAACTCTAAAACAAATATTAATATCCTAACAAAGAGCTTATAGTTAGTTAATTATTTAAAATAAAACTAGAAGACCAGTAACTCAAAACAAATATCAATATCTCTCTGTTACACGTGGTGTAACAAAGGGATATGTTTTGATTCATAGGATGAAATTGCATCACTTTTGTTTTGAATTGGAACCAGCTTCCAAACTTTCATCTTGGTAAAGTATAGAAAAGAAATGAGAATCAATAGAAACATAAATCTTAAAAAGTTGATCCATTTTTTTAATATTATTATTTAACCAGTATCAAAATAAACCTTTTTCAGCATGGCCCTTCCCACAAGATAAATGACACTCTTAAATTTCATAGCAAGAGTTGATTTGTCATATATGTTTTTAAAACTATTAGTAAATAATTTCAAAAAAGATGACCTGAAATTATGACTTAACCCACAATGCCTAGGGTTTCATATTCAACAAAGGACACTGCACTAGTCTAGAATCACACACTCTGCCTAGGGTCTTATATTCAACAGAACTACTTTTATAAACAACATTATAATTGGGCATCTTTACATATTTGCACCTACTAGATGTTTTTCCATATGTACATACATGCATAAGCATCCACATTAATACTATTAGAACTTATAGAGTGTATGATATAGATTATTTTAGGAATTAATAGATTTGATATGTTTAATTGTTTATCTTTTTAACTTTCAAGTAAATAAAGTTTTTTCTTCTTCTTTCAAATAATATTAAATTTTAAAAAGTTATTAAATTTTAAAAAGTTAATTTTTTATTTTTATAATAACATATCATTACAATTTTTTCATATTAATATTTAAATTAAATAATTTGAGACAATATATATGAATAAGTAAATTATTTTTTAAGTCTACTGTAAACATTATTGAAAATTAAAGTAAAATATAAGTCTATTTTCAAACAAGTCATTTTCTAAGGATAATTTGTCATTTATTAAAGAATAATTTATTTTTTAAATATTAGCACTACAAAACTATCATTTAAAAATGTTTATTTTGAAACAAAACTTTACAAGAAAAGAAATTTAAAAATAAAAACATTTAGAAGTATGTTTATAAATCTATAATTTCATATGTAGTTAAATATTTATTAATGTGCAAATGGGGTTGCAAGTTTTGGGTTTAACCATGGAGGAAACTACATACTTAAGCACGCTCAGGCTGGAGTCGTACTAGGATGGGTGACCTCCTGAGAAGTCTCGGTGCTTCACCCCATGAGCATCACCTAGATCCAATAAGTGCTAAGTGTTCCATTTATTCTCATGAGAGATGGATTCATGTTGAATAATGTTCTACTTTATGTTTTTAATCTTATATATTTAATAATTTTGAAAATGGATCTCAGGTGAACAGTCTGTGTCTCGAGCTAGGGCACCCGTGCCCTACCTCTGTTTGGTTTTTTGAGAGCTATGATGGTGGGTGATAGGTAGGTTCATTTTTGGTGGCTCATCTTGCTAGGGCTTGGACTGGGTCGTGCTTCTAGAGGGAGAGATTTGTGCTGAGGCGAGTAACAATGCACGCATATTTGTGTTTAAGAGTGGGAAAAGCTGATGTTATTGGTGGCTTTGCTACACTATGGGTTTGGTCCACTTGATTCTGTGGAGGACGGGGGGATCAAAGGTGCAGATTTAAAGTTAGGAGTGGATTCAATAAAGGGTGTGGCAGGTCTCTCTTTTCATTTCCTTGGTTCGTGCAAATGGAGGATGCTAGGGGGAGATGGCTGTGAGGAGCCCTCATTTGGATTTTTGGGTAGCATTAGGCCCTAAGTTTTTAAATCAAGGAATGAATACTTTTGAAAATAATCTATTTGCTTCGACCGTTGAGACTAATGATGTGGGATTATCTAATGGCTCAAGGATTACAAAGACCAATGGATGTCTTGAGAGGTGCAAGGAGAGGCCAAAACTGGTTATACTAGTTGAGATGATTGTTCAGGATGTGGAATATTATTCGCATCACTCTTGATATTGTAAGTTTTTGGGGATGAGGGTTTCCTTGCAATTTTTGGAAGTTTGGGCCTGAAGAACTTGGGAGCTGGAGGGGAAATGGAGATAATGTTGCTAGCAAATAGTTATTTCATGATTACTTTTAATTGCACTACTAATTGCAATCAGGTGTTTGAGGGAGGTCCTTATTTCCACAATAAGGTCAAGGTGTTTATCAAGCCATGGCATGCTAGCTTCAATCCCATAGAGGAGCTACTAAATTAGGTCCCGGTGTGGGTTTGTTTACCAAGGTTCCTAGTGGAATATTGTCAAGAGGATGTGATGCATCTTTTGGCCTTAGTTCTTGGAAAACATGTAGGGACTTCATCGCAAACCTTGCATAAAAAGGTTATGACTTTTGCATGTATTTGTGTTGAAATTGATCTAAGTTGACCTTTACCTAATGCAATAGAGATGTGTGCAGGTTCTTATTCTTGGGTGCAGCAATTGGACTATGAAACTCTTCCTTTTTGTTATTGTCTTTATGAAGGAATGGTCATTTGTAGCAAAGATGCCCAAGGAACAAGCCTCAAGAATCCCAGCCTTCCTAACCTATGAGCAATCCTCCTAGGGTAGATAAAGGAAAGGGCATTTCTCTTGATGAGGTAGGTGCTTCTGATGGTTTTGCTCTAGTCAGCGCTTGAAATCAAAATAGGGGTCAAAAGAGGCCTTTTAAAGAAAGGCATGATGATGATACCTTTAATAGATTTAAGGTTTTGGATGAGCTTAGCCAATAGGAGGTGAATCTATGTTTGATCAACTTGGATCATGGGCTTGTGGGCTTAGCTCAAGAGGATCCTAGTATTGATTCTTCTATGGATCCACTAGGGGATGAGTGTCGGCAATTGGAAGACGATCAGCAAAATGGCATTTTTGAGGTGCAGGAACCCTTGGCCATTGCTACAACAACATGATTGGATTCTCTTTCTATTGGGTAGCACATTGGTTCAAGCTTGGCAACAAAGATTAAGCCTCCTCTAAAACTGGGCATTCTCCAGAAGTATATCAAGAAGGGTGGGGCAGAGAAATTTGTTAAACCTAGCCAAAAAAAGGATGTGGATAAGATTAAATTAGCTAGTGAAAATTTGGTGGAGTCAGGGGCAGTTAAGCCTCTGGATTCTATTTTTTCAAGCCCCTTGAAATGATTATTCTGTCATGGAATGTACGAGGCTTGAATAATGACCCTAGACAAAAAGTGGTTCATGAGTTAGTCAGGAGGCAAGGTCTCGATGTTGTCTTTTTGTAGGAAACTAAGTTATCTATTGAGAGTATGCAAGGTCTGAAGCCTAGGTTGTGGAGAAGTGGGGAATACCAATGCATTGGAGCTCATGGTGCTTCAGGGAGTCTGGATTGTTTATGGAATCCTTGAAAAATCTAGCCTCTTTGGTGGATTTCCTCTAAATCCTCTATGTCTATTATTGCTACTTGCCTAGAGATAGGGAACGTCATATTATTTTCCAATATTTATGCTCCTACTAATTTTCAGGGTAAACAAGCTTTGTGGGCTCACATCAGGTTGATTCGTAGCATGTTACCTTTTCATCATTGGATTTTGGTTGGAGATTTCAATGCTATTTGTGAGTTGGTTGAGAAGTGGGGTGGTACTAGAAGATTGGAGCCTTCTACATTGCTGCTTCAAGACAATATCAATGCCTTGAATCTTGTGGATATCAAACCTAGTAATGGTCAGTTCACCTGGAACAACCATCAGAGAGGAGAGTTTTGTATTGCAAAAAGGTTGGATCAATTTTTGGTTTCTTGTTACTGGGTTGGAGGGATGTGGTTATCTTACTCTGAGATATTGGATTGGAGAGGATCATACCATTGACCTATTAAACTTTCTACTAAGTCAACTCAGGTGCTTCAGAAGCCCTCTTTTAGGCTCCAACTTATGTGGCTACGGAACTCATCTTTGTATGATTTTCTCTCAGTTTGGTGGAGGCTAGGTAGACCAGCCTATGGCACCTCAAGGTATATCTTCGCTAAGCTTCTTCAATATGTTAAATTCGAGCTCAAACCGTGGAATCATTTGCACTATGGGAATGTCTTCCATAAAAAGGTAGTGGCCCAGGTAGATTTGGATGGTATCACAAGAAGGATAAGAGAGGATAATGTAATAGATGAATTGCTTCAGGACAAGGCTTGGGCTATAAAATTATTGGAAGAATGAGAATTGCAAGAGGAAATGTTTTGGAAATAGAAGGCATGAATTGAGTGGCTTCAGGAAGGGTACAAAAATACAACCTTTTTCTTTAATTTTTTGAAAGCTAGGAGACATGGTAATTCTATCTCTGGGCTGGTGGATGATAGGGGAGAGCATCTTTATTCCTTCCCAGAAATGTTTAGGGAGGCAATGGAGTACTTTGATTCTCTTTTTAGAGAGGACTCGCAAGAGGGGTCTCCTGAGGAAGTGCAAATTCTTTCATGAATTCCCTCTCTTGTGATTAAAGATATGAATCAGTAGCTCATGAGGGACATCTCACTTGAAGAGCTTGAAGGCGTTGTTTTTAATATGAAGAAAGGGAAAGTGTCGGGTCCTGATGGCTTCCCAATTGAGTTCTTTCAAGAATTTTGGGGTATCATCAAACTTGATCTTTTGGCTATGGTTCATAAGTCTCAACACAAAAAGTAGATATTAAGGGCTCTAAATGCTACATTTCTTTCTCTTATTCCCAAGAATGAGGGAGCTGATAGGTTAAGCCAATTTCAGCCTATCTCCTTATGCAATGTAATCTATAAAATTATTGCTAAAATTATTGCTGATAGGTTGAAGAAGGGTCTTGTTGATTTGATCTCTAATGAGAAAAGTGGTTTTGTAGTGGGTAGGCAAATTCTGTATGGGATTTTAATTGCAACTAAGGTCATCCATTCTATGGCTAGCTCAAAGGAAAAAGCGATGATTCAATATTAATTATTAGGAGGATTTTCTTGCTCCTAATATATTAACATTAATGCCTAGGACCCATTGATTTATGAATCTATCCAAATTTACCCTGCATTTGAATCTTTTTCTCATATGCCTCTTTGGGTCAGGCTCCAAAATCTTCCCCTTCACCTGTGGCTAGATTTGGTTTTGGAAGATGTGTGAGATGCCATTGGTAACTCCCAAGTAGTGGATTCTAAATCATCTTATATTTTGCATACCACTTATGCTTACATCCTCATGGTGGTTAATTATTTGAAGGGCCTCCCTGAAAAGATCAAACTTGACACCCCTAATGGTTCCTAGATTCATACTCTAGACTATGAAGGAATTCCTTTTTGTTGCAGGGTCTTCTTTGAGACTAGACATATTTTTGTGCACTATCCTATAGAATTGAGGAAATCAAGATAAATACCTTCTTGGTGGTCTAGGGCTTTGGTTTAACGTTACTCAAGACTCTACTCTTAAGGATTTTTTGTGGTTGTTGATGGTGCCAGTAGCTCTACTCTGTTTGACTAGGCTTTTGGTCTATTCTTAGATGTGGTTGCTATTGTCGCCCCTCCCTCTGTGATTCAGGTTACTATCCTCCAATGAATCACCATCCAACAATAACTTCTTTTGGATTCACTCTTTGATGCAACTCATAGATATTACGATGGTAATCAATATCCACTGCAACTCACTTTTTTTTATAAACAAATTAGATTTGTTAAAATTTCAACCAATTATTAAAGGTTTTCCACCAAGAATTGGTCAAAATTTTGATCAACTCTTTGGTCGTGACCATGGAATCTTGATTGTGGGATAGACGTGAATTGATCAAAATTTTGACCAATTCTTGGATGTTTTCCATGAAGAATTGGTCAAAATTTTAACCAAATCTTTGGTCATGACTGTGGCATCCTAGTCATGGGATAGACTCATATTTCTCAAAATTTTGAGCAATTCTTGAAGGTTTTCCACTAGGATTTGGTCAAAATTTTGACTAATGGTGACCAATTATGTTCATTCAAAATGCACTCTTTTCAACTAAATATTTGGTCAAAACTTTTGACTAATTGGAGGTTTGGTCAAAATTTTGATGAAAAAAATTGTGACGTACTACTTGTTTGCAAAGTTGACCAACATGAGTCAAAATTTTAACCAAATTTCATCAAATATTGGATCAAAATTTAGTAGTGCCTCAACCACTTGTTTCCTTGCCTTAGGGGCTGCACTTTTTCTCTTTTTACCCTCATCTTACTCAAACTACTCAACCTCCCACTCATGTTGATGCACCATTTCTAGCCTTACTGGGGATTGAGTGGAGTAGATTGGTATGGTGACCTTAGCACCTTTACCTCTCTAAGGCCCAAATGTGGCTTGTAGAGGTATGGCCTAGGGAACTTAATCCATCCAAAATGGCTTCTAGATCCATTTCCTTGTTAGCTCAACCACATGTCTAGCTCGATGATATATTTCATCATTTTCCTCATGCCCTATCTCTGCATTCATAATGAGCTTTTCATAGATTTCATCTCTGTTATACAAAGGGTCCATGAATTTTGGGACATCCTTTTCTATGGCCTTTAGAGGAATCTTCATTTTAAGAATATTCTCTATTAGACATAGGCTCATCCTATAATAGTCCCTTATGTGAACATCATAGTATCCTATTGCATTCATCTAGTGATCTTCTAAGGCTTCGACATGGAAAAAATATTTTCCCACTAGATGTTGGATCATCCCAATATTGTCAAAGTATGGGCAATGAGAGTTTTATTATTCCAAGGGATGTTGATCCCATTCTAAATCAAAGGTAGAAATATCATATTTTTGCTTCACCTTGAATGCCTCGATGGTAATTGGCTATACCCAAGTCTTCTTGTGTTGTTTCCTCACTCTATCATAAGAAGAAATGAGAGCTGGTAGGCTATCTCCAAGAGTATCAACCAATATGAAGGGTATCTTGGGACATTTTTAGGGTATAATAGAGTACCAACTACCTAGAGCTACATGAATGTCTTCAACTAAATGTAGTAGGTTCCTATTTCAATGATTCATGTTGCTACCTCTACTGACATTCTTTTGAAATAATCTTCTTTGATGAACCTAATGAAGGAAAAATTAAGTCCATCATTGACTACTTTGTATTCCACACTTTGTAGTTGTAACTTCTTCTTCACCAGTTTTGAGTAAACCACATAGGGCCAAGCATTTGTATTTTGCATGCTTCTCTTCTGGTATAGTTTTGGATAGTTGGTGGTTTTGGTTGCTAACAAGTACACCATATATTATTTCATGTAAAAGAGAGGGTCTTTATTGACCATGATTAGTTTCTCATCCAAGTTATCACTTAGGATGATGGCCTAATCAATGGGCATCTTTTTAGTCCTTATGGTTTCAATGAAGTAAACGATCCATGTATGTAATTGACCTACTATAGGGAGACCCATTACTCTACCAAGGAGAACAATCGAGTATCTGATGCCATCTTTCATATGTCCTTGGGTCATATGTACCTTGCCTACTCTTCAGCCTAGAGGTGTTCTATCAATAAAAAATGAGGTCTGCACCATTTCTTTTTCGTCTTTCTCATTTTCACTTTACCACCTTTTTGATCCATCATATGATATCTGGAGGTACTAGTTTTCATTGGGGAAGTAGAATACTTTCTCAATATTTCAAGGTTGGAGGTCTAAGACTATCTCTCCTATGACACTCTTCATGACCTTCTCCTCCATCATATAGTGTTTTGTAAATGTTATTATTAGTTTAGAAGATTGAACTGATATAGGATGTGATGTTGTGTTCACCAATCCACTTTAGATTAATACATATATCATTAGTGGCATCTCCTTTGATTTGTTATAGATGGTCAAGAAAGCATTCCAATTGATGTGACCTAGTTTAGTATCTTAGATTTCTACATGTCCATCCTAGAATCTAGTTTTCTTGGGTATTCCTTGGTATTTGAATGCAACTAGTTTGGGTGCTATTTTCTCAGCCATGGAAGATTGTGATGATGCCATTTTATCTGCACAAAAGAAGCAAAAATTAGTCATATAATAGAACTCAGAGTGATGAAAATAAAATGGGTCAACACAAGTCAAAAATAATAGATTTTTTCTCCCAAAAGCCAATTTTTCATACTATTGTACCTTTGAAAGTGTGTCAGTGCACTCCTTTAGCCTTGGAAATGGCTTAGTGTGCAGTTGCACACTAGTGCACATGTACATCATGATATTTTTGCAAGGGGGGTCTTGGCTTTCTTATTTTTATCTTTTTAAGTTTTTGGAGGTGCACACATGCACACCTCTTAGGGGTATCATGTGCACACCTCTGAGGTTTCTTTACCTTGATGTGTGTGTAGGGGGAAAACTACTGCATCAAATTAGTGCTAGAGATTGAGGACTAGAGGTGTGATCTCGAGAGGAAGGAGATAAATGTGAGGAAAGGTAGGGGGTCTTATATAGGCCCCTGTCAGTGAGCCTTGTGCTCACCTCTAAGGATGCAAACATGCATATGTATCCTTAGAGTAGGGTAAAGTGCACATATGTACACTTAGCACACATGCGCATGTGCACACTTAAAGCATAATAAGTCAAAAATCTTGATTTTTTTCTTTTTTTTGACTACTCAATCCTTCCTGGTTAGAGACCATGGATTGAACTAGACTTAGGGGAGGGTCCAAAATGATTGAGGATTCATACTAGATACCTCAAGGAATTTGAAACTAGGGGGTTGTCATTTTGTGACTCAAAATGGAGCATACATTGTGAGACCACAAAAAGTTTTACCATAAACTTCTACAAGAAAAGTGTTAGAACCATGGGTACGATAGGTGAAACCATTAAAAGTTTGGATAATCACATTGAATTTATCATAGAAATGTAAATGCAATTGTGTAGTGCAAGTTCTTTGGTTATAACACTCACCATGCAAGTAGCACCAATAAAGATGCGACGATAAATAAGACCATTAACCTTTGCTACAATGTAAAGAGGACCATCAATTAATTTAATCATCTCTTTGGACTAATGCAACAAAAATATGAGGTTCAGGTTGGAATTGTTTAATAATATTGATTCCATTGTTGTCTTCAGTACACTGTTTCATATTCAGTAACATAGTAGAACAAAAAAGTACATACTTTATAGAATCAACAATATTGGTCAAATGAGAAGGAAAATGATTCATATAAATTTGTGAGTATTGGTTGGGAGGTGCTGCAAATTTATTTCCTTGATCATTAACACCATCAATTGATGTAGCAATTGGATAAGTGAGGTCTTGAATAATTGTTTTCAAATGGAAACACTTCTTTGTCTCATGGCCATGTAGATGATGGTATTGACATAAATCTTTGTGATCAAAGGATTTAGGAAAATGTTTGTGGAAATTGGTTTAATGGGATGAAGTTGCATTACATAAGTATTAATCAACTTCAACATCACATTATGTTGTTAGAATTTAGACAACCTTTAACTACACATTTGATAAGATGTTGTTAGACATAAAACATCCTCATTGGATGTGGACCCCCTAATAGTTTCTCAAGTCTCTACAACCATTAGTTGAAAATCCAAGAATATTTACTACAACCATTAGTTGCAAATCCAATGAGGATGGTGTATGCCCAATAAGATGCTCATCAATTGAGCAGCTCTTGACTATTATTGGAATTTTTACAATGTATGAAATTCCAATGATGAGATACTCATGAAAATTCCAATGACCTGTAAAATTCCACTAATGGTATGTCATCAAACAAAAAATATCCTTCAATGAAACCTATTGTTGAAAATTTGATCACTAAAGTGTCAAAAATTTGACATTGGAAATTGTCGTCAGACTTTTTGGTTAAAATTTTGGGGTTGTGGAATTTATCGATAGTCTGATAAAATCTTGTCAAATTTTTGACAAACTACCTTTGGAAATTCTCCTTGAATGTGCTAATGCATGCTTATGTTTCCTCTCCCTTTACTTTATCCCACCATAAAATTTGATGACACATAATATCACACTTATTCAACTTTGTAGAGACACTTAAATATACATATAAGGTTTATTGGATTAAAAAAGTAGGGTAGTTCATTTAAAGTAGAGATTACATGTTAAATAAGGCCTATGAAGATACTCATGATTGTTCTAATCTACTTACATCATATAATAAAAATAAAAGTATCTATACCACATTGATTACCAATTACATATTATTTTAATATTCTCGATGCTCCAATTCTTGAATTTGCTCCTTCCATAACTTCATCTTCGTTGAAAATGAGATCTTTTTCCCCTTCCTTAATTTTGACAACCATATCCTCCACCTCCTTCAAAAAACTACTCAGAAAAATTAGAGTCGAATCCTCACACACCAGGAAATGAAATTTGAAATTATGAAAACCCCAAGTGAATAAAGGCCATTTAGGCTTCGTAACTTTTTAGTTAGGATAGTTTTTATTCTTAAGTTGATAGATCATAATATATCCATGACTTCCTTTTGAAGTTCAATCTTCAATGATGTAAAAAATTGTCCCAAATATTGCATTGAATAATAGATTTCCAATTCCCATCACAAGTAATGATTACCAACATTTCATTAAAGGTAGCACCACATTTATTTATCAACATAAAGGTCTCCTCCAAAGTTAGCACCATTAATTAATGGTCATGCTAATAACCATCACCAAGCTAGTCATTATAAGACAATCCCTATCGTACATCAGAAAATTGTATGCCATCATTAAAAGTCCTCTTTTTAATAAGTGATTTGATCACTGCTAGAAGATCTTTCTCATTCTACCAAACTTAAGCATTGATGACTTTGTGTCTATATATGGAAAAATTGTCTACCACTTGATTTACTTCCCTTTATATGCATTGTATCTTAAAGTCATTAAGATCATTCAGGATACATTGGACATATTTATTAATCAATTTGACATTCCATCTCATCATAATATCCTCCTTGATAACTTTAATGACTAACATAGAATCTCCCTCCACAAGAAAGTTATAAATTACCACACTAATAGATAATTCCACTCCCCACAAGAGCCCAAACACTTCTTCCTCATTACTCAAAATTCTTCCACAATTTCTAAAATATCTATTGATACATGATCTTTGTGTTTTCCAAATTATTCCTTCCAGCAAAACACCTTCCCAATAACCCATCAAAATTAAATTTCAACTACTTTAGGGGAGGTGATTGCCACTTTGTTTGAAGCCTCTTCTAGAACTTAGCATTATCAACTCTCTCAATAACCTTAGTAATGCCCTAGAAATTCATCCAATGAAGCTCAATTTATGTGTGTGTGTGTGTGTGGGTGGATGGGGGGAGGTAGTTTCTATTTATAGTTCAAGGCGCACTTGCTTAATCCTCCCATAATTTTATGTATGACCTCTCTTGAGTGGTTACTTGTATCTCTGAAGATACAATTTTTTTTGTTCTTCCCACATGTTCTAATAGATATATGGTGTAATGACCTTTTATATCATTTTTATAAGGGGCATGGTGTAAAGGGCTATGCCATCAAAGAATAAATTGGGAAACATTACTATTGAAGACCAATGATATTCCAAGCTGACTAAATATAGTCTACCAAAACTACATAGAATAAGGGGAGTAGATGAAAAGGTGAGGGATAGATTCGTCATCATTAAATGCAACAAACACCTGTTGCACTATTGCCATTGTGCTTAAGTTTGTTTATTAGTGACTCACACTTAGTCAAATGGTTAGTAGCTACAAAGCTTATCTTGCAATTTATAATAAGCAAGTAATTCAGGTTCTACAGTTGTTACTGAGTTCCAAAATTAGTATTTAGTTTACACTGAGCAATATCTACCAAGTTGATGAGTATTAGTGAAAACTGAGCTTCATAGTATTTACCAAGTTTCACAGTGTAAACTATGGTCTCCAGTGTTTGTTGAGTTCATAGCATCATTGATGTAAAATAAAGTGTTGACTGAGCTAGGAAGTGTCAACCAAGTGATTTAGTTTATACTAAGATCACAGTGCTAGCATTGACCAAGTCTTGCAGGGTTAACCAAGTGATTCAATTTATATGTCAAGTTTCATAGTGTTCACCAAGTCACCAATACTGACCGAGTTTAGACTACTTGGAAGTGATTAGTATGAACTGAGCTTCTATGTCTACTGAGATTATGATGGTTCCAAGTGTTGACAATGGTTGTTGATTATCATAACCTCACTAAGTTTGTCTTTAGAACTTGAGTACCAATAGTTGGGCCAACTTTGTGATCTTATTAAAATTTCTATTGTGGGGGACTTTGATAAATTAGAATTTGGATTGGTATATATGTAATGTATTGTATCACATCCAAATAAGATATAGAAGAACATATGATGCAAATATAATAAGAGTAGATGTGTGTATTAAGAAGGCTACAAGCAATATAAGGAGCAACAAAGATTTATCTATCACAATAAGGTGATCATTACACTCCAAAGTAATATCAACCAAAAAATTAGAGTTGTAGATTAGAGATTGTAAATTGGTTCATCCTAATAGGTGGAAGAGTTAAATCCTTTTACAAGGTAGACTTAAAAGTCTTTTGAAAATCTCTTTATTGAGTGCATACTTCATTGTATGTTTTGCAAATCCTTTAAAAAGGTGGACCTAGCAATCCTTATTGCTCCTAATAGGGAAAATCATCAGAAGTGATCAATTGTAAACCTTAACTATCCAACTTTATACTATAGTACTAAAGCTTGCAGGTATCATCCCCACCCTAGTTTTACTTTCTATGTGGAAGGTTTCAGGGTCACCATATCGTGTGTCAAAGTGTTATGAATGTTTTAATGCTTTCAATTTTTCATGCATGCAATTAGATCATAATATATATGAAGGATTAATTGGTGAAATAAGAATAATTTTATTGGTTCTTGATTCACCCTTCCCCTCTTAGTAACCTAACTTATCCTATATTTTCAACAATTGGTATCAGAGCTTTGTGATTCTCAAAGAAGAAGTTTAACAACTTGAGAAAAGATCAGAGGCAATGGAGGTATTCAGGATAGATAAGGCTATTGATAATGAAAAACTAGATTTGGAATTGGCTATTGGGAAACTTAAGAAAGCAAAAGAGAAACTTTCTCAGTCATTGAAAAGAAGAAAAGATCTTGCAATACAAATGAATGAAAAAATATATATTGAAGAAATAATTGAATTTATCTATCCAAAAAGAAATTTAGATAAAGAAAATGAGGCAATCAAAGACCTATTAGAAAAGAATTGTAATCTTCAAGAAGAAGTTAGAAAAATTGAAAAGAGAAAAAGAAATCCAGTCAGTAAGATTGTGTGAAGTCATGGAAGAAAAATAAAAAGCCAAAGAAGAGATAGAAGGAAAGAACATTGAAATTAAAAATCTATCCTTCAATAGGTAGACTTCATTGATCAACTTACTAATGTAAATAAAGAAATCATGAATTTAAGATAAAAAATGAAAGATTAAAAAACATGATCTAAACATTAAAAAGTAAACCAATGACAAGATGATGAAATCTCAAGAAAACTTGAATCAATTGAATGAGAAAAGTCAATATAGATAGAAAGGAAAAACAAGACTAGGATACATAGAAGAAGGTGAATCATCGAAGCAAGGAGCTCAAAAGAATCAAAATGCTTACTTGCAATTGCTGCGGTAAGTTAGATCATACATCAAACAAATGTTGGAGTAATGGTAAAGCAATATTCACTAAAAATTTGTTACAAAGAGAAAAGAGGAAACTTGAGAACAAAGTATTGGAGCAAGTTGCATAGAAAATTGCAATATATCAAGTAGACTTGTCTACTATTCACAGCTCATTAGAAACCTTTGCAAATAATGTTACTTCATTATTTTGCAAGTTATGTGATACATCTATCTTCACTCAGGAAATCAATGATAAACCATCTAAGATAGATGAAGACTTGAAGGCAAGTGCACACCAAATGTCACTTGACCTAAGATATAGTTCTACTACTACTCAAAGACCAAATTTTTGACTAATATGCAATAAAAATTATTAAGGGAAGAAGCTAGGATTAGGGCCACACTTGTAGACATCCAAGGCATTATTCTCCCAAACATGGATGCATTACCAAACCACATTGCACATGCCAAAAATCTCATCCATGATAATAACTTCTCCATAGCTGATCAAATGATGGAGTTATCAGTAGAAGTATAGATTGCATTACATGTAAGCAAGGTGTTATAGGAAAATTGGGACAAGACAATGACATTGATTTTGAAGGTACATTTTGACTTCTTGTCACATTTTGGCATTATCATGTAGCATACACCTTTGGCATTTATGTCAAAAAGGGGGAGAAGATGTGATATAAAGATATGAGATATATAGTAAGTAAAGTATAATATGTATATATGTATGGGGGGAGCAGCATAATATTCATGTATAGTTAACCAGAAAACATATCTTACAAAATCAATTTTGAAAAATCTCAAAAATAGAGTATGTTACCAAGTTGAAGACACATGATGGAGACTAAAGATTGTTTTGAACTTGAAATTTTGAGAATTCAATTTTTGATTGATAAGTGCTTTTTTCACTAATGCCAAAGGGGGAGATTGTTGACATTATGGTCAAGTTTTTTTATTAGTGACTCACACTTAGTAAAATGGTTAGTAGTTACCAAGCTTATCTTGAAGTTTATAGTGTTAACCAAGTAATTTAGGTTCTATCAAGTTCTATAGCTGCTACCAAGTTCCAAAATTACGATTTAGTTCACACCGAGCAGTATCTACCAAGTTGATGAGTATCAATGCAAACTAAGCTTCATAGTATTTACTGAGTTGCATAGTGCAAACTGTAGTCTCTAGTGTTTTCTGAGTTTGAAGCATTAGTGATGTGAATCAAGTGTTGACCAAGCTAGGAAGTGTCAACCAAGTGATTCAATTTATATCAAGCTCATAGTGCTACTATTGAGTGAGTCTTGCAACATCAACCAAGTGATTTAGTTTATATGACAAGTTTAATAGTGTTAATCGAGTCAATAGTGCTGACTAGATTTAGACTACTTGGAAGTGATTAGTATTGTAATGCCACACCCGAAGATCCTCAGAAAAAAGAATGAAATACCAACAAGATAATTTTTTGCTTTAACAAGTGTAAGTGCACATGAAAACAACATACATAGATCATAAAGATCACAATGAATGATTGTCCAATAACCAACCACCAAAGATCTCCGAGCATCACCACTAACCAAAACATAAATAAGAAAACATAAGAGATCAACCAAGCTAAAAGAAAAATGTTGACTCTTGAAAATTAGCTAAGTTTAAAATCCTAAAGCCCTAAAATTTGGCTAAGTCTAAATTTCTAAAGCCCTAAAATTTCCTAGAATCTTTATCTTAGCCTGTAGAGGTTTGGAACCTATCTCAAAAGACTCATCACATATATTAAAATATATCTTAAGTATAAGTTGGCATATATTTAATTCCTTATACCAGTATAAGGAATTAAATATATGCCAACTTATACTTAAATGATATATTTTAAACCCCTTAGGAAATCTATTTTGAACTTGGAAGGTATAAAACCCAAAAGGGTGTCTAAAACCAACTTCTAAAATTTTCACTGACAAGCCTAGATAGCCCCTATTTTCCATGTGAAGCCAACCGAGTGCCAGTTTTCGCACAAAGATGTGCAACATGCCATGTGGAGAAGTGGATTTTTGCACGAGGAAGTATTTGGTCAAACAACCAAGACACCTCAAAATTGGAGTAGGGTTTCATGCGAGGAAGTTCCCAGCCACACGAAGAAACCCACTACACCACATGAAGACTTGCATCTTCACACGAGAAACTACAATCTTGTGCAAGATCTCAAATCAGCACGCAAGAAAAAAAAAAGCAAGAAAAAGCTAAGAAAACTAAGAAACGGAGTTCCTCCACACCAGGGAGTGCTAGATCCACATTTTGAGGAAAGAACACTCGAACCATATCTGAAAGACAAAAAATTGGAAACAAAGTCTAACCATCTAATCAAACAGTGAAGGACAGAATAGAAAATAAACATCATAGTATACTAAAAGCAACATCGTAATGAAAAAAACAACTAACAAAGTATGTGGTTCCTCCCAACCATCAATGGCATCATAAGACCATCATAGACCCTAGCAATCCCCTACATGTAACATCCCAAGCTACAAATCAGATTGTTGATGCTATTGTAATAGGGACATTACTACTAAACATGCTACAACAAAAGTGTAAGGAAAGGGTAAAAGCACAGATTTGTGTCACCGTTTGTGATACCAAAACCTATTTTGGTCAAATCTCATTTCTTTATCAAAACTCAATTTTTTTCAAAAACTAAAAATACCCTTTTATAGATCTCAAATATAATATCATCATTATATAAATTTTTGAGTGTTTTGATTAGTTATAATATGTTATAATCTCAAAGTATTATAAGTCGATATTTCAACACTTCAGAAGATGCTCCCTCAAAAAAGGAAAAAAAATAGTAAATCATATCAAAAAAATTTAAAAATTATATTTATCTATAGAGGACAGAATCCTCTTCACGAATATGTAATTTTTTTTCAGGAAGGTATAGATTTGATAGGAAAGTTTTGACGGGAGGAAAAAACTGTTGGATTCTGATAAGGTCAAACTTGAATACTTGTAACAAAGAAAATATACATCAAAAATAATTATTTCTTTTTTTGTGCACTAGCTATACATGTCATCTATAAGATATCTTCAAATTAGAACAAAAAAAGATGATTTGCATATACTTGTTTGACGGGAACTACACTCTATATTTTTTACAGTTAAAAAAAGGACTTCAAAATAAAATTAAATGAATAAATTCCTACTCAAAAAAATTATAAAAATTATAGGCATAAAATTCATCCAATTCTACACATTTCACCAGTTTACATCATCTTCATATTTTAAACACAAATACCATTTTTTTTGTCACTAATGTTGAACTGTCACATTCTGATATCACGTTTCTTGATAAAAGGTGACACAGATTTGTGCTTTTACCTTAAATCTAACATGCTTAAAGTAAAGCATAAGATAATCCTACAAGTAGATAACATCACCTACCACATGCTAATCATCATAATAAGGAAATGCATCAAATTTAACATCATCTAATCATGATATACAAGAATCCCAATGAAAGCATAAATCACAAGAAAGCATACTCTAGAACCTGAAGTACCAAGTGAAAATATCTAGCCACAATCACACTAAAACAATAGACCATCTCTATACACAAGTCCCTAGTAGTGGTATAGGTAGCTATACCTCCCAACCATGTATCACCCATAGTTCCACACTTGCCATGCTGATGGAGATGAAAATCCAACTACAAACACATGTAGGACAACATCCATGGCTAACACACATGCCAAATAGTATTATGACTGAATTCGAGACATAGACAATGCATAAATGATAGGTCCTAGTCAAACACTTAATGGGCTACTATGTAGGGGTTGACATCATGGAGAGTTGCTTGGCATTAACAAGCCCAAGCTTAGATCATGTGTCCTCAAACTTAAATGGGTGCTCACGCATTGTATCCTCAAACTTAATTAGGTGCTCACATATTTTACTATCTTAAGTTTTATTAACACCTAGTATTTTCTTTAGTTATCACTTATATAAAGCTTCCTCTACCAACCCATGGTGCCATGATCGCCAAGTTGCGAGATAGAAGACCCCTCCATATGCTACCCTACCCTACCCATGCTCATCCAATAATGAGTTCTTGTAGGCATGCAAATTCCCAATCCCACCCCAATGATCATAACTTTTGGAAGTACCACGGAATATTGAGACTCGTAAGTCATCTGACAATGTACATGCACATACTTGTGTGTAGTGCACCACTATCATGAAGATCATAACACAAGGACTAGATGAGAAAACAAAGTAGAAATTCACTCAATTGAAAATAGACTCAAGAGGACATATGTGACATGCATCCCAAAGCAACATAAAAGTGTCACAGTGGTCAGATTGACATCCAAATAGATCGTCCAGGTCCACAACCCACATTGTACCAAGAAAACCCAAGAAAATAGGGTGGCACACAAAATGAGGTAAAAACTCCAAATTTTGGAAAAATTTCAACATTAAAACCCATTTGACCTTTGGGTACAAAAACCTTGAAAATTAAAAATAAATGAGTTCGGATACCGTATGCAAAAATGGCTAGCATAATGGCTCAAAACCCCAAACCCTCATCCCAAAAAGAGGGAAAAAGTTCAAACCTGAGGTAGAACCAAAAAACAAAAATGAAGGGGAACACTAGCTCTCAGCCTCCTAACATACTGCTACAAGAAATGAAAGTTCAAATAGAGTAAAAACTTGACAACAAAATGGGTAGAAATTGAAACCCATGCAATAAAATAAATAACTCACCAAATCTGTTGAAAGTGATGACAAAGCATAAACTCCACAAGCCAGATCCAAGGAGACTGACCTCAAAAAAATCCCACACTCATAGCTCCCAAAATTAATAGAATTTGAATCCTCCAGAAGAGGATTCTCAAAAAGCTCTCCAATTTTCTATTTCAAAATGTGAGAAGTGAATAATAAAAACACTTTTTCAATACTTATACACTTTTCGAGTGAATAGCCAATTAGGGAAAACAACCAACTATAGTAGCTAGACTCCGAATTGACCCAAATGAAAATAGGTTATTCTTCATAATGAGAATTCACCTAAGGAAAAGCTACCATAAATTAAATCCAAAAAGATTTAAAGCCCGAAAACCCAAAATTACAAAAAATCTCTAAACACTTTCGTGACAATGCAAACCTCTAAATGGATAGACATGCTCACTAGTCTAATCACATAATGTAGATGAGTTTGGATTTACTAATCACTGAAAGGTTTTAATTTAAAATAATTAAATAATGATACATCAACCATATAGGGATGACATTGGTAAAATATGAATAGCTGAATCACTAACTCCATATGCCACTACCAGGGATATAAATCTTGCACACTAAAACACACAATCAAGTGCAATTGCATAATAATATCATAGGTAAAGAAAAATGTATTAAATAACTAATTAATCCATTTACATTACTCACATTCATAGAAAGCATAAAGATACAAGAATGAAGTAAATAACCATAACATAAAATCCATCTCATAACATAATCAACAATTACATCCAATAACTAATATAACCAAGTATCATCACAAATCTACTATCATCTCAAAATAACATCAACATGAAAATATGATAAAATGAATAGTATAGCAATAAAGAATCTATGGTACTAAATCAAAGTATAACATTTGACCCTTCAATCAACTCAAAGTACAAAATAATAAGAGTATTAAGTATCTCTCGAAACAAAATAAATAAGGTACAAACTACAAATATGAGAGGCACTACATCCTCCCCCACTAGCATAGGCTTATTCCTAGAAGCCAACAAAAAGATAAGGGTACAATCGCCTTAGTCATGTAGCATATTCCCAAGTCACAGAGGTCTCATCGCTCAGGTCTCATTGGACCCTTACCTGCTTTATGTCCCAACCTCGCAAGGTCAGCCTTCGGTGTTGTAGGATACAAATGGGCTCCAAAGTAAGCTACCTATCTGTTACCTGCAAAGCATCCCAATCAAGAACATAGGTCACATCTAGAATATGTTGCCTCAAAATAGAAACATGAAAAACATCATGGATGCATGATAGGCTAGGTGGAAATGCTAGTCGATAAGCAATAGGACCAATCCTCTCGAAGGTCTCAAAAGGTCTGAAAAAATATGGCACAAACTTAGAGCCTTTCCCATAATGGATGGAGCTCTTCCTCAAATGCACTCTCAAAAATACCTTATCACCAACAGAAAAGTGATGATCTAACCTATGGGCATCTGCATACTTCTTCTACCTATCTTGAGCAGTAACCAAATGCTCCCTAATGAAAACAACCTACTATTCCATATCTTGAAGTATCTCTGGACCCAAAAGAACACAATCCTCTAAATAATCCCAAATCAAAGGGCTATGACATGGTCTAACGTACAAGGCCTCAAAAGTGACATGCCAAGAAAACTATAATACTTGTTGTTGTATGAAAACTCAACAAGGTACAAATAGTCCTCTCACTTCACTTGCCTATCCACAACATACATGCAAATCATATCCTCTAGAACTTGATTCACTCTCTCAGTTTGACCATCAGTCTCTAGGTGATAAGTCAAACTAAAATTGAGTTGTGCACCCAAAGCATGCTGGAGAGACATCCACAGTGTAGAAGTAAACACTGGATCTCTATCTAGAATGATCTGATGTAGAATCCCATGCAAACAAACAATATTTGCCAAGAAAACATGCACTATAGATGAAGCTATGTAGGATGTTCTCATGGGTGAAAAATGTGCTACCTTGGACAACTTTTCCACTATCACCATGATACAATCATGTCTCCACGATGACATAGGCAACCCTATGATAGAATCAATAGATATCATATCCCACTTCCACTCTAGAATGGTATGTAATTGCAAAAGACCCACCAGATGTTGATGCTCTACCTTTACGCTTTGGAACTCAAGACATCTAGAAAAAAATCAGCAATATCACATCTCATCCCTATCTAGAAGTATAGCTATTTGAGATCAACATGCATCTTCTTGACTTTGGGATGTGCAGAATATGGTGCATGGTGTACTTCTAACAAAATCAAGGTATGAAGATCACTTAACATGAGTACATAGATATTTCCCATGTGACGTAGTAGTCCATCAAACTCAAGTAAATAACCTAAAAATCTCCCCTCAAGGGTACATTCAGACTCAATCTTCGCCCTCACCTCTTGATACCAAGTGTCACTAGGAAAAGCCTCCAAGATACAACCTCACAAATTCACTTCCAATAACATCACTAATACCTCATGTCACCTCCCACTCAAGGCATCCACAATGGCATTATCCTTCCCTTTAATGTAAAGAACATCAAATTCATGCTCGCACAAAAACTCCATCCAACAACGATGTTATGCATTCAGGTCTGGTTGAGTAAAGATATACTGCAAGCTCCTATGATCGCTATGCAACTCAAACCTGTGTCCCAAAAGAAAATTCCTCCAACAGACATGGGCATGCACTATGGCTGTGAGTTGCAAATCATGGGTGGGGTAGTTTAGATCATGATCTTTGAGTTTCTTGGACTCATATGTAATTACGTGACCATCCTGCATCAACACCACACCCACACCTCCCAACGAAGCATCTGTGCAAACCATGAAATTACCTACAAGATCAGGCACTGTAAGGACTAGTGCACTAGTTAAACATTCCTTAAAAGCATTAAATGCTACCTCACACTAGTCTAACCAAACATATTTCTTCCCTTTCCTCTGAAAAGAAGTGATGGGATGAGCCACTTGTGAGAAATCCTTCACAAAGTGATGATAGCAACCCACTAATTCCATGAAACTACAAACTTCCAAGACACTAGTGGGTACCGGCCAATCCATGATAGAACGAATCTTCTCTAAACCCACTACAATTCCATCACTAGTGATGATGTGTCCCAAATACTTCACCTCTAATTGGAGGAACCCACATTTACTCAAGTTTCCATATAACTGATGGTTTCTCAAGCACTGCAATACCTAACATAAATGGACTTCATGCTCCTCCATAGTCTTCAAATAGATCAATATTTCATCCAAGAATACAATGACACACTCATCGAGGTAAGTGTGAAATACACAATTTATCAAACTCATGAACACCAATGTCACATTGGTTAACCTAAAGGGTACAACCATGAACTCATAATACCCATACCATCTACAAAAAGCTATTTGATGAATATCAGCCTCCTGGATACATATCTTGACTTAAGATCAATCTTTGAGAACACTTGTGCTCCCTTCATCTGATCGAACAAGACATCTATCCTTGGCAAAGGATAACGGTTCCTCACTGTCACCTTATTCAGCTACTAGTAGTCAATGCATAAATACAAAGAACCATCCTTCTTTTTCATGAAGATGATTAGTGCACCCCATGGGGATACACTAGGAAAAATATGGCCCTTGGCCAACAATTCCTCCAACTACAATCTGAGCTTACTCAACTCCTAAGTAGTCATGTGGTAAGGAGCTCGTGAAATTGGCTCCACTCTTGGTACAAGATTAATCTGAAATTCAATGTCATGCTACGGTGACATACCTAGAATCTCATTAGAAAATACATCTGCATACTCACAAAGGAGTGGGTGATCATCAAGTCCCACCATACAGTTCTCAACTTCCTCAAGATCACTGACAGAAATAAGAAACAAGTGACAACCTTTCTACACACTCAGCTTTAACTGATTAGCTAAGATCATATGAAGTGAGACTAGTCTCTAAATTCCCAAAAGTTCCACCTACCCACATGTGTCATCCACACACTATACCACCTTATGATGGCAATCAATATTCTCTTGATGAGCGGCTAACCAATCCATGCCCAACACAATTTCATACAATCCCAGAGGTAGAATGTGTAGATCCATTGTGGTCGTGAAGGTTCACAAATTCAAACTACAACCCTTGACCAACAAGTCAACAACCACTTTGGAACCTATGGCTAACTCAAGTTGCCACCTATTGACATGATGCATTGCAACTAGCACACATCGTTGAACAAGAGATGGTGAAATGAAAGAATCTAAAGCACCAGAGTCAAACAAAAATGAAGTTGAAATACCATGCAATGTACCTATAGCCTCAACTATCATACCTTGATGCTCATCTTGACAGTTGTCAACCACCTCTAAGACTTTGTGATTCCTACTCGCATCTCCTATAGTAGGCTTAGATCTCGTTGCACCCTTACTAGGTCTTAAAGATGGTTTGATGGAGCACTTAAAAGATTTATGGCCAAGTTCACCACATGAAAATAAGTTTCCCTCAAACCTAGAACTTGTTCCACAACCTCCCTAGGTAGCACTAGGATAAGGTGCACTACCCCTACTAGAATTTTACTAAGCACTTTGAGGAGGATGGTCCTGCTAAGACTTTTTTCCTCAATTTTGGCTATCTCCTTTCTTTCCTAAGGTACTAGAAGATTGTCCCTTCTTTCCCCAAAACCTCTTCTTACTCTTATCGTGATAACCACCCTGAGAGGGTTTTGATTTGGACTAGCCCTTCCCTAAGGACTAGGAATACTATACATCCTATATAGAATTTTGAGTACTTTGGTTCTAAGAACTAGATTTACCACTATACCCCCTCTTCATATTGCTTTCTATGATCCTTTCCTTCTCCATGAAAAGATGAAGTGTCCTCGATTGATGAGCACAAACATCTCCAATGATGGAGTCTTTGAGGCCCCTAACAAAATGTTGGGTGATGAGCGCACCATCATGCCTATAGCTCAAATACTATTTCAAACCAAGGAACTTCTCATACTGATCAACCATCATAAAGCCCTATTTAAGCTCTTGGAATTCATCAATGCAAGCTTTACAATATTATGGTGATAGAAACTTCTCTCTGAACCTTTCCTCAAATATCTCCCAAGTGATCTCTGCGACATTAATACCAAGCCTTTCACTCTCTCCATGCCACCAAATGGAACCATGTTCCCTCAGCTATGTGTTTACACAATGGGCCTTTACATTGCTCCCATAAGGTATTGATGAGAAAAAAATGCCCCATATCAAGTAACTAGGTCTTAGCCTTGAGTCTTGTTCTCTGGCCATCAAACTTTGGTGGTTTGGACCTCTAAAATTCCTGCATCATCTCAATCTGAGTGATATCAACATCATCCTAGCCACAACCCCTCCATCAGTACCTTCTTCCACTAGGTGGTTTCTGAGAATGTTCCCATTCATGCTCTTCCTCCCTATGCTCCAACTGATGGGAATCTCCATGATGAGATCCCTCTTCCCGATCATGATCATTCTAGTGCTCCTCAATACTAGGGCCCAGCCAAGAAAGAATTTCCTGGAGCACTGGCATCAATACCCCCCATGACATTTTGATTAGCATTATTATCCTATTATCCCCCTCCTTCCTGATATTCCTCTTCATGGTGTTCATTTTTATAGTTACCACTATAGGTACCACCATGGCCACTAGGTCTACATGTAGGAGGCATTACTATGGGAACAACAAAGTGATGTCAAAAAAGTCAAATCACAAGTATAAGAGTCAAAACCATGAAAAACTAAGCTATCAAAGTAACTACCATAATAATAATACACAATGGAAAATAAAATCATAGTGGAAGCATAACATAGAGATCCCAATGTTGCAACATGGACTCTGATACCAGATGTAATGCCCTGCCTAGAGATCCTTGGAAACAAGGATGAAATACTAGCAAGATAATTTTTTGATTAAACAAGTGTAAGTGCACATGAAAACAAAATGCATAGATCATAAAGACCGCAATAGAGGACTGTCCAATAACCAACCACCAAAGATCTCCAAGCATCACCACTAACCAAAACATAAATAAGAAAACATAAGAGATCAACCAAGCTAAAAGAAAAATGTTGACTCTTGAAAATTGGCTAAGTCTAAAATCTTGAAGCCCTAAAATTTGGCTAAGTCTGAATTTATGAAGCCTTGAAATTTCCTAGAATCTTTATCTTAGCCCGTAGAAGTCTGGAACCTATCTCAAAAGACTTATTGTATATATTAAAATATATCTTAGGCATATATTTAATTCCTTATACTAGCATATACTTAATTCCTTATACTTAAATGATATATTTTAAACCCTTTAGGAAATCTATTTTGAACTTGGAAGGTATAAAACCCAAAAGGGTGTCCAAAACCAACTTCTAAACTTTTCTTTGAAAAGCTTAGATAGCCCCTGTTTTCTGTGCAAAGCCAAAAGAGTGCCAATTTTCACATGAATATGTGTAGTATGCCACATGAAGAAGTGGATTTTCACACGAGGAAGTGCTTTTTTCACATGAGGAAGTGCATTTTCGTGTGAGGAAGTGCATTTTTGTGCAAGGAAGTGCATTTTCATGTGAGGAAGTGTTTGGTCAAATGACCAAGACACCTCAAAATTGGTATAGGTTTTCATACGTGGAAGTGCCCAGCCATGTGAAGAAACCTACTACACCACACAAAGACTTGCATCCTCACACGAGAAAGAACAATCTTGCGCGAGATCTCAAATCAACATGCAAGAACAAAAAGAAGGAAAAAGCTAAGAAAACTAAGAAACAAAGTTCCTCCACACTGGGGAGTATTGGATCCACATTTTGAAGCAAGAATACTTGAACCATATCTAAAAGATAGAAAACTAGAAACAAAGTCTAACCATCTAATCAAACAATGAAGGAAAGAATAGAAAGGAAACATCACAATATACTGAAAGCAACATCACAATGAACAAAGCAACTAATAAAGTATGTGGTTCCTCCCAATCGCTAATGGCATCATAAGACCATCATGGGCCCTAGCCATCCCCTACATGTAACATCCCAAGCCATTGATCAAATCATCGGTGCTATTGTAATACAGACGTCACTACTAAACATGCTATAGCAAAAGCTTAAGGAAATCTAACATTCTAAAAGTAAAGCATAAGATAATCCTACGAGTAGATAACATCACCTACCACATGCTAATCATCATAATAAGGAAATGCATCAAATCTAACATCATCTAATCATGATATACCAGCATCCCAATGAAAGCATAAATCACAAGAAAGTATACTTCGAAACCCAAAGTACCAAGTGAAAACATCCAACCATAGTTGTGCTAGAACAATAGATCGTATCTGTACACTAGTGCCTAGTAGTGGTATAGGTAGCTATGCCTCCCAACCATGTGGCACCTGTAGGTCCACACCTACCATACTAATGGAGATGAAGATCTAACCACAAACACACAGAGAATAACATACATGGCTAACACATGCACCAAGCAGTATGATGACTGAATCCAAGACATAGACAATGCATAAACTACAAGTCCTAGTTAGACACTCAATGGGCTACTATGTAGGGGCTAAAATCATGGAGAGTCACTTGGCATTGATAAGCCCAAGCTCAAATCATTTGTCCTCAAACTTAAATGGGTGCTCACACATTGTCCTCAAACTTAATCGAGTGCTCACACATTTTATTATCTTAAGTTTTCTTACCACTTAGTATTTTCTTTAGTTATCACTTATATAAAGCTTCCTCTACCAACCCATGGAAGCATGATCACTAAGCTATTAGATAGAAGCCTCCTCCATATGCTACCCTACTCTATCCATGCTAATCCAATGATGAGTGCTCGTAGGCATGCAAATTCCCAACCCCACGCCAATTATCATAACTTCCAAAAGTACCATAGAAGATCGAGACTTTCAAGTCATCCAACAATGTACATGCACATACTCATGTGTGGTGCACCACTATCATGAAGATCATAACATAAGGACTAGATGAGAAATAAAAGTAGAAAGTCACTCAACCAAAAATAAACTCAGGAGAATAAATGTGGTGCTCATCCCAAAGCAACATAACAGTGTCACAGTGGTTGCACTGACATCCAAATAGATCATCTAGGTCCACAACCCACATTGTGCTAAGAAAACTTGAGAAAATAGGGTGGCATGAAAAACAAGGTAAAAACACCAAATTTTGGAATTTTTTTGTAATTAAAACCCATTTGACCTTTGGGTACAAAATCCCCAAAATTTAAAAATAAATGAGTTTAGATACCATATGCAAAAATGGCCAGCATAACGACTCAAAATCTTAATCCCTCACCGCAAAAATAGGGAAAATGTTTATACCCAACCAATCGAGTAGAACTAGCAAATAGAAATGGAGGCGAACACTAGCTCTCAGCCTCCTAGCATACTGCTACAAGAAACGGAAGCTGAAATAGAGTAAAATAAATAAAATGGGAAGGCCCTACCTAATAGTAAAAGGGGTAGAAATTGAAACTCATGCAATAAAATAAATAACTTACCAAATCTACTAAAAGTGATGGCAAAGCATAAACTCCCCAAGCCAGATCCAACGAGATTGATCTTGCAAAAATCCCATGCTCACAACTCTCAAAACGAACATAATTCAAATCCTCTAGAAGAGGATTCTCAAAAAGCCCCCCAATTTTCTATTTCAAAAAGTGAGAAGTGAATAATAAAAACACTTTTCCCATACTTATTCACTTTTCGAGTGAATAGCCAACTATAGAAGCTAGACTTCGAATCGACCCAAACAAAAATAGGTTATTCTCCATAATGGGAATATACCTAAGGTAAATTTGTCAAAAATTAAATCCAAAAATATTTAAAGCTCAAAAACCCAAAATTATAGAAAATCTCTAAATACTTTTGTGAAAATGCAAACCTCTAAATGCACAAACAAGCTCACTAGTCTAATCACATAATGCAGATGAGTTTGGATATACTAATCACTGAATGGTTTTAATTTAAAATAATTAAATAAGGATGCGTCAACCATATAGGGATGGCATTGGTAAAATATGAATACCCGAATCACTAACTCCATATGCCACTGCCAGGGATATAAATCCTACACACTAAAACACACGATCAACTACAATTGCACAATAATATCATAACCAAAACAAAATGCATTAAATAACTAATTAATCCCTTTACATCACTCACATTTGTAGAAAGCATAAAGATACAAGAATGAAGTAAATAACTATAGCATAAAATCCATCTCATAACATAATCAACATTTATGTCCAATAAACCATATAACCAGGTATCATCACAGATCTACTATCATCTCAAAATAACATCATTATGCAAATATGATAAACTGAATAGTATAGTAGTAAAGCATCTATGGTACTAAATCAAAGTATAACATATGACCCTTAGGTCAACTCAAAGTACAAAGTAATAAGAGTATTAAGTATCCCTCGAAACAAAGTAAACAAGGTACAGACTACAAACATGAGAGGCACTACAAGTATGAACTAAGCTTCTACATCTACTAAGAGCATGATGGTGCTGAGTGTTGACAATGGTTACCAAGTATTAGAACCTCACTAAGTTTGTCTTTAGAACTCAAGGACCAGTAGTTGAGCTGACTTTGTGATCTTATTGAAATTTGTATTGTAGCTTAATTTGATAAATTATAATTTGGATTGGTATATGTGTAATGTATGAACCACATCCAAATAAGATATAGAAGAGCATATGATGTGAATATAATAAGAGCAGATGTGCGAATTAATAAGGCTCCAAGTATTATAAGGAGCAACAAAGATTTATCTATCACCTCAAGTTGATCATTACACTCCAAAGGAATTTAAACCAGAAAATCAGAGTTGCAGATCAAAGATCAGCCATTGATCCATCTTAATAGGTGGAACAATTAAATCCTTTCAGAAGGTAGACTTAGCAATATTTTGCAAGTCTCTTTACCAAGTGCATACTTCATTGGATGTTTTGTAAATCCTTTAACAAGGTTGACCTAGTAGTCCTTATTGCTCCTAATAGGGTAGATCATCAAAAGTGATCAATTGTAAGCCTTAACCAGCCAAATTTATACTACAATACTAAATCTTGTGGGTATCATCCCCATCTCAATTTTACTTTCTATTTGGAAGGTTTTTGGGTCACCATATCTTGTGTAAAATTATTATGAATCTTTTAATGCTTTCTATTTTTCATGCATGCAATTAGATTAGAATATATATGAAGGATCAATTGGTGAAATAAGAGTAAGTTTTATTGGTTCTCGATTCACCCCTCCCCTCTCAGTAACCTAGCCTATCCTATATTTCCAACAAGCAATCTAAAAGGAAAGCCTCTTAAGCTTATTAATGGTGAGGATTTTTTTGTGCATAAATGACCACCAAAATCTAAATTAATCTTAGGGAGAAAGTGGGAGTTCCAAACATTCTTCCACTCCAAAGCTTCCTCCTCACCAATTATAGTATTATATGCTAATTTCACACTAAATTTCCCACTTCAGTTTTTTTTCTCATATTATTTTATCCATCACAAGTATGGAGGGAATATGAATCTACTTTAGGAGAGAAAATAATTCCTCATAAAAGGCTTTGTTCACCCTAATGAATTTATCAATGTTGAAGGCCTTCAATTAAGGGAACTTATCCAATCCATTTTTCCTTCCAAAATCTAACCCGGTTTGCATCTCTAATGGTCCACATGATGCCACATCTTAAGCGTTTTCTTATCTTGATTCAATATTATTCTATATCCTTGAACCAACTGGTGGACTTTCACCAAAGAGAACCTAGGTGAGAGGTCTAGAGTTCAAGCTCTTAGCTCTCATAATTTGATACCAAAGGGATGAGTCTTTGGCCAACCTCCAACCAACCTTCATCATAAAGGATTTGTTTAAATCTCCAATTTTTTATCAAATTTAGACTCACTTGGGATTTTATCTTACACACCTTATCATAACTAACTAAGATTAACTTCTTCTCCTCCTCTAATCTCATCCATAGGAAATTCCATTGAATTTTATCAATAATATCTCTAAACCTTCTAGACATCTTAAATATACATAAAAATTAGATAACAATTCCTTTTAAAGAGGCTAATAATAATTAAATTTTATAAGCATTGCTTAAGACTTTCTCTTTCCAAGCTATCGATTTCCTATGCATCCTTTCCACCATAGTATTCCAAAATTGGGGGTTTATTTCCTTGACCATGAGGGGAAGACACAAGTAAGTGTTAGGAAGGTTCCTAACCTAACATTACAACTCTCTGGTTATTCTTTACTAAAGAGGCATCTAAGTATTGTAGAAGTATAACTTTCTTTTATGATAATTAATGTGTTACCCCAATACTTCCATGTACCCACTCAAAGTTTTCTTCTAGGTATTAGCCTTTCTTATGCAAGAAATTGCATAAAGAAAGGTGTCATCAACAAACTGCTATAACACCTTAGGTGGCAGGATGAAAACCAATTTGATACCCATAATTCTACACCGAGATTCCAAGGCTAGGAGGTTCCTACCAAGAATCTCAACAACCATTATGAACAAGTAAGGTGACAAAAGATCTCCTTATCAAAGCTCCCACTCCACTAGGAAGAAAGGCCCCTAGGATCCATTAACTAAAACAAAGAACTAGATAGTGTTTGTCATTTCTCTAATCAAAGTGATAATGTGCTCCTCAAATCCAAATTTCCTAGGAATATTAATATGGAATTCTCTTCTCAACTTGTCATTAGCCTTTGAAATATCAAGCTTCAAAGCCATCGCAGGGTTACCACTCCTTTGCATAGAGTGAATGACCTTATGTAAGGTGATCCCAACGTCCAACATTTTCCTTCCAGGAATAAATCCATTCTAAGTAGAGCTAGTATTTTTATCTAGAATTAGTATCATTATATTATCAATCACCTTGGAAAATATCTTGTAAATGGTATTACATAGGCTTATTGTCTAAAATCTTCCAACTCAGTGGGGTCATTGATTTTAGGAATCAAAATGATGAAAGTCTCATTTATCCCTCTAAGGATTCTACATGTCCTGATAAAGTCCCTAGCCACATGTATTAGATCATACTTGATAATCTCCCATAATTCTTGGAATAACGTTGGGGTAAAACCATTCAACCTAGTGGTCTTGAAGGGTCCCATAGAAAAGAACGCATTCTTAACTTCATCCTTAATCAAATTCATCATAAGATCCTAGTTGGTTCTATCGTCAATAAGTGGGTGTAAAACTTCCAAGAAGTCATTCTCAGTTCTAACTAACTTTAATTTCTAGGGAGTTATCATATATATCCTAAAAATAGTTGGTAGTCCACCTCCCAATTTCCTCCTCATCATTGAATTCAACAGAAAAATTATTGATCATCTTCCCAATAGTGTTTCTTTTCTTATTCTTAGAGGATGACCTATGGAGAAAAGCCATGTTCCTATCTCCTTCCAATAGCCATTGGACCTACAATCTTTATTTCTAGAAGACTTCTTTGTTAGAATATATAGTCCACTGATATAAATAAGAGGGGGGTGGGGGGTGAGTTAGTTATCCAAATAATAGAATGGTACTATACTTGACTACATCATCAGGACATTGTGCTAAACATGTCCATAACTGCACATCACTAGACAATCAAACCATTGTCTATGCCATCAAGATCTTTTTCTACTACTCAGCCAATATTTAAAGAAACTATGCTATGTTGATAGCAATAAAAAAAACAGTCATGAATGTAACATGCCAATACTCTCCAATGCTTAGAATGCTCCCCTAAAGTAGTATCATTAGCATTCATTCTAACAATATCCCCTTTTCGAATTGATAGTAACATAGATGAAAAAAACATATAAGTTCTAAGAATACCAAACAATGTTTTTCTACTATTGACTAGTATCAATTGTCCACATACTAAAAAGAATCTCAAACATAATAGATGCATACTCCTTCTTAGATATCAATTGTTTACTTCACACTAGACAATTCATAATATATCAGGAGCATATTCCTACTTCCTTTCATGAATCTTTCTAAATCTTTGTAAATAGATATCTCTCCCCATATGTAGGAGATGTATTTTTCATGCATATTCTCCTCCATTAACATCAATATCTATTACAATACATAGTCCACTGATATAACTTTGGTGGGGGGGGGGGGGGGGGGGGGGGTTGTGAATCACTTATCTAACTATTATCACAATTATCAACCTTAAATAATCTTTAACCATATGAGTAATATAAACTGGAACCACAACAAGATACTCATACACAATAACATTAGATATGTTAATTAGGAAACCCTTAATTAGAGGGAAAGCCTTGGTGGGGATGGTACCCACAAGATGATGTACTAATATAAATATTCCTTATAAGAGGATGGACCCTATTAGAAGTCTATGACTACATTAAGTACATATGAGTTCCTATTAGGAGACTTTGAATCCCTATTAGGAGATTCCAACCCTATTAGAAGAAGTTGTTCCAACCTTGTTAGGAGTTGTGGAAGATAGATGGCCCCACTACCCAAAAATCTTCAATGGAAAGACCCATGAACCCACTGTCTAAATGATCTCTATATTATTCCTTGTAGAATAATAGAATGGTATTGTAATATTCCTTCCTCTTTCTTTATCCTATCAACTAGACCTTTTCTCCTTTTGATCTTGTAACCAAGTCACAAATCTAGCATCCAATAATCTCTTGGATCACTTACTTGCATTTAGTAAGCACTATGATCCTTTTTGCACTTCACACTTTAACAATGATCACAATACTTGAATACACACTTTACAATCAAGGAAAATATATTTCCTTTATACCATATACTCATAATAATTTCTTGAGTTGGCCTTGAGGCTTTCTTAATTAATTATAATAAGATAATTAATTATAATTACAATAGTACTGTTGTCTCACACTCTATACAAAACTTCACACATGTGATACTAAGGCTTGTGCACTCACTAATGTCATTAGCTAACTATTCTCTATCACTACCTGATTTTACATCTTGTCATTATATATCAGATGTAATATTACCAAAAAAATTAGAAATAGATTTCCCAATACACTATCTCTAGAATGCTCTCTGTAAATCAGGTACAACTTTCGTATGTCTTTGAATTAGACACTTCACACTTGAATATGTCATCAGGACACTATGCCAAACATGTCCATAACTATGCATCACCAAAAAATCAAACCATTGTCTATACCATCAAGATCTCTATCTACTACTCATCCAGTCTTTATAGAAACTGTGCTATGTTGAAATAAATGAAAAAATTAGTAATGAATGCAACATGTCAATACTCTCCAATGCTCAAGATAGTCTCCCAAAGTAGTATCATCAATATTTATGCTAACAATGTCAAGGATCTTAATCTCAATGTTACAACATACCAATTGTTATGCTAATTGCTAATATCCTACACTAGTTCTTGAACTAGCCTGAGTGTCCAAAGACACTATTCAATACCAAATACCAAATTTCCTTAGTGAGTCAAATCATTAAAGATACTCCCCCATATGGGAAACATCATCATTCATTCCAAGCTAACAACAGTGCTCTATACCATTTGACTGATGCACTCTCTACATCATCTACTTAAAAGTAGGTAGGGACATAACCCCAAGCATACCTCTCAAGTACTTAAATGTATCTTTAGGCAAAGGCTTCATAAAGATATCTACAATCTAATCATTGGTACTCACATACTCCAATTTGATTTCCTTGTTTCCTTCTCCCTCAGCACATGATACGTAATACATATATGCTTAGTCTTAGAATATAAAATGTGATTCTTAGACATACTCACTGTGCTTGTGTTATCACAGTTAGTGATAACAAGTTCTTCAAACTCAATTTTGATATCCTTCAGCATCTGCTTCATCCACATAACTTGATTACAATTATTTTCTACTGCAACATACTCTACCTCAACAATACTCTGCAAAATATAATCTTTCTTCTTTATTAGCCAATAAACCAATCTTCCTCCAATAATGAATGCTCCACCACTGGTGCTCTTTTTATCATCCATATTGCCTACCCAATCCACATCAGTTTATGCACATAGAGTGAAATCACTCGATCTATCATACCAAATTACATTTTTAGATGTCCCTTTCAAATATCTGAATACTCTCTTCACTTCTGCAAAATGATATTTCTTAGGATCAGCTTGAAATCTAGCCACAATCCTAACTACATTTTCTATATCTGATCTAGTGTGAGTTAGATACTGCAAACCTCTAATCATGGATCTTTTTCTCTACTGCAAATGTCTCATCTTTATTGAATAACTTGTGACCAATTATCATAGGTGAACCAACATGTTTACAACTTTCCAAACCAAATATTTCCAAAAAATCATTCAAGTAGTTAGCTTGTGAAATGAAAATACCATCATTGTTCTATACAATTTGCATTCCTAGAAAAAAATCATTTCTCTTATCATGCTCATTTCAAATTCATTCTTCATTTATTCAAAAAACTTATCACTTTCTTCATCATTACCTCCAAAAATGATGTCATCAACAAATATTACAACAATCAAAAAACCATTTTCAACTTCTTTCATATAAAAGTTACTATTTGCCATACTTTTAGCAAATCCAAGCTTTGCCAAATAACCGTCCAATCTTGCATACCAAGTTCTATGTGCTCACATCATACCATATAAATATTTCTTCAATATTCATTCCATGTCTTTATCTTTTGATAAAGGAAAACCATCATGCTACCCAATATATACTTCTTCTTCATGTTCTCCATTCAGAAAGGGTGATTTAACATCCATCTAATAAACTTTGAACTTATTATTCATTACATAAGCTAGGAACATCCTTACTGCTTCCATTATGGCTATAGGTGTATATGTCTCTTCATAGTCTATGCCTTCTTGCTATGAATATCCCTTGCATACAAGTCTATCCTTGTTCCTCATAACTTCACCTTGCTCATTCATCTTGTTGTTGAATACCCATTTGGTTCCTATCACATTCTTGTCTTTAGGTCTAGGAACTAACTCTCATGTATCATTATTTACAATCTAATCCAATTCTTCCTTCATTGCTTGAATCCAATGATCATCTTTACATGCTTCATCTACACTTTTAGGTTCAACTTGAGATATTAGACATATCTCCCCATTTACTATGTTCCTTGTCATCACACCTTTGTCTCTGCTTCCAATTATCTGCTCAAGAGGGTGATTCCTTATTAGTTTCTTATTAGGGGTAGTAGCTAACATCTCAACTTGTATATGTTCTCTCAGTTTAGATCTCTTTTCTCCTCTCTGTTCAACAATTAGCACATTATTTTTCAAATCATTGTTAGTCTCAAAGAAAACTTCAACATTTTGTCTAACAATTCTAGAATTATCTTCTTCTTCATTTGAATTATAATCTACCATATTTTCTTTAGTTCCAAACTTTTCATCAATCCCTAAATTTGTACATTCAAATATTGTCTTAGTTCTATAGTTGAAACATATGTAAGCTTTTCTTTTTAATGAATAACCAAGAAACATAACTTCATCACTTCTTGGATCAAACTTACCAATGTCATTATCTCTCTTAATGTAACATTTCCTCCCAAATATTCTAAAATACTTAACTAATGGTGAATGTCCAAATCATAGTTTATAAGGTGTCTTATTCATACCTTTTCTAATCTATACTATGTTAAGAGTATATATTGTTGTATTGACTTCTTCTCTCCAAAATGTCTTAGACACATCATTCTCAAACAACATTGCTCTTGCTGGTTTTGCTACTAATTTGTTCCTTTTTTCAGCAATCCCATTTTTTTTAGGTGTTCTAGGTGTAGATAACTGAATTTTGATTCCATTCTCTCACAAAATAAGTTAAACTCTCTAGAGGTGAATTCTCCTCCTCTATCAGATCTCAAACATTTTATCTTAAAACCAAATTGATTCTCAACTCTATTATTAAATATCTTAAAATTCTCAAAAGATATAAGTTTCTCTTTAAGAAATTCTACCCATATAATTTTAGTGAAATCATCAACAAAAATCATAAAATACCTTTCACCATAGAATCCTCTTGTTATAGAAGGACCACCCAGATTTGTGTAAACAATCTCGAGCTTCTCTATTGATGTAGGAGCATAAATCTTGGATTTTGGTGGAGTTATAATTTTAATGGTTATGGATGTGTTAGATACACATTGGGGAACCTTTCCTCTTGATTTCATAGAGATTGGATGGATTGAGTTGAAGTTTGAGTTGTTTTTACCTTGTTGTTGGAACTGTGTTTTTCTGGTTTCTAGGTGCTTGTTGCAGGCCATGTAACTAATTTTGTGCAATGAGTTAGAGGAAGAGAAATTTAATGATTGAAGAGGGCCTAGATTAGTACCTTTAGTTTGAACTACGAGTTATAACTTACTTGGATCAAGGAGATATCACAATTTTTCTTGGGTATCACTTTTTGGACATTTAATTTCTATTGGAGGCCAACTTTTAGCATTTAATTTGTATTTTGGGCTGACTTGTGGCTTATATTGGTATAAAAAGGGGTTGTGGTGGAGTCTTTTATTAATTCATTAATGGAGCGATTAGTTTAGAGGAGGAGGAGTGAGTGTGGGAGTAGCTGAAGAGCGAGTTTTCCTGAGTCTATGGACAAAATATCGAATGCAAGATAGTTTACAATAGGATTGTGATTGAGTTGTGGATGTGTGGATAGAGTGTTAAATGTGAGGGAGTCTACACTTGAATATTGGGTGAAGATGGAGCAGAGCTAGGGCAGTGGCTAGAAGACAAGGAGAGTGCTTGATGGGCTCACAAGCACAATTTGAGATCTTCCTTGGAGGTTTCAACCAGAGTGTAGATCTGGACTAGCTAGTATTTAGTTTGGATCTTGAGGGATCTTGCAGAACTAACTTTGTAATTTCTATTTGTATTTGGACTTAACCTGGAAGGCCTTATAGCTAGGCATATTGCATGTAATCAATTATATTTTATGAACAAGTTATTGTAATTTGGTATTAGATCTTGTATTTTTATTTTGTTTCCACTGTGTGGTTATTTGCTAGGGGTTATTTTATTTTGTTTCCTTTGGGGATTCTCCTACCTTGCACTACATCAAATGGTATTAGAGCATAGGTGTTCCTGAGTGTGTAGATAGATTTTTAAAATTGTGATAGTTTGCACCAAGACCTTGGGAGGACATGCAGATGGATCTATGGTTATGAAGACAAAAGTTTGATCTTGTTCGGGAAGATTGATCTATTGGTGATTTATTGTAGAGGGTTTGAAAATATCTTAGAAGATGGATCCAAGAGGATTAGACCTTGAGATGATTAAAAATCTTAGTAATGTGGTGGAGAGGAATTTTTCTAAGATGTCTGCTTGGTTTGAAGCTAGTTTGGCTAATTGAGATAAAAAGGAGGTTGATCAGTTTGAAACTAGTTCAGCTGATTGAGTTAAGGATAGGATGAGGAAGGCATTCTCTAGATGTTTGTGGAGCTGGAGTCTACCAATCCAAAAGAGAGTTGTTTGGCTAGTTAAGAGACTTGTTCAAGAGAGAAGATGGCATAGAAAGGTTGAGGTGGAAGATTTTGGTCTTGTTGATTAGTTTGTGGAGCCTGATATAGAACTTGTAGAGAAACTAGAGGTTGTTGTTGAAGATATTCTTAACCTTTTGATGTTGAGATGGACAAGAGTTTTCATGATCAGTCGGTTGGGTCTATCATGAAAATTATAGAGCACTTGGTAATCGATGATCCGATTGCTATTGGAGATGAGTTGTGTATTTCAAAGCATCATGTTGTGAACAATGAGGTTGCTTGTGTTGTGAGTTTGGCATGTGTTAATGGAGATCTTCATATTGTTGCTGATGTGGATTTGTTTCTACTGATGTGGATTTCATAGTTACTGACATGGATAAGGATTTGTTGATGAAGTATTATATTTAGTTTGTTCATGGGAGTGAGAATTTTGATTGGATGGTTGAGATTTTGGTGATGCATATATGGATTATGTATAGATTGGTTCTATTGACTTTGATGAAGTGTAAGCCTTTAGTGAAGATGAAGTTGGTTGCTAATCTTTCTTTGGGCATCAAAGTATGGGACATAGTTTTCCATTTACTTGGGGAGTCTGATGCAAGAGCATCAAGCTTGATTTTGGTGGAGTTATGATTTTCATGGTTATGGATGTGTTGGTGAAAAATTGGGAAACCTTTCCTCATGATTTCATAAAGATTGGATGGATTGAGTTAAAGTTTGAGCTATTTTTACCTTACTACTGGAACTGTGTTTTTCTAGTTTACGGGTGCTTGTTGCAGGTCATGTAACTATTTTTTTGATATGAGGTAAAGGATAAAAATTTCAAGGATTGAAGAAGGCCTAGAATAATACCTTTAGTTTAAAGTTTGAGTTTTAATTCAATCAAAGCTAGGAGATATCACAATTTTTCTTGGGTATCAATTTTTGGACATTTAGTCTCTATTAGACGCTAACTTTTTGCATTTACATTATGTATGGGTATTTAATTTTTGTTCTAGGAAAACTTGTGGCTTAGATTGGCATTAATAGGGGTTTTGGTGGAATCTTTTATTCATTCATTGATGAAGTGATTCATTCAGAGGAGGAGGAGTGATTGTGGGAGTAGTTGAAGGGCGAGTTTTCCTAAGTCCATAGATAGAGCACCAAATGTGAGGTAGTTTACAGTAGGATTTTGATGGATTTGTGAATGTGTAGATAGAGTGCCAAATGTGAGGCAATCTACACTTTATTTTTGGATGATGATGGAGTAGATCTAGGGCTGCAACTAGAAGACAAGGAGTTTTCTTGGTGGGCTTGCAAGCACAAGTTGAGATCTTCCTTGGAGGTTTCTACCAGAGTGTGGATTTGAACTAGCTAGTGTTTGGGTTGGATCTTGAGGGATCTTACATAACTGATTTTGTAATTGTTATTTGTATTTGGTCCTAACACAAAAGGCCTTACAGCCAAGCATATTGCATGTAATCAGTTAAATTTTATGAACAAATTATTGTAATTTGTTATCAGATCTTGCATTGCTATTCTATTTTCATTGTGTGGTTATTTTTTGGGGGCTAGGACATCTCCTTTGGGGATTCTCCTACCTTGCACTGGTTCATCTATGGTAGTGAACATCTTGCTAGGAAATTATACTTTCTTTTGTTTAGCCAAAATACATTCCTTACACATAGCATTTGTAGGATTTGTAATCTTAGGCAAGTATTTGACTACAAAAGTGCTACTAACCTTCATAATATTATCAAAGTTTATGTGACATAATCTACTATACATGCCAAAAAACTATTTTCCACTTTAGCTACCAAACATATCATTTCAATAGGATTCAACTAAAATACATTACCATTGGATCTAGTGCCAATTCCAATCATCTTACCATCTCTTCCTTTGATAATGCAAGTCTTCTTAGCAAACTACAATATATAGCACTTGTCCACCAACTATCCAACGCTCAACAAGTTATGCTTCAATCCATTAAAAAAAAAACTTCATCAATGTTAGTTTTACCATCAAGGGTAATCGATCCAATTCTTTTTATATGACAGGCTACATTGTTACCAACTCTAACAATAACTCCATCATGATTCTTGAACTTTTACAAACTTATTGATATCACCTAGCATGTGATGTGAACAACCATTGTCAATTATCCAATCAAATTTATTCTCCACTTGGGAAACTAGAACTCATTCTTCTCTAATTTCTCTATCAATATAATCTTCCTTGATATCCAAAAATACCAATTCATCATCACTTTCACTTTGACCTTTTTCATTAGATTCTTCATCTTTATTTGCATACAAATAATTTCTATCTCTATCTCTTCTAGGCTTAAAATTTCCTTTTACTTTTTCTCTCTTTTAAGATATTTAGATGCATGATGAAAAAATTCATTACAAGTCCAACATTTAAGGATTTTATTACCATCTTTTTCTCCTCTCATGAGAAGGGTTATTCCTTCCTCAATCTTCTTATCTTCATAAAATCTACTACTACTAGAAAAATCTCCATGTGTGTTTGTACTCCTCGTCAAATTAGGTCAAAATTTTAGGCCATTGAAAGTTGTTTCAACTCTTGCTAGTTCTCTAGACTATCTCATATTACTACTAGAAAAATCTCCACGTGTTTTTGTACTCCTTGTCAAATTAGGTCAAAATTTTAGGCCATTGAAAGTTGTTTCAACTCTTGCTAGTTCTCTAGACTATCTCATATTTTCTTCTACTAATTCTAATCTTCAAAGCAACATTTCCCTTGTGAAATGCTTAGTGTAGGGAATTACTAGCTGAATCATCTGAGATATTAGCTTGAATGGTGGTGTTAAACTTTTCAAGATCTTCTATATGACTTCACCATCTTCCTTGGATCCACCATGAGACCAAATTCCTAAAACAATTTATGATATTCTAACAACATAACTTCTTACAGATTCATCTTCCATCATTTTAGCATCTTGAAATGGACATATCCAATTTTGTAATCTCATTCTCTTTGCATGATCATCACCTTCAAAAGTAGATTCTAATGCTTTCCAAGTTTCATAAGATGTCCAAGTGACTTTACCTAACTGTATTCATTATCTGGAAGAGTTGTTATTAGATCCTCTCTTGCTCTCATGTTACACATGAATAAATTTCTCTCTTGATGACTACATCCTTCAAGACTTTCTTCTTCAATGATTATCTTCTTTCTATTTGGCAAGATCCAATATCCTGGACCCATTCACAATAGATGAGTCTTCATCTTCTCCTTCCAATTGTCGTAGTTGACCCCATCAAATCTAAGATTGTCCTTTCTAAAAATATTCACCATTGATCTCCCAAATTTTCTAAGCTTATCCTTCAAGGACTTAATGCTTTGATACCAATTGTTAGAATATATAGTCCACTAATATAACTAAGGGGGGGTGAATCAATTATCCAACTAATATCATAATTATCAACCTTTAACAAAATTAACCATATGAGTAATATAAGTTGAAACCACAACAAGATACTCATACACAATAATGCAATATATGTTAACTAGGGAAACCCTTGATTAGAGAGAAAACCTAAGTGGGGATGGTACTCACAAGATTATGTACTAATATAAATATTCTTTGTTAGAGGATGGACCCTAACAGGAGTCTATGAATACATTCAGTACATATGAGTCTCTATTAGGAGACTTTGAATCCCTATTAGGAGATTCCAACCTTGTTAGGAGTTGTGGAAGATAGCTAGACCCACTACCCAAACAACTTCAAGGGAAAGACCAATGAATCCATTGTTCAAATGATCTCTATATTATCCCTTGTAGAATAATAGAATGGTACTATACCATTCCTTCCTCTTTCTCTATCCTATCAACCATACCTATTCTTCTTCTGATCTTGTAACTAGACCACAAATCTCATATCCAATAATCCCTTGAATCACTTACACACATTTAGTAAGAACTCTACTCCTTTTCACACTTTGCACTTCAACAACGATCACAATACTTGAATACACATTACAATCAAAAAAAAACATCTTCCCTTTATACCATATCTTTATAATAATTTATTGAGTTAGCCTTGAGGCTTTCTAATTAATTATAATAAGATAATTAATTAATTACAATTACAATAGCATTGTTGGCTCATAATCTATACAAAACTTTACACGTGCAATACTAGGGCTTGCACACTCATTGACATCACCAACTCACTATCCTCTATTACTACCTGACCATGCATGTCTTCATTACATCTTAGATGTAAGATAGCCAACAAACATTAGGAACTATTTTCTTAATTGTAGTGCCCACCCTTAATTTTTTTTTTAATTATATTTATTAAACTCCTTTGATGCCTATTTCATGAATGTGTTAGTTTTGAGGATATTATTTCATAACTGGGACTAGAGATATATCAATGATGATTACTTAGTTGACTATATTTCATCTGTTGTTTAATGATTATGGTTACTAGTGCATTAATAATGTTTTAATGATTCGTAGTTAATAAGTATGATTTGTTTCATAGCAAGGTCAGATGATGCTTTAATGAAAATTAATTCATATTCATAACAATACATTATTTTATCCGAGCATTTGATGTTTGACTTATAACTATTATGGTACTTACCCCATACTTGCATGTATATAAGTATATGTATATTAGTTATAGATAAATATTTTATTTAAAATGATTTGTATAGATGGATCAATCTGTAAAAGATAAATGATTTAAAAATATGAGTAATAATTTAACAATTATTATTAAAATGAAGAGATATTAAAAAATAACTTAATTAAATTTAGTTTAATTAAGGTTAATTATTAGAACGAGTTATAAGTCAAAGTTTTGAATTATGCAAAATTTGTTGATAATATTGGTTCATTGAAAATGTCATTTTTCAACAACGTTTTTATAAACCAAATATTATTAGATCAATTAGAAAATTGAGTCTAATATATATATATATATATATATATATATATATATATATTATAAATTGCAGTGATGAAACTTTATTTCAATTTCGAATTGCAAATCGCATCAATGGGGAAACCTTTTATTAAAAATGTTATTTAAAAATTAGTATACACTGCGAATTATTTTAGGTACGTATGGTACCATACCCCCACGGGTTGCAGAGGCCTGTCGTCCTAGGATTGCGACAATAGGGGTACACTGTACTGGTTGTCGACGCAGTGCCTACGACCGCAGGTACTGCGTACCGTGGCGGGCGGGGGGGGGGGATTATATTTATATATGTTTTTTTTTAAATGGACGTTGGGGATGACAATCAATATGTTTAATTTGATTTTTATATTTCATTTTTATAAAATGATATTATTGTATATTATAATATATGTATATTTGATATATATATATATATATGTGTGTGTCTGTGTGTGTGTGTGTGTATATATGTATGTATGTATGTATGTATGTATGTATATGTATATTAGTTATAGATAAATATTTTATTTAAAATGATTTGTATAGATGGATCAATCTATAAAAGATAAATGATTTAAAAATATGAGTAATAATTTAACAATTATTATTAAAATGAAGAGATATTAATAATTAACTTAATTAAATTTAGTTTAATTAAGGTTAATTATTAGAATGAGTTATAAGTCAAAGTTTTGAATTATTGAAAATTTGTTGATAATATTGGTTCATTGAAAATGTCATTTTTCAACAAAGATTTTATAAACCAAATATTATTAGATCAATTAGAAAATTGAGTCTAATGGTTTTGGGGAGAAACTTTTATCTATCAAACAAATATGTGGGTTAGGTAAAACGTGAAATTTCTCCACTTGATATCTAAATTGGAAAATGTAAACTGAAACCTCCACATTTAAATTGAAGTATGTAAATTTAGCAAAACCAAAACATATGTTTGCATTGTGTATTATTTATGCTATTGTTTTGGGTTTTGGGTTGACTAGTGTTGACCAGTTATAGGACGTCTACTAGAGGCTTGGGGGTTATGTGATTGTGATGTCATGATGATGTTTTAATCTCGATCTTTATAAACCCAACCATGGTTATGTGATGGAATGCTCTATGTAATGTTTGTAATTATTGATTGTTATAGTTGAGTTTTTTTATGTATGAGACACTTGACCCAATCATTTATCATTCATTGATCAATTATCCTTGGTTATTTTTCTAGTCACCATAATGGGGCTGAAATGTTATTTTATGATGTTATGTTGCGACATGTTTTGACTCAACCATTTTGGAGTCTTTGATCAGTATGATTGAGATATATTTTGGTTATTGAGAACTAATGGATACTTTTGATTATCAGTGACGCTTTAGTTGCCAATAAAGAGCTATTGTGGTCATGATTTTCTATGGATTCTTGCTCATGGATATTTGATGCTTTTATGCATATTTGATAATTTTATTATGGATTATCTTTGGTGATTTTGATATTTATGATTCCATGAGCTTAGGGTAGGTTATCTGCATGTAGTGTCGGGAAGTGGCTTGCAATGGGGGCCGGAGCCCTAAGAGGCTGCTAGGGTAACTCATTGTAAGTTGGTTAATAAGTGAAAACATTCACACCTAATACTAACTAAATGAACCTAAAAAGATAATTGTTTTGTTCTCGCCCATGCCTCGAGTGCTTGTATAGACTAGGATGGGAGTAGAGAGAACGCATGGTTGTGACCTTGCATTCCATAGTATGCCTCGTCAGTATGAGAGGATACTAGTGGCCACATGAGGATCAGTATGGACCCATGGAGTTTAGGTAACTACCAAGGTAACTTGTACATGATATATGCGATGACACTTTCCCACTTGCATAGTAGGTTCCTACATGTCTTTGTGTGCCTCTGAGAATTAGATGTCAGTTTTGTGTGATGGAACCTTTGAGTTAGTATACTTTTAGGATTCCTAGACTTATCAAGATTTATGCTATGTGTTTTGGATAGCCTATTTGGGACTTGAGATTATCTCCTCAACATGGTGGGAGTGGACCACTTAGGTACCACGCGGTCGAGTGGTAGTGTTTTTCCATTCTTATCATTTGAGATTCATTGAGACATCGTGGTTGATGCATCCTTCATGATGGTGGATATGTATCCTTTCATTGATGATTAGAATATATTAGATGATGTTATCTTATGCTTTTATTTGCATGTTAGATTACTTTCTACATATGATATAGTATATGTTAGGCGTGACATTCCTACTATGTTAATACCGATGATCTCTTCGGTGATTTGGAATGTTATGCACGGAAGGATGGATAGGACCCACGATGGTCTAATGATGCTATTAACGGTTGGAAGGAACCATGCACTTAGTTTATTATGTTTGATCTTTATGATGGATGTTTATATCTTCTATGATGATGTATCATGTATGACATGTGATTATCTTTACTTTGATTTATCATGGATTAGAATAGGATGATGTACCTTATTCCACATATGTATATTCTTTTAAGCTTTTCATACCCTGTGACATGTACAGTGGATGATTGAGCATTTGAAATGTAATGTATAAACATTGGACTTATCATTATTATTTCATGTGGATGTTGTATTAGATGGATTCAATAATGTTAATTGATTTAGATGTAATTCAATGTTAAGGGATCCTTAAAGAATGTAATATGTTATGTATGCTATGTTTACTTTTAGATGGACATTGCTATTGCTTGCATTATTGTGTATAAGTTATATGTGGTATTTACTTTCATGTTTTTTTTTTTTTAAATGCTACCAAACTTAGTGAAATTCTAGGTTAATTCTTTGGATCCCTTGGTAGGGCATTACATTTGGTATCAGAGCTTGAGTTTCTACATTGGGAGCTCTAGGTATTTTGGAACAACTAGAACTTTGAACTATTAAGTGTATCCTTTCAAACTTGAAACTAGGTGAACTGAAACAGAACTTGAACTGTAACTTGTATATTTTTCATACTTCAATACTTAGTTTCAAAACTAGAAATTTTACTTAAACCTAAACATAGAATTGAACTTAGTCTATTGCAAACATGTGTCTTTTGATTGTAATAGTAATCTTTACTATTGTAGGATGGTATATGGGACTAGGTCTTCTGTTAGAGCCTGTGGTAGAGGTCGTGGTAGAGGTCATGGTCATGGCAGAGCTATTAGTGTCCATGAGTCTGCCATGAGGGATCTGCTCATAAGGAGAGCAGAGGAGAGCACGCTAGTAGGTAGTAGGAAGAGAGCCGTAGAGAGGACCAAGCTGAGTCTGAAGAGGTTGGTTTGAGATAGATGATGCAGACTATTCTTGAACGTTTACCTCCTGTTCAAGAACATCCCAAAGCACACCAGGTAGAACAAGAGCATAGACCCAGGTCTAGGAGCCCTCAGAAGGATTGTCAGAGGTCCATTGTGTCCACTCAGATGAAAGATCTTTTGAGATCCAAGGTTAGGCCTTTCAATGGGCAAGGTTCTGGTTATGTGGCCAAACAGTGGCTTATTTCCCTCAACAAGATTTTTGCCATGTAGGATTTTGACAGAAATGTTAAGGCAAGATTTATGATCACTAATTTGGAGAATTTTGGGGCCACTTGGTGGATGATTGAGGAGAAGAACCTGGGAATCAATATGAGCAGTGTCATGTGGGAACTATTCTTAAAGAGTTTCCATGAACGATTCCTACTAGAGGAATGGAAACAACAAAGGGCTAATGAATTTCATAATCTTAGGTAGTACACTATGTCAATGACTGAGTATGAGCATAATTTTTATGAGCTCATGTCTTTTTCAGGATTCAGTGAAAATTTAGCTCAGTTGACACAGCATTTTATTAGGGGTTTGAACAACCGTATAATTGGGGGTGTCAAGGTATTTGAGCCAAAAACCCTCAAGGATGCGGTACATCAAGCTATTCTGATTGAGCAAAGTGTCAACATTGGTCAAGGAGGTTTTGTAGGAGCACTATCAGCATCAGGATCTAAAGGAAACTTCAATTCAGGTGGTAACAAGAAGTCTTCTTTCTCTAAGGGGAAATAGTATCAGCAACAGTCTCAGCAGACACAACAACAGAAGGGATCAAATTCTTAGGCCCAAGGTGGTGGCAAAGGTTCTAACTCCAAGAACAACATAATGCTCAACGCAATAAGAAAAATTAGCCCAATTAGCCAGCTCAGAGTAGCCAGTCTTTTGTTAGTAGGAACAGTCGTCAGCAATCAAATGTACCACCTATGGGTAAAGGATCTGGCAGAAATACAGAATGTTTTTCATGTGGTTAGATTGGACATTATGCAACTCAATGTCCACAACAAGAACCTTATTTTTTAGGACCTAGGCCTATAGTTTCAGAGCCTACAGTTGGTGATGCAAGCAGAGCTCATAGAGTATTTGTAGCAGTTGATCACCGTCAGGCAGATCATCAGGGGATAGTGGTTGAGACCACAGGTGCTATTTGAGGTATATCTCTTTCAGTATTGTTTGATTTAGGAGCTATAGATTCATTTATTTCACCATCTATATTTTTTAAGTGTAAGCTAGATGTGGTGAAGCAATATCATGGTTGGCAAGTGGAACTAGCCTCAGGCATGAAGGTCTCCACAAATTCTGTAGTTCATAAGTGTGGGCTTAGCTTAGGAAGCTTTGATACTACAGTGGATCTTGGAGTCATACCCCTTGGTTCCTATGATGTGGTTTTAGGCATGGACTGGCTTGGATCTCATAGAGCTAGTATAGATTGCAGGAAGAAGATTATTATGTGCTAAGATGACCAAGGGAATGATGTGAAGATAGTTGGGATACCAAGGCCTATATCTCTGCGGATGATTTCCGCTATGCAAATGAAGCAAATTTTCCATAAGGGATGTTAGATATTTGCTGTTATGGTAAATGATCTTGATGAGGAAGATCCTATGAGGAAGACTTTAGATCACCTAATTTTACAGGAGTATGTAGATGTCTTTCCAAGTGAGATTCTAGGCATGCCTCCAAAGAGGGACATTGATTTTAGTATTGATCTGATTCTTGGAGTGGAGCCTATCTCTAAAGCTCCTTATCATATGACTACACAGGAATTGGGTGAGTTACGTCTTTAGCTAGAGGAACTTCTAGCCAAAGGGAGCATTCAACCTAGTGTATCACCATGGAGAGCTCTAATGCTCTTTGTGAAGAAGAAAGATGGTTCTTTGCACCTTTGTATTGATTACAAACAGTTCAATAAGGTGACTATTAAGAAAAAGTATCCTCTACCTAGGATTGATGACTTATTTGATTAGATCAAGGGAGCTATAGTGTTCTCCAAGATTGGCTTTAAATTTAGATACCACCAGCTTCGCATTAAGGAAGCAGACATTCACAAGATTGCTTTTCAAACTCGCTATGGGCATTATGAGTTCACAGTGGTACCTTTTGGGTTGACTAATGCTCCATCAATTTTCATGAGTTTGATGAATGGTGTGTTTCAATCTTATCTGGACAGGTTTGTACTTGTGTTTCTTGATGACATATTGATATATTGTAAGTATCAAAAGGAGCATGAGGAACACCTGTGGTTGGTATTGTAGTGTTTGAGGGACAATCAGCTTTATGCCAATGTAGCTAAGTGCAAATTCTTCAAATCAGAGATTCAGTATTTAGGGTATGTCATTTTAGGTGATGGTATTTCAGTGGATCCTGCAAAGATTCAGGTGATAATAGATTGGCCTACACTGACTAATGTGTCAGAGATTTGTATTTTCATGGGCCTAGCTGGTTATTATCGCAGATTTGTCCAAAACTTCTGTAGGATTGCACATCCTATCACTTCTCTTCAGAGGAAAGGAAAGAAATTTATATGGATAGAGAAATGTGAGGAAGCTTTTCAAAAGCTCAAGGAGCTTTTGACCAGTGCACCGATTTTAGCCATACCTGATCCAAAAGGTGATTTCATGGTGTGTACAGATGCTTCTCTTGAAGGGATTGAGGCAGTGTTGATGCAGAATGGACGGGTGATTACGTATGAATCATACAAGCTCAAGGATCATGAACTAAATTATCCTATGCATGATCTTGAATTAGCAGCAGTAGTTCATGCTTTGACAAGGTGGAGACATTTCTTGTTGGGGCACAGATTTGAGCTACACAGTGATCATTGTAGTCTTCAGTACATTTTCACTCAACCTAATTTGAATGCTCGCTAGAGATGATGGATGGAATTTCTATGCAAGTATGATTTTGAGGTTAAGTACATTTAGGTAAAGGAGAATGTGGTGGCAGATGCTTTGAGTCATAGGAGACATGTGGTATCATTTATGACTCTTAGTGTGGAGTTGAGGAGTCAGATTCTTCAGGCACTTCCTACAAATTCTTGGTAGTAGGAAGTGTGCAGAGAGATGGATTCAAGAAGACCTTTGGAAGGTAAGTTTGTAGGTTACCTTCAAGAGTTAGATGGTCTTCTAAGACATTTGGGGAGGATTTATGTGCCATTATTGGATGAGCTTCGCACCTTGATTTTAGTAGAGGCCCATCGTACACCTTACTCAGCACATCCAGGTGTTAAGAAGATGCATGCTGATTTGAGACATTTGTTCTTTTGGTCTGGGATGAAGCAAGACATTGTTGAATTTTTGGCTAGGTGTCTTGAGCGTTAGAGAGTCAAGGCAGAACACCAGCACCCGGCTAGACTTTTGTAGCCAAATCTCATTCCTTCTTAGAAGTGGGATATCATCTCCATGGATTTCATAGTAGGATTACCTATGATTGTTCTTCATCATGATGCTATCATGGTCACTATTGATCAGTTGACTAAGGTGGCACATTTCTCACCAATCAAGTCTTCCTACATACTAGCTTATGTAGCCAATGTCTTCATGCGTGACATTGTGAGATTACATGGTATTTCCCAAAAGATCATTTTTGACAGGGATCTTGTATTCACATCGGCATTTTGGACATCATTGCAGCATGAGCTTGGAGCGCAATTAAACTTCAGTTTGGCATATCATCCAGAGACTGATGGTCAAATAGAGAGGGTGAATTAGGTTTTGGAGGATATGTTACGGATGTATGTGATGGATAGGCAAACACATTGGGAGGACTATCTCTACCTAGTGGAGTTTTCTTACAACAACGGGTATCATAGTTCTATTGGCATGACACCATTTCAGGCATTATATGGATGTCCTTGTCATACATCCTTGAGTTGGGACAACCTTGAGGATCGCATCCTATTGGGTCCTGAGATGCTTCGTGATATGGAGCAACAGGTAGTGCAGATCTGTGAGCACTTGACTACGGCATAGGATAGGCAGAAAAAGTATGTTGATGCTCATAGGACAGATAAGCAGTTTGTTGTGGGTGATATGGTTTTCTTGAGAGTGCGTCTGCGAAAGAGTCTGATCTGATATGAAAAGGGTTCTAAGCTAGCACCTCACTTTGTGGGACCATTCGAGATTCTAAAGAGGATTGGCCCGGTTGCTTACCACCTTGCTCTACCACCCAGCCTAGCTCGCATTCACAATGTTTTCCATGTTTCAGTACTTTGGCAGTATATTCTTGATATTGTACATGTTCTTGATTGGAATGTGTTGCAGGTAGAGGATGGGTAGCTGGCTTTGGAGCCAATTCATATTCTGGAGCAGTAGGAGTTGACCCTCAGGGATCGAACCATTGAGCAAGTAAGGGTCCAATAGGACCCTACTGATGATTCTTCAGCTACATGGGAGGATGCAGCTAGATCACGGGAGTTAGATCCCTACCTATTTGTAGGCTTCCAGGAGTAAGCCTAACCCAAGGGGGGGTGGATGTAGTGCCTGCCCTCGTTCACATCTTTCTGGACATTGTTGTTGTTATTATCAGACTATGTTAGACTAGCTTTATGTTGATGGATTAGTAGTATATTTTTGACACTATCAGACATTATGTTATGGATTCAGTGGTTATATGATGAGATCATTCAAACTTTACATTTCATGTATGCATGATGATCATTACATTGCTTTCAGTTATTGTTGATGATTAGTTAGATGGTTTATTATCTCATGTGTTTTATTATGGATACTTACCCCATACTTGCATGTGTATGGTGTGCATGTTTTCTTATTGTATGGCATTTTTGATATGGTTAAGGAAGGGAGTCGTAGTCACCTGCTAGTCAGGATCTACACGATGCACCACTTCCTGCCATTGCCTGTTTAGGTTAGCATTATATATATTGTATGTACATGCATGGTTTTTTTTGCAGGTTGCAAATACCGAGTATCGACTTCCCTGAATTGCCAAGATGAGCGTACCCTATTATATTATCTCAATGATAAGATAAGGAAGATAAATTCTCAAGTCCAAATCCCAAACTCTTAAACCATTTGTCCTAGTGAGGTAGGACAAGTATTTGGATATTTTACACACCAAATGTGTTAGATGACATATTTCATAATTTTTAACCCTTTAGACTAATTTTGTGTGAATTTCTCTATGATGGGTTTTCATATTTTATCTTGGAGGTCTATGGTGAATTTTCTATTAATTAAATCTTAATAAATAGATTTAATTAATAAATTAATTATTTGAAAAAATTAATATAAAATAACATGATCTTTGATATTTTAATTATAATTAATTAATGAGGATCAATTGAAAATTAAATAAAAGAAAATTAGAAATTAAAATTAATAATAATTATAAAATAATAATAAAGTAATAAATAAGTAATAATAATGAAAGTTATAAAAATTTAAATAGAAATTATATAAAAAGTAAATTAGAGTTATAAGCTTGCCTAGGAGTTAACGCACCTTTTTATTTCTCATATGTCAACAACACGGGGGTTAGTGCATCAATTAAGAACATGGTGTCTACAACCTTATGACTCATCTAGAAGGTTGGAAAAGACACATGCTTAGTTGGTGACACCTTCTAATTGTTTTTAGAGACATTCTAGGTGTTTCCTGAAAGCTCTTTATATTCAGGCATTCCTAGAAGCTTAGATAGTGTTAGCGAGCATTTGGAGCATTGGAGGACTCGAGAATTTTGAAGAAGGGAGGAGCTTGCTCTGCGGGTTTTCAGAGGAAGAGTGAATTAGCATCAAAATCCGAGTAGATTCTTCTGATTTTACTTATGCTATTTTTGCATCTTGCATTCCCTATCTTCTTTGTGTCTTCCATATGTCTTCTGAGGTTTTTTCCTATTTTAATTGTATGCATTCTCAATATGGGTAGTTAAAATTTATTTGAGAATTTTTATATGCATAGATTTGAAGAGAACATAGGGCTAGGGTTTAAATTTTAACCAAATTCATTAGAAAATCATTGGGTAAATTTAGAGATCAAATAGCTTATAGGAAAATTTTGAAAATTGGAATCTTTAAATAGATTGTGTATGTGCTCATTGTAAAATATACAAGTTAATATTTTCATATCTGCATACACATTATATATATATATATATATATATATATATATATATATATATATATATATATATATATATATATACATGCTGTGATAATTAAATTCTGCAAATACATATATATAAATACACACACACACACACACACACACACACATATATATATATATATATATATTGAATAATCATATTTTATAAATTGCAATGATGAAACTTAATTTCAATTTCGAATTGCAAATCGCATCAATGGAGAAATGTTTTATTAAAAATGTTATTTAAAAATTAGTATATACTGCAAATTATTTTGGGTACATATGGTACCATACCCCCGCAGGTTGCAGAGGCCTACTGTCGCAGGACTGCGACGACAGGGGTACACTGTACCCGCTGTCGACGCAGTGCCTGTGGCCATAGGTACTATGTACATGTGTGTGTGTGTGTGTGTGTGTGTGTGTGTGTGTGTGTGTGTGTGTGTGTGTGTGTGTGTGTGTGTGTGTGTGTGTGTAAGTATATGTATATTAGTTATAGATAAATATTTTATTTAAAATGATTTGTATAGACGGATCAATCTGTAAAAGATAAATGATTTAAAAATATGAGTAATAATTTAACAATTATTATTAAAATGAAGAGATATTAATAATTAACTTAATTAAATTTAGTTTAATTAAGGTTAATTATTAGAATGAGTTATAAGTCAAAGTTTTGAATTATGCAAAATTTGTTGATAATATTGGTTAATTGAAAATGTCATTTTTCAACTAAGTTTTAATAAACCAAATATTATTAGATCAATTAGAAAATTGAGTCTAATGGTTTTGGGGAGAAACTTTTATCTATCAAACAAATACGTGAGTTAGATAAAACGTGAAATTTCTCCACTTGATAGCTAAATTGGAAAACGTAAACTGAAACTTCCACATTTAAATTCAAGTATGTAAATTTAGCAAAACCAAAACATGTGTTTGCATTGTGTATTCTTTATGCTATTGTTTTGGGTTTGGGTTGACTAGTGTTGACCAGTTATAGGACATCTACCAGAGGCTTGGGGGTTATGTGATTGTGATGTCATGATGATGGTTTAATCTCGATCTTTATAAACCCAACCATGGTTATGTGATGGAATGCTCTATGTAATGTTTGTAATTATTGATTGTTATAGTTGAGTTTCTTATGTATGAGACACATGACCCAATCATTTATCATTCATTGATCAATTATCCTTGGTTATTTTTCTAGTCACCATGATGGGGCTGAAATGTTATTTTATGATGTCATGTTGTGACATGTTTTGACTCAACCATTTTGGAGTCTTCAATCAGTATGATTGAGATATATTTTGGTTATTGAGAACCAATGGATACTTTTGATTATCAGTGATGCTTCAGTTGCCAATAGAGAGCTATTGTGGTCATGATTTTCTATGGATGCTTGCTCATGGAGATTTGATGTTTTTATGCATATTTGATAATTTTATTATGGATTATCTTTGGTGATTTTGATATTTATGATTCCATGAGCTTAGGGTAGGTTATCTACATGTAGTGTTGGGAAGTGGCTTGCAATGGGGGCCGAGGCCCTAAGAGGCTGCTAGGGTAACTCATTAAAAGTTGGTTAATAAGTGAAAACATTCACACCTAATACTAACTGAATGAACCTAAAAAGATAATTGTTTTTTTCTCCCCCATGCCTTGAGCGCTTGTATAGACTAGGATGGGAGTAGAGAGAATGCATGGTTGCGACCTTCCATTCCATAGTATGTCTCGTTAGTATGAGAGGATACTAGTGGCTACATGAGGATCAGTATGGACCCGTGGAGTTTAGCTAACTGCCAGGGTAACTTGTACATGATATATGTGATGACACTTTCTCGTTTGCATAGTAGGTTCCTACATGTCTTTGTGTGCCTCTGAGAATTAGATGTCAGTTTTGTGTGATGGAACCTTTGAGTTAGTATACTTTTAGGATTCTTGGACTTATAGAGATTTATGCCATGTGTTTTGGATAGCCTGTTTGAGACTTGAGATTATCTCCTCAGCACGGTGGGAGTGGACCACTTAGGTACCACGTGGTCAGGTGGTAGTGTTTTTCCACTCTTATCATTTGAGATTCATTGAGACATCGTGGTTGATGCATCCTTCATGATGGTGGATATGTATCCTTTCATTGATGATTAGCATATGTTAGATGATGTTATCTTATGCTTTTATTTGCATGTTAGATTACTTTCTGCATATGATATAGTATATGTTAGGAGTGAAATTCCTACTATGTTAATATCGATGATCTCTTCAGTGCTTTGGAATGTTACACACGAAGGGATGGTTAGGGCCCACGATGGTCTAATGATGATATTAATGGTTGGGAGGAACCGTGCACTTAGTTTATTATGTTTGATCTTTATGATGGATATTTATATCTTCTATAATGATGTATCATGTATGACATGTGATTATCTTTACTTTGATGTATCATGGATTAGAATAGGATGATGTACCTTATTCCACATATGTATATTCTTTTAAGCTTTTTATACCCTGTGACATGTACAGTGGATGATTGAGCATTTGAAATGGAATGTATAAACATTGGACTTATCATTATTATTTCATGTAGATGTTATATTAGATGGATTCAATAATGTTAATTGATTTAGATGTAATTCAACGTTAAGGGATCCTTAAAGAATGTAATATGTTATGTATGCTATGTTTACTTTTAGATGGACATTGCTATTGCTTTCATTATCGTGTATAAGTTATATGTGATATTTACTTTCATGTTTAAAAAAAAAATGCTACCAAACTTAGTGAAATTCTAAGTTAATTCTTTCAATCCCTTGGCGAGATATTACAGATGTGGTTAAGGAAGGAAGTCGTAGTCACCTACTAGTCAGGATCTACACGATGTACCACTCCCTACCATTGCTTGTTTAGTTTAGATATATTTATATACATGTACATGCTTGTCTTTTATGCAAAATGTAGGTACCAGGCATTGGCTTCCCTAAATTGCCAGGATGAGCATGCCCTATCACAATAACTAAATGGTAAGAATGGAGAGATAATGTTCAAGTCCAATACCAACCGTAGCCTAAATACTTGTCTTGCGAGGACTCATAACTAACTTTCCACCCTTGTTAAAACCTGTGAGTTTATCTTTGTCTGTATTGTTTGATTTTGAGTTTTGGTCTATTTTAGTAATGTTGTTTTTATGTGGATTTTACTATGTGATTTATTTGGTAAATGATTTAAGTATAATATTTGGGTTGATTATATAATTAAATATTATTTGATTAAAAAGAAAATATTAAAGTATGAGAATATTTAATTGATTTAAAAACTAATTAAATATGTGCTTTAATTTAAAAGTATTAATCTAAATTTAAAAAATTGGTTAAAGAGAAATTAGAACATGATGATATTTAATTAATTATTACTTAATTAAATATGTACTTAATTTAAAAGATTTAATTTATAAAGTTGGACAAAAAGAAAATTAAAATATTAAAGATTTAATATTTATTTTATTATAATTATTTATTTAATAATAATTAAATTAGAGTTGCATTTAAATAATGAGCTTAGATTATTATTAATAATTTAAATAATAAACTATGCTTTAATTGGTGCTTGTACTAATTAATAAACTAGAGGAAAATAAAATATGAAAGAATAAAATTTAAAGATAAAGTTATAGTTCTAATTGTGGCATAGTTATATTTATTTAATTTAATGATAATTATTTGGAAGTTCTAATTTAATAATAAACTCTAAATAATGGTATTAATTAAATTAATAAATATATTATAAAAAACACTTAGAAAATTTATTAAAGAGATAAAGCTAATTATTTTAATTAAGATATTTTGTAATTAAATATCTAAAAGAGTTGTGTATGAAAAGGAAAAAGGTAATAAAGTAATAAACAACAATTGATCAGTGACTTCCCTCTCATGATTGCACAATCAGAGCCCCAATTTAAGAGAGAACTCTTTATTAGAGATCTAGAGTTCATTTTGCAATTACATAGGTTTTGGGGAGCAAAATTCAAAATTGGATCAAAAGAATTGTTCAGAGTTTCAGAGGGTTTAGAATTTGCATGCATTCACAAATTATCTCATATTTTAGTTGTGGTTTTGAGGTAGGGTTTGAAAACTCATTGTACAATTTTATTGAAAGATCTGCCTACTTCATATCTTCTTGGGTGTTTACATATTGCTTATTAATTTACTGTAGTAATTGTTGAATAAGGAATTATGTTGTAGATCTTGAAAAAAGAAATCTTATTAATCAAAAAAACTTGATTGAGAAAAATTAAAGAAAAACTATAGAAAATTATTATGATTGTATTCTTATAAACCCCTTTCTGATATAATAAAAATTGGAAGAAAACAATAAATTAAATAGTTAGGTTTTCAACTTTAAATTTGTCATCAAGATCTTGTGATTACCATGAACTTTCTAAATATAGGTGAATATTATTCTTATATGTAAAATAATGTAAATGTAATATTTATATGGAAAGTATAACATTAATTGAGAGGAAAGCATATTGTAACTAAACATATATATGCATGTGAAAACAAACATGCTAAAAATAAAAACTAAGTATAGTATGGTTGCATGCATGTGAAAATATATATACTAAAAATAGAAGCTAAGTATAGTATGGTTACATGCATGTGAAAACAAATAAGATAAAAAATAGAAACTAAGTATAGTACATGCATGTGAAAACAAATAAGATAAAAAATAGAAACTAAGTATAGTATGGTTACATGCATGTGAAAATAAATATGCTAAAAATAGAAGCTAAGTATAGTATGGTTACATGCATGTGAAAACAAATATGCTAAAAATATAAAAGAGAGTATAGAATGCTTGCATGATTTGAGAGGTCAAAAAATTTTGAAAATACTGATTGCATATTTATTTTTATTTTATAAAAATTTAATTTAATTTTCATATTTATTTATTTAAAAAAATAATTAATTCAAAATAAATTTAAAATAATTATTTATTAATTTTAAAAAATTAAATAAATATTATTCATTTAGTTAAAGTGGATATTAGCATTAGTGATTATTTAAGTCTAATTAAACTCTTAGTTGCATATAATTAACTTTATAATTATTAATGCAAGATGGAAGTTATTAAATAAATATATATAATTTTTTTATATTTTAAGATAAGTTGTGGTAGAGTTCACTTTGTAATCATCTAGTTAATATCTATTTGACTTTATGAGAGAAATTATAAATAATTCAATTAAATTTATAATTTTATCTCTAGTTGCATTATGAATTAAACGAAAAGTAAATATTAATATTAGACTTAAATAGAAATCATATTAATATTTTAAAAATTGAAATTATATCAATATTTAAATATAATTATATAAATTTATGTTATTAATTAAATCATTTATGATTTAAGATTATTTAAATTAGTACCATGATAATATTGCATGATATTTTATATGCACAAAAAGATTGGATATTTAAATACTTATTATTTTGAGTAAGTATATTAGCATAACAATTTATACTAACATGTATATTCTTACCTTATTTCTAAACACATCTTTATGACCCAAACTAAACAAGAGAAATTGATTGAATTAAATCATGTGGCTAAAAACTATGTGTTTTCTAATATTCAATTTATAGTCTTGCGATGTTTATTTTCATGATGGCTTTTCTTTGTGAGTTGTTTAGTTGGCCAAGTAAGGGTGTGCACTAGAGGCATTTTTGAGATTTATTTTATGATTATTTCACTGGATGTCATGATGAACTTTATGATTTGAATTGAGATTTATGTTTTATGATCTTTGTGCTATTGAGCATTTATGAGAACTTGAGTTTCGAGAACCAATGTTATTTTTTGGGTTGCCTATTAAGGAACCAAATTCAATCAATATTACTCTTCTGGTATGGGGACACTATTGTGATTTGTGATTTTGGAAAGGTAGTTTAGGTGCATGTCTATAGGACTGGCTTGCAGTGGGGGTCAAGGCCTAGAGTGGTTGCCATGGTAACTCATTGTAAGTTGTGTAACAAGTGTTAACATAGTAATTAAAAAATCCTTCTTAGCCCTTTTTCTTGACATACATTAAAAAGATAAGTTAGAGATTTTTTCTCATCCATGCCTTGAGTTCTTATATAGATTAAGAATGAGATGAAGATGATACCTTGAGAGGTATGAATAGTTTCTTTGGCATCATGAGAGGGTATTCTAGTTTCACATAGAGTCACTAGGGGGTCAGGGTCTTGAGAGAATGCCAAGAAAACCTTAGAATTGGCTCATGTGATGACACTCCATAGTATGTAGCCTGAGTCTCCTTCATGTTTTTTTCTTCTTTTTTAAATGTTTGCCTCTAGTGGTGTACTTGTTGGATATTTCTTTTGATGGTGTATTTATTGTGAGTTGTTACTCATTGATTAGATGTCATTTATTGTTGATAGTTGACTTTTATTAATGAATGATTATTTATTCATTGGTGATGTTTTTATTGTTGGATTTAGTAATTGGTGGTTTACTACTTTTATTGATGATAATTGTTATCTATTGGTCATTGTGCTTGTGACACTTGACATTGATTTCGAGGTGATTGTATATTTTTGGTCTTGGTATTTGTATGTTGACTTGGTATGAGATGTTAGTATTGAAATGAGTGTCCTTTAAATTTTGATTATCTCTTCTTCTTGAGTAGTTTGTCTTACTCTTGAAGTAGTTTTGGCTATCAAGATTTCTTGTCTAGGATTATTTTATGATTTGATTATCTGTATGTGGATCATACATTATCTCTCCTACATAGTGGGAGTGGCAGCCTAATTAGATGACCACACAGTTGGGAGGTAGTGTATTCTTACCATTTAGGTCCTCCTCAAATTGACAAATGTTGGATGCTCCTTGATATAGTGGTACCATTATCATTCTTCCTCTTATCTTAAAGGCTTCTATTCATTTGATGTATCTAAATTTTATGTGTTTTGAGATCCTATGGGATATTGTATTGTATATTGATATAATCATATCTATTTTCACATACCCTATGACATGTGCAATGGATGTTGTTCATTAGATGTACTTTCATATTATCGATTGTACTTATGCATTTTATTATATGACTATGTATGTGTTTATTCATTTTATGATTATGGACATTGTAACTGAGATTTAGACTTATTAATAAAACTTTCTTAAATGTGACTCAATGTGAAGGAACCCTTGAGGAATTAAAACTGTATTTTTAATTGATTATGTGTTCTTGATGTGTATGTATATATTGCTTCCGCATTATTGTTACTTTGATATTGTTTAAACTTAAAAAAATAGTTTAGTAAACTTTGTAACATATTCGGTTTATTTCTTTTGGGTTCCCAAGAAAGGCATTAAACTAATACTCTATCTTTGAATTGCTCTATATAAACTAGGTACAACTTCTATACATCTTTGACTAAGACTCTACACACTTGACCATGTCATCAGGACACTATGTTGAATATGTGTGTAACTACACATCACTAGACAATAAAACTATTGTCCATAATCAAGATCTTTTTTTTTCTACTTAGCCAATCATTATGGAAACCATGCTATGTTGATATAAATGACAAACACAATCATGAATGCAACATGTCAATACTCTCCAATTCTTAAAATACTCCCCCAAAGTAGTATCATCAACATTTATGCTAACATTCTTCTCTTCCAATCACTTGATTCCATTTATTCCTCCTTCCATGTTCCTCTTCATGGGTAGCCATTAAGAGGTCTCCTTCTAACATCCAAGCTTGGAATTCCTCCAACTTAACTTCTTCTTTTTTTTGGTTTGAAGATATCCCAAAAAGAGGTTTTACTTCACTTAATAACTTCCCTTCTAATAATTCCTAGGTTTCTTGCTATGCAAAACATAGTAGTCCCCTAATTTTTTGTATTCCACTAGCACTTAAGCTAATCTCTAAATCAAGGGTGTGAATACCACATTATTTCATAGTGGAAAGGTTTCTTCTTTTGATGATTTTTGGTAGACCAAGTAAATAGAAGCATAGAGTGGTCTAAGACAGATCTTGAGAACCCCCGGAGAGAAGTATGCATCAAGATATCTCACTCCACCAATATGACCATTGTATCAAACCTTATCTGGATAAGGTTATTTCCCATGCAGTTATTGGACTAGGTAAATTTGAATCCCTACAACTCAACATCCATGAGATCATTTTTGCGTAGGAATTCCTCTAGATCTTGCATTCTCTCAAAGATATTGTCCAGATCACCCTTCTTTTCATATGGGTATAAGGGTATTAAAATCTCTTACACACATTATTTTGGCATCCTTCTAATTCTTTATGCAACTAGAGCATTCTTCATAGATTTGGAGATGCCCTCCCCTTATATTAAGGTAGTAGAAGTTTAGTAGCACCCAATTATTCACTTCTTCATTCAAAGCTATTGTAACAAAGTGCGGTGATAGTGGAGCTCCACACCGTTCAGGTGATCAGGATTCCACATAGTAGTAATCCCTCCTAATGCACCAATAGCTCTCTTATAGACACATTTTTCTCCTTTCCATATGTAGTTGGTGGTCTTTTCAAACTTTTGTTTACTCATCTTAACTTCCTGAATAAGAACTATATCTATCTTATGATCTTTGATCATAGATTTCAAAACAAATTGTTTCCTCGGGTTTTTGAAGCCCCTAATATTCCATGAAATTAATTTTATTTCTTATCTCTTTGGGTATCCTCCAAGGTTCGTTGTGACCTATTGGAAATATCTTAGGTAGAAACCTTACCTCTTGCTACCCTTGTTGGAGGCCTTCTAGCTCTTTCTTTTGAAGCCACATTTGCCTTAGGTTAGCCATGCCCCTTCCTTTTGGGTTCTTCCTCACCATATCCATCCCTAAAGGGATACCCAAAACTAAGGGTGGAGAACCCAACTCAGAGGAAAGATGAATAATATTTTTCACAAATAATATTATGTTGTCAAGTGTGAAGTGTCTAAGTCAAAGACATAGAGAAGTTGTACCTGATTTATAGAGAGTAGTCTAGAGACAGAGTATTCAGAAATTGATTTCTGATGTTTTTTGGTTATCTTACATCTGAGATATAATGAAGAGATGTGAGTTCAAGAAGTAATAGAGAATAGTTAGCAAATGATGTTAGTGAGTGCATAAGCCCTAGTATCACATGTGTGAAGTTTTTTATAGACTGTGAGATGAGAGTGCTATTATAATTATAATTCATCAATTATGTTATTATAATTAATTGTGAAAGCCTCAAGGCCTACTCAAGAAATTATTTTAAAGATATGGTATAAAGGAAAGATGTTTTCCTTTATTGTAAAGTGTGTATTCAAGTATTGTGATCATTGTTAAAGTGTGGAGTGCAAAAAGGATCATAGTGCTTACTAAATGCGAGTAAGTGATGCAAGAGATTATTGGATGAGAGATTTGTGAACAATATTTTACGCATCTTATTATACAAATAATAAATACACTATATGCAAACAATATTATATGGTACCACTTTTACTTCTATGAATATCTATCATTTAAGTGTCATGCCCAAAAATATAAGGACAAAACACACAAATATTTTTTTTTTTTTAATAAGAATTAATTAAGATAATAGGGTCGACAAGGTTCAAATGATTAATTAAAAACTAATTAAATAATATCACATCTAATCATACACACACACACGCACACACACACACACACACACACACACACACACACACACACACACACACACACACACACACACACACACACACACACACACACACACACACACACACACACACACACACACACACACACACACACACACACACACACACACACACACACACACACACATATATATATATATATATATATATATATATATATATATATATATATTAACTTGGATCAATTATTAACCTCTTAGACAAGCATCAAATGACGATATAATCGATCTATATGAAAGTCCCATTTAAGTAATATAGATTAAATTAATTGAACATTTAACTAAAAGGATTTACTTAAGTAAAACAATATCTCTTATAATTGAGTAAACCTTATTTAACTAAAATCTAATTTTAACAATTTTTGACAAACTACACGATTAATGCTAACCTAATAAAGTGAGGTAATAGGTAACACTAAATACACTAAAACTTTAAAAATATTAATTAAATTTACTACAAATTTTAAAAGTAATTTCTAATCTAATCTACAATCTGATCGCTTTAAATTTTAACTACACTAACTTTTAAACTAACTAACTTGTCTTTTTTTTTAAAAGCTAACAAAACTTCATTTAAATACAAATTTAAATACCTCTAACTTTAATAAAATTTAAACAATTACTCATACATCATTTCCTAAAATTAATATGTATTAACTCTTAAAAAATTTCTACATCACATTTCTCAATACTTGACTAACTATTAACTAAGAACAATTTAAAAATTAAAATAACAATTAAGCTAACTCTAACTAAATTCAACTACTCCCAACCCAACTAAGTTTAATATAACTATCACTCATGCCAAAACTGACCTACAACTTGATAATAACCTAGTCTACTCTCCACCTACCTCCCTACCTATGTGGCACTTCATCCTCCAAATGCAAAGGCACATATTCCAAGCGCATGCCTAGTGGGAGGAGATAGCGTGTAGACCTAGGCTTACTATTGGCAGTGATGCACATGGTGAAAGGGGAGAGGGGGAGTTATGACTTGGCGAACCAAGACTCGAGCAAAATCAAGGTAGCATCTCAATTGCCCATCTTCATACTGACGTGACTACAGATGTTGATGGGTGACAGCAATGCAAGAAGTCTTAGTGCCAAGATAGGGAGTATGGAAGGTTAATAAGGAAAGAAGTTAATACCAAGTCTACCCACCCACCATTGGTCCATGGTACCCCATGACAAGACAAGGTTTGGGGTGCATGGTACATGCATATTTTATTAGATTCTTAGTTCTAGTGCCAAGAGGGATGGAAAAGGGGTAAGGGGAGAGGGTAGAGCATTAAGTGCTAAAGTTTATTAGGTGGGGGTCTTAGGATATTGAACATATTTAAGTTATATTTCATTATATTTTGAAATTAAGCTACAAGAAAGAGAATCAATCAGAGAATATTCTTTGCGACCTGAGGGGGAAAATTAAAATTTTTCCTCATACATTTTCCAGAGAGGTTTTTCACTCCTAGAGATGTACATTTTTATTTTGAAGCCAATTTTGTCTAAGTGTTGGCATGCTTCTCATTGCTATATACATATTTATATAAGGAGTGATTTTTAACCTAATGACAACACTGATTTCCATTAACAAGCATACTAATCCAAGGAAGTGCATAAGGTTATATTTTCTTTTGTCTTTGATCCTCAATTCATGTTTTATCAATCATCATAAACAAGGTGTGTGTCCCATTTATCTAGAATTAAAGTGATGCATATTTCTTAATCAAATTTGATTAAGTCAATTATGAAATTTAACAATGAGAGAGTTAACCTTTTGATCACAATGTAGGATTTTTATCTCTTCTTAATACTTAAACATCGAATTGGAAACTTCAACATATCGAATTTTCTTTTCATTAACATGATTGAAAACTTGAAAATTCATAATTCAAAGTCATTATCTATCAATCTATTTTCTCAAAACATATGCAAATTTTGAAATCACATGAGAGCAATACAAGGAGGATTTCATAATCTTTTTTTTTTCTCTATTATTCATCCTGGTTCAAGGCTCCATCAAGAAAGAACCAGCAAGAAAACCTGATGTCTTTGCCAATACATCAAAATTCAAATACATTTACATAATATTACAAGTCAAATGAAGTCTCTTCAAAATCCTTTACAAGTTCTTTCTTCCAATACCTTCAAAACTTCAAGGAAACACAAGGAGAAGACAAGAGCTTACCCAGGTGAATCATCACAACATCAAGAACAATTCAACCATGCACCCTATCCTAGTTTTGCATAATAGGTTCAAGCATATAACTTGACTAGGGGGGAGGTGGATTTTCCCAATGAGAGACATCAATCACCATACCAAAACATAGCCCTTTCAGGGCTAAAACTTCAAGAATTTCCATTCTTTTACAAGGCCCTTTCAGGGCTATTTTCACAAGGATTTTCATTCCTTTCCATATTCAAGAATTCACAATATCAACCAAGGTATGTGATGAAAAGTAGGGGCCCATACACCCTACCCTCTTTCCCTCCTCTCACTATGAGAGGAGACCCTACACCATTGAGGTCCAACTAAGGCCCTTCCCCCGTACATGGCCACTTCTTCCCTATCCAAGGGTGGGTAAGGCCAAAACAATCCCCATGAAATCTCCTCAAAAATAAATCATCAAGACAAGCATAAGCATGCATCAAGAACAAACAAAAATCCCTCCAAATCCATCCCAACACACAAGCAAGCAAAAACAAGAACAACACAATACTTTATGCAAGATTCAAGTATGAACAACATGAAGAACAAAACCAAAAGAGTGAAAAAATCCTACCTTCACCAAGAGTTATGGTAAAATGGTAAGTTGAGAAGAGCTTTTCCCTTTCTTCCTTCAATCTTCAAACTTTCTCTAAAAACTAGAGATTGGGTGACAAAACCAAAACTACTCCAAAAATGCCTCTAAGTATGATCCTTAACTCAACTAGACTTCAAGTAAACTCAAGATGGAGTTTGAGTCACCAACTCAAGTAAAGAGAATCCATTTTCGCAATCAACCAAAAGTAGGGTTTTTGAGTGACCCTAAAAGTCAACCAAGGAGACTAAGGGGTTGGAAAGTGCTCCCCACCCATACCCTTACCCCTAGGGTGCTTAAATTTAATTTTTTTAGGCCTTAAATGCTTAATAGGAACAATTAAAAGCTAGGAGAAATAGTAAGACCAAATAACAACCTTTAAAGAATTACAATACAAAGATAGCATAATTTAACAAGGGGTTTAGTTCCATCCTTCCTTTGATTTTTCTTGGCTAAATTTCCTGCACACTCATTGCACACATCAGTAGTTCACTTGAAACACATTTATATATCTAAAAATACTTATAAAGAGAATCATGTAAATTAAAACATTCATTTTCTACAATTCACTTGTTCATCTCATTATATTCATTAAAATTGGAAAAATCAAGGTGTTAGGTCTGCATTCATTCACTTCATCATCATACATGGTTATAAAGCATTAAATGACAAAACAAATATCTGAAAGTAAAGCATCACACATTATAAATAGCATAATAATGTTCAGTGCATCAATAATGTTCTGACATATCGAGACATGAGTATCAAAATAATAATGTATCATCGATGCTAAGATGGGTTGGGGCGAGGCCTCACATTAAGCCTACTTTAGGAATCTATCCCTCACCTTTAGTCTAATCATATGATTACAATTTCATCAAATGATTATGTTTGTAAGTTGCAACTAGGATGAGGAGTTGATGAAATTACCATCTTGCACAATTTCATCTAAAATATATCTAGAAATCTATGAATTATGATAAATATTATCCAAGCTCAATTTTAATTTTTGTAATAATATTAAATAAATCTAGGTAATCTTGTGTACTATCTATATTGGTATTCCATGAAGTAAAGGCCTACTTAGTGCTCCACAACATATCCCACAATAATTCAAGTGGCTCTAGATAGTAAGTGGTCTCATTCCCATTCATGCACCCATGTACTATAGTTTATAAACCCTAAAATTATTTGAGAATTATAGTTGCGTGTTCTAATGTAAAGCTACTATGGGCTCAAGACATTTCCTTGAAGTCATTAGTGTATCCAAACCTGTTCTAGTGTAAACTTGTTGTTTCCTCTCATCTCTTATAATGTATTAGATGAAAATATTTGTTGGAGAAGATTTATTAGGTTTGAATTTTATATTATATTTTTATTGTTCAAGTTTTCCATGTGATTAACAAATCTCAAGTAACTACATAAATTTTTATATAATACTACATTTTAACTTTCATACTTATGTTTCAAAGGAATCTTGTTTTTAACTACATGATGAGCCACACATAGTGAAAGCATGAGTTATGGTTTAATATCATATTCAAATTCTCATTACATCATCTAAAAAGATGCAATTTTCTATGTGTGTGTGTGTGCGCACATGCGCATGTGTGTGTGTACACAAGTGCATGTATGTGTGCATCTATGTATGTGCATGTGTGTATGTGCAGGTGTATGTGCATGTGTATATGTTACTCATACATACTCACTGAGCCCTACATAGAGAACACATTATATGGAAGTAAGATTGATAATTAACTCTCATATAGATTTGATAAATACTCTTAGGAAGAAAGAATATTATGAGCATTGATATATCTATCCCCATGATTTAGAAATGACACCTTTGTAAGTTCTTATTTTAAGTTGAAATAATTTCAAGATTATAGGAATAGTTTGATGCATAAACAATAAATTTTTTTACTGTACATTGTGTATAATTATATTTCTTGTAAATAATTTCTTGTCAGCTTGGTTGTGGTGTAAATACCTACATAGCAATTTTATTTCTATTAACCTAATTCTTATACAAATTCTTAAGTTATTGCTACCTCTAGGTTGCTTGAGAGAAATAAGATGTTTTTCTTTGATATAGCCATTCTTGACTAGTACAGAGAACCTTCCTTTTTGGTTTGATTTAGGTGTTGTTTAGGGTTATTTAAGAGTCCTTGTGTGAAGGTAATAAGATCCAATGGTCATTGGGTCCAAACTGCTCCTAATATGCTTGTAAGGGAAAAGTTGCTTATGGGTTCAAATGTTGTCAAAAACTTGCCAAGTGGGTCAAAATTTGCTAAGTTTGAGCAACTAGGGCACATGGTCTCCTATAGGGTCCTAAGGTTCCTAACTAGGGTCCTAGTATATGTCTAGGAACACCCACTTGCTTAAAACACTCAAAAAGCAAGAAATTCAGCAAGTGCCTAAAATACTTTCTTGAAACACTTTAAGGTAGAGGGAGCTAATAGTAAGTGCCTATACTGAGGAACTCAACAAGTTGAGTTTAAGGGAAAGGAAACAAGAGGAGGAAGTAGAAAGGGTAGCTAGGCATCTCAGTAGATTGAGGCAAGGAATCCAAGATGAGATCAGTATGATGGCCCCTAAAACATGCAAAAATGCTTTCAATTAGCATTGAGAGTAGAGGAAAAGACTAGGAGGAGACATGATTCCCAATAAAGAGGAAGAGGCAATAGTGGATTCAAAGGTAGGGGTAACTTTGGAAGAGGAAAAAAATCCAAGTAGGCTAGATGAAGCTTAGTTTATAGAAAACAATGGGGGCAATTAGAATAGAGGTTCATTTCAGAGGGGGGGATATAGAGGAAGAGGACATCATAGGGGTAGGTTTTAGTCACAAGCTAGGGGTAACTCATCTTTCATAGGTAGATACTACAATTATAACCAAGTGGGCCATACCATGGGTAGATGTCATGAAAAAGGTTCTACCTCATCAAAGTGTTACCTCACCAATCTCCAAGTTAAGGCTAGAATTAGATGGAGAAAATATTATGTTGAGAACAAAATTATTGAAAGTTCCTAGAGTTTTAGAGCCACCCTAAAGGAAGAATTTTTTCAAAACTACTTATAGGTCACATGGGAAGATCTATAGGGTGATAGTGGAGTATGGTTCCACAGAGAATATAGTGTCAAAGGAGATGGTGGACAAGCTAAAGCTTACAAGGTGTCATTGTTAAGCATGGGTCAAAAAATATTGGTGGATGAACAAACTTCAGTGGAGTTTGAAATAGGAGAGTACAAAGAAAAAGTGCTATGTGACACAATGCCTATGGATGCCTGTCACCTCCTATTAGGACGACCATGGAAATATGATGTAAAGGCAATTCATGATAGAGAAAATAACAATTATGGAATCACTAACCAATGTAAGAAGTTTCAAATGGATCCTTTGATAGAACCTAGCAAAGAGAAATATGTGGGGTATAGTGTGATGCTTTTGAGTGGAAATGAGCTTATTAAGGTCATGAAGAAGGAAAAGGGGATTTGTTATGCAGTAATAGTGAAGCCAAGAGAAGAGACTGAGGAGAAACTCAAAATGCCTCAAGAAGTGCAACAATTGTTGGAGAAGTACCATGAACTAGTAGATAATGGATTTCCTAGTGCATTTCTACCTATGAGGGATGCGAGTCATCTAATAGACCTAATACTAGGAGCTAATATTACTAATAAGGTAGCATATAAAATGAATCTAAGTCAGAATGCAGAAATTGATAAATAGATACAAGACTTTATAGAGAAAGGACTTATAAGGAAGATTTTAATTCCTTGTGTTGTTCCCACTATCCTTGCAACTAAGAAGGATGGAAAATGGAGGATGTGCATTGACTCAAGGGCTATTAACAAGATAACAATAAGATACAAATTTTGTCATGCCCCAGATTAAGGATTTGTTGGACAAAATGGGGGACTCTTGCTATTTCTACAAGGTGGATTAGAAATCAAGGTACCATCAAATCAGAGTTAGGCCAGGTGATGAATATAAGAAAACCTTCAAGAAAAATGAGGGTTTTATGAGTGGCTTGTAATTTCCTTGCTTGACAAATGCACCTAGCACATTCATGAGGCTCATGAATGAAGTGTTAACAAACTTCATAGGTAAATTTGTAATTATTTATCTAGATGAAATTCTAATTTTTAGCAAGTCTAAGGAGGAGCACATGAAGCATTTGGAGATGGTCTTGAGGAGGATACACCAAGAAAAGATGATGATCAACCAAGAAAAGTGTGAGTTTTTGAAAATTGAACTAGTATATCTTGTATTTTTTTTTGTTTCTAATGGATGCATAAATATGGATTCTAATAAGGTTAAGACTATACTAGAATTTCCAACACATAGATCCATAGGGGATGTTAGGAGTTTCCATGGATTGGCCTCTTGATATAGGAAATTTATGAGAAATTTTAGTCATGCATGTGCACTAATCCTAAACAACATTAAAGGGGAAATTAAATGCTAGTTTAAGTGGACATAAGTAGCGAGTAAAAGATTTGAAATGTTGAAGAAAAAGATAATAGGACTACCTACTCTTAGGTTCCCTAACTTCAATCAGCTATTTGTGGTGGAGGGTGATGCTAGCAAGATAGTAATTGGGGTAGTGTTGATTCAAGAGGGACACCCTATAGCATTCTTCTTAAACAAGTTGAATGAAGCCAAGAGAAAGTACTTCACCTAGGATTTGGAATTGTATGCAATGGTACAAGCACTCAAAAAGTGGAGACATTATCTCTTACCAAGGGAATTCATAGTTTACATAGATAATCATGCCCTTAGCTTTTTGAATGGGCAAGAGAAGTTGAACCAAAGACACCTCAAGTGGGTAGAATACTTGTAGGCATATACCTTTGTCATAAAACACAAGAAAGGTGTTAGCAACAAGGTTGTAGATGCTCTAAGTAGGAGAGTATTAACTATTCAAGAAATGTAGTTAAAAAGTGTGGGAATGAGTGACCTTAAGGACCTCTACTAGTAAGAAAAGGATTTCAAGGACATATATGAAGCATGTGAGAAGTTTAAAATGGCTTTAAGGTGGAGTTTATTGATCATATTTTGTAGGAAGGACTATTGTTCAAAGGACACTTGTTGTGTATACCTCAAAGCTCAATGAGGGAGAACATAATCAAAGAGAAACACCAAGGTAGTTTAGGAGGCCACTTTGGAGTGGACAAGACACTTGAGCAAGTGAATGGACATTATTATTGGCCTAAACTCTAGTTAGATGTCAAGAAATTTGTGGAGCACTTTTAGATATGCCAAATAGCCAAGGGACATAGTAGCAACACTAGATTGTACCAGCCTCTATCCATACCATATGGACCTTGGGAGTGCCTAAGCATGAGTTTTGTTTTGGGACTACCTAAGACAAAAAGAGGACATGACAATGTTTTTATAATGGTGGACATGTTTAGAAAGATAACACAGTTCATTCCTTGTAGAAAAACCAATGATGCATCATATATTTTACAAATTTTCTTGAGAGACATAGTAGGAATCCATGCATTTTAGGAAAGTATGTCTGTAACTTCCATTTGTAGAGTTGCATGAACTAAAATGACCCTAACCTAATCATCCACAATTTAAAATGAATGAAACCCTATGGAATGGTAGGTTAGGAATTGTAAATAGTGATTTTGTTTTGCTTTTTTTTCTTACAATTGATCTCCTAATTTTGGAGTGATGCCCTAGGCTGATTACATTGAGTAGGTGAGCCAGGATAATGAGAAGATGTATTTGGAGAGTGCATAAATGATCTGAAATGATCAACTCAATGGCATGGTTGGAAGCCCTAGTGAGTCCCCTTAGAGGATTTAATAGTTGTAGGAGCTGCTATGAGCTTTGAAGGCCTATTGGATACTTTTTGTTGTGACTAGTCTAGAGGCCTAAAAGATAGCCTAGGAAATATAGGGCCCAAGAAAAATTAGGGTTGTGAATGACTTGAAGCTCTGTAATTTGGGATTCTTAAAGTGCTAAGTGATTTCTTTTAGAATTTTATGGTCTTCCATAGGGTTTTGTGGAAGAATTGGCAGCATTTGACCAAAATAGTGAAAAGATACCTAATCCAAATTAGGCCTAATCAGCCCTACTTGTGGGCAACAATAGAAAACTGATTGCTAACAAGACCAAAAGTATTTGAAAGGACTAAAAGGGATATGGAAGGTAAAAAAATACACTAATAAGGACTTGTGTGTGGGAAAGATCCTAAACAAGTGTTTGGAGTTCTAGGGGAAGGAACAAGGTAAGCAAGGGCTAGCAGGACTAATTCCTAAACAAGCTGATTTTTGTTCTTACATCAACGCAACTTTACCTAGGAGGAAAGTTGACTAAGGTTCATGGAGGCCAAAGTTGGTGGAGAGGACATAGAAGGAAGGAACCTTTTGATGGTTTACTTCTTACATTGCTTAGTGATTACATAATTGTTCTTTTCCCCATCATGAATGACCTTTACATCATATTTCCATGGTTGTCCTAATAGGAGGTGATAGGCATCCAAATATACTGCCAAATCAACTACCAAATATACTATGAAATCAGCTAACAAATAAACTACCAAATATACTACCAACTAAACTACTAAATAAATCATCAAATAAACTACTATTTAATAACAATCAACAACCAAATCAATGATCAAATCAACGACCAAATTAATAATTATAATAGTTTATTCATAGATTTGGTTGTGATATTAATGATTGGTAATAAACTTCCAATGGTCACATTGTTGGAATTATTTAGAATAGCTGAGAGGGGGGGCGAATCAGTTATCCAAGGTCTAGATGTATAATTAAAACTTTTCACAATATAGTGAACCCATATCCATAAAACATTTTCATCATGCATGCATCCATTAGATCATACAACCACTCAAACTTGTAGGTTACTATCAAATCAACTTTGCAGAAATGTAAACATGAAACATAATAGATTCAATAATGCATTTGACACAATGATTTAATTTGAAACCCCAATTTGGGAAAAACCACTAGTAACATGCTACTCATTCTCACTCTTCTAAAGTGATGCCCTGTGAAAGGCCAACCTAGTTAAAGGTTACAATGCACACTATTAAATGTGACCTAGTTAAAGAGTTTTTATCTCCCTATAAGGAGTGAGCCTTGTTAGAGGACTTTAGATCACTCGCTTGGAATGTCACCTAGTTAAAGCATTTACAAATGATTGTTAGGTCAACCTTAATTGAAAGGATTTTCCTAGATTGGTACAATGATTAGAAAGTAATAGCAAGGCTTTGATCTAATAATAACTTACAACACACTTTTAGATTACAAATCTTTATTTTTAGTCCTCCATTTTTCTTGGCTTTTACACACTTAAGCCCTGATAGCTTGTTCACAACTTCACCCTTCAAGCATCCATACCCTTAAGCCTTCTTTCTTTTCTTACCAATGTAATTTCTTCTCTTAGGTCATTGAATGAAGCAATACCTTAGACTCCTTGTCTTCCTTATCTTCTCACACATGACAACCTTTTCTTCTAACCAACCATCTCTATAAATAGAAAATTAAGATCTTTTTCTATTCATCCTCCATCTTCCATTAGGGTTAGGTTAGATTAGGTAGGATTTAGTGAATCTACCCATCATTTCATGTCATTCCCTTATAGAAACTTCTTCTTCAATCCTATTTGAATTTTTCTCAAAATGGTTCACCATGAATTTCATGCCTCCAGATCATGAAGCTTATCTTCTACACAATTCACACAATCCAAGAAATCAAACTTATTGGCTTAAAATTCATCATATTCATGATCTTAGTCATAATGTCGATACTCAACATTAACTGACTTCGACACATACTATACTTCTCAACATCCACTCTCAAAACACTCAGCACGAACTAAAGTTTAATGGTGCTTGACATCAACTAAACTTTACTCGACTTACACTGTATCACTCGGCTTACATTGAAATTGACTTTTCTTGGCTCCAACTGATTTTATGCTCAGCTTACACTAAATTTTCTTAGCACCTACTATGTAGATTGTTAAGCTTGCCAGAAATACTTCATTTAACTTGTTCTTTTGAACTTAATCATTGTATGATCCATCCTTTGCAACCTTAAGTAGATTATCAATGCACTATAATAATCTTAACTATTCCTTGTACTCTTTTTCCATATCATGTCTCAACCTTTCCTCTAGGTGCTATTGTTACCTCATTTGAACAAATCCTCTTCATCAATCAACCAAATGATAGTACTCAAATCATCTAACTAATTGTCTTACCAAAAAGTAGCATGTTTGAAATCAATGATAAAATAATGATTGAAACACATATTCATACTTGTATCAATCTATTTTCAAAACATGTGATCAAAATTGATCATATATCTACAATTTTTAGTAGTTTATTTAGTCATATACTATTGTTTTTGTACTAGTGATAGCTGAAATTCTTAAAACAATTGATCCAATAACATTGTGAAGCATTATAAATTGATAAAGGAAAAAAAGAAAACTTCATACTTTTGGTTCTTTTGAAACAACATATAAAACTAGGAGTTTTGAAGAAGATACTCAATTAGATAATGACAAATCTTTTAGTTCTAGAGGTGTTGAAAGAACAAATAATGCCCAACATCTAGACCAAAATTGTAGGTTGTATTTGAAATATAAGAATGTTTCCAATTAAATTTAAATGATAGTATTATACTTAATTTTAAAAAAAAGAATCATAGTAGAAAAAATATTAATATCCTTTCATATAGAAAATTGTCTCTTTCAAACTAATAATAATATTGGCCTAAAGATAATTATAAGCCATATTTCAATTTTTTTTCTAAAAGAAAATTCTTTTCTAATATGGTAATCATTACTCAAGTTTAAAATTTTGTCTACAGTTCTATAATAAGAAGTAGCAAAATATAAAAAATTGAACACTTATTATCATTATTTTTAATTTACTTCTACTATCTATATAAATATAATAAATGTATATAGTATTTGAAGTCTAGCACATTTAATGTCTTAATTTGAACTAGAAAAATATAGCACCTCAAATACATGTCAACCATACATTATTTAAATTGCTGAAATTAAAAATATAAAGAATTTAGTGCCAGATTTTAAATCCAAAAACATATTTTAACAATAAAATAATGAGCCCAATTTTTAATAGCCACCAAATCTTCCAAAGTTCTTTAATGATTTTAAAGAATTGTTAATACAATTTTGTTTTTTGCAAGATAAAGAGCCAAACAAACACAACACATCTAAAGAAAATAATTTTTTAAACACTAACTTTCTTCTTTGTATTCAATTTCTACATTTCAACAATGTTACAAAAGATTAAAGAGGCAAAATACATTTTCATAAATGGAAGATGAGCATCAATTCATATCAAGGTCAAAGATAGAATTTTTATGAACACTTCTCCAAAATTTCTTGAAGTGACTAATGAGATACATTTATTTACTTTTGGTAAACTCTTGCTGCAAAGAAGATAATGCCCTTGTCACAATGATACATGTAACTTTTGAGGTCCTTTCATATACTTAAGTCTTAATCCTTCTTTGGTATATTCTCATTTGTAGATTCTTGCTTAATAATCTTTGCAAGGGAACCATTAACTATTGAGTAACAAAGTACACTGAAGTTGGTGGCCTCATTGTATGGTGGAAGTAAAGTCTAACCATATGGTGGAGGTGAACTCATCGTACATAAAATCTATCGTACTTAATTCATCTCAATACAGTGAAGTAGTATGATAAAGTTGGTATGAATGAACAAGGCTTGAAGGGAGTGTTTGAGGCCCTGATTCCAAAGGGATTTTCAGAGGTCGAAGGGAGTGATCTAATGATGAAGGGACTACTAAGTGAAAGAGTGACCATCAAATGGATGAACAATTGTTGGGACTATAATCATTTTTGTTTTGTTACAGTTAATGCACTTGATTCCATAACAAATTGCAGAGTGTATAAATATTTGTGAAATTCATTAGGAATTGTATGTGGTTGTGAAAGTCAAATTGATTATAAAGGCAATATGAGCTTGTGAGCCTATCTAGAAACCAGAGTTTGTTGTATGTAAATTACTTACTATAATACAAATTTTCTCAGGGGTTTGTGGGTGGTGGGTTTTTCCTAAAAGGGTTTCCTACCTTAAATCTAGCCTATGTTTATCTTATGTGCATTTATTTTTAAATGTTCTCATTTTTCTTTTGCATCTCAATGTTCTAAAGTAGATTTACAATAATTTATGTTTCCCCTAGAAATTGACATTTGAAAGGTATTTTTTGCAAGTATCTTACCTAACAAGTGATATAAGAGCCTTAGTTATCCTTATCGGGTAGAGTTGATTTTTGTGTCAATTTATTTCCAATGGGTGTGAGTTTGGAAATTTTTTATCTAGTAGTTGAGATGGTGGGTATAGGGAGAGTAGATATTGAGAAATTCAATGGCACAAACTTTGAGTTGTGGAAACTTAAAGTTGAAGATTAATATAGTGAGAATCTGAATATACCCCTATTGGAGGTAATTTAGATCACTGCAGGTAACCACACAATAGAAACTATGCAACAATACAAGATCTTATACCAATTCACAATACTTTATTCATATAATAACTATTTACATGTAGTGTGCTCTACTATAAGGACTTCTAGGTTATGACCCAATACAATAGCAATTACAATAATAATTCTGCAAGATCCAACCCAAACCCTAGCTGGTCTATAACCACACTCTAGTAGAAACCACCAAGAAAGATCTAAAATTATTCTCGCAAGACCACAAAGAAATCTTCTTGTTTTCCAATCCTTAGCTACTAGCCCTTCTCAAAGTTTACCCAAGATCCAATTGTAATTGCCTCAGATTTGGTGCTCTATCCACACACTTAAGATAACTTCACTCTCTTAGCTACTCCATCTTCTACGTGTCGGATCCCACCCTCCATAATGATTCACTCCCTTGAATGAATCCCTAAATACTCCACAAGATCCCCTTACTTATACCTAACTAAGACACAAGTCAGCCTAACCTAATGCAAATTAAAATAAACCCTTACATTAAATGCTCATGTAAGCCACAAGTTGGCTGCAACACATATTAAACACATATAACTAGATTAAATTCTCAAGTCAGCCCACAAACAACATGGTTAACACAAAATCTAGACCAAATTGAGCATTAGAGAAACCATGCTGAGCATTAGAAAATTTATTAAGCATAACCGAGCTCCTTCATTGACCAAGCCACTCGATCAACACAACAACTAAACAATGTAGTATAAACTGATCTCCCTAGAATATTTTGAGAAACACCTTCATAGATCGAGATCCTCTAGCAATGGAACTTCTTCAAAGATTGAGAAACTTGGGAAACATTGTAACCAAGCTTCATCGAGCTCCTAGTGTGTGCTAAGTTCCTACAAGCACCACTAAGTGCTCTCAACAAAAGAGTGCCCCAAGCTATGTCGAGATCCTTCGATAATCAAGCACCTCTGAGATTGACAAGTCCATTAATCCATTGAGTTCTCAACTGAGAACTTCCAAGTGATGACCAAGTAATGTAATGCCTACCCCTAGTTTACATTTTTGCTTTTATTGCCAAACTCTTTTAGGCCAGTTTTATGCTTATAATTAGTAGCATTATTTTGAGATTATCAGATATTGTTTCATATTTACTTGATTTTATGATGAGATTACTTAGTACTCTATACTTCATGTATGCATGATGATTATTACAAGTGTTTTCAGTTATTGATGATGATTAGTTAGATGGATTATCATATGTGTTTTCTTATAGATACTTACCCCATACTACATGTGTATGGCATGCGTGTATGTTTTCTTTACATATGTCAATTCTGTTGTGGTTAAGGAAGGGAGTCGTAGTCACATGGTATTTAGGATCTTCATGATGCACCACTTCTTGCCATTGCTTGTTTAGTTTAGAATATTGTGTTTGTACATGCATGGATTTTATGCAGATTGCAGGTACCAGAAATTGCCAGCATGAGTGTACCCTATCACATTATCTCAATGGTAAGAGAGGGGAGATAAATTCTTAAGTCCAAATCCTAACCTTTGAACCAATTTTTCTTAGAAAATTAGGACAAGTATCTAAATTGATTACCTTTTGAATGCATTGTATGACATTAATTCATGATTATAACCCTTTAGTTTGATCTTGTATGTGTTTTTCTATGATGGGTTTTTGTATTTTGTTTTATAAGTCCTTGGTGATTTTTCTATTAATTAAGTCTAATTAAAAGATTAAATTAATTATTTAATTTAAGGAAAATTATTATGATATTTTAATATTTAATTATATTTAATTAATTGGAAAATTAATTAAATAAAAAGAATTAGTTTTAAAGATAAAAGTTATAAGTTTAATTTTAGAACGTGATAATATTTATTTAATTTAATAATAATATATTTAGAGTTCATTTTTAAATAAATGCTAATAATTATTATTATTTAAGTTAATAAATATTTTATCAATTAACGATTCAAAAATAAATTAAGAAGTGAAAACATATTAATTTATTAAATTTTTTAAGATAGCATAAAGTATGCATGAGATTAAAATATAAGAAATTAATTAAAAAGATAATACAATGAAATTTAATTTTAATTGCATAATGTGTGCATGAGATTAATTTAATAAATTAATTGAAAAAAGAGGTCAAGTGAAATTAAATAAAGTTAATTTATAATTCAATAAATGTGCATGGAAAAGAAAAAAAAAACATAATAAAGAGTTAAAGTCTAGTGAGCAGAGAGTTCTCGGGTGATCGCACAATGAGTGCCCCTATTTTAGAAGAGAACTCCATATCACAATTTGAGGGTTCATTTTTTGGGGGCCATGAATTTTGGAAGAAGGAATTTTTGGAAGAGAGAAAGTTTTGAGAGGGGAAATTTCTCTGACAAATCTTTTGGGTATATCGATTTAGCATTATAGTCCAGGTAGATTCTTGTGATAAGTTCACACAATTATTTACACTATTTCTTTTCCTTTCTTCTTCGTGACTATGGATTGTAAATTTGAATTTCTCTGTGATGAACTCTTGAATATTTCAATATTGTAAATTACTGAATGTGTGTCAATATCTTCTGTGTATGTGGAGGTCTAAAATATAGTAAAGAAAACCTCATTCTATAGTTTTGGAGTCTCAATTATATTTGAGAAGGGATTAAAATAATATGGAAATTTTATATTGAAAATTTGATTGGTTTGTTGTATTATTCTATTAGAGTATGGATGGGAATTATGTCAGAAAAAATTTAATTACAAAAATAAAAGGGAAACTTATGTTTAAATGGGTTTTGTTTATAAATTGTATATATATATATATATATATATATATATATATATATATATATATATATATATATATATGTTGGGTGGGAAATGTTTTAAAGACAATTTATTAATATGAAATAAGAATTTTAAATTAATTAAAATTAAATTTTAAAAAATAACATATGAAAGTTTGGGTGGGCGGGGCCACCAACCCTCCACCCACCATTTTTCCCTTTTCACATCGACAAACAACCTGTTGTGCATAGTAGTGTTGTTATACGTAGCAATAGTATGAAGTATTGTTGTCTATGACAGCAAGGCTGCTATGGCAGCCTAGCTTATTGCGACAAAAGCCTATAAGGCCGATGAGCCTAAAATGCTTTTTACAATGTATTTTTCTTTTTTTTAATTCTTATTATAAGTATTTATTAATTTTAATTAAATTAAATTATTATTTATTAGTAAATTTTATTAGTATTAATAATTTAATAATTAACTAATTAATTTTTTTATATAGTTTATTTTAATTAGTTATTAATAACTTTATTAATAAGTTATGTTAATTATTAAGTAATTAATAATTAATAATATATTAATATAGTTTCATTTTATAACTATTACTTGAATTTAATTAAATAAAGTTTAATTTAGTTTATATGAATGATAAATATTATGGAATAAGATTTTAAATTTATTCATTATTTAAAAGTATTTATTTATTAAAAATAATGAATTATTGGTTATAAGATAAGGGCAACTGTGCAAATTGTTCAAATATAAGAAAGAGTTAAACTTTAGGCAAATTGTTCTTTAAAAAAAAATGTTTGGAAAACTTAGTTAAATTTTAGGTTAATTCTTTTTGATCCCTTGGTGGGGCATTGCATCTAGTATCAGAGCCCGAGTTATACATTGGGAGCTCTGGGTGTATGAGAATGCCACTAGTTGTTAACTAGTTGAACAAAAATGAAATTTAAACTATTATGTATATCTTTTTCAAACTAAAACTTGAACTAGTTGAACTAAAACAAAACTTAAAATTTTAGTTGTATACTTTCAAACATGAACACTTAAACTTCAAAATTGAAATATACTAAAACTTAAAAATAGGCAAAAATGAAAATTGAAACTTATTTTATTTTCAAAACATGTGTCTTTTAGTTGTGCTTTTCAGTACTATATTTTATAGTTATTATAGTATCTTGTATCTTGGATATTATTGTAGGATGGTATCTTGGATGAGATCTTCTATTAGAGGTCATAGTCTAGGCCGTGGTAGAGGTCATGGACAAGGCAAAGACATCAGTGTACATGAGTCTATCCATGAAGGCCCATTCAGGAAGGGACTAGGGATGGGCATGTTAGTGAGTATCAAGAAGAGAACCATGGTGAGCGATAGGCTAACTCTGAGGAGGTTGACTTGAGGAAAATAATGAAAACCATCATTGATCAGCTACCTCCTATTCCTGACCAAGATAGGGTACATCAGATAGGACTAGAGCATAGAACTAGGTCCAAGAGCCCTCAAAGGGATTGACATAGATCCATTGTATCTTCTCAAATGAAGGAGCTTTAGAGGTCCAAGGTCAAGCCCTTTAATGGACATGGTCTAGGTTATGTAGCCGAGTAGTGGCTTATTGCTCTTAACATGGTCTTTTCTATTTAGGACTTTGACAATAATGTCAAAGCAAGGTTTGCTATTACCAACCTGGAAAACTTTGGAGCCACTTGGTGGACTATCAAGGAGAGGAAGTTTCCAAAAGAAATTAACAATGTCACATGGGAGTTATTCTTGGAAAACTTTCATGAGTGATTCCTACCTGAGGAATGGAAGCAACATAGAGCATATGAGTTCCACAACTTGAGACAGTTCACTATGAGTGTAGTAGAGTATAAGCACAAGTTCTATGGGCTCATGCCTTTTTCAAGAATTAGTGATAACCTAACATAGTTGGCTCAACATTTCATCAGAGGCTTGAAAAGCTATCTAGTTGGGGGTGCTAAGGTGTTTGAACCTAAAACCCTGAAAGATGCAGTACATCGAGCCACCCTTGTAGAGCAGAGTGTGAACCTAGAACATGGGGTTTTTGTAGGAGCACCTTCAACATAAGGATCAAATGGTAATCAGGGAGCAGGTGGTCGTAGGAAACCTCCTTTTGGAGGTAATCAGTAGTAGGGAGGAACTTATCCTCCAACACAAAGTGGTGGCAGTGGTTCCAATGCTAGGAGCTATCACAATACTTAGCACAATAAGCACAACCAATATGATCAACCATCTCAGAATGTTCATTCTTATCCTAGTGGGGGTAGTGTTCAGTAGTCTAGTGCACCTAGGGTGCATAGGAGTTTTGATAGAGAGTTTTCTCATGTACACAATGTGGACACAAGTCGTCCCATTACCCTCAAGGGAAATCACAATTCTTAGGCCAGAGACCTGTAACTTCAAAACCTATAGTTGGAGACATGGGTAGGTCCCAAAGAGTTTTCTCAATGGAGTCATATCCTCCTACTAGGGGAAAGGGTCAAATGGAACCCACAAAGTTATCTCTTTAGTTTTACCATTCTTGTAGGCTTCCAGGAGTAAGCCTAAGTCTAGGGGTGGTGGATGTAATGCCTACCCCTAGTTTACATTTTTGCTATTATTGCTAAACTCTTTTAGGCCAATTTTATGCTTATAATTAGTAGCATTATTTTGAGATTATCAAATATTGTTTCATATTCAATTGATTTTATGATGAGATTATTTAGTACTCTACACTTCATGTATGCATGATGATTATTACAAGTGTTTTCAATTATTGATGATGATTAGTTAGATAGATTATCATATGTGTTTTATTATGGATACTTACTCCATACTGCATGTGTATGGTGTGCATGTATGTTTTCTTTATCTATGACATTTTTGATGTGGTTAAGGAAGTGAGGCGTAGTCACTTGCTAGTTGGGATCTACATGATGCACCACTTCCTGCCATTTTCTGTTTAGTTTAGAATATTGTGTTTGTACATGTGTAGATTTTATGCAGATCATAGGTACCGGGTATCGACTTCCCTGAATTGCAAGGATGAGTGTACCCTATCACATTATCTCAATGGTAAGAGAAGGGAGATAAATTCTTAAGTCCAAATCCTAACCTTTGAACCAATTTTTCCTAGAAAATTAGGACAAGTATCTGGGTCAATTACCTTTTGAATGCGTTGAATGACATTAATTCATGATCATAACCCTTTAATTTGATCCTATATGTGTTTTTCTATGATGGGTTTTTGTATTTTGTTTTATAAGTCCTTGGTATTTTTCTATTAATTAAGTCTAATTAAAAGATTAAATTAGTGATTTAATTTAATAGAAAATTATTATGATATTTTAATATTTAATTATATTTAATTAATTGGGAAATTAATTAAATAAAAAGAATTAAATTTAAAGATAAAAGTTATAAGTTTAATTTTAGAAACTAATAATATTTATTTAAATTAATAATAATATATTTAGAGTTCATTTTTAAATAAATGCTAAATATTATTATTATTTAAGTTAATAAATATTTTATCAATTAATGATTTGGAAATAAATTAAGAAGTGAAAAGATATTAATTTATTAAAAAATTTAAGATAGCATAAAGTATGCATGAGATTAAAATATAAGAAATTAATTAAAAAGATAAAACAATTAAATTTAATAAAGATATTTTAATTGCATAATGTGTGCATGAGATTAAGATTTAATAAATTAATTGAAAAGAGAAGTCAAGTAAAATTAAATAAAGTTATTTTATAATTAAATAAATGTGCATGGAAAAGAAAAAGAAAAGATAATAAAGAGTTAAAGTCGGGTGAGTAGAGAGTTTTCTCAGGTGATTCCAAAATTAGTGCCCCAATTTTAGGAGAGGACTCCATATTACAATTTGATGGTTCATTTTTTGGGGGGTCGCAAATTTTGGAAGAAGGAATTTTTGAAAGAGAGAAGGTTTTGAGAGGAGAAATTTTGTTGACAAATCTTTTGGGCATAGCGATTTAGCATCAGAGTCCAGGCAGATTCTTGCAATAAGTTCATAGAGTTATTTATGCTATTTCTTTTCTTGTCTTCTTTGTGACTATGGATTGTAAATCTAAATTTCTCTGTGACAAACTCTTGAATATTTCAATATTGTAAATTATTAAATGCATGTCAATATCTTTTGTGTACGTGGATGTTTAAAATGTAGTAAAGAAAACCTCGTTCTATAGTTTTAGAGTCTCAATTATATTCAGGAAGGGATTGAAATAATATGGAAATTTTATATTGAAAATTCGATTGGTTTGTTGTATTCTTCCTATTAGAATACGGATGGGAATTATGTCAAAAAAAATTTAATTATAAAAAAAAAGGGAAACTTGTATTTAAATGGGTTTTGTTTATAAATTGTATTACTAAATATATATATATATATATATATATATATATATATATATATATATATATATATATATGTTGGATGGGAAATTTTTTAAAGACAATTTTTATTAATATGAAATAAGAATTTTAAATTAATTAAAATTATTTTTATATATGAAAGTATGGGTGGGCAGGGCCACCAACCCCCCACCCATCATTTTCCCCTTTTTACAGTGGCAGACAACCTGTTGTGCATAGCAGCGTTGTTGTATGTTCAGTATTGTTGTCTGCGATAGCAAGGCTACTACGGTAGCCTAGCTGGTTGCGACAACAACCTATGAGGTCGGCCGGTGGGCCTAAAATGCTTTTTACAATGTGTTTTTCTTTTTTAATTTTTTTAATTATAATTATTATTTAATTTTAATTAAATTAAATTAGACTTAATTTAAATTATTTTTTATTAATAAATTTTATTAGTATTTAATAATTTGATAATTAATTAATGAATTATTTTATATAGTTTATTCTAATCAGTTATTAATAACTTTATTAATAAGTTTTATTAATTATTAAGTAATTAATAATTAATAATATATTAATATAGTTTATTTAATAACTATTAGTTGAATTTAGTTAAATAAATTTTAATCTAGCTTATATGAATGATAAATATTATGGAATAAGATTTTAAATTTATTCATGATTTAAAATGATTTATTTATTAAAAATAATGAATTATTGGTTATACGATAAAGGCAACTGTGCAAATTGTTCAAATATAAGAATGAGTCAATTTGTAAAGGGAATTTATGAATTTTATCTACTTGAAACATATGTTAAAACAGAAACTAAAAACCTTACTGATTAACTCAAAACTATGTGCTTTCAAAATCAAACCAAACTACAAATTACACTGTTTTGTATGTTGTCCTCATTTCTGTTGGGTTTGAGTTGACTAGCGTGTTGACCCATTTAAGATGTCTACCAGAGGTTTAGGAGTTCTGTGAATGTGATGTTATGATGATTTGATCTCGATCTTTTAAACTCAACCATGGTAATGTGTTGGTATGCTCTATGATGAGTTTGTATTTATTGCTTGTTATTGCTTTCCAGTGTTCTTGTGTGAAGCTGAGGTGATTGTTATGAGACATTTGACATAACCATTTTGATTCATCAATCAATATTTTTGGGATGCTTTCTAGTTTCTCATAGAGAACTGATGTGTTATTATGAATTATCTTTTGATGTTTTCTAGTCAATTGTATAGGGCTGAGGTGAAATTGGTGATTCTTTGATTTATGCTTTTATGAGCCTAGGGTAGGTAATCTATATGTTAAGTTGGGAAGTGGCTTGCAATGGAGGTCAAGGCCCAAAGTGGTTGCTAGGGCTACCCATTATAAGTAGTTTAATAAGTAATAACATTTCATTAAATGGGTTTAAAATGGATTAATAAGATATTGGTACCACAGAAAGTCACTAAGGGGCCAAAGGATTAAAAGACTAGTTGGGTAACCTTAGATTTGATTCATTAGTATGCCTTGTCAGTATGAAAGGATACTAGTGCCACATAGGGTCACTAGGGGGTCAGAGGATTAAAAGACTAGCTAGGCAACCCTAGCATTGATTCATGTGATGGCACTTTCCCACTAGTAGTATAGATTTCCTACATGTCTTTGTGCGCCTTTGGGTCTAGATGTCGATTTATCTTGGAACCTTTGAGTTAGATTACTTTTAGGATTTCCTCGACTTAGAGATTACTTTTGATTTTTGGATTGATATTATGTTTGGGACTTGAGACTATCTCCTCAGCACAGTGGGAGTGGGCCATTTAGGTTCCACATAGTCGGGTGGTAGTGCTTTTTACTCTTACCATTGAGATCTGTTCATTGATATCATGGTTGGAGTTTCCTTGTCTACATTTCCTTTCTTTCTATTTTTGTGTATTATGATAGATGGTTGTGCCTTTTATGGATAGTTATATCTTTATGATGGATGGTTTCATTTATGGTATTGTACTTTTTTTCATGGATCCAAAAAGGATGATGTAATCTATTTTATAAATGTTTATTCTTTTAGCCTTTCATACCCTATGACATGTACAATAGAAGGTTGAGCATTCTGAATTTTATTACCAAGTGGCATTTGGAACAAATGTATATTATTTAAATGGACTTTGGAGTTTTAATTATTCTTTCATGTGGATGTGGTACTTGTTAGACTTAGTATTAATTAAATTCAAATGTGACTCAATGTCTCGAGATCCTTAAGGAATGTAATCTATTATGTTTTCTTATGTATGATTGTATGTTATTGCTTCTACTACTTTGTGATTGATGAATTGTTATCTTGTTCTTTAAAAAAAAATGTTTGGAAAACTTAGTAAAAAAATAGGTTAATTCTATTGGATCCCTTGGTAGGTCATTACAAGTAACCTCTACCAAACACCTCTTCTTCAATTGAGTATCAGTCCAAGGACCCTCCAAAGAAACTAATGAGCCTCATCCCAAGAACTCCAAAGTAGCCACTAAGAAAACCCAAGATGCTCCTTCATCATAGATATATTGTTTGATCATGATTTATGGATTACTATATTTGGTAACAAGCCTTTAGGCATGAAGCAAGACAATTGGGTTTTAGTATATTGAAAAGTCAAAGGACTAATAAGGCCATGTCTTGTAGATTCTATTATCTTGAATGTTCATGAGGAGAAAATTGCAAATTCTTTGTGGAAGAATTTGGGAGATATTTATTAGGGAAAATCCTTTGTAAACAAGCCCTTCTTGAGAAAAAAATTGTACTCTTTGAAGATGGATGAAGGAACAATTGTGGCAAATCATTTAAATGCATTTAGTATGTTGATTGCACAGCTGACATCTATTGGTGCATCTATAATTAGTGAAGAAGAGTGATGCATGCTACTAATATAATCATTTTCTAATTTATGGGATAATCTCATGATGACCATTGGAAGTACTACCACTCACTTAAAAATGGATGAAGTGGTTGTTGCACTTCTATCAAAGGAGATTTAGAGAAAAACTTATGAGGTGGCTAAGGAAGCTCTCATTGTTCAAGGCATAACGAAGGACAAGGGAAAGAAGAACATGAAGCCTGAATGTTTTGGGAAGAAGTCCAAAGTGAAGAGTTGGAATTGTGTATTGACTAGTCATATCCAAAATAATTGCAAAGAGAAGAAGAAGAAGAAAATGGAGAGTTCTTCTAATTTTGATTTTTCTTAGAATGGTGATGAAGATGCAAGCAATATTGCTTTGGCTAGTTGGTCATCCGATGATGATTGGTTAGAGTAATTCAATCTTCATGTGGAAGATGTTTTTCATGATGCCATACATGACTTGGCACCACTGTATAGTGGGAGTTTTTGGGAGTGACATAGATGCCATGTGTAACTCGATACCATGGTTTAGTGAGAGTTGTTGGAAATGATGAAGTGATTGATCTTCATTGGTATTGTAGATGTTGAAGGCACAAGATTTTAATGTTGCAGTATCTTTTCACATTTGCTAAAGTACTATTTGGAGATGCTAATATTCATGTTACTGAAGATGTTGACATCTTGAGGGCTCAATGGAGTATTTAATAAGGGTGTGGTTTATATTGTCATTTAAAATGTTTTTATATGATTAATGGAGCATGTAATCTCTTTGGTTTAGATTGTTTAGATCATGTTGTCATGTTTATGTTTTTGAGACTATGGTTGGAACTTTGACATGTTGATCTTGGTTTAGTTTCTTTTTTTTTAGTACATTAATCATTTGTTGAACACTTCATGATATTGTAATGTTGCTTTTGGAGTTGACATGGATTGATCAGTTGCAGGTGCTCATGAATAATTAGAGAAGATGGTGATTTTTTCTCTTGTTATTAGAGATATGTTTGTTGGAATGGTTGATGCAGGAAGCCCAAGAGGCAATCATTTGATATGGAATGAGGAGAATTTTTTTAGTTGATATCTTGATGAATATTCTCATCTTGGACTTAACTTCATACTTTGTCAATTGAGAGATTGTTGATTAATGAAGTACGATGAAGTTGGAGGCCTCACCATATGGTGGAAGAAATATGGTGGAGTTGGAGGCCTCACCATATAGTGGAAGTGAAGTCTGACCATACGGTGGAGGTGAACTCATCGTACATAAAATCTATCATACTTAAGTAATCTCAGTACAGTGAAGTAGTATGCCAAAGTTGGTACAAGTGACCGAGGCCCAAAGGGAGTGTCTGAGGCCCTGATGTCAAATGAAGTTTTAGAGGCTGAAGGGAGTGATCCCATGTTGAAGGGAGTCATCTAATGTAGGAGGGATTACTAACTAGAAGAGTGACAGTCAGATGGATGAGTAACCATTGGGACTATAATCATTTTTGTTCTATGATAGTTATTGCACCAAATCCCATAACAAATTGTAGAGTATACAAATATCTATGGAATTTGTTAGGAATTGTATGAGGTTGTGAAAATCAAGTTGATTGTAAAGGAAAGTTGAGCCTGTGAGCCTATCCAAAAACTAGATTTTGTTGTGTAAGAATTTTCCTTAGGGAAAAATTTACCCAAGACCAAGAGGCTCAACAACTAGCACAAAATAGATCAATAGAGTATGATTAGAATATTGATATGAATAATGAATTAATTGTATAGTACACTAGAGGTGCCTATATATAAAGGCCTCTAACATGCATCTAGAATGTCTAGGATTTAGCAATAAGATAAGCCACACAACTAAACACATGTCCACCAAGAGTGGATTATCCTCCATTATGCATAGGAGTTAGTGCGATGATGAGAAGATAAGCCTATAAAGGTGTGTCACATAAAATTATGTTGTAGACATGATGTGCTTAATTAAGAGTGTGAACAACTGTGTTGTCAACATAACAAATCAATTGATTATGCAAACTCCAATGATGTAGACACCATGTGCTAAATTAGAGTTTCTTACTCTTGTGTTTTCAACATGACGACTCATATGAGTATGCAAACTCCTAGGTGTCTAACCTAAGAAATAAATAAACTTAACTAAAGTGTAAAATGCATAATGGGTCCCGGATACTAGGCCATGTTAGGTACCCATGTACAAATGTAATGTTGTACAATGCAAGGTAATGCAATGAAATCTCTCTACAAATGGAGAAAGAGGGAAAACCTCATGGGAAAAACCCTCTCCTAGAAAGAGAGATATGTACAATATAAGAGAAGGATCATGTGACCCCCCCTAGAGAAAAATCCCTCACCCCCAAGAGATCTTGGAATTGAAGATACTTGACTTATATGAAGGGCTTGGTGAAGATGTTGGCTACCTACTCCTTTGTGGAATAATACTATAGTGCAATGACCTGCTAATGAATGAGCTCTCTGACATAGTGCTTATGAACCTCAATATGCTTTTCCCCCTAATACTAAAATGGATGTTTTGAGATCTCAATAGCACTTTGATTATCACAATGTACGATGGTGGGTCTAGGAATAGCAAAACCAAACTCCTTTAGGGTATGTTGCAACCAAATAGCTTCTATTGCGAAATTAATAGCTCCTCGATACTCAACCTTAGTCAATGAAAGAGAAATGTTGTTCTCCTTTTTACTCTACTAACAAATGGGGTTGGAACAAAGATGAAACATATATCTTGAAGTAGACTTGTGAGAATCGAGGTCCCCTACATAGTCTAAGTCTATATAACCCACTAACTAAAGTCCTGTACCAACTGCATGGTGTATCCCATGTGTATTTGTACCCTAGATGTAATGTAGGATGCATTTTTCAACCTTCTAATGAAATGTCAAGGCATGCATGTGTCAAGTAGATGAGGTTTCCAATCAATTGTCTATACAAAGTCACATCAACAAGTGGAGTGGAACACTTTGTTTCTAACTTAACACCTGAAAGGAATGGGGTAGATGCAGCCTTGCAGTCACTCATGTGAAACCGAGCTAGAAGATCAAGAACATACTTGGGTTGTGATAGTATATTCCCTAATGAAGATTGATGTATCTCTATACCAAGGAAATAGTGAAGTAGACCCAAGTCTGTCATCAAAAACCTGTCCTGCAAAGTAGCCTTAACATTTTCAATGATGGATGTAGTACTTCTTGTAATGATCAAGTCATCCACATAAAGCACAAGGAGAAAATGTGAATCATCCCTCTAAATAATGTAGACATTCAAATTATAATGACATCTAGTGAACCCTTTGGAGAGAATGAAGGAATCCATCCTAGCATACCAAGCTCTAGGAGCTTGTTTAAGTCCATAGATAGACTTCTTTAGTTTGAAAACCAAGGTAGCATCCTATATGAATCCTTGTGGCTGCTCCATATATATCTCCTCATATAGATAGCCATTAAAAAATGTGCTCTTCACATCCATCTGATGAACAACCCATCTCTGAGCTACTCCAATAGCTATTGTCAAGTGAATGGAGTTCATTTTTGCCACTGGTGCAAAGGTCTCAATGTAATCAATGCCTGGTACTTGAGAAAAACCTTTTTCAACAAGACAATCCTTATATTTATCCACACTTCCATTCACTACAAATTTGGTCCGATAGATCCACTTACACTGAACCAATTTTCCTCCCTTAGGAAGAGAGACTAAGCCCCATGTATCATTTCTCATAAGAGATTATATTATTCCTCCATTGCTTTCTCCCATTCTAGAATATCAAATGATTCTTTGAATGACTATGGATTAGAAGCAACTACAATATAAGAATGTAGGAGTGAATTGTGTTGTGATCTTGTCCTCCTTGTATCAAAAGGATTTCCTACCAATGGTCCTGCTGAGTCCAATGTCTGCTTAGCCCATCTAGGTCTAGTGGAAGAAGATGGAGTAGGAGTATCCCCAACCTCTACTAGTTGATGCCTCTATGTGGGTTAGGGATGCACATCTTCCAAGTCACTATTATCACTATCGCTCTCTTCAATAAAGGAGGAAGAAGGAGGAGTTGAAGAAGTAAAGCTTGGAAAAATTTCTTCATAATGTACACTCCTCTCATAGAATATATCATGTGTCCCTGGATCCATTAGAGTCTGCATATCCAACAAAGATGCAAGTTTTCTTTGTGCTTCCAATGCCTTGCATTTCTATGGAGGTATTCATGCCCATGCTAGACAACCAAAGACTCTAAAGTTCTTAACCCTAGGTTTCCTGCTAGTTCATGCTTCAAAAGGAGTTACTACATCCAAATCTTTCTGAGGACTTTTATTCTAGATATAGTTAGTACAATTCATTGCTTCAGCCTAAAAGACTTGATCAAGAGACTTGTTTTGTAGCATGCAAGTGATCATCTCCTTGAGAGTTCCATTTTTCCTTTCAACAACAATATTCTACTATGAAGGTTGATTCCCTCTTGAGTGCAAAAGCCTATTAGTCGTGAGTTCACATACTCCCCCCCATTATCTATTTGAGAAACTTTGATGGCTTTTTCTGATTTGTTTTCCACTTGAGCCTTGAAGCTGAGAAATTTTTCAAACACTTCACTCTTATGAGCCATGAAGACAACCCAAGTAAATCAAGAGTAGTCATATATGAAGGTGAGTACATAGCAAGACTTTCCAAATGATGGCACTAGAAATGGTCCTACCACATCACTATGAACCAATTCAAGAACACATTGTGCTCTCCAAGACTTCCCATTTTCATACAAATTTTCTAGATGTTTTCCAAGTGAACAACTTGAACAAACACCTTCTAAAAATTGAACTTGAGGTAGATCATTAACCATTTTCTTGCTGCTAAGCTGCTAAAGATATCTGTAGTTGAGATGTCCAAATCTCTCATGCCACAATTTGCTTTTTGCATTTGAATGTAGTGACAAGGCTTGTGCATTAGATTTTGGTGCAAATGAGGAGAAAGTGTAAAGCCTTGAATCATGATTGGCTTCTCCTATTGCAATCATAGAGCCATCCTTAATGCTTTTCACTACCACTAAATCTAAAAGAAATTCAACCTTATTTTGACTATCTCCATAGTGAGTCATTTGGTAGACTAAAATAAGGTTGGAGGTAAGATTAGGAACATATAAAACATCCTTGAATGCTCCATTTTCCATCTTAGCTTCTCCTTTACCTTCAACTTCCACCTTAGTATCATCACCTACAAAGATGTGTGGTGCCTTTGAATGTGTCATGGAAGAAAAATCACTTTTTGATGCACCCATATGATGTGTTGCACCTGAATCAATGATCCATTCTCCCTGGCTAACAGTGTTTGTGAGTAAAGCATGCCCTTTGCCCTTAGAATTTGAAGATTAAGATAATTTCTCCTTATAATCATTAGGCAGTGGAACATTGTGTTTCTTCGCAATGTTCTTCAACTCATCAATTTGCTTATGGTAACACTGATGTTCATCATGACCCAACTTCTTACAATAGACACACTTTTTCTTCTCCTGATTAGTGTCCCCTTTTTTATTTGAATTTGAGGAAGACTTGCCTTGTTGATTTGATGTTGGTGTTGTCTTTTTTGTATCCTCTTATTTTTTATTCTCCTACTTCTTCTCTTTTCCCTTTCCTTTGTTTGAACTTTGACCAATTGAATTTTGAGAACCCTCATTATTAGCCACCAATGTCTTAGACTTGGATGACTTGAGAATCCCCATTTTTTTCAACTTAGTTTGTTCATCTTCTAAAAATTGAGCATAATCATCATAAGTGATTTTCTTATAGGAAGCCCCTAATGTAGTCTTTGTTGTGTTGAAAGAATAAACAAATGTGGAGTACTCAGATGGCAGCTTATTATGTATGAGATAGATCAACTTGTCATCTTTAATAGGACTCCCACAATCATCAAGTTATTTTCTTAATTCATTCACCTTAATAATAAAATCTTGAATAGAATCAAATGTCTTAGAACCTAGGGAGACAAGCTCATCTTCAGTTTTATAAACATCCTCCTCGGTCACTTTATCATATAGGTTTTTGAGGGCATCCCAAGCTTCCTTGGATGTATTATACTTTTGGATCTAATTGAAGATCTTGTCTTCAACCCACATCCTAATGTCACCTAGGGCTTTCATATATGCCCTTACCCAAGAATTGATATCACTTTGAGTTACTTTATCACCTATTGGTTGAGGAAGGGAGCCATCTACATATTGAGAAACTTCATTATGCATCAATTGACACCACATTTTAATAAACCATATGGCATAGTGATTTTTGATACTTAAGATTTTCCATGATGCAAGAAATGAAAGGAAAAATTAGAAAAAAAAAGGAACACAACACCAAGAAACACCCCCCCTATTTACTCAATCAAGAAAACCCCCCCTGAATGAAAGATTTTTCCACTTTATACTTAGTGCAATTACAATAGCCACTCCCCAATTTAGGCCTAAGTGGTATTCTAATTTTGTTATTTACAAACTCCTTTTGGAGTACAAATCTAGAACATTACAATGTACAATAATTTTGAAGTAATACAATGCAAAGAAATGACCTATTTCTGAAAGTGATATTTTTGTCAACACAAGCCTATAATCCAATTGTAGATTAGGAAAGAAGATGAAAAATTAAACACTTTTTTTTAAAATGGAACCTAATTTAGAGTCCAGATGAGCCTATATAGAGCAATTGAAGTTGAAAAATGTAGGATTATACAAGTATAGTCACCAAAAAGTATAATTTCTGACAAATCTATGCATCAAAACTAGAAAGTAATAGCACCACTAAAAAATTTAAGAAATTCTATACAAAATAAAAAAAATTGCATCTGATTTGGAACTAGATGACTGAGATATGGCCTCCCAAAGTTGAACTATCAAATCAAAACTAAATTTGGAGAGGGGTATGATTAGCAAACTATGAAGTTAAATTTGACATCCAAATGTTTGTCATATTATTTTAATTTGGCCTACAAATGACAGTAAAATGACCATTAAATTTAAGCTCACAAAAATGATGATGTTAGCAAAAATGACCTCCCTAGCTGACATGGCAAGTGATGTCAGGGCTGATGTCAGTAGTGTATAGACATATAGAGAATGATGACATGCTAGGCTGACTGTGTGTATTAATTTTTTGCATGGCGTATGGCTTTGTTGACATGGGTGCTGATAGGATTTGCTAACCTGGGCTATTATACATGCGGCAGTAGCTTAGTTTGTCCACATGGCGAGGTCTTTGCTATGGTGGATCTGCTGACTATGTTCCAACTATACACTAAATTTTGCTGCAGCATGGCCATTAATGGGGGTGTGCTATGGATGTGGAATCGATAGTCAAAAAAATTAAGCTTGTTGACAATCATAGTTTTTAGGCTGACAGATGGGGGAATATAATCCCACATCCATTGTAGGATTAAGTAGAGGGTTTTCTAAAAAGAACATAATTTGGTTTGAAAAGAAATTGTGAGTTTCCTAATGTGTTGGTCAGATTTTTGAATGTTTTTGTTGGCTCTGGTTTGTGTTGTGTGGAATGAACCGTCAGTTTTGTTGAGAATGATTTCGGCCAATTTCATTGAGAATATTGTGGTCGAATAAGGAATATTGAGTCCATCGCTTAACTGTAAATTGCTGAGGAATATTCTACCATTTCAAAGAATATTCCACTTGTAGGGGTTGGGATTTCACCACTTGGTTCCTACAAAAAAAATTCTTTGTAGGCCTGATAGGCTAGATTTTTTTTTGAAAATACAAATCGAAAAATTGTAGAGAAAATGAATATAGATTAAAAAATAGATTAATCAGATCTGAAAATGATCATACCATACTTGCAATTCAGGCCTTCGAATACCGGTTTGCAAACTTTTTTGCCTCAAACTCAACTATTGCCCAATATAAGTGAATTTATAGTTAATTTTCACCGAATCGATGCTCAGGATGCAATGGTGAGGTCCACTTTAGCTCTAGATGCTCCCAATAGTTGTGGATACTCCAAATCTAAATCGAGGTGTCCTCAGAGAGGTGAAGCAAGAATGGTCTCCAATGGCTATGAAATGACGCCTCTATGGCTTTGATACCATGTAAGAATTTTCCTTAGGGAAAAATCCACCCAAGACCAAGAAGCTCAACAACTAGCCCAAAATAGACTAGTAGAGTATGATCAGAATACTGATATGAATAATGAATTGATTATATAGTACACTAGAGGTGCCTATATATAAAGGCCTCTAAGATGCATCTAGAATGTCTAGGAGTTTGCAATAGGATAAGCCTCACAACTAAGCACATGTCTAGTAAGAATGGATTATCCTCCATTATGTGCAGGAGTTAATGCGATCATTAGAGGATAAGCCTATAAAGGTGTGTCATGTAAAATTATGTTGTAGATACCATGTGCTTAATTAAGAGTGTGAACAAATGTGTTGTCAACATGACAACTTAGTTGATTATGCAAACTCTAGTGATGTAGACACCATGTGCTAAATTAGAGTTGCTTACTCCTGTGTTGTCAACATGACAACTCATATGAGTATGCAAACTCCTAGGTTTCTAACCTAAGAAATAATAAAATAATGCATTTATCCTAAGTAAACTTAAGTAAAGTGCAAATAATGATTATTTACACTAACATGCTATACGTAAATTATTTACTATAATATAAAGTTTCTCAAGGGTTTTTGGGTGTTGGGTTTTTCCTGAAAGGTTTCCCATAATAAACCTAGTCTGTTTTTATCTTATGTGTATTTTTTTTCAATGTTCTCATATTTATTGTGTATTTAATTTTTCTAAATTAGATTTAAAATATTTTATATCTCCCTTGTAAATTGACATTTGGAAGACATTTTCTACAAGTAACTTTCCTAACATAAACCGATATGTAGAAAATCGAGAATAGATCCAAAATGAAGAATATATATCCTAGTAACCACAAAACATTAGATCCAAAAATATTGATGGAAAAAGAAGAATATAAATATAAATATAAATATAAATATACAAGTATCTTCATAAATAAAATATAGGTTCACAATTATATGAACCTTCATTTATCAATGATTTTGACACCAATTTTCTTTCGATGGATACAAGAGTCACACATGAAAGAGTATCTCAATAGTTTTAAAACACAAGCCCTACAATCACTTTTGAATTATTGAGACAAAATCCAAATCAATCAAACTTATTAAATAGAAAAGCATAGATAACTACTACAAAATATTTCACAATGGCTAAAAACAAAAGGATCTCTAAGATATGACTCAAAATTAATGGAATGATAAATCAGGTCTTGACTCATAAAGATATGTCAAAATAGAACCAATAAAGTTGTCTACATTATCATGAACTGAGAAGTAACTCCATGATCTACTCTCTGAATCGAAAAAGATTAAATTTCCACTACCTTCTCTAAAGAAACATATATATTTTCCCATGACAAGATATTTGTATTGGTGTGGTAGAAAATTTAATTCTAAATTCATAAACCTCAACAATTCTTGAGGCATCTTTGGAATTGCCTTCAATGACAGGTTTGAAGTTATTCTTAGAGTACTACCATCATCATCTAACTCCCACAAATATAATTCTAGTAGATCCTGTTGGACAAGAAAAAGTGTTGAGCCACATACAAACAGGCAATGGTTCAAGCAAGGAGGTACCATTGGTAAGATGCACCATGTGACATGTCAAATCTTTTTTGATGCTGAAAACCATGATTATCACAAATTTATTTTCATTTCTTATCACATGAATTCATTTCCTCTCATATGTCAAGGGGAAGATATTCTTATACGTTAGATTCAAGTTCAAATGACTGACATTTTTTGTAGATTCAAGTGAGTGACAATCTCAAAAGTATGTTAGATTCAAGCTTAAGTGAGTGACAATCTCATATTCAAGTCTAATTAATTTTAGATTTAGATTCAAACTCAATGTAATCATTTTAAAACAAATGGACAAAACAAGTTTATTGTGCAAGTAATGTGTGTTATTATCAAAATGTCCTATGGACAAAACAATTCATAATACCCAATGTGTGCTCTTATCAAATTGTAATACAAACAAACAAATCTGTAACACCAAATTTGTGTTATACTATTTCACCTAATGTGTGCTTTTATCAACTTGTAACATGAACAATAAACCTTTATATTTCTATTTATCACGATTCATTACATAAATAAGGTAGTCATATAATAGTTCAACTACTATTTAACAACTACTAAAACTAAAATCTATTTAACTAATTCCATAACCCTAATGATTAATATGTTAACAAAAGACTGCTCTACTTTTTTTCTATTGTTGTTCAACAAAGAAAATCATAAAATTAACTTATTTTATCATACTTGTCAACTATTTTATACGATATGACAGATTGGTCTATTTATTTAATTTTCTCTACTTAAAACTAGAATATATCTCCTCCTACTTTCAACTGCCACTTATAAATATGCATATCTTAGAATGCTTATAGAAGCATTTCAAAATATGTGACATATTCATTTGGTGAAGTTTTTGGTAGTTTGAAGGATTTTGCAATTGACTTGGTTCAAGATTTGATGGTTACTGGCTATCTACTAATGCTATATAATGGGGAGTAAAGATGGAGATGAACCACTTTATTTGTTCATTTTTGGTTATCTCTGTCATTCAACTTATGCAATTTGGTCATTAAATCCATATGCATTTTTGTATTTTCAAATTTATAAATACAAAAAATTATGGTATGCTTAGTTTTTTACAACCATTTTAGTCATGCTTCTTAAGTGGCAAGACATTTGATAGTTCTACACAAATATTTGAGTATCTCATAAAAGATACAATTTAGATACCAATTTAGATGCAACAAAAAAGGTCAAGTTATGTTGCAGTTCGAAAAAATTGGATCAAAAGTTTTTAAAACATCAAGATTCAAGCAGAGCAGAAGGTGATCAAATATTTTTTAAAATTAGACATGCCACAACCCATAAGACAAGATGAATTTATTTAAAGTAATATAACACTTCTTTTCTAGATCTTGAAGAAATTTGTAAATTTTTAAATAAAATCAAGACTTAGATTGTTCAAATCTTTCACTCCTGCTCAACAATCCATCCCTATTTCTCTCAAGTTACAATAGGTTTCTTCATCTCTCTAATGAAACAAGTACATAATAACCTTTGAAATATTTTTTCATTCATATCTATGTCAATAAGACACTTTTTTTTAGGCCTCATGTGCCTACTCAATACTTCATTTAAATTTCTATATCATTATAGCTACACATTTGAGTTCTCTTTGTTAAAAAATGTAATGCCCATGAAGATTTTTACATTTCTATCCTAATCTCCTAATCATATTCTTGAGGTCCGGATTTAATAGTAGTCCATGTAAATGCAAATAATTTGCTTACCTTGCAACTCACTAAGAAACTTAAACTTTTAATAGATTGAATTGCATGCTCAACAATTCATTTTGATCATTTTCCATATCCTTAGCCATACAATTCTAATGTTTGATGTATAACTATTCTCTATGGATAGTTTTTTTTTTTTTTTTCCTTCTTTCTGTCTAATTCAATATGATATTTATCTTTTTATTTTAAATGACTTCTCTACATTTTATCTAAATCGATCCTATATGGTTATAGTCAGGTACTATTGCAAAAATAATGTGTAGCCACCCATGCTAAATTCCTACATCTAGATCTTCTAAATACTAAGTTTGATTTTGTAATGCCTACCCCTAGTTGACTTTTCTCTTTTATTGCCAAATTCTTTTAGGCTAGTTTGATGGTTATGTTTTATGATTATCAGTACTTGGTTACCAGATTGGATTAAATTTTATTTCATACTTAGTTGATTTATGTGATGAGTTACTTAGTTATTTCATGTGTTCAAGATTATTTCAATGATGATACATTTATGTTCATACAGTGATTCTAGTTATTTCATGATGATAGTTAGATGAATTATTTATATGTGTTTTCTATGGATACTTACTCCATACTTGTATGTGTATGGTGTACCTGTATGTTTTATTTTATGTATATGTTTTTGATATGGTTGAGGAGGAAGTCATAGTCACTTGCTAGTTAGGATCTACACAATGCACCACTTCCTACTATTTCCTATTTAGTTTAGAATATATGTGTATGTACATGCATGAATTTTATGTAGATAGCAAGTACTAGGTATCGACTTCCTTGAATTGGTAGGATGAGCATACCCTATAACAATATCTCAATGGTAAAAGAGGGGAGATAATTCTCGATTCAAAATTCTCAACTTAAACCATTTGTCCTAGAAAGTAGGGAAAGCATCTATGTTGTGTACCTTTCGAGTTCATCAAGTGACATAAATTTGTGATTTTGATCCTTGAGCTTGATTGAGTATTTTGTACTTTATTATGGATTTTCTATTATAATTAAACCAAATTAAAAGAATATTTTATGATTTAATTTATTGGATTTTTTATTAAGAAAATTCAATATTTAATTATATTTAATTAATTGAGAAATTAATTAAATAAAAGAATTAAATTTAAAGATGTTCAAATTCTACTTTTGGCATAATCATATTTATTTAATTTTATAATAATATATTTAGGAGTTTTATTTTTTTAAATTAAACTCTAAATATTATTGTACATGATATATTCGTGTATTCATGAAACCTTAATATAGAGTGCTAATAAAAATGACAACGAACTACACTAAACCCAAGAAATCATTGTCAGAATGAAAACTCTATGAATTTCCCATGTTTCTCTAACTACAACTACTAAGAATTCTTTCAGACTAGCATCTCAATGATAGTTCTAAAATGAGAAGTATGCTAGAAATGCAGATCTAACAATGTGTATGCAATATATAAGATGAAAATGCAAATTACATGTGAACAACAACTCATAGAGTGGTACCAAAATGGACATGAAATGAACTAAACATGTCTTAAGATGATGCTAAATAACATGAAAACTACGCTAAAATACTACCAAAATGACATAAAATTGCTAGAATAACAATGCTAATATGCAAACTCTGAATATGCCTATAATGTAGATGCCTAAAACTTGGGTCCCTTTTGCTCTTGAATTCTCCTTCTATTTATAGGATTTTTAAAAGGGGTTGGGGTAAGAATTTGGGTTTTACCTTTCACTGGTGGATAGAAGTGAAATTGAAATTGTCTCATGAGAGACAAGAAGAGGAGCCCAAAAGTCTTGATTGGAGGCTCCATGTAGCTTTTATTTTAACTAAAATGTCTCATGAGACACAAGAGAAGGAGACCAAAATTCTTGATTGGAGGCTCAATGTGGCTTTTATTTCAACAAAAATGTCTCATGAGAGACAAAAGGAGGAGTCCAAAAGTCATGATTTGTGGCTAAATGCTCATTTCTTTTCAACTAAAATGTTTCATAAGAGACAAGAGGAGGAGCCCAAATAGTCTTGTTTTGAGGCTAAATGTGGCTTTTATTTCAACTAAAATGTCTCATGAGAGACAAGAGAAGGAGCCCAAAAAGTCTTGTTTTGAGGCTAAATGTGGATCTCTTTCAATTCTTTATATAAAAGAAGGATTTTCATTTTGTGAGAATAAATGGATTTATTGATTTAATAAAAGTTCCATTTATTTTCAAAAGTTTGTCTTTTCCCTCTTCTTTTGAATTTCATTTTATGATTTTGAATTATTTTTCTCCTCTTTTGAAGTTGAGTTAGGTATTATTAATTTGATAGATGATTTAATCAATTAATGACTTGATGTAATCTTTAATACTATGTTGTTTTTCTCTAATTTCCTCCTTAATTTGCATTGATTGATCGAAATTGCATAATTCAAGTCTTTGCCAATTTTTGGGTGTCTACAATTATTATTAGTTAAATTAATAAATATTTGATTAAGACGTTTCAAGAGTTAATTAAAGAGAAGAAAGAAATTAATTTAATAAAGATATTTTAATTAAATTACAAAAAGGTTGCACATGAAAATTAAAATATAAAAAAATAACAAAGGAAAAGGGTTTTCATGTAATTGCACAATCAAAGCTTTAAATTGGGGAGAAACTCTTTATTAAAGATTTAGAGTTCATTTCTCGATTACTGAGTTTTGAATGAGGAATTTTTGAGAAGAAGGGTTTTAGTTTAAGGGGGATTAATTGTGTGCTTTGTGTGTTTGTCATTTTAGCATTAGATCCAAGTAGGATCTTGTTAGTTTATTTGTACAATAGTTTTCCATTCATCAAACTTATGCCTTCTTGATGTCTAGATAAATTTGTTTTTTGAGTTTTAAATTGGGTTGAAACCCTTGTTGTAAATTCATCGTTCTTCATTTTTGAGATTAGTTGTATATGATTTAAGAATTAACAAACCCTCAGTTAAATTTTAGAGAATCTGTATTTTGATATGAGTAGGGTTTTAAAAAAAGAAATCAAGATTGGTTTATCCTAATTCGATTGATTGTCCATATTTCTTCTATTAGATTTAATTTGGAAATTTGTAACTAGATGATTAGTTTCGGGTAGGGTTTCAAGAAGAAAATTAAGAATTTTATATAGAAAATTTGATTGGTGGTATGTCGTTTTCCTATCAGTTCTATATCAAAATTTTATTAAAAATATATATAAATAAAATAAAATAAAATAATTGCCACAATAATTTAAATTTATCGTGGTAATATATTATGATATTATTTGTATTGGCAGGGGGGGGGTATTTAATTGTTTGGTTTTAATTTTTTAAAAAAATAAAAGTGGTGGGCGGGGCCACTGACCCCCTCTACCCACCTCTCCTCTCCCCCAACGGCGATCCCAAGCATGTTGCACAATGGTACTACTACGACAACAATAGGTAATGTGAAAAAGTACTCTGCTATTGTGGCAACCCGTGGATAGGCTGATAGGCCTTTAAAAATGTTTTTCCCTTATTTTTTATATATTTTTGTTTAGTTTTTTTTAGTATTTTACATTATTAAAAAATTATAATTAATGAATTTTTAAATATAGTTTTCCTAACGGCTATTTAAACAATTCTATTTTATTTTATTAAGTTAAAAGGTTAAATATTATTAATTAGCTAATTTGGTTACTATGGATTCAAATTATATGTTAGTTTTAAATGACAAGTTTTGGGAATTGTTTATATTTTTAATCAAATAAGATTATCTTTGAATTATTTAATATAAATCTAATGTTGCTTTAATTAAATAATTATTGTTTTGTAAAAATGGGAAAATTGTAAACTTTGGTAAAATTAAGACTTAAAATGAAATCTAGTCCCTCGCTCAATTTGGTTTATTGTTAAATTTAAATACTTCAAATTTACATTCATAATTTATTCTTTATCTTGCCACTAAAAATTTCTTAATGTTTAATTATTTTGGGTCTAACACTAATTGTTTTCTACCTAGTGTAAATGCATCTAACAATCAATGTCTCAAACTATCTAATCTCTCAATTCATCACAACACACTTCTACTTTCATCCCATAATGAAAATCCATGTTCTACAATGTAACCTTGAAAATATTTTATAAAAGATTAATTTTGTAATTTAAACATTTAAATGAAATCGTAATAGAAAAAAAAAAAACATACATTCAATAGTTGCAACTATAATCTCTATTTGCAAATTAAAAACACAAATACAACTACCAAACCACAATTCCAACCATAGTAATAAAGATAATTGAACACTAACCCTAAATTTGAACCAATGAGACATTATTGTTAAACCTAAACTAAATGAAAATCTAAGCCTATATGGAATGAAACCTTTATCCAAACTCATCCCTCGTTGATAATATTGATAGCATATGATATAGTTTATGATAGATTTTGGCTGATTTTTATTACATATTTTTTTTTAATACTTCAAATTTACATTCATAATTTATTCTTTTTTTTGCAATTGGAAATTTCTTGATGTTTAATTATTTTGGGACTAATACTACTTATTTTCTACCTAGTTTGAATGCATCTAGCAATCAATGTCTCCAATTTCAAACTATGTAATCTCTCGATTCAACTATCAATCTAAATTTTTGGTAAAACCTATAAAATAACCATAATAAATCAATAACCATAAACCTATAAAATAACCATAATAAATCAAATAACTATCAAACTAAAGTACAGTAATATTGAGAAGGTACTGATTTATGAGTATGACAACTATATCTCATAACACAAAACTATGATTCTACAAAGAAATGAAAAATAAAAACAATGATTGTTGTCACCAAAACACATAAGCAAATAACTATCAAACTAAAGTATTATATAAAGAATAAAAATTAGGTTAAAAGTTGAGGAGAAGGCTTTAATTTTTCATTGTGATAATATTTTCCAAGGTAAATCAAATATTATTATTAATTATATTAAAATAAAATTATAACAGTTCAATATGTTGTTTCAATTATTTAAATCAATTTAGAATTTTCAACAATTTTAAATGAGTTTATTTAACTTTTTCTTTTAAATGATATTTATAAAATTGAGGAAGTTTTTTTTTTTTAATTTAAAGACAATATTATTTTTATAATTTATAAATATAAATCTAATAACTTTGATTACATTTTTATGTTAATTTCTAAATCAATATGTTTTCATTTTACACATTAATAATTATAATAAATAAGAACTAAAATTTTCATAGAAACTCTTTTTTACAATCAATTATTTTTGAAATAGTTGAAATTGAAATCATATAATATATGAATCAATATATTTTTATTTATGTTTTTGAAAATTGTGTACTTTTTTTGTCAATTTTATTTAATTGGTTTTCTTGATTTCTTTTCTATACTTTACTATTCATAATCTTAGGTCACTTTTTACATTGCAATGTACATTAATAATAAAAAAAATTGAAAAAAGGGGGTAAAAACTTTATTGAAGATCAAAAAGCAACTTTATAAAGAAAGCAAGGGACTAAGGTCCCAAGGAAAAACAAAAGCATCAAACCATTACCATCATCAGTCACCATCCTCAACCCTATCTTCATCAAGAATATTCATTAAGTCAAGACGGATCTCATGTGGAACCAACTCCCATTCCTCAATTCTCCATCCCTCATCATGCTTTGAAGCCCATTTTGTCAAACAATCAGCTGCCCTATTCCATTCCCTTGGAATATGGACAAAAGTCACCATTTCTATCAAAGCACTAACCCGTAAAATTTGTTGCACAACCCTAGAAAACTACCAGCTAACATCATCCACTCTCTATTTAACAAGAAAATTGATCAAAAATTGAGAATTAGACTCACAAACTATCCTTTGCCACCCTAAAGCATGAGCTCTCTCAAGAGCTACCAGGATAGCCAACCCTTCCACCAAGTTGATAGTTTGTATTCCTTCATATATCGAAAAGAGGAATATCACTGAGCCTAGAGAATCCCTATCTATCCCACCCATGCTAGGCAGACCAGGATTTCCTTTTGAAGATCCACTAGTATTGATCTTTAAAACACCATAAGCAGGAGTTTTCCATTTGCCATTTCTATCAATCTTTTTCTTCTCATGATGCCTTCTCTTAATCCTAGTTAGAGCCAAGGAAGACCCTATAATCCCCATTCTCTCCACCAACTCTATATCCCTTTTCCCCAAAGGGAATTCCACTTCACATGTGGCTTCCACTGTCTCTTCAATTATGCCCAATATCCTCTTCCAAACTTGCTACACTAATCTCTGTTCTCCTCAAAAAATCCTTCAGTTGCATTCTAGCCAGATTTTCCACAATAAGAAGATAGGCCCCACAAACCACATCTCCTATAGAAAGGTTTCCACAAAAGGGGGCTGACCTATCCCTTGTCAAAACTCAATCAAGGAGGAAGCATGAACATAAGGAGTTTTCTAAACACCCCACCAGAAATGCCAAAGTTGTAGAGAAAAAGAGAAATGAAAGAACAAATGGGTAGAATCCTCCTCATTAGCCCCACACATAAAACAAATAGAAGGACTAAGGAAACCTCTTTTCTCAATATTATCGCATGTCAAACACTTATTCCAAGCTAACATCCAAACAAAATAGTTACACTTTGGCCATGAAAACTTGTTCCATACCTTCTTCCACCACTAAATTTTAGGCCCAACCAACTTCTAAGACAATAACTTATTATAGCCAGAAGCTACAGTATAGATCCCCATAGGATTGGGTGACCAAGCAAGCACATCATCTTCCTAGAGAGAGCAACATCTTCTATTGGAGAGGATACTTTGCAACATAGCACATTCCTCCTACAAACCTACAACTAACCAATCATCAAGGGACTTCCAACTACCCATCATCATATGACCACAAGGGACAAAGGACTTAAAGTCACTCACTTGTGACCATCTTGCCTACAGGAATCTCTAACTAAGAACCAATAAGTTTGGATACTGAGAAATAATGGGAGGAAAACCATCTCAAGAATCAAACTAGAATTGGGCCTCTATCTACCTCTTGCAGATCTAAAATAATCCATCCTTAATCAGCAAAGCCCCTTTCTTAAGATTATCCCATATCACAAATCCCTTACCAATAAGGAGGTACCTAGAAACTTTGAACTAAGAAATCACTAGGAGATACTTCTAGGAGAGAACCTTGGCTCAGTTCTTATCCTGCTCATTACACCATCTCTAGTATAGTTTAGCAGCTAGTGCCTCCCTTGTCACAGTTGACTACCTCAAACCTAATCCACCATACTGTTTCAGACTATAGACCACATCCCATCTAACCAAACTCCATTTGGAGGACTCCAAGTAGCCAGCCCATAAAAATTGTCTTGCTATAGAATCAAGATCCTTTAGAAACCTCGTAGGAGCAACCTAGAGCATGCATCTATAAATAGGCAAAGCATGTACAATAGACTTAATCAATTGGACACGACAAGCAAAGGATAACCAAAAATGAGTCCAATGATTAACCTTTGCTAGAAACTTATCCAAAATTATCTACCAAGACTCCTTGGGAAGTCTCCTCACTAAGATGGGAATGCCAAGATAAGTCAATGGGAGATTCCCAATCTGAAATCTCACAGTATGAGTAATCCTTTGTTGAATGGGGCCCAGAGTGTTAAAATAGAAGATGGAAGATTTTCCTTCATTAATCTATTGGCTAGAAGCAACTAGGTAAGCATCCAAGACCCTTCAAATATTAGAGCCCTTGCTCATTGTAGTCATCCCCATGAAAACAATATCATCCACAAATTGCAAATAAATCTACGGATGTAAGGTACCACCCCATCTCCAACCTTTAATAAAGCCACCCTCCACATTTTGTTTAATCCATCTCCCCAAGCCTTCAGCTAAAATAATAAACAAGGGGAAGGAGGATCTCCTTGACAAAGCCCCCTAGAAGCCCCAAATAGCTCAAAATGGCTCCCATTAATAAGCACTAAGAAAGAAACTGAAGTTACACAACTCTGAACCCATTGGATCCAATCTCCCACAAAGCCAAAAGCACTAAGAATCTACCACAGGAAGGACCACCTCACTCTGTCACAAGCCTTAGCCATGTCTAGTTTGATAAACATCTATGTTGATTGTAAATGAGACTTACTCAAAATTTAGATCAGAGTTTTAAAAATATTAGGTTCATCAAAGATGACTCTGTTGACATATCAGTCAAGTTTGTTATTAGTGACAATACACTTATTCAGATTGTAAGACTCTACTGAGCTCATTGTATAGCTAGTAATGTTTACGAAACATTTCAATTACTACCAAGTCCTTTGGACAAATCTCAGTGGTTATCAAGCAGATTTAGTTGGTGTGAACTCCAATAGTATAAACCATGTATTTTAGTTTATGTTGAGTTTATCAAGTGGTTACCAAGCTATGCATGCTTACCGAGTTCATAGTGCATGTGATTTGAAGCTAGTGTTAATCAAGCTTAAGGTAATAGTGTTTACCAAATTTAGACATGGTAAACAAGTGATTCAATATTTCCTGAGTTGCACAGTATCTATTGAGTTACCAGTGTAGATCGAATTTAAGACTACTTAGAAGTGATCAGTATGGACTAAGTCTCTACATCTACCGAGTGCATGATGATTCTGAGCATTGACAGTTGATGTCAACTATCAGAACCTCACCAAGTCAGTCTTCAGAATCTGAGTTTCTTCATGTGGGCTAACTTTGTAATATTTGTGTTAACTTGTATCTTGGCCGACTTTGTAATTATGTAATTTAGATTGGTATATATATGTAGTGTGTTGTACCACATCCAAGTGTGAAATATATGTAATGTGAATGTGAATGCGCAAGTGCAAGGTTATAAATATAGTAGAAGAAGAGTGAATTGTAAAGGCCATAACAGCATAAGGAGCAACAAAGACATATATATCACAGAAAAGTGATCAATACACAAAGGAATCTCATTCAGCAAACTAAGTTTTAGATTAGAGATCTACTATTGCTTCATCCTAACAGGTGATCTAGTCAAAATCCTTTAACAAGGTAGACCTAACAATCTTTCAAAAATCTCTTTACCGAGTGCATACTCCATTGTATGTTTGTAAATCCTCTCACAAGGTGGACCTAGCAATCCTAATTGCTCCTAATAAGGCATATCATTAGAAGTGATCAATGTAAGCCTTAACAGGCCAATTTTATGCTACAATACTAAAGTTTGTGGGTATCATCCCCAACTCAGTTTTACTTTCTATTTGGAATGTTTCTGAGTTACCAAATCTTTGTGTCAAAGTATTGTGGATGCTTTTAAGTTTTTAGTTTCTTATGCATGCAATTAGATCAGATATGATAATTGGATTATTAAATTATGAATTGAAATTGTTAAAAGCTTTAGAAGTTATTGATTCACCCCTCCCCTCTTAGTAACTTAGCATAGTCTTGAATATTTCCAACAATTGGTATTAGATCTTTGTAGTGCTCAAGAGAAATTTTAACACCTCGAGCAAAGATCAAGGATATGGAGATATTTAGACTTGAAAAATCTATTGACAGTGAAAAGTTGGATCTGGAAATGGCCATTGCCCAACTCAAGAAAACTAAAGAGTAACTCTCTCAATCCCTACAAAGAAGAAAGGAACTTGCAAATCAAATGAATGATCTTCAATATGTTGAAGAGAGAATTGAAGATGTTTTCCTTTCAAGTAGCTCAAATGAAGCAAATGATGCAATCAAACAACTCCTAGAGAAGAATGGTTAACTGCAAGAAGAAGTGAGGAAACTAAGAAGAGAACAAGAAATCCAATCAACAAGGCTATGTGAAATTATGGAAGAGAAAAATAAAACAAAAGTAGAAATGGAAGGAAAAGATAATGAGATTCAACATCTATCCCTCTAGTAGACTGGCTTCATCAATTAGCTCACCAATGCAAATGAAGAAATCATGAACCTGAGATCATAAAATGAAAGATTGCAAAATGATCTAAATTCTAAAAGGAAACTTAATGAAAGGATGATGAAATCCCAAGTAGACATGAATCAATTGAATGAGAAGAATATCTATAGACAAAAAGGGGAAAGTAGGAATTGGATACAAAGAAGAAGGCGAATCCTCCAAACAAGGTTCTCAAAAGAATCAAAGACCTACTTGCAATCACTATGGTAAGATAGGTCATACATCAAACAAATGTTGGAGAAATGGAAAGGAAAAATTCAATGGAAAATGCTACAATTGCAATCAACATGGTCATAGGGCTAATGAATGCAAAGAGAAGTCAATATTTGAAGGCAATTTTCACAAATGTAAGAAACATGGACACAAGGCATTAGAATGTAAAACCAAGACATTCAATCCAGCACAACAAATTGTGAAAGCAATATTTGGTTGGGATTACAATACCTGGTGTAGATGTCATTACTATGGAGAATTTGTACACATTGGTATGAATTGTGTTAAACATCATATAAGAAAAAGAGATACCACCAAAATATGTTTCACTTGTACAAAACTTGGTCATCTTGCCAAGAATTGCATGGATACTGGTAGAATTGAAGATGAAAAGAAGGAAAAAGCTAAAAACATCTGAAAGTAGATGAGACAGTAATGGATTCCTGAGTCTACTAAGGATACTAGTCTAAGCAATGATGGTCAAGTCACTCAAAAATTGGGTGACTCTACCATTTCTAATTAAGTTTTCAAGGGAGAATTGGAACCAAGCTATCAAGATGACATCCAAAATAGTTCTAGTTGAAAGGTGACAAAGATCCAAATCCATATACAAGATACAAAAGGATCACAGAGTGATATGGGTACTAATGTCTACCAAGTTAACTTCTCTACTGAGTAAGGTCAATTCATAGACTCTACCAAGAAAGGTCAGGAGTAATACAGAAACCTATTATTATTGAGTCGTGAAGTCGTCACCAAGTGATCAATATAGAATAGTGGATGACAGTCTATCAAGCATGATGTCAACACATCCACCTTCATACCAACCATTACATGGAGAAATTTTATCAAAAGGCATGGAATCAAATTCATTTCTTACTGTGAATTTTTTAGTGCTATTGCAAAGAGCAATTTTCAGTGCGATCAAAGCGATTTGAGTGAATTTCCAAAAAAAAAATCTTAAAAGTTCTCTCAATTTACCAAGTGAAAATGGCATCCAGCAGTAGCAAGGTCAAGTGAGGATCTGACATGTTGGCTTGTAGATTCAAATGGAAAGTGCCAAATTTCAAACTCACTTTTGCAGTTGTTAAAACCCTAGATGCAAGCAAGGCTCAATCCCAGATTTATCCTAAGGTACTTCTTATCAATGACATTTGCACTCATTTTAAATGTGCTATTCAAGAAATTGGTACACTGGAAATGGATGATTCCCTAGGTCAGTTATGTGTGAATGGAGTATTGGAGCCTGAGCATAAACAATGTTTTGTGCGAGGCTGTGGATTTGGCATATAAAGTGGTAAAGAAAAATCTATCATTTGACCTTTTTGACCTATTGTTGAAATAGTTCAACAAGAACATGGAAAGCATGAGGATATCTAAGATAAACCCATATAAGTTTGGTTCTTTGTTGACCTACCTATTCTTTTATGTGCAAAAGTTCTTCCCCTCGAAAGGCACTGTAGTCTAGAGAAAGGATGTGCTTGTGCTCTATCAAATAAATGAGAACATTACCAAGATGGGTGAAAACTTCAATAGTATCATGGACAACTACTTCAATGCATTCAAGGAGAAAATGAACAATAGGTCTAGAATTTCAAATAAGTTAGTTGAGGACTACAAGGATGATGTATGTTTCATGGTTGATAGTGACAAGGTATACATTTAGGTAGTAAGGCCTAGAATCACATGGGTGAAACCTCTTGGCTATGAGGTAATTATTGATGAAACTAAAGACATAATTGAAGCCCTTTTCAATGAACCAGTTGATCCTAAGGCCTCTTACTTTGAAACATATGATGAAGCAAAGGCTAGGATTAAACTTGAGATAAAGCTCCCACAGGCAGTTAATAAAGGAAAGAGAAGGATAGGAAAGCTCAAATCAAGTGCATCTCTCTTATTAACTAAGGGAAAAGGTGAGGATGTGGAGGAAGTAGAGGATGAGAAAGAACCCAAAAAAGAAGAACCTTTGAAGAAGAAGGGAAAGGTTATCATCACCAAGCTAGCAAAGTCATCCAGTACAGTCTTCACAAAGAGGTCAAGGAAGAAAGATGACAAAGAAGGAGGTGGCATCATATTCAGTAGACCTCCACCCACCTTCTAGGACAAATTAAAGGAACTACAAGATGGTGAAAGGATAACAAATTTCAAGGCATTAACATATGATACTAGGATTGAGGCAGAGCAAAAGAAAATAGAAGACTTGGTCATGAACAAAATGGGTAAGTGAAAGTACTCACCTAACCAACTTTCTTCTCAGAACCCTAATACTCTAATGGAGAAAATAAGGCCAAGATGGGAACATGCCAAGAAAATTTTCAAAGACATATATGGGAAAACCTTGAGGCAACTATTACTGAGCATGACATATGCTAAGGTGAAAGAGTCACTGAAGAAAAATAAAGATAGGATGACTCTTAAGTTTAACACTTGTCTAATTTTGATGAAAGATATTGAACATGTTGTGAAGAATGTAACAAATTCTTGGAAAAATGTCTATCATCTTCATAAGCCAAGTGAATTTACAATTGAAGTAAAGGATGATGATATTACAACAAAGACAAGGATGAAGAGGATGATGAAAGATCAACTCATTTTGTCACAGTTGATTATGAAGAATACAAGCAACAAGAAGCTACCAAGGAATATAAGCAAGATGATGAGGAGACTGACCCTGTCAAGATAGTTGAAGCAATCATTGCCCCACTTCCTCACTCCCTAAGCAAACCATTGACCACATCAAGTATGGGGACAGCTTCAGCAAGTTTGATTGTGACTACTAGTGATACATCAAATGTCCAATCACTCCTTGACCTTGCTCAGCTTAGCACATCATTGAAAAAAGTAACTTCTACTTCATCTACCAAGCTATAGAATCCTTCTTCATCAATTGAGTTGGCATCCTTAGCTAGAGATTCATTGGCTACTTTAGTTTTGAATACATCAGCAGTAAGCACACTAGTTTTGACTACTTTAGTTTTGGGTACTACAATTTTTACTTCATCAATTTTGGACTCTTCAAATATTTCTGTAAGTATTCCCTCAGTTAGTACAGTATCATTTTTTTACCAAAAGTCCAAGTATGTCTACTATTATTTCCATTCTGGATAAAAAAGAAATAAGTGTAAGGATAGATGAGCCTAAAGTTCAACTGAGCACAAAATTTTTGAGCAAAGGAAATGAGATAGAGGAAGATATTGATCTGGATGAGGAAATAGTAATCCCCAATTGGGATATTTACAAGCTTACTCTAGACCAAATACATACATTTGGTGAACTCCTTTAGGAAATGGATAAACTGCAAAGATTAATAGAGGAGAGAGATAAGGAATATAAGATAATTGAAGATGCCAAGAACATTTTGACCGAGGCAATAGGAACTAAGATTGATTCTTCTCAACCTATTTTGTATCAACTAGCAAAAGTAGTCCAGAAATATAATGAGGACACTGATGGTCAAGATAAGCTAGTTGAAAAGGCTAAAAAGAAATTTGATAATAAAGGTTTGGAGCACATTGCTTAGCAAATTGCAATTTATCAAGTAGAGCTTTCTACAATTTTGGTCAATCTTGAGACATCATGTTCAAATGTATCATCATTTTTTGGGAAACTATGTGATGTCTCCAAGTTCACAAAATAAATAAAGAACATTTTTTCCAAAATAGATATAGATCTAAAAGCCAGTACTCAGTAGCTATAGCTTGACCCTAGTTCAAGCTCTACACATTTCAAGAAAATTAGATTTTTTAAAGATATGCAAGCTGATTTGCTAAGAGAAGAAGCAAGGATCTTATCAACATTGATTGACATATAGAATATGATCCTTCCAAACATGGATTCAATTCAAAAATATATTGTATATTCAAAAACTCTAATCTATGATAATAACTTCTCTATTGCAAACCATATGATAGAACTATCTATAGAAGTTCAAATTGCACTTCATACATGCAAGGTCCTACAAGAAAATTGGGATAAAACCTTGGCAATCATTCTCAAGGTACATTCTAAATTCTTATCCCATTTTGGTTTTTCTATCTAAATAAGTTAGAATAAATCTTTGGCATTATTGTCAAAAAGGGGGAGAGACACATAGTATGAGGAGAAATATGCTATGGGGGAGAACCTATAGACATGTTGTATATAGCAGAAGTTGTATAGTATATTTATATACTTCACAAAACCAATTTTGAAAAATCTCAAAAATCAATATACTCTACCAAGCTAGTATCATGTGGTGGTGAATATAAGATACTCAGTTTTGGCTGATAAGTGTTTTTGTCACTAATGCCAAAGGGGGAGATTGTTGACATATCAATCAAGTTTGTTATTATTGACAATATACTTATTTAGATTGTAATACTCTACCAAGATCATTGTATAGTTAGCAGTGTTTACCAAGCATTTTAGTTGCTACCGAGTTCTTTGGAAAAATCTCAGCGGTTACTGAGCAGATTCAATTAGTGTGAAGTCTAGCAGTATAAACTATGCATTTTAGAGTATGCCAAGTTTATCAAGTGGTTACCAAGCTATGCAATGCTTATCAAGTTCAAAGTGCATGTGATGCAAAGCTAGTGTTAACAAGCTTAAGGTGATAGTGTTTACTAAGTTTAGACATGGTAAACAAGTGATTCGGTATTTTTCGAGTTGCACAGTATCTATTGAGTCACTAGTACAGACTAAGTTCAAGACTACTTAGAAGTGATTAGTATGGACCAAGCCTCTACATCTACTGAGTGCATGATGATGTTGAGCATTGATAGTGGATGCCAAGTATTAGAACCTCACCAAGTCAATCTTTAGAACCTGAGTGTCTACATGTGGGCCGACTTTGTACTATTTTTTTTTAACTTGTATCATGGCCAACTTTGTAATTATGTAATTTGGATTAGTATATATATGTAATCTATTGTACCACATCCAAGTGTGAAATGTATGTAATGTGAATGTGAATGCACAAGTGCAAGGTTATTAATATAGTAGAAGAAGAGCAAATTGTAAAGGCCATAATAGCATAAGTAGTAGCAGAGATCACAGGAAGGTGATCAGTACACAAAGGAATCTCATTTAGCAAACTAAGTTGCAAATTAGAGATCTACTACTGCTTCATCCTAATAGGTGATCCAGTCAAAATCTTTTAACAAGGTAGACCTAACAATCTTTCAAAAATCTCTTTACTGAGTGCATACTTCATTGTATGCTTGTAAATCCTCTCACAAGGTGGACCTATTAGTCCTAATTACTCCTAATAGGGCATATCATCAAAAGTGATCAATGTAAACCTTAATAGGCCAACTTTATGTTGTAGTACTAAAGTTTTTGGGTATCATCCCCACCCTAGTTTTACTTTCTATTTGAAAGGTTTCTAGGTAACCAAATCTTTGTGTCAAAGTATTGTGGATGCTTTTATGTTTTCAATTTCTCATGCATGCAATTAGATCAGATATGATAATTGGAGTATTGGATTATGAATTGAAATTGTCAAAATTTTAGAAGTTATTGATTCACCCCTCCCCTCTTAGTAACTTAGCATAGTCTTGAATATTTCCAATAGACTCTACAATAAGGATTTGCTTCTCTGGAGCCTATTTTTCACGAAGAAGAATGGAGATGTTCTGTAAATTTTGTAGTAGGATTGGGTATGATGGTTGTTCCAGTTCATTTTACTTTAGTTTCAACCAAATATGTATATATAATTTAATGAATTTTAGTAGTTGTACATAGAATTTGGAAAGAGTTGTCTTGTGATAAAGGGGGGGTTTCATTTTTCCTTTCATTATAGAATTAAGTATTTTATCAAATTCTTTCACACTCCTTCCCAAGGTCTCTAGTTAGGCTTTAGGTAATCTACACCTATGTTTGTAGCATTATCATTACATATATGGGTTTACAGGATCCCATCAATTGCCCCTAGTTTCATGTTTCTACATTTCACATGCATGCAAGATAGCTAGAGAAACCTGTGTTTAGTATAGAAAAAAAATTTATTATATTCTTTGATGAGGCTGAAGCTCAAATGGGTAATAGAGATCATTTTTTGGTAGTCCCACTCTACATTCAAAGGAAGAACTACTTTTTCATCTAGTAACAACTCACTCAAATCTCATGTTGATCTCCCCTTAACTTGACATTTCACCATTTATAGTCCACAACTATTACTCATTTATCTTAGCATCAACAAGTTATCAGGGGAGATACCTGTTAGTTTTGAGGGATGTTAGATGTTGGAGCTCCTTGACTTGTCTCACAATAATCTAGAGGGGACGATGCCTCCTAAAGTCATTGTTAGCCTTGGAAACCTACAACTCTAACCCAATATTTCCTAGAATTCCCTACAAGGGTCATTTCCATAGGAGGTGTGTAAAATTATAATGTCTCAAGCCATTGATAAATCAAATGTGTTTCTTTATATCTTAATGCATACCTATGTAACAAGAGCATAGAGAGGGAGAGTTACATAGCTACAAAGTATTTGAAATGTAACCCTAATGAAAAAAAAATGCATTTTGAGTTAGCAATGTTGTGGATATGGATATAAATGTAATATTGAAAGGAAAATCTTTATAAAGAGTGACTAGAATTTTGTAATGTTGTGTTTGTTTCATGATCATGTTTTGTCATTTCTTCTTATGCCAAAAAATTCATTTTTTTCCATATTAGGGAACTACCAGACCATCATAGTGACTATCTAGGGAAATTTAACACATCAAGTAAACTTACCCACAAGTTATTTTGATTACAATGCCCACTATTTGATCATGGAAGTAGGAATTTAGACCATATTCATATTGCATCAATCTTAGCAAATAAATGTTAGTTTGTTGATCAAATAGGAAAAAAATTACAAATCCAAGCTTTAAAATCAACTGAAAGTAGATATACAAGGATATATAGATAATAATTTTTATTTCTTACCCATTCCCAAAAGAAGAAAGCTAACCAAAATGCACTTTGCAAAATGAATATTCAATGATTAGAATTTGTCAAGTGAAAGATAAAATAAATGAATCTTAAGAAGAAAAAAGAAGCTTGTCTAACCTAAAATAGGTAAAATGAATGAGATAGAGAATAAACTTGGGTCAACCAAATCAAAATAATCTTTCATTGGGCTTTACCACTAGAGCTCCTTGCACAACAAGATTTCTATCTTGAATATCTAATGTCATTCTAATTACTATAACTTGTATCATTTTTCCCACTATCAAAAGAATCTACAAAAAAAAAGTATTTTTAGTCTTTCTAAATCAGTATTTAAAAATTAAAAAGCTAATACTTTCACATTGTGTGGTGTTAGAAAAGGATGTGATATCTTTTTCAATGAGGCGTGCTTAAACAATTTGAATGTTCTTATGAGTAATAAGGTAATGCTATGGATATCTTGACTTAATACCATCAAGTCGGTTATTTTGTATGGCTAAATATCTCAAAACTCTTTTATGAAATTGACTATGCACACATTCATAAAGTATTATCTATCATAGCCCTAGCATGGCACCTAGGTTAGCTTCAAGATTTGTGATTTTTTAAAATAACCAACACCTGATATTCACAAAGTCCCACAATGCTCCAAGCATGGAAGCATAGAATGGAAGGCCAAGTTTTAATGTAACACTGAGCACAAATCAATCATGGAATTTGATCTACCTCCAAGGAGTGGAATTTTAGTATCCTTCATATCACTAGCTTTCTATAAATGTTGTCTCAACATGTAGTTCAAATCAAGTGATCAATTTGTACTTTTTCCATTGAAAATCCTTGGGAAGGTGCAGGCTAATTGTTACCAACAGCATTCATCCACTATATCCATGTCATATTGATTTTGTCTACTGTACCACTTAAAAGGTCTAATCCTTAAAGAAAAACCTTCTTAAATTCAGTTATATATAGGAAGCAAAGGAAAATGCATAACCAATTGTTCATGGCAAGGCCTCCAATATGTTATATGTGGCATAGGTCAGTTAGGATGTCTAGAATATTAGCCTAGGCCATACCACCTGTATTCAGTTCAACAAAAGTGGTCAAAGCAAAGAAATCCATATTTCCTAGCTCAGTGATATACATTGCATGTTTCATTATCAAGTACCTTATGCTTTGAGTTACTGCTTGACATGTGTATTCAATGGTTAGAGTGCTTGAACTTTAACATGATCTTTTATTTCTAAGGGTTTCTACTAACAAACCCTTTGGTAACTTTTTGAAGGTAGGGGTTATCTTTATATAGTCCTTGAGAATCTTCACTATCTTTTTATTCCTTGTAGTTTATTTTAGAATGAGTGCAAATCAAATTCAATGGAAATATGATTCACTTAAAGAGATGAGCACATTATTAAATTTCAAAATTGCAAGAAAATTTAAAATGATGTGAAGAATAAAATTGTATTCCATTGTTATTGTTGCAATCTAGATCTAATGCAAGTTGTAGGAACTTGAGTTGCTTTAGATAAACAGATAGTAGATACTTACTCAATCCTTTTTGGGACCACAAAATTGAACTCTACCAAATGTAGAAAATGAGACCTTCAAAAATTACTTATTCTCATTAAGTACAAAGGAATACAACATCGTGCATTATGATTATTGTTTGATGATTGTGTTCAATAAATTAATGGTGATTATTTCAGATGTTTATTATGTAGTGCTATATTTGATAAATCAAATACATGATGTAATAATAAAGATAATAGCACATACTAGATATTGGAGTAAAATATTTCTTTATTCTGTCATGAAATCATTATAGAGAAGAACAAAGATGGTTGCTCAAGGAGTACAGTTCATCCCACTACACCATACATCCTTCCCTGATGATACACAATTTATTAAAAGACTTGGCAGTTGCCAAGAGGAACCCAACCTCCAACCATTTGATACTTATAACTACCTAGTAGTGACAAACAATCAATACATTGTTGGATAACCAATATTTTTGAATATAACAATAAACAGTGTATGTTGACTAGACTTATCTTTTGAATCTTAGTAGTGTATTTATGGTGTTTCTAATGTACCTAAGATGAAACCTACAACTACAATAGTTCTAGGCTACCTTGTGAGTTCTATCAATGTAATTTAGTTTGAGCTTGCAGCTGCAATAATTTAAGCCTATCTTATGGTTGATATAACTCCCCTAATTTAAGTCTATCTTAATGGATCCTCACATTATCCTTGTTGTTGACTAATATTTTTAGCCAATGAAATCCATCTCTTTAAACCAAGGAGGTCTAACAATTTTGTAAAGCTATGTGATTTTTGTTGATTTTATAAGGTTAATTCCTATATTTTCTTGGCAAAAATCTTCGACTAGAATTAAGAAAGAAAAGCATATGTCAATGATGGTTCTATTATACAATATTTTTAACAATAATCTCATTTTTCACTGTAGATTTTTTAGAGGAATTATTGTTTAACGTTAACAAGTTTAGGAAAGACATGAAACTTCTTGTTCTCACCGAAAATGAGAATTTCACTTGTTTGGCAAAGTAGTTAGTAAATCAATTCAAAGGCCAAGTATGCAGTAATTCTACAAGAGAAGATATTGTGCCTGGCACAGAACCTCAATTTTCAAACTATCCATGGGTTTTGGAAAATTGCCACCTGTATATATTTGATATCAAAGATGAAATAGTTATTCTAGATTGTTTTCTTAGTTTAGATCCAAAGATAGCATTTCAAACTTATACGCAATCACAATATCTTCAGTATGTGAATGACACTGTAAGAATTTTCCTAAGGGAAAAATTCACCCAAGAACTAAGAACTCAAACACAAGCACAACTATAGACCAAAAATGGATATGATCAATTAATCAAAGTATGTCTGAATACATTGCTCTATTCAGACACTAGGAGTGCCTGTATATAAAGGCCTCTCAAGAAGCACCTAGAATGTCTCTAGAAACAACCAGAAGATAAGACAACTAAGCACCTTATCCAACATTCTAGATGAATGGATAAGAATGACAAAGTGTCACATGTGTGTAGAAGATTCCTGTGTTGTAGATACCATGTGCTTAAAAGAGGTTTGGACCCCTGTGATGTCATCATAACATCTCACAAGAGTGCACAAACTCCTAAGTGTCTCACAAATAAAAATAAAAAAAATAATGCAAGATAATTAAATAATGCATAAACCTAAGTAAACTTAAGTAAGTGTAATAAGTAATTACTTATTTACACCAATACCCCCCCTTAAGTGCAACTTAGGCGAATGCCCTTAAGCTTACAAAATAGGATGAAGATGCATAATGGGTCCTAGCTACTAGGCCATGTTAGGTACCCATGTACATAATGATATGAAATCTCCCATAAAGCGGGGAAAGAGGGAAAACCTCATGGGAAAAACCCTCCACCAAAAGAGAGATAAAAAGGGATGCATGGATGGATGGAGTAATCAAGACCCCCCCATTATGACATACATCCATGTATATACAAGAAAGAATGGAGAAGGACAAAACCTCCTATGAGGAAAAAGTCCCCCCCAAAAAGGAGAAGAAGGAGACGAGGTACCCCCCCCCCCCTTAAAAGTAGTGTGCTGATTAGTGAGAAATGCTCTATTGTAGAAGCTGATCCACGATCTTTGGATGATGTTCCTCCCCTTTGGAAGAAACAAAGGCAAGGGTACCTATGAGATGTGTCCCCTGGATGGAGAAGGAATCTCAATGATGAGTGGTATCTCTAAAACCTGTTCAAAAGTTCCTATGTCAATACTGATGATGGCTTCCTCCAAAACTATTGAAGAGAAGTGAAGATTGAACAAGGAGTGTGGTAGAGCCTATCTCAGGAAACCAACAGTCTTCTCAACTAATGAAGAGACCTCCTACAAATGTTGTAAAGAAGAATCCACAATCACGCCAATTTGGAAGGATTGATCATGTAGAAAATGGAGTTGAGGGTTAGAGTGGGCCCTCGCGACAACTATAAAAGACTCCTCAACAAAGAGAAGTGAGAAATCATCATTAAAGTCTCCCATATCTACTATGTGTGACTCCAAGAACAGAGCTAAAATGTCTGGCAAGAAATCATCACCTGGAAGACCATGAGTACCCTACAATGTTGAAGTACATGAATCTGTCACTGTGGCAAAGGATGAAGTATCCACCTCAAAAAGAAGACAAATTTCATCAAGAATATCTCCCACATCTTCAATGTGAGACTCCACAAACAACTGTGCAATGTCTGAAATGAAGTCTTCACATGAAGGTAGAGTAGGAAGACATAAAGTATCCTCTTGCACTGATTCTGAAGCATCTATGGCTGAAATAGGATCAGTAGGAGCAACAGGAGCTAGAGGTGTAATCTCATCTGAAGAGGAAGAAGTTGCAACTAGAGGAAGAAGATCTTCTAGGAATGGAGGAATAGTTGGATCTCCATAATGCTCCCAAAGATACATCCATAAAACATATGGATCAGATGAGTTAATTTTGAATGTCTTTTTTAGAACTTAATATTCCATATAGCGATAAAGAGTAGGAATAAGGAGGTCAACTTGATCAATAGTATACTCAAGATCTAGTGCATATGGAAATACATTGTGCTGAGAAAGATACCCGACCATGAGTTGACTCCATTCCTTATAGTTATCTGGGTTCAAGTAGATCAAATCTAACTCTTCCATGATGGACTAATCAAAGAAACCTCCAAAAAAATCAAAGAACCCCCCTGAAAAAGATGTTGTTGGCACTTGAAAGCCACTTGCCAATTTAAGGCCTATTTTTGAAAGTAGTATTTCTATTTATAAAACCTATAATGTGATTGCAGATCTGGAAAGTAGACAAAAAAAATGCACTTTCAAAAAAAATGAAACCTAATTTGGAGTCCAGATGAACCTGTACCAAGCATTTTAAGTGGCAAAATTTGAGATTTTGGAGTTGCAGAAAAATTTAAAAATAGAGATCTCAAACCACCTACACCAATGTGTAGATCACGAAATCCTACCCCAAAATTAAAATAATTGCTTGCAAAAAGGAGTCTGTATGAGAAAGATATTGATGTTTGAAAATTGCTGGTGCTATTTTTTTTTCTAAATCGCCGTCGTGCCTCCGAAAAACAAATGGCTCTAGATTTTGCCTCAGATGTCTGATTTGGATGAAACAAAATCTGATCTAGGGGTTTTTGGACCTTCTGAATGTGATGCAAATATCATATTTGCACCAACAAGCTTTAATCTTCACTTGCAAAAAATCTCTCCTATGGCCCTATGGCCAAAAAATTTCCAAAAAATAATGCAGATCCTAAAAAAATAGCAGAGATGCAGATGAAAAAATTGTAGATCTGAAAATTAAATTACAGATCTGAAATGATCATACCAATTCTGCAAATTGGTCCTTCGGGTGCCAGTTTGCAAAAAAAAATTTCCTCACAATCGACTTTGGCCTAGGGTAGGTAGCTTTGTAGCCAATTTTCATCGGTTCAGCGTTCTGGACATAATGGCAAAGTCAGATCTAGCTCTAGACGCTCCCAATTTCTATAGCACTCTAGATTCGAGCTGAGGTGATGAAGCAAGCGTGGTCTCGAATGGTTATGTGATGAGAAAATCTCCAAGTTGCTCTAATACCATGTAAAAATTTGCCTAAGGGAAAAATTCACCCAGGAACTAAGAACTCAAACACAAGCACAACTGTAGACCAAAAATGGATATGATCAATTAATTAGAGTATGTCCAAATACATTGCTCTATTCAGAATGTGATGTTCAAACACACTAGGAGTGCCTGTATATAAAGGTCTCTCGGGAAGCACCTAGAATGTCTCTAGAAACAACCAGAAGGTAAGACAAATAAGCACCCTATCCAACATTCTAGATGAATGGATAAGAATGACAAAGTGTCACATGTGTGTAGAAGATTCTTGAGTTGTAGATACCATGTGCTTAAAAGAGGTGCGAACCCTTGTGATGTCATCATGAAATCTCACAAGAGTGCACAAACTCCTAAGTGTCTCACAAATAAAAATAATAAAATAATGCAAGATAATTAAATAATGCATAAACCTAAGTAAACTTAAGTAAGTGTAATAATCAAATACTTATTTACACCAACAGACACAAAATTTGTGTCAATTGGGGTTGCTTTTGAAGATAATTGATTTGTGTTGGTTCTGGCTACCAATACAAGTGGTGGCAATTTCTAAACTTATAGTAGAGGCATGATACATTATGTTAATAAGTGTTGGGTGTTCATTTTGCACGAGCTCAATGGCAAGAATCCATAGTGTAATTCCTCTCTTGAAAAGAAAATCTTTTTAAGGATCCACTCCAAGGTTTAGTATTTGTCTTGTGACGTACCAAAATTCGCTCAGTAGAAGATAAATGTGAGTGTTCACAAGGAGGCCTTTGATGGTTCTAAAAAAAGTCTTTTATCTTGGAATTGAAGAAAAATTTGTTTGCTATCTCAAAATATCACACCAAAAGAACAATATTTTTCTATTTTTCTATTTTTTAATGAATTCAACTCTAACAATGTATCTACTATGAGGTCCTATTCTAACAAAAGGTTAGCAAAACAAATAACAAAACTAAAAGCAAATAACATGAAATCAAATGACTTTGGAATTGAAATTCCTAAATGGACATAAGCCACAGAACACAACATGCTACGAGTTAAACCTTCGAAGAAATCGGTAGGAAACCAATGAAAATAGGAGTAGCACTTCCTAGAATCCACTGATGCAATCGTTGGTGAGAAAATTTAACAAATCGAATGAAGTTTCACTCTTCATCAAATCACAAGGCCACGAAAAGTGTGCTCATGCAAGACAAAAAGCTATGTAGACACAATCGGGTGATCTCTTCTCAAGCTCGTTACATTAGTGGAATTCATATATCTGTAGCAAACACCATAACTAAAAGATCCTACATCCAAAAATAACACAATAAACCTTTGGCTCAATCACAATCTCATGAATAAAATCCACAAAATAATGACACATTCGGGCAAGAATAACTACACTCTGAATGCTAGCACCAAAAGCATAACTTTATTGCATGATAATGGTGGCCCTTGTTACATTTTACAATGGGGTATTTATAAGAAATCATCTCCTCAATTTGTGTTGAGAGAGAGATATCTTGATGCAATAAAATACTTTTAAAACATTAAAACAATTTAAATATATACAAACTGACAATCTAACTGGTGCTTAGAGGGACTCCATCCATATTTTATTCATTAATTGGATGTGTGAGCCCTTTACATGTCAAAAATAATAAAAGCATGAGAGAGAAAGTAGGAGGCAACCATCAGTTGAAGTGGAAGTGTATGGAGACACAAAAAATAGAAGTTGGTCCTTCACTAAGTGTGTGTCAAAGTTAAACTGTCGTCGGAATGCACTCCCGATGCATGGAAAGTTCTATTTTTGGAACTGGCAGTTAACTATTGGCGCACCTCTGAATTATGAAGCTGCATGAAAATGTAGACCTGCGTACCTGTGGAGCTGCATGAAAATGCAGAGCTGTGGACCTGCACACCTCGGAAGCTCAATTCGACAAAAAATCAAAGTTCTCAATTTTAAAAACAGTTTATGGGTTTTTCTCAAATGTGGTTTTAGATCACTTTTTGTGTACACACTTTTCCTTTTTTTGATGATTTATACCCTCTTTATAGCCAATCACTTTCATAAATTTGAACTCCTACTTCTTCGATCTAAAATCCCAAGGCACCTGCATTGAATCTTGTCACTAATAGCTACATAAGATGAGGAACCTGTTCTGCTTCATGTGTCCAACCTCTATATCTTCTACCTTTTCCTTCTCTCCAAGTGCCCTATCCTTCCCGGCAAGAAACCAAGTGATCTAGATGATCAAATGTTTGAAACTTTTTCATATTTTTTCACAAGTTTTTCTAAGCATTTCTAAATGGCTTTTTTGGAGGTCTTCTGCTCAAATTTTCAAGTTAAAACCTTCATTGGTCCCTAAAATTGGGCAGTCGAAGGCTCCTATTTTAGGGACTAAAATTAGATCTTCAATTCTTCTTTCCAACAATGTAACTGGTTCTGCATTTCGAGCTCTAGGTCAAAAGTTATGACCTCGACAAGTTGAGGATGCCTTTTTTACCTTGATGACAACACCCAAAAATCCAAAAATTCTTCTAAGTAACAATTTTCCAGAGTTAGAATTTTTTTCAACTTCAGAATCTTCCAGAGTTAGTTTTTTTTTTTCAACTTCAGAAATTTCTAGAGTTAGTTTTTTTTTCTTTTCAACTTCAGAATTTTCTAGAGTTAGTATTTTTTTAACTTTAGAATTTTCCAAAGTTAGATTTTTTTCAACTTCAGAATTTTCCAGAGTTAGATTTTTTTTCAACTTCAGAATTTTCCAGAGTTATGTTTTTTTCCAACTTTAGAATTTTCCAGAGTTAGATTTTTTTCTAACTTCAAAATTTTCCAGAGTTAGATTTTTTTCAACTGCAGAATTTTCCAGAGTTTGATTTTTATTATTTTTTAATTTTAAAAATTGTAACTTTTTTTTTTTTTTTTTTTTTTTTTACATTTTTTTTTACTCTAAAATTCTAACTCTAACAAAACTTTCTTCTCCCAACTCTCAAACTGTGAGTCTAGGAGTTGAAAAAAGTAGGGGGTCCCCATTCCTAGTAAGGAATGGGGCGTGTGTTGTGGACACCACAACAATAAGTTTTTGTCCTTACTGCCAATCTTGGGGGATTTACTTCTAGTAGTGTGAAACTCCAATTGGTTGATTTCAATTATTTAAAATGCATTTAGTTTGATAAAAAAAGTCATGCTATGGTTATCTAAAAAATTAAGGCATAATGAAGAGGCTAAAATTCTTGTAAGGGAAATATCCATGAATTGTTGACTACATTTCTTATGGTGTATGGAAATTTTTTGGGAACATATAACATCCCTTTTATGGATATAACCAATTTTTCTTCAAAGGATAACAAACCTAGAGGCACAACTTATTTGCAAGAGTATTCTTTCACACAATTACACAGTAGTTATTGAATTTAGGAGAAGAATCAATCATTAAACTAAACATAATGAATATTTCTATTTGTAAGCATGCATACTAAAGCTTCAACCATATTAGAAACTTGAGGGAAAAACACCATAGGATGTCGAGAGACTATCCTTGACAATTAAGCCCAATAGCATTGAACAAGCAACTAATTCAATCTGACCCCTTAGCCTACAAGAAACCAACTCAATGGGGACCCACACACAACCAACTCAATCAGTTCCTACCTAATGGATAAGGCAAGTATTCGTGCATCCCTATTTTTTTTCCTTGCCCTTTTCTAATAAGATTGTTGTATTACATCTAATGGGTGATAATGAGTTATAACTCCTTAGTGGATTATCAAGTTAATCAAATAATTAAATCAATAATTCATATAAGAGATTAAGTAATGGAATTAATCATTTCACACACCAATTATTCTTCTAAACACAAATGGCTACTTTATTTTGAATATAATTTATATCTATAACTGTACGATTTGATTAAGCCTTTGCTCCAAGAAGAGGTCTGATGTATATAGTCCTCAACCTTTGCCAATGTTAACCATTCACAAAAGAGGAATGCCTATCTAATTGATCTATCCTCCCTCTTATATCTTCAATAGAGGAGTCACATCCTTTCATTAAATCTATTGCCCTTTCAAGGGATACAACCCTTATCATCGCACTTGGAGAATAATAGCTTAACTTTGATTAAATCTATGGATTTTCATAAATTATTTATTATATGACCTACTTCTTCTATGGATCCCTAGCATATCATTTTACTTAGCCTAAGTTATACTTTAAAGGTTGTGATCATGATTTAATATTAACTGCATTTTCTTGTCATTCCTGTGATATAAGTTTCATTGGAGCTGTAATCTGGTAGCCTTTTTGGTGAGGCATTATAGAACATGTATAGGACCTCCTAATTGTTCAAATGAATTGCTTTACTTGGAATTAATTTAGTTGAAATTGCTCTAATTTTTTTGAGTCTAATATACGACTCTTAACACATAATTTTATATGCAAAATATTGTAGTTTTGGTGCATGCATTCCATAAGTATTCCATTGTTATTTTAAAAAATAGGTGTCACATTTGGCCCCAAGAGTGCTGAGCAGTGATTATTAAGTTTTTTAAGTTGTTTTTTGACAATTTATCGCAAGGGAAGCTTCTAGATGCAACACCCTATGGTGTCATAAATTTCTCTAACAAGTTCCTTACCCCTGTATATTTTTTAAATATTATAATCTAGACTTTAAATTACATGTTATTTACATGCAAAAAGGTTATATATCCCTTGATTGTGCTTTTATTCACTGTTGTCGCAAAAAAATTTCTCAAGAATAACTTAGAAAATTAGATAGGCCAAAGAGTTTTATGTTAGCTATCTCATTCTATAATTAATTGGGAAAAACTTGAGAAAAAATCTGCAAAAGAAGGAAAATTTCAAAAGCATTGACAAAAAGCTTGCCTTTTTTGGTTTCATTCCAAATAAAAGTCAAAGAGAAAATCAAACAAAATGAGTTTATAACATGAACAATAGAATTTTTTATTTAAATTGTTAATTACACTACATAATTCAACATTGAAGTTGAAGCCTAGAAGTTGATTTCAATTTACAAAATATAAAATATATAGTAAACCAACAAAGTGAAAATATATGGGTGGGCCATATGAGGTTGGTTTCTATGATCCATGGGCTACAAATAGTGATGTTGAATATTTGGGATTCAAACTCCCAATTTGATTGATCTTAGATTGATCATATGTCTTAGATTTGATTGATCTTAGATTGATTTTAAGTTTTCCAAAAAAATTGCCTTAATCCTAACCTTATGAGATTTCAAGAAATCAAATCCAAACCCTGAACTTTAACTTTTTAGCTTTTCTTTTGAGTTCAATATTACAAGATGTAGACACCTAAATCTAATTACACAAATAGGTAATCATATTTAGTCATCTCCTAGGGCATTATTGATTAAATATTTATTATTTAATTAATTAATCATCATCCCCTAGTTAATGTATTTATTTAATTAACTATAGCCCAATTGGTAAAATCAAATGATAACCTAAAATCAATTTATTAATTAAATCCCTATTCCTCTATTAAATTAAAAAAATTCCCAAATCTATTTAATTTAATCTCATATCCCTTATTAATTAAATAAATAATTTATTAAATAATCATAACCCTTAAAACATCAGTAAAGCCTATCCTAACCCCTAATTCAACTCATTCACCTATACTAACCTCACTTAGCCTTCTAACTAACTCATCCCATCAAAGCTAAGCCACTTGCACCCTAACCTCCTTTCTAAACTAAGTCTAACCCCCCTCCTAAACATGTGCACAACATTAAGCAAGGGTTAAGACTTGCTAACCCAAGCCAAAGTCAACAAGTCTTCCCTATCCTCTTCCATCCTTATCCAAGAGCATTAATGGCTCTTACATGTCATTAATGACTCTCACATCCCTCTTTATGTCTCATACATCCCTCTTACACACTCATCCTCCCTCATTACTCCCTTTGACCAACCATTATCCCATACCCTCACACTCATCCTCCTTGTGAAAAGTGTCACTCCCCTATTGGCTCCAAACAAGCACAATCCATGTGCTTCCCTTTGAAAGAATCTTAGCCTTCCCTTACCATTCTTCCATCCTTGCATCCTAACCATCCATTTCACTACCCCTTAGCCTATAAATAAAGTCCTTCCCTCTCACAATCCATCATCCACTTTTATGCAAACTTATAATGCTCCACTAACCACTACATCATAGTCATTTTGCACCACCAACATGTTGAAATACATCTACACCCCTAGTGTCAAAACCTTCACCCATCTACACACTTAGTAAAAAACCCCATCCATTTGGAATCTTGATCATATCGTGAGCATACTTCCCTTATCCATCAAGGACATAGCTTCATCATCATAGGTTATGCCCAAGGAACTTACTATTCTTGGTTTGCCTTCCTTTTGGTGATAACCTTATCCTATCATAACTGTTAATTGTTTAGTTTTGTATATACTTTCGTTATTAGTTAGTATTCCTTTATTACACTACTAGATTAGGTGATACATTTTAGTACACCGGTGGGACCCTGCATTTGGGTCACTATAATAATACTTTTTCTTGTTAATGTTTGAACTAACCAAAATAATATTTTGTGTTCATTTGTGCATGCAGGTGGTTTTCTAACACATTTTACAAGCACTAAAGTCCCTTACCAAGAATCGTGATCCTAATCATAAAATCAAATTCTAGTTTAACCAACTTTTTAGCACCCTTTGTTCATGATCCCAAAGCCACAAAATCGTGAACCCGCAATTGCAAAATCATGGTCACAAACCCACAGGAATGCAAACTAGTAAAAAACTCACTACCAAAACTCACTACCATGTGCCATTAAAAATACCCCCTCATTCCTATTGATCCTATTCCAAAGGGAATGCCAGTTTTTACCAGTGGGATCGCTATTAAAAAACTATAAAAATGCTTGAGCTATTTAGTCAACCATTATACCCAACTTTTTCCCTCCTCTGTTGAACCTGTAGATAAATCTATCTATGTGAATGCATCCCCATAAATCTAAGGGATTTCCATTTTGTGGGACTATCCTAGTGTTTTTTTCCCATGACCCATTTTTCCATGGTTTCACCAGTTCTCTACACTTCAATCCTATCACCTTTCAGCTACGTTCCCATGATGCAGGATCATTGTTTAAACCTGCGGGTTTTCTAGATTGACTGACCAGCAACAAACCTTTAATTTTTCCTTTTGTAGGTATTTTTTGGAGTGGAATACTATGAGGTTTTTGCAGGTTTTCTTAAATGCTTACTAGAGAATCCATTTTTTAAATGCTTTAAAATGAACAATTTTCACTTTTTCATGGAATATATTTAAATCTTAGAACTCTTTTCATTAGAATGTTTGAATGGTTTAATTTTAAAATTCCACTTTTGAATTTCAAGTATTAAAAATTGAACCAATGCCATGAACACTTCATTTAATGGCACAAATGAACATTATGTGCAAACACCTCAATTTTAGTGCTTAAAATCAATTCATAAAATCTTGAATTCTTTAAGGATAAACTCATTCTTAATCCAAAAAAACCTTTTGTCTCCTTGTTCCAAATTTGTCTCTTTCAAAACATCCTTGTTAACTATCCTACTTGATCAAAAACAACACATTTGTCTTCAAAAAAATCTCATCCTCGTTATTTCAAAAATAGTTGCTAGCAAGTCCATTTGCAACAACTTTGGTCTCATTGGTTTGACTTTACATTTTTCAAAACTATCCTTTTTATCTCAAAAACAACTATTTAGCATAATCTAATTACAAACAAACCTTTTTCTACTTGGTTGAAATTTGTCTCTTTCAAAATATCTTTGTTTCCTATCCTACTTGATTGAAAACAACACATTTGTCTTCAAAACAGATCCTCGTTGCCTTTGTTTAAAAGGATTGTTAGCAAGTTTATTCACAATAGATCCTAAGCCTAGTTTACCCCATTTTACTACCTTACCATTTTTGGAAACTTAGCTATTCCTCAACTGATTTATGTTTCCAAGCCAAGGTTAAAAGGTATACTTAGCGTAGTCACTACATATAAAAGACCATAGTTGCAATCAAATCTCTTAGAGTTGTCTCATGTCAAGCCAAACCAAGACCAAGCTCAAAAAAGGCTAAACTTCCACAAATACCAGTTTACAAGGAAATAGAAGCATAACACAAAAAAATACACCCCCAACCCAAGGATCTCCAAACTAGACCAAATTGAGAAAGACGGTGCAAACATTGCATTACAAACTAAGTGGGATTATAAAATCTAGAACCAAATCTTTAACAAGGTGTCAACCATAGCCTTATCAACAACTCTAGTGTTACTTACTCTAATTAGGTCCTTTTTTGTACACACACTTATGCACTTATCTCCTCATAGGCTTAGTCTTTCACATAAATCCACCACCCCATTCAAGTATTTAAATAGTATTATCTCCCCCCATTTTGGCATCAACCTTAGGTTTTCAAAAATCCTCCAAATATATCATTAAGCCCTAGCACCCTCCACTATTTACTCATTAAGTAGAAACATTTAGTATCATTTCATTAAGCTTTATTTCCCTAAAAGAAGTTTTCATCCATCTCACCATCATAGCTATCCTTAAAACTAAGCATTGTCTAGGGTAGGCTATCACTTGTGTCCCACATCACCTTGAGTAAAACGTTGGGTTACACACTTGATTCCTCTTTGTCTTCAAAAAAAGGACATAAGGCTACCTTAGAGTTTGATATCACCATCACATTTTCAAAGATCACACTTAAGGGAAACACAATCTGCTTCACTTAGTACCATATCATTTAAGGTCTCAATAAACACAATTTCACACACTCTCCTTTACATTTTAGGAAATCCCTCCACCCTAGTCACACTTAGGAAAATTACTTTTTCACATACACTTATCATCATCCTTTTCACTTTTCACCCTTAGGGAAGTTATCCTTTTATGCCACCCATCACACATTTCAATAAGAACACACAAAAAAATAAGGACATGGATCCTAGTCATAATAGTAGCACAGCTCAAGCTCAGCCATCCCCCGTAGTTTCCATGACACCACCAGATCCACCTCTAAAAACCCCTAAAGAAATAGGTTCTTCCATAGATATTGATGCTTTCATGAACCAACCTAGCCATGCAACCATTGTTAATGCCATCATAGATCGAAATATGGAAACCATCATGGCAAACTTCTTAAGGGACAATGTTCTTATCTTTGAGTATGGATGCCCACCACCTACAAACATTACAGATCCTACACATCCTCTATTTGTATGGCAACCACCATTCATAGGTTCATCTATCCATTGTGATCCTTTCTTTTCACCCAATAGTGGGTACCAACCAACATAGATAGAACCAGAAGACCTGAATATCCCCTCAACCAAGGTCACTGCTCCCATTCTACAAAACACCCATTCCATTCTCACTCAACCCTTAGTACATACCATGTCCCAACCAACCACAAGTGTATTGTCCACATCTACTTCCACTATCCACATCCCCACTTCACAAAATACCCATTTTACACTTAGCAACACTGCATTTTCCCTTCCATCTCAAAACACATCTAATCCATCCACTATAAAAATGCCTTCACTAGGGTCAAATACTTCATCTTCCATCCCACCCAACATCACTATCAATCCATTTTTCACTAGCCAAAGTACTTTGGCCTCATTTCCTTTAGGGCCTTGGAGTTTTGGTACGGTACAAGGGCCTACCACTAGCCTCCCCTTTAGTGTTACACCCATATCCATCCCTCAGTCACTTTCATCCCTCACTCCTCAAGTCTATTCATTACCAACCATTACCAACTATTTTTCTATGCCACCCTTAGGCAATAGCCAAATCATCCCTCCACCACAATACCCGATTGCGAACACTCTTCTTCACATTAATTACTGTTGGTGTAAATAAGTATTCACTATTTACACTTTACTTAAGTTTACTTAGGTTAATGCATATTTTATTATTTTTTAGTTAGTCACCTAGGAGTATGCATACTCTTGTGAGTTGTCATGTTGACAACACTGGATTTTGCACCTCATTTATGCACATGGTGTCTACACCACAGGAGTTAGCACTTCAATTAAGTAGATGGTGTCTACAACATCTTTATGTGTGTGACACCTTATCATACTTATCCTCTCATTGATGTGTATAAATTCATGCACAATGGAGGACATGTGCTTAGTTGTCATTCTTATCTCCTAGTTCCTTCTATACACATTCTAGATGCATCTCAGAGGCCTTTATATACAGGCACTCCTAGCATGTATTGTACATTAGAGAGCATTTTCATTTTTATATTGATCATACTTTGGTCTATTTTTGTGCTTGTGTTTGAGCCTCTTGATCTTGCGAGAGTATTTCCCTAAGGAAAATTCTTACAATTACCTTGCACCTATTAACACTCAGTTGCTCTCTCAAGTAGGAGCACAACCAACTCATATTGGGCAAAGTATACATTCCCAAAGTATGGCCCAGTTATTGTTTATGCTACAATCTTTTCAACTGCAATCATCACACCAGTAGTATGCCCAGGCATTCTTGCAGAATTATCTAGTAGGGAAATAACCTCATACTTACACACCCCATCAAAAACCTACCTAGTAGATGCAGCAGTATGCACAAACTATGTTCCAACAACCCATAACATCCATCCCAGTAGTAGTGCAACCTATTTTTTAGCTACCACCATATGGCAGTCAAGGTTTTCTATACCAATCTTCAGCATCCACTACATATCTCACACTGAGAGCACCCATTACCCCTCCTATAAACTCTAAATGGAAAGAGATGAAAAATGCTCTCAAAACCCTCAAGGATGGGATAGACTCCAAAAATTTCAAATTCAAAAATGATTTTCCATATCCATTTGACAAAGCCATCATGATGACACCCTTTCCTAAACACTTTGAGATCCCCAAGTTTGATAAATTTAGAGCAAAAAGTGATCCAATCACACATGTCAAGGAATTCTATATGCATTGCCAAGAAATGGCCTATAATGATGTGTTCCTCATGCTACTTTTTCCAAAAAGCTTAGGGGGCCCTACCCTCAAATGATTCTATCATATACCCCAAGGTACCATTAAGACATTCGCTGATCTTTCTGAAGCCTTTGTAGCTCAATATGCTCACCTAGTTGAGATTGAGTTATCTATAGTAGACCTAGTTCATACCAAGAAAAAGGGAGGAGAAAGCCTTGTAGAATACTTACAACATTGGAAAACCCTCACAACTAGAATCTCATGTAACATCTCATAACATCACTTTGTCACAATTTCATTAACAGTGCACATCCTAATCTTTCTCATCACATGGTTATGAGCTATTTACAAACATACAAAGACATTAAGGAAAAAAAGATGGGACTCAAGTAGGGGCTCATCAAGGATGGTGTCATCAAAATTTACAAAGGAAACACTCAATACTGGGGCCTTAGCAATGACAAACCATGGTATTGGAATAAGAATAGAAACATGGTTATTGATGGCATCATTGACACCTGTCATGTTCATATCATTTGGACAGCAACCAACATACCTACCACATTTTGTCAACAACAACTTTATTAGCAATAACCACCAATTTATCAACATCCACATGCAAAACAACCCACACAATGTCCAAATACCCAGCCATCAAAATCAGACTAATGCTATCACACTTTCAGCTAGACCTAAACCCTGCATTCAAAGACAAACCCATGTGTAAACCCTATTAGGGGAGCCTCTTGATGCAATCTTTGAGAAACTAGCCAAGGATAATCTTATTAGACATCCACAAATGCAACCCTTGGAACCTAGTCAGTCTAGGGCATCCTGGTATAAGGATAATGAGTTTTGAAAATTCCATCATGTCAAAGGGCATACCACCCTCAAATGCATGCAACTCAAGAACTATGTCCAAGACCTTATTGATCTAAAAGAAATCATAGTGGGGGCACAACCCTCACCCAATGCAGGATTATTGATATACCAAAATGCTTTCCCTCCCCATAACACAAACACAGGAAAAGAACCTACAAACACTCCTGCTAAAAAACCCAACAATGTTCAAAACAAATAAGGCAATAACCAAGATAAGTCTCAAAACTATACCTCAGCATACTTGGACTACTAAAACCTTATCGGCTGCATATCACAAGTTGAGCCATATATCAATGTTATAAACATCAAAGGCCTAGATGCCCAATGTGCAATTACTAATTGATGAGCTTGACTCAGTATAGATGGCCCATCTATATCTATACCATCAAGGCCAGCTCCATATAGAACACCTTTATCAAGATGACCCCCATTAGGACCATAGTATAATATCTTGGGACACCTTGGAAACATGCCAGCTCAGATTTCCATTCTAGATCTCGTGCAAACAAGTCCACTTTACCAAGATATCCTTGACAATACTCTCCATGAGTCAAGAATCCACATTGACATCAATGTCGCTAAGTTATGCAACTTGGTTTTCCACCTTTCTGCATCATGTGTTATGTCCTTCAAAACCTCTACCATCCCAGCAGTTGAACCTGATCATATACTTCCACTTCGCATAGCTATCATGGTTTCTGACTTTGTGGTCAAATGGGTCATGATAGATAATGGATTGGCTTTAAATCTATGTACTTTAAAATTCATCAAACAAGTAGGATACACTGAGGTAGATATCCTTAATGAGGTAATTACCATCAAAGCATATGACAACCTAGAGCACACTACTAAAGGAACCATCTTACTACCTTTCTAAGTTAGCCCAACCACTCAAGAAATAGTTTGTCACATAATTGATCTTAATATTCCATACAAAATCCTCCTTGGCTAACCATGGATTCATGCCATGAAGGTCATTCCATCCATGTACCATTAGTGCATCAAATTTTTGAATAATGGCACTAAGGTAACCATCCACACAGATCTTGAACCCTTTGCTTATTACAATGTGGTCGAAGCTTCATACAGCAACCATTGTCCTGGAATCAAAATTGGCCACACCATGGCTAGTTCTTCTAGCACCTACCATAATCTGAATACCATTTTATCCTTCACTCTTTCCATAGTTAAGATCAACTACCAAGGTTGTGGTGAATATAGTCTCATAGATGCTTTTGTTTTTTATGCTCTACCACTTGATCCGCATAGTCAAGGGTGCCCAACACATCAAGGGCCAAGGCTAAATAACACCTCTCAACCCAAATAGCTAGGCCCTACCACATTTATTACCAAGGGTATCCTCGATGGAGAGTAAACTACTCTTGACATTAGCAGATAGCTATACAAAGAGCCACCTCCAAAAAGTGAAGAACTTCTTGATCACTTTAAACAAAAATATCCATGGTCACATCGCCTTGCCATTGAGCAACAGGGTTATCAAAGAGGTGGTTTGGGCAGGTATTAGGTAGTCTATATAAGCATACCAAGAAAAGAAAAATAAAGGTTTAGGCTATGGACTCCCCATAACTGGGGGCACTACAAAAGAAGGCCACACCTTCACAAACATCCAAAACAGTCTCATTGAGGTTGAAGATATTTTTGAGGAGGTAAAAAATAAATCCTACGATGATATCTTCCTTGAAAAAGTTATCCTCAGAGCCTCTTTGTTTTTCCAATTATCCCCAAATCTCATAGACCTACCACTCGCTCACCAAAAACTCATTGATTGGGACCAACCAAGTGTTGTCCATGTTGACGAATTCTCTACAGAGCATACATTCCTTAGATTCATGGGGGTAGAAACACCACATAAAAGGCTTCCCCCACCATCAGTATATGTCTACAAACTAGATCCAATAGGCTACTTTGGGGAGGAGGAAATCTCCAGTCACAAATTTGAACCAAAAATTGAAACAAAAAAGGAAATGAGAAAAACAAAACCATTTTCTAGTGAAAACTCCTCAAGGCACCATTGAATGATTCAAAAAAATAAAAATAAAATAAAGGACATACCTAACAATGAAAACCTCTTAAAGGACCCAAAGATTGAGATTTCATCCTTCCCCTACAGGATCATAGGCCTGCCATATCATCAGTCTTGATAGAGGAAACTAGACCGGTCAATATCAATCTGATCGAGGTACCAAAAATCACATATATCATAGCATCTCTACCACCCAAGCAGGCATACCTTCTCATCAAATTCCTCCATGAAAATGTTAGTCTTTTTGCATGGTCCTATCAAGACATGCCAGGGTTGGACCCCAAGCTAGTAGTGCACCATCTGGTTGTGGATCCAAAGGCCAAACCTATCAAGAAAAAGCTTTGTAAGATGCATCCCAAAGTTGCTTTACTGGTTAAAGTAGAGTTAGAAAAATTACTAGAGGAAAAGATCATTCACCCTATTGACTATTTAGAATCTATCTCCAACATGGTACCTATCATAAAGCCTTCTGACAATATTAGAATTTGCACCGACTTTAGAGATCTTAACAAGGCTTGCCTAAAAGATGATTTCCCATTACCAAACATAGACATGATTGTTGATCTCACTATAGGCCATGAGCTCTTATCACTCATGGATGGTTTCTTTAGATACAATCAAATTTAGATAGCAGAGGTAAACTAGCATAAGATAGCATTTACCACCACTTGGGGGAAATTTTGTTACAACATGATGCCATTTGGGTTAAAGAATGTCGAGGCAACATATCAATGTGCCATGAAAGTCATCTTCTATGACCTTATCCATAAAACTCTTGAGGATTATGTGGATGATATTTTAGTCAAATCTCTTATGCCCTTGATCACTTATCTCATCTCAAGGAAGTTTTTGATTGATTGGCTAAATATCATCTCATGCTTAACCATAAGAAGTGTGTCTTTGGCATTACCTCAAGAAAGCTCATTGGATGCATTGTATCATGGCATGGTATTGATATTGATCCTATGAAGGTAAAGGTCATCATGGATATGGCTCCTTCTAAGATACTTAGGCAACTTCACTCTCTTCAAGGGAGATTACAATCGGTCTGATGATTCATCTCCTAGCTCGTGGATAAGTGCCAACCATTTACACACCTACTTAGAAAGGATCAAAATTTTAGGTGGGATCCCATTTTCCAATGCAACTTTATAATAATCAAGCAATACTTGGATAATACACCTATATTAGTTCCTTTAGTTACAGGACACCCACTCATATTATACATTACAGCTACCCCAATAGCACTATGTGCTCTTCTAGCACAACTTGATGATACAGGCAAGGAAAGGGCTATTTACTACATTAGTCATACTCTAGTGGAATATGAGCTCAATTATACACCAATGGAAAAGGAGTTCTTAGTTGTGGTAGTTTCCACTCAGAAGTTGCATCATTACATGTTAAGCCACACTATGCAACTCATATCTAAAATTGATCCTTTAAAATATATGTTGTCACATACGGTTCTCACAAGACATCAAGCTAAATGGGTCATGCTTCTCAGTGAATTTGACATCCAATATATTGATTGAAAGGCTATAAAAGGCCAAGATATAGCAAATCACTTAGAAGATGCACCTTTGGTTGTAGATCATCCCCTCATTATGGAATTTCTAGATGAGTGCCTCTGCTTAGTAGACAAACAACCCTCATAGAAATTATACTTTGATGGATCTTACACATCCCATGGCTCTGGCATCGGCATACTCTTGGTCACACTTCAAGGAGATTACATTCCTAAATCCTTTAAACTACAATTTCAGTGTACCAATAACATCTTAGAATATGAGGCCCTTATTGTAGGGCTCAAAATAGTAACTGAATAGAATATCATAGAGCTACAGGTCTATGGAGATTCACAACTCATTATCAAGAAGGCTCTAGATGAATATTAGACCAAGGATGACAAGATGCTACCTTACAAGGAATTGGTTGACTAGTTGAAGGAACATTTTACTCAAATTTAGTTTATACAGATACCTAGATTGCAAAACAAGGCAGTAGATGCCATGCCCACTATTGGTTCACTTTTGGAAATACCGCAAGAGGCTACACAACATGAATTCTTAGTTGAGTAGTTACAAGAGCCTTCATACGAGAGTGATGAGTCAACACGGGTATGCATCTTGGTTGGTACCCAATCCCCATGATACCATGAAATGCATGCTTACCTACAAAATGGCATCATATCTTCCCATCTCACACAAACCCAACGCTAGAATCTTATTCTTAGAGCCTCCCTTTATACTATCATCACTCAAAACCTATATCATCATGGCCATCATGATACTCTCTTTTGATGTTTAGACCAAAATGAGGCTATAATGGGTCTCAAGGAGGTACACACCAGACTTTGTGGTGCTCACATGAGCAGAATAGTTCTAGCTAAGAAAATCCTTCAAGATGTGTATTATTGGACTACTCTAGAGCATGATGCATGCAACTTTGTGAAATGGTGTCTACCCTACCAACAACATGCTAATCTAATCTTAGCCCCAACTCAATATCTATAACCTATTACATTTCCATGGTCATTTACTTGTTAGGGGTTTGACCTTGTTGTTGTTATAGCACCTCTCTCTTCAGAAGGACACAAGTGCATTATCACCACCATCGATTATTTCACTAAGTGGGTAGAAGCACTCCCCTTTGTCATTTCCATAGGATTTCAACTATCCAAATTTATCCTATATCATCTCATATGTCGCTTTGGCATCCCAGCTACCATTTTTATTGACCACGGAGGTAATTTTGAAAATCTCAATATGGAGGAATTATGCACTTCCCTTCATATCCATCACCTCTTTTATATCCCATACTTCCCACAAGGTAACAGTCAAGTGGAGACAACTAATTAAACTCTACTCAAAATCCTAAAGAAAGTTGTTAATGGTTCTAGCCATGATTGGCATTTGTAGATCAACCTCACCCTATTGACCTATAGCACCTCATTTCATACATCCATAGGCACAACCCCATACTCCCTGGTTTATGACACTAAAGTAGTAGCACCCATTGAGGTTGAACTCCCATCCCTACAAATTTATTTTTGGGGCCAAATATTTGATGAGGATTACAAAGTGGCTAGACTTACCCAGCTCAACTAACTTGATGAAAAAGGGAAATAGGCCTATGACCACCTCATGGTTTACTAGAATCACCTCAAGTGAAACTTCAACAAGAAGGTCTATTCGTGCCATTTTCAAGAAGGATACATGGTCCTCAAAGAAAACATGAAGGTCCAAGCTAACTGTGAAAAGAAAGGCAAGTTCGAGCCTACATGGCTTGATCCTTATGTGGTCACAACATCTTCTGGCTTAGGTTCCTATCAACTATCCACACTTGAGGGTGAAGTCTTGAATGATCCCACCAACATCATTCACCTCATGAAATTATATGCCTAAAAATCCTTAGTATATCCTACACCCTTTAAGGGAGAAAAATGAAAAAAGAAAGAAAAAAATTAGGTAAAGAAAAATAAGTGTCCAATGGTGAAAACTTGGTAATTCAAGCACCTTGGATAGGTACCCTAGTGAAAACCTAGCAATTAGGCATCAGGTGTACTTAGCCTTTTTATTATCTATCAATGACATGTGTCTCCCCCATCACCCCTTCACACTCCATTGCTCATCTTCATAATTTTCCAAGGTGTTCCCCATAGTTTTACCTTCACACTCCCAAATGACTCACGGTATTTCCTTTTAGCATCCCTCAATTTGAACACACTACCTAGATCCTATATTATATTTATAGTTCATATATCTATCCTATCATTATACTCTACCACATGTATCATATCAAGTGTATTTCATCCTGTACCCTACCACATGTATCATATCAGGCATATCATATCCTTATACTCTACCACATGTATCATATCAAGCATATCCTATCCTTGTACTCTGCCACATGTATCATATCAGGTGTATCTTGTCATTTGTACCATTTTTACATATCATATCCTTGTAACAATAGCAGTATCCTATGTATCATATCCTTGTAACAAAAATAGTACTTATGTATCACACCCATGTAACAATAACTGTATTATACCAATGCTATATCCTCATCCTCATCATTCTTTGGGGTGGGATATGGATGTATGGACTTATGATGTCATGATTTTGTTTACGATATATATATATATATATATATATATATATATATATATATATATATATATATATATATATATATATATATATATATATATATATATATATATATATATATATATATATATATATATATACACATATATACATATGTGTGTGTGTGTGTGTGTGTGTGTCTGTGTCTGTGTCTGTGTCTGTGTCTGTGTCTGTGTATATATATAAATATAAATATATATATATATACATATACATATATATGCATATATATATAGGATCATTATTTGGGGTGGGATATGGATGTATGGACTTATGATGTCATGATTTTGCTTACGATGTATATATATATATATATATATATATATATATATATATATATATGATTTTGTGTACATATATATATATATATATATATATATAGGATCATTCTTTGGGGTGGGATATGGATGTATGGACTTATGATGTCATGATTTTTTTTATGATATATATATCATGTGTGTGTGTGTGTGTGTGTGTGTCTGTGTCTGTGTGTGTGTGTGTGTAATTTTGTTTACAATGTCATGATGTATATATATATATATATATATATATATAAGCCACAAAGAATAAAAGAATAAATCACCCCCCTCTACAAAAATAACAATGTCCATCATAGTCCAGATAGCCAGTATCCATATCATACAAAAAACCACAACAAATACATCAGAGTCTGTATCCATAAAAATACATCCAACAATAGATCCACCAATAATATATCAAACCCTACATATCACTAATCTCCCTCCTCTATCGCCTCCTCATCATGGGACTCATAGGTGTCTATCTTTGCCCCTAGCACTGCTGGTGGTGGAGATGGTGGCCTCATCCATCCTCCTTGCATACCCAAGCTCTCTGCCTCATCCCTCCTCCCACTCATCCCACTACCACATCTCTGGCTCTTCCCTTTCCTATGGCTTTTCCCTATGCACTAAGACCCACCTATCCTTTGTGACCCCTCCATCCTCCATTCACTCTCTCCCCCTCCTCCATGCATGCTTGTGTGGGTCCCAACTGTCCCTAACCATGTTGGTCATCTTTCATGCTCAATTTGATCCAAGGGAACCACTGTATGATACCTCCCCTAGTAAAATTTTTCCCTCTCCATCAACTCCTCCACCTCTCCCTGCAACCTCCTCAACTCATCCATCCCTCCACCTACTACCATATACGCCCTCAAGGTCACCACCTCCACCACAAACCTATCCCTCTCCTCTTGGATGATGTCCATCTATGCCTGTAATGCATGTCTCTCCAGAGTCACCACCTCCAACCTCTCCTCCAACTACCCACCCTCTACCCTTAGTGTCCCCACCTCTATCCCTACTCTGTCTGCTTGTCCCTGAGCTACATTATGCTCCATCTTGAGCTAATCTCTCTCCTACTAGGTATCTCATAGCAACTCATTGGTAGCCTTTTGTATTTATTGTAGGGATGTGTATTAGACTGCCAGTCCATCATCTCCTCCCCTTGACAATGAGCCCCCACCACCACTCCCATCTCCTCCACCTACTAGACCCTATGGCCTCTGCTCCTCCTCCTCCTATTATTTCCTCTCCACCTCTAGCCTCTCCTCTTCCCTCTGTGGTTGTGCCTCTATCTCCTCTTGCCTCCCCTCTCCCCTTCACCTCTGCCTCATTGGCCCCTCCTCCTATACTATAGCCTCTTCTAGCTATTGTAGTCCTCTTGCTACATAACAACCATCTCTAGCTGCCTAGGCTATCTCTCCTACTAGCACTATAGCCCTTGTCACCTATGCTCAGCCTACTAGCCTCAATCACTAAAACAAATCTTGATTCTCCTATGTGGAGCTCACATCAGCTACTCTACCAAGCCAATCCCTCTACTGTAGTGCTAACTCTCGTTAGGCCTCTTATAACCCCTCTCTAAAGCATTGGCCTAAACATCGACACTAGCTTACATATGACCTGTTGATACCAGTTTGGCTCCCCTAGAGCCACTTGTACCCATCCAAACTACTGCAAGGCCCTATTTGACTAGTACTACTTATCTATGTACTCCCAATGCCCAAAAATGAAATATGGTGATATAATATATGGTAGATATTGTCCCTCCTCTGTCCATGGCCCCAGACCTGTATACGATCTCCATACCACCACCCTAATCTCATTTGTCTAGACTCGCTAGTAGTCCACATCCTTTGTGTGATGGTATGTCAAACACTTTCCCTAGCTGTAAGCCACTTGCTCCTCTACCCACCTATCCCTTTGTCAAATTGGCTTGATTGTCACGATATGCTCCCACACCTAAACCTATAATAATGTAGGGAATCATATGCTCCACCCCTACCATCTGGTTCCCTAATAGATTATCTTATGTAGATTCTAATACAACTCTACCAACATCAAAGACCCCCAAGTCATTGGGACTCCTGCATCCACTATCTACATGATAGTTAGTATCAATGTTAAGGTAACTCCTATCTCACCTATATCTTGGGCAATGTACCTCGATACTAGTCTGCATATACAAAAATATATCCATCTCTCTGTGGCTTCCCAGTCCAAGTGCTCCTCCAATAAGAATTTCCCCCTTTGAATCTGGTATGCTACTCCTAGCTCCACCAGTGCAGGCCTCTCCAATCATCTCTCTCATCGCCATCACTAGCATCCCTCACACTAACAATCTGAATGTCCTATACATGTCCTCCAATGTCACTACCATCTCTCCTATTAGTAGGTGGATTATGTCTATCTCACTATGCCACTGCTCGCACAAGGCAACCACCATCACCATATAAGTACATGTATGGGGTAATATCGCCAGGTATCCTAGGCTAATGGCATCAATCCTCACCTATTACACCTGTATAAGCTACTCTTTGGGGTGTAGTATAGCTACTCATTGCTCACGTGACACCAACACATCTAGAGACCATTGCACGCAAACTAGTCAAACATTAGTTTTCCTTTTCATATTTACATTACCTACCTTCTCATCACCCCCCAATCACTCTACCCAATCCCTCCTTGCCTATGCACCTTTTCCTTTTTCCCTTTATCCCCTATCTCTATTACTGTGTTCTTGCGAACCCTCAAAACTTATGATTATGTTGACATCCATTCACATGGGATCATTGTTTGACACTTTGACCTCCCAAACCCTCATCATGTTCCCACACGAGCTTAATCATGGTGATCCTAGTGACCCTGCTTATTGTATGATCATACTTAGCCTTTCCCCTACTGGTCAACCCCTAACTCATTCTCGCATTGATCCATCCCATGTAGTGAAATTTCATCCCCACTACATGAAGTACATTTTTTCTAGCAAGACTGCATTCTCGCTGCCATATACTCAATCCTGAAACACATCCCTAACCAAATTCATGATCTCATGAAAGGTGTTTTCTAAGCCTATTTTTCCCTTCCCCTAGCCTTTTTTGTGAGATAGAAATCTCGCCTATCCCACTAGTGACCCCACCTAACCCATGTTAGTGAAATCAAATTTCCTACATTGCAGGAACACTAAAAATGCTATAAAACAAAAACTTAAAGATCAATTTTTCAACCCTATAGATTGATCTAGTGTTCACTGCACCTATACTCACCATAACATGTCTGCCCAATGCTCTAGTCATCCAAGTGCAGTCATTGTATCATCCAACTTCTAGCTCCCAATAGAAATATCTCATTGTTTGTATAAAAAAAATAGCCCTTTCTAGCCCCCTCAAGCCCCTTATAGACCCCCTAGGGTTCCCTATCTTTCTATGTGAGTCCTCCAGCATCCTCCTTTTCCCCTAGCCTTATTTCTTTTTTACTTTTATTCCCCTTTCCCCCTAACTCTCATCAGGCCTTGTGTTCTTTCCACGTTGCCTTCTTGAGAGGGCATCACACAATCCATTCTCTCCTCTTCTATTCAAAATCAAGGCAACCACATTGCTTCAAAAAGTCTTCTTCACATTGTTTATATTTGAACTTCTTTGAAATAGTGTTGTTTTAACACTACATCAAAGAGGGACAAAATGTAGATACCTAAATTTGATTACACAAATAGGTAATCATATTTAGTCATTTCCTAGGACATTATTATTAAATATTTATTATTTAATTAATTAATCGTCATTCCATAGTTTATTTTTTTAATTTAATTAACTATAGCCCAATTGATAAAATCAAATGATAACCTGAAATCAATTTATCAATTCAATCCCTATTCCTCTATTAAATTAAATAAATTTCCAAATCTATTTAATTTGATCCCATATCCCTTATTTATTAAATAAATTATTTAATAAATAATCCTAACCCTTAAAACATCCTTAAACCCTATCGTAACCCCTCATCTAACCCATTCACCCATACTAACCTTACTTAGCCTCCTAACTAACCCATCCCATCAAAGCTAAGCCACTTGCCCTCTAACCCCCTTTCTAAACTAAGTCTAATCCCCCTCCTAAACATGTGCACAACTTTAAGCAAGGGTTAAGACTTGCTAACCCAAGCCAAAGTCAACAAGTATCCCTTATCCTCTTCTATCCTTATCCAAGAGCATTAATGGCTCTTATATGCCATTAATGCCTCTTACATCCCTCTTTATGTCTCTTACATCCTTCTTACACACTCATCCTCCCTCATTACTCCCTTTGACCAACTATTATCCCATCCCCTCACACTCATCCTCCTTGTGACAAGTGTCGCTCCCCTATTGACTCCAAACAAGCAAAATCCATGTGCTTCCCTTTGAAAGCATCTTAGCCCTCCCTCACCAATCTTCCATCCTTGCATCCTAAACCTCTAGTTCACTCCCCTTAGCCTACAAATAAAGCCCTTCTCTCTCATAATCCATCATCCACTTTTATGCAAACTTATAATGCACCACTGACCACTAAATCATAGCCATTTTGCACTACCACCATGTTGAAATGCATCCATACCCCCATTGTTGAAACCCTCACCCATCTACACACTTAGTAAAAACCCCAATCCATTTGGAAGCTTGAGCACATCGTGAGGATACATCCCTTATCCATCAAGGACATAGCTTCGTCAGCATAGGTTATGCCCAAGGAGCTTACCATTCTTGATTTTCCTTCCTTTTGGTGATAACCTTGTCCTATCATAAGTGTTAACTATTTAGTTTTGTACATGCTTTCATTATTAGTTAGTATTCCTTTATTACACTACTAGATTAGGTGATACACAAGAAACCATAACCACCTATTGGAAACTTCCAAGAAAATGGGTTACAAGATGAAAGCATCAAACATGATACTAAAATTTATCAGAAGGAATTATAGAGTGTACACAATGTTCTTAAGGATATGTAAATGCAATTGGCAAGGTGCAAAATCCAGAAGACTTGATCATTATTTGTATTCAAATATATCCTTATTCATGTTGAGAATCATGAAAAGGGAGTATTAGCATCTATAAATGATTGATTTGTTTTGAAGAGCTACTTCTCTGGGATGGACGAAGTTAAAAACAAAATGGAGACATCCTTCAAATCATAATGAAGGTGGATACTAGAAATATTTACACTCATTATCAACACCTTGCTTAAACACCCATGTAAATAAATAAAAATAAATGGATGGAAGCATACTCAAAGGGATTCAAATTATTTGTTAGAATGTCCCAAGGAGATGCCATTACAATAGTGCAATACAGATGACATTGTAAAGATCATAACTTTGGACAATCACGTAGTGAAATGTGCATAAAATTACAAATTAAAGTATTTGAAAGTTTTATGAGAAAGGTGATTAGTGAATCCAGCTGACCATTGTCGCCATTACAACATGCTCATTCCATAATGCAAGCTTTGAAATGTAAAGAAAATGGACATTGTGGTTATCCTTTGCAACCCAGATTTGGCATGCGACTTATTTGATATAATGTGCCATGTGAAAGATATATAGCCACATATCAACCTTTAAAAAAATACATGTAGAATGTGGTATCATAGGCAAATTTGTGAACCATTTGATAGAATGCAAAAGATGTGTTATCTCATGAGATTTTTTAAAACAAACTAATGGGAAACATGGTATGTAAATTGTTTGACATGATACCACAAAGAGTGCAATGATGGAGTTTTTAAAACTTTCAAGCAAGTGTTATTGCATGTGTAAGTGCAGTCAACAACACTAGTCAATGCCCACTTTGTTGTGATAAGGCAAAGATTTAGGGTACCAAAAGAAACCTTACATTTTATCAATCTAATGGTGTTTCTCACTTCAAGGAGGAAATGGAGATTGATTTTTAGTTGTTTCATAGATTAACTATTCCAATTTTGTATGTTTGAACTTGAAGATACTCAAATAATAGTAGTTTGTGGGTTCATGGATTTGCAGACCTAAAACAAATTCACAAGTCCTCCTATGGCTATAACTTCCATATCTAATTCATAATACATCATAAAGCACCTTTTTTCCCAAATTTGGTTGTGTTATCCCCTATTTGATTTGTTATGAGAATTCAAAACTTTATTCTAAATATTCTTCTATTGCTATTAGAATTTAACTTGTAGTTTTTGTATTAAAATGCATTGATCCATGTTTCATAAACTCATATGTTATGAGAATGAATGGCACATTTCACTTAATACACCTAAGTGATGTTCACAAAGGTGGATTGGAACTTAGGTTTTAAGATAAAATTATGATAATAAAGAATTCTTGTCCAATCTAATAGGTAGAACATATCAAACGTATTTATTCATGTTTTCTAAATTGTGATTTAGAAAAACTTGTTGACCTATATTTAAAAATTATTAAATGTAAAAACTCATCTCTCATGATCACAGTAATATCCATAAAGATTAGTTTTTCTTTAAACCTCATTCTAAAGATTACACTATTGCCTCCTTCTAAAGATTCTACCATTTCTATCATAGATCAATATGTAGTTCTCATTCAAAATCATTGATCTATATAAATTGTGAGTATCATGGTCTTAGATAAGGAAATCTATAGGATGCTAACACTTCTTGATTCTCAACTTGAAGAAGTCAAAGAGCTTAATTTCTAATAACTACAAGTGAACTATTTTCTTGAACTCTCGCACACCATCTAATCAAATCTGAATATGTTCAATCAATACTTATGCACCATGTGAATTTCATGTCTTTACAGGTAGAAACATAGTTTATTTTCTATTTTATATTTGAAATGATCCTAAATATGATAAGAGGAGAACAATTATCTTTTTTTGCACTCATGTACTCTGGCAATGAGAAATGACAAGTGGGAGAGAATTGTTGGATCAAAATGCTTTATTATTTAATCTCAAAGTCTAGTTAAATCTCAAAGTCCAGAGTCACTGAAGGTAAGCTTTTAAAATTTTATCAATTCTCTTCTCTTATGACAATTTTTATGTTTATAGAATTTTGAAAAATAAGATTTTCTAGGAAGGAAAACCTAAAAGGGATCTTCTATTGAATGTGATTCCCCCAAGTGAAATTGAGTGAGCTTTGAGGACATTGAAGCTCTTGATCAAGTAAAAGAAACACATAAGGACTTGATAATGATTCTCTTAAAAAGCCCTAACCTATTTTCTAAAGGAGAACTTTTAAAGGTCGGATTTTATTAAATACATTGAAGATGGTGAAAATTACAACATAGTTTGAATAAATAATTTGATCCATGTGATTAGGACATGGGTGCAGGATAATTAACTATAATCATCTATAAGCTACATGATAAAGAGAAATGGTGAGAAGAATGTTACCTCTTAAATGAAGAAGTAGACATTAGTTTTCAATTGGATCACTTTGTATACAATATTGTTATTAATCTTTACTACAATAGAGGTTCCATGGATAATGTTTGGAAGTTTTGGAATAAGATGTTGCAGAGATAGCTTTTGATATGTTTAGTTAACTATTCTTGTCCAAGAAGTTTGCAAGCCTAGGGAAATATATGACAAGGAAGAGACTAATTGAAACAATGGGTAATGGTTTCTATTTTTACAACTAAATTTTCATTATTGACGATTTCATTATTTTCTTTTTCCCTTCATTTTCTACAAGGTTTCTCTGATGTTTGTATATGTTTTTTTTTGTAAGGTTTCAAACTTTACTGTTGAACCCAATATATAGATCCATGTTGTGTCAGGATTAATGCCAGATTTTTTTGCCACTCCTAGATCTTTTATAGCTATACATGCAAGAGAGAGAAGAGGGGACAGGGATTTTGAAGAGTCATGAAAGATTTGAAGAAAGAGGTAGTCATGAAGATGTTTACTTCCATTGCAGCATCTTTGTAGGAATGTGAGAGAAAGACAAGCTTAAAATTTCTCAGAAAGCATTAAATAGATGGTAAATAGGGGCCTTGTTGATGATATCCTTATTCATACCACTATTGTGTATATTTTCTTTAGGTAAAGTTGTCAAAGCTTCAAAAATCTGTAAAGAAATGGGTTCAAAATTCCATATAATGAATCAAAAGGTACTCTATTTTTGCATTATGCATGTTTATTAATATCAAACAAGGCCTTCTGGAATATATGTGTAATGTATTTAGTATTAATCCAGATAACATAAGGCAACAAATCTATGTCACTAGAATCTCATCTTCAATCTTGATCTTTCATTCCAATTGTTCATCTAAAATAATTTGGAAAATCGATATGTTGCCTCCTAACTAGATGGATTATGCTATTGCTCTCAAAATGAGAAGCTACCAACTAGACCTCTAGTAGAAAGGATTTTGTAAGAGCTATACGAGAATGAAATAATTAATCCAAGAATGAAAGAAAACAAATTACACTATATGTATGCATATTAAGCTAAGATGATATTATAGTGCAAGAAATTAATTTATGGAAGTATGATAAAATGGGTAGATATTTTAGCATAAATTATTTGCAAAATCAATTCAACCTCCTTAATGAGGAATTAAAGGCTCCTTAAATAGAAACCCACTATTGATTGATGGTCGAGATCAATTGGAATGAAAGATCAAGATTGAAGATGAGATTCAGTCAAAATGGAAAAGTCCTTGTGCAGATGAGGTTAACTGATTCAGATTTGAGTGTGATGGAGAGTTAACTGAGTTAATTCGATTTCAAGTTATAGTTCACTCAAAATTCCCAATTCTGAACTGAAGAGAAGATTTTGGAGAAGATATTTAATTTAATAAAATAAGATATGACCTCATAAATGCATAATTTCAATTAATTTAATAATTAAACTCAATAATTAAAATGAGGACCTTATTAAATCAAATACATTTAATTCCTTTGTACATTAGCTAAAGAGGTAATTTTAATTTAATTAAAGTATGAATACTTATAACTAAATTAAACTTAATTAATAGGTTTAATGTTGCTAATTTGAGTCAATACTTAGGAATTAAATAAAGAGCATGATCAATGCAAAGTAGGATTTTCTACATCTAACACCTAGGTCAAGTAGAGAGCATCAAAATTAGAATTGCCTAGTAAAATAGGACTTAGGAATGATTGAATAGACCAGAATTGGTTAACATGGCAATATGCCAATTTTGGGGTACTACATTTTCCCCTCTTTAAATAAATGTATAAGAAGCACGTTTGAATCAAAGAAATCAGAAGTATGAAGCATAGATCAAGAAATGAGATTGGTTCTGAAATTGATGACATAGAGATCAATTGGTAAGATTTTTAAGGTTATCTCTAGGACAGAGCTTAACCTTAGGGGATCCAAATAGAACACCTAGATACTGATATGTGATGATATTAGTTCCAAGATTGATATAGAAGCCAATTGATAAGCTTTTTAAGGTTATCTCTAGAATGAAGCTTAACCTTAGGGGATCCAGATATAACACCTAGATACTAAAATTAATAGAACAAAGATTGTCAAACTTCGTAGAATTATTTCCAAAATGAGACTCAATTCTCAATAGTCAAGGTTAGACTATCCCAATACCTATCCATTAGAATATAAAAAGATTAATCACAATTCATAGAATTATCCCTAGAATGAGGCTTAATCATCAAGAGTCAAGGTTGGACTTTCTCGATACCTGTCCAATGAATAGTGATTGAAAGAAAGAGCCTAGAATTGTCCCCAGAACAAGGCTTAATTCTCAGTAAAAGTTAGGATTATCTCTAGAATGAAACTTAATCCTTAGCAAGAATTTAGAATTATATCCAGAAAGGAGCTTAATCCCCCAAAGTCTAGATAGAATACCTGAATACTGGTCCATGAAAGAGATAACAAGACATATCATGAGTCATAGAATCATCCCCAGAATGAGGCTTGATCCTTAGGAGTTAGGGTTAGACTATCATGATACTTGTCCATCAAACTCTGATAAGGACTGCTATAAGATGTGCTTACGTGATCAAAAGATGAGATAGATGATGTAAATGCTAGATATAGTGGAACAAGATTCCCTAAGTGATGAGATACCTCGAGTGATAAGGACATAAGATTTAGATTGAATTGAAGCCAATTTTGAAAGATTCAATGATGTAATCATCCTACCCCCTCAAGAGAAAAATTAAAAGATGACACACCATAACAGTGATGCAGTGTAATATGTTGAGAGATACGAAAGAACTCAAAGATTCAGAGGAATGTAGAGAAGATCAAAAGAATCTAAAGAAAATTTGGAGTTGATTCGAGGTGATTTTGAGGTCGAAAAAACCAAGTTTGACAAAAGTTGACTAGATTTGACTTTTCCAAAAATTCTAGAAAATTTGGAGATAATGTGATTTAAAAATATTCCAAGATTCATAAAGTAGTAGAAAAATGGACTGCACAAGCATTTGATCACGTCAGTCCCAAAATTTTAGAATGCAATTTTGGGCTATTAAAGTGTGTCTAATTTTGAATTTGATCCCTAAAATGGGTTCAAAGCAGCCAAAATAGCCAAAGGTTATTTTCATACCAATCGGATCACTTTAAAAAATTAGGTCAACACCTATATAAGGGCCTAAAGGGTCATTTTCAATTCATTTGTGCTTTTGTCTTTTGTGGAGAAGAGAGCTTCGAGGAGAAAGATGGTGGTCCTCATGCATAGGCATCTATTCGAGCTTTCCAGACAACACAACTAGCTAGCAGAGTATGGACATCTAGTGAGTAGTCAATAATCTTGCTTTGATTTTGAAATTTCACACATTTCGAGTGTTTTAAGCACATTTTTAGGTTAGTTTTGAATTTTCTTTGTCAGTTTTAGCTCGAGGATGTCTCTCCTCACATGAGCCTAATCACCCTTTGTGCAAAGAAGTACTAAGCCAATACTTCTTCATCTAGTGTTATGGTGTTTCCTCATGCAGAAGATGCCCATGTTTCACATGAGAAGCCTTGAACTAGGTGATTTCTTTGCTTATTATTTAATCATTTTTGTGCAACAAAGTGTGTTCTCATGCAAAGATGTGCAATCTCACACAAGAATATGAATTTTTACATGAAATTCTAGTGTAAGATACCAATTTTTATATTTGAAAATTGATGTGTCATTGTAGTTTTGCATTTTCATTCATCTTGTTGATTTATCTAAGACTAATGATTTGCTTGTTGTTCTTGTGCATGCAAGTTACGTTTCTTGATGCCAAGTTTAGATCCCATTATCCACCTTATGGAGCTTTATTACGATAGCTAGATGATGTCAACATGGCACATATTGATGCTCTGGGACTATCATATCTTTTCCATATCCCAGCATTATTGGTGAATTACGGCCTCTTAACTGCATTAGTTGAGTGTTTCCATTCAAAGACGAACACCTTCCATCTACCCCAGGGAGAGATGATGATCACCCCAGAGGACATCTATAGGATACTATAGATCTCATTCCATGGGCCACAAGTTGTTTATGACACAGTACCATGGACAAGTATAGAGGCACTGAGGGCCATATTCCAAGAGGACTTGATCATGGGCAGAGCCATATCATGGGATGAGTTGGTAAACACATAGGGGCCCACTCACAAGTTACTAGTAGTTTTGGGCATGTTTAATAGTTGCTTCTTAATGCCACACAGATGTCATCATGGATTACAGTGCAGTTGGGGTAAATAATATAGATGATGCTAGGAGCACTAGAGCATTACAGATAAGGTCAGTGCATGCTTTCCCACATTTTCCATGAGATACATGAGATCATCTACCATGAGAGGAAGAGTGTGGTTGTTGGGGTCTATGTTCTTTAGGTATGGGCATGGGGGCATTCTCTCATGAAGACACCCACTTTTGTAGATGAGAGGCAGCCCATGGAGCATTATATATGTAGGTATAGAGGCCAGTTGACCTAGGCAGCACTAGGAAAGACTGAGCAGTGGAGAGCTTGATTAAATGACCTAGTAGCAGTGGTATGCCAACCATGGAGGGAGGCAGAGGCATGGGATGATGTGCCCTAAGAGCTTGGGTATATGTTTGCATCTTGACCATTGATTGGTCATTCAGTATAGGTTATTGAGAGGTTCCCTTTAACATAGGTGTGTCGATAGTATGGTCGGCCATAAGATATATCTCGGGAGTATTACTCATATGCGCAGTTGGCTACAAATGTAGATTGAGGGTGGTTGGTGAGACTAGACATAGGATGGTCAATGATCGACGTGTGTACCCTAGTAGCAATCTAGTGGGACTACCTACCAGTGGTAGTAGATAGGGGGATGACTCTAGCTTACTAGGCATATTTTTCAAGTCATCCTTTCCCTTAGTTCACAAATCCTATGGGGATGGCTATACCCATACAGCCAGTGTAGGTACCACAGCCACCACCATAGAAGCCACAGTAGGAGAGGGTTAGGCAGAGGACATGGAAGGTACCTATTTTTCCATGATAGATGAGAGTAAATCTAGATGCCAGTGATAGTGGGACAAGATAGAGATGTCCTCAAGGGGAGATGGGCTCCCTAGGAGCCATTGGAGGAGATAACTAGAGGCCATGTAAAGAGGAAGAGTAGGGTGTGAGTGATGAGGAGATATAGGATCAGCCTGCTACAGGGGCCCAAGACAGAGATATCCTGGCATAGATCCAGAAGGCCTTGAGGAAATTTGTAAAGATGCACATACATCTTGCAGTACGAGACACCTGGATTGTAGAGTGAGATCATAAGATCCACAACTTACAGGAGTAGCTAAAGTGAGAGGCTCAAAGATCAAAGCAACAGTAGCAAGAGATTCGGCTACAGTCAATGAGGGTAGCTTATTATTATATAGCCTATGTCGTAGTAGTCCCAGATGAGGCAAAGAAGATGTCTCAATTTTTCTAGTATGCACAAGAGTCAGGGGGTGCATGGCCCTCAACACAACTAGAAATGCCTCCTCTTCCTCCTCCTCTGCTAGCTACAGGAGAGGGGGAGGAGAGAGTTAGCTCTTTTTGTTCTAATATTGCTCTGGCTATGTATCGATTGGTGTACCAGCACCATTTTGTACCATTTTGAGATCGACAGCACTCGAGTAGAATTATATATTGCACTAATGTACACTTGATTCCATATATATATATATATATGAGGTTTTGATTTGAGTACATTCGCATGTGTCACTTCTCTCTTTATAACCTTGTGTACATGAGATGTATATGCTATGATTTATGAATGCAAATTTGATATGATATACATAGTGTAAATAAGGTGAATTATGAAATCATGTACAAAATGCAACATGTGAATGAACTAACATCTCATGCAGTGTTCCATTTTGTTGATAGTGATAGGTATCCCTTGGAGATCGAGAGGATAAACCAAAGAATCGAATAGTTATGTAGCCATGAAGAAACATGATACTTTGAAGAAACCAAAAATTTGTCATCACAAAGGGTGCAAGTAGATTAATGATCAAACCATGTTCTTATGTAATGCAGTCTTATGCTAGATGCAACCCTAGGTCTGGATACCAAGTTTCAAAGATTATCATCACTGAGCGTATAGCTAAATCCCACATGTTGTACAATTCCCACTAACATTGTAATCATAGGAATATGAATATGACATTTGTTCTAGTTTTGTCGAGATGAAATGTAAGCATTTGAGGCACAAGAAACTAGAATAACCAAAACATTTGTCCCTTTTGATGTAGCAAGTGAACATAAGCATCAAAGCATAAATGTTAGGATGACCAAAATGTTTCTTGTATGCAAACACACTAGACACATGAGAGATCCTTCTTATGCTTAGTAATCGGTAAATATTCTATTTGCAACTACCCTCGCATTCATAACCTGAGATAGAAGTGTGCTAAGAATACTTGCAGTGACACCTACATTCACTTAGAAGGATGAGTATCAGTATTTACTATAGCATAAAGAGTTCACTCAAACAAGAAAGTAGAGGAATCAACCTCACTGAGTGATCCATATAAAAGGAGTTGAGGTACACGTGGCCATCTAATATGAGATAGAGGCTCTTATAGTGGACACCCCTTTTATATAGACATTTCATATCATTGGAACTAGACCACAAATAGAAAGCAAAGAAAAGATCATGCCTCCAGTCCTCACTTCCCTAGTCAAAAGAGATGTCATCAAGTTGCTCAAGGAGACATGATAAAGAAAAATCAAACAAACAAGGAAAAAAGATCAGCATATCTCAAACAAGTTCATCATTTTGAGTTCATTGTTTTGTGTTATAGGATTGATGTCAAGTGTCAATGTTCAGAACATATATGAAATAAATCTCTTCAATAGGGTGACAATAGTAGATAGACGCAGTTAGAACAACTGGTGACTGAATTCAAAGAGGAATCTTTAGTAAGAAGAACCTTAGTAGGAAACTGAGTGATAGTAGACAAACATAGTTAGGACAACTGGTGACTGGCATGAGAGATATTTTTTCATGAGAGAAATCTCAAAAGTGACAATAGCGATAGTAAGAAGACATAGTTAGAACAATTGTGACTATCATAAAAGATATTTTTTGGGAGGATTCTCAAAGTGACACTGGTGATAGTAGGCAAACACAGTTAGAACAACTGGTAACTATCATGAAAGAGATTTTTCGTGAGAGGAATATCAAAGTGACACTAGCGATAGTAAGCAGATGTAGTTAGAACAACTGGTGACTATCATGAAAGATATTCCTATAACACTATAGGGTGTTGCCCCTGAGTTATGACAAGATTAAATCCATTGGTACCATGATGCCTTTTTTCCAAGTTTTCATCAATGGCATTCTTTTTTTGTTTTTCAATTTTTTTTAATTTTTGAATTTTTTTTAATTTTTCTCTTTTTTATTTTTTTGAATTTTCAAATGTTTTTGGTACTACCAAGGTGCCTATTGCTAGGTTTTCATCAAGATAATGATTTTTTTAGGACTTTTAAGTATATAAAAAGAGAATTTGAAATCAAATTAGCTGTAGTAGAACCACTTTACGTGGAGAGTGTTGATGGGCTCCTTAAGCACCTCTCCCTCAGATATTGAAAGTTGGTAAGCACCAGATTTGAACACTGCAATGACTATATAGGGACCAAGCTAGTTGGTTTTGAACATCCCTTTTTGTACTTGTTGTTGCTTATTCTTAGGGTTTTCTCTTAGAACAAGATCACCAAGGTGGAAGTCATGTGTCTTAACTTTCTTATTGTAGCTTCTAGACAGACACTGGTAATAAGATTGAAGATGATCATACGCCACTTGTTGATGCTCATCTAACAATTATAGCTCTTAAAGCCAAGATATTTTGTAGTCATCATTAGTAATGAGGCCCTTCATGGAGATTTTCAAAGTGGGAATATTGACCTCAGTTGGAAGCATAGCATCCACTCCATATACCAAAGCAAAGAGTGTTGCACCCATTGGATTTTTGATACTTGTTTTGTAAGCCGATAAAGTAGGATTAATCTAAAGTTGCTAGTCCCTTTCAGACTTGTTAACTATGCGATGCAAGATCTTAAAGATAGCTTTGTTGGATGCCACTGCTTGACCATTACCCTAGGGGTAATAAATACAAGACCAGTGTTGTGTGATTCTAAATTTTTTGGATAACTCCTTAAGATCCTTGTTTTTAAATTGCCCTCCATTGTCAATAATAATGGAGGAAGGCACACCATACCTGCATATGATGTAATTCATATTGAATAAAGCTATAGTTTTTCCACTTTCTATAGAGAGAGGGACTACCTCTTCCCACTTAGTGAAGTAATATATAGTTGTAATGATGAACTTGTGTCCATTTGAAGAAGATAGGTGAATTTGACCCACAAGATCGAAGGCCCATTGTTGGAATGGCCACAACGTGATAGATGGAATTAGCTCCTTGGTTGGAGCGTGAATCAAATTCTCATGGAGCTGGAATTGTTTGCAAGACTTGGCATATTTGATTGCCTCTTGCTCCATGTTTGTCCAATATTAACCAGCTCAAATAAGTTTATGAGCTAGTGTCAAGCCATTAGAGTGAAATCCATAAATGCCCTCATGTACATTGATTAATGCATGTTTGGACTCATCAAGCTCTAGACACCTAAGGAGTGTTTTGTCAAGTCCTCTCCTAAAAATGTTGTTGGCAATAATAACATACTGTGAAGCATTTCAAATAAGGTGACATTTTTCATTATGGGTTAGATCATTTGGTATGGTTTGGTCATGCAAGTAAGAGTATATATAGTGGTATAAGGATGAGCCATGTCCTACAATAGAATAGATCATCTGAGGTTCAGGTAAATTATAGGTAGGGTAGAGTAACATTTCCACTAGGAACTCATGTTGAAGATCATTTTATGGCATTTGTAACAAGAAAGCAAGAGTAGCCATGACATCAACCGCTTTTTTGTCTACTTGAGGAATTTTTTGAAAAGTGATATAAGAAAAGTATTTCTTCAAGTCATCCACCATGCATTTATGAGGGATCAATTTCTCATCCTTTGTCTGATATACATCATTGACCTAGTTGATTATGAGTTGTGAATCACCAAAGATTTTTAACTCATTGACTCTCCATTCAATTATAATCTTCATGCCATTAATTCGAGCTTCATATTCTATGATATTGTTTGTGTAAGGAAACATAATCTTTTATGCCTTAGACAATACCTCTATGGTGTTATGAATAACAGCCCAGCAAGAGAAGACTCTGCATTAGTGCTTCTACTAATTGATCAGTGATTGCTTGTCCTTTGATAGCCTTTCATTCAATATACTGAATGTCAAACTCGCATAGTATCATGACTCACTTAGCTAACCTTCCTGTTAGAGTTGCCTTGCTGAGTAAGTATTTTAGTGGATCAATTTTAGCAACCAATCACATAGTATAAGTGAGCATGTAATGTCTCAATTTTGGGAAGCAAATGCAATGGGAAAGAAAGACTTCTCAATGATGCTATAATACATTTCATAAGAAATCAACATGTGACTCAAATAGTAGATAGCTCTTTCCTTGTTATCCTTTCCTTCTTGAGCTAGCAAAATACCAAGAGATGACTCTATTGCTGAGATTCACAAAATAAGAGGCTTCCCATAGATAGGAGGAATTAAGATCAGTGGATTAGCAAGGTATTGTTTTATTTGTGTTAGACTTTGATCACACTCTTGACTCTAGTTATATTTTACACCTTTATGTAGAGTCTTGGTAAAAGGTTGTGACCTATCCACTAGGTGTGAGATGAATCTACAAATGGATTGGAGTCTTCCTTATGAGACCCTTAGCTGATTGATATTTGTTAGAAATGGAAAAAGAAATATGTAAATAAGCAAAATCAGGAAAGAATCTAAGTGAGTAAATGCATGATAAGATATTACCATAAAATAGGAGAGAGAAAGCTTGAAGCTCCAACACCATGAGACAAGATATTTGGAAAGGGGAAAGCAAAGAAAACCCCTTGTGATATTATGAATGAGGCATGAAAAGCCTAAGAAGGAAGAAAGAGAGAGAGAGAGAGAGAGCAATGCTCATACAATAATTGAGAAGAGGAAGAAGCTTCATTGTTAAATGAGAGAAGAGGGTCATTTCTTAAATAGAGATGAGAGAGAGGATTTAGAATGTAACTCCCATGTCTATGAATGCCACCATTCATAAGTGTGTGAGGCCAAGTGTGAGATTCCTCTTAAGGAGGAATAATCTAAAATTAGAAATTACAATATATATTTTTCCTCACATATTCCACTAGATGACAAAATAAGATGTAGTGGAAAAAGGACAAAAAAGAAATATATTAGGATACCTTGGCTTATATCCTAACATATTACAACAATAAAGAAAGGAGTTCTAACCTTGGTTTATAAACACACCAAGGAAAGATTACAACTTCAAACACCCCCCTTTAATCTTTACTTGGGGTAATTACATCAAAGGGTATTAAACCCATAATTTACAAAAATTTGCAATTTAATCTTCAATATGAAGTAATTTGATTGTCTTCAAGCCATATGGTACATTTGTAGATCCAAGAGAAGTAAATGAGTCCTTTGAATGTGATCAAGTGGAAGCATAGACACATCTTCGAGAAGGTTCCTTGATGGATTACCTGAAAAAAAGAGAACAACAAGACAAATATCCACAAGTAGAATGCCATCATATATGCAAATTTGAAATCCTTTTGAATAAGGATAATAAAACTCTCATAGAGAAACAATGAGTAAAACATGTTACCACAAAAAAATGGAGATAACTTGATATCAAGATAAATTATATGCTCAAAAAATTGTCAACAAGGACAAATTGAGTAAAAAGCTTGATCAATTCTCTCATGAAAAGAATATTATACTAATGCACAAATGACCATAGACAAGGCCAACTAATGATACGTGCATCAACATTGCATCAATCATGTGGATATAGACAGTCCACTTAATGAATCATCCCACTGCAAGTTAATGGGTGATCAATCCATAACATGCATGACTCATGATCTAAGCAATAAAGTATGCAGATCATTATCACATTAATATATGAAAATAAAGTAAAAGAGAGACATGCTGATCAAATTAGAATGGATTATGAGGATATAACAACATATTGCCTAAAAATTGGATCAAATTATCTAAATTTGGAGGGAAAACTCCAATAATAGTATCCTCTTCATTGAGGAACAAAATGGAACAACATGGAGGGAAACTCCATAAATATCAATCTTTCAAAATGGAACCAATAGAACCAAATGGAGGGAAACTCCATAAAAATATTATCCTATCAAAATGGAATAGATAGGATCAAATGGAGGGAAACTCCATATAAAATGAGTGCACACCAATATAGGATGGAGGGATACTCCATGGGCCAGATAAGGAAACTATGTATCAGTTATACTGAGGGGACCTACATAGTTAACCTTGAAAAAATTGGCTCCCTATGAAACTCAAAAAATATCATTTAAATCATGTATATCAAAAACCATAAAGTGCCAACATGGGCATGGAACGATGCTATAAAAGCATAAAACTACAACCATGTGCAGATAGATCAATTAAATCAAATCATTAAATAATGAAGGCAATAGTGTAAGATTACTCATAATCCAATTAAGTAAAATGATTTAAGGAAGATCAACTAAATATAGATATCAGGTATAAAACTCCATTGAGGGTAAACATGAGTATTTAATTCATTTTGCAAAGGTATATATTAATTTCTGAAATATTATAGTCATAAATTATATATTTATCTGGGCATATATGTGGGCCCCCATATATACTCAAATAAATATACGAAAATAGATTGGTTAAAGAAAATAATCACCTTTCCATACTTAATATTTTGGAAAGTCACAATTTATAAAAAGTCACAATATTTACCTTGGGTCAAAAATATAACCTCAAAGTAATAAGAACATAAAGTCATGGGGCAAGAAAAGATCTCCCCATTTTTCTCATACTATGCCTTCAAGATTGGAAGTGATTCAAAAAGAATTTTTTTGAAATAAAACATTAAGAAAGATATAACTAAAAAAACTTAGTAATTAATGATAGAGTTCAGATCTGGCAGATAAGAATATACTAAAAAGAGTTAAGAAACTTTTCTAAAAAAAGTTTGAATAAAAGCTTGTAATGAGTAAGAGAGATTTAAAATAGAATATTGCACTTGTCTGACAATGAATGATTACATGCCAAAAATAGGTTGACAAGAGGCAATAATAAAAATAAATGATGCTTCTGTCAAGAGCTAAAAAAAAGAATCTTGCATGAAAAGACAGGCTGCCTAAATTTAGCATCCCCCATTAAATCAAATTCTCGAGCTTAGTCGTCCTTCTTCTGGCAGCTTCAGTAGTCTCCAAATTAAGCACTTCTAAACACAGTATTTCGTTGATAAAACAAAAAACTCATAAATGAACTGTTGAAACTAAAAAACACAATAACATGCCATTCATATTCTTGCGAATTCTCGCACTGAACAAGCCTCCATTGATAGGGCGTCTGCCACGTGAAAAGCTCGCGATAAAGTGCTTATGAAGACCATTTATGGACCCGATGGAGTCAGAGTTCAATGCACCAGGGAAAAAAAAATTATATCAAACTTTGGTAAAACTTGAATGCACAAACAAACCACACAGCCAGCCGTACTGGAAATTGGCAAATTAGAATTTGAGGATGAAAATGATACGATATCGAAGAAAATAGAGAAAAATTTTGACAATTTCGACAGGTCCTTTATGGGGAGATTTTCAGTTATGCGGAGTATTATCGCGTTTGGCAGATCCGTGAGCGTCAACTTTAGGTAGAGTGCATGAAGTGTAGCATGCCATTGGCAGTCGTAGATTCAATGAACTTTAGAAACACATCATACCCATTTCCAGAGTAAGATTGAAAAGTTTTGAAAACATTCTAAGTTTGGCATGAAAACGAAGAAAAGGAAAGGAGACTGAGGATACTTTCCTTCTCCTCCTCCTCCTCCACTCCTGCGAACGTGAGTTGTGCTGACAGACTCAAATATGAGCGAGGAGATAATTGCAGAAAATAATCAATGGGGGTATTAGAAAAGAGATCCACTATCAGAAAAGAGTGTTTATTTCGCCATCATAGAAGAGGGCTCAAAAGCGCTATTAGTGATCTCGGCAACAGAAAGTTGTTCATGGTAGGCCTTCTCTGCAGAGATCACAAGGGCATAGGATGAAAGCATGAGTTGAGTTGAAAGCACGCTGTTGTATGGTTCCACAACAGAAGTAGACACCGAAGGAGACGGGTATACTGTGAAACCCAACTTGGATTTCTTTCCATAGTCCTTCACCAGACCAAACTCTAAATCTTTTTGACAAAATCAGATTAAAAAGAGAGTTATATGTTAAAAAACACAGGCAAAAAAATAAAACCTTCAAGAATACCGCACCCATTGTCAAACACATCAGAATCCAATATGCAGTTGGGAAATGATTAGATCATAGTAAAAAAAGATATCTAGATAGGAAAACCTTTTGGCAGCAAGCCTGCCAAAGGGGGTTAGATGATAAACTAATATAAAATAAGAAGTAACCTGCACAAATTAGAGCACACAAAAGTTAATCAGGTTTGGCGGTAAATCAGCCAAATCCAAAAAAAAAAAAATTCAATTTCTTCCATCTTAAGAAGATTAAAGAAGAAATTAGTGAAATTTCTCTCAAGAGTCTCCTTCGAATCGTACCTTCATGCAAACACTCAAAACAAAAATTAAACTGCTCTGATACCATGTTAGAAATGGAAAAAGAAATATGTAAATAAGCAAAACCAGGAAAGAATCTAAGTGAGTAAATGCATGATAAGATATTACCATAAAATAGGAGAGAGAAAGCTTCAAGCTCCAACACCATGAGACAAGATATTTGGAAAGGGGAAAGTAAAGAAAACCCCTTGTTATATTATGAATGAGGCATGAAAATCCTAAGAAGGAAGAAAGAGAGAGAGAGAGAGAGAGAGAGAGAGAAATGCTCATACAATAATTGAGAAGAGGAAGAAGCCTCATTGTTAAATGAGAGAAGAGGGCCATCTCTTAAATAGAGATGAGAGAGAGGAGTTAGAATGTAACTCCCATGTCTATGAATGCCACCATTCATAAGTGTGTGAGGCCAAGTGTGAGATTCCTCTTAAGGAGGAATAATATAAAATTAGAAATTACAATATATATTTTTCCTCACATATTCCACTAGATGACAAAATAAGATGTAGTGGAAAAAGGACAAAAAAGAAATATATTAGGATACCTTGGCTTATATCCTAACGTATTACAACAATAAAGAAAGGAGTTCTAACCTTGGTTTATAAACACACCAAGGAAAGATTACAACTTCGAACAATATTACAAGGTGGAGGCATGTCTATGATTGCTTTAACTTTCTCTAGATCAACCTCGATTCCTTTTGCAAACACAATGTAGCCAAGTAGTTTCCCAAATATCACACCAATTGCACATTTCTTAGGGTTGAGTCTCAAACTAAATTTCTCCATACAATTTAGGATAGATCCCAAATTTTGAAGGTGAGTGTTGCTTTTTGTGCTCTTAACCAAAGTATCATCCACATAGTCTTCCATTGTTTTATGCATCATGTCATGAAAATTTGTAGTAACTGGCCTTTGATATGTGGCACCAACATTTTTAAGACCAAATGGAATCACATTCGAATAGAAGGTTCCCCATGCACAAGTGAAAGCGGTCCTTTCTTGATCTTCTAGTGCAATTTTGATCTGATTATAACCAAAAAAAATTCCATAAGTGAGTACATTTCATATCTTGTTCTCATGTCCACTATCATATCAATGTTAGGGAGTGAAAAATCATCCTTTAGATATGTTAAGTTCAGATCTTAGAAATCTGTATAGACTCTAATAGATTTTTCATGCTTGGAGACTAGAAAAATGTTTGATATCCATTCAACGTAATCAATAGCATAAATGAAACCAGCTTTTAGAAGCTTTTCCAATTTAGCTTTGACCAATAATACAACATGAGGATGCATTTTCCTAAGTTTATGTTTGACTAGTTTAACTCCCAGTGCAATAGATAATGGTGCATTATGAGATCAAGATCCAAGCTTGGCATGTCTGAGTATGTCCATGCAAAATTTATCTTTTTCTCTTGGAAGAAGGCAATAAATTTCTCTTTTTCTTCTAGAGATAGTGACTATGCAAGATGTACCATGTGAGGATGTTCTTCTATTCCCAATTTGATTGGTTGTGTTGGCTCTATCAACACTAATGATCTTTCCTAAAAATAACTAGGAAGTGCATCAAATATCTCATTCGCAGGTGCCTCCAAGAGGTTTTCACCCTTGGATACGTCTTTTATTTTTACTATTTAAGGTTTTGATACTAAAAAAATGTGGTTTTCACCATCAGAACTCTTATTTATTTTCTTTTTGATTGTGTGACTGAGATATTTGATGTCATCTTCATTCATGTTGATGCTTTGTTCGCTAGTGGAAGATGTTACAGGTTTGACAGTGTTTAAGTAGTAGGCAAGAGCATAGTTGTTTTGGAATGTAGGGACTTTACTAGATGCATTGGAATTATAGTCTATGAGCATGGGATAGGTTTTTGAAAGAGATGTGGTGGGTTCAATAACATTCATAGTATAATTATCAAATGCGTGGACAATAAAATTGAGACCTAAAGCAACTTCATCCACAAGTGTGTTTGAATACCTTTGAGTGCTAACGTCATTAATCAAAGACTCAATGAAACTAGTTAGATAAGACTCATTTAACCTAACCCTAGACAATTCACCTACTTTGAATTGATTTTCATATACATGAACTTGATCTATGTCTTTGTTTGTAGTTGCCTCTAAGAAAGAGTCAAATTCATACTTTTGACAATCTGAGCTACATGGAGATAGACTATAGAATTCCCCAATAGTGATAGGGATAAATTCTCCTTCATCGTCTGGATTTTTACAAATTTTCTCAACAACCAAAGTATGACTGGACACTCCCTATTCTTGTTGGGTATGGTGTGAATCAATAGTATCACCAAAAGAATCATTATCACCATCCACAGTACTGATATGTGGTACAAAGTCGCCTGGTTTGGCAAAGAATTTAGCAAGATCATTAGGAATTGGATAAGGATAAGGATCCTCATCATTAGCATCATTCGCATGGTCAATGACTAAGGTTGTGACTCATGTTTAGATGAACTCTCAAGTTCTAGTATAAATTTGTTAATCCCTAGATGGAAGGGAATCTTCTTGAAGCCTAGACCAGATGTATCTCAATTTCTTCTAGCTATCACTTCGATAGGATCAACTAGGCCATTTTTGTTACATCCAATAGGACCATTCTCCTTATAACCAAAGCATTTCAAGAGTTTAAGACCTGGACCACACATTTCAGGAGTAATTTCATGAGACTATTCTATGAGGTCAACTAGAGTTTCCTCTTTATATATCCATGTAGTAATAGCTTTTTTCTTAGCTTCCTCTTCGAGAGGTATAGTAACTTTCACAAAGGTACCATTATACTTAGTTTGAGGTGTCAACACAAAAGGTCTCTTCATTTCAGATGATCTCCCAAAATGATGGGGTGACTCAAGAAGAGATATTAGAGACAGAACTATTTCTATGTGATATTCACCCATTCTAGTTTCTTTCAGCTTGAATGACTACTCGATTTGCTTCATCTTGTTATCATGATGGTATGTAGATTCCCTATTAGCAACTATAAATATTTTAGCAGATTTTAGCATGTTACAAGTATAGCTAGTACTTGTAGGTATGGTGACTTCAGAGTCATGAAATGGGAACTTTATGCATTGATGATAAGTTGAGGAAACAACTCACATTTCATGTATCCATGGTCTTCCTAGCAGAATATTGTAAGCTAAGGGAATGTCGAGGACTTGACAAGTGACATCCCTTTCTATAGGACCAACCTAGAGAGGCAATACAACAAGACCCAAAGATTTACGCTTGAATTCTTCATATGCATTGATAGTTATCTTGTGACAGGGATCAATGGATTCTTCAAAATAGTCCAATTATTCAAGAAAAGTAGCGCAGACAATGTTTAAACTAGCTCCATTATCAATGAGCACATGACAGATATGTTTCTAGTGTATCATGACTTCAATGTCTAAAGGTTGGTTATGCAGACGACTTAGTGAATATTTTTCCTCCTTAGAGAAGGATATATAGCAAGGTGAGGTTAGATGACCTACCATAGATTGGAATCTCTCAAGATCAAGATCTTGAGGTACCTTTTCCTCAGTGAGGGCTTTGTCGAGAATCTGCCTATGAGCAGGCAAGATTTTGAGCAGTTTAAAGGTCATGATTTGAGCATTTGTTCATTGTAATTGATCGATAATATTATAGCTATTAGCCATAGACAATGTTGCAATTTGTGTTCCTTTGCCAGATGGACTAGCAAGAGGTTTTTCTTTGTGTTGTTCTAACTCAGGAGTAGAAGCTGTAGGGCCTTTGAGTACTAACTTGGTTTGGGAATGTGTAACAACATTGGCACAAGATTGTGATGGTTCATTGTTAGATGTATTGGATGTAGGACCCCTTAAGACAAATGATATCTTAGGTTTAGTTTTGTCTTGTTTGCCTTCGATGGTGATAATGTCACAATACTCAACATCCACCAGTTCAACCATGTGGGCTATCTCATCATCATCATTAGAGTATGTATAGTTGATCTTGTTATGAGATTTATATTTTGAGTTTTCTCCTTTTTTCATAAGATAGGAATGGCTCCTTGAAATCCTTGTGATCTATGTTCTTGTTATGTCCATCCACAACAATGTCACCATCATCAAATAGGTCTTGAACTTTGTAATGCAAGTTAATATAGTTGATAGTTTTGTGACCTTTATTCTAGTGGTATTCGTAAAATGTAGTTTCATTCCACCATGGTGGTTGTGGTTGTGGATCATAAGGATGAGAGTTATCCAATGGAGAAATGGGGTTGTTTTGCAACAAGGTCTTGTAGACCACAACCAAAGATTCACCAAGAGGCATAAATTCTCATTTTTTGCATATAACCCAAGATGAGCTCTTTGGTTTGTTTCTAATCCTCTTGTTTTCAATAGGAGATTTCTCAATGTTCTTGTCTGTAAGATTGAATTTCACTTTAGCAAGTTTAGGAGTAATGTTGCCAACAACTCCATCATGCATAACCTCTCAATTTTTGTTCACATACTTAGATTTTTCCTTATTAGAGGTTGACCCTTGTTTAGTGTCCTTTTAAAGGATTAATTCACCCTTTTTGACTGTGAATTCCTCTATCTAGATAGCTTGTGTGACCATGTCTTCAAAGGTGCCAGGACCTTGAAGTTGAACTCTATATTCAAAATTAGGTAGAAGATTATCCGTAAAGATATCAAGCTTTCCCATTTTAGGGATTTTCCATGAATATTTGGTGTAAAGTTCTCTCCGTCTCTGAAGGAATGTAAGAAAAGGTTCCCCAACTTTCTGTTTAAGGTTACAGAAGTATTGTATGTTAACTAGGTGTTGTATGTTGTGAGAGTACTGTTGGACAAATAGGTTAGCAATTTCATTAAACATTTTGATACCAATAGGAAAGGATGAAAACCATTCCATAGCCTGACTACCTAGACTTCTTGAGAAAATACGCATGAGATATGTTTGATTATGCATAAATTCCATAGACAAGGCACCAAATTCTCACAAATTATCTTGGGGATCAAAAGTTCCAAAGTATTTATCATACTTAGGTAACTCAACTCCTCTTGGAAAAGGAGGCATGTCTATACTCTTGTCAAAAGGAAATGGACAAAGAGCATCTAAGGTGTATGTTTTTGTAGGTTTTTTTTATTGTGCATCATTTGGGCTAATTTTTCTTGCATGATCTTCTATTGTTTTTCTAATTTAGACATTTCAGTTTCCTCTTCAGGTGTAATAATTGTTTCAATGTTAAAGTGATGAGGTAGCTTGGCTCCCTCTTGAGCAAGTTTGAGAAAGTATTTCTCTTTGTCTTCGTTAAGCAAGATTTCCATGACTTTTAGGAAGTTTTTGTCCTTACAAAAATTTTCAATATGTTCGAGAAGCATTTCTACCTGTTCCTCATTCTCATCAGTAAAAGGTTCCCTATGTCTTTCATTCCTATGGTGATCTTGTTCTCCACAATGTTCTCCATGTTTGTGGTCTTGATCAACCATTGTAGGGATGTGATAAGTTTTAGTGTATGTTGGTTGAAAAGGTTATTTAGATAAGAATTTAGTTGTGTTGTTTGGAGATGCATGACCTTTGCTACTTTTAGGACCCTGTTGATACAAGGGGTTCCTAATTTGTTGTAATTTTATGAAAAATGTTCTCTAAACATGAGGGGATCTAACCGGTGAAGGAGATCATGAAGACTCCTTAGTAGACATACTGGACATAGACTATGTGTAAGCTGATAAGTAATCTTTTCCATGATTATGACCTCTAACTCTACCTCATCTAAGTTTAAGGGGATAAAACATGTTTCTGCTTCTTGTTGCTACAATCATAGACAATGACAAAAAGAAAAAGCTTAGACAAGAACTAGACTAGAACATAGCCTCAAAGTAAGATAAGAATGTTGTATACTTGGGTGTGACTCATATAAGTAATGGCTAGAACTACCAAGGTATATGACTATCATGACACCAAGTATGATGAACAAAAAAGGATAGAATAAGATAACTGAGTGAGGAGACTAGTTCGTGTGTAGGTCACAGGTTTTCAACTAAGAAAAAGTCATTGTTTAACACTATTTGCAGCTAGAGAAGTGTTGGAAATATAGATGGAGTAATTGAGGGGGGGATAAATCAGTTACCACAAAAATAAATCCACAGATCCCTTAGATGTCTAATAGAACTAGTTACTGTTGTCACTCAATAAACATACAAAAAAATGTTGTAACTTGGTAGATGCAGTGTATGTTATCTTTAACAAATCTTTAAGCATTCACAGTAATTAACATGCAACCATGAAATAAATAACATGAACACATAAGACACCAGATTTAACATGGAAACCCAATATGGGAAAAACCACCAAGTAACTAGCTATTGATTTTCACTCTTCCGAAGTGAGTTCTATTAGGAGCCAACCTAGTTAAAGGTTACAAAACACATTGTTAGGTGTGACCTTGTTAGAGGATTTAATCACCCTGTTAGGAGTGGCCTTGCAAAAGGTCTTTACAACAATTCAATGGAACTGTCACCTTGTTAGAGGATTCACAAATCAATGTTAAACCAACTCTGTTAAGAGATTTAGGAATCATTGCTATAATGGTGAGAAAGTAACAATAAAATGACCTGAATGAGATACAACTGAATTGTTGATACAAATCTCTATTCTGCTTTGCTAGATCCTCTCTGATCGAATACAACTTTTCTACTCCTCAAGGATATCTGATCTTCTTCAAAAATTTCTCACACTTTCCTCTTCAAACAATCAACACACTTGCATGCTCACTCATTTTACTTTAGAATTCTCAACTTGACCTTTCATATATACCTTACAAATTATCAAGTCGGCTCATTTACAACTTAAAATTACCAATAATCATTACCTCAGTCGACTACAGTCATTACTTGAAATAATTAAACTTTATTTCCCAAAAGAACAAAAATCCTTCATTGGCCAACCCTGCTCGGTAAACATTGTTCCTAAACTGATTTCCATTGTTAAACAACTGAGGCTTAGTTAACACTGTGAATCTTACAAAATCCTTTGGAGACCGGGTGAACTCGGTAAACACTAACTTTCCTCTATTAACCTTGTGAGCTTGGTTACCACTAACTTTTGCCACAAAATCCTTCGATGCTTGAGTGAGCTCAGTAAACACTATTTTCTCAGAGTAATTACAAGGAATGCTCGGTAGACTCTAAAAATTTTCTTTGCTGACCAAGTGAGCTCAGTAAGCATTGTCTGCCAACTGATATGAAATTTGTGCAACATCAAAGACAACACACAATTAAACAATTGTATCCAACAATCTCTCTCTTTGGCATTGATGCCAAGATAACATGTTATAGCACAATAAAATTTGAGAATAAGTCTTTTTCTAACAAAATTTTCTTCCTCTTAGATTTTATGCCACAAACTTCTTCAATGTAGTAATCCCCCTCTGTGAAGGAATTACATAGCTTATTTTCAAATAGTAAACTCTCCCTTGATTCAAATTCAAATTTTAGAAAGCTATGATAGTAAACTCTCCCTCTTTGACAACACATGCCAAAGACAACACATACCACAATGAGTAGCAATGTACCTTAAGTACTGATCCATATGCAATATTCCCTTGACTATGTTGCATCAATTGATAGATCTTCAACTTGGTTCCTGTTGATGCATCACTAAAACTTTATTTTAGTGAGCTTCAGATAGGGGAATGACCCCTAACTTACCTCTTAGATACAAGAATGCATTCTTAGGTAATGCCTTGGTGAATATGTCTACAATCTATTCTTTTGTACGGACATATTCTACTCTGATCTCTTCATCCTGCACCAATACTCTAGCAAAGTGATATTTTATTGCACTGTGTCTAGTTTTGGAGTGAATCACTAGATTTTTTGATATGTTAATTACACTTGTATTATCACGAAACATAACAACTGGTTCTCTGATCTCCACCTTCATGCCTTCCAATAACTGTTTAAACCAAACAATATTAGAACAGTTCACTACTACTACAACATATTCTGCTTCAGCTATAGATTGGGATGTGCAATTTTTATTTTTGCTTGTACAAGATACCAATCTTTTGCCAAGAAAGAATGTTCCACCACTTGTATTCTTTTTGTCATCAATGTTTCCTACACAATCAGCATCAATAAACACTTTCAAGTCTAAATTACCTCGAAGTTTATACCACAATCCATAATCTTCAATGCCTTTCAAGTATCTCAAGATTCTTTTGATTTCCATCATGTGATTTTCTCTGAGTTTTGCTGAAAATTTTGCCACTATACCAACTGCAAGAGCAATATCAAGCCTTTTATGAACTACATACTATAATTTTTCAATCATTGATCTATATAAGGTCTGATCTATCTCTTTTGAATCATCATCCTTGATAAGCTTGAGTCCAGTACACATGGGAGTTCCAACTGGTTTTGAATCTTCCATACCAAACTTCTTGAGTATCTTCTTGATGTACTTAGATTGAGTGATGTAGATACCATTCTTGCTCTACTGAATCTGAAGACCAACAAAGAACTTAATCTCACCAAACATAGACATTTCAAATTCCTTGTTCATTTTCTCTAAAAATTCTTAAAATAGATCATCATTCCTTGTAAACAAAGTATCATCCAAAAATATTTATGCCAAAACAATCTTGTTATCTAGTCCTTCCTTGATGTACAAGCTACTATTATCATTAGTTCTCTGAAAACCAATCTGAATAAGATAGTTATGCAATCTCTCATACCATGCTCTAAGAGCTTGTTTTAGACCATACAATGCTTTGTTTAATTTGTAGACCATGTCCCTTTTGTCTGGATCAACAAAACCTTCAGGTTGCTCAATGTAGAATTCTTCATCTAGAATACCATTGAGAAATACAAATTTGACATCCATCTGATATACCTTAAATCCTTTGTGTGCAACATATGCAAGTAGGGTCCTGACACCTTCCAATCTTGCAATAGGAGCAAAAGTATCTCCATGATCAATTCCTTCTTCTTGAGAGTAGCCTTTACATACCAGTCTAGCTTTATTTCTTGATATCTTACCATCTTCATTTAATTTATTTCTGAATATCCACTTAGTTCCATTCACATTTTTGTCTTTGGGCCTTGGTACAAGAGTCCATGTTTTGTTCTTCTCTATTTGCTCTATTTCTTCATTCATAGCCTTAATCCAACTTTCATTTTCCAATACATCTTTGACATTTCTAGGTTCAAAATCAGCAAGTAAACAAGTGCCTTTTAGCTTACTTCTTGTCATAGTACATTCAAATTTGTCTCTAATAATCTGATCCGGTGCATGATGTCTCCTAACGTACTTGGTCAATACAAGTTCTTTTCCTTTTGAATGAATTGCATTGTCATCCTCTTGCACTTCAACTCATGTTCTTGCTACTTAGACTCAGTAGGCATTGGCTTGGTGGCATCAGAATGTGACTTGAGTTCTTGCAACTTGGTTTGGACTTCTTGCAACTTGGTGACTGATGAAGACTCTGGAGTAGAAGTCTCCTGATTGACAAATGTGTCTGGCACTTTATCAGGTTCAATAAAAAAAAATCTCCTATAATCTTCTGGTTCCTTTTTTCTTTCTTCTTCAGTCCTTTCTGCAAACTCATCAACTTTCACATGCGCACTCTCTATGATTTTGTGAGTAGACAAATTCAAACATTTATATGCTTTACTTTTGCAAGAATATCCCAAAAATATGCCTTCATCACCTTTCACATCAAATTTTCCTTTTCTAGATTCTTTTAAGATATAACATTTACTTCCAAATACTTTTAGGTAACTTACATTGGGTTTATAGCCATACCATAACTCATAGGAGGTTTTGAATGAGTCCTTCTTCAATTATACTCAGTTCAAGGTATGAACTGTATTGCTAATAGCTTCCTTCTAGTATTTGATAGCAATCTTCTTTTCAATCATTAGAGTCCTTGCACAATCCATGATGGATCTATTTCTTCTTTTAGGCATTCCATTTTGCTTGGGAGTTCCAGGAGCTAATACCTCTCTTTTGATTCCTCTTTCAATGCAAAAGTTAGTGAATTCATGGGAGATGAATTCACCACCTCTGTTTGATCTCAAACATTTCAATTTTTTTCCTATTTCCTTCTCTACTCTAGCCAAATACCATTTGAACTTCTCAAATACTTCTAACTTCTCTCTCAGATACATAACAGTCATCATTTTAGAGTAGTCGTCAACAAAAAGAATGAAGAACTTTTCTCTACTATAGCTCTCAATTCCAATAGGTCTACACAAATTAGTATGCACAATTTCCAAAATATCTTCAGACTAATAGTTTTTACTTTTAAAGCTAGTCTTTCCCATCTTACCAATCTGACAATTCTTGCATACACCAACATCAGGTTCTTTATGCTAGGAATGCCTCTTACTTTCCTAAATTTGCTTATCTTTACCATGTTATCAAAATTCACATGACTTAACCTTCTGTACCACAAGAAAATTTCTTCAACTTGAGCAATAAAACATGAGCACTCACCAAGTTCAAGATAAATCAAGCTACCTTTTGTTTGTATGCCTGATCCAATCAGCTTTCCTTTATCATCCAGCAGTCTTGCCTTTCCATGCATAAATTCCACTTTGAATCCAATATTGATTAGTTGTGCCATACTCAATAGAGTATGTTATAGGCATTATCACATACAAGTGCTTTAGTTAATGAGATTTGGCCTCTTCCTTTTATGCAACAAGGTTCATTATTTCTAGACCTTACACTACCACCATTATAGTCTTCAAAATATTCAAACTTAGTTTTGTCACCAGTCATATGATGAGAAAAACCATTGTCTATGATCCATGTATCATTTTTTCTTACATGAGAGATAAGTGCCATCTTATCTTCCTCATCATTATCAGATTCATCTTTTACAACAATGTAAACAATTTCATCTTCACTATTATCAGAATCCTTAGAGTCTTTAGCCATAAAGCATATTTTCTTACCTTTTTCCTTGAATGATTTGAAGTCCTTCTTGCCATTGCACCTATGACCTTTCTTCTCATCCTTTTTTGGCTTGTTTGGGCACCTAGCAGCAATATGACCAATTTTCTCAGTTGAAAAATAGATTAGGGGAACCTTACCTTTGTATTTTCCTTTACCTCTAGAATATTTCCTTGCAAGTAGAGCTTCAACCACCTCAAGATCACTTTTAGAACTCTCCTTTGATTCTTCTTCGCTTTCTAACTGAGAGTCATTTATCTTCTTGCCCTTTTCTTTGAGTGAAAGTTTGGCTTCAAATGCTGATTCAATGTTCTTGGAAGCTGGAACATAATTGTCATAATTATCTAGCTCAAATGTTGTCAACCTTCCTACTGTGGCATCCAAATTTTCTTCACAACTTCTTTCTTGAATTGCAAATACTCTAATTGCATAAATGGAAAGTAGAGTTCTAAGAATTTTACTTACAACTATTTCCTCCTTGATATCTCCTCCATAAGTTTTAATTGCACTAACACTTGCTTAGACCCTTTCAACATATTTGGCAATGTTCTCATCCTCTCTCATCCTCATCTGATCAAATTGTCCTCTTAGACTTGATGCCTTGGCTCTCCTAACATTGTCATCACCTCCATAGATATCTTTCAGCTTTTTCCACATCTCAAAGGCATTTTTTCCATCCTTGATATCATCAAATTCTTCATAGCTTAGGGCTGATGCAATATCTATCATCATGGTGTTATGAGTCTTCTTCTCAACAATGTCATTAACAGATAGTGTACCAAAAGGAGTTGTATATTCTTCATCAAGATATATCAATCATGTATCTCCATTGGAAGCTAGATGGAGTCTCATGAGACCTTGCTATGCTAAAAAAATTTCCCTATTAAGCCTTGGAATTTTCCTCTTGTAAGGCATCCTGACCGGTAGCTTAGATCCTTGAAATCTTTCTTGCAAGCACCAAAAGCTCTGATACCAATTGTTGGAAATATAGATGGAGTAACTAAGAGGGAGGTGAATTAGTTACCACAAAAATAAATCCACAAATCCCTTATATGTCTGATAGAACTAGTTACTGTTGTCACTTAATAAACATATAGAAAAATGATGTAACTCGGTAGATTCAGTGTATGTTATCTTTAACAGGTCTTTAAGCATTCATAGTAATTAACATGCAACCATAAAAGAAATAACATGAACACATGAGACAAAAAATTTAACGTGGAAATCCAATATGGGAAAAACCACCAAGTAACTAGCTATTGATTTTCACTCTTCTGAAGTGAGCTCTATTAAGAGCCAACCTAGTTAAAGGTTACAAAACACACTATTAGGTGAGACCCTGTTAGAGGATTTAATCACCCTATTAGGAGTGGCCTTGCAAAAGGTCTTTACAATAATTCAATGGAACTTTTACCTTGTTAGAGGATTTACAAATGGTTGTTAAACCGACTCTGTTAAGAGATTTAGGAATCACTGCTACAATGGTGAGAAAGTAACAATGAAATGACCTAAATGAGATGCAACTGAATTGTTGGTACAAATCTCTGTTTTGCTTTACTAGATCCTCTCTAATCAAATACAAATTTGCTGCTCCTCAAGGATATCTGATCATTCTTCAAAATTTTCTCACACTTTCCTCTTCAAACAATCAACACACTTGCATGCTCACTCATTTTACTTTAGAATTCTCAACTTGACCTTTCATATATACCTTATAAATTGTCAAGTCAGCTCATTTACAACTTACAATTACCAATAATCATTACCTTAGTTGGCTACAGTCATTACTTGAAATAATTAAACTTTATTTCCCAAAAGAATAAAAATCCTTCATTGGTCGACCCTACTCAGTAAACACTGTTCCTAAACTGATTTCCAGTGTTGACCAATTGAGGCTCGGTTAACGCTGTTATTCCTAAAAAATCCTTTGGAGACCAAGTGAACTAGTTAAACATTGAATTTCCTCTGTTAACCTTGTGAGCTCAGTTACCACTGACTTTTGCCACAAAATCCTTTGATGCTCGAGTGAGCTCAGTAGACACTATTTTCTTAGAGTAATTACTAGGAATGCTCAGTAGACTCTTAAATTTTCTTTGCTGACCAACTGAGCTTGGTAAGCATTCTCTACCAACTGATATGACATTTGTGTAACATCAAAGACAACACACAATTAAACAAGTGTATCCAACAAGAAGTGGTAGAATGTTGCAGATACATATCTGAATTAGAGTGCAGATAGCTTTTCTAAATAGTTCAATAGTTTTTAGGACAAGATCTCGCATGAGGATTCTCAAGGAACCGCATGAGAAAACACAAAGAACCAGGCAAATATTTAAAACAAAAATTTTTTGGGCAAATTTTTCGCAAGAGGACTTGTACACAGTCACGCGAGGAGTTGACAAACCAACAAAAGGATAGAGCTTTGGCATAAAAGATAATGTTTTACAAAATCTCATGCGAAGATTCATAGAGGGTCATGATAGGACTTGTACAAAGTCACGCGAAGAAGTGTTGACAAGGTGTTTTCTCATGTGAAAATTTGCAAAACTGGGTGGGAGAATCTAGATAGACTGACAATTTTTTTACTAGACCTGAAGAGAATTTTAATGTTTTCAATAGTTCTGAATAGATGGTTGGTTGTGTTTAAGATTTTAGATAGTTTTCAAGTTTTTGGATAGCATTTTGGTTTTCAAAAAGATAGTTGTTTGCAAATAGACAAGGGAAGCAAGAAGTAGTTGCAAACAATCCAATCAAGGGCAAAGCAACTCGGAGGGACAGGGGAGTCTTGACCTTTAGTTTGTTTGATAGATTTGGACAATTTTAAAGACTCAAAAAGACATGTTTAATCCCTAAAATCAAAAATGGTAGAGAAAGAAAAACCTTTGTCTCACGACTAATCTGCATGCGTTCACCTCACATAATCGTGTCACCTCACTAGAGGGTGCCTATGTTTTTGGTGTATTCCAAGGACTCAATAACATATACACTAAATGAGCACACTTGTGGCAGGGGTCAAGCACATATACCACCTTTCAACATCTAGGTACATGCCTATGGTGAGAATCTACAAAGAGATTCTTCCCCTCCTTGCATAAAGATTATGCCCCTTTCAGAGGTGAACTAGGCAGCAACTAACTTAGAGGTTTTTACTTGGCTTCCATTCATATTATCCCTCAGTGGCTTTGCAAGTGAAGTTAAGGCTAGCAACCCACACCAGAATTTGAAAGTGCACACACTTGATTAGGAAGACTGGGGCCGACGTCTATCAGTACAACAGAAAAAGCCTCTACTTGATATGCAATATCAAGAATCAAGAGGAAGAAATTAATATGGCTTTGGAGTGTTTTGCTCTATAGAGCTTCCTTATTATTGTGAGTTGGAATCTTTGGAGAAAGGAGTGTGCTCACTTGGATCATTTTCGAAGTTTGGATCACTCTGGCAGGCTCTCTAAGTTGACTCAAACTGTTGGTTTGGATCTAAGGGTCCAAGTTTCTAATTTCCCTCAAGAGGAAAGAGCATACTCCTCTACCTTGTCACCTTGCCCAAACATGAAAGACATGTTAATCATTGAGTATGGGATGCCGAAGCATGAATCTCATGGTCCCACCGGGCGTGCCAAAATGTATATGAGCAATGTTAGTATGCTAATAGAAACCAAATTTAAATAAAGCTTCTACAAACTAAACAAAATTCATAAACTTCAAGATAGACTAAGATGAGCTCTCAATTGAGAATATGAGCCATTAATGGGCTCTCTTAATAAGAAGCTCTCTTGTTGAGTGGCTTTGTCTAAATAGATAGGATGTATGCTCAAGCTTATGCTTCAAAAAGGGCTTCAAATGGAGTTGGAATTTGGGTGTGAGTGTATGATTTTGATGTAAAATGGCATTATGACTTTACTTCATGGATTGTGTTATTTTTCAAAGGGGAAGGATCCAATTTATAGGCAAGAGGCTTGAGGGTTTGAGGGTTAAGATGCAAGGATGGGGAAAAGCTCATGGAGGGCTCAGATTGCATGAAAAGAGAGCACATGGATTGTGCTTTTTTACAGCCAATCAGGGAGTGACACATGTCACAGGGTGAGAGGATGGAGAAAAGGGGAAGGATGAGTCAAAAAAGGAGGCTCAAGGGATAAAATCTTCATAAAGACCCTCATAATGGCTTGTAAGAGCAATGAAAGGGCTTTGGAAGAGTCATTTATGGCCTAGTGGGCTTCATAAAGTTTTATGGTTGGGATATTTTGAGGGAGATGAGAGGAATTTTGACTTGGGCTTGATTAGGAAGGTTTTAAGCTTGCTTAGTCTTGTGCAAATGATTAGAGGATGGATTAGGATGGTTTAGGATTAGCTTAGGGATAGGCAAGTGGATGCCATTTAATGAGGGTGGGTGAAGGAGGAGATATTTGTTAACTTTGGCTTGGGTTAGTAAGTTTTAACCCATGTTTAGGGAATGTGACAAGGTTAGGAGGGGATTAGGATTAGGTTTAAAGACATCTTCTAGAAGAGTCTAGACTTTGGATGAGGATAAAGACTTTCTAGAATAGTCTAGAACTTCCTAGGATGAGGATGAAGACTTTCTAGAAGAGTCTAGAACTTCTTAGGATGAGGATAAATTATATTTTTAGGAAATAAATAAAGTTTTATTTATTTCAAGGGTTTGGGTTGAGGAGATATTTATTAAAACTTTTTTAATAAACATGAGGATTAATATTTAATCTTAATTAAACATTTTGAGTTGGGATTAGGGGTAGAAAATGATGGGATTAGCCTTTAATCAAAATTAAAGAAGGATTAGAAGATTTTGGAAGAGGTTAGTGGTCTTAAGGAAATTGGCCAAGCTTTGGGCAAAAAAAAAATTGTATATTTGTTTTGGGTTTTTGGTCAATTTATTAATTAAATAATTAATAAATAAGGAAATAATGCTTAAATAAGATTTGAACATTTTTGGGAGGGATTCCTTAATTAAATATTTTTAATTAAGATAAAGGGATTTAATGGCATAAAAATAAATTAATTAATTAATTAATTAATGATGATGTCATCAGGGACTTTTTTAAGAAAATAAAAATATTTTATTTTCTAAAAGATTTTTAGGTGTCTACAGTCCTTTCTCAAGATTTTGATTTCCTAAAAGGAAATCATCATCCTTTCATAGAAAATACTCATGCAGGAGAACCACCAACTTGCTTGCCTCCCTCAAGTATCACCTTTCAAAGGTCTCTAGGTTTCTGGTTTACTCTTGGGCATCACTTCCAAGTAGTAAAGAGCATACTCATGTATTCTTATGTCTTCACTCTACAAAGTTCACAAGCCCTATTTATACCATGTGTAAGAAAGAAGTAAAAGAAAACATGTTATTTCAGTGGGTTTAAAATGATTTCTTTGACATGCATATCTTCGGAAAATGTCCTACAATCAAACAATCAGTAATGTTTCAAGTGTTTGTATAAGGTGTCTTTGACGAGCATCCTACAAACCACTATTAAGCTATCAAAACTAGAAATCAGAAATGAAATTGCTTCAGAAACAACTTGTTAGTCAAAACATGATGATAAAATTAAATTCTAAAAATTGCATTTGCATTTGCTGACACAAAATTTTGAGTGAAATCTTGCACAGGCCTGCACGAGAAAATGGTGTGTACCACACAAGAAACTATGCAATTATACACTTTTTCATGCGAGGAAGTTCAAAGAAAGGGGAAAAATCGTAGTTTCTTTGCACAAAAATGAGATTTCTCTTGCAAGAATCTGGAAAACTGCACAGACGATAGCGACAAAATAATAAAAAAAAAAAAAAAAAAAGAATAAATGAGGCTAGAAATTTGATTTCTCAACCCCATGGTAGGTGCTAGAAATGTGTATGGTAAATGTGGGCCTCACTCTTCACACACACTTCAACATGATCCTTACATGCGAAACCATCCCAAAATGAACATTGAATTGTTCATCAGAAATAATTTAGCAAATTGATTTGTTGCCTTCTAACTAGATGGATTATGCTATTGCTCTCATAATGAGAAGCTAGCAACCAGACCTCTAGTACGAAGGATTTTGTAAGAGTTATATGAGGATGCAATATTATATTAGATGAGATGTAATTAATCTAAAAATGAAAGAAAGAAAATTACTATATATATATATAAAGCTAAGATGATACTATAGTGCAAGAAATTAAGCTATGGAAGTATGAGAAAATGGGTAGATATTTCAGTATAAATTTGACACAAAATCAATTCAACCTCCTTAATGAGGAATTGAAGGCTCCTTACATAGAATCCTAGGATTGATTGACAGTCAAGATCAATTGGAATGAATGGTCAAGATTAAAGATGGGATTAAGTCAGAATGGAAAATTCCTTGTGCAGGTGAGGTTAACTAATTCAAATCTGAGTGTGATGGAGAGTTAACTGAGTTAATTCCATTTCAGGTTCTAGTTCACTCAAAATTCCCATTTTTGAATTGAAGTGAAGATTTTGGTGAAGATATTTAATTTAATAAAATAGGATATGACCTCATAAATGCATAATCTCCATTAATTGAATAATTAAACTCAATAATTAAAATGAGCACATTATCTTATTAAATCAAATACATTTAATTCCTGTGTACATTAGCTAAAGAGGTAATTTTAATCTAATTAAAATATGAACGCTTATAACTAAATTAAACTTAATCAATAGGTTTAATGTAGCTAATTTGAGTCAATATTTAGGAATTAAATAAAGAGCATAACTAATGCAGATTAGGGTTTTCTACATCTAACACCTAGGTCAAGTAGTGAGTATCAGAATCAAAATTGTATAGTAAAATAGGACTTAAGACTGATTGAATAGACCAGAATTGGTTAACATAACAATGTGCCAATTTTGGGGTATTACATTACCCACATGTGAAGCCCTTCCAATGTGCCAAATCTGATAGAAGAAAACACCTCTGAGAGTAGCAACTATATATTGTGTTGGATTAAATAATTAATTATTTATTATTTATTATTTTACTTAATTTTACTTAGATAAAAGCATTTAGATATTAGTTGTCATCTAGGAGTTGTTGATGAGTTGTTAACAACACAGGAGTTTGTTACTATCTAGTCATACTTATCCTCTCACCTTAATCAAAGATATCCCACCTTTTGTGGACGTATGCTTAGTTGTCACACTTATCTCCTAGCATCTTCTAGCTTGTTCTAGAAGATTCCTTGAGGCCTTTATATTCGGGCTCTGTCATTGTATTTCATAACATATTGGCATTGAGATTATTGTATAGAAAATTCTTTTTCTTTTTTTGCAATATCTTTTCTCAAGTTTGTTTAGTTTCTCCAAGCTCTTGCTCCTTCCTTCTTTGGTTTCTCTTCAATAGGTTATTTACATGCAAGTGATCTTGGCACACTATGAAGTTGGCTTTCATCAATTTCTACATGGTATCAAAGCCTCCCTACTACTTCTTGGTTGAAGGATTTTTGAAGATGCGATTCGGAGACACAAACCCTCGTTTATTTGTGCATTTTTTCTTCAATCAGGGGGAAGAGCAATTTTTCAGGGCACTTTGGGCCTAAACAAACATTTCCATTGAGTTCAAAAGGTCATTTACAGTCAAGATTCATATATAAAAAAATTATTTTGGCTTCTGCCGCATTTTATCCCCCTAGGTAGCTGTACAGACTGTACAGATGAAAAAAAAAAATTAGTAGCAATGCCACCGCACTATCACCATGTAGCCAGTGTGCAAATTGAGAGCTATCATAGCCAACCATCCCACCATGATGATACTGCAACCTAGCCATCGTCGGTGGGCCTCCTACCAGCCACTGCAGCCCACAGCGCAACCAGCATCTGCCACCACCCTACTGCCACCTCTCTTCACATCTGCCACAACAGTGATAGTTGGACCTGTCTACAGGTGCCATGTCACCAACTACCATGTGCCACATGGCACATTTTTTTATTGCAACGGCCCCCTAGCCGTCAATTTTAATCTAGTGATTTGTTGACGTCAACATTGCATCAGCACCTCTCCAGGGTCCTTTTTGACCTACTTGCAGTTTTTTGGCCATAACTTGAGCATACAAAGGTATTTTTCTGATCTGAAAGAAGTCAAAAAGCTAGCTCCGAGAGGAAGACATTGGCGTAGGTATTTTCCAGTTTTGATTGAGTTTTGTTGCTCATTTTCGTAGTCAAAATCCAAAGTTCTATTTTTGACTCCGGTAAGCTTTTCTTGTGCATCCCATCTCAATTTTTTGAAAACGTTATATTTTTGGAAAGTTGGTTTTTTCATCTTTTCAAAAATGCTATCATTTCCTTCAGATTCTACCCTATGCTCTTTCTATCATGTTTTTGGCATGTTTTCTCTATGGTGGATATCTTGGGTGTTCTAGGTTTGAGGATCATTTTCATGGCATGGGATCTTTTTTTTTGGGTTGTATTATCTTTCGTATCATCTGTTTTCCTTTTCTAATCATTGTAGCTATCATTTGTAAGCATTTCTTTATGCAAACTAACTAAGATAAAGTGTCACTCTTGCATTTCGAGTTCATGAACGTTGTTTTGAGACAGTTGTACTCACACTATTTTATAAAGCACCATGGGAGGGATAGTTGTTTGTCACTTTTGTTTCCTCTTCCTTTTTTGCCCCATGCAGCATTGGTGATCGTGCCTTTATAGGTTTTTGCACCTATTCAACTCTTTCGTCGTTCTTGGTTCTTTATGCAAAGGATTTTGGCCCACCTTTTCAGTTGTCTATCATCTCACCCCATCTGCATTAAGGGGGGGGGGGGCGGGGGGGTATTCTTCTAATGCTTCCTTGGTTCAATGGTTTTATAGTGTGAACTATGTATTTGGTACCTGATGTTATATACTAGGAGATTACAGTGGCTAGCTACCTATGCATTTCAGTGAGATGGATCATCTATGATATAGACACTCTTGGTTTGTGCCTTCTTCTTCCATGGAGGTTCTTCAGATCAGCAGCTTCTTTTTTATAGAGTTTGTGGCTTCTTCATGCTTCAATGATGTTCTTCATGATCACTTTTTGTTCATATTTTTTGGGACATTCCTCTAGTTGGAGGCTTCTTTAGTCCTTCACTAGATTTTCAACTATTTCTTTTTGGAGAGGGGATTTTCCCACTGAGTTTTCTCCTTTGTCTCCGCTTTATAGAGATTTCCTTGTTCATGGTACCTAACATGGCCTCGTTGCGGGGACCCATTCTGCATTTCATCTTAGTTGTTGTGAGCTTAAGGCATTTCCCTAAGTTGCACTTAAGGGGGGGTGTTAGAGTAAATAATTATTTATTAATTATTTATTCTTTTACTTAAGTTTACTTAGATAAATGCATTTAGATATTAGTTGTCATCTAGGAGTTGTTGATGAGTTGTTGACAACACGGGAGTTTGTTCCTATCTAGTCATACTTATCCTTTCACCTTGATCGAGGATATCCCACCTTTTGTGGACGTATGCTTAGTTGTCACACTTATCTCCTAGCATCTTCTAGCTTGTTCTAGAAGATTCCTTGAGGCCTTTATATTTGGGCTCTCTCATTGTATTTCATAACATATTGGCATTGAGAATATTGTGTAGCAAATTATTTTTCTTTGTTTGCAATGTCTTTTCTCAAGTCTGTTTAGTTTCTCCAAGCTCTTGCTCCTTCCTTCTTTGGTTTCTCTTTGATAGGTTATTGCATGCAGGTGATCTCGACACACTGTAAAGTTGGCTTTCATCAACTTCTACATATTATGCTTACTATTGTAAAGAAACGAACAACAACATCGACAAAGTCAAAGTCTTATTCATGTTGAGAATCATGAAAAAGGAGTATCAGCATCTATAATTGATTGACTTGTTTTGAAGAGCTAAATTTCTTTTTCCACCACTTTCATACTAAGTTGAAATTAATTAATTCACTAAAGTTTCTCTTATGAATTCTTAGTCTTAGTCAAACTTGAAGTAAACTTAAATTTTGTTGAACATTTGTAAACTCTTAGAAATTACACTATTTTTTTCTACTTGCATTGATAGGTTTCCCTAGAAAAAATTCAAAGTGAAGTCATGACTAAAACACAGATGATGATATTTTCTTCATTCCATGCATCTCTTCCCTATCTATCCCTAAGTTGGACAATGACACATGTTGGTTTTCATCAACAACTAAGATAATTAGTTGCCTTCTTTCAAGCACATGTTATTAAATCTACTATATTTCAAATTGAATACATTTTGAATGACATAAATAAAACAAAATTCATAGGCCAAATAATCGGGCAAAAAAAAAAGCATTCATAGGCCAATATGGCCTTTGGTCAAAACTTTAGGTTGAAAATTAAGGGGAAATGTACTAGTGAATTTTGGTCTTTCTTTTTAACATTCTAAAGTTTTGTAAATTGGTTGGGTATACTAATTCTTGTTGAGAAGGCTCTATAGATTATCAAAAGTCAACTTCTAGTTATGCATTTAGTTTTGGTTCTTCAATAATTTCTTAGAAATTAATCCAAGAAGAAACCTATTGTATCTCCTATGATGGAGGCTAAATATAAAGTTGCAAATTTTGTTGTTTGTCAAGCTTTTTGATTGTGTAGATTATTACAGAATCTAAAACATCTTCAAGATGGTCCCATTGTATTACATTGACAATCAAAGTATACTTCAAATGAGTAAAAAAACCAATGTTTCATAATAAGACTAAAACTATTGAGATTCAACATCACTACATTGGTGAGTTGGTCCAAGAAGGCTTGGTTGAACTAGTATATTGTCTGGTGTTGCAATACAAATTGCTGATATTTTTCACAAAGCTCTCTCTTTCAAACACTTTGGTGTTTGCTTTGTTTTCTTCCCAATGTTCTTTCTTGCTCAAAAAACAAGGATAATGAGCATTTATGTTTTTTCATTTATTTTCTACAATGTTTATCATAAGAGAGAAAATTATACAATGACAAACATTATTTTTATTAATTGGTTGTATGGAGTTATAGGCAACTGCAAGTTTCAATTTCATTTTGTTTTGTTTTGAATATTCATAAACATTTGGCTACCTCATAGTCAAATAGACAATTTTCTTCTAAGGTATTATGTCTATTTTCTAGATCATCGTATTTTATTTGCTATGTTTAATATAATTTTTTATTACCTTCAGTGACATGTATGAAACCCTTCAATGTTAAGAGCATCTCATCATGTTCATCTTCTTGTGAAGATTAAATTAAAACCAACATCTCCTTAAATTTAAAGAAACATCCATTCTAGACCAGCACAGGGGATGGTGACATTTAGCTATGGCGAATCGTACAATATAAAGATCTGCATATTGAGGGGAATGATTTTGAGCCACAACAATTTATGAGTTCTATCCCTTCTGATTTGATACCAGTGTTATCTAAGACTCTACATTTAATATGATTTTTATGCCCACAAATTCGATAAGATTTTTTTTAAAGCTGCAAAATTTGGTGTGAGGTGGTGTTTGATAACTGGTAATGAGAAATGGTTTCCTCATAAATGGTTTACTTTGGAATGAAAAACCCATAGAATATAACCTATTAGCTGCTATATTATACAGTAATGCATTTTTATCTTCCTTTGTATGATCCTAATGTAACCTTGAAATGATTTGTTTGTAAATTATATCACATATACTTTGTAAAATGTGAAGGTGTCTGTAGCTTAGCGGATGGTGTGTTTGTTTTTGAAGCGAAAAGTTGTAGCTTCAATGCAATCTATCATTAGGAAAAAAATGCAAATATCTACAAAATGCAATCATTTTAAACTCAAAATGCAGTCATTTCTCGTCCAACTCAAAATGCAAACATCTTACCTCAAATGGCTCTGCACATCCAATCAAATCCTTTGCTAAAAAATGTGATTGTCATGCTTTTAGTCTTTTTTGCTATTGACCTGATTTGATCAAAACTTTCGACCAAATTAGGGTTTCCTAATTTGGTCAAGAAAAATAAATAAAAAGAATTCATAGGTCGATATGGCCTCTGGTCAAAACTTTAGGTCAAAAATTAGGGGAAAATGTACTACTGAGACTTAAACAACACTAGCTCAACAAGAGCCAAAGCTAGCTAACCAGCCTCAAGCTAAGCAAGAGAAACCTCTAGAGCAAGCACAACTAGAGCAATAAGAGGAGGAACAAGGGGTCCCACCACTAAGTACTTCAAATGAAGTATCCTCCCCCTCAGCTCCAAAGAGAGCAAGAACAAAAACAATTGTGATGGGTGCTCAGAGGAGGAGATTGAAAAAGAAGAATTATCCCTCCCCACAAGTTCTCATCCCTGATGAAAAGGATGAGGAAAAAGGGGAACAAATGAAATTTATCCCCTTGAGCTAGAGAACCCACTCAACTAAAGCCACAAAGGAAGAGGGGAGAATAAGCTCTACTCTGACAACTCCATCCGCTTGAAGAGAGCCTATCTAAGTAGAAACTTCAGAGGATGAACAAAAGAAGTGGATAGTAGAGATGGAGAATGAAGGAATCGATCTCTTCAACCTCTTGGACTTTGATTTTATGCTAGTGGACATTGAGATGGTGGGTGAGAAGATAAGAGATACTCCCACCAATGAGCCTTTAGGCGAGGATTGGAATCAATTGCCTCCTTTGCCTCAAGGACCTTTGGGTATTCCACTAGCACTGCCACAAGACATGGCCACCATTTTGGATAAAGGGTCAATAGTTTCACTGCCTCTAGCAATAGAAATTGAAGCAAGAAGTCCGGAAACAGAGGAAGGAGAATACCAATAGCTTCATGCATATGAAGTATTTTAAGAGGGGTGGATATTAGAAGAAACTCAAAAAACTCCCCTAGATATAGAGGCTAGATCCTTAGCCCAACAAAGAACATTCTCTGAAGACAAGTAATAAAGGAAAGGAGCCTACAATAGAATCAACTTCTTCAACTAAGTAAATGCCACCAATGGAGACCACACCATCATGGATGAAGAAGGAGGTTGTGTTTTGATAGGAGTTGAGTCTGACAAAAGAGGAGGGAATGAAGGAAGTGATTAGAAAAATAAAGAAGCCTGAGCCACCTAAGGGTGATGCTAAAACACATTCCTTCATTATGAAGAATCAAGATCAAGAATTTCTCACTCATATTGTTATTCCTCCTCACACCAACACCAAAGAACTAACTCTTAAAGATTATTAGATAAAGGAGATCATATTGGGAAGTCACATGGTAGACACAACTAAAGTGATAATCACTACAGGCCTAAAGGAAGTATTCAAGAAATTAGATCAAGATGAGTCAGAATTGATTACACTATGAAAGTAGAATGAGATACTCAGAGGCTACCTGAATAATGTAGTGGGACCCATTGACCTAGAGAATCCAGAGGTCACTCTTGGAGCTACACTAGGAAGGAAAAAAAATAGGGTCATAAATGGACACATTTTTGGAAGCATGTTAGCAATGGCATGATAGTTTTGAGGAGAGGAGAGTGTAGATAATATAGGGAAATTTGAACCTATTGCACAACATCTAGTCAAATGCTGACAAGTTGGTTTCTATAGTAAACCAAGGTTTTGGGCTGATGGATGAAGTATGTACCTAGGCCCATAATTTACAAGCACTCAAGTCAATAAATGGCTAGAGGTACTAGATGCTAATGGAGGTATACATTGTAGAGAAGTTGGATAAGCTCGATGACTGGATAGAGAAGATATTGGTAGGCAATAAAGTAATGGAGGGATTACATAAGGGAATCCAATGGATAAAAGATAAAGATCAAGAGCAATTTTTGGAAGTGAAAAGGTACTATAACACATTGATTTATCTTAATCTTTATTGGGACTTAGAAATGTCAAATATATCAAGAAGTGGCTAAGCTTAAATAGAAATGGTCCAATCTATTTGTTTGTACCATATAATGGGACTTGGAATTATAACAAGTTGTAATTATACTTGAATGTAAAATCAACAAAATAACTGTGGCAAAAGCTCATTGGATACATAATACTTTGAATATTGATTCCAATAGTTTGCATTTGTCAACATTTTTTTAGCACTCAAAATTTTGACAAATACACTTTGAGATTTTCTCACTTCACAACTCAAGAGAATTATTGTTCCATGCATTATGACATATATTATAAAAACTGAGTGTGGGTTAAACTCTCCACAAAATGAACCATAAGTCATAAGTAATGTACAACTATTTTCCTACAAATTGCTTGTTATCTTCTTCCACAAATCATGCAAATGATGAAGAATTCATGTTGAACATTGGTAAAAGTTTGATGTGTTTTTCGAAGTTTATAAATTGTTCAACAATGCATTCTCTTGATAGATTGGCTTCATCCTAAAAACTGCACTTAATATTAGTTGTTGCATTCCTTCATGTACAATAAAATTAGGTTCTCATAAGGACAAACGATTAATAGATATAATGTCAAAATGAAGTCAAGAATATTTAGACATTTTTTTCTTGGGTGTAGTCCTCAAATTCAGACAACTCAACTCAACTAGTTCTCAATTCTCAAATATATATTTGTGTCTTAAGGATTTTTTATGTGAGATTAAAAAGTATATTAGAAAGTCTTCAAAAATAGAAATTTCTAATAACAACTTTTGTAGGTTTCAAATGATCTTTCAATCAATTTTTTGAAATTTCTTTTTAAAAACCATGCAAAGAGGATAAAGATGGAAAACAAAAAATAATAGCAAAAATTTAATATATTAAATAAAGCAACTTGTTGTCCTGCATTTTGTCACCACAAAATGTTGGTAATAGCACGAAAAATTTTTGAGTTAGTTTCACGTTTCTCTAAGCTTGAATTTGATATTCAATTGCTTAGTGTTAATCAATCAATTCATTTCAATTCGAATATCAAATTATTTTACTAAAAGCCTTTGTCAAGTCTTTTTCGTTTTGCTTTCTGTCGAGTCTTTGCTTGATTTTTGAAGCCTTCACAGTCCGTTCTTTGCTTTTGAATTTGTGTTTGCTTATTTTTAGTCCTTTGGATTTGCTCATGTCATGCCTTTTGTTTTCCCCTTCGATTCGGTCTAACCTAAAAGTCAATCAGAGTTGTCAGTCAAGAGATATGGTCATTTTAGTGCCTCAAAAGTGAACATTTTATTTGCAACAACACGAATTTTTTTAAAATGATGTTATATTTTCATTTTGACATTCACTTTTTCAAAAAATTAACATTTTTCTCACTTTTTGTTATGTTTTGAAGTTACTTTTCTTTTAAATTTATAACTTAAAGTGACTATAGTGCACTTTATGTTATAATTTTAAGTTGAGTTACTTTTTAATTTTTCACTTAAAGTGACTATAGAACTATATAGTTACTTTTTAAATTTTTTATTTTTAAATCAAATACTTATATAAATGTCACTTTAACTTAATGTTTATTAATTATATTCATTAATATGATGTATAAATGTTATTTTTGACCCATATTGATGACATTTTTATAAAAATAAGTGAAATGCATAACTTAAAAGTCTTAAAGTAGACTTTTTATGTGCATATGCATGTAAAAAATTATGAAAAGTGAAAATTTTTCATGTTATTGCATATAAAAAAAACTCACTTTGAGAACATTTTTCATGCCATTACATCAAAAGCTTGTAAAAGTGGACCTTTTTGATGCAATGACATAAAAAGTTGAGTTTTTGTGCTTATGCATCAAAAATGTGAGAGATGTTTTAAAACATGTAAGTGACTCCAAAAGGTCCGATTTTGGAGTCTTACACATTTTAAAATATGCAATGAGTTTCAAAAAGTGAGATTATGCATAAAGACATTTTTTAAAACATGCAATGGACTCTAAAAGGTCCGATTTTGCCTTCCAACATGTTTTAAAATATGTAATGAATATGAAAATGTCTTATTTTGTGAAAAAAATATGTTCATGTTCCAAAAATCTCTGATTTTGATCATAACTAGAGATTTTCTCTATGGATTTGGATGAAATCACTTGCATTCAAGGCGTTTTAGAGTGGTGATCATTTTGCCCCCATTAAAAATCAGTTTAGTGAGCCCAAAAATGTGTTCAAATCTCCAAATCTAGGGCACTTTTTGAAAAAAAATTCCAAATTTCTTCATTTTTGCTCATAACTTGAGTTTTACTCAATGGATTTGCATGGGATTTATTCCATTTGAAATGTTTTTATATGGCAATGAGTTTCCTTGCTTCTAAAATGGATTCATTTGCCTCAAAAACGTTTTTGAAACTTTCATGATAAATCACGTTTTTACTTAAAATGCCCAGAAAATTGGGGTTCTAATCCACTTTTATGCGTTTTGAAGCCATTTATTTACATTTTGATCCATGTATATACATTTGGAAAAGTTGTTTTTGCATTCACAAGTCAAAAATGACTCAAAAACATGCATTTTTTGGCCACGTTTTTGCAAAAACGACCTAGATTTTTGCATAAAAGAGTCATATTTTTGTTTAAAAAACTCAAAAACATGCATTTCCAGCCCATACCTTTGATCAAGAGGGATTGTTTTTGAGTTCTAAATGCATGATATTGTCTTTAGAGACCACATTTTTGGTCTTCTCATGTCAAATTCGACCATTAAATGTCCATTACATGCAAGTGCGGAAAAAGTCAAAAGATTGTTTGAAAATTCGGATTTAAGGGAGAATTGATCTTAAATCTATAAAAGGTTGTTTGAAATTTTGGATTTAAGGGACAATTGATCTTAAGTCTATAAAACTTGTTATTTTGGCTCTTTCTCTTTCATTTTTGGCACTTAATCTTCATGCAAGTGGACTCTTTCTTTCTTGCTATTTTATTTGTGCTTATCTTTCTATTTCCATGCATATTTTAGCTTGAAATTGCCCATTTGTCCATATATATGCTATGAAAAGTGCATTTTGCTTTTAAAAATGATGAAAACTCTCATTTTCACACTTTTGAAACTTTTCCAAACTCTAAATTCGAATTTGCATATTGAAGTGGCTTCCTTGTTGACATGTTTGAGTCTTTTGCCAAAGGCATGTGTTTATTTTGTGCTTGTTTTTGTGTTTTGTTTGTTTGCATTTAAATTTTTTCTCCATTTGGAAGAAATTGCAAGTTCTTTCCCAAGAACTTAAGCATGTTTCACTTCACTCCACTTTCCATTTTCATGTTAGAATACTTCATCTCTCACTCAATGAAATGCGATTACATGTTTTTCATCCCATTCGTCATTCGCATATGCATGTAATCTCATTTTTTACTTCCGTTTTGACCCATCTCACCTTTCACTTCCATTGGCACGACACAATTACACAAAATGTCTTACGTGTAATTGCCTCTAAAATGTTTGATTTTGATTATAAGCCACTTTTTGAAAAGTCAAAAAGATTTCATGTGCATGTTTTCTCATGTAATTTGACCTTACTTTTCCTCAAAGGTGTCTATAAAGTTCATTTTTGCCTCTCCATATGCATTCTTACCTCCATGAGCAAATACATGTTTCTGCATCTTTACATGCTTTCCATCTTAGCCTTCATCCGCATATACACGTAAAGTGTATCTTTCACTCGCACTTGCATCTCATTTCTGATGGGGACACAACCCAAAAACAGAATGGACACAACAGAAAAGGGGAAATTATATTAACTGAGAAAATAAGCTAGTACAAATAGTACAGAGAAAACAAACTTCAGAACATGCCCTAAGGGCTTACAATAGCATAAATCTGGAGAATATTTCTCCTTATAGCACCTCCTCTCAAACTCCACTCCGAACTGCCTTTTACAATGCCAGAAATCTCCTTAAATAGACCCCGGAGGGTTAAGGACTAGGAGTACATTCTAAAAAGTGTTAGTAGGCATCCACCGACAAAATAGAAGGTTCCAGAAGCTACGTTAGAAGTCGGTGCAAATCTAGAAGAATCCAGAAACGGTAGCCGAACTTCCGGGAGGCATAACTTTTGAACCGTAGCTCCGATTAACGAACTGTTTACATTTTCGGAAAGCTCTCGAAGTGCTCTATAGCCCTATGGACCAGCTTCGCTTGTCCCCCATTTTTTGACCCTTTTCGAGGTCATTTAATGCCCCAAACCTGACTTTGAAGCATTCTTAGGAGGTCTCCAAAACCCGAAAAACTGCAATAACTTTCAAACCGTGGGGCCTAGTGACCTGATTCTTTTTCTGGAATGCTCTAAATCATGATTACATTCATCTGGCCAATTCACACCTTATAGTTTACCGAAATGATGGCCCAAATACATGCTCCTATTTTTTCAAGATTTTCAAACGCACTGATAGTTGAACTATGAGAGTTGGAACCTTTATTTGAGCCAAATGGGTATCCAAAAATGTAAAGACATAAAATAGAAACTAAGTCTAAGTACATTTTTTTGGGTGACACAGGATTACCCTTATACCTCTGGATGCTCCTGCATCAATTTCACCCTTCACCTTCCGTTACATGTTGCATTTACATGTAATCCATTTTCTGTGCAAGAACATCTTGAAAGCCCAAGTCACATTTTGAAAATCAGCAATCTCCATTTGCACGCATTCCCATGCATCAAGCACTTTATAGCAAAAAAAAAGGTTTAAAATGTTGATAGAAAGTTATTCCGAGTTTACATATGGACATCATCAAGAAGGTTTTCAAAGTGTCAGAGAATCCAGAATGTGTCAATTTACAAAAGAGAATTTACGACAACTTGAACTAGAAAAGTTGGATCACATCAAGTTTCTACATGACAACGGACAATTCATCAAAGTCAGAGGTTACAGAAAGATGCAACACCATGGTTATCAAGGTGAATGCAGCAGTACAAAATACAAGAACTCCCAATCCTGTGATCATCCGAGATTGCGTTGTCAAGTACAAGGCCCTTCAGAATTGTTTCAACTCTCTTCCATTTTCTTTCTTCTTCTTTCATGTTTGTAATTGAAGAGAATGTAATACGACTTACATATTTAATTACATGTAATGCGAGTTACATGTGTATGTAAAAGATGTAATGTGAGTTGCACATGCAGTTGCATGTAACCCTCTATTTTCTCTTCTAGTTAGACTAGGTCAAAGTTGGTTGAGTGGCTCCCACTTTTTCCTCCACCTTTTTCTCAACTCATGTGCCTATATAAAGGAGTGCCCCCTCACTGTAAAAATCATATTTTGTTATATGCAAGAAAACTCTGCCACATTTGTGCAAGCATAATTTTGATTGTGTAGTACGAATTTGAAAAAAAAATGAATAAAAGAAGCAATTGGATTCGAAACTTGGACTGGAAACAATTGTGATAGAACAAATTAGAAGCTTTGATTGTAATTTGTGCCTATTGTCTTGATTCATGTTATTATTGTGTGTTCAATAAAAGAGCATAGTGATTTAAGAAGCAATTGGAGCAGAAGCTTTGACTGCGAGCAGTTGTGAAAATATATAGCTAGAAGCTTTTGTCTGTAGCTTATACTTCTTTCTTAATTCGCAAAATAGTTCATTATTTTTACTTTTAGGTGTCTGCCCTAATCGTAAAGTTTTTCCATATAGAATTACAACCGAACTTAGAGCCAAACTAGTACATTTTTATCTAGCCTTTGAGTTAGTAAAAGTTTATGGGTACCACTGTTTGCAGCTCTTGATAGAAGTGTAGTTAGAAATTCACCCTGCCCATTACTCGCTCCACGAGTAAGCGGATTCTTTCTTGACAGTTAAGAAGAAAAGATATTGGTAACACCCATTTTATAAAATCGCTCAACTTCTTGCTTACCTTGAGTTGATCCAAGGAACAGTGAGAAGGGAGAGCCTTCTCTTTAAAGTAGGAGAGACTGTCTCACACGCTATGACTGGTCATCCTATTTTGCAATTGAATTTTTATCCAAAACTATCGGTTGCGAAATATCCACCCAACACAACTAACCAAAATAAACTAAGCTATACATGGTGTGCAATCTAAAGGGGTGGAACAAGTAAGACTAAGACATTTTTTTCCACTAGTCTATAATCTCAAAAATTTTAAATTTTCAAATTTTACTTTCATTTATTTTATAAATGATAACAAAGATTACGAAACAAATTACTCTATATTTATAGTAAGAGAACATGTAAAGAAGCCCCTCCATAAGCCTCCACTATCAACTCTGAACTACTCAATCAAAATAGCATATAGGTAATAATAATAATAAAATAAAATAACAACATTTTAAAAAAGCTTTTTTTTTTTCAATATTTTCCACCAGAAATCAAAGCTGACGTAAACACAGTAAAAGGAAGAAGTATTTTCCACCACAAATCAAAGTGAAACGCAGGGCTTTTCCACAAATGAAAAAAACAAACCCAGGGTTGATTTGGAGATTACATTTCAAAAGCCTAGAAAATTGTTTCTTATCAACGTAGTTCTTCAATGGAGGTGATATGGTCTGAATTACCTGATGGACTAACAAAGAGCATATTGAAATGGCTTCCATTAGAGGCAGTTGCAAGGTTTCGTACGGTGTCCAAAGAGTGGAACAGCCATCTATCTGCTCAGAAATTCTTAACTTGGAGGAGGGAGAATTTGAAAGAGGATCTGTGGCTTCTCCTACATATGGGAACATTTTATTACCGTCTGAACGTGAGAACAAAGGTACTGAAAGTTTTTTCTCGTAATAGTCCTTGTTTCAGTTGGGCGTCGCTGGGAGGATTACTCTTTACAGTTCAACATGTTTTGGAAAATCCACTTAATGGAACAGGTATTCAAATCCCTCTGCTGGATACTTTACCCCGAGAAAGGGTTGTAGTATGCAATCCAGAAAGAGAAGCTTTTGTTCAACTTCCCATGCTGAAATTCAACAAAGACCAAGGGATAATAGTGGGAGATATTCTGTGGAAGGGCTACCAATATCAAGTAATAGCATTGTGCATGACCTTTATAGAGGTTTATGATTTTTCAAAGAAATCATGGGTGGTTGTACAAAAGCTGCCCCCAAGGGTTTTTGGGGATGTAGTGTTCTTTAAGGGTTTGTTTTTGTGTATTGTGAAAAGTTCTAGCGAATGGGGTACCAGGGTTTTTATGATTACAGAAGATTGCACTTGTCAAATGGTGCATCTATTTTCGCCCATACCGAATACTTCTCATTTATCCGTGCCTCCTCAATTGCTTGTATGTAGGTCAACACTTGTTGTCGTCTGGCAGGATTCAAAAGAATTATGTATGTGGGAGTTAAAGTATGATAGTAATTTCAAAATAACTTCAAACGCGTCGTGGAAGGCGATTCCAAAGATGCCTCAAGAGCTGTTGGGGTTTCTGAATTCAGACTCAGGTTCTGAACAATGCACGTACAAATGGCTTGCAGCAGGGGAATATATCTGCATCTGTAGAGAACGTAGTGGAAATCTAGTCTTCTTCAATACAGAAAATAGATCTTGGAGTTGCTTCTCAGTGCGTGATCAGGTTGAGAACATTAGAGCTAAAGCTCTTGTTTCTGCGTATGTTTTTGAACCGAGACCTGCTCTTGTTTCTGCGTATGTTTTTGAACCGAGACCCGATATATCATTCCATTAATTTGCAAAATGGAATGATAAGGGATTGGAAAGAGAATAATGAACAGTTCATTGTTACTCTATTTGTCAAATTGGTTTGGCAATGGTATATCATGGTCTATTAAATGTATATTTTTGTCAGTGTCACAACCTATTGTCCAAAAACAAAAGACTTAAATTAGTATGATACTTTGCGTCAAAATTTTATTGTGAAAGAGTTGTTATTATCAATATTTGGAATCTTGTGCCTGATTTATGATGAATCCACAAGTGATATTCATGTCAACAGGCTTTGTATTGGCTATAATTTTGCTTTCATTCAATGTCTAGATGGCATTCTGCAGATTTAATGATCTTGGTGGTATTTGAGATATTTGATAATAACTTGGTGATCTTCATGGATACGTGCATGTTTTTAGCCATTATGAACCATATTGTAGAAGTTATTTACTCTTCTCCTTGTTCGCCTATATTTGATACTTAAAATTGTTTTGGAAGTTATTTTCAATATTGAAAAGTGATGATATGGTCTTTGTGATATGATTCAATGTCTAGATGCCATTCTGCAGATTTGATGATCTTGGTGATTTTTGAGATATTTGATAATAACTTGGTGATCTTCATGGATACGTGCATGTTTTCAGCCATTATGAACTTATAGAAGTTATTTACTTTTCTCCTTGTTCGCCTATATTTAATACTTCAAATTGATTTGGAAGTTTTTTTCAATATTGCAAAGTGATATATGGTCTTTGTTTTAAAATTATTGAGAAACTTAATCAGTCAACAAACTGTTGGTGTCAAAATCACTGTTAAAATTAACCCAATATCATTGTTTGCTCGACTAATACTAAAGTTATCTATTAAATTTGTTTTGTTTGTTGGCTTCAATGTCTCTCTTTCCTTTGGCTTGCAAACTTGATCTCATCATACCTGCGGGTTATTTCATGCAATCATCTGATTCAAATATATAGATTGAAGGTGCAAGTTTTAATTTTATTAGTAACCCATGTCTTGTTGAAATGATGTTGACAATCAATTATAAGATAGCAAAGGACCCCCTCCAATTGCCAACATGTAATGTTCTACAATTTTTGAGCTGCCAGATGCCAATTATTAAACATTATATTAGGTTTATTGTTTGAGAGGCTGCTTGAAAAATATTTTGGAGCAATTCCTGCTATACTCAGACCTGTAGTTGGTATACGGTTGATGGGATCCATGGCTCTAGCCTGGCCTACAGATAGCATATTGAGAAGCCTTAAAAGGGCAGGTAAAGTGCTATATTTAGGGCAACAATCATTTCATAGCTTAGCACATTAAGTATAGATTTAATACAAGATACAGCCATGTTCTTATTCGACTATATCTTTCCAACACTTTTACCTGGTTAATACTATAATCAAAAACTATCTAGAGTATTGAAAATTGTTGAATATATGCTATGTCAAGCCGTGCCAAATTAGCCAAAGATGCTGTAAAGAGCTTATTAGTTTGCTATGACCATGTGATACAATACTAAATCAATCCTTTGTCATTTGTATGTAGAATTGTTATTTTATTGGGGGTATATTTTGATCTGTAAGAATAGCTAAATATTTGTAACGCTAACTTATGATGTGTTTTTTTTCACATCTATAATAGAATTTAGTAAAAGAAACTTACTATATTGAACATGTAGATTTATGAGAACACTAAAATCAACTTTCAGACTCACTTCAGCCTTTGCCCAAGTTGTACATCTTCAATTTGCCAAGACTCATGTCCAACTCATATGGTAAAATATCACGTAACATCACCAAATTAATCAATTTTTAAACATTTAGTAACAAGAAGAATTGGCTACTACACGACACACATCTATTTGTACTTTTAAGTTTTAAACATGCTGCAATGGAAAGGACTAATTGCTATGAAGCAGTTGTCTAATTTCTATACAACCCTAGTCTAACAACAGTGCTTCAAATGATGCACCCACTTTTTTTATTGATTTTAATAAAATCCTGAATATCAAGGTTTAAGTCCCTTCACATAAATAGACTCTGATTTTGTATGTACCATAAAAAAATCTCATCCTGCAAATATAATGTTTAGAAGAGGGAGACGGAATATAATCATGCAAGGGCTAATCCTTATCCATATATTTTGGAAGGACTACATCTAAAACTATTTTAGCATATGAGCATACCTCAACATTTATACTGGTTTCCACAAAGCATGATACTGCCTAACAAGTTAAATTTGTTTATAAATTACTTTAGTTCAAAATAGGGCATTCTATTTGAAGTAAGCTTTCAAAGCTGCTTGAGAGAGGCTGTAATAAGTTCATAAATTGTATAATAGCACGCCTGAAAATGGCTTCATGAATGTCAACCTTCTGACTATCATTATAACAAATCAATTGGCCTTACAATGATACTGAATATAACTGTGTTATCTCACAGGAGAGATCGCCAAAGAATTATGGAGATCCCCAAAGAATTATGACTAACAACATACTCTACTAAATGATACATTTGCAGCAAATTCTCATTTAGTGATAATATAACTTGTGTGATTTCAATCAAGGTATTCAACTATCTTGCTCACTCTTAGAGATTCAATCGTTGCAGAACAAAAATTCCAGGAATAAAATAAACAGTACCATGACTGGATCATGGAGTTTGGTTCAGAAAGCATAGCAAATAAGCCAATGTACAAATTATCACTTATATTATTCCAATGGCATAAAAAAGTGCAGCATCAAATAACAGTTTTTCAACTGATTCTCATACATTAGTGAGTACCATCAAAAGTAAATTGATACTGTACCCAACAGTTCAAAAACATTATTGAACTCATCAGATTTCCATCATGGAGCAGAGCATCTCTGTTGGTCAATTTTAAATTAAAGAGTGCCTAGCCACAATTTGTGTGATAAAATTTCTGGAGTCCCAAATACCTCCCCACCACTCTTAGTTTGAAGCCAGATGCAGTCACTAACATGCATGGAAACTCTCATCTGGAAAGGTAGTCTCTTGGACAATTCCTCAGGACCAGTTGTAAAGGGTGTTAAAAGTTTCATCCCAAATTCCTTGTAGAGAAAGGATGCTACTATACCTTTTATGGAAGCTATACCTGCTAGAAAACCTTCCAGTTTATTAATATCCAATTTTTTTATTGGTTTAAGAATCATTTGTTTCTTCATCATCTTCTTCCGGTTTCACAAAAAACTCAATGTATGAAATACGATTCTGCTGCTGCTGATTGCCACAAGAATCTCCAGGCTGCAGATGACCAGGCGCTGGGCGCACAGATACCAAATGTTGAATCTTCAATAGTCCACTCGTCCCAATTGTTAGCTTGCTTCCTCTGTTATCCTTCAATACACTAGTTGGAATATTTGCAGTAGTTGCACGCAAAAACTTATATTTGTACCTGCAGAAAAAAACTTAATGAGAGAAACCAATTGAGAGAATTTTAATTTAATCAGTGCCGAATCCACACTGAAGAGAAAAAGTGCATTTAACATTGAACTTTTGTGAACTGCTATAAGAAAATATGTGATGATATTAAACAAGAAGCACAACCAAGCATGAGGACATTCCCCAGTCTATCTGATGGCTACCTGTATGAGACATAGCGATCACACTGAAATGCAATGAAAAGATCAAATTGAGTATTATAAAAGAAGTCAATCTGTAAAACAGAAATCCAAGAGTACATTCAGTACATGGATCTTGAGTAAAACTAAAAATTGAGCTAATCACTTATGATACAGGGAATATAAAACCGTATACTTGATACCTGCAAATCACCATGACCTTCACCTTTAAAAGTAACTATAGGAGGGTCAGGATTTATAGACAGTTGGATGCTTGAGCCAGGCCATTCAAGGTCATCTATCGCTTCTTTCAGTGCAGCAGACTAGAACACACCATCAGAGTTAGAAGACACTTACAATCTTCCTTTTTCTCAAAGAAAAATGAGACTTTTGAGTCCTAACAACATTTAAACCTTTTGCGAAAAATCAAAATGAGGAAAACTGTTACATATTTATTATATGCTGGTGATGCAACACTGTGTATCCAGAATTCATAAACTTTGACAGATGTAATTGGAAGTTTTCTTTAATCAGATATATGCTTTGCAAGCCTTCTACAAAACTTATTATACAACATTACAATCCACTCTGATAAGCTTTCGAGAAGTATTCTTTAGATTTCTTAACAAATCTTAGCTGGGCTCTGCTTATTATTCCCATGAAGTTTGTACATATATCCAAATGTACCAAATTTAAGATATATGGTCCATAAACTTCTCTGATCTTTAAAATCTAGTATTATCTAGGTCAACGATATTAATTTAGTTTCTTGGTGTCCAGACAAACATTACCTTAACTGCAAAACTTACAGGCACAGCAACCATATTCTCTGCATTGTAATCCCAAGGAATGGTATCTGGAATCCTTGTCCTGATTTCAGCATATATGGAGGCATTGTGCAAATCACTTGACCTATACAATAAAAGACTGCAGTCACAATTTATTCTTTTGATTATGGAGATTGACAAAGTGAAACACTAAGACATTATTGATATGCCAAGTATAAGTGCCTTCGGTGTCTCCAACAAAGTGAAGAAAACCAATTTTGATGCCAAAAGATTTGCATAAAAAATTAAGTAGGAGATCGCTGTATATGTCAACATAAACATTAGAGCTACTCCACCCCCTACAAGTTCTCTTACCAATTTACCACAAATCATTTATAACTAATGATAACTAGAACCCCAGTTTACTAATTCCTTGAGCTTAACTAACCTAGAAATGTCCATGAAGTAAAAGGTAAGGTGAGGAAACATAATACTTATAAGAGTAATTCACTACTGCAAAAATCTTTAAAAACATATCATTACTCACTAATATATGAATTCAATTCAACAATATCAGGAAGCACTGAGGAACATGTGGCAATTGACCTTGACAAGAGCAATCCAAATTTTGAATGAACATCAACTGATGACAACCCAGTTTTTATGAAGATTTCTACATATATTGATTAAACTATGAGAGGATTTACCCGAGGAGCATCATCAAAACCTGCAAGACTCGACTAGTATAGCATACTTATAGCAACAGAAGTCATAGGCTTTCTCCATTTCCTTTTATTCTGTACTTTCCTTTGCAAATATGTTACTATTAGTAATAAATTATCATACTAAATACTGTGCATTGTATAATGCAATCGGCAATCTAGAAATTAATTAAGAGATTTTTTTCAAAAATTCATGGCATAAACCCTCAATTCTCTTCACTCTCTACTTCTGTGCAATGCCAATTACATTGCCTTTGAATTTTAAAAATAGCATTTTTTCCACTTTTTTCTAGTTGGAGTCTTGATTTTTTCCCAATCAAATCCTGATTTTTGGTCTTCATTTTGGGGATGACCTCGAGAAAAAGAAAAAAGAAAAAAAAAACCTTCACTAAGTTGCCAATTTGGGTTTGTTTTGGATATGACAATTCACTAATTTTCTTCCTGAATAATGGCTGTGTTCATCTGTAATCTACAAATGTATGTAGATTTATTATTTATACACACAGATCACCATAATTTGCACAAAATATAGAAAATTAAATACAAAGGAGCCTAATAATTAATTATCCAATGTCAAATATTAAAAGATAAATCAAAATTGTTTAACTAGTGTAAATGCAAAAGAAAAACATTTCAAATCATCATTTTACTCTTTATTGAGAATCTCAACATCATCAATTGGCTTGTTAGAAATTTGGAACCCCAAACAAAAAATAATGCTACAACCACTAGCTATACAATGCAAGTCCTATTGTCCTCGGTGGAGAATAAGGAAACTAACACCACAAAAGCATCCAAGTCAGAATCGTCTAGTGCTACATCACAATGCCTTGTCTTCCCCTCTTTGTACATGAATTGCTTGTGGGAGACATACCATAAGCTGGGATGCATATATATGAAGTCCGCTACCTATTTCACTACCAATAGGATAACTATAAGTAAATGGATAAAGAAGTATATACTTCAATTCCACTAAGCTGAAGAGGAACTCCCTTACTATTGGATATTGAAATTAATTAAATAAAAAATTTAAGATCATAATTGCCATAGTAAATTAGGAGTTAAACAATAAAAAATGCACAAGTGTAAGAGAACTTCGATGGCAAGAAATTGTAAATATATCCTTGACCATGGAGGTAGCACCACATATGAGCACCCTTCTTGTGCTTGTTTGGAAGAGTGTTAAGGCTATGACCTACAAATAGGCTTACCCACAACTATATGGATACATCTATGATCAGAGGAGTATTATTACATCCCAATTTTTGACCTAATTTAAAATATAGCCATTGAGGTTCACATGAAGTCAGTTGATAGTTAAATTTGTTATAATCTTGCAAAATGGTAAGATGGTTAGTCGTTATAATTTTATGTGCAGATAACATGCTAGTTGATTATTTATCACGAATTCATGGAATTGAAAAGACAGTTAGCCATTATGATTATTTATAACTTGTTATGATAATATGATTTAACTGTGGAGAATTTTCTTGTAGGAAGCATGTCGAAAGGGTGGAAGCATTGTCAAAAAAGAATTATGCACAGGAGCATCACCATCACTGAGCAAATGGGCTGAGGACCTAACGATTTGAACATCAAGATACAATCGATGGAACCACATGAGTTATTAAATAAACAATTTAAAGCATAAAATAAATTAATTAAAATATAATACGTACCTCCAAGGATTTTAAATGTTCTCTCACCATATTATTATAATATATACCTATGTACATACACAGATGTAAAAATGAAGTGACACCATAATATTATTTTCTTATAATAAAATGATGCCACCTCACCAATATATACACGTGTACGTAGATAAATATAAACCATAATATCTTTCTTCGAATTATAATCTTCACTTCTTCCAACCTTTATTCTTTCTTTTTCTTTTAAAAACCAATTTAACACTTGGCATTTTTAATTGGTGTTCAAAGAGCCAAGATATTCTTTATTTTACGGAAGCCGAGGAGTTACGTCTTTTCCTTTTTATTGAAGTTGAGAGTGAGAGGCAAAGATCTTTTTCAAGCATCCGACTACCTTATTCAAGATCGGCTCCCTTCTTCCATTCCCGACTTCTCCATCATTCCGCCTTTACTCTGCTCATAGTTCCGGCTTCACACCCATTCAAACCTCTGCAAATTCAAATCTTTGTAGAATATAAATGCTGCCTTTCTTGTACAGGCTGTCGCATATTTCCACCTTGCTGAAGTGCAGGTCGCCTTTACATATTGCAAAATCAATTGAAGAAGAACGGATAAACAAGCATCTAGCAAGGCTCTTAACATTTCCGGAATTTATACCAAGTCATGTGGTTGATCATTTTCCAAATACTGCTATAATTCCTTTAACTATTAATGCATTTCAATTTCCATAGCAGTAAACTATAGATTATACTCATTCATACTTAAACAACCTTAGGAAGTTGTTACTATAAATCAAAGCTAGTGTCCAAGTTATGGAAACATGAATTATTTTTGCCATTGGAAATCAGAATCGAATGACTTTTATTTCTGTAACTCCTAAAGTATATAATCTCTCAAATCACAGATTGTAAAATGCTAGAAGTATATAATCAATCATGTTCCAAGCATTGCTATATATTTCTTAACAATTGCTACTAGTCTCCGTTTTCCTTAATAGCCTCATTGTAGTTATAATCATCGGATAGAACCTCTTGAGAAAGAGTTATTGAAGATGCGATAAAATCATGATTTAAATATACAATTATTGTTACATGAAAGGAAAAGGGTGACTAGGTGAGAGAAAGGAATCTGCAATTACAATTATTGTAATTATTGTTACAGTTATTTCTTTAAATGAAAGCAACTCTTATCATCAATATAATTAGCAACTAGTTAGCAATCGGTTAGAGCAATTGATCTTCTAACTGAATGTGGAATATGTTTATTTATGAGGGATAGATTGTTACTTCAGTTTTTCATATATAAGAATAATGATTATGAGCATATCTTCTAAATTTCTAATCTTATGTTAATGCCACAGTTTAGCAAATTGGAAGGAAAGGAATGATACAGTGGTATCTGAAGCCCTAAATGATACAGTGGTATTTGATGCCCTAAGTGATATATGGTATTTGATGCCATAAATGATCCAATGGTAATTGATGCCCTAATTGATACAGTGGTATATGATACCTTAATTGATATAGTGGTATTTAATAATAATCATTTGATATTGATATAGCGGTATTGGATGGTAGTCGTCATTTGATATTGTTATAATGGTATTTGTGAACTAACCTGGGTGGTTGCAGAAGCATCCCTAGATTGATTTCAATCTCGAATTCCAAGGCATGTAAATTTTAATTTCCATAGTAAATTCATTGATGGTGTTTTAAATTATTGGTTAAAAAATTTTGTTTAACTGATTTTAACCATTAATCTCATTCATATGAACAGAACTGATTTAACTGTTTTCCCTGTGAAGTGAAGTAATATCTGCAATTCTTGCATATGTTAGTTGTTAATTAAGACCCAGAAAGAGTGGATGTTAGAAGTATAGTCAACGCCCTCTCGCACCCTTCACTAACTTCAATGTTTTTGTATCGTGGCACCCACTTGGGCCAAAAGAAGTTCTTCATGCTTTAATACTTACAAGTCAAAGCCTAAGTTATCGGGTTCTCCCCTTAAATGTCCCTGTATCTTACTCAACCAGTCCAGCACCTGGAGCAAATAAGGCACATCACTGCCACCATAGATGCTCCACAAACCTCCAAGAAAATATTTTTTCTTCAAACTATCAAAAACAAAAATAAAGCTTTCTATTTAAAGATTTAAAAATAAAACAAAACCTAAAAGGTGCCTCCACCCCCAACCGGTCTCTAGTGCACAAATTCTGGAGTTTCAACTTTTTTAAATGACTACGGCCAGCAATTTGAAAGGTAGTCTAATTTTCTTTTGTTTTACTTTTTTGGCTGTATATCATTTTCTTTTTTGAAGGTGGGGGAGAGGTTAATGTTTTATAGATTTTAATCGGTATGAGATGCTGAAAAACAAACTAAGCTAATACCAAATTAACTTCATCCAAATCAATCAATCTAAAGTAGTTCTGAATTTTACTTGACTCCAATCAATGCTCAACAAGGACCATACCAGGCTTGGCAAATACATGAAATGGAGTACTGAAGAATATTCTACACTCTACAGCCTAGAATGCAGATGGAAATGGAAAAGTAAGACAACTCCAACCTCTGACCTGCTCCGAATTCTCAATGATTGGACCATAAATGCTGACACAGGGTCTATAATGGATCCACGCTGGGCTGGAAGTGTGACATGGCTCTCCTTGAGGAGTGATTGTCAGTTCAAAAATGATTCTCTAATGCAAACTCAGTCACGAACAATGTCCATAGCCTCCTTATGTCTAACATTAGCCTCTACTGGGTTTGTATGGCTTGCTGGAAAGGTGATGGCACTCTGTAAGTATATACTGATCAAGGTATACTCTGAAAACTATTATCAGCCACCTACAATATCTATTATATTTAGAACTCAACTTCTGCCAAGATCGTCCCTAAGAATGAAACACCCCTCTCTAAATTGGATTGTTGGTTCTGCCTATAGATGTATCGTAGTGCTGAAATGTCAAAGGGTGCTCAGAAAAACCCTCACTATGTTCGATCTGCAAATCTTGTCCTTGTTCACCAATAACCAGAAGGATTATACATGAAATTACTGCCCAATTGCTGCAATCAGCTGGAAAGGCCTTTTAAATTCAATTTTTTCAACTCTAGAGAAAAGTCTAGACTGACTGGTGCAAGAGTTTTAGTTCTTGTACCATCAAATTGCTGAAAACTCCATCTGAAGCTCTCCTATAACCTGTAAGTGTAAATTCTCAACCATAAAATGAGCTCCCAAACACCTTTTATTTTCAGCTTTAACCTTAATTTCGAATTACGGTTTCATTTGTCCTTTTTAATAATAAAAATAACTTTTTTACTTCATTAAAAAGTGATTATAATATCACATTTATATTGCTTTATTATTTTAATTTGGTTCTTTTATTAAAACAACATCTAAGTTGTTTGTCTAGGAAAATGGGCCCATTATTATAATTTATTCTATTATAAAGTAATTATAATATTACTTTATATTATCAATTTATTTAATTCCTAACATAAGACATTAAATATTTCCTTATTAATCCATAAATTGTGGACCTAGGCTTAGATTTGAATTTCGTCTAAAGTGCCATGATCGCTAATGAAGACTAACCCCTTCAAGCTAGTTGGTAATTTCCCCCTAAATTATAGGGATGCTCCTATAAAGTATAGGCGACTAGGCCTATCAACTCCAAACTAAGACCTTGTGAATCTCCTCCATTGTATGTACCTTTGGAGCCATCCTTCCTAAAAACCAAGAGCACTTCCTAAAAAATAGAAAAGGCACTCAAAGTCACCAAAACAATCCTAGAGACTCTCGGATGCCTCCTAGACCACTCCCAATCAATCCTTTAAAAATAGGGATCCCCTCCTAAATTTTAGGAGATTGTTGCCAACTGCGCAAAACTGTTTGAAAAGCTCCTACATAGCCCTCTAAGCCCCTGTACCAATTCCCACCACACTCTATCAACCTACAGGAACCAAATGATAGGCTGACCATGATCATTTGTGGGTCTCCTAGAAAGGGGACATTATGATCTTCCCTTCCTGGAGATTGCTTGTCCTCGAGCAGTCTGCATTTGCATGCTAAAAATGAATTGTTGAATCCCATATCAATTTGGAACACAATGCTCCACCCATCCGCTGCACTACTCTGATATAAACATCTCTATACCTGATGTGAAGCAACTCATTAAGGATTCACAAAAGGAATGCATCACACATGTTGATGCCATGATCTGATGTAGGCCATGAGTAGACATTGTCCGCAACTGCTACTCCCCTCTAATATAACTTCAACACCCAAAGCAATATACTAGAACCCTTTGAAATACTAAGTCAAACAAATCAACACATGGGTCCCAAATCAAAATGTGGTCTTGTATGAAATGCAAAAGAAGTATATTACATCAACACAACAAGGTAACCATCAACATTCAAACAAAATGAAAATGCACTCCCATGTGCCAAGAAATCAACTCCAATGGCCACCATGCCTTGTTGTCATGACTCAGACCAGCAAACTGAATAATGTTGTAGGCACCATCATACCAATGCAACCCATGGAAACGTATCTCATACTTCATGTCCATCCAATAATTAACCATCTATGAATGTAGAACACCCAAACAACTTGAAAATGCACTCCCATGTGCCAAGAAATCAACTCCAATGGCCACCATGCCTTGTTGTAATGACTCAGACCAGCAAACTGAATAATGTTGTAGGCACCATCATACCAATGCAACCCATGGAAACGTATCTTGTACTTCATGTCCATCCAATAATTAACCATCTACGAATGTAGAACACCCAAACAACATGAAAATGCACTCCCATGTGCCAAGAAATCAACTCCAATGGCCACCATGCCTTGTTGTCATGACTCAGACCAGCAAACTGAATAATGTTGTAGGCACCATCATACCGATGCAACCCATGGAAATGTATCTCATATTTCATGTCCATCCAATAATTATACCCACATACACTCCCAAACGGCTGAATATTTGATGTGCAGGCCATGAATGTCAAGAAGTGCAACTTAATTCCTACTAGGACAGCCACTATCCCATGCAGGATCCCAAATCTCTATGTTGTCACATCCATCCATCATGTCAAAACTCATCATGCTGCTGCTATGAATCTAGGCATCACCTAACTAGCTGAGAAATTCACTCCCATTGAAGCCACAAGTACCACCAACCATCAATGCTGATATGAACCCATCAATGAGCCAAATTCCAACTAGTGATGGAAACCTCCCCAAAACCTCTGATTAGCAGATACAACTGTTACATCCCAAATTTTGACCTAATTTTAAATTTATTCATAGCACTAAACAGATTTTTCTTTGATAATCATGTGAAGTAGGTAGTTATTTATATCCATTGTATAAATTGTTTGATGAAGATAGCCTTTATCCATTATTTGTCATGTGATGTTTAGCAGTTGCTTGATTTTGGAATTATGGTTAATAAATAAATTCTTTTAAATGTTAATATGAAAATTATTATGGAACTTGTTATTATCATGGAAATATTGCACAGATGATTGCAGGAGAAGATGAAGGGGGGAAGCATTGCTAAATGGGATCAACGGAATGGGATACTAGCTTAGTCCAATCATCAGGATAATAGGTATGACCTTTTAAATTGCCTTGGTAAGGACCTAGTGACTTGAACTTCAGGATACAATTGAAGGATCCACATGAGCTATTAAGTAAACATTTTAAAACATAAAATAATTTAATTAAAATATAATACGTACCTCAAAGGATTTTGATTGATCTTTCCATCACATAATTATAATAAATACCTATGTACATACACATAGATATAAGAATAAAATGACACCATAATATTTTTATTTCTTTTATAATAGTATGATGTCACCCCATAATTACATCTACATGCATGTAATTAGGTATAAACCATAATTATTTTCGATTTATAACCTTTAAATCATTTTACATCTTTATTCATTCTTTTTGATAGAAAACGAAATGACGCTTGGCATTTTTAATTGGCGTCCAAGAACCAAGACTATTATTCTTATGTTTCAGCTTCTTGGAAGCCAAAGAGTCATTTAACCTTTATTTATCATGAGGTCGAGAGAGATGGAGTATATACAATTAATTCTTTCTGACTTCTTTCTCATCTCCGACTTCCTTTCTACCACCCGATATCTCTGCAATACCATCCAAAAACTCTACATTGATAACATTGCCAATCTCTATTCTGTTTGTTATTATTCTTCTTTGCTGAAGACGTGATTATAAATCACATTGTGAATGCGCCTGGAGATCGTTCAGAGGAAGAACTGAACTATTAGCGTTTGGCAGGGCTCCAAACATTTCCAGAATTATATCAGGTTATGTGGTCCATCAATCTCAAATAATGTTACGAATTTCATTATCAGTTACTACTGTATTCCAGACTCCATAGCAGTAGGCAAAAGTTGTATATTCATCATGCTTAAGAATCATCAATTAGACCCTCTTGAGGAGTTGTTAATCAAAAATATTAGTAAAGTATCCATGACATGGAATCGCAATTTATTTATGCCATTGATAGTCGGAACCAAATGATATTTTCTGCAAGTCTTAAAGAACATATTCTTTTAAACCACAGATTGTGAAAAGCTAAAAACATATAATATTCATGAATCAGTTGAGAATCAACGAACAGAGCCGATTGCTCTGAGATTCCAAGCACCTAGGACTCACTGGCTGTATAGCCATGGAAAAGGTGAAGAGGTGAGATGGAATCTGCAATGACATGGAAGTAAAGTCATATATGATACAATAAATCTAAATAATTTTATTTAATAGCTCATGCTCGTCCATATTGTTGTTCCCCTGTTGTCAAGTCGAGCGGTGGTGATCAAGTCAATGACCCATCAGAAAACTTTGGCCAAGATCGTTTAAAGGCATGTTTGCCATCTATGATCACTTGATGTCAGTGAAGCCAGTTATTCTGACATGTCCGTCCATAACTGTGCGGACATTCTAAACACTAGAATGCTCAAGTGGCTGGATTAAAAGTATCCCAAGCTTGATTTCGAGGTAGGGAGGGTCTTTCCAATTCAATAGATTGTGTGAGGATAAGTATGGTCCGAGGTTGGGAGGTTAAGCCTAAGTCAATGCTTCTCCTCTTACCAAAAGCCGAGGCTTGCACAAACAATTAAAGACTCGCCGGATATTACTTGTATGTTCTTCATCTTTTCATGTTAAAGCATTTACTTACTTGTATATAGATAAAGATAGTAAATCGTTATTCCAGTTATTTCAATTAATTGTTATTATAATTATTTCAGTTGATCATTGTTATAGTTATTTTTCAGTTAATCGTTATTATAGTTATTACAGTTGGTCATTGTTTCAGTTGATCATTAATATAGTTATCTTAGTGGAGCTTGGTTATTTCAGATAATCGTTGGTAGTTAAAAGCAATTAATGTCCCATGAATAGGAATTCAGTTATTTGTTCAATAATTTGTTGGATCTCTATATCAATCGTCTTATTTTGTTATGAAAAACCGTTTGTTACAGCAACTTGCCCAATTTCTCCATGAGTTAGTATGTCTTCATTGGAGGATGCCAAGTAAATATTTTGTTTAGCTATGTACCAAATATAGTCTTTTACATGCTGATCTCTATAGCCTACAGTTAAATCTAAGAAAAGTTAACTAAGTTGCCAATTAATAAGTGCATTGCTGCCCTATCATATGAAAGAGGTGACAAGTCCACAGATGAATAGTAAATGTTTTTGTTTTGCAACATGGATAAACCTTTAGTGGTTGGTCCACTATGAATGCCACCTAACAATTCATCAACTTCACATCTAGCCACCCCAACTTGAATGTCCTCAACGCAATGTTCCAAATTTGACTTATTAGATGAAAGAGAATTGCCAATGAAACTCAGAAAATCAGACTGATGCTTATTCCCATTCAATATTTCTTTGCAGTCCTCTTCTTCCCTTGGAAGAAATAAAGATTTGATGGATGATTCTCTTTGTTTCCTTGTATCACCTAGCTGATTCTGACACTCTAAGACACTTTGGAGGGGGTGTCATGCTTGGGCAGCTCTACATAACCAATCTTCGTTCAACTTTTGTCAATGTTTTATATCGACTGCCTCAAAAGTACACCAATTCAGACCTATGCTGAGTTGTATTATTCACATCAGCATAACCCAAATCTGCCTGTTAATTAAATTCTTCATATAGATATTTGCAAACTTCACTTGTAGCCTTCATATCTTCTACTCTCCCAATGTTTTCCTTGCTATCCTCTAATTTTTCTTCTGATATGAACTTTTGGATACCAAATCATCTTCATCATTTGGTGTAAAAAACCTTGCAACAAAACATATAACCGTTTCCACATAACCCATAATAGATCTAAAACAACTATGCAATTAGAATCTACACATCCCATGCCATGCTTCGAACCAACACAAATGCTCCCTTGGCTAACCTGTCAAACCTTGTCTTACTCAACTCTTGCCTTTTTCCCTTTTGTCTTGTCTCTACAACCACCCTTGTGATTATATAGTAGCAATTGCCACAAAACCACCAAGTGGTATTACATAAACCATGTGCTACCTAACCCACTGACCCCACATTTAATATTGGACATTTAATTCTTTTTCCCCAATATTAAATAATTACATCAAATATTATCACAGTGTTAAAATACAACTCATCAAGTATATCCCATGGGAATCTTTACATGTTGCACACCCTTCTAGATGCTTGTAGGTGCAACATTACATAATAAAATAATAAAATACAATATAATAATATTGAGCAATGTGTGCAACACATAATCTCAAGATTTGGTATTCCCATAAATTGTGTGAATGAGAGCATGTCTTCTATCTTCTTAAGAAGAGAATGATACTTATGATAGTTTCTCTAATTGCATCATTCAATGCCTCGGCACAAGGCCTCTTACTTGTACTTGTTGAAGGATATAAAACCTTACTTTTCCTTGAATGTGCAATATCTAAACGCTACAGTTCACGGCTAGGTACCTTTTTCTTCATTGGTGAAGCAAGAAGATATGTAGTAATCTTCCAACTTTAATTCTAGCCATTGATGTAATCAGCAACTGAAGCATTGATCCCTACCCTCAGGTTGGCAAAATCATGCTCCAACTAGTCTCTTGTGCTCAAACACTGAAGTTTTGATTTTTTTAATGACTTCAGCAAGCGATTCGAAAGGTACTCTAATTTTCTATGTTTTATATATATATATATATATATATATGTTTTTTTTTTTTTTTTTTTTTAAATTTTTTTTTCCAAATGTTTTCTTGATTTTAATCAGTATGAGATGTTGAAAAACAATCTAAGCTAATACCCAATTAACTTCAACAAAATCAATCAATCTAAAGTAGTTGTAAATTTTATTATACTCCAATCAATGTTGAAAAATGACCATACCAAGCTTGGAAAATACATGAAATGGAGTACTAAAGAATCTTCTACACTTTGTAGCCTAGAATGCACATGGAAACGGAAAAAGTAAGCCAACTCCAACCTCTGATCTACTCCCAATTCTCAATGATTGGACCATAAATACCGATGCACGATCTGTAATGGATCCACACCAGGCTAGAAATGTGACGTGGCTCTCCTTGGGGAATGATTGGCAGATCAAAAATAATTCTCCAATGCTCATTGCACTACTGCAACCTCCCAACAGGTCCCATTGTTGATTCTCCAAAGCAAACTCAGTCAAAAACAATGCCCAAAGCTTCCTTATGTCTAATGTTGGCCTCTGCTAGGTTTGTACAGCTAGCTGGAAAGGCAAAAGCACCCTATACTGATCAATATATACTCCGAAAACTATTCTCAGCCACCTGCAATATATTTAGAACTCAACTTCTGTGCAGATTGTCCCAAAGAATGAAACAACCCTCTCTAAATTGGATTTTTGGTTCTGCCTGTAGATGTACTATAGTGCCGAAATATCGAAGGGTGCTCAGAAAAACCCTCCCTATGTTCAAACTGCAAATTCTGTCCTTGTTCATCAATAGCTAGAAGAATTGTAAATGAAAGTAATGCCCAATTGCTGCAATCAGCTGGAAAGTCACCTAAAATTCAATTTCTTCAACTGTGGGACGAACGTCCAAGTTGGTTGGTACAAGCACTTCTCTTCTTGTATCATCAAATTGTTGAAAACTCCATCTAAAACTCTCCTATAACCTGTAAATGCAAATTCTCAACCAAAGATGAGCAAAATGAGCTCCCAAACACCTTTTTTTTTCATCTCTAACCCTAATTTCGAAATAGGATTTCATTTGCCCTTTTTGATAATAAAAATAACTTAATAAAAAAGTGATTGTAATATCACCTTTACATTACTTTATTATTTTAATTTGGTTTCCTTCTATTAAAACAACATAAAAATTGTTTGACTAGGAAAATGGCCCCATTATTACAATTTATTCTGTTATAAAGTAATTATAATATTACTTTATTCAATTCCATCACTTAAAAAATATTAAATATTTCCTTATTATTCAATAAATCTTGAATCCGAGCTCAGAATTGAATTCCATCTGCAGTGCCATGATCACTGATGAAGACTAAACCCTATAGGCTAATTGGCAATTTTCCTTTAAACTCTAGGGATGCTCCTAAAAAGTAGGAGACTAGGTATGTTAACCCCAAACCAAGGCCCTATAAATCTCCTCTGATGTATGTACCCCTAGAACCACTACCATTGAATTGGGAGTCCCTCATAAAAAATAGAAGCGCCTCCTTAAAATTGGAAAGGCACTCAAAGTCACCAAAACAATTCTAGAGACCCTCGAGTAACTCCTAGACCACTCATTGAATCCCTAGAAAATAGGGATCCCCTCCTAAATTTAGGAGATCGACATCAACTGCCCAATATTGCTTGAAAAGCTCTTGCATAGCTCTTTAACCCCTTGTACTGGTTCCCTCCATACTCTATCAGTCTACAAGAACCAAATGATAGGCCAACCATAATCATCTGCATGTCTCTATTATTATTCTTGTTTTAAAAAATGAACACATCAAACTCGACCTTTTTGCCATTTTTGCGTTTTGGAAGATTGACTATATATTTTGAAGAAGGATTGAAATATACCAAAGGGACATATCTAGCTTGCAAGTAAGAAGTTCAATGCATTCTTTTAGTTTGTTTTTTTTCCAAGGTATTTATGAATATTTTCAAGTTTTTTTCTTGAGGAATTAGAAGATTAATATTTTTTTATTAACAAAACAAGTTTTAGAAGTTTTCAAAATGTTTCTTGGGGTTTGTCTTGAACTCTAATTGGTTTATATATGTTGTAAGGTCTAGTTTTTTATGTAAAATGTTGTAATTTCTTATTGTAATGTCCCCACCAAGATCCTAGGTTGGTTATAGATTGATTGCTTGATGTGTAAACTTGCAACGATTGTTAGTGTGTGTGTGTGTATTTGACCGAAAATTGTATTTTAATCCCCAATTAATTCCCACCTAATCCTTAGGGAGAGCCCAAAATCAGGTTTCTATTTCTCTGTTGAGGACCTCCAGGGGCTCTAGTTGCCTTATGGCCAAAACTAGAACAACCCTCAATTATTCACCATCTCATTTTGGGCCATCTCCACTAAGGTCTCCAAGATAACCAACATTGTTTTATCCATCATTATAGGTCTTCAAAAGAGATAGAGATTCCATCTCTTCCAACCCTTATGCATACCCGCCAAGGTGTATCCCACCATCAAATATGTATATGTATTTTTCCATTACCAATATATATGGTTTCTAAGAGATTGTCCAATTCTCTGTCTAGATTCCAAAGTTCTAGTCATGACATCCATTGCAAATTTCATCCACCAAGTATGACTATCATTCTTGACATTGACTAAGAATGCCCTACACCAAGTGTGGCTTGGGTCTTCCTTGACATTCACTAAGAATGCCCCCTACCAAGCAGAGCTTGGATCATGTTCATAATTCATAAACATAAATACAAATGATAATACCTTTACTTAGATATCAACTAAGTTTGGTCTGCCATCTCTAGTTTCTATAAGGTTATCCTCTTGTAGATAAGATAAGATAAATTACTAATGTCCAACAAGAGAACACCAAAAGGATCTAAGGGACTGAAAGTTACAACAAAGAGATTGAAGCTAAGAGGACACCAAACGGTGCCCAGGGAAAGAACTAACAACCAAAACCAAAGAGCCAAGGAGGCACCATTGAAGGCTAAGAGCGGTGGAGAAAACAACATATAACACAAAACCAAAGGGCAGCAACTGGGGTGAAGGGGAATCAAAGATTGTCTCCGAGTACCACTGTAGGTAAAGAGTTGTCATCTATACATATGATCTCTGCAAGTTCTCACAAATCTAGTATGAGAAAGAGTAGACTGGCCCAATTGGTGCCTCTAGTGGGGGAACCAACAGAAAGAAGTGATGAGCTGATCAGAACAATGTCTCAAGGGAGATTGAAGCTACAAAGTGTGATCACAAGGTGGATAGCTTCATAGAGGTAAAGCGCCAGCCACTGCTGGTTAGTGTATCTAAAGAAAGAAGTTAAGGACGGACAGTCCCTAAAGAGACACAATGGAACCTCCCATAGATCTCATAATAGATGGGGCAGAGGAATAGAAGTGTAACTCTGTCTTTACCAACCCCATGTCACAAAGCTAGCATATCCGATTGTCTACCAAAAATGTGGCACACTTCAATAAACCCTTATTCGTGAGAATACCCATGATGAAGAGTACCTCAAGAGGCAGCTTATTGCTTCCTATCTATCACGTGTAAAGGCTATGAGATGATGGCTCTCAAATGAACCTAACTTATGCAACCCTTGCAAGGTGCACCATAGAATGGAAGATTCAAAGATGGAAGCAAAAGTGCTAGCATCCAAGAATCACTATGCAATGCAATGCAAATGCAAGCTAAACTAGAATGGCATGCAAGATTCAAACTTAAGCGAACAAGATGAAAGTGTTACAAATCCTCCTATTTTAGACTAGGTGTGTTATTCTAAGACATAAAGAAGACTAAGCTACGCAAGTAAGCCATGATGAAAGTATGTGGGGTGCAAGTGTGTGAATGCAAGTGCAAGAATGCTCTAAGTTCTCCAAAGCTCCAAAGTCACCTAGAAATCCTACAGCATAACATTAGTACAAAGCATAAAAGATAGAGAATGAGGAGAGAGCCCTATCTCTTAAAGAAAAATGGATGATTGAGATGAAAAGCCAAGAGAGGTTTAATCAAGAGTGGAGAATGCATCTTGAGTAATCCATGTGCACAAGCATCTCACCTAATCAAGATCAATGGTGGAGTTCAAAAAGGTGAGAGATGTGGAGGAGAATAAAGATTCCACCCACTTTGGAAACTGTGTAGCTCATGTGAGACAAAAAGACTTTCTCTTTTATAATTAGGAATAATGTTTTATGTGTGCACACTTAGCATAAATGGGAAGTGGGACTTTTTATTTAATTAAAAGGGGACATGTTCTTTCAATTAAATAAGAAACTTAGGATAAGGTGGTCAAACCATAGGTTATAATCGAATAAATAGATTTTTGAAAATTTGATCAAAGATGAGCAATGGATAAATTATGCAAAACTGCTAAAAAGGGGCCTTATAGTCTAGATGACCATTTTTTGTTGATTACACCAATCACCACAGTCAATCTAGTGATCAGTCAAGATGTAAAGCCAATGGGAGCCCATCCTAAAGGGGATACGCAGAGCATGAGTCCATCATAGCTCAATGTAGGAAGGACGCATAATGATCCCATCATGAAGGTCAATGTAGTGCTCAACATAAAAGGTTATCCAGGGACAGAGTTGTTGTGAAGTTCGCACACCATCGCCCCAAAATTTTGGGGACCCCCTTTTTTTTAATCGCCTTGGCAAATTTTTGAGTTGTCCAACAATTTTAATTTGATTTTTTGAGAGTTTTAAGTCTTGAACGCCTTCAGGCAGAAGGGAGAGGGCTAGGTTTATTTTCACCCGTTTTCGACTTGATTTTCCAAAACAACCAATTTCATCCTTAGGCCAAACAAAATTTTCAAAAAGCAACACTTGGCAGGATAAAATTGCAAAATTTGTACTCAAACGATTTCTTTTAAAAATTTGGATATAATTGTATAAATTTGGATAATTTTCAAAAAGTGAAATATTGTTAGATTTGAGTTTTTTTGGAAAATCTTGAATTTCTTTGGTGAAAAAAATAATTTGTGGAGATGAAGTCAAATTGCAAAATCGATTTTAGACTCTAGAAATGATTTTATTTTTGTCAAAAATTTAATTTGCTTGACAAAATCGATTTTTTTTTAATTGCAAAAAATTGGATTTAATAGATTAAAATTGCCTTGAAAATTTTTAAGTCTTTGATGAAATTGGTAATTTAATATTGAAAAATGGCTTTTGGCTAGCCAAAATCCAATTTTAATGACATATTAATTGCTAAATCCTCATTAAATGGAAATATTTAGCATCTCCAAGGCATTATTTACTTTCTTTTTGCAATTTTGGTCTAATTGGCAATTTAAAAAAGTAAATTTCATCTTGGCAAAGTCAATATTTGTCTAAACATTTAATTGGGGGCCAGAATTGTGCATTAATTATTGTTTTTCTTGCTCCCAAGGTCCCAGTCGGCCAGCTATGGAGAGTAGGAGAGTCGGGTATAAGAGGAAATTCTTTCCTCTTTTCTCCTCACTTCTCATCTTCCTCCTCTTGAGTGTTTGGCGATTTTGGCAAGGGCAGTCCTCTCTTCATTTTGGGCAAATTTTATCTTGGAGCAGCTCTTCCTTGGGCGATTTTTTCTTGCAATTGCAGATTTCTCCTTCCTTTGGCAATTTTCTTCTTTGGCAGAATTCCCATGCTTGGACGATTTTGAAAAAGGCAGATTTCTTCTCCATTGTTGGGCAATTTTTGCTAGGGCAGTCTGATTTCTCTCATGTGTGGCAGTTTTTATTGAGAGAGAACATCTTCCATGCTTGGGCGAATTGGTTTGAGGGCAGAGTTTTCCACTCTTGGCATTTTTTGAGGGCAGATATGATTTTTATGCCCTAGGTGATTTATGATGGAGGTCTGATTTTCCCCATTTGGGACTACATTTTTACATCAAATCTGGGCGATTTTATTTGGAGAAGAAATACATGATGAAGGTCTGATTTTTTGGAGCAAATGGTGGACAATTCCAAAAGATTGAAATTCTGATTTTCAAGGGATTTGAAATTTTCAAAGTCTGATCCTAAATTCCAAAAGAAAGATCTAGCTATTGGTAGAGGTGACTTTTAATCATTTAGAGTTGAAAGGGGTCCTTAAGCTGACTTCCTTCTTTTGTTATTGTCTAGATATTGTCTCCCTTGGTTCTTCTTGCATTCATTGTTCACCACTTTACCATCCCGTAATAGTTCGACGAGATGGAGGATGGTAGTGCAAGCAAGAATCCTAAGGGAACAAATATTAAGAAAGACAAAGAGGATATGATGCCCAAAACAACTTTCTTCTCGAAAATGAAGCGAATAACCGATACCAATGTCAATATAGTAAACATGATACAAGTAAAAGACAAACTAAAGGAAGGACAATCCCCCTTGGCAAAGAAGATATACAGAAGGCGTTTGTACATCACAGCCCAGGCGTTAATACTTCCATTACAACCATGATGAGTGACATCGAAGCAACACTTGATTTTGAAGATATCAGAGAAGAGGACATCAATGAAACAAAGCTTGGATCAAGATTGAATGAGCTAGGAAAGGCTACTATCAAGAAGAAACATTTGAACACCCTTTCCTCTCTCAACACCTTTATCGGATATGCAAAAGAGTATGAGAAGGATCATGAGAAGATGCTATAGACAGCAAGCAGCATGATGAAATCGGTCGAGCTCAAGATAAAGCACACACCTTGCCCTCCCATGGAAGAAGTCAACGAAAGGCTAGCTAGGTTCATTGCCTTAGCTAAAAGAACGAAAGAAAAAGGGAGATTTATATTAGAAGATCATTTGATGTAAGCCCAAGTGGCAACTTCTCTTTCTTCTAGGGTAGGACAAGTGTCTAATTCTGATTGGCCACCATTTTGGTGTCTTCTCATCGGTTGCTACTTTCCCACCTTTTTCATTGGTCCATTGACGAGGTAGCGTCTTCTCATTGGCCAATGGGGTGGCAACCCTAATTAGGGTCTCCAGGATTCAATCTGGATCGTCAATTTTGCCTCTTTATCTCTACCGTCGATTGTACATTTTGGCCTCTATATAAGGCCATTTGCTCTCATTTGTAATGATCGGAGAAAATTGTTGCAAAGATAATTGCAAAATTCACTATTTCTTTCTCATTGTTGTGACTTGCATGGTGATTAAGAGCTTTTGGTATTATTGCATGGTTTCTACTTCCAAATAGTTAGAGTAAATTTCTTTTCAAGTTGTTGAAGCAAATTTCATTTCAAGTTGCTAAGTAAGAGTAAAGTAGATGAATGGTTGCATGGTAGCATTAGTAGATGTTTGATAGGGATAAATACTAGACCACTAGCATCCTAGTGGCTTGTTGGGAAGCCTTGTGTGGTAAACTAGTTTATTTTTCCTTTGAATCATTGCATCTGTGAAGGTGGAGCCGCTGGTTAACTTTCATTAGATTCGACCCCAGTCCATTTGCTAGTCTTTCATCCATAGGAGTAGGAGTAGGATAGCAAGAAGTTTAGGACTTAGAATTTAGAAGAAGAGAGTTAGATAGATACCATTCGTAAGAACTATTCACCCTCAACCACCATCACTTTCCCGCCTACATCATCTAGCATTCACACAGAACCACCATCTCCATCATACCACCAAAGTCCAAGTCATCCTCAATAATATGCGTAAGGCCACCTACGTGATTACCAGCAAAACACATCGATAAAACTGAGCGAGTATCCACAAGTGTAAGGAACATTGAAGTTATTCTCATGTCTCATGAGCATTAACTTTTCAAGAGAGGAATTGTATGTTTGATACTTCATATCGGATATTCAATTATTAATATGTTATGTAGTGATACAAAACTTGCGTCAACAAGAGTCCCCCTAGGGGATTGATCCAAGTCATGTGGATATATCTCCTATGAATGTTCGTCTAAAAGTTCTTGTTCAACTTTGACTGCGTACGAAGGGAGGATGTGAGCAGGGGCATCCAACAAGTACTAGAAGGGAGATAGACAATCTCAATGCCAATAGAATCAAGAAAAGCGGAGGCCTAAGCATACATCATCGAGCCCAACTAGTAGGATCGATCGCCGCGATCACCTCTAAGGATCAATACGACCAACAAGAATATTTGTTCTGACCCTCAACTGAGTCAGCGAACCCCTGAAGCCGATGAAGGAACCAAGTTAAGTCGAAGATGGTCCCGAGCATGAGGGGGTGAACACTGAACTTGGCCAAAATGATGCTAATAGGGGTAGTCTAGTGGCACCTAATGATGCGTCGAAGGAGGGTAGAAAGAAATATCAATTTAGAAGGCTCTCCACAAAGTAATGAATTCTACTTGAACAATTCCTTGTAATGATCTCTAATAAGGTTTTACTTAAATTTCTCTAAACATTCCCCACCAGGGATTGGACTACATTAATTTTGTACTAAGAGAATTCCAACTTCCTATCATTGTCATATTTAGAAACAATAATTGACCTTGTAATACATATGTAAGACTTAATTCCTAACCCTCTCCTAATGACTAACCCTGAGGCAAAAGGCAGAATTATTGTTGCTCAAGTACAGAAACAATCAACTTGAGGCTCCCTCATGGTTCTCACCCATATTGGGACTCCTTTGCTCCAAACAGATCGAATTACTCCTTCCCTTGTGAAAACTCCCTATTCGCTTGGTTGTGTTAAAGAATGATTAAAGAATTAACTTAATATATATTATTATCTTTATATCACAAATAATGTTAGATGGGATGCTTCTAAATAAGCATCCAAGTTTGTAATACATTTAGCATTTAACATGTTCAAGTCTTGACTTCTCTCTTAAACTCAACCCTAGGGAGAGCATGGATTTAATTATCGTAGGGCACTTGACACTAGTACAACCTCTATATTTACTCTGCCTTTCCTTACACAACATCATTTATCAACTCACTAAACTATAGTGAGAGAAGGGGATGGACTGTAACATACTAATTCTTTTGCTTTACAAAATATATACACCATAATTACTTATCACATTTCTCACTATTATAATTTGTAAAGTTTCTAGAAATTGTGTAAAAATTACACTGAGTTACTTCTTGTAGTAATGTTGAAGATGAATCTTAATATATCAATCTATGTAGGAAGTATAATAATAAGTATTATTATATTCTAAATTCATGAATGTCCAAGCAACTCACATAAGGCAGTGTTATAGAGAAGCAGAATTATCAAATTTGTGTGTTCTCTATCCTTACACTTGTCTTATATTTATAAGGTAACCAAAGGGCGTGTGAAGGGACATGACCCTATCTAGGTCGGCCCTTGATTGTCTTCCAAAATCGGTGCCTAGTATAGGAAAAGATTTAGTTAGTGATTAACTAACTAAACTTGTTCAAGATCAAACTTTAAACAAATTTCCTAAGTGAGTTGTCGATCTTGACTGAAGACTAAGCACAATCAAATCCAAATGATCTATATCATCAGACTAGGATGATTTTGAAGTTATAGAATTAACTCTCCCTCTTAACTTGATAATCATACTAAGAGATAACATATCTAGCATCATCAATGGAAGATGAATAAGCATAGATTGATACTCTATATCTATCTTAATCTTTTAAGTATGTGGTATCATTAGAACACATGATACTATGTCATATTACTATACCTGTGATATGACTTAACACTGATACCAATGATAACAATATTGCAAAGAATACAATATACTAGATAAAATCTAGAGAATACTTAAATTCTTCATTTATCCAGGTTGTGACTCATAGGTACGGGCATTCCTATATCACAACATGATCTTGAGTTAAGATCTACCAAAACACAGTATAAACTCCAGAGAATAATAAAATTCTTCCTTTATCCAAGTTGTGAATCATAGGCATAGAAATGTCTACATCACAAATGATCTTGAACTCGTCTAGATCTGATAATAGTTCTCATACTGTTTAGCACATTATCTAAGAGATCGTCATCTCTCGTAATATCTTTTATACGAGTGTTCATTATCTCAGAGATCGTCACCACTTAAATAATGAATACAAATGGTGAAGCCCATAACAGTTAATAGCCTGACAATAAAAATTATTAATAATAATTTAAAGAATACAAAATGTTTCATAATTCAACCATACCAAGTCTTTTCCTAAAGTGATCTATCTTCACTTGAGAGAGAGGTTTGGTAAGAATATATGTTGTCTGATTTGCAGTACAAATGTATTCTAATTTTACAGTATTGTTGTCTACCATATCTCTAACATAATGGTAAGGAATTTCGATATACTTGGACCTATCATGAAAAACTAGATTCACAGAAAGCTTGATGGAACTCTGATTATCACAATGAATAATCGTAGGACTCATGGCTTGATCAAATAATCCCACAAGTAACTTTCTAAGCCAAACTGCTTCCTGATAGGCCATTGTTGTTGCAATGTATTCTGCTTTTGTGGAACTTTATGTTACTGATGACTACTTTCTGCAAATCCATGATATCATCGCTGATCCTAAAGTGAAACAACATCCTAAAGTTCTTTTTCTATCCTTAACACTTCCACCCCAATCCGAGTCTGTGAATCCATGTAAATCCAAGTCAACTTTCTCATATTTGAGCCCAAGTTTAAGAGTGCCTTGTAAGTATCTCATAATGTGTTTGACTACAACTAGGTGAATCTCCGTTGGCTCACACATAAACTGACTTAAGGCATTAACAGAAAAGCAAATATCAAGTCTATTAGTCAACAGATTGTCTTTTCCTACTAAAACAAAAATCCAATCTATGCCCAAGGATGGAATTCAATGAAGTTCACAACAGTTGGGTAAATGTTGTATTATTCATTTCCCTCTGAATTTTTACAGTTACAGCTCCCTTTACAAATAATTCATCATTGAATTAAAAAAAGATCAAAATTAACTCAATACACACTTTTGCCAGAAAATGCTTAAGGGACACTCATATACTCATGGGTACTGAGGTAATGAATTGCATATTCAGAAAATCAATAAATGAAAAGCTCACAGTCTTTCCACAAGTAAGCAAGATTTAACTATGAATTTAAACTTTACAACATCTCAAACCAAACTTGGGGAACAATAAATATAAGCAAACAACAAAAAAATAGCAACAGATATCATACAGAATTAACCATCACAGCCACCAAAGTAACCATGACTGATTTCACTTCAAACGCCAAGTTTTGAAGTACAGCAAAATATGATATATATATATATATATATATATATATATATATATATATTCAAAAAGACTTCTCCAACACAAAGTCATTAAGAGAGGACCTTCATATATATTACTATCTGTCTACTGCTATTTCCACATAATTAACGTAAAACAGTACTAACTTTATCAAAGTATTCTTAGGCTACCAAAAATCTAACCATGTTCTAACCAAATGCTCCAACATTTATAGTCTTTTTACAAACCCGAAAAGACCTCCATTAAAGCGCAGCCTTTCGGTTGGAAACAGTTACAAGAAAAAGAAACAGTTTTAAAACAGTTTGAAAATCAAAACAGAAAGTAATTGTCTTCAACTAAACACCTTCGCCAACCTTCTCTCCATCCGCCATGGTCTACTTTACCAGCTTCCAGCTTCTGACAGCATTTGTAAATTCCTGCATCGCATGAGAGTGAGGATTTTTCAAGCTGAGTAGCTTTGACCTACAAGCATCCTTTTCCCACTTAAGCTCTTTGATCCTGCAGCTTTGTCTCTTGCATCACGTTCTTGTTCAAATATAACATTGACTCCATGTTGGCCAAGGTGGTGAAGTCTCCAGAAGTAGGTGTGTTGTTGTCCCTGATTCTTGTCACAGCATCATTGAAATTTTTGGTTAAGACCTCGGAGTCCATGTTGCCATCTTCAAACTGTAGGATTCCTGTAAGGTTAACAATATGCATATCTTTTAGTGGCTCTTTATACATCCCAGCAATTTCAGCTTCCAATGATTGCATTTCTTCAATGGCTCCTTTGTAAATCAACTCCTTCCAACCCATATTACTTTTGAGGATGAACAACATGCATGAGTCTACAATTTTCATGGGATTCTTGTTCAAAAACTTCAACACTATATTTTTCAACTTCATGGACTTGGAACACAATAGCTTGGCATCAATTCTGATCAACCTCCCACACCGACACAATTTCACCTAACAGCACCTCTCCTTCTATGTACGTGGTAGTAAAATCTAGAATAGTAAAATCTAGAATAAATTTACTACCTTCTTTTACTATGGATCCCACTCATTCCTGTACTGCGTTTGAGTGTAATTTACCCCTTTGCATTTGCTTAACCAATTGTTGGTTGTCTGATGAATTGGGATCAAAAGGTTGTGGAGTCTGAACCAATGGAAGGGTGCCCAAATTCATCAGGGAGTCTATATAAACAGCCATAGTGATTACCACCCCCTTTAGTTCTTTCTTTTCTTTGCTATCCTTTTCGGGCTAGGTTAGCATGTGATCTACAGAAAATTTAAAGAAGTGATTACCAGTGTCTCTAGTGATGGCCCCCAATTCTACAGTGGTGACTTTAAAACCTTCTGCATCAATTTCGCCAAACTCATCTTTCTATTTATAGGTAGCCACCTCTATCGTTACCTTTCCGGTCACCGGGTCTTTGATTAAACATGCATCACTCTTCATCTTTTTTCTTTTAGAACCACAAGCTACATATTTGGTGGCAATATCTTTAACTGGTGTAGACACCAGTTGAAGACTTTGTTTCTCACTGACTGAATTAGACAACCATGACGAAATGGTAGGAGTAGTTGTCGTCCCTTGATTTCCTCTAGGAGGAGTCCTGAAATTAGGCTGGTCTGACTAAGGAGCCTCTTTTAACTACACATCATTGTCTTGAGTATCCGAGAAAGAGAGCTCTTCTCCTTGATCTTGTCTTTGAGTTATCATTTTCTCCTTCTGAATCTCTTGCTACATGAGTGCTTCAGATTTAGTCTTAGACCTGGTTCTAGGGGTCATGATTTGTTTAGGAAACGTTCTTTTCTACTTAGTTGGAGTCAGAGTGTTACCTGCAACATAAGATGAAATTGAGATGTCAAAGGTTAATATTTCAGAGAAAGAAACCACTTTTGGGGACTTTGCAGTTTGCTTTTCATTGAAAACCTTCATATCTCTTCTTCTTAACCAATTATCTATATGGGTGAGAATAGATCTGGTTCTCAAGTTTATATCATCTTTTTCACCCTGAATCCAGTCCACTTCCAATTGTTTTAGTTTGCTTGCCTCTTCCCATCCTGGTTCAACAATATATGAACCATCCTCAACTATCCTTTCCAATTGAAATTTCAATTTGAGAGAATTAATTTGCAGAAGTGTTAACCTTGAATGGTCCCTCTTTATCACTTCTTTCTCATCATTACAATCTTGCCACAGATCTTCTAAATGAGGAACCATCGGTGATTGACCCTTCAAGCCATGTACTTTAGCTGCAAACCCTTTGCTATCAAAATTTCTCTTTCCCTGGTAGGATCCAAAATTGAAGCTGAGCAAGTTGCTTCCAACCACTGAGGCATTGATCATATTGCTACAAGTTAAATAACCAAGCTTAATAGGGAAAACAGACTCCCACTCTTCCTGAGGTAGATTATCCTTAATCACTGAAAACAACAGTCTACAAATCTCAGCTATGATAAAACAATCTAAAGCATACCGAGGCAATTTCACCAGTTCTTCAAATCCTCCTATTCATAAGTATGTGAGCTTAGGAAACTAAATGAAATAGCTCCCGTAGATTTGAATCAGCTTTTGTGCCTCCGAGGATATCCTTGGCATCGGTGTTTTTCAGAGGTTCAAATGCACACTTTTTATCAGAACATCATGTGTTTTCCTGAAATCTTCCAACACTCTATCCCTTTGGAGCAAGGGATAATACTGGTAGACAATTGCGTCTTCATTCCAAGTTTAATGAGGAAGAGAAGTAATATTGCTGACACATACAATGCAATAGGTCAGATAAAAAGACATAAAAATCTTCTCTAGATACCTTAGAGTGTTTGAGTTGACTTCTCAATGAACTGGCTATCAATTCCGCCCAATCTAACAACTGTTCTCCTTTCAAGATGATCTCTATATAACGGTACATCCAATCTTCAAAGAAAAGAACATCTGCAGAACCTTAACCTAGTGTAATAAAACCATGAAGTTATGAACATAAGGCTTCATATGATCCTTGGTAATCATTTTGGGCAGTCTTGAGCCACCTTTATAATTAGTCTCTGTCCATTCCTAGCCAACATGTTACGGTATTTCTCTAGATTTTCTTGATATTCAACTAAAGATTGGTTAGGGCTAAACGTAGCAAAGGTACACTTAGGCAGACGCAATACTGATGAGATAGTCTCCCTAGAGATGGACAATACTAGTTTCTCATCTTTATTCAAAATACTTTTGGTTCTCACATCGTAATGATCAATGCACAACTGAAGTAGCTCAACACCCAAAAAGGGAGGGGGAAAAGCCGTAGCTTCAATTAGACCACTTGTTAGAATCTCTAAACAACCATTAACTTCATCAGCTTGCTCAAGAAAATTTCCTTGTAGCTTTTCCCTTGACACCTTCCAAATTAGTATCTAAAATGATAGGCCTCTTACACTCTAAATTAAAAATATTTCCGAAGAAATGCAGAACAAACCTCATTCTAAGCAAAGGAAATAAAAGCCCAAAACTGCTTTTGTTCTTCAAAACAAACACAGAAGAAAGAACAAGGGTTTTCTTATATTCTCACCTGTAACCGCTGAGAGAAAACCAAACCTTTTTTCTTCACTTATTGTTGTTCCTCCTTTAATTCGCCTCTTCACATGATAAAACAAATAAGTGGGAAACTTATGCTTTAAAAGGGAAGGAAACATACTGGCAAAAGTACCGCTTCATAATGAGGTATTCATGTCGATTTTGTTGTGGCCTGATTTGTACACTTGAAACTATGACAAGACACCTTCATTAAATGATCATTTTTTTGCGGTGTCCTTGCAATAATTACAAATTTCCGAATCCAACTCCCAGATGAAAGATTTTCCTTCTTTAATCATGACTACCGATCTTTTGCCTCAAACAAAAATAAATCAGACAAGATCTTCAATCATTACTTTTGACATCTCAATTAATTTCTCAGGAACCGGTTGTCCTTCGGGAATCATTAGCACCTATGTGCAAAAAGCCTTCAGGAGTAGAACTACTTTGAACTGCTTCGAACCGAGGTTCAAAGAGGTTTGAAGAGGTTCGAACAAACATCTTCAGTATGCTTATCAGGTCCCACCTGCAGAAAAAGGTTAGTGTCAAAGCCCTTTGGTTAAACTACTTTGAACTACTTCGAACCGAAGTTCAAAGTGGTTCAAAGTGGTTCAAGAAATGAGAACTACAACTGACGTCATAGGATTAATCTCCATATACAAAGCCTAGCGATACTTATAAGACATGAGACTGAGAAGAGCTTGTTTGATGTATGATTTCAGATTTCAAAAAAATCGGAGAAAGTTTTAAATATGGCGACTCAAAACTAAGGCTAACAAAGTCTTGTATTTACCAAGTACATAAGGGACCCAATCATCTGTCTGTAGAGAGTAGAATCTACGGAAGGTGATTCTGTTATTGCTTCCTTAAGTTTATGTAGATTAGTGTTCATTGGAGAAGACATAGACTTGCAGTTCCACATTCCAAATCTCTTCAAGATATCTAATGTATACTTTCCTTGATTAAGTATGATGCAGTCAGAAAGAACAAGGGTTTTCTTATATTCTCACCTATAATCCACTGAGAGAAAAACAGACCTTTTTTCTTCGCTTATTGTTGTTCCTCCTTCAAATCGCCTCTTCACATAATAAAACAAATAAGTGGGAAACTTATGCTTTAAAAGGGAAGGAAACATACTAGCGAAAGTGTCACTTCATAATGAGGTATTCATGGTGATTTTATTGCGGCCTGATTTGTACGCTTAAAACTGTGACAAGACACCATCATTAAATGATCTTTTTTTTGCGGTGTCCTTGCAATAATTACAAATTTCTGAATCTGACTCCCAGATGAAAGATTTTCCTTCTTTAATCATGATGACAACCGATCTTTCATCTCAAACAAAAATAAATCAAACAAGATCTTCAATCATTACTTCTGACATCTCAATTAATTTCTCGGGAACCAGTTGTCCTTCGGGAACCATTAGCACCCGTGTGCAAAAAGCCTTCAGGAGTAGAACTACTTTGAATTGCTTCAAACCGAGGTTCAAAGAGATTCGAAGAGGTTCAAACAACCATCTTCAGTATGCTTATCGAGTCCCACCTGCACAAAAAGGTTAGTGTCAAAACCCTTTGCTTAAACTGCTTTGAACTACTTTGAACCGAAGTTCAAAGTGGTTCAAAGTGGTTCAAGAAATGAGAACTACGACTAACGTCATAGGACTAATCTCCATATAAAAAGCCTAGTGATACTTATAAGACATGAGACCGAGAAGAGCTTGTTTGATGTATGATTTTTGGTTTCAAAGAACCCAGAGAAAGTTTAAAATATGGCGACTCAAAACTAAGGCTAACAAGGTCTTGTATTTACCAGGTACATAAGGGACCCAATCATCTGTCTATAAAGAGTAGAATCTACGAAAGGTGATTCTGTTGTTGCTTCCTTAAGTTTATGTAGATTAGTCTCCATTGGAGAAGACATAGACCTGTAGTTCTAGATTCCAAATCTCTTCAAGATATCTAATGTATACTTTCCTTGATTAAGTATAGTGTTGTCAGAATTTTGCCATACTTCCAATCCTAGGAAGTAATGAAGAAGTCCTACATCTTTCATTTCAAATTCGCTGATTAGATCTTTCTTGCATTGATCTATAAAATGATCATCACCTGTTATTAGTAAATCATTAACATATAGTATCAAAATTACCATATCATCTTTATCACGTCTATAATATAGATTTGGATCGGCTTCATTTTTGGAGAATCCTAAGCTGGTGAGATACTTATATTTTCTTTCATGCCAAGCCCTTGGAGCTTGTTTAAGCCCGTATAGAGCTTTCTTAAGCCTACAAACAAAAACTTTGGGGTTATGAGTTTCAAAGCCTTCGGCTTGCTCCAAATATACCTCTTCTATAATATTTTCATTTAGAAATGTTGTTTTTACATCCATCTAGTGTACTTTCCATCCCTTTGATGCTACAATAGCTAGGATTGCTCTTACAAAGGTGTATCTAGTAATAGGGCAAAAGGTTTCTTCATAATCAATTCCCTCTTTTTGAGAGAATCCCCTTGCTACAAATCTGGCTTTATATTTTTCAATGCTACCGTCCGTAGCATGCTTGATTTTAAATATCCACTTAGAACAAACAATGGATTTTCCTTCAGGTCTAGGGGCAACTTCCAAACCTCATTCTTAATGATGGATTGGTACTCTTTCGTCATACATCCTTCCTAGTTGTATGTTTAATAGCATCTGAAACATTTGTTGGTTCTTGTTTAGATAAATCACTCATGTTTGCTGCATAACTAAAAAATCTTTTGGGTCTTTTGCTTTCTCTGAAGGTTCCAGATGATGCAGTGAAGTCTTGTGCTTCCTCTACTGTCTTAATAGCCCAAAGTGGTCTTTTCTTTGTATTTTGAGTTTCCTCAAGATTAAGATTTTCAATTTCATTTTCAATTTCTTCAATGTTCTCCCTCTGAAACTCAAATACAGTATTTTCTTCAGAACTAAGTAAGGGAGAGGGATCTTCAGAATTTAGGGCTCTTTTGAATGTTAATTCTTCTTCAAATATTACATCTCGACTAAGTTCAATGTTTTTCTAACTAGATATGAAAATCCTATATGCTTTAAATGCTTCACTATACACGACAAAAACACCTTTCCTCTTGGAGGGTTCTCACTTGGTTCTTTTTTCTTTAGGAACATGTATATATACAAGGCACCCAAAAATCCTAAGATGACTTATATTGGGTTTAACCTTAGTAAAAACTTCTTCAGGAGTTCTATTTTTAAATTAAGAGTGAGGACTCTTGTTTTGAATATAGACAGTAGCACAAGAGGATTCTGCCCAAAGATAATATTCTAAATTTTCATAAAATATCATAGCTCTTGTTGCTTCTATAATTGTTCTATTTTTCCTTTCTACTACCCCGTTTTGTTAAGGGTTATAAGGAACGGTATACTCCCTCTTAATTCTTGTTTCTTTACAAAACTCTTTAAACAAATCTGAAGTATATTCCCCTCCATTATCAGTCCTAAGAATTTTAATTTTATGTCGTGATAAGTTTTCACTTAAGATTTTGAACTCTTTAAATCTCTTAATAATTTCTTCTGATTCTTTACACTTCAAGAAGTAAATCCAAGTTTTCCTAGAGAAGTCATCTATAGAGAGTATATAGTACCAAAATCCTCCAAGAGAAGGAACAGACATAGGTCCACAAAAATCTAAGTGGATTAATTCCAAAACATTGTTAGTTTTTTTAGTGCTATCATGAAAAGGACTTTCGATATTCTTACCCAGAGTGCATCTTTTGCATATGCTTCAATGATCTTTATTTAACTTAGGTAAACTAGTAACCATCTTCTCCATAGTCGATAAGGTTTTGAAATTTATATGTCCTAACCTTTTCTGTCATATTTTGCTTATATCAGCAGGTTCATGAATTAAGGCTTGAATAGGTCAACTAGGTTTTGTATTTAATTCATACAAGTATCCCTTTCTTTGACCAATCAACTTTAATTTGCTTAAATAAAGAGTTCTTAGACCAGATCAATACTTTACCGTCCATGAATGCAACATTATGTCCATCATCTTCAAGTGTTGTGACCGAGATTAGATTCCTTTTTATTCCTGGTACATAGAGTACTCCTTTGATATGTAGAGAACTACCCGACTTCAGTTTTAAGGTGCAAATCCCAATTCTTTTGACTGAATGAGCGAAATTATCACCGATGGTAACTTCACCATCAACTTCTTCAGATATAGAGTCTAGTGCTTCTTTGTATCCTGTAATATGTCAGGATGATCCACTATCAATCACCCATGCCTTGCTTGATACTTCATTTGATAGTGCCAAATACAATACATGATTCTCAAGATCATAGTTATCTTCTTTCTTAGTAATGTTTGTACAATTTACTTGTTGTTTAGAATTCTCAGAGCAATTAGATCAGTAGTGTCCAAACTTTTCGCATTTGAAGTATTTTACTTTGGATACATCATTCTTAGGTTTTTCATTCTTTTGATTACCCTTCTTCTTGAAATGTTTTTCTTACCTTTATAGGAATTTGTGTTGAGAACATGAAATTCTTCGTCTTCAGTTTTCAACTTTCTCCCTTTCTTAAGTTTTCTAGATTCTTCTTGAAGACAATCTCCCTTAAGCCTATTTAAGTCAAGAAGATTGTCTCTAGCACTTACTCCTTGTGCAAATGTTTCCCATGGATCTGGTAATCCATCTATAGTCATAGTGTTAGTTCTGTGCCATCAATTATGGTTCCTATACTTGCAAGTTCATCACTTAAACTAGCAACCCTTAGAAAGTAAGAATTCATCGATTCTCCCTTTATCTACATATGATTTATTTGTCTTTTTAGTACGAGGACTCTAGTTGCATTGTTGATCTCATATGCATTTAATAATATATTCATCATATTAAATGTTGTTTGATGTTTCATTAGCATGGGTACTATTTCATTTTTCACTCCATCTAATATGATCTGCATGGCTTTCCTGTTCCCTTTACTCCAAATAGTTTCAGTAGGTTCAACAACAGGTTGTTTGGATACTGAATCAAAAAACTATTTTACATCATTTTCTTCAAGAATCATCATGATTCTGAATTTCCAAGCATCGAAGTGTTATTTCCCATCAAACCTATCCTCGGGTCTGATTATGCAAGCCATTGAAGATAGAAGAATGATGCTAGATATATTAAGTTTGATTGTTTAATTTGCAGAGCCTAGGTTCGACTTCCAGAGCTCTAATACCATGTAAAGTTTCTGGAAATTGTGTAAAAATCAGACTGAGTTACTTCTTGTAGTAATGCTGAAGATGAATCTTAATATATCGATCTATATAGGAAGTATAATAATAAGTATTATTATATTCTGAATTGTTGTATATCCAAGCAACTCGCATAAGGCAATGTTATAGAGAAGGATACTTATCAAATTTGTGTGTTCTCTATCCTCGCACTTGTCTTATATTTATAAGGTAACCAAAGGGCATGTCCCTTCAAGGGACATTACCCTATCTAGGTTGGCCCTTGATTGTCTTCCAAAATCAGCACCTAGTATAGGAAAAGATTTAGTTAGTGATTAACTAACCAAACTTGTTCAAGATCAAACTTTAAACAAATTAAATATATTTAAGTCATTTTTGTTTAACTATATATTATAAGTTTGTTTCATATTAATGTATTTCACAATTCATCATGTCATATATGACCAATCTCATTTCATATACATAGTTGTCCATTATATATGCAAGTCATTAAAATAAATGTTAATAACTTAAAATAATAAGAAAAGTATGCATACTTTTAAGTAATGGAAATTCTTTAAAGTATTTACCCTTGCTGATTTCCACATGGACTATCTTTTCTTATCCCATGTTTTCTTCATTTTAAGCACAAATATATTTCTTAATTCCTTTTTCTTTTATTATTCTCCTACAATTTCTCCTATATTGCTTTTCCAAGTGTTGGGACTCATTTTATATCTCCATCTCCCAATAGTCACATATATATATCACTAATAATTGCATCCCTTAACATTATGGTAATTTATTACTCTTCTTTATTATCGCTTGTAACATACCATTTTTCATAGGCTGGAAATTTAGAGATCATAATCTAAAGAATAATTGATTTCATAACAGAATAACATAAAACGGTTATATGTGTTACTTCCTTCAAGAAAAACTATTAATTGATTCCATTTCACAAGATAAAACAACTACTAAATTTCAAATGCACATGGAGGAAACTAATTTAACTCCCATAACTAACTTCCACAATTACACTTGATAGCAACTTAATAAATAACCATACAAACGAACATGCATTTCAAAAGTACATGAAAAGTAAATACAGGCAAAGATTAAGAATCATGCATATATCAAGCTAACTGTCAACGTGTTGTGCAAGCCTCAACATCTAGTAAACAGAAACATTGACTTGGGCTTAGCCTCCCAACCGTGGACCTTAACATATCCCCACACAATCTCATATGAGAAAGGCCCTCCCTACCCTGAGGTTAGGCTTGGGGCACCATAGTCCTATCACTCGAGCATTCCGATGTTAAGAGTGTCAGCTAAGCTGCAAAGAAGGCTATGGAATTCCTCCATCAACTCCCCTCTGTCAGCTAGCACCCTGACCTCTAATGATCATTTACGGAAACCATGCCTCTAACCTACCTTGGACAAAGATTTAGATGGGTAAAGGATTAGCTCGATCACCACTGCTTGACTTGACAACCGAATATACTTTGGACAACCATGAGCTGACTTGGTCTTAGCATTTTTAAGTGTTCATTTACTTTCATTAATGACATTCAATTTGTTCTTGCAGGGATACCTCTCCTCTTCACCCATTTATGTTTGACTCAATGGTCTTGGGCGCATCTTGGGAGATTTTCTGGTATATGCATTCAATTTTATCAATCAGAATTTATCAACACCAAACTAACTCTATCTCAATTGGTATATGGATAATACCCCTAAATAAATCAGACATATGCCTCATACAAATAAAGGAATCATCTCAATGTAAATCATACATGATTATGCATTTTACAAGTGGTTGCTCAATAATTACAATGGAGTCAATTCCGAGCTTGAATGTGCAGGTTTGTTTTAGCACCCAATATGCATGGATAAAAGGAACCAAAATAAGATAGAAACAGTTCTTATGTTTTCAGGATTCAATACACACTTAAGCCTTGGTTACAACTAGTATGCTCATCCATGATTGTGGATATAAATTACCATAGCACCCATTCATTTCCGTAATGGAAAATCATCTTTTAAAACATTTCGAAAAAGACATAGCTTATATGAATATGAAAGGAAACTTGAGTAATGATTTCATGACCTGAAAAATGATAGTTAAGATCAGTTGTCATGGTCTAACAACACAACTTCGACACTTGAAAGAGCTTCTAGTACTATTGACAATGGCGTGATTGATACTGCAGTTGCAGTATCGTGATATGAAACAAGAATTATGATGAGTCTCCAAAAGGAGTCATAATAAGGAAGATCGCTTGCTACTTAACTCAGAGAAATCATATGCAAGAAAAAAATGGAATCACTAAGAGCTTTTTCTCCTTAGCCGCGAGATGTGAAATAATATCTTCCGCATGCTTCATTGGTTACAAAGGAGTGTCGAGCAAGGCCATCATCAGTTACAAGAACTCCTCAAATCATCTGAAAAGAAATTTAAGAAAAAGAATAAAGGCCGATATAAAAGGTGGCATTTTGTAACATACCAATTTTCTAGACTGAAATTATACTAAATTCTGAAATTAAAAGAAGTTAATTCTGAAATTAAAAGCAGTTAGGAAAGTAAATCACAGAACCATATTGCAAAGTAATCATTATGTACAACTTAAAAACCTTTTCATGTGAAAGCAACTGCATTAATCTTTCATAACTAAAATTACTAACAAACCAATTTCTATAACAGCTCAAGAGAAAAACTGTCATTTCCATATGTTCCATGAATTATATACTAATTATGAGAAATGAACTTGCAAGATAAAATCCGGAAAAGAAAAACATACAAAATCTGGCTGAGGTATTTGAAGATGTCGTGCAAGCCTCGGCTTTCTGGTAAGAGGAGAAGCACTGACGTAGGCTTAACCTACCAACCACAGACCTTATTAATCCCCACACAATCTTTTAACAAGAAAGGCCCTCCCTACCCCGGAGTCAGGCTTGGGGCACCATAGTCCAACCACTCGAGCATACCGATGTTTAGAATGTCCACTTAGTAATAGGCGGGCATACCTGATTAATTGGCACCACTGACATCTTGTGATCAAAAAAATATGCAAGCTTGCCTCTAAACGACCTTGGCCAAGGATTTAGATGGGTTTCTAATACCCGATCACCACTGCTCGACTTGACAACAGAGTACATATTGGACAAACATGAGCTTACTTGGATGTGTTAAAAATTTTATCTTAATTTCAAGTATTGATGTTCTGATTTTTTGTTTCTTTCCCTTGCAAGGATTTCTTCCTCTTCACCCCCATTCATTGGCTACTCCAGTCGGGGTGAATCCTTGGAGAAAGTAACTCTCATTTGTATATAGATCATTTTGATATATCATGGATTTCTGTCCATGGGCGATTAAACTGCAAGTACAAACTTGTGCAATGATAAATTCAATTCTTACAATATCAAGACTTTAGAGCAGAATTCACAACGGATGTAAGATGGAGAAGAATATAGACCTCAAGCATTTACGCATCTAGTACATTTGCCATTATTTTGAATTAACATCTTTCAAAGTACTCGAAATCAGAAAGGATAAGAGCACTGACATAGAGCACATACTTGTGCTTATATGTTAACATAAAACCCAATGCATTGATACAGAGCACATCGTTGGGTGCATAGACGGAAATCATAACCTTGGAATCAGATTACCAAAGAGCATTGATATGGAATTATAACTAGTGCATAAACATAATCGTATAAATCTGATGCATTGATAAAGAGTACACTATCAAGTGCATGGACACAAAATTCATACCCTGGTCGATATTCCTTTGAAGGTTCAGTTGATGCTCCAACCTCTCAGCTTAGAACGACTCTTGTTGTGATATGACAAGGGATGCAAAATGAGGAAAAGCCAGTGTCCGAAATTAGGAAATATTCGTTGAGAAATAAGTAAGGATCATCGTCTGAATCAGACGTGCCATGGTGTATATATAATATCCCTATGGCTCAAATGAGCCGCGGCCTTTCCTTGTCCGCTTGCTTAAGGTAACAGTTTTAAGATTATCGGTTTCAAGTTATCAAGTTTTTTTTTTTAAATAGAAAAGTGGCGCCAAGTGTACTTGGTCGTCTCACATGGAGAAATATAAGTTGAATTATTAAAAGGTTCCTTTTTAAATCATATATATATATATATATATATTATATATATATATATATATATTTTAAATGATTCCATCATGTTATTATTATATCTAAAGTCACACCTATTTAAAATACATATAGCTATATACATGCATAGTTTGGAGAATTAAGATTTATTTTAACATCATATCCTCTTGATATATACGCATGTATATATCCATACATATATTAATAGGGCCGAACTATAGATACTATTTTAATATCATGGTGGCATCATACATTTTTATATATATGCGTATATTTATATAGGTGATGATGAAAGAAAAATGGAGATGCCATCACGGAATAACAAAGGTAACGGTTCTAAACATGAATTTTGATAATGTTAGTTCTATATTTTTTTTATATGTTTGCCCAAATAGCTCATTACCGTCCAATGGTGTGCTCTATTGTGAAGTCGCTAAATCCTTATCAAGGTATTTAGAGGTCATACTTGGCAATTGAACAAATGGACTAGAATAGTGCCCCATCCCTCAAATCCCGTTTAGCAATGCTTTCTCCCCTTCGTCTACTCCTGCAACCACCCGTGCAACATTTCCACAATAATAACAAGTTCTTCCATTTTAAATCAATATTAGAATATAACACAGATAAATGTAACAACGGTTAACTACCATTATCAATTACAAGTAGATATAACAAAGCAACGACTAACTACCATTATCAATAAGCAATTATACATAATAACTGCTAACATCCATGTTCACATGAAATAAATGGCTAACTATAACTTCCCTTTTCACATGATCAAGAAAATGGTGGTTTTTAACTAATCATATCAACGGCTATAACTCATTTAATTCAAGTCAAAATTTTGGGATGTAACATACCCTCCCCCTTATGTTTTCATCGTCCCCGATGAAAGTCACAATAAATTTTAAAAGTAGTCTATGAACAAACTAATGTTTTAGCATCGTAAAAAAAAAAGACAAAAGGAAATGATCAGGTTCCGATCCTAGAGAAAAGGTGATGATATTTTTGAAAGATGTCATCATAATCCTCCTATGTAGCATTGTCTTCTGCATACTAGTGCCACTGGACCTTGCATTGAGTTATGTCTCAATTTCGTAAGTGAAGCTTACGTAGCTCGAGTATTCTGAGTGGTTCTATTTCCACCACCCCTAGGTCTCATACCTGCAATAAGTTCCAATCAATTATATGATCATAATGAGTGTTGCATTTCTTAAGATATGACACATGGAAGACATCATGCATCTTGGCAAGAGCTGGAGGTAGTGCGATTTTGTAGGCTACCAGGTTCACGACTTCCAACACCTCAAAGGGTCCCACATACCTTGGGGCTAACTTGGCATTCTTACCAAACTTGATGGTACTCTTTTAGGGTTTTACTCTTAATAGCACCTTTTCTCCTACTGAAAATTCCCTGGGTATTCTTTTTGCATCTGCCTAACTTTTTTGACTATCATTTCCTTCTTTTAATCTTTGATGGATTTGAATTTACCTATTCTTCCATTTCTTTCAATATTTCTGGTCCAATGATGATTCTATCCTCGACACGGTTCCAACTCACAGGGGTTCTACATTTGTGACCATATAGGACCTCAAAGGGTGTCATCTTAATGGTGGATTGATAGAAATTATTATAAGAAAATTCCACCAAGCGTAGATACATTTCCCATTGGTATTGTCGATCCATACAATAAACTCTTAGAAGATCTTCCAAAACCTGGTTTACTCTTTCTGTCTGACCATCAGTCTTGGGATAATAAGTTGAGCTAATATTTAACTTAGTCCCTAAAGCCGAGAATAGTGGTTGTCAAAATCTGGAGGTTATCCTGGCATCCCTGTCCAAAACAATTTTCTTTGGAACTCCATGAAGTCTAAAAATCTCTCATGAATTTATGAGCAATTTCTGGTGCTCCATCGATTAGGTTACCAGGTATGAAGTGAGCCACCTTGGTAAGTATGTCTACCACTACTAGAGTGGTGTTGTGTTTGCTTCGGATCACGAGTAGTCCTTGTATGAAATCCATGGTAATCATCTGCCACTTCCGTACTTTGTTTGGGTGTAAGAGACCAACTGGATAGCGTTGTTTTGCCTTGTCCCTCTGGCATTCTAGACATCCTGCCACATAATTACTGATTTCTCTTTTCATCCCCTTCCAAAAATATAAGGGTTTTATGTCTACCATCATTTTGGTCACTCCCAGGTGTCTTGAATAGGGAGCTGAGTGGAATTCTTCTATAATCATCCTTTGGATTTCCGTTGCTTTGCGAATGTCCATACTATCACCATACCTCAATAGTCCATCTTCCTCCATTCTGAAGTCCTTGTATTTGGCATCCTATGGGTCTCTAAGAAGTGCATGACTGATCTTTGCATAGAATTCATCCTACTTTAAATGTTGTAATACTTGATGTAACTAATGTCAAAGTCGTAATCTACCAAAAATTCCAACCATCTCCTCTACCTGGAGTTAAAGTTGGGTTGAGTAAAAATTTATTTTAGGCTGTGATGATCTTATCGTAGTTCAAAAGGCTCCCCTATCAAGTAATGTCTCCACATTTGGAGGGCATGCACAATGGCGACTAGTTCGAGATCATGAGAAGCATAGTTTTGTTCGTAGTTCTTCAGCTTTCTTGACCCATATGCAACAACTTGTTCTTCTTGCATTAGTACGCCTCCTAATCCCTCCCCGAATGCATCGGTTATAGCCATAAATTCCTTTTGGGGGTGTGGTACTCTTAGTATAGATGCAGTAGTTAACTTCTCCTTCAGGTACTCAAAGGTTGATTGACATTTCCTGGTCCATGTAAATTTCTTTCCCTTCTTTTGTAGTGAAGTGATCGGATAAGCTATCTTAGAAAAATCTCTAACAAACTTCCTATAGAATCCTGCTAACCCCATGAAGCTTCTAACTTATGTCACATTTCTAGGTATAGGTCATTCCTTGATTGCTTTGATTTTTGAAGGATCTATGGATATCCCTTTAGCTGATATAATATGTCCTAAATACCGGATCTCTTTTTGACAAAAGGCACACTTAGACAATTTTTGTATAACTTATTTCTCTCAACCTCTGTAGAATTTTTTCTAGATGTTCTTGATGTTCTTTTTCGTTTCTTGAATAGATTAGAATATCATCTATAAAAACCTACACAAACTTATCTAAACAATCTTGGAAAATACTATTCATCAAGTTCATGAAGATTGTCGAGGCATTAGTTAGCACAAAGGGTAACATCGTAAACTCATAATGCCCATATCTAGTTCTAACCATAGTCTTGTGGATATCCGCATCCTTGATGGAGAGCTGTTGGTATCCTGATCTTAAGTCAATTTTTGAAAATACCGTAGCACCATTCATTGGATAAAACAAGTCGTCAATTCTAGGAAGTGGATACCGGTTCTTGACAATGACCTTGTTGAGCATCCTATAGTCTATACACAGTCTCATAGTCTCATCCTTTCGAACGAACAATACCGGGGCTCCCCAAGGTGAAATACTAGGTCAAATAAGTTTCTTATCTAACATATCCTGCAGCTGCAACTGTAGTTCCATCAATTCAGTTGTGGTCATCCGATAAGGAGCGCAGGATATAAGTGTTGGAATCATTGTTGTCGTTACACCAAAAGCTCGAGTTGTCAAAGAAAGTTACAACCAGAGACAAGGATCCATGGGAGGTGGTTAAGAAAATGTCACAAATCCGTCGATCTATGTTGGACAAAGGCACCAACCTAGAGGGGATGGAGGCATCGACCTCCCAACAATCCCCCCCTCAGCATTACCCAAGGGATTTGAACTCGTAACCCAACACTCTAATACCACTAGTTGGAATCACTACTGTCGTTACACCAAAAGCTTGAGCTGTCAATGAACGTTACAACAGCCAAAGACAAGGATCCACGGCAAGCAGTTAAGTACATGTCACAAATCTATCGATCTATGCTGGACAAAGGCACCAACCTAGAGGGGATGGAGGCACCGATCTCCCCACAATAGGTTCTGCCCCAGGTACTAAATCTATTGTGAAATCAAAAGTTATTTCGAAAACACATCTTGGAATTTCTCAAGAGATGGATACTTGTCTGCAAACGATCTTTCCAATTCATCCCTTATTTGTCCATCTTCTAGGTTACTTCTATTACTTCCTATATCTTCAATTTTGACTACAAAATTCTCACATCCTTTCCTTCCACATCTCATGAGTTGCATGGCGGACATCTGATGAGGTTTGATTTCATGCAAAACTCTCTTAATACTTACAGGATTGCCTTAGTCATCAAAACATTCTATTGTATTGGCAAGACAGTCAACCTTGGCCTTGTGCTCACTAAGCCATTTAATGCCTATGATAATGTCGTGGGACCCAAGAGGTGCTACATATAGGTTTAGTTCTGTTAGAGAATTTTGGAAAGTCAACCCATGCCTCAAACAGACACTGCTCTACCTTAGCCCTTGACTAGTTTGCATACTCGATCGTCCATGGTTTTGCCATGTAACTAGAGCTCTTTGGAAATCTACTTAATAACTTTGGAGATATAAAACATTTTGAGGCTCTCGTATCAATTAATATAGAAATAGGGTTTCTGTGGATCTTACCTAGAGTTCCGATCGAGCCTAGTTGTTGTTCTGCCTACCAATTATCTAGTGCTGCATGAATCCTCTGCTAGTAAACATGTTATTGTGGTGGTAGGGGTAGCCAAGGTGGTTGATTGATATTTGCCTTACCAGGACATTTGTTAGCATAGTGATCCTCACCACAATTAAAGCATCCTGTCAGTGATCATTTCCTCTTGTTGCCCTTGCCATTCTTATTCGTATTGGGGTTACTTTTGAAATCCTTGATACTCTGGTTTGTTGGGTTTGTAATCCTTGAATTGTTTCTTGTGAGATCCGATATTTGTCCCTTTTGATTTCCAATTTGTTTTCCTTTTATTATCTCGGATAGAATCATCTCTTTTAACCTTATGTTCTTGTCGAACAACGTTTTCTAGAACTTCTTCCATGGTTTAGGGTGTGAGAACATTAACTGCTCCTCCGATCCTAATGTTTAATCCCATGATAAATTTTCTCACCTTCAGGTTCCTATCTTTTTGATATGAAGGTACATACTTCACCAGACGGGTGAATTTCTCCCAATATTTGTGTATGGACATATCCCCTTGTCTAAGGTTCTGGAAGTCCAACAGCTTTTGATCGTAGAAGGTTTGGGGTAACCAACGATTCTTAAAGATGGCTACAAAATTTTCACTAGTAATTTCAGTTGTCTTAGTATTCAGTTTCGCTTTGGTGTTTCCCCACCAAGTAGCAGCTTCCCCTGAGATATGGTATATTCCCCAAACTGCCTTTGAGGTTTCTGAGAAATTCCTAATCTCAAAATATTGTTCCATTTCTATTAACCAGGCCTCTGCATCCTCTCCGGATTCAGAAGTAGAGAACTTGGGTGGTTTGATCTTTTTAATCTGCGGATAAGTCGCTAACTCTTTCAAGTTTCTTTTGTTTCTCAATTTGGGTGAGGCTTGAGCGTTTTTCTCACTGTACTCAAAGGTTTCGGGTTATATTCCTAGGAGGGGATGAGGATTGCATTTCCTCGTGACTTTGCTCAAGTTAAGCTACCATTTCGTTCATTCTTTTCTCCATATTGTCTAACTTTGTTTGCATGTCTTGCAAAATCTGCAATAGCAGCTCAATGGGAGGATTGTTCTCATGGGCCATTTCGTGGTCTGCGACATTCCCGTTGTTGTTCATGTTCCTTAGTTATTTTGGCCTGAAAGTAAATGCAAGTTCTTTATGTCAAATTTTTCTAGTTATAGGAAAAAAAATTGAGAAGAAAAGAAGGAATAACACAAGAATGAACAGGATTTGTCTACTTTATTTATTCAACAATAAACTTTTCAGCTACATTTACAGCAGCCTTTATTTACAAAATTCAATCACTCGAAAATTTTATTTTTGTCTTCTTATTCAATTTCAGTTTTATGGATATCTCGCACCATCCAGGCTCTATGGAAGTGCATGAGGGGGTTAGCCTAGCAGGCGTTCCAAGCTTGGATGAGTTTGTTTCTATAAGTTGCCTTCCTGGCAAGAGCCCATCTGACCCTTTCCTTTCTCATTCGTTGCAGAGCTTGCTATAAAGTTTTGTTGTCTTGGGGCATGGAACAATAGGAATAATCATAGTTTGGCATGTTCTTAATCAAATATGGTGAGGAGACTTTCGTGTATGCATCCTGTTACATTTAAATCGAAAAAAATCTCAAGTTTACTAATCTTGCTAGGTGATGCGCCCAAGGTTCAATGTCGAACCCAGAGCTCTGATACCATATGTAACATACCAATTTTCTAGACTAAAAATAAATACTAAATTCTGAAATTAAAAGCAGTTAGGAAAGTAAATCACATAACTATGGTGCCCCAAGCCTAACACTGGGTTAGGGAGGGTTTTTCTTGTTAAAAGATTGTGTGGGCATTAATAAGGTCGTCAATGCTTCGCTTACCAGAAAGTCAAGGCTTGCACAACATCTTCAGATACCTCAAATTTTATCTTGCAAGTTCATTTCTCATAATTAGTATATAGTTCATGGAACATATGGAAATGACAGTTTTTCTCTTCAGCTGTTATAGAAATCGGTTTGTTAGTTATTTCAGTTTGAAAGATTAATGCAGTTGCTTTCACATGAAAAGGATTTTAAGTTGTACATAATGATTACTACGGCAATATGGTTATGTGATTTACTTTTTTAACTGCTTTTAATTTCAGAACTTATAATTTATTTTCAGTCTAGAAAATTGGTATGTTGCACATTTGCCCATCGTCATGGAGCCAAAATAAAGACTTAAAGATGATATATCTCAAGTTTATATATATATATATATATATATATATATATATATATATATATATTGGCATCATGCTATTGACATTACCTATAATTGTACATACACATACATATGTATATGCGTGTGTAATTATGAGAGCACGTATAATTCTTTTTTATCAATATAATGATAGTGCATGCACGCATATACGTATATATACATGTAGGTGCAATTTGTAGATGTTAGCAAAAAAAAAACATGGTGTCAATATATATATATATAGAGATACATCTGACGACCACTCCACAGTCTCAAAAAAAGAAAGTAATAGTTCCCTTATGTTATTAATTATTTAATGTTTCTCTTGTTTTAAAAACCGATTGGGTAGCTCATAACTATCCAAGGTATACCCTATTGCCTAGCTGTTAAATCCTTCACAAAGATGGTTAGAACCCATACCTGGTGGTCTAACGATGGACATAATTGGCACCCCATTCCTTAAATCTCGTTTAGCAATGCATCCCCCTTCATCTTCTCCTGCATCCAAAAAAAACATTTCCACGATAATACGATATTTCTCAATTGTACCCAAAAGTATTTCATAATTATCATAATGGTCAACCACCAAAACCATTGACAATTTAATTTCAAAAGAAAATATTAATCATTCTCAATTATCTTGTAACTAACAATGAACAAGTCATATTCATGAGAATCAAAAAATCAATCAACATTATCCATTTCTCATGATCATAACATTCAATTGATTTTAACTAACCAACAACCAGTCAAATGAAATGTATATGGTTACATGATTATTCTAAGAGACAGAAATTTGGGATGTTACATAACCTCCCCCTTGTGTTCCATCGTCCTCGATGAACATTACAAAAACCAAAATTCTACTTAAGTAAACAAAGCATAGTTTTAAATGATAGTCAACAAAATTTTATGTTTCAGTCCCGAAGAAGAGATGGGGAAATTTCTAGAAGATCTCATCATAATCTTCCCAGGTAGCATTTTCCGAAATATCAAAGTAACGAGACTTGCCGCAAGTTGGGCGAATCCCCTAAGTCAGCAAGTCAAGCAAGGCTCACCGGGTCAAAATGACCCGTGACTCGGACTCGGTGGGTCAAGCAAGGCGACTTGCCTAACTCACAGGTCAAGTCGTGACTCGTGAGTCACGACCCCCGTGACCCAGCCACGGCTGGAGTAGTACGACTTAGTTAAAATATTTAAAAATGCTTACTTTTTGTAAAGTTTACTTACAGATTTTCCTTCTGATGTTGAAGTATGTATATTTTATTTCAGGTACAGTAACTGCAAATGAAAGGATTCAATGTGTTGCACAATATATCTAATTCAATGTAAATATGATATATCAGTTCCTTTAATTCAATGTCTGTACTGCCTCCGATTTGCCCGCATTAATCAATTTCAATGCTTCTAATATCCGAGCGGCATTCATTTATATACAAAGGTGGTCGGGTGTTTGGGTGAATGGGCATGTCTCCAAATGGAGACATAACCATTCATCGAAGCACCTGATCGGTGGTATGTTCACACCCGTTGGATTTAGTTATAATAAAACTAATGATTACAAGACTTAACAAATTCTAAAGCAATCAATGATGATCAGAATAAATATGATCATTTGCTGAGTTCATTCTCAGATGTAAACATAAGAATTATATGCACAGTCAGTTCTAAATGCTGCGATCACAATAACAATGCAGATTATATTCATGCATACATACATATCAAATTTCAATTCATATCGACATGTATATATACACGAGTATATTCTCATATGATCAGCGCTATTGTTTGAATCAAAGCTACTTGATTCAACACTCCCTCTTAGCTAGGGAAGACAAAGTGCATACGAATTCTTGTCATTATAAGAAGTAATATCCTCCAAATATTTTAAAAAAATCAAGTCTCATGATATTCTTTCAATTTTGTGTGTACACAGATATCAAGTCTCATGATATCCTCCATAAAGGATCATGGCATATCCATAGATATTAAGTCACATAATATCCACCGTGAGTTTAACTATTATCAAGTAACATGATACCCATCAACATGCTCTTTTAACTATTATGATTTTAAGGACACATGATATTCATCATAATACTAATCTAATAATTTAAAGTCATCACATTATATTATTAGAGTCAACATTTCAATATAAAAGATTGTCTCATTTCAATATTGAACATAGGGTAGGCCCATCAGTCATAGAGTCACACATATGACAAAAGAGTTTACACTTTAAACATCTTTATTTGAATAATACGAATTTACGAAGTTGAGACTCAATCTCATAAACATACATTTCAATCAAGCCAAGTTTCTTTCTGAAATGATCAACTTTCACTTTAGGGAGAGCCTTGGTGAGAATGTTAGCTATTTGATCACCTGTATTAATATATTCTAATTGAATCTCTTCTTTCCACCATGTCTCTTACACAGTGGCAAGGAATTTCTATATGCTTAGATCTATCATAAAATATCGGATTCACAGATAGCTTGATGCAACTTTGGTTATCATAGTGAATAGTGGTAGGTTTCATAGGTTCACCAAACAAATTAGAAAGCAACATCCGAAGCCACACTACTTCTCTAGTTCCCATAGCTGCTGCAATATACTCAACCTCAGTAGAACTTTGAGAAACAGAAGCTTTCTTTCTGCAAATCCAAGAAATCATGGCTGATCCTAAACTAAAGCAGCATCCTGATGTGCTTTTCCGGTCTTTTACACTTCCGGCCCAATCGGAATCAGTATATCCATGTAACTCCAAGCTAGTATTCTCATAGTTAAGTTCATACCCAATAGTACCTTGAAGATACCTCAATATATGCTTCAAAGCAACAAGATGAATCTGACTAGGTTCACACATGAACTAACTTAATGCATTCACTGCATAGCAGATATCAGGTCAAGTATTTACAAGATACGTCAAGAACCCAATTATCTATTTGTATAAGGTGAGATCAACTAGTCTAGATTCGGCACTTGCTTCCTTTAGCTTGTGAAGGTTGGTTTCCATAGGTGTAGACATAGGTCGACAGTCCCACATTCCAAATCTTTTCAAAATATCAATAGTATACTTCTTTTGATGTAGAAAGATATTACTAGACTTCTAATGTACTTCCAAACCAAGAAAGTAATGAAGAATTCTTAAATCCTTCATTTCAAATTCAAAAGCCAAATCTTTCTGACACTGATTAATGAGATGTTCTTCCCTTGTAATCAGAAGATTATCAACATAAAGAATTAGAATTAGTGTATCACCTTTAGTTACCTTGAAGTAGATATTTGGATCAGCCACATTCTTGGTGAATCCAAGACTTAAAAGGTATTTGTCAATCCTTTCATACTAGGCTCGGGGAGCCTGTTTGAGTCCATAGAGAGCCTTCTTCAATTTACATACATAAGAGGCAGCATCATGTGTCACAAACCCTTTGGGTTGCTCCAGGTATACTTCTTCCTCGATTTTCCCATTAAGAAAAAAAATTTTACATCCATTTGATGGATTTCCCAACCTTTGGCAGCTACAATGGCTATTACAGCCCTAACAAAGGTGTACCTGGTAACTGGTGCAAAAGTTTCTTCAAAGTCAATCCCTTCCTTTTGAGGAAAACCTCTAGCCACAAAACGATCTTTATGTTTTTCAATCTGCCGTCTGCAGCATACTTAACCTTGAAGAGCCATTTTGAAGATACAACATATTTTTCTTTAGGTCTCGGAACTATGTCCCAAACATCATTTTTTAGTATAAACTGGTATTCTTCCACCATGGCGTCTTTCCAAGATTGATGTTTAAGTGCTTCAGAAGTACTAGAAGGTTCAGGATTCGAGCTCTCACACAAGAAGGCATTATATGTCAATTTTATAGGTCTATTGCTTTCTCATGAGGGTCCTGAAGGGGTTGTCAATCAATCTCCTTCCTATATTATTTTTCTTGCCTAAAGTGGCCTTTTAGAGTGATCAAGACTCTCTTCTTGAGTCTCAGGAAGTATTTCAGTTTCAATTGAAGTCTCTTCAGGGAACTCCCTCTGAATCTCAGGAGCAAGAGTCTCTTCTAGAGATACATCAAATGTATCTAGTTCATCAGAGGTTTTGGCTCTTTTGAAAGCAATGTCCTCCTCAAAGATGACATCTTTACTTAGTTCTATTTGTTTCTATCCAGGTATGAAGACTTTGTATCCTTTTACTGTTTCACTAAAACCAATGAGAATACCCTTTCTTCTAGAAGGTTCTAACTTAGTCCTCTTCTCCTTAGGCACATGAACATACATAGGACATCCAAATATCCTTACGTGACTGATGTCAGGTTTCTTTCCAGAAAATGCTTGTTTAGGAGTCTTATCGTCCAAATGTGAGTGAGGACATATATTCTAAATATAGATTGTTGTGTTGAATGCTTCAGCCCAAAAGGACATACTCAAATTTTGATCAAAAATCATAGCCCGAGCAACTTCTACAATAGTTTTGTTCTTCCTTTCAGCAACCCCATTTTCTTGAGGATTGTAAGGGACTGTGAACTCCCTCTTAATCCTAGTGAGTTTGCAGAACTCTTTAAATATTTCAGATGTATACTCCTTCCCATTATCTGTTCTCAGAATTTTAATGTTCTTACCGCAGTTCTTAGTGATAGTTTTGAATTTTTTTAATTTAGAGAGAATCTCTTCAGATTCTTTGCATTTAAAGAAGTACATCCATGTCTTCCTTGAAAATCATCAACAAATATCAAATAGTACAAGAATCCTCCTATAGAAGGTATAGACATGGGCCCACATAGATCAAAATGTACTAGTTCCAACACTTCTTTAGTTTTGCTCAAACTATGAGGAAATGGCTTTTTAGTGTTTTTCCCTAAGGCACAACCTTTACATGATTCATTGTGAATATGGTTTAACTTGGGCATTCTGGTTACTACCTTCTCCATTGATGTGAGGGCACAGAAGTTAATATGACCTAGTCTTCTACGCCATATTTCATTTGAATCTAAGGTCTCATGTACGAGTGCAAGATTTGTCTTAGCACATAGCTCATATAAAAGTCCTTGTCTTACTCCTATTGTTAGAGCCCTTTTAATGGTTGAATTTTTAGGCCATGCTAGTACTTTCCCTCCCATGAATGCAATTCTAAAACCATTATCTTCAAGTGTGGATAAGATATTAAATTCCTCTTAATACCTGATACATAAAGAACTCCAAAAAGTTGAATAGAATTTCCAGATTTCAATTTTATGGTGCAGGTCTCAATTCCTTTTACGAAGTGTGCAGAGTCATCACCAATTGTAACTTCTTCATCTATTTCTATTTGCATACTTTCTAGGTTATCTTGATATCCAATGATGTGTCTAGAAGACCCGCTGTCAACTATCCATGTATTCTTTTTGGTTGATATATGACTGGATAATGCTGAATAGAAGGCATATTTCTCATATTCATTGCCTTAATTTGACTTCTCAGATTTTGCAAAAGATGCTTGAGGTTTAGATCTATCAAGACTATTTATTGCATAATGTCCATATAGATGACATCTGAAGCATTGGATTTTGGACAAGCCTTTCTTCTGTTTGGATTGTCTTTTTCCATAAAAATTTATTTTCCTTCTGTTGTTTTTCTTCTTTCCCTTCTTATGAGCATTTATATTAAGAACTTGAACATCTTCATCTAGGGTTTTGTGTTTTTGCTTAATCATTAATCTCAATTCTTCTCGAAGACAATCTGATCTTAAACGATCCAGTTTAGGGATTTTAGACCTAGCACTTATACCTTGTACAAAGGATTCCCAGGAGTTCGGTAAGTCCTCCTAATGCTATTTAGGATAATTCTTGATTTTCAATCTCATAACCAAGTGCTAATAATTGATCTCTCAAATCTATGATTCTCATAAAGAAAGCATTTATAGTTTCTCTTTTATTCATGCTTACACTATTCATCTGCCTCTTAAGAGCAAGTTTTTTGCCTGTATTATTGATTATAAATGCATTTTCAAGAGCTTAAAACATACGATATGATGTAGTATGTTCTGCCACAATAGGTACTATGTGGTCTCAAACAACATCTACAATTATCTTCATGGTCCTTTCATATTTCTCAAGATCATCTTTAGGTTCCTCTTTGTCCTCTCTTACAAATGATTCCAATTTGTTTTCTTTTAACATCATTAATCAAAGTTTCCAGGATTCGAAGTTATCAGCACTTCCAAAATGATGTTCGAATCTCATTGCTTTTGTCATTTTTGTAGGGAGAGAGGATTTGTTATCTAAAGTAAAAATCTGATTCAATAAACTTAGTGTGATCTTTCCCTAGCCAAGCTCTAATACCACGTAAAGTTAACTTACAGATTTTCCTTCTAATGCTGAAGTATGTATGTTTTATTTCAAGTGTAGTAACTACAAATGAAAGGATCCAATGTGTTGCACAATATATATTAATTCAATGCAAATATGATATAACAGTTCCTTTAATTCAATGTCTATACTGTCTCTGATCTGCCCGCATTAATCAATTTTGATGCTTGCAAAATTCAGGCGGCATACATTTATAAACAAAGGTGGTTGGGGGTTTGGGTGAATGGGCACATCTCCAAATGGAGACATGACCATTCACCGAAGCACCCGATCGGTGGTATGTTCAAACCTGTTTTAGTTATAACAAAACTAATGATTACAAGACTCAACAAAGTCTAAAGCAATCAATGATGATCAAAATAGATACAATAATTTGTTGAGTTCATTCTCAGATATAAACATAAGAATTATATGCATATCGGTTCTGAATGCTGCGATCACAATAACAATGCAGATTATATTCATGCACATACGTATCGATATTCAATTCATATCAACATGTATATATACATGAGTATATTCTCATATGATCAGCGCTATTGTCTGAACCGAAGCTACTTGATTCAACACTTTTTTTACAAGTTTTTTTTTGTCTTTCTTTTGCTTATAATCCTAAAAGGGCTTTCATAATACTCTATTGTGAGAAAAAAAAAGAAAGAGAGAGGAAGAAAGGGAAATAGGGTGCCATTGTTTTGCAACCAACTTAAAGGAAGAGGAGAAAAGCTTGCATTTGTGACATTGGAGTAGGTATACTTGCATTTAGATCATCAAGGGGTTTATAGGAGCTCTTTTCAACACTCAACTCAATTCAAAGAGGTAAGAGTAGATGCTTTGGATTTAGATGATTTTTTTCTCTATGCTTATGGGTTTTTTGGATGAATTTTTTTTGTATGTTTATGGATTTTGTTTTACTTTAGATTTTCATAGAATACAATGCTTAAATGGTAATTTTTGGTCTAGAATGTCTTATTGCAGCAGCCTTGACATATTTCCTTACTCATGATGGCTACTCTAGCTAAAAAACTCAAGCTCTCTAAAGGCAATAAAAAAGATGAGTGTTGGAAGTACACCATAGACTTTCCGAGTAGAGGTAGAACTCAAACAAAATGCTTATTTTGTAAGGTCATTAATAGTGGGGGGATAAATAGATTGAAATACCATATCGCTGGCATACGTGGTCATGATGTTGAGCCTTGTAAAGTTGCAACTATTGAGGCTCAAATTTTTTGTTATGTTGCCTTAGAAAAATATGAACAAGAAAAGGAATTAAGACAAAAACAATTAGCAAAGTTAGCTCAAATTGGTTCCCCTTCCCATCCACGCTCATCTGGAACTGATTCTATATCTAATTTTACACCCCTAGGTTCAATAGGTTGTGTTGGAGAAGGTTCTTCCCTTCCCCCCTATCATCCTAGTGCTTCTACTCGTGGTACTGCTTCTACATCTATTCCTTGCACTACTAGAGGCGCTGCCCCTTATTACAGTATTGGCATTACCTTTTGTCCTAGAGTCAGAAAATCTAGGTCGGACAATGTTTTTGTACCACATTCCACTCTTGGTGCACAACCCTCACTTGAGAGCTTGGGCGGCAATAGGGAGATCCATGAAGCTGGAAGAAGAGCAATTTGCAAATTTTGGTATTTCTGCAACATTCCATTTATAGCAGCCAGGTACTTCAACTTCATTTATATTTGATTGTTTTAAGTTTTAAGTTTTACTTTTAATTTTTTTAATTCAATTTTGAAAATAATTTTTTATAATTTTAACTTGATGTTGAAAATGAAATATGCTAATTTAAATGATTTTATAAATTTAATAGGACTCCTTATTGGCAGGGGATGATTGATACGGTTTCCATCTGTGGTGCAGGGTTTAAAGCCCCCACTAAAGATGAATTGGGTGGCCCCTCTTATTAGAAATTGTTGAGGAGATGAAACTTGAGTTGGAAGACCATAGAAAGATTTGGAGCCAAAGGGGGTGTACCATTATGACGGATGGATGGACAGATAGGAGAAATAGGACTCTCCTAAATTTTCTTGTTTCTGGCAGAGGTAATTCATCATCCTCTACTTCTCAAAGTTTAAAATTTAATGTATAATTGAATAACTAAAATTTTGTTTTATTGATTATTCAATGATAATTATTTTGTTTTATTTTCACTTTTAGGATCCACCATGTTTTTGAAGTCTATAGATGCTTCCTCACATGTCAAAAATGCAAAATACTTATGTGAGGCTATTGAGGTCATAAGGGAGGTGGGGGAAGAGAATGTTGTCCAGGTGGTGACTAAGAATGTAGCTAATTATCTTGTTGCATGTAAAATTTTAACTTCTAAGTTTCTAAAAAAATTACTGCAAGAAAACTTTTGATGGAGACACCCAATAATCTTTTGGACTCCATGTGTGGCCCATTGCCTCGACCTCATGTTAGAAGATATTGGCAAGATTGAATGGGTGAAATCATGTGTTGCTAAGGCCAAAAATCTTTGCAAGTTCATCTATAATCATGCCTTGTTCCTCAGCATTATGGGGGAATACACGGAGGGAAAGGAGTTGGCTCGTCCTAGTATCACAAGATTTGCCTCTAATTTATCACACTAAAATCCTTGCTGAGTTCAAGGTTACCTTTGAGGTGCATGTTTATTCGTCCACAATGGACTTCCTGGTCCTTTGCCACCACCCCTAAAGGGATAGATGCAACAAAATGCATTTATGATAAAGATGGTTTTTTGGGAGCCATGTAAGGAGATTGTGGAGGTAATTTAAATTTTAAAAGCGCGTCTTAAAATTTATAAATAAATTTATCTCATACATATTTTTGTTTTATTTTTATTGTGCAACTTTGCAAAGTTTCATCATTCACTAAATTATTTTTTTGTTTAATTGTTTTGTAGATCACTGGGCCCCTTGTAGCCCTCCTATGAGTTGCCGATGGGGAGAAGCCCGCTATGGGCTACATTTATGAGGGGATGCATAGGGCCAAGGAGGCTATTCGAGCCAAATATGTAGGAGTTGAGGACAAGTATGGCCCCATTTAGGACATAATTGATAGGAGATGGCAAAATCAGCTTCATAGACCCATCCACACAGCAGCCTATTACCTCAATCTAGCATACCGTTTCCATGATGATTTCAAGGCAAATGAGGAGGTTCTTAGTGGCCTATGCACAGTGGTATCGAAGATGGCCACTAATGCCGCACATATGTTGCTTGAGATGGATGCCTATAATAATGCAATAGGGCCCATTTTTTGAAGTCAAATTTGCAAAGGTCGTACAAAATTGCAGCCAGGTAAAAATTACAGCTTAAGCCTTATACAATATGCAGTTATGCACATATATACTATCTAGTTTCTAACATTCTAACTTTAAAGTTTAAATTTTGAAATGAGACTAATACTTTTTTCTTTTTCTTTTTTCAAAATTCAAATAGATAGTGGCAAATGTTTGGGCCTTCAACAAATCATCATTCGCATATTGAGTCAGCCAAGTAGCGCTTCTAGATAGAGAGATTTTGGAGAGTGACACCTCTCTGATTACTCTAAAGGAGGTTGATCCAGAGTCTGAGTGAATCACTGAGGCTACTGATCCTATCTTTGATGATGAGGACCAAGAGTAAGTTGACGAGGTTGACAGAGAGGTTGACACTGTGGCTACAGTAGCAGAGGAGCAAAGAGCTATAGTTGTTCCTAGTGGCACCTCATAGGCACTGGCAAAGACTACAATTGATCCTAAAGGCACCTTACAGGTTGAGGCTATGGCTAATCAGTCATCCAAGACCTACCTTAGACGCCTTACTAAGAGGCATATTATAGATTATGCTGAGGTTGAGGCTGAGATTGAGGATGAGGATGAGGACTAGGAGCCATAGCTATAGTTTTGTTTTAACTTTTGTTTAACTTCACATATGATTGGAACATTTGATGATGACTACAGATGTGATGGATTTCATAGATTTGATATACATTTTGATGGGTTTCATGGATTTTATATATCTATGTTTTCTATTTCCTTTAGCTACTATTTAGTATTTTACTATTTAGCAATTTACCTTTGTACTTATGTTATCGATGTATGTTTAAGTATGTGATCAAATTACCTTCTATTTCATGATGCTATTGTGTCTTTAAGCTTTATTCAATAATGGGTTCATAGAACGTTCTTTAAATCCTAAAAAATTTCAAAATTTCAAGGATTTTGTCAATTTGCCGAGTCACTGGTGAGTTTGAGCTGGGTCACGAGTCGAGTTACCCTTGCCGAGTTTGAGCTGGGTCCAAGTCTCATTACTTTGCTCAATACACTGGTCCCACTAGACCTTGCACTGGGTTATGTCTCGATTTCATAAGTAGAGCTTACAAACCTCAAGTATTTTAGGCGGCTCTATTTCCACCACCCCTAGGTCTCGTACCTGCAAAAGATTGGAATCAATTATATGCTCATGATGAGTGATATACTTCTTAAGATATGATACATGGAATACATCATGCATACTGACAAGAGCTGGAGGTAGTGCGATCCTGCAGGCTACTGGGTTTACAACTTCTAACAACTCAAAGGGTCCCACGTATCTTGGGGCCAGCTTGGCATTCTTTCCGAACTTGATAGTGCTCTTTTATGGTTTTACCTTTCATAGAAACTTTTCCCCCACCGAGAACTCTTTAGGTATTCTTTTAGCATCAGCATAACTCTTTTGCCTATCATTTGCTTCTTTCAGCCTCTGACGGATCTAAACTACCTATTCTTCCATCTCTAATAGCATTTCTAGCCCACTGATAATTCTATCATCAATGTGATTCCAACTTACAGGGGTTCTGCATTTTCGGCCATTTAGGACCTCAAAGGGTGCCATCTTGATAGTGGATTGAGAAGAGTTATTATAGGCAAATTCTACTAGTATGCTCATCCATGATCATGGATATAAATGACCATAGCATTCATTCATTCCCGTAATGGAAAATCATCTTTCAAAACATTTCGAAAAAGACATAGCTTATATGAATATGAAAGGAAACTTGAGTAATGATTTCATGACCTAAAAAATGATGGTTAAGATTAGTTGTTGTGGTCTCACAACACAACTTCAACACGTGAAAGAGCTTCTGGTACTTTTAACAATGGCGTGACTGATACTACAATTGCGGTATAGTGATATGAAACAAGAATGATGATGAGTCTCCAAAAGGAGTTGCAAATAAGGAAGATCACTTGGTGCTTAACTCAAAGAAATCATATGCAAGAAAAAAATGGTCACTGAGAACTTTTTCTCCTTAGCCACAGGATGTGAAATAATATCTTCCGCATGCTCCATCAGTTACAAAGGAGGGTCGAGCAAGGCCATCATTGGTTACAAGAACTCCTCAAATCATTTGAAAAAATTATTTAAAAAAGAATAAAGGCCAATATAAAAGGTGGCATTTTCTCATCGTCATGGAGCCAAAATAAAGACTTAAAGATTATATATCTCAAGGTTGTGTGTGTCTGTGTCTGTGTCTGTGTCTGTGTCTGTGTGTGTATCTGTGTGTGTCTGTGTCTGTGTGTCTGTGTCTGTGTGTCTGTGTGTATTGGCATCATGCTATTGACATTACCTATAACTATACATACACATGTACATGTACATCTGTATATGTGTGTGTAATTATGAGAGCACGTATAATTCTTTTTTATCAATATAATGATTGTGCATGCCCGCATATATGTATATATACATGTAGGTGCAATTTGTAGATGTTAGCAAAAAAAAACATGGTGTCAATATATATATATATATGTATGTATGTATGTATGTATGTATGTATGTATGTATGTATGTATGTATAACAACCACTCAACAATCTCAAGAAAAAAAAACGAGGTAATAGTTCTCTTATGTTATTATATGTTTAATGTTTCTCTTGTTTTAAAAACTAACCAAGTAGCTCATGTCTGTCCAAGGTATAAGCTATTGCCTAGCCGTTAAATCCTTTACCAAGATAGATAGAACCCATACCTGATGGTCTGACAATGGACTTAATTGGTGCCCCATTCCTTAAATCCCGTTTAGCAATGCTTCCCCACCTTCATTTTCTCTTGCATCCAAAACAAATATTTGCACGATAATAACATATTTCTCAATTGTGCCCAAAAGTATTTCATAATTATCATAACGACCGACCACCAAAATCATTGACAACTTAATTTCAAAAGAAAATATTAATCATTCTCAATTATCTTGTAACTAACAATAGTCACATGAAATGTATGCGGTTACATGATTATTTTAAGAGACAAAAATTTGGGATGTAACATCACTACTTCATGATTAATCTCTATTTGTTAATTAGTTGCTGAATAAGGTTTAGTAATTAACATTTGTCCGTAGTCGACTGATTCCCTTAAGTAAGACACTTATGTTCTTCCACCATATTATTAGTTCCTTCCATAGGCAGGATACTTATGGAATCATTTAGTAACTATTTTTTTATTTTGACTATTCAAACAACCAATTAGAACAAAGAATTAAATTTTCTTACATAGAAATACAATAGTTCATTATTAATTTTTTTTTTTGATAATTTATATGATTTATCATTGATTTGAGTAGGCTGTAAAATGAATTTTTCCTCAAAAAAAGTTTTAAAACTTTGAATGCATATTCGAGAAGCTTCCATTTCTATCTTCTACTTCATTCTGGAAGCTTCAAGCATTAAAATTCTAAAGTAGCATATGAAGCTTTGAATAGCAGAAGCCATTTTCACAACAAAATTGCTGAATAAGTTCCGACTCAATATTGGAAAATAGGGGACGCAGCACCCAAAGAGCAAGAAAGTCTTGTGACCATTATTACAATCACTTTACGGACTCAGCATGGTCTCTCTGAAACTGTGGTAAGTTTTGATTTCTGTTTCATTGTTCAATTGCTTCTTCTGCCAAATGTTTTTTAATCGTTCAATGCGTCGGGAAACAAATCTTTAAAATTCAGTGTTGAGCTCGCAACAAGCATTTGATCTGTTTTTATCTCAACATGAATTGAGAGAAACTTATCATCGTCGCCATTATTATTGTTTAAATGGCTTGTGCGAGAGTGAAAATGGGGGACAACATTTTTTGATGGCCAAAGATAGTGATGATGATAAGCCCGCTCACGATCACCTAATAACATTTGTGGAAGGTTTGATATTTTTCTTTCTTGTAATGTGGGGAATTTTCTGCAAGGGTTTTTGGTTTCACACATTTAATTTTTGTTCCATGATTTTCAACTTCTATTATCGTGCAATTGGTTGTTTGTGTTCTCAATTTAAGCGATTGAAAAGGTTCAACTGCATATTTGTGCACATGACCTTCAATCTAAGATTGTGGAAAAAATAATATGAGAGATTTCAAGCTCAGGCAATTCATACTGTAAACAAAATGGTCTCCAGATAAATTCAATAAGACAAAATTAAAAAGATCCAGAAAATATCTTCTTAAGAATAATGTTGTTAACATATGTTGATTGGCAATTTTGAACAATATTGGGACGCAACTGGGCATTGTTCTAGGCCTTGTTTAAATGACACAATTGGACCTAGCTATCAGACTTGTTTAAGTGATATCACTGGGCCTAGATCCTGGGTGTGTAATTCTTGGGCTTAATTGTTGGGTGTGTATAGGACACATTTTTGGGCCTACCTTTTGTTCATGTATAGGTTGCATTATTGAAATCAATTGCTCCACTTGTATAAGTTGAATTATTAGGCTTACTTTGTCACATGCATAGGGCACATTATTGGATGTAGATGATGGTTTCTCATCCTATGGGGTATTCTTGACCTTAGCCGTTAGACTTGTTTAAGTCACTGTGTGTCGCATTTTACATTGTGAGGGTTTAGTTCTTAGTTACTGAGTTTGTATAGGTCATATTATGGGGGTTTAGTTCTGACTCCCTAGGCTTCTTGGTTCTAACTTATTCAAATGAATGGTGATATTGTGCACATCCTCAAACTCGAAAGCTGAGTCTACCTAGTCCCACAGTCAAATTTACTGCAAATTAATAGGTGTTATTGATATGTCTTCTGCACTTCCTCCTGAATCACATATGGAGTGCCACACTCAATGAGTTGCATTATGATGGGAGCAATGGCATTCTTCAAGAACATATTTTCAGATTTTTCACAATTCAATCCATACTAGTCCGCAATTGTCAATGTGCCTTTCAATTTCTTTGTATTATGTAAAATCTCAAATCGTCTTAAGTGTAAAGCCTTTAGGATTCGTCTTGATTGTTACATCTTATCATTTGTCCTTTTCTCATCTTCTTGAGATTGTGGAATTGAGCATTTTGAATAGGAGGAATGTAGTTTCCAAAGGAGTATTTTGATAAAAAACTAGAACCTAAGATTTCACTTTACTAGCTGGTAAAAATCTTTCAAGGCAAAATTTAAAATAACCATTGATAGGTTAATGCTTGAAATCAGACACACAGCTAATTACCAAAGGATGTTGGTTTACAAAATGCAAATCAATGTATTCAGATGTGCACACTTCACTAATTTTATAAACAAGTTCAAGTTAAGGGTCTACTGTCCATTTTTCAAAGGAGGATTGAATATGTTAATAAATGAGTTCCAAAACTGCAATACAGATATGTGCACTTGAAAGAAAGTTTAGATCAATGCGGTTAACAATATTGAACTTCAAATTGATATTGAATTTCAAAGTGATAATTTGGAGGTCTGCTAGGTATATATAAATGCATGCCTTATGACAAGGCTTCACCACAATATAGGCTATAAAGTTCTAATTTTTGGAGGCTGATACAAAGGTGTGCATCAAGGATTGGGGGTGCACATTGTAATGAAATTACAAAATTCAAAAGTTGCTCGTAGTGTATAGGTGTGTATGGAAGTTTCTCAGTGCATTCAATACTCGTTACAAATAGAAAAAGACGTCTACTGTACAGCTAAAAGAATATACCTATGATATAGTTTTAAAAGAAAAATGAGTTGGTTCTATTTTTGGCTTGGACTGGGACTCGGACTTGAATTAAGTCATGAATTTAGTAACAGAAACACTTACTATACTAATTTTAGTTTCAGAATTATAGAAATTTGTTTTCAATTGTCCCAGTTTAGATTATTAAGTTATTTGTACAATTTTTTATTGTTCTCCACATTTCCATTGTGCAAACTGGAGGAAGAGCTTAATTGATCTCTATGGCTTTCCTAAGGAAGAAACACTCAAGTTTCATCACATCCTTTCAATTCGATAACAACAGAACAGCTGATTCATCATTTATTTCTGCATATATTCTCTTTTACTGCTCTACCTCAAACTGAAGGAATTCCCATACGTGCAGAACTGTCACACTAACAGTTAAAACAATTTTATGTTGTAATCATTGCAGAAGGTTTCTACTAGTCACCTATTAAGTAAAATTCTTACATACACAATGAAAATTGTACAATTTTCATTGTTTGAGGTTGCCATTTTTGATGAATATCTCATTTGTCAGATCCATTAGAGACTTACTCTAATGAGTCATGGCTACTATGAATTTTTTTTGAGCTTTAGGTGAAAAGATATTGTTTCCTTGATAATTCTTCAGTGGAAGTGAAGACTTTTGCAGTAAGGTTATTGGTTTGTACTTGTACAATAAGATTGTTTTGTACATTGTACAATAAGGTTGTTAACCTGCATATAAAGGAAGACGCTTAAATGACCTCCTTTCCATATCTGGAGTCCTCTTCAAACACCCCAGTTTGCTTCTATAAATTGTTGTATTTTGAGTCCCGTTGATTTAGTCTTATCATGTAGAAATTATCAACAAAGATATAAAATGGACTGAAAGGATAGAAAACATGAATTGCGTGAGGTTACAGCCGCTCAGAATCCAAGCCTTTTCAGTGCATTTCTAGCTCCTCCAAGTTAACAGATTATTACTTAATACCAATCCTCTCCTTCTCCACTCCACAAAATTACAACCACCACATCTATTGCAGGAACTATGATGCTTTGCATCACTTGTTACTAACATTATCTATATGTTTATTATTATAATGATTAATATTTGTATGAAACATTAGATTATATTGATCTATTGACTATATGAGATTAAATAAGAAACTATATATTAAATCCAAAACGAGATTTTTTTAGTTTTTTTGAGTGAATCACATTATATATAATATATCAGTTATGGCTCACGGCTTTCCTCTTCTCTGAATTGAGGCTAATGATAAATTGCTGATGAATAAGTTCTGTTACTGCAATAAGAATTTACCTCAACTCTATAATTCCTAAAACTGATCTGCAATATCGTTTGGTACAAATTCCTTAGGACTCGGCTATCCAAATTCTATCTATATCAATAAGAATATTAGTAACTCCCTTCCTTATTATTGTTTGATTCCTTATTGCAGACGTGATCTGCCTTAACTGTGTCTGTATGAAGCGTTGCTGACTGTATTAGATAATGGTTGCTGGTTGGATATTTAAGTACTGATTGGATGTTAGAATTGCTGATTTGATGTGATTGAATGCATTATTTGATGAATGAATTACTTCTGCAATGATGCTTTCTTGCTCTTTTGTAATTCCTTGCCCGTCTTCTTGATCATGATGACTCCATATATGCCACACGATAACCTTTGGAGTTAAGAGGTGTTCTTTCATACAAGATCTTGTCCTTTCAGCATGTTATTCATTTAATTAATTTATTGCTGTTAACAGTTATGGGTCGCTAAGCACAACATAACCGTTTCTTCTCAAAATCCATCAATAATTAATATGTAATTATTAGATGTTTACACTTGTCCTTAATATAATCATTATAGCATTTATCTGCTTAGTTCACTGAGACAAATTTTGCTGAAAAGGAACGCAATTTGTCCCTTAGTATTAATCATGTCTTTTAGTCGCTGTTTCATTTTTGATGATTTCCATGTGATGGTATCGATGTCCTCCTAGTTATTAGACATCAAATATTTGCAAATTAGTGATTGTTGTTAGTAGTTTGGTTCTAATCATAATCTTCCTATAGCCATGTGTCTTCATGCGTAGCATAGTAGCTACATCAGAGTCTCCCTCCCACATTTGATGGACTTTTTATTTGAAACTACGAAAACCATTGTAAAACAAAACCAAATTTGTGTTAACTTCTAGGATCGCTGCAAATGTACTAACAATTGCCATTATATTCGTTGTGTTCCAAATGCAAATGAAGGCTTATAAATATGAGAGGAGGAGACATGTCTCATGAAGAGACATGTCCGTAAGGTTAAACATCATTAGTTAACATATTAATATAATAGTAATATAAATAACCATATATGTAACTCATCTTAAGCATATATGTAATATTAATATGTTAACCATATATATAATATATTATTGTATAATAATATATATTATTATATTATAATATAACAATGTATAATGTATAATATATAATATATATTATATTACATATAATATATATTATTTATATAAGATATTTATCTTAAAGATGATTTACCATCATTAAGTTATCTCGTGTCTAAATCAATCCGACAAAAGCTATAACCTTAACACTCCCTCTTAGCCAGGGAGGATTTATAGAACACGTTACACTCTTAAGAATATGAAGAGATATCGTCTTAGTATAATATTCAATTCACTATGAGGCTAAATTTCTCATCTTTCATAACACACAATTTAAGCAATTTCCATAACTTTAAAACACCACATTAAGTGTCGTCTATAGTAGTAACTATGTCATGGTGTCCAGCAAGATCCAATCCAAAGAACCATAACAAGATGGTTATCATGGGGTCCGGAAAAATCCAACCCAAAGAACCATGATAATAGGTCTACCATTTATAAGATCGCCACCTTTCAATGGTCACCTTCTATTGTTCATTATCATGATTTCCAACACTCTAGGACAACAATTTAATGAAATATGTCATGATAACAGGTCTACCATTTATAAGATCATCATTTTATAATGATTACCCTTTGTTTATATATGTCAATGAAAGATCATCACCTTTCATTACATATCATAACAACATCATGTAATAACTTACATGATATCCACCATGAACCACCATAGCTACTACTAGAGGGTGGAACAAGGATTTTCACCTCAGACTTCTCTCTCATAGATGAGGGCACATTACAAGGAATTTCACTTAGAACTTCTCTTCATAGAGACGATATCATGCACAAAGGATTGTATCTCAAAATTTCTCCTTCTGAACAATGATCTTGGGAAGTCAGGTCCTATAGTTACTTCGTCAGAAACTCTCTTCACCCAAGGATGCCTATTGAACTCACTCTGAATCTTAAATCAATCTTTTGATTTTCTAGTGATAAGTCAATACTTCCTCATGATGCACTCAAGAGTAGGCCCATCAAAATCAGGCAGTCACACCCCCTCTAGACTCCCTCTGAGTATTAATCTTCTAAGCTCATGTGTTGCCTTCGAAAAAGTGTCATACTCCCTCATAATGTAGAAGGATACTCAATCTCAATCATCAAAGATATTTTCTTCAAGAGCCTCACTTTATACAACCTGATCACAACTTCTTTTAAGCTACTGTCATAAGTTGCCTAATGTGTCATTCTTCTTTTCCTACAAGATCAATATTCAAATACAAAGGAAGAGATCAAGGAAAACTCATATAACACATAAAATTGCAAATGAAAGAAAGACTATAATGAGTAGATAAATGTAATACTTACGAATAGTAAATACTTCTCTGTACATCACCATCCTTGATGCCTTCATATAAGAATTTGTCAAGCAAAGGGAATAGAACATTAGTTATTATTCCCCCTCACAATGTAAAATTCCCTCATACTACATTTTATAGTGTTTTCAATCACTATTTAAATCTTCTTTATATGGCCCACTTCCTTGAAAATCAAGTAAATAAAATCCTCTACTTGTTCCCCCTGAGGCTCAAATTCTTGTATTAATTGAGGAATCAATAGAGAATTGTGGCTGTATTTTGATCATACTTAGAACTGAACATCCATTTGCACAATTATTAGTGTAACATATGTTCCTTGATAGAAAATGTACATTATAAGCACATGGAACCAGCAGTTCCTCATATATAACCCATCATAGATTAGAGATCACATATTTATCATTGTATCATACTTCCAGATATATAGCGGTTATGTTCACAAGAATTTCAATGTCATGTTATTTTTATTTCAGCATCCATTCCAATCTTCAATTCATTACTTCCTTCAACCATGGACACAAATCTTAGAAAATCATTTATCAAGCATATTGCGCAGTAATAGAAACAAATGAGCTCATATTGTAATTAATATCTCTAAATAATATATATACATATCTTTGCTACATTTTATCCAAGTGAAACTACAAAACATCAACATTCCCTCTCTTTCAAGGTTGCCTATAATGAAATGTCGGGCTCCCTTTGAGTCTCAATCTCCCTCTGCCTACAATAACATTCTCGAAGGAATAGATCAAGGCAAATAACTCTTATAAAAAAAATACCTTCAATTATTATTCTCGATAATATTATTATTATATTTTAATCATAAGAACATTAGAGATTTGAATCTATACTTAATTCATGATGAATTAATTCTATTCCAATGTCCGGTGAAGTTATTAATAGACTCATCATAATTTAATTCCATAAACATATTATATAGTAGGGATAAGGGGTTCCTATATATATTAGTATCTCATAGTATTTATATGCAGCATAGAAACCATTAAAAATAAGCATTCATAATATACCTTTGGTTCTAAAATTTAAATTAAAACTAACACCTTTCCCTACTTAGGAAATGATCCTTATTTAACTCACATGTTATTCTATTATAAGTCTTCATTATAATTCTTATAAAGATTATATTATAACCATATATAAATTCAAAATTCTTATAAACATAACTATTCCTTACTAATAGATTTCTACTTGCATGTTATTCTTACTTACCTTACCCGATGGTGACGTGGGCCTTGGTGTTGATGTTCGGTCCACTTTGTATGGGAACTTTAACTTATGCGGGAATGATCTCCTTTATTTCCCTTGTGTCCCGGTTGGCACGAAGTTTGTATAGGGTATGATGTGGGGATGTCACATTTGTGTTTGTTGCAGTTACAAAGTGGGACCTTTATGGCTGACTTCCCCACCTTAAATATTAGTTCCCTTCTCCCTTCGAATCATACCCACTTGTCTTTTCTATTTTGTACTATCCTTTTCACCTTATTGATTATATCACAGTGGCAATATTATATGTCCCCTTTGATGGAGCCCACGTGGGAGCACCAATTACTTCCCTCTTCCTTTCTGGTTCTTGTATTATTTGAGGTGAATATATGCACAATAATATAATTCCATATTCTGATTTAGGCGGTAGCTAATGATTAATGTTGCAATCCTTACCATTTATCTTCACTCTCAATTCAATTTTTGTTTATAAATATACAAGCCCCAAGCCCATGTCTATGCAATAATTACCTGACATTCCAAAACTGCCAGCGCTTTTCTTTAAAAAAATTCCGCAGACCCTAGGAAGAAGAATGCAAGCCTCTGCTTCAATCTTGGCGTGGATAGTGGTATTGCTCGAGGGAATGTTTAGCAAGCTGTCCCTGCAATAAATAGGAGACTACATTTTCATATAGATCCTTCCCATTTGCAAAATTATTGGTCTTCATTCCTTTTGGTACATTTGCAGTTGGCTCTGATACCATGTTAACTTCTAGGATCGCTACAAACGTACTAACAATTGTCATGGTATTCATTGTGTTCCAAATGCAAATGAAGGCTTATAAATATGAGAGGAGGAGATATGTCTTATGAAGAGACATGTCTCTAAGGTTAAACATCATTAGTTAACATATTAATATAGTAGTAATATAAACAACCACATATTCAGCTCATCTTAAGCATATATGTAATATTAATATGTTAACCATATATATAATATATTATTATATAACATATTATTATATAATAATGTATATTAGTATATAATAATATATATATATATATATATATATATATATAATATATATTATATATAAGATATTTCATATTTATCTTTAAAATGATTTACCATCATTAAGGTATCTCATGTCAAATCAATTCGACAAAAGCTACAACCTTAACAATTTGTAAACATAGACTCATCTTCAATGCTCCAACTCCTCTAAATGCTTCTTGAAGCCTTATTGTCACCTCCTTTTTGTCTCTTCCTGAAACCTTGCTGCCTCTAAGTCCTTGCTCCTTTCTTGCTCTCTTCAAAATAAAAATGAGATTAATGAGAATGAATCTAGAAGAAACATATTTAGTCATTTTAGTTGCATTGAAGTGTGGGGCCCACATTAGGAAAAAATATTGCAAATAAATAAAAAATGGCGTTACTTTTTGGCTACCAAGGACAGAACTAGACGTCATCCCCAAAATGGCTTGGTTATCTTACCAAGTACAATCACATTTTCAATCCTTGGTTTAGCCATCCACACATTTCGGAAACGGTTTCCAAATTTTTTGCTCATCCAAGCATGGCTTGGAAACATTTCTGATCATCCCCATGTCTCCAAAACCATTTCCATTTCCAATAAGTATAGGCTTTGGGTGGAAATGCGTCTTCAGGTCAATGTAGCTCATCGCTAAGAAAATTATTATCTAAATCCAATCTAAGAGATTCCTCAAGCTCATAAGAAGTGGAATCCATGCCTTTATCAATAGCAACCTCATTCAAATCCACCAATTCCTTTTCCAATCTGAACTTTTTTGAAGAAACGTTTTTGAAATGGGTAACATTCCATTCCTTGATTTTTCTTATCATAAAAGATAACTTCTTCACAAACTGGTACATATGGGATCCCTCAATAAAAGGGGAATTTTTCTACCAATGCCTTAACATTGGGATGAATGGGGGATCCTATTCATGCGTGTTTTATGACCCACCAAACAGTAGAACAAAATACTAAAATATCTTATCCTCTCTTAAATAAAGTCTCATGTATGCTAAGACTACTAAAAGATCATACGATGACTTCAAGGTTCCTTTAACGTTGGGTCTTGACTATGGATAAGCTCGGTGGTTGATGTGATTTGCTAATGATCACAAGGGGCCTTACATGTGTTTACTCAAATTCTTTACAAGCCATACTAGATGTGGAAGTTATCTACAGGTTTTGTAATGAAGTACTTTGTGGATTTTCACAAAAAATGCAGAAATAAAAAGGGATAGGATTTAGGAACTCTATTCTACTCCTAAGGGAAGTGATGACAATAGATAGTATTCTGGTGGACAAATTCCTCAATTTACCGAGCTTTGCTTTGCCAAGTTATACTACAACTACGTGTGAACTGGTGCAATCTTCAAGGGTTATGTTGAAATATTTTCAAACAACCACATACACCATCATAAAGAACAATGTATGTGAATGATAGAAGTTAAACATTTACATGAAAGGGGTTCAGGCTAACTTTGCACAATGATTTATAATCACTAAAACGTCAAAAGTATGAACCAAAGGAATTCATCAATACACCATCATATTCTCCATTGCAATCACACACTTTAACTAGGCTAAACTTAATCTAAGTGAGGGAATTTGAGAGAACAAGCAAGCACCAAGACACGTCAAGTATTCACCAAGCTTCAAAGAAAACTCTATTATCTTAGTAGCTCATACCAACAATCTTAGAAAATCCTCCCTTTACAAATGAGGAGTGAGGCCTTTATATAGGTCCTCAATTACAATAGATGGCCTAGATGATCACAATAACCGATGGCCCAAATCATGCCACATGAGCCCTAATTATGGTTTGGGAAAAGAAAAGGAATCTATATTAATATAATAAGAAATCCACTACCATAGTAGGTAACAGATTCCCACTATGCATGCTTGCACAGAAAGAGAGCAAAGTGCAATAATGAGCAAAGTGCAATAAATACCCACCATGCATGTCCATTACTCGATAAATGCTCAATCTTCCTTGAATAAATTATTCTTGATTCCATTCTCTGAGTGGGTAGAAGTTTGACTTGGAGACCTTAATTCTTCATCAAGATAATTGGATGCCATGAAATCATGATGGAGGCCATGTAAGCTCGAGTCCTTAACAATTGCATCATTTTATAACTAAGATCCAACTTTGACTAACTTTTCTGAAAATCTCTCCAACATTCTCGTCTTCCATGCACTTGCTTGGAAATTTATCTCCCTGAAATGGATTGGAATCCCTTGCTGATGATTATGTCACTTTAGAGTTTCCTCATATTGAACTTCCATCGCCATGTTCTTGTATTTTTTAATTTGAACTTTAATGTTTGGGACCAAATCACTCAATATTTGGATGTCTTTGATGTTGGAACTAGAATTTGGGACTTGAGCATCTTTTATAAAAATTTTAGAACTGGAGCTTTCTCCTCCTGCAAAATAGAAATAAGCAATATAAGAATCATGCAAAAAAATTCAAAATGAAACATATAGACCAATTACATATTCTTTGTCTCTCTAAAAAGATATTTAGCCAAATTTTATCTACTCCTTGCAATTTACTCCATGAATGAGAAATTTTCCAAAACTTGGCCATTTTCTTTTTTCCATGAAGGAGGATTTTCCAACGCTTAGCCATTTCTCTTCCATGAAGGAGGAATTTCTGACACTTAGCCATTTTTTTCATGGAGGAATTTCCAACACTTGGCCACTTTTTCTTCCATGAAGGAGGAATTTCTGACACTTAGCCATTTTTTCTTCCATGAAGGAGGAATTTCCGACACTTAGCCATATTTTCTTCCATGAAGAAGGAATTTCCAACACTTTGTCATTTTATTTCCATGAAAGAGGAATTTCCAACACTTTGCCATTTTTCTTCCATGAAGGAGGAATTTCCGACACTTAGCCTTTTTTTCTTCCATGAAGGAGGAATTTTCCAACACTTAGTCATTTTTTCTTTCATTAAGGAGAAATTTCCAATACTTAAGTCTTTTTTCTTCCATGAAGGAGGAATTTCCAACACTTAGCCCTTTTTTCTTCCATGAAGAAGGAATTTTCCAACACTTAGTCATTTTTTCTTTCATTAAGGAGAATTTTCCAACAATTAGCCATTTTTCTTCCATGAAGGAGGAATTTCCGACACTTAGCCCTTTTTTCTTCCATGAAGGAGGAATTTTCCAACACTTAGTCATTTTTTCTTTCATGAAGGACAAATTTCCAACACTTGGCCATTTTTTCCACGATTTTTAGTTTTCTTGTCGATGGAAATTTTGAGTGGTCATGGATTTTGTCCATGATGGAAGAATTCTGCAACAACCATTTTTCTCCAAAGCGGGATTTTTTGAGTGATCATGGATTTTGTCCATGATGGAAGAATTCCCCGACAACCATTTTTCTCTAAGGCAGGATTTTTTGAGTGGTCACAGATTTTGTCCATGATGGAAGAATTCCACGACAACCATTTTTCTCCAAGGCGGGATTTTTTGAGTGCTCATGGATTTTGTCCATAATGGAAGAATTTTGCGACAATCATTTTTCTCCAAGGCCGGATTTTTTGAGTGATCATAGATTTTGTCCATGATGGAAGAATTCTACGACAACCAATTCTCTCCACGGTGGGATATTTTGAGTGGTCATGGATTTTGTCCATGATGGAAGAATTCTGCAACAACCATTTTTCTCCAAGGTAGGAATTTTTGAGTGGTCATGGATTTTGTCCATGATGGAAGAATTCCGCAACAAACAATTTTTTCCAAGGAAGGATTTTTTGAGTGGTCATGAATTTTCTCCATAATGGAAGAATTCCGTGACAACCATTTTTCTCCAAGGCAGGATTTTTTTGAGTGATCATGGATTTTGTCCATGATGGAAGAATTCCGCAACAACCATTTTTCCTAATGTTTTCATACCTTTCCACTTTTGGATATTTCAAGGGTGATTCCAAACTTGACCATTTTCTGATCGATTGTCTTACTTGCTCACTCTTTTGGATATAGAAACGGATACCCTTTTGGCTCTTTATCAACCAGAGCTCACTTGTTGCCAAAACAAACCTACCAAAATTAGACTTTCTAACATGGGAAGTTGTCCCAAAGTCAAAACAAGGTCAATCCGAGAGGGAGTGAAATTTACTAAAAATAGAATTTCTAAAATAGTAAGTTGAGACATTCAATTGTTCGACAAACAAACAGTTTCCATTTCGGGAGCCACGTGGACAACACTTTCTAGACTTGACCAATTTTACCGATTCTCATTTGAAAGAGGGGACCTTAGAAGACCTAGCCCAAGACTACAAAGAACTAAAGCCAAAAGGACAAGACCAAGAGAGAAAAAAGGAGGTTCCCATTTGCAATAGGTTGATGGTGTGAAAACCCCACATCAGATCCCTGAACTAAGGTAGATTGGAATCCCACATCAATTTCAATTTGTGTTTTATCAAATTTTGGTTTCTTACCCACCTGGAGGGTGGGCAAAAAGGAGAGATCTGAATCCTCCTGGATTGTCAGATTGGAAGCTGTTTCTAAATCAAATCTCTATTAATTTCCTTCATAATATTGTCTATCAATTCTTCTATTAAAACAACATTTTCTTTTTGTGAATTTTAAGACGAAGTCCATCAAATGTTGATCAGCAGTGAGAGCATTTGATAGGTCCACAGCTCCTAGAGAGATTAGGACATTAGGGAATCAATATGATATCCCTCATCAAGCCTATCTACCAAAACAACTTGCAAAATAAAAACTGACCCTCACACTCACCAATATTGTGGAGATTTCTAATTGGGGATCGAGGAGAATCTCTAGGAGGTGAGAAATACTCCACTTGCAACACATATAGATTAGAAGGCGCCAAATCTATAGGCACATTCATATGAACCAAATCAGTAACTACAACCACTTGTGTATTTTCAGCATCTTAATTGACTAAAGGAGTGCCTTGTATTTACAGGGATACAGGGCTCGAAGCTTTCCTCCGATGCCCACACAATTGCTATGAAACAATAAGAATTCACAAAGATCCTTTTCCTTTTTTGGGGTAAGGATCTTTTAGGGTTTCCTACCCAGATTTGCCAAGGAAATGACCTTTCACAATAGGCTTCTATAGGGGGTTAAGTTGTTCCTTAACAATTTTATCTGATGGTGAAGATCTCTTTAATATACAAAAAAGATCTTCATCAATCAAGATTTTAGATCTTTGAAACCATTGCTCATCCCTAACTAAACCTTGACACTATAAAGCGTCGTTTGATTTTAGATTAAAGAAGTACTGGTTAACAAAATTTGAATCCATGAGCACACAAATTTTGATATTGAATAAGTCATTGATAAGGGAACTCTCAAATAGCAAAAATTCCGCAAAAGAATTGCCTAGTTTTTCCTAAAATACCAAGGTTAGTAAACTCCAAAGGCAACTGAGGAAGAACAAACCAATTCAACTCCAACTTTGAATATTTTTGAGATAGTTGGAGGTGGAGTTTTTAGGGAAAGACAAAAAGGAGATTTTACCCAAGCCAGTAATAAGGTGTTTTTAGCACATTCTCCTTAGCTTCCACCAAATCAAAAACAACAATAACGCAATCCGAAGAGATTACTAGGCAATAAAGTGTTCCATACCATTTATAGTGTTTATGAAGATGAAAGAGAGAAGGATTCTCACCCCATATCTGCATAATTTTTGCATTAGATTGCAAATCCTTGGCCTTATAGGACAAAGGTGCAACACCCACGCCTACAGTCAATATTGGCCTCTCTCTAGTTCCCGTGGGCCCTGTCCTTTGTCATCCTATAACTGCTCCTATTGAATCTTTCTAACACCCCGTATTTGCTCCTTGGGGTTTTTATCCTTCTACCCCAATGGCTACAAGTTGGGATTATTCTTTTTGGCTTCAAATAATTTAGGGTTTTCTAGAAACCTGCCATTTTGAAAACTTTTTGTTCCTCACACCTTGCTTCTTTCGATACAATGTTGATGCAGGAGCATCCTAGGCTTGCTTGCAATCCTACATGTTAGGGGGTATTTTGGCTAGGATTTGTGGACTCGGTCACCAAACAGTGGTGCTTAGTCGTTGATGGGTATAGTTGTGGCCGAGGAGCTCGGTCATTGAAGGGGCTCGGTCGTTGTTGGAGCTCGGCACCTTCTGTATGCTCAGCATGTATTGGAGCTCGGCATCTTCTGTTGCTCAGCATGCACTGGGAGCTCAGCAATGCTTGTGGTTTGGCTGATGCTTGGCTTGGTTTCCCTAACACTCGGTCTGGTCTTGGTTCCTGTAGGTGCCGAGTTGTCTGAGTCGACTTTTGGCATTTAATTTGTGTTGTAGCTGACTTTGGGTATTTAATTTGTGTTGTGGCCGACTTGTGGCTCAACATATATTTAATATATGGGTTTTAATTTAATTTGTAATGAACTAGGCCAACCTATGGCTTAGTTGGGTATTAATAGGTCTTGTGGAGTCTTTAGTCATTATCATCCATCTTGGAGAAGAGGATGCAAACTTTGAAGAGCTAATAGCTGCGGCTTGAGAACTAGGAGATTACTTGGGGGGCTTGCAAGCACAAGTTAAGATTTCCTTGGAGGTTTCTACCAGAGTGTGGATCTGGACTAGCTGGGATTAGGATTGTGAGTTGGATCTTGTGGGATCTTGCAGAACTGTTTTGTAATTGTTGTTGTATTTGGCCCTAACCTGGAAGGCCTTACAGCCGAGCATATTGCATGTAATCAGTTATTTAATGAATAAAGAGTTGTGATTTGGAATCCGATCTTGCATTGTTGTTGTGTTGTTGTTGTGTTTCCCTTGTGTGGTTATTTGCTGGGGGCTAGGACATCTCCTTTGGGGATTCTCTTGTCTTGCACTACATCAAATGCTCAACTCTTTATGAGCAACAACTTAGAAATCTCTACAAGATGCCAAACAATGTAAAAGCATGAGTTACCACTTAGAATTTCACCTTAGATGTCACTTTGGGGATTTGGACTTAGATCTCCATGATGAAGCTCAATTCTTTAAACATTTGATCTTCACCACTTCGACTTCATAGTTGTTTTCTAAGAAATTAAAACCATAAAGAATACAGGCTATAGCTTGGTAGTTGTTTGTGTTTCTAACCTATAATCATTGAGTCATGTGCAATCAGATATATTATTCACGTAATGTAATAACGATTAATCTAATTACAATCTAAACCTAAATTTTAAGAAGATGCCACCATCCTCAACTTTAATCGTTTCCCTGTTAAAGCATGCTAGACCCAAAACCATAGAGTTTTCTTTCTTATATTCTGTTTGGAATTCTTATTTAAAGAGCTCCGTTGAAAGACTTGTGCTCAATAGTAAATAATTTGAATCAAAGTTATTTTAATTACTATACTTACAAACATTTTGGGTCCAACAGCAACTAAGAAAATTTGTTTCCCGGCTTGTATGGAACACATACTGTAAATCCTCCCAATAAATTCTTAGAGCATGTACATCACTCAATCTTGAAATAGATATAACAAGAACATCATGAATCAGTCTAAACTAAAATCACATTTGACATTTAAAAAATGATCATCTAGAATACCTGAAAAGTAATTGCATGTCAGGACCAGGATACCGAAGTTCAAGTGCTGTGGTCCCACCAGACAATGTAAAGGTATTCAAACAGTCAACAAAAAGGCCCAAGCCCACTCCAAACCGTGGTCGTACTTCAGCATTGTAACTATATGTGCGAAAAAGCTGCAAGGTTTCAAGTTGACAAGGTTACCTGTGCAGATTAGTAATATTATTACAGAGCAACATCTTCTCTTTAATGGTGCACGGCTATATAGTGCTCAATAAAATACATTTACATCTCACCATCTATAATTCAGTGCACCATATTCTCATAACAAACACTCAATGAAATTGCCTCCTATTGCTAAAACCTAACGAGTGCATGAAATATTGAATCAATGGATTCAAACAGGAGGAATGGCACTTAGCTAACCTTCCAAAAGACTGAAATAATACTCTAGATCAACACAACATTTTCTTCTTAAAAAAAATAAAAGAGGTTTAACTAGTCACAGAAATTATATTGTACCTCTTTCCTGAAATAAACCTTTGCTTGAAGGCAACCACGTTCTTCTACAATTATTACAATTCCATGCTCTGACAATTCAACAAGTGCATCCTGCCAACGGAAAAGAGATATACCAAATCTCAATTTCGTCATTCATAATTATATCAGGCTCTAACATAGACAAGGAAAATTGAAAGGAACAATGACTTAAAGAATGTTTGAATTGATTATATTCACCGGCACCACCCCCTTCTTGATTAATTCATAGTAAATAGAACGGATTTTATTTGCAGTTGCACATTTACATCCAGTTTTCTCATAGTTGGCAGAAAAGATTTAATTTTGTACCCCTGGTAGCTTTTAAAAATTAAAAAAATTCAACAAAGAAATTCCTATTGAATCATATAGTGCTGCTTGTCTTTATTTTGAAATAGAAAATGACTTTTACATAGCTGGATGACTTCTAAGCATTGCTCTTTTAACAAACAAGAGAACATTCCAAGTTGCAAAGAAAGAAAACCAAATGGGTATTCAATGATTGTTTATATGCCAGTATTCAAATCATGTCAATCAGTGTGATGGAAAATCCTTGTTAATAATCATAATGTGGTCCGTTGTCTTTCTTCTCAGTTGGACATAATCTACCCATTTATGACCTGCCATGAAGATTACTATAATTCTATTTGAGCTATTTATCATACTCTTACTTGTTTCTAATACCCAACTAGCTAATCCAATTATGAGATTGTCAAACACAGTAATCTTGCAAACATATGGACCCCTATCCCAAGGAGTGGCTAAAGCTAAACATAGATGGTGCCTCTAGGCAACCCAGAACCCTCTAGCTTTTAAGGTATTAGAGGAATTTATCAAGATCACAGATTGACAATTGACTATTTGGCTAGCCAAAAGTTTAAGCACCTAAACAAATGATTTTGTGGAAGCAGCAGTATATGTTAAAGGCTATTAAAAGAATAGATTTTGTCATAGTAGAAGCCAACTCGGAAATCTTAGAGTCTCTCTTTTCCCACAAATGGCTTTTAAGATTTTTATATATGGTTCAGAATTAATAAATTAGCTTAACTATCCCTGTGTGCACATAAATCCCATTGCTACAAAATTATCCCAAAATCTACAAAATGTATTCATGTATTATACTAATATAGTGGATTTTCAACCACCAAAGAGCATAGTCTATGAAATACCATGCACATGCTCTCAAAGCTGGCATCAAAGGAAAAATGCTTTTCTCTAGCATCATAGCTCTAGCTAATATTTTGAGTACTTTATTTCATCCTTGATGGGAAACTTATTCATGTGAAAAGTGATGAGAGAAACAAACCACCACCAATAGTCAAGGTCAAACAACCCTAACTAGTTACCTAAATAAACAAAAAGATAGTAACAAGCTCAAAGTGATTACCCTCCTCCCAATAGCCCATCTAACCAATGAAAGATGAAAAGTCAAGTTTCGAGGCAGAATTTTTCCAGTTAATGTGGAAACGTGGCTTCACATCATCTCAACTAATCTTCTATGGCTCTTACCCAATCCCTCCTCATACTAGTAAACATAATCTTGTGGTATCATGAACCTTGGATATATTCATTTAGATTGTATAAATGGTTTCAAAATTCAAAATCTATGGTTACAAGGTGTTACATCCCAAAATTTTAACCTAATTTTAAACTTGTTCATAACCGTTGGATTAACGGATTATCCTTTCATGATCATGTGAAGTAGGTAGTTATTTATATACATTGTATTAACTGTTAATGAAGATGGTCGTTAACCATTAACTGTTATTAGATGATTAGCAGTTGCTTGCTTTAAAATATCGATTATTATGTTTTTATGAATTATTATAGAATTATTATTATGGTAGAAAGTGTTTTTATGGGTGATTGGAAGAGAAGATGAAGAGGGGGGGAAGCATTGCTAAACGGGATCATCGGAATGGGATGTTCGCTTAGTTAGGTCATCAAGATCGGCAAGTATGACCTTAAACTTCTTTGGAAAGGACACAATGACTTGATCACAGGATACATTTTTGGGACCCACATGTGCTATTAAGAAAATAATCTAAGAACATGAAAAATAATCTAATTTAAAGTATAAAGCATACCTCAAAGGATTTTTATTGATCTTCATCATATTATTATAATAAATATTTACATACGTAAATATAAATATAAAAATGAAATGCCACCAATAAATTATAATAACATAGTTTAATGATGTCACCCCATTGATATACTTACATGAACGTATATAAGTATATATTATAATAACAATTGAAATTATAATCCTTCCAACTTTATCTTCCAACCTTTTTAATCTTTTCTCTCCTCTTCTTTGTTTTTAATAGAATTAACACTTGGAAATTCAAATTGACACTATCTTTTTAAATCGGTGGAAGCCAAGAAGTCATGGCTTGCTTCTTTATCTGAAAGCCGTGACAGGGGTCAAGATCTTTCATTCCTCACTCGGCCACATATCTTATTATCTCTGCCACCTTTAGCACCCGGTTACACCCATTTACAAGCAATAGTCCTACCGAATACACCCAGCCTTTGAGGATTAAGTCTTCTGCAATGGATACGTCTGCAATATTTTAAGGAGAGCAAACTTCCAAATCAGATGCCAAGCTTACAAACTTCTTTACCACCACACACCCATTATATCTTCCATATCAAGCTTTGTCAAACAGTTTGAATTCTACTCCTTGACGTGCAATAATCCGGCTAAAGATTTGTGATCATATGTTCTGCAAGTAAAGTCTCAACACAACAAGAGAGGACCAGACAGAGTTTGAGTCCTTCAGTACAATATCAAATGCTTAACAGTTATCCTTCCAAGTTTTAAATGCAATTCTATAGCAGTTGACTAGGATCAGAACTTTCTCTTATGTCTATATTCATGTTACTTTAACTTGCTTAATGAACCTTGAAGATTTATAAAGAACTTCTTAATTTCTTTTATCCAGTTGAATAGTATTCCATACCAAAGAGAGTTCCTAAATACAATAAGAACTTGTATGAATATTGCTGATCTCATAATAAGATGTCACAAATATTGATGGAAGAAAATCAAGGGCAGCATGCTCATAATCTTTTGATACACCTGGGATTCACCATGAAAGGGTGAAGAGGTGTAAATAGGGCAAAAAGCTCATATTCTTTAATACACCTGGGAATCACTGGCTATGTAGCCATGAATGGTGAAGAGGTGGAATAAATCTGCAAGAAAACAAAAGAGGAATCAGACATGAATAACTTAAATGAAATATACTTAATAGCTCATGGTCATCCCTGTAATGAATCCTGTTGACAAGTCGAGCGGTGGTGATCAGGTCATTGAACTCATCGGAAATCCTTAGCCAAGGTAGTTTATAGGCATGTGTGTCATCTAATGATCACTTGATGTCAATAGCGCTAGTTATGTAAGCATGTCCATTTCATAACTGAGCAAACATTCAAAACACCAAGATGCTCAAGTGGTTGGACTAAAGAACATCCCAAGCCAGATCCCGAGGTAGGGACGGTCATTCTAATTTGATAGAATGTGTGGGGCTAAGTATGGTCTGAGGTTGAGAGGTTAAGCCTATGTCAATGCTTCTCCTCTCACTAAAGCTGAGGCTTGCACAACCAGCTAAAGATCCTCCAATGATACTTGTAAGTTCCATTCCTTCTTTTCTCGTTAGGCATTTACTTTACTTGTATACAGTTATGTTGGTTAGTCGTTAATCTAGTTATTTCAGCTGATCATGGATATAGTTATGAATAGTTAATCATTAATCTAGTTATTACAGTTGATTATGAATACAGTTATACTAGTTAATCGTTAATCTATTTATTTCAGCTGAACATGAATACCGTTGTGAATAGTTAATCATTGATCTAGTTATTTCAAAATAATGTGATTTCAATTAGTTTATGTAAATTGTTAAAAGCAGTTAATGTCACAGTTAAGAAATCGGAAGGAAACGAATGATACAATGGTATCTGAAGCCCTAATTGATTCAGTGCTATATGGAGCCCTAAATGATACTGTGGTATCTGAAGCCCTAATTGATACAGTGGTATCTAATGCCCTAAATGATCCAATGGTAATCGATGCCCTAATTGATACAGTGGTATGTAGTACCCTAACTAACATAGTGGTGTTTAATGGTAATTGTCATTTGATTCTGATATAGCGGTATTGGACGGTAGTTGTCATTTGATATTGTTATAGTGGTATTTGTGGACTAACCTGGGTGGTTGCAGAAGCATCCCTACAATGATTTCTTGGTTCAAATTCCATGGCATGTGGATTTTAATTTCTATAGTAAATTCATTGATGGTGTTTTAAGTTCTTAGTTAAGAAGTTTTGTTTAACTGATTTTTAACCGTCAATCTCTTTCATATGAATGAAACTAATTTAACTGTCTTCCGATGAAAATGAAGTAATAACTATATTTCTTTGAATATATTAGTTGATAATTTAAGACACCGGGAATCTGGATGTTATACAAGGTATGTAAATCTAGTTGCCAACAACAAAGAAAATGTTCCAAAGTAAAGAACTACCAAAAATATCTGGTTTGAAACAGAAAAATCAAAATATATTTGAAGTCATACAGAACATAAAAATATGCAATACACGCATAAGTCATAAAAGTAATAAATGCATAAGAATCACAAATTTTGATTACAAATACAGTAATATTAAAAGATGAAAATTCAATGATTCCATAATTTAAGCCCTTAGCTCAAAATTAAAATGTTACAAAGATTTAAATATTTGCATCATCAAATGACAAAACCTGCTCTGAGATTATCACTTAGTTAAAATTTAGTACTTTCAGTTGTATATTTTTTATTTTTTTTATTGGCCTATTAAACAGTTTTTATTTTTATTTTTATATATTTTCACATTAAAGTAATTAAAATATATATCAGATGAATTCAAACCAATATGGTCATTCTGATGTCTGAACAACTTGGTTAAACCCAACTATAGACCAGAATGTTAGAAATAGGAATTACTGAGGTGGGGGTGACTCAGTAATTTACAAACTTTAGTCGTCAACTGAATATTATTTATTACTTTGAACCATCCATAAGAAAGTAATAAAGTAATGTTGAATGGTAACAGTAACCGTACACAAATATAACTCATAACACCATATTTTGTTAACTAGGGAAACTCTAGCCAAGGGAAAACCCCAGTGGGGATGATACCCACTAGATAATATACTGATATATAAGTTCCTTGTTAGAGGATGGACCTTGTTAGGAGTCAATGAGCAAATTCAGTATAGAGAGTCCCTGTTAGGAGACTTTGAATCCCTGTTAGGAGATTCAAACTCTGTTAGGAGTTATAGTATAGTAGATGCAAGATGAGCCCACTGCCCAAACATGCACTTCCAATTACAAGAAGAGCTCACTGCCCAAACACGTAATCAATCTTCAGGAATATAAGTTCTTCCTCAGTTTGATATCGGATCACAAAATAACTTATCAAACTTCACATATATCACTTTCACAGAAAGTTTGCATATCATAATATTTTGCATCACTTTCACAACTTGCACAACTTTCACACTTGAATTTGCAAGATGTCCTTTGCATAAATATCATGCCTTTACATAAATTGCCACTAGGTCGACTAAGACCATAATATACTTTTCCAACTTAGAGTAAACATTTAGGATGTCAGCCCTAATTGGTCAAGTGATTATTTTGTAAACAAAATAATTCCTTTCCTTTAATTTTGCTATCCTGTTTTACTGGTAAAGCACGAATATCTCTTTTCTGTACAATCTATATTGACTTCCAAGGTTATACACGTCATCGTCAACATGAATACTATCTCCATCTCACTTCGCTAGTCATAATATGACATCAGTAACAAGTTACATACAAAACAATAAACTGCTGTAAACCAAATTCATAATTAAACAATTTTTTGAGTACCAAAAGCTATCTTTATTTCTGAGGTTTCCTGTAAGCATGTACATCATGTGTTGTCATAAATGACAACAATTATATATCTTCATTAGCCAATTGTCAACAATCTCCCCTTTTGGCATTGATGGCAACAAAATAGGGAAAATTGGCTAAGTAACAAAACTTGTCAAAAACAATACAGTAACATTACATTAATTATCTATTACAACTTGCCCATCTTACATATGCTCCTCCTTACAATATGATTTCATACCTTACAATTTTATCTTCTCCCTTTTACAATATTTACAATTTTCTTATGCATTTTCCCCCCCTTTGACATCAATGACAAAGGTCATGTTAAAAACTATCAAACTGTTATCAAAAATTATGTAATCATCTGCCTTAAACTGATAGTATCTTCGTGCAATCATCAAAACTTGCCCTAAGATTGTTCATACCTTTTGTCCATGTATCCTTGGTTGATTCAGCAGAGGTGAGAATTGCACATAGGGCATATGATGCAATCTCAACTGCATTAAGATCGGAATATAAAAAGTTAGAATAAGTGTCCTTGGCTTTGACATATTCCTCCAACTATCTCTCTATAATAGATATATTTAGAGCAATAGACTCTTTGAAATCCTAAAATCTTTTCAAAATTTGTTCCTTCCAAAGTTCCAGTTTCCTGATATCACAATGAATACTGGCCACTTGTCCTTCAAAATCATCAATTTTACTAGAAGGATGTTGTAGTTGGCTAGATAGAGCCTCTAGCTCACTCATCTTACCTTCAATCTGACTATCAAGATTCTTAGTCAACTTATGAGATAGGGTGCACTTAATGTACAATACCTTGCCATCCTATTGACACTTCCGAAGTTCTTTGATACAAGCATCAAGACTCACCAAATCATTCTTGATGTTTTGACAAATGGTGTTAAGCAAATTAGCATCATGTGAAATATGTGCCTTAGATTCTACAACATTCAACAAATTTGTGAATTCCTCATCAAAAGATTTTAGCACTACTTGTGCCCTCTGTTCAGGATCTGCCTCTGTATGCTGGACTGCCAGAGTACTATGTAATCTGTTAGTAACCTCCATCAAGGTTTTCTGCAGGCTCTTCACTTGCCTGTTCTTCTCATTAAGTTTTGACAAAGATAAGATCAAGTCAATTTGATTATCATCATCAATTGTCAGGCTAACAAGCGATAGCGGAGTAGATGAAGTAGAAGGTTTAGATTCATCTTCCCTTTGCTTCTTTTCAGCTGCCTCTTTGACTCTTCTTTCTTCTTTCTCTTTCTCTTCTTTTTCTTTTCTTTCTTTTTCTCTTTTCTTCTTCCTCTATTCTCTTCTTATTTTCCTCTAACTTCCTCTTCTTTTCTTCTTCAACTATTCTTTTCTTTTCATCCTCACCTTTTCTTTTCATTTCATCTTCAAGCAATTTCTGCTTGGCCTCTTCTATTTTTTTCTTTTCTTCCTCTAATAACCTCTTCTCTTCTTCAATTTGTTTCAATTGTTCTTCAATATCCTTGGCATGAGATTCAAGCTGTTTTGAATTCTCAAAAGAGTTAGTATCATCAATGTTAATAGTAGCATTGGTCTCATCAATCTGCATTGTGTCACCACTTACTGACACTTCCGAGGTTCTAGGTGCTAGTGAAGATGCTGCCTTGGATTTTGTCATCATCTGACTTATGGCTGCCACTGTTTCACTTCTTAATTTGTCCTTCTCACCCACCATAAACAGAAATGATCTTACTTTGTTTCTCAAGTAAGGTACCAGATTATTCAACAATCTCTTGACTTCTTCTTCGTCATCAGTCTTGCATACAGTCCTTATCATAGACTTCCAAAGTTCTAAGTCCTCTTCTCGAGCTGGTGCCTTCTTCTCAATAAGTTTGTCATAGATCTTCTGGTTCACCGTGCCTTCAATATCCTTTAGTTTCAGATTATTAGCTATTATATATCTCATAGTAGAGATATCAATCTGATCTCAATCTTATTATACAAGTCATAAAATTTGTTCATCTGAACAAAATTGTCTTCATTAGCAATGGCTGAATTAATCTTCTCAATCTTTGGCTTCCAGGGTTGCCAAGCTTTACCTGTTGATTTCTTAGAAGTAGTAACCTTCTCTGCCTGTTTAGCTTCTTCTTCTTCTTCTTCTTCACTTGTTTCTACGATTGTCAACAATGTCTTTTGTCTCTTTTTTGGTCCAGGGGCTTGTTGCTTGACCCTTTTGGTCTTGGTGGTCACAGCTTCCACTAATCTTTCTGATTTCCTCTTTGGCTCACTTGGTTGTACATATGATACTGCTACATAAGGAATGCTTTGTTTCGAAGATGTCTTTGCGATAGACACTGACAAAGGTTGCACATATGTTATACCTTGCTTCATAGTCTTCCTGACTGCCTGTGACTCATTTTCAGTCATACCGGCCTCTGATAAAGCTTTCTTCATTATTGTTTCTATCTTCTTGTGAGATGCTTTCTCTAAAGATGCCTAATGAGCTGATTGGGTAATCTCATCATAGGTTCCAAATCTATACTCAGCTTGATCCTTCTCAGAGTTCAACAATAAATCAATGTATCCAACTACTATATCATCACTTATCTCATAAATTAAGGGATCAAGGAATGTTTCCTGAGGTTCTATTGCTTAAATATAAGTAAAATTTGTATCAACCATAACACATATGTCATCTTTAAATCTATCTACAATTGTAGGTGCAATTCTGAATCTTTGTCTCATCTCATTTTGAAATGTTTTCATTATCAAGTTCCCACTATCCACGATTTTATTTGTTGGATGTCTTTTGCATACATTTGTGATTTTCTCCATTGTACATCTATCACTCCTCATAATCTCGGTGACTGACAAATAAGGAAATCTCTTAAGTAAATGAAAAAATAAATGATTGATCAATGACTGAAATCTAAACACACCACTGTTAGTTCTTTTGATTTTCTCTAGGTTCTCAAGAAGTTGCATTCTTAGAATTTCACTAAGATTAACTTGTTCCTTCTCAACACATATCTCGTAGGCTACATAGATGAATTCGGCTGACAATTCATCAATCTTAGAACTTGCACATATAGAGTAGGCAACGATTCTACTCAAGAATCTTGTATCATCTTGTTTAATGGTGTTGATCACAGTGGCCTTTCCATTATAAATTGCTTTAGTGTAGCTCTCAACCTTCTCCTTAACAAGTTTCTCACCTATAGGTACACTGCCTGGTTTGCTAAGACAAGTTACCTCATGTATAAGGTCAACTGAAATATCAACTACATTATCTTCCATCCACAGTTTTCCATCATGAATTCTACTTAGTATAATCTATCTCCACTCATTTCTATCCAATTCTCAGTAGAAATGATATTTGAACAAATCTAGTTCCTTCAAATGTTCAAATCTGGGCTTCATAGTCATATCATGATTAAGACTAATTCCATATCTTTATTCATATACTCGCTCCCAATAGATTCAAACTTGCTATTAGATAGCTTCCTACATCTTCCAAATAAACTACATTGTTTGGCATAATGGATAATGCTGAACTAGGGTTTCCTTCGACGGGTTTCACGGAAACAACTTTCAATTTCAGTCTCTCCTTATTCTCAACATTATGAATTACAGACATATCTAACAAATATGAACTTTATCGAATAAATTCTACAAACAAACGATAAAACACCTTTTTTTTCCAAAAATAGGGCTTGCTTCGAAATCACCTTATCAAGTCACTTTTGAGTGCTCTATGCTTCGGATGTGATCGCAATGAAATGGTAATCAAATTTGTACTCCGTTTTATTCATCAACTCGAACTTGCATTAATTGCGCACTTCGCAAAAATGAAAAAGTTGTCAATTACATTTTAAAATCAAATATCTACTTGAAATCTTCTATCTAATTTTTTATGTTACCCGAGGTTTTCCATAGCCTCCTTCCATCATGACAATGCTCACAAAATTCTCAATAAGAACATAGTTTTCATCTTCTACTACAGAATTAACTTTCTCTGTAATAGCAGTAACTCTTAATTCCTTCGTAACAAGTTCCGATAAGCTCCAAATTGCAAGCGAGCTTAGATACAGTCTAAACTTATCTTGATACACCTTTTCCCAACTTCACTACTTCTACTTCGATCTCTGAGTGAAGTTACAAATTCTAGTGTTGTGAACAAGTTTAATTCAACTTAATTGAATCAAACTCGATTACTGAGTTCGATCTTCCTGTCTCATCATCTTCTAACTTTTCTTTTGAGATGTCTAACCCTTTTACAAATGCCTCATTGAGTTGTTTTCGAAGTTCACTAACAACATTTCTTTGTTCCTCATTGTCTTTCTTAGTTCTGGAGTTCCTTTCATGGTTCCTTCTACCATTTCCAACGTTTCTTCCATCATTCCTTCTGTTTCCGAAGTTTCTTCCATTATTCCTTCTATCTCTAAGGTTTTTGTCCATTCTACAATACTTTATTGTATGTCCGAAGTTGTTGCATAACTGAAATACTAGAGTTCTGCTTCTAGGATTATGTTGATCATCAAGTGCATGACAATTCCGAGCTATGTGTCCAAAGCCAATACACTTATAACACGCGATCTGTCTTTTTTCTTCATAAGGTCTTCCTTCTCTCGATGTCCTTTCATTAGATCTTCTTCTGTCTGCAGGGTTAGTATTTCTAGACATTCTACTATTCCTTCTACCATTATCATATTTAGATTTCTTACAATCAATTGCTTTATGACCCATACCATGACAATTATGACAATAAAAATCCTTGACATGATTAAATGACTTATTTTTACAATCTCTTTTCATATGACCTATTTCATTACATGAAAAACAATTATCTCTAAATTCATACCTGGTTTCCTTAGGAGATTATACTTGCTTTAGTTCATCAAAATTTCAACTTCCTTTTCTTGTCCAACTTCTTTAGGTTTATCAAAAGATTGACTAGATTCAATCTTATAATCAGATTTATCTTTTTCTTTTGGATCTAATCTAATCTCAAGTTTCTTTGCAGGCATGTTAAATAGATAACAAAGACCAGTCTTATCAGAGGTAGGTCTCTATATTGACATAGAATCATCAAATTCTTCTCTGCTAGAATAAAGTTTCTCAAGTTGTTGCTTGCATTGAGTTAGTTCACCTTTCACAATAGTGTTGTACTTATGAAATTCTTCATGATCTTCTTTCAATGTTTCAAATTCAGATGTCTTCTTCGGTAGACTTGCTCTAAGATTTGTATTCTCAATCTTCAAATCAGATTCAACTTCACTAGAATCATTCCTCAAAGTCAACTTTAGATTGGTAGTCTTCAATCATGTTTCAAGATCTTGTATTTTGTCTTCAGCTTTGAATAATCATCATCACTAGTTTCAGATTCAGTAGATTCAAGCTTGGATTTGAGATGTTCAATCTTATCCTTCAATTGTCCAATATATACTTTGGAATCTTCATATCTATCATTCAGCTTATCTCTTTCTTCAGTAAGGAGATCAATTTATTAAAGTGCTTCTTCAAGGTTCTTCATCAATTGTTTCATATCCATAGGGATCTTACTCAAGCTGTTAAGCCTCTTCTAAGTAACTGTGCTCTAATACCAAGTCGACTCTTTAAGTTCATTCATCAACTCACTCAGCCAGGTCCGCCCACCAAGTACCGGCCCCCAGTGCAGATCTTGGTGGTAGTAGCAAATATTCAAATGAGAACTTTGCACCAAGTACACTCACCAAGTCGACTCTTTAAGTTCTTTCATCAAGTCACTGAGGGGGGGGAATCAGTAATTTACAAACTTTAGTCACCAACTGAATATTATTTATTACTTTGAACCATACATAAGAAAGTAATAAAGTAATGTTGAACAGTGACAGTAACCATACACAAAGATAACTCATAACACCATATTTTGTTAACTACGAAAACCTTGGCCAAGGGAAAACCCTGGTGGGGATGATACCCACTAGATAATATACTGATATATAAGTTCCTTGTTAGAGGATGGACCCTGTTAGGAGTCAATGAGCAAATTCAATATAAAGAGTCCCTGTTGGGAGACTTTGAATCCCTATTAAGAGATTCCAACCCTGTTAGGAGTTGTAGTACAGTGGATGCAAGATGAGCCCACTACCCAAACATGCACTTCCAATTACAAGAAGAGCTCACTGCCCAAACATGTAATCAGTCTTCAAGAATATAGGTTCTTCCTCAGTTTGATCTCGAATCACAAAATAGCTTCTCAAACTTCACATATATCGCTTTCACAGAAAGTTTGCATATCATAATACTTTGCATCACTTTCACAACTTGCACAACTTTCACACTTGAATTCGCAAGATGTCCTTTGCATAAATACCATGCCTTTACATAAATTGCTACTAGGTCAGCTAAGAACATAAGATACTTTTCCAACTTAGATTAAACATCTAGGATGTCGGCCCTAATTGGTCAAGTAATTATTTTGTAAACAAAATAATTCCTTTCCTTTAATTCTGTTGTCTTATTTTAATGGTAAAGCACGAATATCTCTTTTCCGTATAGTCCATACTGACTTCCGAGGCTATACACGTCATCATCAACATGTATACTATCTCCATCTAACTTTGCTAGTCATAATATGACGTCAGTGACAAGTTACATACAAAACAATATACTGCTGTAAACCAAATTCATACTTGGACAATTTTCTGAGTACCAAAAGCTAAGTATCTTTATTTCCAAGGTTTCCTGTAAGCATGTACATCATGTGTTGCCATAAATGACAACAATTATACATCTTCATTAGCCAATTGTCAACACAGATGTGTTCAAAATTTCTTTTAATGATATTCAGAGGCCATGATACCACTCGGCTATGCAAATTTGGAGGTACTTCAAGTGATGCTACCAGCCTGTTACAATCACTTCATCTGGCCTTCAACATGTCTAATCCATCAATTCCAGTGCTGTTATTTGCTCTGGAGAACATTCTACCTATCCATTAATTCATCCATGCTCTTGAACTGTCATGCAATGACTAAGATATTGCATGCATGGCCAGTCTCTGAATGTCCAAAGTAATTTTAATTTTCTTTCTGTTCTGAGAGGACCAACCATTGCCAGCTCCATCTACTCTGGTTTAGAGATTTACTCTGACTACTGAAGCAGAGCTTCCTTTAGAATGGACAAGCAACATGAAAAAAAGAGAGATCGAGTAGCTACCAAGACTAGAAAGCAATTGTATGACATGTAGCTTATGAAGTAAAGAAAAAACCCAACATGAGGAGGGTTTCTCAGAAATGTGGGTATGCAATCTTGCAAGGATGGAAGGAAAAGGGAAGAATTGATGAATGAATTTGAGAAAAATGGTAAAGATTAATCTATCTCAGTTGACTTGGGAAATACTGCATCCCATGTTTCAATGTTCTAATCTGTGACTTATGTTTATGGAGCAGCCCGAACCATTGTCATTTGAAGCCCTCAAAGAGTCGTCAGTGATATAAAGAGAAAATAAATCTTCTTTACGTAATGCCATTAGCAGCATAATTGGCATGTAAACATGTCACACAAATTAAAGAAAACCATTTACAATTGAAAGTGCATAACAGAAGAAAGAAATTTTTGATCTCATACGTGCTGATTTAACTCAGTCATCATGAAAAAAAGCAATATCGTGAGCAAGATACTTTCTTCTTTTGGATCTCATACATGCTGGTTTAGTTCTTAACTTTTAAGCTTGAATGTCTTAAATAACTTTGTTAGGTTCAAAGCATCAATAGAAAAACAAATGGATAGACACATTAACAGTTAAAACTATCAAGTCAAATAACGGAGAAGAATTTAATTCCAAATAGTTCAAAAACTTCAAAGAATACTGTTGAAAGGAAAGGATACAGAGGCAGATCTCTCAACTCCTTATATCTTGTAGCAAGATGCAGTTGTGAAGAGACCACACAATTATGAAGATGGTTGATTTCCAGTGTCCTTGTCTGGGATGCCAACTTTAACAGCTAACTGCATTTAAAACTTCTGAAAACTCTAATTTTGGTTGGTTTTTGTAAGACTTTTGATCCATTAACTTTATCAGTGGATGCTGGTCATGTCTGTTTATATTTCCTTTCAGTTATAATAGAATTTTTATCTATTTCTGAAAAAGATACAGAACATACTAATTCAAGGCATGTACAGTTGATGTATAATTACTGCATGATTTTTTGTGAAAATATTTCCTCAATTAAACCTGTCTCCCTGCAACTGTAAAGTATATACTTCACTAAGTGTCTAGAACTCAATAATATATTTATCTGCGTTAACAATCCAAAGAATCCAAACTGTGTTCTCAGAGACATTCAAATATTTTTTGTCAAATAGTTAGGTTAACAGGATCCGAGATGCAAAAGATGCTTTTGGAATTAATTTCCAATGGAGTAGTACAATTTGTAAGCACTCCCTATATCCCAACCATGCTAACAATTTTAAATGCATTTTAAAATTATCAACCTTTCCTTAAAACATAGTTATGCATGTCAATAAAAGACAAAACAACTTGAAAAAACAGAATGAATAGTGTGCAGCAATCAGATTAATGTATCTTTTATACTTCAGATTACAAGGTATAAATCTTAGTTGGAGACATATTATCATATAATGTAAAATTAAAGTGAGGCTATTTAACTATAAGGAGCCGAGGGTTGAAGCACGGAGGTCCTTGCCTTAGGGTGTTGAAGATGATTTTCTGTTTGGGCATTCCTCCCTATCATAATTCGATAGAACAGTGAAAGCTGTATACTTAAAGACTCAAACTACAATAAAAGATTAAAATAGATTAGAAAAAGGCATGAACCGGGATTGAAATAGATTCTAGTTCTTCAGGTGTTAAGAGCAATCGATTGGATGAGGAAGATAGTGGGGAGGATTTCAGAAAATCTGAGATTATAGCACACGACCCAAATATGGGAGGGAACAGTAATGATTTCTTTGCACCTCTTACTATGCCAGGATTACAAACATCTTTGGAGAGTGCGGGGTGGAGGAAAATTATCCATGAACAAGCAGTGAAGTGAATTTCAAAAAAAAATCTCCTCTACCTTGGCATTCCATCCTTGCAGATCTCCATATTGGCAAGCTATGATGGATAGTGTTGCAGTTGTAGGGCCTTGGTTTAAAACCCCGTCTTATGGTACAATGACAATTGGTACGGTCAATGATGCAGTAAAAGATGTGGAACATGTTGTGGAAGAACATCTATTAGAGTAGGCTAGTAGTGGGTGCACCATTATGTCAAATGGATGGATAGACAGAAGGAACCGAACCCTCATCAACTTCCTCCTCTCTTGAGATAGAGACACTATATTTCTTAAATTTCTGGATGCATCAAGTACAATGAAAACTGCAACTACATTGTTCGAGATGTATGACTCAATAGTCATGGATGTGGGGCCACAAAATGTGGTTTACTTGATTACAAATAAATAAATAAATCCATAAAAGGTCAGAGACCTAAAGTTTGTATTAAAAAAATATAATTCAGTACAATGTAGTGATACTAGGTATAGAACAAAGAACCCCTTGCACACTTAGCTCATAGTTTCCATAAATCGTATCAAACAATCACAAGGAAAAACCACCCCTGAATCTAAGTTCTAATCCCTAACTCCATACATCAGTAAAGCTTTGCTAACTGATAACCCCAATTACAATACAATTTACAATATAGAGCTTTGTCAAAAATGGCAGCGATTTAAATGAAACTGCAGATCTTCAACTACACTAATTTACTCCTCTTGGATTCTAGAGATCCGAGAGGTTACCCCTTCTTCCACCATCCCACCAACTCATGCATAATAGGTATTTCCCCTTCTTGATGGTCTCGAGTGCCTCCTGGGAAACTCCTAACAAACAAACACCCATCTATGTTTTTCACCCGATGTGCAATGCATTGTCTCGATCTAACCCTAGAAGGCATCAAAAAAATTGAAGGGGTTAAGGAAGCATTGTAGAAGGCTCACACGGTTATCAAATTTATCTACAATCACACGAGGGCTTTGAGTAGGATGCGTTATTTTATAGGAGGCAAGGAGCTAATTGATGAGGGGTGACAAGGTTTGCAACACACTTCCTTGCACTACAAACTCTATTTCAACAAAAAATGACTTGAAGCAGATTGGATGGACTTAGGCTTCTCAAATCAAACAAATGACATGAGAGTAGCAGAGTACGTGTATTCTACCAATTTTTGGGAAGCAATTAAACATGTGGTACAATTTTCAAAGCTTGTAGTAAAGGTCTTGAGACTTAGTGGATGGGTATAAATCCCCAATAGGATATTTGTAACGAAACCCAAGTGTACCTAGTGTAGGGACGTTCCCGAGACAGGTACTTGGTACTCCAAGTACCCCTATCGTTGCACCGCGGCCACATTGCTTGGGTTCTTAGGTGCTTGAGGATGTCAGGGGTACTTGGGTGCTCCATCCACTCTGTTATGAGGAACAAACTTACCTCTAAGAGAGCGGAGAAGCTAGTTGTTGTACATAATGTCTTGCGTATCATAGATTGCAAGACATGCATGTACAAAGAGAGCCCAGCAGCACGATGCGATGTAGAGCTAGAGGATCCATCTCAAATTGATGAGGACGAGATTGCAGCTAAAACAGATGTACAGTTGGTTGTTGTTTCTTTGGCAAAACTTCAGTGTGAGGAGTCCAGTAGTTCTGCTAATAAGGACTTTGGCTTGGGGGATGATTTAAGGCCTCCTATCACTACATTTTGACATGATTTTGTACTCATATTGATATTGATCATGATTCATATCATGCATGAGGCTACTCAATGTAATCATCTTTATGATATAGTTGATATTTGATATAAAGGATATAAATCCTATGTGTTGATGTTTTGAATTTTGATTTTTGAATGTTACTATTGGGTATGTACTGTGTCACTATGCTGAATGTTCAATAGTTCTAGCTCGTGTTGCAATTTTTCTATGTTAAAATATTTCAATTTGATATGTTGTATTGAAGATCATTCATAACCAGCATTTCAATTTCTATATTTATAGTAAATAGCACCCCTCCCCTCCCCCACCCCCTATTGCCGTCCCCCCAGTATCCCTTGGTCATCCCCAAATTGAGTCCCTTTTTTCCTATCCAAAAAGCTGTCCCCTTGCTCCGATGTTACATTGTATATTTGTATAAGGCCAAAGAGGTGATGAAGGGTAGGTTGAAAAAACAACAATCAAAGATATCAACCATTATGGATCATAATTGATAGGAGATGGGATTCACAGATGCACTCTTCTCTCCATGTTGTAGGATTTTGTCTCAAATCATCATTGTTCAACAATGCGATATTCAAAAAGACTGATGATGAGATCGCACAAGGCTTGTTCAAATGCATGGAAAAATGTTTCAAAGCATAGAGATTTGAGAAATTAAAAGCCGTTATATCAAAGTTGCAAATGTACAAGGTGTTGGTTCCCAAAACCGCAAATTGGAATCTTACGAGCCTTGCCTGCCTGATGCTGGGATATCCAACTAGTTAAGGCTAACTTGATGGGATTGATCGATGCGATCCAAATCCCCTGCACTTCTGGCTCTGCAAAACCAAGGCAGGTATACCTGATCCTGGACAAAACACTTAGATCCAAGATGCTTATAGCAGATTGATTAGAACACGAATATAATGAAAGCTTTCAAAATGGCAAGAATTATAGAAAGCTTCAAACTTACAGATTGTGAATTGAGAATAATAAATGAATATATGAATGTTTTTTAGATAAGAACAGATTAATGCAACAAATGAATATATTAACTCTTCAGAGGGAAAGATATGAAATAATTGCTAGCATATGGATTATGAATCAAGAGTAAAAGACTAGTGCTTAATTAAATGGGCAATCAGAGTCAATATTATAAGTTGAAATGTACAACTTTATAAAGTTCAATATATTTAAACTATAAATAATTTTAACAATTTAGACGCAATGGATCAATTATATGAATGCAATTCTAAACTAATCTAGGATGCACTTTAACTCCTACGGAGACAAACTAGACATAAATATGGAAAAAAAACAATATTTCACAATATCTATGTTAGCCGACTGGACGGTCCGGCGGTGTTTCTGTATCTTGTAGCCGACGGTCCGGCAGTGTTTCTGTATTCTGTAGCCGACGGTCCGACGGTGTTTTTGTATTCTATAGCCGACGGCCCGGCGGTATTTCTATATTCTGTAGCCGACGTCATCGGTAGATAGTTTGTAGCGGATAGAATATTTGTGGCCGACGGACTCCTTCGGGAAGGTTCAGCGGTAGTATTTATATCCCGTCTGGGATCATTGTAAATCATCATTCATCTACTATTGCGAATATAATTCTGCTGTTCGTGTTCATTGTCTATGCGTTCATTTTCTTTACCTATACGGTAAACATTTGGCGTCGTTGCCTTATGAATCTGGAAGGTGGGAGGAATGAAGATTAATGCCAAATCAGCTTAACAAGGATCGGAATAAGGCGAAGGGAAAAGATGGAATCCGTATTGCGCAAGAGAATTTAATTCTGGCACAGCAAGCCGAACGCCGACGGAGATTCCAGAAGATTGCTAACGGAAACCGAAGTGCGGAGGAATTGTTGGAGGAAACTCGGCAGCGGGTGGAATTGGTGGAAGAAGCACGGGAGGAGTTCTTGAATTTGTGTTCGCCAAGGGAAGAAAATTCAGACGGAAGAGCATCAACTCGCACGGCTCGCAGTGCCGACGGAGCACGAGCGTGGAGTGACCTCTTCGTCCAGGATAGACTTCCGCGGGAAACAATTTCGAAGGATGCTTCGTCTTCACCAAGGTTCGCAGCTGTCGACACCTCCAGTGTGGGAGTGCAAACCTCCAGTGTGGGAGAACCGTCCGCCGGTGTGGGAGTACAAACTGTCGGTGTGGGAGTTCAGACTGCCGGTGTAGGAGTGCAGACCTCCGAAGTTATGGCGGGACCTAAAGAAAAGCTGTCGAAATTTGAAGGCGATGGTACAGCGGACCCCCTCCGACATTGTAAGACATGTGAGACGATCTGGCAGGCAAATGGAATCACAGATGCCGACGAATGGGCCAGGCAATTTCCGTCAACCCTATGGGATGTCGCGATTGATTGGTTTTCAGATATGGATCTGCAGAAGCTAGATACCTGGGATAAGATTAAAAAGGAGTTCTTGGAGGAGTTTAAACTTTTGCGAGATGATAATGAAATCGTAGCGGAAATTTTCAATACCAAGCAGAGGAAGCACGAAACTGTCCGCGTCTATGCCAGGAGATTAAAAGACTTAGTAAACAAAATGGAAAGCAAGCCAGCGGACGGATTGCAGAAAAGATGGTTTGTGGATGGCCTATGCTCGAAGTTGCGGAGGAAAATGAAAATTGTGCCACCGTCATCATATGTGGACGCGTATAACAGAGCACTGGACCTTGAAAGTGAGCAAAAGACAAAGAAGAAGAAAACTAGCTCTTCTGATTTTGATGACGACGAGCCTGTCGGAGATGATAGTAGCGACGACGAAGGCAGCAGCAAGAAAGTTCGTGCCCTACAGAAGGATATGGTTCGCATGATGAAGGAGTTTAAAAACATGCAGAAGGAGCCAAAAGGTAGTGAACTGTGGTGCACGGAATGTAAGACCGATGGGTATACTAAGGGATCCTGTCCAAAGAACCAATTCTGTGACATTTGTCAAATCATGGGCCATTTGACAAAGGACTGTCCCTTTAACATGAAGACAAGAGGATCTCCGCAGGTGTTTCTCACACAGGAGGCTTCCCCGTTGGGTAGTAGCGAAAACACGAATACCGCCGGTGCTACATCCGGAGGGTATAGGAATAATAGCAGAGGGCAAAATAACAACAATGCAAACAATAACAATAATAATGGAAGCCGAAGTCGAACCCAATATGATGCAAATGGATGGCCGATCGTTCAATGCCGAGCATGTAATTTGTGGGGTCATTTTGCGCGGGATTGTACAGCGGCAAACACACCGAAATTATTATGCAGATGGTGCGGACCCGGCGATCACGAAGATTCCAAGTGTCCAAAGGCTGGAGTAAACTTGATCACTGTTGGTACAGAGGTAGAGGAGGTTCTAGCAATTACACGGAGGCAAGCGGAGGAAAAGAGAAAAGTGGGGGAAGTGCAGGCGGACATTGCAAAGGCATCGTCAGCAGGGACATCTCAGTTGAAGGACATCACCGGCACCTTGGCAAGGAACTTCGCAGAACAAAACATTGTACGACAGATCTTACAAATGGAGATACCGGTCAAGATAAGTGACCTCCTTCTCACAATGCCCCAGTTACGGACGGCCATTCTAAATCATGCACCGTTTTCGAAAGCACCGGAGGACACAGGAAGGAATAGTAGGGAAGTGACGACAACAGACCCAATGCTACTGGCACTCACCTCCGAACGGCATCCGACGATCGTCGAGATGGGAATTTTGGGAAATGTTTTGAAAGAGACAATTGTTGACGGAGGGTCCGGCGTGAATGTCTTACCGGAGGATACCCGGAAGAAGTTGGGAAAGTCGACGCTGTGGCCACCTACATTCCAATTACTCACAGCGGACCAGCACGGGATCAAACCATTGGGAACCTTAAGGGCACAAACGATAACTATTGGTACGCAACCATTTTTATTGGATTTTGTGGTCATTCCATTAAAAAGAAAAGGCTATGATGCTATTTTGGGACGGGATTGGTTGGTGCAAGCAACAGTAAAACATGATTGGAAACGCAATACCCTATCAATGGAGCGCGAAGGCAAAAGATTCATAATTGACCTGCACACGCAAATGGTTGGCGAGGAGGCAGCATTGTCAGATTCTGACAGTGAAGGCGAGAGTGATGACGAAGGAAAGAGGAGAATGGAACCGGATGAAGGAGTATTGAGACTTGACAAAGGATCGAATGACGACGACTTGGACTCAGTGAATGGCCTTTACCACTAGCAGATAGAAGACTACGAACTCTTTCCGAGTTGCAATATGTTAACGGTCGACGAAGATGAGAAAAAGGAGGAAAACGAATGTCCGGAGGAATGCAGGGAAGCGGAAGAAGGAAAAGCTACCATGGCTGAAGCTGAGGGGAAGAACATACAGTTTGAACACAGAAAAACGAAAGATCCCACTGTCCAGTACATGGTGAATAGACCGCGCGGAAAGAAAAGGTTCCACTGCAACATAAAATTAGTGGAAGGGCACCAACAGCAAGGAAATAATCCAGTTGCGCGACGACCGCAAGCACAATGGGCGACAGAGGTGGCACAGAACAAACATAAGGCGTACGACAGTCAGAATGAAATCAAAGTGGAAAAGTTTAAGGGCAGATGGGTTGGACCATATCAAATTCGGAAGGTCGGTGACAATGGAGCGATCAGATTATCAACTTTGGACGGGCAGAAAATACCTCCGGCAATCAACAGATCCAAATTCAAAATATATGGTGCCAGGAAGACTCCATCGCTGTCACAGGATGGTCAGCTGACTCCGACGTCGTTGCAGAATGGCGACGCCTAGAGGCAAAATGGAAGTACCTCTGTTATTTGATTTCTTTTAGGAAAAAAAAAAAAAATAAAAGAGGCCCCGCGGTCAGGAGGCCTGCGGACTGAAAAGCCCCGCGGGCAACTGCCTGTCCACGGGCAGTTAAAGTCCCGCGGGACCACGGGCACTGAAAGTCCCGCAGGCAAAGAAACCCCGCGAGAGTGCAAGGTCCCGCGGACAGACTCTTAAAAGGCCCGCGGGCAGCTGTCCGCGAGCACAAAGTTGTCCTCCGGCAGAAATAAAAACACAAACTCCCGCAGGAAGGACATAAAATCCTTGCCTAGTTAGCCACCGGCGGAAGAAAGGCTGCGGGTGAAAACAGGAAGGCCGCGGGCGACGACAGGAAGGCCGCGGGTGAGGACAAGGCCGTGGATAGGACGCGGGCGCCAGTCAGAGTTTCTCCTCTGCCAAAAACAAGGCCGTGGGTAAAAAACATTCCCGCCAGACTCCATTCCCCCCTCCAGCCAGACTTCCACGAGGAAACAGAGACATAAAGAAAAGTGCTTGTTCTGCCACAAGGAGAAGAATTTCTGTATGCAGAGGGATTTGTAGTGGATTGTAGAGGAAGCAGTTAAAAATAAAAATAAAAATTTAAAAATTTTAAAAAAAAAAACGACAGAATCAAGTTGTCCAGAATGAGTGACAGATGATGCCAAAGGGAAGGGGACGCATCTGTGGTTGCCAAAAGGAGTGCAGAATCGACAGATAATGACAGAAATGGTGTGTTCCGTGCATTTTTGTGTAGGTTTCGAAGTGCTAATTTGGTCTTGGCGGCGAGGGGCGCTGCCCCTCGACCCCGCCTTGTACTGCGAACGCACCTGGGGCAGCGCCCCAGGACCCCGCGGGGGCGCTGCCCCTCGACCTCGCCGAGGGCGCCAGTCGTTGTGGATATCAGTCGTGGGAGTCTAACCAGTTCAAAAGAGTTGAAGTTGCTGCAGGCATGGATTGTTCGTGTACCAAAGGCAGTGGGAGCAGGTGTTGGCTGTGAGGCTGTCTTGGTGGATGCTAGAGAGCTCGGGAGGAGCTGATCGTCCAGTTGGAGGTAGTGCAGCAACACTTGGCTCAGGGTACCGAGGAATTGAAAACAGAGAAAGCAGCACAGGTGGCTATCAAGGTCAGCTTGAGGAGACAGTATTGTGTTATAGCAGAGGCTACAGATGTAACGGGATGAATGTGGAAGTGATGTGGCAGAAGCAGATTTCTCTTGTTGTAGTCACTTTGTTAATGTATTTTGTTTGTTAATTTGTCTCAGATATTTTGTCAGTCGTCAGGAAACGATTTTTCTTTTTGGGGGGGATGGTGTTAGCCGACTGGACGGTCCAGCGGTATTTCTGTATCTTGTAGCCGACGGTCCGGCAGTGTTTCTGTACTCTCTAGTCGACGGTCCGGCAGTGTTTCTGTACTCTGTAGCCGACGGTCTGGCGGTTTTTCTGTATCCTGTAGCCGACGGTCCGGCGGTGTTTCTGTATTCTGTAGCCGACGGTCCGGCGGTGTTTCTGTATTCTGTAGCCGACGGTCCGGCGGTGTTTCTATATTCTGTAGACGACGGTCCGGCGGTGTTTCTGTATTCTGTAGCCGACGGTCCGGCGGTGTTTCTGTATTCTGTAGCCGACGGTCCGGCGGTGTTTCTGTATTCTGTAGCCGACGGTCCAGCGGTATTTCTGTATTTTGTAGCCGACGGTCCGGCGGTGTTTCTATATTCTGTAGCCAACGTCGTCGGTAGATAGTTTGTAGCGGATAGAATATTTGTGGCCAACGGACTCCTTCGAGAAGGTTTGGCGGTAGTATTTATATCCCGTCTGGGATCATTGTAAATCATCATTCATCTACTATTGCGAATATAATTCTGCTGTTAGTGTTCATTGTCTATGCGTTCATTTTCTTTACCTGTACAGTAAACAATCTATGTTTATCAAGTTTAAAATGCAATAATGACCCAGTCCACTTATCCGAATGTTAAAATATTTATAGAAAATAAATAAAAAATATTTATAAAGGACACAACTTAATAATAATTTAAAATTCTAAAATTTAAAATAAATAATTATGCCAGAAATAACATCGCAATAAAGACATTCCTTACAGATGATCCATCTATTGCGAATGTATCTACATAGCACAAAATCCACCCAATAATTCAAATCCACAAGCTTTGTTCAAGAATTCATTCCTTCACCAATGGAAGAATAAAATATATCATAGAGCATGTATATGTAAAAATTTTAAATATGAATATGAATTGCATCTAAAATATAAATTTTGTCCATTTCTCAATTTCAATCCAATATTTATATGTAAATGAGTGACTTATAGTTACGTCCCAAAAGTCATGTCATTTCACAATGAGAAACAAATCAGCTTTGTAAACCTTAATAAATTTAATTAAATATATGCTTGCTTTCTCTCGTTCACATTAACGACATTTTCACCTGTTAGGAGAGTCAATTGTGCTCAATTTATCTTTTGATATTGAAATCGCATGGGCAATGAGGCACAAGTTTGTCCCCGCCTATTCTTATCTTTTCCGCAGTCAACAATCCCTTGCTTGTCATTGTCCATACGAAGTTTGCAATGATTCACGCTGAGTGTCTTCGAATTCGTTAGACACTGAGTGTTTTGAAGTCATCATCGGGCCCAAACAAGCATTCTTCCAATGTGCATCTTCATATGATGAGAAATTCTTTAATCTCCTGCTTTTGTGTTCCTTGGCAACTTTAGTCATATTGATTCCCCCTTGAGCGTATTCTCTCTACCTGAGAGCAAATCTGCTCTCGACGAAACTTCTTCTCCAGTTGCTTCATCTTCTGCTTGCGCGCTTGCAACAAACATAAAAGAGCAGTAAGCATTGTTGAAAACAAATGAATTAATTCCTTGTGATATTGGGACGATTCCAGGCTTTGCAATAATAATTGATTGTTTCAGAATTTTTGACTTTGTGTGTAACATGACAGGTGATACCGAAGGTCCAATATCTGCATCGTCCAGTGGCACTTGCATACTTAAAAACTCTTATAAAATTGGTACTGCGAGTGGTATATGTAATATTATCTCCATCATGGCACCAATGATGATCCATTGACTCCATTTGGATGTGAATGCCTCTTTCTTGACTGATATTATTGACAATTAGAATTTCTCTAATGATGAGCAGTTGTCTTCTTTCAAGATCAATATCTTAAAATAAATTTTATTAGCAGCCGGCTCTGCTTTTAATTATTTGCAGTTATCAATGTTAAAGACATTTTGTATCTTCACCGCATGGGATCATATGTTCTCTTGACAATGAGAATTCCATAGTTCTGAATACACAGTTGACTCTTAAACATTCAAATATACTATAGCATTGTTGTTTGTGCATATCAAATTTAATTTAGCAACCAAATGATCAATCCTACGAATATATTCTACAGCCTGGGTGTCTTCATATAATTGACAAAGTCTTGTTACTTTTCTTTTTATACTTGCTGCGTACAATGTTTTGAATGGATGCTACAGGTATTTTCAGAACTACATGAGCTACCAAATCTTGGAATGCTCACTAAAACCATTTCCCGGAGATAATGATGTAAACTTTCAATCCTGCAGCTCTTTTAATCCAAGTGACAGAAATCCATATTTAATATAAGAATTTTAATTGCTTTATCATGGCCCCGTTCAGTAGATGAATGCCAAGCCTAATTTGATATTTTATTCACATGCCCTATTAATGTTATCACTGAAAATATGCCAGAAAATATTTCAACCAATCCCAGATTTAATATGCTCAAAGAAATTTTTGATGATGAACTGCTCCATGCTACATACAGTATTCCTATAAAAAATACTCAATTTCTTCTATTGCTTCTCTCTTCAAGCAACATCCTGATTCTTGTGCAGACAGCATAAACATCCAATTCATAAATCTTTAGAATACCTTGACTCTTCATGCTTACATAAACAATCTTTATAATATCTGCAGGATGAAAACATGAAATAGGTTCTTAGAAAATGAATCACTAAACTATCCAAAACAGCAGCGACTTTAGGACTGCAAGAAATTGGCATGAACCATATGACTTTAGGAGTGTAGGGAATATATGTTAGATATGATCTTCAATGATAAAAATATGAAAGAAAGATAAAAAGATTATAAAAGGTGCTCAAGTGGATGCCCAGAATTTTGGGCTCCATCACAAGGCAAGGGATTTTCCCTCATCGTAGGCTGCAGAGGAAGGTATAACAACCTTCCAACCAGGTAGACTCTATAATCTTTTGATAGTCCATTTATTTTGTTGACATAGTCAACAAAGTTGATAAGATTTGAAGATATTCTTACATGATATTATCTCCCCATCATGTGTTTTTCAGCTCAATAGTGGGACTTTTTTGGTCATGAATGAAAAAATAGGTGAATGGTGAAATGCATTTTGACCCAATCATGCAGCTCATCTGCTTGTGAGCGTAATTGGAGTGGTTTTGTACACATACATTCCAAGAAACGCAACCGTCTAAAACAAAAACAGACGAATCACTTGGTGTTTGTTCACCACAACCTTCACTTAAAATTGAAGAAAGTTTAAGGTAGGAATTTGGTCAGGGACTTTCTAAAGAGAAGCATCAGCAAGGTGTCCTGCCCCCTGACATATCATTGGCTACATTTAAGTTTTTGGAACTTTATACTTAGTTTATAGTTTGACTTTGTACGAAGTCTCAAACTATATTGTAATTGACATTTTGACGCTTCTCTCCATCTAGTTATTTTTTATGCTATTGTGGTATGTTTTGTGCAATGTAATCAGCAATATGGATATAAATGAAGAAAATTTATGTTAATGTTGTAGCTTCAGTTGGATTGAATTAACCTAGAGATAATTCTTTTATGGTTATTGGTTAATCATCAATGAAACAAATTTTCATATATATATATATATGTTCATATTATTGTTAATGTTGTGTGTGTGTGTGTATATTATATATATAAATATGTTTATATTATTGTTTTTGATAAAGGAGGCAGGGAGAGGGCCCTGAACCTGAGGTTAAAAATAGAAGAAGGCAAAGCTCTGGGCCATTACAGCCAAGCAACTTGCCACAGCAACCTAAACCAGCAAAGAGATGTCCACTCCCACAAAATTATCATAAACACAAACCATAACCTAATAGAACTATGAATACTTATCATGAGAGCAGCATTTAAACTGATCAAAGAAAGCATCAAACTAAGCCTACTAACCAACATGTATACACAGAGATCAATCCAAGAAATAGGAATCGATATAAATTGTCTGCAAAAAACATAGCTGTGTTAGTTTAAAGACTTAATAAAGCGTAAGTTCTTAAGAATAAAACACATTCTAAACTTAAAGTAACGTAAGTTCAGAGTATTGAAAAACAACTTAAACTTCAGCGTACTTCTAAAAAATTTAACACCTCTAGGAGAGGTGATCAAAAGAAACCAGAAACTAAAAAAACAACTCAGCTTTCTTAATATCATTCCAATCTTTGACTAGCTGGAAGAGCTCACCTTGCCAATCGGTGACATCCTTCCTATCCTGATCCTTTTCCTTGTCTTTAGTGTCCACTTCCTTCATCTTTCGCATCCTTCTTTTGCCAATAACCACACCCAAGACCATTTTCTCTATGATTTCCCTCTGAACTCTGGAGATAGTCTCAGCGAAGACCCCCAATTCAATGTTGGTGATGGCCTCTTTGTACATTTTGTCCAAGGACTCCGTTTTGCTTTGTATAGCATCTAATATGCCGGATAGCTTGTTCTCCAAATCTTTAACCTTTATAATCAGGGTCTCCATATCTGCATTCCCATCCTACTCTTCATCTTTGTGACTTTGGCTCCCCTATTTCTGAGCAGTAACCTGTTAGAAACAATAATCCACCAAGATAATTTGGGGGGGTTGTTGTTGTTAGAAACATTAGTCCAACAGTTAAAAACATTTATCTTCTTTAAACAAACTTAACCATTCAACCAAAGTAAACAACAACCATACAAAGATGCACATAGACAATTACACCAGATATGTTGACTAGGGAAACCCTTGATCAAAGGGAAAAACCCGATAAGAATGATGTCCAGAAGATGATGTACTAATATAAATATTCTTTGTTAGAGGATGGAACCTGTTAGGAGTCTATTACAACATTTAGTGCATAGAGTCCCTGTTAGGAGTTGTGTCGACCTTGTTAGGAGTTGTAGTACAATGTATGCAAGAAGAGCCCACTGCCCAAACATGCAATTTCAACTACAAGAAGAGCTCACTACTCAAACATGCAATTTACTATTATGTTATTCTTTCCTTTGTTCTATCAACCGAACCAATCACTATCATACCTTGTAGACCAGGTCACAAACCTCGGATCCAAATATCAAACCTCGAATCACTCAGCAAAACCTCGGCAATGAAGTTTCCTTCACTTTTTCTCTACTCTGCTCAACTTCGCATTCCGCTCTTGTGCTGCTTACAAATATCATCCTCATCCATCCACACATATATCATGATAAGGAAAATGCCCTTCCTTTATACCGAGTCCATAAAACAATTCCCTGAGTCAGCGGTTAGACCTTCTCAATTAATCATTATAGGACCACATTAAGAACACGTTACACTTAACAATAACATTAATCTTCCACCTTGCAACTTGAATAATTTTCCGTACACACGATATTAAGACGAGCGATCTTAGTCATGTCATCACCAACATGTCTTCTACACATCCTCAACCTCGATTCTCAAAATAAAAACTCTACTAAAAGATATAACAAGTTTACAAGAACAGGCCTCTGTAAACTCTATCTCAGAACAGACATCACCAAAACTTACATAACTTCTTCCAGACTTGTCATTTCTTCTTCCGACGTTAAATGCATATACTAGATACTCAAATGTATCTCTCATAACCTAAGATAGTTAGAATACTCAACTAGCCATCCATACCAACTCGATCTTTTCGTTGTTCTTTTGTCAGATACCACAGTAAACTGCTATGTTGACATCAATGACAAACTCAGTCATGAATGTAACATATCATCATGGTAACATATCTATAATACTCCCCCATAGGAATATCATCAGCATTCATCGCTCAACATAACCTCCATAGGCTTATTCTCGTCCTCTGTGTCCCCTCCCAAATCCACCTAATTTTGGCATCTTGTTCAAACATTCCCACATCCTCATCCTCCCCATCATAGCTTTCTTCCTCTTCCTCAACATAAGCCAAATCTTTCGTATCCTCATTCTCTGTGTCTTCAAAAGCTTCAGTTTCAGCTTCAAGGAATCTTAATTCCTCCACAGTAAATGACTTGTCCTTCTTCACATCTTTATTCTAATTTTATTCTTTTTCCAACAGAGTCGTTCCAACCTTCTCTCCACAAAGGTCGCCTCTTGGAATTTACCCATCCCCATAGTGTTCTTATCCTTACTTTCCTCATCCTCGGTTCCCTGCTTGTCGACATCAATGATGTCTTTTTCAATCTTGCTTCGTTTCAGGGTGGGGCCTTGACTATTCTAGGAAGAATTCTTCCTTTTAGAGGGAATTTCAAACAAAAGGAATTCTTCAAGGGATTTCTTAGGGTTGATTCTAGGGCTCGACAGAGCAGCATTGATCTCTTTTTGGGTCCCAAGATTAGGGTCTTCCTTGCTAGGGTTCATATCAAAGGTAGGACTAATTTCCTCAATTTTCACACTAGAGCTAGTTCCAACCAGCTCTTTCCCATGAATCAAGCTCCTACTAGAGGTTGGGTTATGAGCAAAAACATGATGGTGTAACACAAAGAAAAGCCCCTAATGCAGCGGCGGGTTGTCTCCATTGTCAATACTACCTTTTAAAGAAGAAACCAAAAAGAATGGGGAATTGATTTTCTCCCCATTACGAAGGAAATTCAACAAGGGGAAGTGGTAAGCATGATAAGGGTTAAATCTCCCTTCACACGTAAAATAATTCATAATCCAAATGCAAATAATAGCAAATGGGGGAGAGAGAGCAAGTCTATCATATCCATTGTTAGAATTCACTCATTCTGCCTTCTCATTGCCTCTGAAGAATTTTTTCCAATAGTTGTTGTATTTAGCCTAGCTCTTTCTTTCCACCCGATGGCCTTCGCATCTCAAACCAGTGGCCTTTGCAATTAACTTTGGGGTCACAGTAAACTGAATATTTATATTATTGTTAATGTTGTCTAATTGGTTATTAACTTATAAATAACCATAGAAACATGTCTCTTCATGAAACATGTCTCCTCTACTCATATTTACATACATTCCAATCTGCACTTGGAATACACAAAAATAATTGGGAGTGTTATTACATTTGCAGAGATCATTCCCCCAAGATGGTATCAGAGCTTAGCTGCAAACGTAAGAAAATAAGAATCAACAATAGAAGATATGAAATAGTTTAAAGAGCTACTGATAGCAATGGAAAATATTCAAAGAATAATAACCTTAACAATTGGCAATGCAAATTTTAGTCAAAATTACCAATTTTCTGCAAATGTTGATCAAGAATGTTGGCTCTGTGTTATCAATAGTGGTAGATCTAGGACTATTGTTCAACCATCTTAGATTGGAATCAGGTTGGATCAGAATGATCTTCGAACAACAATCTCCTTAGTTGCTAATTCGTGAAACGAATCCAATTCGGGCATGTGAATCAGATCTGTGGATTAGGAATTTTTTTTCCCAATTATGATTCGTGGAGGATTTGTGCATATATATATACATATACATATATATATACACACACTAAAAAATAAGAGAAATGTACATAATGATAATTCTAAAACTAAATCATTTCATAGTATGAATATATATTCTAGTATGCATCTATGAATCTAGTATACTTGATAATTGATCTATTTTCACGATTATAAAGAAAATCAACACATGCACATTAAATTACTGAAAGTGAAAGTTTGTAACATTCAAAATATAGATCATTAAACTTAAAGTTTGTAACATTATTTACTCATAAAAGAGTCAAGAGTCAAGACTAGAGTTTTTGATTTAATCATCAAATGGATTTTCAAGAAGATCCACATCAAAGGGGTATTGATGAGTTGCAAGTGCCATATCTGTATCACCAGAGGAACCCAAACCAGATCCACTAGTAGTAAAGGGGATGTGAACTCGTAATCCTCCTCCTCATTATCCGCATCAAGAAAAGTGGATCTAGCAAGATCCCAGATGGTCATATCTACAAGTGTCTCGAGTGCTACATCCCAAAGCTTTTCGGGGCCCTTCTTGTACTTAGGATCCTTCTGTGACAAGTGCAAATTGTTATGAATGAACACAAGGTCTTCTGCTTTTTATGCAGCCAACCGGTTGCGTTTGACTAAGTGGATAAAGGAGTAAGTACTCCAATTCTGCTCAGCTGCAGAAGAGCTGGCAACCTAAAGAGAAATTTAAAAAATATCAATACAAGAATCAAGATAAATTCAAAGAATTGAGAGTGGTAACTTTAAGCTTAAGAAATCAACTTTAGGTGTTAAATTTTACAAACTTACTTGGGATGGGATCTTTATGGCAAGAGGTTGGATGTGCATGAAGTTTTGCCCATGAAGGTACCACCATTTAATAGCATCCATCCTACTTTGGTCTGTTATAGAAATAGGGTGGAAATTATCACCTAAGATGAAGGCAGCAAATTCATTTCTCACAATTGCACCAATTTCTGGATCTTGGAATATTTTAGCTAGTGCCCTCTTATACGCATTTGCAACTGTTGCATCTCTAAATGGTAGCACTCTACCTAAAAGGCGAAGTATATTTGCACTATAGTACCTAGGGATAACGTAATACAAGTGAACATTGTTTACTGTACAGGGTAAAAGGATACTTATTGCATGTAGTATAGTAAGATATAACACAGAACAGATACTTTATTCATATACGCAATATGCACTTCAACGCTTACAATATGATTATGATGATTACAATTATGATCCAAAGTCCCTTTCGGACGATGTACATATACTTTCCCGAAGGGGTGACTCAACCATCACACGCCCGTTCGGATACTATTCTACCCATCGGCTACAATATAGAATTTACCGACAACATCGTCCCCCCAAGAAGTAAAGTCGTCTTCGGATGACAATTACAAAATTACCAAGACAAATTAACAAAATGGAATACATTAACTATGACTAACTATAACAGGATAGATCTTTTTCCTTCACATCACATTCACATTCCTCCTGTGCCTGCACCAACTGGTCTCGAAAAACACGTTGCATTTGTAGCCTTTATTAACACAATACTTTCTCCCTAGCCAATCTGACCTTGATAGCCACTCGTGTTGCCTTTTGTGCTTCCAACTCCTGGGTACACTGAGCCAAGTGTCGCTCTATTGCCTTCAATTGGATGATCAGCTCCTCTCGAGCTCTCTATGCATCCACCAAAACAGCCTCACGTCCAACACCTACTCCGAGTGCCTCAAAGCGTAGCACCCCTCTCGAAAGGCTTGCTCTAGTGCCCTCTCCACCTCTGGCATACAAACACTCCATGCCTGCAACAGCTCCAGGTCTCATCAACTGGTCACACTTCCCACGACTAATAACTGAACTAACTGGGGGTATAGAGGGCAACGCCCCCAGCGGGGTTGAGGGGTAGCGTCCATACTCTTTCTGCCAACCGCTTCTATTTTACTACCTGTTTATGTCTTTCCCTTCCCTTTGATATCATACGTTATTCATTGTGAACTGTTTTCATTTGTCATCATTTTTTTCTTTTTTAGAACCTTCCCTAGCAACGGCACCAAATGTGTACAGGGTAAAAGAATACTTATCGCATGTAGTATAGTAAGATATAACACAGAATAGATACATTATTCATATATGCAATATGCAATTCAACGCTTACAATATGATTATGATGATTACAATTACGATCCAAAGTCCCTTCCGAACGGTGTACATATACTTTCTCGAAAGGGTGATTCAACTGTCATGCGCCCGTTCGGATACTATTCTACCTATCGGCTACAATATAGAATTTACCGACAAACATTATCAAATATCAACAACACAAACATTGGATAACATAAGCACAAGCATTTGACAAGCACTAGAGTACCTCAAGGATAGAGCATATGTGAGGAGGTGCAAAGGTGTGGTCATCTTGTTCCATCGATAATGAACAATTGCTTCCACCTTTTTGTAAAAGGTGTCTAGAGGATCATTCTCCCTCCTGTGTATGTCCTAGGATATGAGATATAAATAATAATTATAATTAATGATTATGTCAATTTAGACTTTAATATCTAAATATCTCTCAAATAAACAATTGTAAAAGAGCGTAGAACTTACCATTTTACTCTTTTCCAACATAGTGTTCATGGAATAATAAATATCCCCAAGGCATGGCTCATCACTGTCTGCAAAGCGAAGCATTGCCATTATTGAATCAATATCTTCCAACACATAAGTCACAAGACCCCACCAATCCTCATCTAGTATCATTCTTCTCACATTTAAGGCCCTGGCTGTATTGGAATTCTTCCAAATGCTCCATTGCGGGCTAATGACCATCTATTTCAATGCTTCCTTTACCTTCACAAGTCATCTCAAGACGAATGTGTGAGGGGCAAAGCGGGTTTCAGCAACCTAAGAACATGTTAAACTCAAGTTAGTAATACATTTAAAAATTAAAACATGTTAATGTAAACAACAACAAAATATTATGGAATCCAATAATATATAATTGAATATTAAGTTTACAAATTTACCTTCAATAATTCCAAGTCTGAGAAACTCTCAAAAATTGCTTGCGACATGTAGTGATTTGTCACAAACATTTGAATCTCTTCAGTTTCCTCATATATCTTTTTCACCCAATCTATTTTGGTGCCAATTGATTTCATCACCAAATTGAGAGTGTGGATGGTGGATGGTGTCCAAAAGATATGATCATATCTAGACTCTACAATTATCCCTGCAGCCCTACAAACTTTTGCATTGTCTGTGATCACTTTAACAACATAATCAGGACCCATTGACTTTGTGGCATCAATGAGAATGCATTAAATAAAATATGAATCTTTCACTTGTCCTTCACAATCAACTGCCTTCAAGAACGTTGCCCCCTTAGGGCATACAGCAATAACATTGATCAATAGACGGTTTCTACAATCTTTCCACCCATCCGAAATAATAGACACCCGATTAAACCCAAGAATCTCGTATTGGTTGAAGTTCACCCTCTACAGATTTCCTCTCATCATGTAATATGGTAGTGTGCAACTTCTCATAACGAGGTGCTTTGTAACCAAGGGGTGCTTCATTTATTGCTTGCACCATCTCCCTAAAATAAAGTAATCTCGCAAAATTAAATGAAACACCATTTGCAATTAAACAACGCCCAATTTTGTGATCAGCAATATCTCTCAATTCATTTTAGAACACCCTATTTAGTGGGCCTCTCTTGTGGGTGAGTCGAGATGGTCAGCATCTTCATCATTTATAGTTAGCATAGGCAAAAAAGAAAGTGTTCTTGTGCTTGTTTGATTGGATGGCAGTGTTGGTGTATTTGTTCTTTTAGAAGCACCACGGTTTTCTTTTGCAACTGCTCTATCAACATCTTGTTTTTTTGCTAACGCTACTATTTGTGCAGCTGGTAATCCCTTCTTATTTGGCCCACTAACCTCACATGTTAATTCCTTCACCCACAGGGCCCAAGAAATGTAGTCTCAGTCGGGAATAGGAGCTTTTATATTGTACATTGCAATAATTACATTTCTATATGTATGACCCACCCCCCAAGACATTGTGTGATTCTTGTTGTGTGTCTCCATAAAGGAGACCCCTTATCAATTTTGAATTTTGGTGATCCAACCCCACCCACTGAGCCTTGACTACTCATTGTTCTATTCTTGCAATCGAGAAAAAAAAATGAAAGAAAATCATGCTTCAACACTTACACAAAAACTTGAAAATTTGGAAACTAGATATAAATTAATAATCTATGAAAGAACTAAAGAATATGGTTGAAATGCATACCTTAAACACTTCTTGCAAGGTATTTGGAGCTCCACAACCGATCTCCTTTGAATCCAAGCACTTAACTTCAAACTAGCAACTATGAGAGAGCAAAATGAGAGAGCAAATGAACTTGCATAGTGAATTAAAAGGTCGTTTTTAGGGTTTAGACCAAAAAAAAAACATTAAAAATTTGAGTTGGGCCCACTTTTTTTTCTTTTTGTTGCTTCCTTGGTCGTGGATTCCTGCGGATCCACGTTAGATCCTCGAGGATCTGGGCAAGATCAAGGAGCCCGCAAATCCACACACGGATCCAAATCCAGATCGGACCTAAATTCGGATCCAAACTCCAACACACAAATTTGGTAACTAAGACAATCTTTGGTTGCCAAATAATGTGACACTTTGAGATGTCTCATTACTGTGGAAGATGATCGAAATCCAATGTGCTTGATGTCTTCTACGTTGACTACAAGGTGGACCACTAGACATAGAGAAAGGTCAATGATTTGATGCAAATCCTCTCTCTACACTTGACTAAATGATATTGTTAAAACTAAAATTTGCACCGTATTAAACTAGACAAGTTTAACAATCTTGCCTAACATGGAATTCATTTCTGCATGTGGTGAATGCTTACCTAGAAATGAAACCTCCAGATTCTAGGCCGGCTCCTATTGGATAATCACTAATAACTCCAAAAAACTAACATAAACTTGTGGGGAAAAGGGATAGAAGTTACTAAAATGAACCTATGATGTTAAATTCTAAACTTGAGAACCAAGTGATACACCAAAATATGATATGAAAATTCAAATACTGGTAACTAGGAGGGATTACTAGCATATCTGAATGATTACAAAAACACTTCCTTTCTATATAGGTTTGCATAAATATTTTGTAATAAAGTTTGAAAATGAACCAGCATAAGGAGGAAAACAGATGCCTCTCTTATGAGCTTCACCTTTTAAAACATGAACTACAACCTGCAAACAAACATACTTTTCTGCAACTAGGTGTTTAGGTGAGACAAAGCAACATGGAAAAATGATGATTCACTAATTGCCTTTATCAAATCACCTGAAAATACACACAGAATTACAAAAAGAAGAGAAGGTTCAAATATGGATTTAGATAACATAAACTCAACCACTATCACTTGTATTTGATATTTCCAAAATGAGTTACAAATTTCTGCACAAAAATGCTAAGGACAAAATGTCACATGAGTCTCCTTTGCATAATCAGAACTCCCTCCAAAATCAAAGTTAAAAATACTAAATACAAACCCCTTAGGGTCGAATCTATGAAAAATGCCTCTGAAAAAGGAGCCATAATCACTGAAAAATGATGATTCACCTTTGAAAAAGGTCCACTAAGCCATAAAGAGACTTATGACTCACTAAAACTGCCCTCAAAAGACTCAAAATGTCATTAAATGGCCTCAAACTGCCAAGACAAAGTTAAAATTCGACCCACAGTCTTGGAATGACTCAAAATCTCCAAAATGCTCTCTCCATGACTTTAAATGATGTTATTAAGTCTTTGAAAACAATAATTCCTAAGACTTAGTATTATAAACAAATGTCACTTATATCTGTGAATAAGTCTATCACCTCCATTTGGCATAAAAGAAAACAAAATAGCAAAATATTATATGGCTTATAATGGTACCATTAATATTTGCTTTTACAAGAAGACTTATACAAACTAAAAGAGCTATCAACATGGTTTATAAATAAAATGTGACAACACTTAGTTTATTACTTCCAAAACCTAATAACACATCTTCAATTTAAACTTTGGCAAATAAATAAAATCCCATCTTAATCCCCGAACTTCAAAATTTATGAAACCCAATTTGGGAGCAGTATAACTCCAAATCGTAACCCTAAAATTTATTCATTTGTGTATTGAAGAAGTTCTGGAGAGCTTGTGAAAGATCGCGGCTAGGGTTTGGAAGCCACCATGAGGTCTGCATTTTGTCCTTCTTGCTGGGCACGTTTTCATTGAAGCTGCCATTTTGCATTTCATTAAACCCGTGACTGAAAGCCGCCTCTGTTGAAGGTAATATATCTATCTTTTACCACTTATCCAGTCACTATTTTGAAGCCGTGTTTGGAATTGAAGAGTTTTGAATCCGCCATGACTGGATTTGTTGTTCATTTACTTGTTGGGCATATATATTTGCTTATCATTTGATGCTATGACTATTGGCAGTCATATCATTTTGGTTTTTTTTTTTTTTTACTATGCAAGCTAAGACTTCGCAAAGATTTTCGAGTTGCAAAAAAAAATCACTTGTATTTGGTTCTTGGCTGCTGAAGTCGCTATTAAAAAAGAGTAATATTCTTCAGTTTCAACTTGCTGAAGCTCATTTTGAGCCGCCATGGTTTAAAGGTTATCTTGGCGAATATTTGTCATTTGTGACTTTATTTCCACTGTGTATTTTCCCTTGGCTGCCATTGTGATTAGAATACCTGGAGTTTTAGCTGCCATGTTTGGAAAGACAATAGAAAAGTTTGTATCTTGCATTTCTTCTCTACTATTGGAAATATGGGTTTTCCCTCTTTTAATATGAAACTTTCTCCCAACTTATTGTCTTCAAATACGAGCTCAATATGTTGCACATTCCTTGACCGCTATTGGAGATGTTTTGAGCAGTGGTAATATCTGTGATTTTTTCTGTATTTCAGCATAGACACCATTTTCATTTATGAAGTGAAGCCGCCATATATGGTTTTGCTCTGTTAGTTCCATCACTTCTTTTTGCATTTTCTCTTCTTGTTGTAAATGGTAACTTCCATATTTGAAGGTAATATATCTGGTTTTTCTCTGTTGTTGTTAATATACTGGGCACATTCAATTCAAAACCTTCACTATTAGGGAATGTGTTGCTAGCTTGATGTATCCTACAAACCTCTGCCCTTACTGATACAACCAGCACTGCTGATTTTGTTGCTTTTGCTATGACCATTTGATATCATCTCAAATTGTTAAAGAGTGGACACAAACTTTTAATGATGAGCTGCAATGACATCATCTCTTCTGGCATATCTGCTGTTTAGAGCCGCCATATAAGGTAATATATCTGTTTGTTTTGATTTACTACTGTGCATTTTTTGTATAATAATGTTGTGACCCCTGTAGCATTTAAATCTTGGGATTTGCTGCTAATAATCACTTTTCGTTTTGTCATTTCAACCTCCTTTAGCTGCTACTAAAAAGCTCCCTGTAGCTTTTTCCTTGACAATTCTTATGAAAAGAAAACAAAGTTTTATATGCTGTTCAGTCATATGCTTTGTTCATTTCTGTAATCTTATGCAATGTTGTTCAGAAGCAATCTCTGTAAGTAGCTGATAATGCTTTTTGAAGTGCATATGTGAAAATCTTTGTAATTCTATCAGGCTGAAACTTGTGAACTTGTATAGAATAATAAGGATTTCTTTCTTGTATCCTGTAGCAAGTTACTTGCTTGTATCATTTATGAGGTTCCAGCACGGGCTCGTGACACCCATAAATGACTTCTATTTTCTTTGAAAAGCTTACTGCAAAATATCTTTCAACTTGATATTTAGTGTAGCTTAATTTCTTTTATAACAGAGTGCATCAATAGATAGGATATGTGTAGTGGTAGCTTAGTTAGGATATGCAGTCATTGCTTAGATCCTTCCGAATCTAATATCATTTTTCTTTCAGTTTTGCAGTTGCTAAAGAACTCAGGGGCTTGGAGCTGGATGAAGAACAACACCATGGAACTCATAACCAGTCAAAGCAAAAAAGGCAATGACTAGTTATCTCTAACCTCATTTCTTATTTTTAAAACATATTCTATCTGTTTATGTATTCCTTTGTGCATATGAAAGTTAGTAAGCTATACTCACAGCTTGTGTGAGATCTTTTCCTTTCAGCATTTCAATTCATTTCACTCTTTTGTAAATATCAGTTGTATATTCGAAAATGAATAATACAAGGACATTTCTATTTCTTTGTAAATATAAAATGAAAAGTGTTTTTTCAGCAAAATGCAAAATCTGAATTTTTTAGAACTGAATTTTAACATGAGTTAAAATTAAGTAATAGATACATGTGATCTGCTTATAGTGTTCGTTGGATTATGCTAGATCGATTACTTGATTCATAGAGGCAAATCCATACTCAAGATGTTCGTTGCAGATCATTCACAGTGGCATATTGTGGAAGATTGACAAAGGTGGCAAGGAGTTTAGCAAATCAAAGATGTTGGCTGCTCAAGCTTGGCCTACGTGGAAAGGAGCCGAGTTAAGTATGAGGACTCATGTTGTCAGCCAAAGATCGTGTGTTACTATGAATGGTGTATGGTGATACCACTGAGATTATTGGAGCTGCATATGAGATAAATGATGCCCACGTAGTGAGTGAGATAGGCGGTCACTACACCAAATTAGAACAGCGAGATCTACAATGAATATCAATTGGAAAGTATACACCCTCACCCTCAATGTATACTTTGAAACAAGGGATTATGCCCGATGGAAATAGACCATAGAAAAGAACAACACTTTTCCACGTTAGCAAGACATCAAACTAATAGCACACTGTCAGCAATGAATTTAGGGAGGAAGAAATAGTATTGGGAATGGAAAGAATAAAGATCGGCCATATTATGCATTGAATTTATAAGGTGGTATCGGATCTTTCTTTGTGAAACACAAATGGCACTCAGAATGACCCAAACATTTATCCCGTGAAAAATGTCAGACATTTTTGGGTCCAAAAGCTATCCACCAAATATGGGAATCACCATAGATCTTGCCCATCCTACTGGAATAAATGAAAGCTTAATAAGAATGAATACGTCTACCGTGAACCAAAAAAAAGAAAAGAAAGAAAGAGTTGTACGAGTGTGCAGCTCTGTTCCCGGAAGCACTTCTTTTGATTGCGATGGCATGTTAGTGAATACAAAACATTAAAACAGTTTTCAAGTGTTGATCGAATCTGCAAATATAATAAATATTTAAGAAAAGATGAATGTTATTCATAGAGAATGCATAAAGCATCCACCAAACGGTCCTTATTTGTTCATGTGCGATGAAAACTGGAGGTATTATTGAACTTACGAACATCATCACTGGGTCTAGGCGGCGACAGTGCATGCAATTAGTTTACATGCAGGATATAATTCTGACTTCTCAACAATTACATGCAGCAGTGGAAACTCTTTTGATCATTGAACACAACGACAAGAACCATTGCACTCCCCGCTGCAGTAGTATACTCAAGAAGGAATAATATTGCTAATATATTAGCTTTGACATCGAAAGAAGACTGGAAACGTGTTGATAACCCTATCACGTGGATGACTTGGTATACGATGCGAAAGTTTCATGTTTACACACATTGGTGAATCCATGTATAATATTTTATTCAGCAAAGGATATCAAAACAATAGTTCATCAGGCTCCTATCTTTCGAACATTTCTAATCTTGCTCATCAGCGAGAACAATATGCAAAGTCAGAGTTGGTTTATACCGAGACGATATTGGGTGCAGCAGTAATTTTGCATCGGAGATATTATTTGATACATGTGTACAGCCGCATAGCGTAATAACTAAGAGAATAATTTTAAAACTGTAATTGTTTGTTTATGTTAACCAAAACCGACGATAGTTGGAAGGAATACATAAAAGTAGCTGATCTGTTTACAACCGAAACACCAATTTTTATGCCGGTGAAAATCTATATATATGTGCCTTGTTTGAATGAATGGATGTGTGAGTGAGCCAATTTTAAATATCCAAAAGAGAATGTTATCGATATTGAAAATGATTGTGTAGAATGAGGAATTCATTTCTGAGACTATCAGAATCTCTGATTCAGCAAGTAATACGTGCAAAAGAAATTAATTTGAAAAGATCAAGCAGTACGGGTTCTTCAGCAAAAGAGGGGCATGTAGAGGCTGAGTAACATATACATGGGCAAAGGGTCAAATTGTCACAGCTAATTCAATTGTGTTCATGTCTCAAAGAATAATGAATCTTACTGTTACTGATAGTCATGTTTCCAGTTTATAACACCTTCAAATGAGTCCATAGCACAAGGGTAGCTCTACAACCTATGGGAGCAATCAAACTAGGCAATAATCCTGAAATATTGGACTGAGATATTCAATTTATACCAGAGATTCCTGTCCTTTTAACAAGGTTTACTGCAACCTTGTCTCCAGCGGAGTTGTCATTTTGTTGGTGTTTTAAAACGCCGTGTTTCAAAAACCTAGTGATGAGAACGGAATACATCTAGGGGCAGCTAATTCCCATATTCAACATACTCATTCCGACACCAGGGCCAACTATAAGGCTATACCCTTCTACTTCAGGCTCTGCAAAACCTAGGCGGGTGGACCTCTGATTTTTTATATGGTACCAGTGTCAAAGCATACAACTGAATCTATATAACAGATAAAAACCCCTAAATCTTCTATGCTTATGCAAAAAACATAGACATGAGATAGCTAATAGCATGACCTATGAACTTGACAAGCTAAGCGAGGGTAACACTTTTCAGCTCTTCAACATAAAAGGGAAATGAATTTGATTAATATGTTGAGTTTCAACATAACCAAGTATGAACAACAACAAACATGCAATCTCCAAGTTGATCAGTTCCTTATCCATTGGGCATAAACTAAGTCAGAACATACACATGGATACCCAAAATATACTCATATACTCAGATATCTGATCTATCTATTCACCTTGCAAATAGACATCTATCTTCAAAACGAAACTCATACTTACCGAATCCTTTCATGATCCCTGCAATTCTGTCAATGTATATCAAGCAATATACTTAGGTCCTTGACCCAATAGCAAGATACACAAAGGTATACAACTTCAAGGCCAAGTTGCATCTGGACAATATGCACTCTGTACATATATCACAAAAAATTACAAACCCATAAAAGAGGAGACAAGTTTCAGATTGAAATTTTCAATAAAGCTTTATATTAATTTCCTTGAAACCAATATATCATATGTATGCAAAAATTCAGGAAATACACAATAGAAGACTGTGTTATCTAATTGCTTATAAGAAATTGCATTGTTGTCCATATAGAGAAAATACTGAGAACGGTGGTCTCACAATAGTAAAACTGGAACCAACCTTGTGGTATCACAGTAATAAAAATTGGAACCCCTTTAGAAAGAGAAAAAAAGATATTATAAAGAATGGAAGAATTCCAAGATCAAATCTGATGCTGCCATGTGTCCCCTTGAAACTCTTCCATCTGCTACTGAAGAACAACTCTCTTCTAACCGAAAATCAAATCCCATCATTATGCGCACAACAAACTTGCAAAAATATCTCATCAAAATGACAGAAAACCCTCTTAGAAAGAAAATCAAATTTGTTGCACGCAAAATCACCCCATAAATGACAGAAGGTGGCGGATATGAATGCTCTAGAGAGTAGATACATAACCATGGCCATAGAAAAATATATTTTGCATTTATCAGACATGGGAAACACCAAGAAGTGGTTGTGAATGATCAAAAATCACTCACCACTAATAAATCACAGTGTTGCGAAACTTTGCCTTATTCTACCTGAAAATCGAATAGTAATTTCTGCCACCTCAGTCAAATCCCATTTGACTGCCTAACGAGAGCCATGTCTCATCATCTAATAGGCTGGACTCGTCACCTTGTCACTTTATCGCAACCTCGCAATTGTATTTCCTTGTTGACCATGTTGACCTGCGATATTGCGAAGACCATTCTAACGCTTATCACTACTACACAATGGCTTTCTACCTTTCATCAATTCTAGCTGTGACCATGCGAAAATGCTAATTTAACTATTTCACAGCTTCGCTACCACTTTTCTTCATTTACTACATGGGCTTGCAAAACTGCGGTCTTTTGATTTGAACCTTTATCGCAACATCGCAACTATCAATCACTTTGATTTACTAACTCTTGCGATCAAGTGATGCCCTTTTTACTAACTATTTCGCACCTTCGCTGCAGCTTAGGTCTTAACATTTTTTATACTTGCGAAGCTACGACAACTTTGATCTTTACCTTGTTCGCTTCCTCGGGACCACTAGATAAGATGCTCATTCTAGCCATGCGATGTTGCGCTGACCATTTTCTTTAACACTTATTTCTTCTCGCAACATCACAACTTAACATTATAACAACAAATGAAGTCATGCGAAGATGCGATGGTCACTTTAACTATAACATTTATCCTCATTCGCAGGCTCACAACTGCAATCCACAACTGCAACTCCTGACTTGCGAAGATGCGCTCTCAAGCTTTTCGCTGCTTCGCAATGCTAACCATAGTTCAGCAATAACTCTATTCGATGCATAGGCCTTAACTGTTGTAATTAACCCTGATCGCACAGTTGCAACTTAAAAATCGACTGCCTATCTAATTTCATTCAATGGAGTGATGTCGAATGAACCTTAATTGCTTTTATTGAACAGGCAATTCCTTCAAAAACCTAAACATTAACTTGCCACTTGATCTTGCGAAGCTGTGAACCACTGCATACTGACCTTGATTGCGCCTTCGCCACTGTTTATCCCTTAGCAATTGTCTTGCCTGCGATCACACTAAAAAGCTTATTTCTATTATTTCACAACATAGCCACTTATCTTCTAAACTGTTGTTCTTGAGCTGTGATGTTGCGCTTTCCACTTTTTCGTCTCTTCATTGCGAAGCCGCGCTGAACTGATGATAGACCATTTAGCTCCTTCACATCATTCAACAAGGTTAGTGGTCTTTAAGCAGCGATGTGCTCAAGACAATTTCGCGGGATCACAACTTGAAAATCATAAAGGCAAGACTATATAATATGAAAAGAAATTAGGGATATCTACGTATATTCAACATTTTTCATATATCCCTACTTGCATGTCAACTATGACTATTTCAACAAAATACATGACATGACCATTGCTAGGGTTTTGTTCATAAGATAGACAAATATTTTCGGAAAACCTTAGCAGTCTAGATACAGTTCTTTCTAATTTTCACAGGGTATTTCATATTTTCTTGGCTAGGTGAAAATTAGGCCAACACATACTACAAAGAGCTATTTGCCTTGATCTTTTCCTCTGTGTCTGGGGATGTTCTTGCACGAAAAGATACTTGAACAAGCTACCAAATATTTTGCAGAACTTTATCTCATGACTTCAATTCATCTTATGCTTCAGTCAAACTTTTGATAACCTTGATCGCATTGATTCAGAGAGAGTCTAACACTTCATCAGAGACAACCTTGTATGAGGAGGTTAGAATGCTGATATTAGGTTCAGAGAGAGTCTAACATTTCATTAGAAGCAACCTTGGACGGAAAATGTCAACAAATTGAGAGGGAGAAGTTTGAGGCGAAATTCCTTGTAATACATTCTTCTCTATATAAGAGAAGTTTTGAGGTGAAAACCTTTGTTCCACCCTCTAGGAACAGCTCTAGTGGATCCACCCACTAACATGGTTCATGGCAGATATCACGTGAGTTACTACATGATTCTATTGGAAAACATCATGAGAGATGATGATCTTTCATTGATGTGTTTGTGAGGTCACTATGATAAGGTGGCGATCTTAACAATGGCTTGACATGTTATCATGATGGACTTCATTCAATTGCTGTCCCAAAGTGTATCGGAGATCATGATAATGAACATATCATGATAGACTACATTAAGTTGTTGTCCCAATGAGACAGAGATCATGATAACAAACGTATCATGATAGATTACATTAAGTTGTCTCGCAATGTGTCGGAGATCATGATACTTGTCATGATGGAATACATTAAGTTGTTATATCATGACATCTTGATTACTTTTCATAATGGAATACATTAAGTTGTTGTCCCCAAGATCATGATTGTTATCTGATAGACTACGTTCAGTTGTTGTCTCGGAGTGCGTCGGAGATTACGTAACACATATCCTCCTAAGATATAACATATTCTTTTGGTAGGCATTACGAACTTGATGCCAGTGCACACACCAAGAAAATATAAGCATGACGACTATCATATGGTTGATATTCTTAGTTGAATCATATTGTTGATGATATTGAAAAATAGCATCTAATTTTGGTGAGTATGATTTGATATCATTAAATATGTCATTCCTAAGAATTTCATATTGAGATGATAACTCTATATATGCTTGAGAGTAAAATGTGTTCTATATCAATCCTTCTTAGCTAAGAGGGAGTGTCAATGTTGTAGCTTCAATTGGATTGAATTGACCTAGAGATAATTATTTTATGGTTATTGGTTAATCATCAATTAAAGAAACTTTTTTTTGTGTGTTATTAACTTTTAAATAACCATAGAGACATGTCTCCTCTACTCATATTTATATACATTCTAATCTACACTTGGAACACAGAAATAATCAGGACTATTATTACATTTGTAGAGATCATTTCCCCCAACAAATTATTCTCTACAATTTACAGGTTGAACTCTATATTTTATTTGCTCTCAATGTGAAAATGTCATTTATTTATTTATTTATTTATTAAAGTAATTTTTGACTGTTTTTCTTCAAGTTTTTTTACACGTCTTATTAAATCTGAGTTATCTCAGATTTTTCAAAGAATCATACTTCTCTGGTTTGCTGATTTTTTCCCAAAATAATTTATGCTTCTGTGGTTGAAACAACAAACATCAATTTAGAGCCTCGAAAACTCCAGTTTACAACTAAAATATTGATAAATGTTTTGGAGCAATATGTATTATGAATACATGAATTTTTTCTCTTATTGTATTATTCTTTTAAAAAGAGACAAAATCTCCTAATCTAGTAACAATAGCAATTTGGACTAATGGCACACTAATTGCCATTTGCTTTTGTTTTGTCTGGATTTGACAAAACCTCCATATGCTAACCATCTTCGTTCCTTATCAGAATTAAGATATTTGTAGTTAATCAGCAAACAGAGGCATTATTTTGATAGTAGTACAAAACTCAAGATTTAAGCAAATAGAAGCTTGATTTACAGATTCATAGCCCATTTCTGAATCAAAATCCCTTTCTATTTTCTTTAGAATGTTTTCCATTAGTAGGAAAAATTAGAAAGAGAACAAAAACAGGAAATCAGCCTAAAACATGAAATGTAAAGCTGACTTTTTAAGTCCCCGGCTCACCAACACACTTATTGGGTGCACAAGATTCCACTTACAAGAAATGTGAAACTTCTTAGTTTAACCTATATATTGTTCAAAGTTTGTATCCCTTAGGCTTCATGATACAAGAGCATCCTAGGGTTTTTAGCATTACTGCATGCTGGAGGTATTTTGGCTAGGTGTTGTGGATTCGGTCACCAAACAATGGTGCTCGGTCTCTGAAGGGTGTATTTGTGGCTGAGGAGCTTAGTCATTGAAGGGGCTTGATCGTTGAAGGAGCTCAGAAAATACAAATCACTCGGCATTCACTCCAGTGCTCGGCATGTGTTGATTGCTCAGCCCTCTCTGTGTGCTTGGTGTATGTTGGTTGCTTGGCATTCTCTGTGTGCTTGGCATGTATTGGTTGCTCGGCATGCATTGGGAGCTCGGCAATGTTTGTGGTTTGGCTAATGCTCGGCTTGGTTTATATAACGCTTGGTTTGGTCTTGGTTCCTGTAGTGTCGAGTTGTTTGTGAGCCAACTTTGAGTATTTAATTCGTGTTGTAGCCAACTTGTGCCTCAACATATATTTAATGTAAGGGTTTTAATTTAATTTGTAATGAACTAGACCAACTTTTGGCTTAGTTGGGTATAAATAGAGGGTCTTGTGGAATCTTTTAGTAATCATCATCCATTTTGGAGAAGAGGATGTGAACTTTGAAGAGCTAGCAGTTGCGGCTTGAAAACTAGGAGACTGCTTGGTGGGCTTGCGAGCACAAGTTAAGATTTCCTTGGGATTTTCTTCCAAGGTGTAGATCTGGACTAGCTAGGATTAGTGTTGGGATTGGATATTGAGGAATCTTGTAGAACTGTTATTGTAATTGTTGTTGTATTTGGCCCTAACCCGGAAGGCCTTACGGCCAGGCATATTGCATGTAAATAGTTATATCTATGAATAAAGAGTTGTGATTTGGTATCAAATCTTGCATTGTTGTTGTGTAGTTATTTGCAGGGATCCAATTAACCTCCAATATGGGTACACTCGGATTCTCACTGCATCGGGTGGTATCAGAGCAAAGGTTTTCCTGAGTGTGTAGATAGATCGCCGAAGCTGAGGCAGTTTGCACCAGGACTTGAGTGAAGGCTGGAAGAGAAGGTTAATCTAGTAGAGTTGATTGATCTTTTGGATTTATGGATCTATTGCTTAGGGTTTGCGAAAACCTTGGAAAATGCCTCCAAGAAGATTGGACCCTAGGGCGATTGATGATCTTAGTGATGTTGTAGAAGAAAGGATCTCAAAGAAGGTTAGAGCAGATTTTAGATTTGAGATGGAGGAGGTTAAAGCCAGTTTCAGATCTAAGATGGCGTTGATGAAAAGTGACATGATTGCTGAAATTGTGAGTGCTATTGGTGGTGTATGTCGGCATGTGGGTACTGAAGATGGTTATGAGGAAGTTGCTGAAGACTTTGAAATTGTTGGATCAAATGGTGAGGACAGAATTGATCGTGTGGAGAGACCTGTTGGAACTAGGGTTGGTCAATTTGCTAGACCTGGATCTCAGTTGAGGCTAAAGCATAAGATGGAAATTTTTAATTTCTCAGGTACTTTGACTCCTAAAGACCTAATTGATTGGATTGATGAATTGGAAGACTACTTTGAGCTTGAGGATATTGGAGATTTGCTTAGAGTGAGGTTGGCACAAACTAAGTTGAAAGGACATGCTGCTCTTTGGTGGAAAGAACTACAAAGAGAGAAAGAAGAGGAAGGTGAGATGAAGATCACTAGATGGAGATTGATAGTGACTAAGTTGAAGGCTAAGCTCATTCCTGTTGATTATGAACTTGAGTTGTTTAAGAGGTTGCAGAATCTGAAACAAAAAGATATGTCAGTGAAAGATTATACCGAGGAGTTCTACGAGTTGACTATTCACTCTAGGCACAGAGAATTGTCAAAGGAGAAGGTAGCTCGGTACATTAATGGTTTGAGATTCAATATTCAGGATGAGGTTGGTATGCTGAATATTTCTTCGGTTGAGGATGCTTATCAGTATGCCCTGAAGGCAAAAGATAAGTTGAAGAGGAAAAGTCAAGGTAATGCTAGAGGAAAGGAAAAGCAAGATAGCTCGGCAAAGGCTAAACCGAGTGCATAAGGTGAACCAAAATCTGTCAATTAGAAAAGGAGGACAACTGGAGGTGAGTTTAGAGTAATTATTTCAGATGTGGTGAAGAAGGGCATAGATCATTTAAATGTCCTCATGGTAGAAGAGTTGTTGTTATTGTGAATGAGGTTGTAGTCCAAGGCAGTCAGCCTGAGCAAGGAGATAGTTTACTAGCTCGGCAAGTACTGGTTGGTCAAAGGACACTGGAATCTTGTTAGAGAACTAAATTGTTCAGGACTTGTTGTAAGTCAGGTGGTAAAGTCTACAAGGTGATTGTGGATGGTGGTAGTATTGATAACCTTGTTGCTCAGGAGATGGTTCAGAAACTTGGTTTGAAGAGAATGAGACATCCTTATCCTTATAGGACTGGTTGGTTGCAAGGTGAGCCTACTTTGGAAGTGAGGGAGCAATGCTTTGTTGATTTCCAGATTAGACAGTATAAGGATCGAGTGTAGTGTGATGTTGTGAACATGAACAGTTGTCATGTGTTGCTTGGTAGACCTTGGCAGTATGATTGCAAGGTTGTGCATGATTGTGTAAAGAATATGTTTACTATTGTGAAAGATTGCAAGAAGTGTTCCCTAATTCCTTTGCAGAATGAAGAACTCAATAGGAGGAACCTGAGTATTGGTAGCCGAGTTGAGTTGAAGGATTCTGAGAGGGTTGAAGATCAACATGGAAAGCAGACTTGTGGCACACCTAGGATGGATGTGAAGAAGTAGAAGAAGGGAAAGAGTGTGCAAGTTGAAGACTTGGAGGATATGTATGTGAAGAATCAGTTTGGAATTTACGTACTAAATCCCAGAAGATGTTCTTCAAGCTATTGAAAACATCTTTTCGAACCTGAGGTGTCTAATGCAGGAGCATCCTAGCATTTTTAGCAATCCTAGATGTTGGAGGGATTTTGGCTAGGTGTTGTGGACTCGGTCACCAAACAGTGGTGCTCAGTCGCTAAAGGTTGTAGTTGTGGCCAAGGAGCTCGATCATTGAAGGAGCTTGATCATTGAAGGAGCTCGGCAAATACAGATTGCTCAACATTCACTGCAATGCTCAGCATGTGTTGGTTGCTTAGCACTCTCTATGTGCTTGGCGTGTGGTGGTTGCTCGACACTCTCTGTGTGCTCGCTCAACATGCACTGGGAGCTCGGCAATGCTTGTGGTCTGGCTGATGCTCGGCTTGGTTTCTCTAACACTCAATCTGGTCTTGGTTCCTGTAGGTGCCGAGTTGTCTGTGAGCCCACTTTGGGTATTTAATTTCTATTGTAACTGACTTGTGGCTCAACATATATTTAATGTAAGGGTTTTAATTTAATTTGTAATGAACTGGGCTGACTTGTGGCTTAGTTGGGTATAAGTAGGGGGTCTTGTGGAGTCTTTTAGTAATTATCATCCATCTTGGAGAAGAGGATGTGAACTTTGAAGAGCTAGTAGTTGCGGCTTGAAAACTAGGAGATTGCTTAGTGAGCTTGCAAGCACAAGTTAAGATTTCATTGGGGTTTTCTTCCAGAGTGTAGATTTGGACTAGCTGGGATTAGTGTTTGGATTGGATCTTGAGGGATCTTGCAAAACTATTATTGTAATTGCTATTGTATTTGGCCCTAACCCAGAAGGCCTTACAGCCAGGCATATTGCATGTAAACAGATATATCTATGAATAAAGAGTTGTGATTTGGTGTCAGAGCTTGCATTGTTGTTGTGTTTCCGCTATGTGGTTATTTGCAAGGATCCAGTTTACCACCAGTAGGGGTACCCTTGGATTCTCGCTGCATCACTTCAATCTTGTGAACAGATGCAAGCGGAAACTGCACCATGCTTTAACCATGGATCATCAAAAAAGCATATCTAATACCTGCAAGGCATGACTGAATTCATGACTGGAGGATATTATGAAGAAGTGACAAAACTTCAACTGATGGAGATGAGCAGTAAAAACCATGTTAATGTAGGGCACAAAATACTTTTAGTCGAGAATGAAGGTGTTGACTTCCACTCGTTTAATACACTACAATAAACATAAACAAAAAAATTGCTTGTTAAATCTTGGGTCTACCCTCAGTTCAGGTAGATTGGTACAGTCCAGCTTACACTCAAGTTTGATCATGAAGTTGAAACTTAAAGAGTACAAAATTTTAAGAATGCACGGTAAATGGAAAGAAACACACTTATTGGCCTCTACAAGAAGAATGTTGTCAGCCAAATTGGAGTCTGAATTGGGAATGACCTAAAACCAAACTCTATCCGTACCTTTATGATCTGCTATTCCTAAAAATATTTCAACATAAATAACGCCCACATATTCCTCTTAATTTTTACTTAACGGATCGTGTGGAATGTTTGCTAGTGTAGTGGATGAGAGTACACAAAATTCGATCAAGCTGTTACTAAAAACCCACAATACCCTTTCATTGAAACCCATTGGACTCGGAATAAAAGATTAATGTCTGTAGCAATGTGCCCTAAAACTATTCGTAAAATCATTAAAATCGTCAACTGCTCTGAAAAATATCTTGTTTTGACAGTTTTAGGAAAGTAGCCCAAATTTGTGTTTAACATTTGTAACAAGAAACAATTTTAAAATCTAATCGCGGAATTGAGTTTCTCTCCATGACGTATGCACAACTAATAATTGTTAATTATTTTTAAAAGTATGTAATAGTGTATAGAGAAATAAGGAAATACACCTGTTGCCTCTTCCATCTGACAGAAGAGAGAGCATCCACCAGCCCCTGAACACTCTCCAGCAGACACACCAGCTCTGGTCCCTCTCCTCCTCCTCCATCTGTACTTTGTGTGGGTGAACCTGTATCCATCTCTTTTCAGTATTTCTTCTCAACGGCCTTGACAGTGAACGCGTTCCTTAAATCCGCAACAAATTGACGTTTACTGATCACAACTATTTGACTACCAGTTCTACTAGCTGTTACAAAAATATTTCTGCATCGTTCCCGCCATGTTCGTGTGTCGATGCAAGCACAACTTTATGTATGAACTACGCGATTGTCATTGTCTAGTTCATAATTTGCCCAAAGCAAAACGAGGGAAAAAATGAATTGGAAGTTCTTTAGTGATGGATATGGATCAGTATATTTCACTTGTTTTTATTCTCTTTCTTTAAACAAGTGCCACACAGGAGTGGCTTGGTATTTGTCTTTATTTGTACTTGCCTTAATTTTAAATTTTAATAAATTTATTATAATATATAAAATATTTAAAGGCAAAAGTTTACAACGCAACAGTAACTTGTGAGCCTTTCATGTAGGAGGTTTTAGATGTAGGAAGTTTTAGGTTTGAATCTACTTTCGCTTAACATATAATAATAATTAATTTCAACAAATAATAATTAATCTAAGTTTCGACCGTTTACCGATCAAAATATATATATTTATTTATTTATTCATATTTATTTAAAATAATAAAAATATTTTTAAAATATAAAGCTACCAAAACAAAGGGTTTTTGAAATATAAAGCGAGCAAAATAAGGGGGTCGGCCCTTAACCCCCTTACAAAAATAGCTGGTAACCAACACACTACCAGCAAGCACCTACAGAAGTAACAAAGGGCAAAATAATAAAAATGTTATACAGCTATAGTTTTGATAATTATAGTAATAAAGAATTTTAACAATAATTATATAAATAATTATCAATTGTATATTATAAAGAATAATTTATTTAAATCTTAATTTTATTTTTATTTGTAAATATATCTATTGATATATATTTTTATTGCATATAGATATATTTTACTATTATATTTTAAAGAAATTATAACATCCAAATAATAATATTTTTATAATAATAATATAACATAATATTTCTTACAATGTTATCTACTATAAAAGTATATATTATTGTTTAACATTTTTATATATAAGAAATTTGGTCCAAGAAATGGATTCATCCAATCAAATTATAGAAAAATATTTTGTAAAAATTATTAAGTTAAAAATCTTGCATCTATCATATACACAATTTATTAATTTTATAATAAAACTTAAAACTGGTTACATAGAAACGAAAAAAGTTTTTAAAGAGTGTTCATATATATATCTTTTGAGATGTTCTTCAATGTTGTATACTTTATGATGTGATGTAATTGTAATGAGTTCTAAAATGAATGATTATATGATAGAAGATTGAGGATTGTATATTTTTTCTATTATGAAGATGTTTTTTTTATTATAGATCTTGACCCTTGATTTGAAAGCTAGGAGTCTAATTTATCTAATCTTCATCAAATAAATATATTTTTATTAGTTCTAAAATGAATGATTCAAATGTGTTTAAGTAAGAATTTCATTTAAATTTGAATGTAAGTGTGAAACTCAACATAAAAGAAGGATTTTACCAAATGAAATGTAGCTCCAGATTAGATCACATTCACATTGATAATTAAAGAAGGATTTTAGCAAATGAAATGTATGCTCCAAATTAGATCGCATTCACATTGATAGTTAGAAAAGGTGAGACGCATAAACACAATGAATTAAAAATGTTCTAACCAAAATGCATTATTTCTTAATGATGAGTGGATACATGTTTGTCGATGATTGAACATACGTTACACACTTTCATGGCATATGCTTACTCCAAGTCAGATGAAGAAATTATATTTTTCTATATTAATTTACACATTTTAATGGAATATGTGAATGTTTGAGATTTCATGGTTGATTAGAAGTTTTCTTCTTATTCTTTATTGAGTAGATGTCAAGAGGTGGAACCTATTTTCATAGTGTTATTATTTAACTCTAGAGTTATCGTATTTAATTAGATACTTCTTGATTGTATTTAATTTAGCTAATAGGCTATTTGTGGGAACTTTGTTACTGAAAATGGAACCTATTTTCATAGTATTATTATTTAACTCTAGAGTTGTCGTATTTAATTAGATTTTTTTTATTGTATTTAATTTAGCCGATAGGCTATTTGTGGGAATTTTATTACTGAAAATTGAATTGTTGACAGAAAAGTTGTCTGTTGGCCGAAAAATTTGTTTGTTTGACTACAAAATTGTAAATCCTTCCCATTAATTATTTACCGACCAGTTTTTATCTAACTTCACTTTTAACTCTTATTTTGATATTTATTAGTCTCCAATTTTAACTATTCTTTTTCTTTTTCCATTTATTTTTAAAAATAATTATTTGTGATCTCCACATTAACTCATGTTGTGATCTCTATTTATTTAACTTTTGATTTTTATAATTTATTTAAATTTAATTTTTTTAATTATTTAAATCTATTTTTTATATTAGTTTACTTTTTCTTTTAATATTGTTTTTAAGTTTCTATATGTTATTTAGTCAATAAATATTTATTATAGACATTGCTATTTTTTCATATATATATATATATAATCTCTTACTAATTTTTCATAATAGATTTTTTGGTGGGATTTTTTTAGATGATGTTTTCTTCATATTTGATCAATTGAATTTATATAAATAATATTTATTAATCTATTTAAAATATTTTAGCAAATTTTTATTTTTATTTCTGCTCCATAAATGGCCTAAGCCTTATATTATATTAGAAAAATGAATAATTTATAGAATTCTTCATTCAAATGGGCACTGGTAGGAAAGAACGGAGTAAGAAAACCTCTAGTCTTGCCCGAGACCAAAGTCCTATAACGTATAGAAGTTAAAAGGGGCATACCCCAATGTGAATTTGAGAACTAATTATTAATTGTATCACATAAGTCTTGTCAACTGACAAGCGAATAATAATCAGGTGGATAGGATCAACAAGCTCGATAAAAGATGAGAGCGCAACCAAGATAAATGCAACATTGGCCAAAAGAAGATATTTGTCCTCTAACAAATAGGTCTAACTTCCACAAGGGAATTAGTAGCAAGAGTTAGTGGAAAAAAAAACCTCAAAAGGAGAGAATCAAAGAAAACAATATACTCAACACCCTTACTAACTATAGCCAATTATCCATATTTCAAATCTAATTTTTAACCTTGATTATCCATTAATAATCTGAGGATTAATAAGCCATTGATATAATACTGATATTTTTTATTTTTTATTTTTTTGGTGTTGATACATCTGCCTATTGTTTAGCTTAATTTAAATATTTTATAGTTTTAAGTTCACTTTATTTATCTGTTACCTTACTATATCTGTTACTCAATATTAAAGTATATTTGATGATTTGGTGAATCATTTTTAATTATTCTTGAGCTATGAGATTAGAGATACCTGAATTTGTTATCCCTCAAAATCATACAGTACCTCTACTTGTTTATCATTTTAAGATTACTAGTTGGCAGCTAATTATTGAGTACATCTATAGCTCATTCTATCAATTATTAAATGATTTGATAGGGAAAAAATGATATTAATCTGCTATCTATCATTTTGAAGCGAGAGTTGGAAATCCACGAAGAAGTTGGTTATGCTAATACAATCCTAAAGGAAATGAGAGATTAATCCTCTACTACTAAAATGACTAATACATATTCCCGAAGATAGCAAACAGATCCACCCCCACAACAACCAAGCCTAAAAGACCTAATATGGTAACACAGAGAAGAGAATGCAACAAAACCCAGCCTAGCTCATAAACAACCCTAGAGGAATAAGAGATCTAAACATTGCTTAGGAGGATTGCAGTAGCCCCTACATCCTAAATGATGAGAAGACAAACCAACAAAGGTCGGAATGAGGGCCTAATAAGTAAATAACCCACCAAATAGATAAGTAGGGCAACACCCATAAAACCACCTAGGAAGAGGAAAAGGAACCACCAAGCCGAATAAGAATGCCTAAAAAGATAGGCGCCATTTATATCCTTATATGTTTCCTTCATATTTTGATCTTCTAAATTTAAATCTGCATGTTCCTGTATAATTTAAAATATAAAAAATGTTAACTTGCAACCAATTTCTGAAGGTATTTTAGTAAATATTATGTTATTTAAATTGAAAATTATTAATAATATAATTTATTCACATAAGATTATATTTTTTTAAATAATTTTATTATTGAGCACCTATCGACTTATTGTTGCAAGCACAGTTATATAATTATTCAAAAATTAATAAGTTGGTCATGTTGATTATTGAGTTACTTGTCGTGATTGATTGATCGATCATTTTGTTTGATAAGTTAATTCATTTAATTGAATTATTAGCTAAGTTTATTGATTTGTGTATTAAGTTGATTGATTAACCAACACTGGAGTCTAAATCATGGTTTTTATTAAATCATTTGTGGATAATAGATTTATTTGAGTATTTGTGAGATAATGATTTATTAGTTCTTGCATTTGGAAGGAAACTAATGGAATCATTAGATTCCATATTAGTTACATAAATCTAAAAATTTGAAGATATACTAATGTTTGCAAAAGCTATTTTAATTTGAATTTTTTTTTTGAAATTGAAAAATATAATTTTTTAAAAATTGTATTGGCCCATGATAAAAAAAAAAAGATAAAAAAATTCAATTTTCTCTAACAAAAATACAAATGTTTTCTAACAACTGAATGCATTAATTACAGCTTTATCTTTTCCACATTTGTGACAAGTGGATTAACTTTTTTAAAAACAATCATTTTTATCTTCCACCTGACAAATAATGTCTAATCAATATTAATTATCCCTATCTATTTTTCTTACCAACTTCAAATATAGATATTTTAATCAAATATAGAGCTAAATATTTTATATTTCTTATTTTAAATACATTTATTACTTAAGAGAGTTTATGAAGAAGAAATCATATGAATTTATAGAGTTAAATATTTTTTAAGTTGTATAATTTAGATATTTTAATCAAATATAGAGTTAAATGTTTTATATTTCTTATTTTAAATATATTTATTATTAGTTTTACATTGATGTTTATTTTTGTAATTTGTAAAATTTTATTTCTTTAAGTTTACACTATATTTTACTAGCTATCTTACCAAGTCCAAATATAGAGTTAAATGTTTTTTATTTCTTATTTTATATATATTTCTTATTAGTTTTACATTGATGTTTATTTTTGACAATTGTAAATTTATTCATTTATTTAAGTTTACACTATGTTTTACTAGCTACTATTTTCCAATTTTGCTCAATTTTTTTTATACCATTAATACTACCCCTCAAACTTACTACATATTACATATTTTGGTACTTTGATTTAAGTAATCAACAATTTTATTTTTTTTATTTAAGTAGCTAAAAAAATTTATCGTCAACAAGTTTTTGCTAAAAATTGTAACTAATTTAATTTCCCCTTCATGCAATACTACTTTAGTTGACCATAAAAACATGAAAACGGGAACTTTGGTGCATGCTCCCCTTATTTCAGTTAACTAAACAAAAAATTGGTTAATCAATTTGATTATGACAAGTGGATTAATTGAGATAAGATGATTTATTTTAATGAGTGGACGAGTGATTATATTGTTAAGTGTTAATATGTGAGTTGGCGATATGGAGATGAACATGTGAAAGGCTTTAGTGTCCATACGCAATATCACTCATCTCCAAATATTTACTATAATGTTTAGATCCTTTATTGCCACTCTAAATTAGAGTTATAAGTTTGAATTATAAAAAATTGTGAGCACGGACTTGACAATTTAATTTCTACGACCATGGATTTGAACCTTTACTTCTAAAATTCAAAATTATGATGTGGCCTTTTCATTAGTTATTATAAGCCACCCTAGCGCATTTTTTAAATTTGTGTGCTAAAGCATTACATTAAAAATTAATACATCCATTTTATATTATGTCATAAATTATCAAGGTCGTGTTAGAGATGTCAAAATAAATATCATAAAGCATTTCTAAGAGCAACATAGTAGCATTGGAAAAACATTATGTCACACACCATCTTAGGTTCATTATGCTCTTACTCATTTTTCCCTATCCTTATTCTAAAGTGGCTGAATTAGTCTAAATAGATAGATAATGAAAAGACCATGACCCTTTTATTTTGCAAAGCAAGCAAAGATGTTAACGACTGATTGTTGCAAATAATAAATATTTGAAGATCAAGTTGACTAAATGTTAATGGACTTTTGCTAATTTATACTTATGGATACAAGTCGGTGTTAATGCACCAATCATTTACACACCTGTGAAGATTATTTCTACAAGCATAAATGTGAATCAAATGAAATAGTAAGTGTATAGATTCTAAGACAATAAGTTGATAAATCTTTGAAAACCCAACGTTAATGTGTCAAAGTGATTCTCAAAATCATTAGAATCATGTTTCTACCTTTAAAATCCATTATAGCATTTGTTTTCACTTAGTATTTGTATACATCACAATGATATACTAGTTTTTTTTTCCATTAAGAGGCTCATTTGGAACCTTCCATTAATTCATATGATGTATCTTTGAGTAACCATTGCATTCTTTAGTAGATGCTAATTTTTCACAATCCATAGTATTGTACATTGTGTGTTTCTAGATTTTAGTGTCTCAATTTTATTTGCATCAACATTTTAGATCGTACCCAATGATCCATCGTCAGGATGAAAGAGAATTGAATGAAAGAGTTGAAGATGATTCTAGACCCATTTGGATATAAAAGAAAGGGGGAAGGAGAGGAGTGCACTCTTATGAACCATATACTAAACAAACACATGACTTTAACAAGCACAAGGGAAACATGCCACTATTTGATGGTCCACATCTTACTCATTTTATTTTACATTACACAATATGTCTAGAATTCTCATTTAAGATCTTCATCAATAAGATTAACTATTTTGAAAGGAATATCCATCTATATGATCAAATATTTAAGAAAAAGGGTGGTACTAGTGTGACGTGGCATAATCCTTTGGCATGTGGTATTTTGACTTGTCATTTAGCTAGTAGATTTTGTGGTGATTATTGTAGAAAATATGGGGCTATAAATGCTCTATTATCTCATTTAAGGATTTTCCAAAATATAAAATTCACGTATCTTCATATTTTTTCCAACAATCTTGAGAGGTCATGCACTTACATGGTTTAATTCACTATTATGTGTCTTTTGACGTTATTTAAGAATTTGGCTAATAGTTTCATTGGGAATTTTTGTTGCAATTTTGGCACAAGTCATCTGTTAAATAAGTTTTATAATATGACAAAAAATAACACAAGCTAGTTAAGGATTATATCATGACATTTCCATCTTTTATTACTAATTTGAGATCTTTACTATGGTATGAGAATATTTAATTGTATCACTGTTGATTGCTTTCACTCTTTGGAGGACAAATGAATTTCAAGCATCACCATTCATTTTTTTAACTTTGTGATAATTTATGTAAATGGAGGCACACTTTGCTAGAAAATCTTATTTTTGTGTCAGTTGATTTCTATTAATTCCCCTTGCATTCATGATTTACTAGTATTGGTGCATTGATAACAAGGGTAGTTAGGATGTACTAAATGATGATGATCATATTACACTAGAGAGATTCAAATAATTCACTATATTGAAAGAGGCTACACCTGTTTTATTGGGACAACTTTTGGAACACATTTAATTCACCTCTAATCAAGCCAATATATGTTTAAGCTTCCAACAAATATTTGTGTTATAATCATCACACACCATACAAACTTCTTAGCCACATCTGGATTGCTATTAGGGATGACAGTAATAGGAAACTCCTTTCACCTAGATTTCTATACAGGAAGTTTGAGATGTTATTTTTCACATGATTTCTTATTAGCTCCTGACCCCAATGAGCTCTCTCCAACCTTCTTCTAGAAATTCTAGGACATTGTCAACTTTGATGTTACTAGAGTTGTAAGAGATTTTTTTAGAACTGGTAAATTATTGAAAAAGTTGAACAATACCTATAATTTTCTCGTTCTTAAATCCTATGACCTGAAGTGTGTGTATGATTTCAAACCAATAATTTTATGTAGCACTACTTATATATATTCTCAAAGGTTTTGGTGAACAATATCAAGCATTTTCTTGACAACTTTATCAACTCTAATAAAAAAAGGATTCCTCCTATGATGGCAAATCCTTGATGTTGCAATTGTCACACATGAGACCATGTATTCCATGGATTGATGAAAATCCCTAAATATGGTCTATAACCTCAACATCTCCAATGCTTATATGAAAGTTAATTGGCATTTCCTATGTATAAGGCACTATTGAAACTTGGCTTTAGCATAAATTTAAACAATTGATATTTTTAGGAATGTGTACTAATAATTCATTTCTTTATCCTAGTAAATGGGTTTCCTTAGGGCTTCTAAAAATCATAGATAGCCATCAAGAAGGGGGACCCCTTTTCCCCACACCTTTTCACAATGATTGTTAAGGTTCTAGGAAGAATTTATTTTATATTTATCCTCGACTGGGAGAATATAGGTGTTGTGGTTTTCACAACACACACCCCATTTCTAGTAGAAATGGGGACCCCCTAGCTTAATTTTTTGCTTTTTTGGACCCCTAGTCTGAGGTCTAAGTCTTTTTAGGGTTTTATTCGATGTCTGAGTCAAGCTTGGCTCTCTACCTAAGAAACCCAAATCCCCATAAATTTAAAATTCTAGAGAAAAGTGTGATTGTAATGTTAAGGAGCACACTAGTACACCTAGCGCACCCTTCAAGGTGCACTAGTGTGCTAGTCGTGCTAGTGTGGAACACTTCCTCTTGGAAGTGCGCACTTGCATGCATGCGCATGGGCGCACCTCCAAGAGGTGTGCTCCATCCCAGGCCTATATAAGCCTGTGACTCCTCTCCTTTTCCACACTCATTCTTCACTTTCAAGACTCTGGTAGCACACCTCCACACCCACAGAGGTGCGCTATAACCCTTAACCTACACACACAAGCACTAAGTTAAAAAGTATAAAGGTGCGCACCTTTATTTCAGTAAGTAGAAAAACCTAAAAAACTAAGCACTATATCCTAAGATGAAAGATGCGCACCTTGCACACCTATCCAAGGTGTGCAAGGTGCACACCTTTGTACACTAAAAAACCCTAAAGCTAAGACAATCATAAGAATGGTGCACAGTTGCACATTTTTCTAAGGTGCACAACTACACACCTTTTTTTGGCTTTACAAAGGCCAAGTCTTCAAGAAATTAGTGTGCACCCAGTTTCTCTATGGAAAGGCCCTTTGCAATATAAGGATGCGCACATTGTGCACCCCGCAAGGTGCCCACTTTTTGGTGAAAGCTTGTTAAGTGTGAAACAAGGCGCACGTAGCGCACCTTCAAGGTGTGAAAGGTTTGCCAAAAATTGCATAATAGAGTTAGAAAAGGGGTTTTTAGGTGTTTTAAGAAGATTTAGGGTTTTGGGTCTTTTTTTAGCATTTAGGGTTTGTCTAAATTTGATTTTTCCACCTCCTAGACTAATATGCTTTTGTTTTGTGTAGATATAATGGCTTCTTCTTCATCCTCCCTTGCAACAAAGACTACTCCTAAACTGATGGTCTTTAAGTTTCAAGGTGTCCAATCGAAATCTCATTTCCAGGATGGACATTCAGAGGTCTGAGATATAGAAATGGGTCATATTAACTAGAATACATTCCTAGTTCTCTGCAACAAACCAAATGGGAGGTCCCCAATGGTGTCTACACGTACAAGATCAGGATTAGTAAATGCAACTTCACACTCGATTTCAATACAATATTCTGAGTTGATCATGGCTTTGGCCGAGAATTATGTTTCAAAAGAGAGGGTGGTCAAAAGCATAACTGGAGAGATTGTGCTCGATCTAAGACCCAAGAATATAGAGAAAGCATTCCATCTTTCGAGGGCAGATCAGTATACAAGGCTAACATATCATCAAGCAAAAAGGTGGTATAGAGAGCATGAACAAGAAGCTACAAAAATTGTTCAATCATCATATTTGATTAATAGGACACTTGTGGGAAGAAAAGATAGAAAAGTAGATATGGAAAGAGGCTACATGAAGGATGATATTGGATATTCTATAGTGCTCTTGAGCAGGATCATGTGATTACAAGCAGTAGGACACTTAAACATATGGATGGTACACTTCATTGAAACCATTAGAATGACAAAGATGCCAATTGACTGGGCTACAATGCTTAGTGAGAATTTGGACGAACAGTTGATAGCCATCAAAATTGATCCAAGATTCCATATGATCTCATACTTGGTATATCTGTTAGCAGCAAGGACTATTGATTACCTAGGGTTGTTTAAGAGGGGAAGCATGCAAGATGCTAATGCTTGGTCATATGTGGTATACCCCCAGCTAGTGAAGAATAAATTGTATGATCAAAGTAAAGAGTATTGGATTGTGAAGGATGTTGTCATTTTTGCAATAATCAAATTCATTGAAGGTGATTATGCAAAAAGGATATCAGTACAGGTAGCAACAAGAATTGCAAAAATAGGCACCTACTTCATCCAATTTAAGACATCACTTAGCTAAGGGTAGCAGGCACAATGGTAAATCCTAAGAAGCTTCCTAGGTATCCGTTTGATGATCTCATTTTGCTAGAGATAGCAAGGCAACTCGCATCTATCTATGGAAGAGTGAGGAAACAACATAAGAAGCCCTAGGTATGGCCCATCACCTAGGTCCTTTTGAGGTTAAGAAAAAGTAGGCCATAATGACTTTGATTCAAAATGGAATTAGTATCCCTTGGAGGGTTATAATTCCCCTCATTCATGTTTTGACAATATTGGTAGAGTCCAATATTTGGTGGGAAAACAATTTGAGCATGAGGATTCCATAGAAGAAAACTTGATGAATGTGGTAGATGACTACGATATTTGAATCAAGGATTATTGTAGGATGACTCTTTATCTAGTAGAGAAGGTCTTGAAGGTTAAGGTCCCACTGAAGCTGGTTCAACAAGACATAGAAGAAGTCTTGGATCCTTTATACAATCAAGATAAGATATTTGATCGACCGATTGTGAATGTAGAGATTGACAGAGAGGAGAATGTAGATATCAACTATAGGGTGAGACATATTATCCAATTAACCAAAGATTGGATCATGAAGCCTTTCAAGTTGGACCTGGTTCCTGAAACAATTGTCTTATAAGCTACAACCTGCCTAGTAAAGGGAAGCAGGGCAAAGGTTATAGTACCAACATTTACAGCCCAATCTCTAATTAGGTCAGAATTAGTATATCAACATGATAGGGAAGTTGGATACTTCAAGGCACAAAAAGGCAAGAATAAGAGGAAGAGAGTTTCTCCTCAGCAAAATGAGCCCAAAGTTGAAGGGACTTAATCCCAATAGGCAACTAAAGCCCTTGAGAATCAAGAGCTGGGAAATGTAGAAGCTACTCAAGTCCAGGACAATCCACAAGTCCCACCTATAACATACAATTTTTCATAACCAATTTTTAATCTCTTAATAATCTAACTTTATAAGTAACTGATTCCATTTCACATGACAATGATTCCTACCAACTAATTATAACTGAAAGAAACTCTTTCCAATCTAACTGTATTACATGTTGAGTTGATTTCATGAGTAATAAAAAGAAATATTTATGTATAGCTAACAATTTAATTATTTCTAACTGATAACATATTCATCTAAAAATAAAGTAATGACTAATTATATCAACTGAAATGCTTATTCAACATAAAAGTAAATGTTTTTCTTCATCTAGAAATGAAAATATCTGTTTCTTCTTCTAAGGGTGAAAAGTAAAAGAAACATATATTATTAACAAAAGAATCTCTTTAACTCGTTGTCCAAGCCTCGACATTGGTGAGAGGAGAAGCATTAACATAGGCTTAACCTCCCAACCACGGACCATTACTTATCCCCACTCATCCCAAATTGATAGAATGACCCTCCCTACCTCAGGATCAAGCTTGGAATGTTCATGAGTTTAGCCATCTGAGTAATTAGGTGGTTTGAGTGTCCCAATAGTTATTCTCCAAAATAACTGAAGCGTCTAGACAAACAACAAAGATCACATGTTTGGCACATATGCCCATTTCTACCTTGGCCAAGGATTTGAAGTTGGGTTCATAAACCTGATCTCCATCACTTGAATTGACAACATATTTCATAACTAGAACATGCATGAGCTATTATAGTTTTTGTTTATTATTTATATATTCTTATTCCATTCTTGCTTGTGCAGACTCTCTACACCTCCTCACCTTTTCAGGCTACCATGTCAGTGATTCCTAGGTGCTTCCGAATTTATATCCACTATATTTACTTTACACCTCTCCACCTATAATGGCATCATTGCCTGGTGAATTCATTGGTGTTTGATATTAATTTCATCTCTATATGGGTATTCATAGCACAATTAATTATTCATGGTTTTCCTTGAAATTCATATACATGGGTGATACACGATTATGATTAAAGAACATTAGTGATATATAAAGAGAGACTCTATGAATTAGAAATCTATTTTAAGTCTACCTAATTTGGTCTATAATAGATAGGCATCAGTATTTGGCTTTTATGCAAATCATGATACTCAACTAACATAGCAATATGGAATTACAACATGTTTGTTGGTATCAATAGATGGTTTTCATGAATTTCGACTAGAATAAGAAAATAAAAAATTTTGAATGGAATTTATGAAAGGAAGTATGGATAAGTCAAACAAGGTTTGGATCTTATGTGACCCACAATCGGCTCTTTGCTTGCCACGACTAGAATATGATCTCCTCCCTTATGTAGTCTGAACCCATAGGTAAGGATGGTCATGGAGGTGAGTTGGAAATAGAAACAAATGAATGAGGTTAGTGCCACATAGAATCTCTTCCTTTGTGTAAACGTATGCAGAGAGAAAGAAGCCACAAATGCAGAGAAGAAAATAGACTATATCAATATACGATCATGAGACTCCTTAAAAGGAAATAGCTTTGGCTCTATGGCTACCATCAGTTACAAGAAGCTATTCAGATACCATTCAAATCAAATGAAGGAAAGAAGAGGGAGGGAAAAAAAAAACAAGAAGTCAAAGAGCTTTTTTTATTATTATGCATCCTTATGTACGTTCATGTGCATGTATTGATAAAGTGACATCATTAGATTATAACTTATAATTTATTGGTGTCACCTTATTTTTATATACATATGTTCGTATTTGAGAGTGTATAATAATGATTAAATAATAATTTTGTTAAAGGTATGAATTATGTTTAATTTATATTATTTATTATATGTTCTTTTAATAGCTCACGTGGTTCCACAATGCAATATATTGTCAAATCCTAGTATCCATGCCAGGGTAGTTTTAGGTCAAACCTGTCGATTCTAATGACTGGATCATTTGACCATCCCCTTCTAATGATCCCATTACCAATGTTTCCCCTCTCTTCAGTCTTCTTCCTACAATCACTCAAACAAACATTCTCGCCAAGAAATTAATTCAAAATATATTAATTGTTAATTCAAGACCATTGTCAATCATCTAGTGACCATTATAGATTTCATTAATGTGTATAATAACTAACTCATTTCACATGATCATGAAAATAACTCATTATCAGTTGATACAACTCATATAATTCAACTAACTCACTTTACATGATTAGGAAAGATATAAATTGATACAACGCCTATAATTAACTAACTCACTTCACATGACCAGGAAAGAAGTAAATTGATACAATGTCTATAATTAACTAACTCACTTCACATGATCAGGAAAGAAATAAATTTATGCAATGTTTATAATTAACTAACTCACTTCACATGATCAGGAAAGAAATAAATTTATACAACGTCTATAATTAACTAACTCACTTCACATGAAAATAATTCATTAAAATAATTCATTAAACTAATGACTATGATGAATTTAAAATCTAGGACAAAATTTTGGGATGTAACATACCCACCCCCTTAAATTTTTCATCGTCCTCAATGAAAATAATAGCAAACTTAACTAGTACTTAGCTAATTATACAGAAAGAGAAGAAGTATTCAGTTTTCAATCTTAGAGAAAAGATAGGGATATCTTTGAAAAATATCATGATAATCCTCCCAGGTGACATTATCTTTAGCATACTGGTCCCATTGGACCTTGCACTGCATTACTTCCTAATTTCGTAAGTGTAGCTTATGTACCTCGAGTATTCTAAGTAGTCTTACCTCTACCACTCCTGGTTCTCACACTTGCAGTAATTTACAATCAATCATATGTTCATGGTGGGTAATATACTTTTTAAGATATGACACATGGAAGATGTCATGCATCCTAGCAAGGGCTAGTGGGAAAGCAATCTTGTAAGCTACTGGGTTTACAACCTCTAGAACTTCAAATGGTCCTAGATATCTCGGGGCTAACTTAGCATTCTTTCCAAATTTGATAGTACTTTTTTGAGGTTTAACCATTAATAACACCTTATCCCCTGTTGAGAATTCTCTGGGTGTTCTTTTGGCATCAACATAACTCTTATGTCTATCGTTTGCTTCCTTTAACCTATGACAAATTTGGATTACCTGTTCCTCCATTTCCTAAAGCATTTCAGGCTCGACAATGATTCTATCTTCTAACCAATTCCAACTCACTGGAGTTTTGCACTTATGATTGTATAAAGCCTCAAAAGGAGTCATTCTAATGGTGGACTAGTAGGAGCTTTTATATGCAAATTCTACCAGGGGTAAGTATGTTTCCCATTGGTACAATCAGTCCATACAATATACTCTTAGGAGGTCTTCTAATACTTGATTTACCCGTTCTTTCTGACCATCTATCTCAAGATGATAGGTTGAACTAATATTCAATTTGGTGCCTAGGGCCATAAATAATGTTTGCTAGAATCTGGAAGCTATCCTAGCATCTCTATCTAAAATAATTTTCTCCAAAATTCTGTACAACTTGAAAATCTCTTTTATGAACTTATGGGCAATTTTGGTGGACTCACTTCTTACACGTCGATTTCAGGGTGCTCCATCAGATAAATTTCCTGGTATGAAATAAGTAACTTTAGTCAATCTGTCAACCATGACCAAAATAGTGTTGTGTCAATTCTGGGTCATAGGGTAACCCTTGTACAAAATCCATGGATATTACCTGCCACTTCCACTCAGGCACTTCATTTGGGTGCAACAGACCTGTTGGGTACCAATGTTCTACCTATACTCTTTGGCATTCCAAACACCTTGCTACAAACTCAATTATCTCCCTTTTCATCCCTTCCAAAAATATAAAGGTTGTATATTAGATAACATTTTTGTTACTTCTAAATGTCCTGAATATGGGGGCAAGTGAGAATCACCTAAAAAAATTCTTTAGAGTTCAGGGTCGTTGGACACATAGATTTTGTGGTGGTATCTTAATAATCCATCCTCCTCCAAGCTAAATTATGAATACTTAGGATCTTGAGGGTCTCTGATAAGAACCAAGTTGATTTTTGTATAAAACTCATCATGCTCCAGGTGTCGTAAAATTTAGTCCCTCAACCTAAAGTTTATAGTAGTTATTGTTGAAATGTGTCTTCTCTAGCTCACGACATCTACCACCTTGTTTTCCTTACCTTTAATATAACTTATATCAAACTCATAGTCTACTAAGAATTCTAGCCACCTCCTCTGTCTAGCATTAAGATTTGGTTGGGTAAAAATATACTTCAAACTATGATGATCAGATCTAAGCTCAAAAGGTTTTCTGATTAAGCAATGTCTCCAATTTACAAGGCATGCACTATTGCTGCTAATTCAAGATCATGGAGTGCGTAATTATGTTCATATATTTTTTGTTTTCTAGACTCATAAGAAATGACTTGTTCATCTTGTATAAACACACCCCCTAATCCTACTCTAAATGCATCCATTATAACTATTTTTGTGGATTAGGTACCCTCAGAATAGGTGCAGTAGTCAATTTTTCTTTCAAAAACTCAAAGGTTGATTGACACTTCTCTGTCCAAATAAATTGCTTTCCCTTTCTTTGAAGTGAAGTGATCGGATAGGCTATCCTTGAAAAATTTCTGACAAACTTTCTATAGAACCTAGCTAACCCCATAAAACTCCTAACTTCATATAAATTTCTAGGTATGGGCCATTCCTTAATCACTTTTATCTTAGATGGATCCACTGCTATACCCTGAGCTGATATAATTTACCCTAGATACATAATTTCCTTTTGGTAAAAAGCACACTTAGATAATTTTCCATATAACTTGTGTTCTCTTAGTCTTTGCAGAACTATTTCTAAGGGCCTTTGATGTTCTTCTTCATTCTTAGAGTATATTAAAATTTCATCTATAAAGACCAATACAAACTTGTCCAAACAATCCTAAAATATACTGTTCATTAAATTCATGAAAGTTGTTGAGGCATTGGTTAACCCAAAAGACAATATTGTAAACTCATAATGTCCATACCTAGTTCTGAATGTGGTTTTATGTATATCCACATCTTTTATTCGAAGTTGATGGTATCCTAGCCTTAAATCAATTTTTGAAAATACTGTCGCACCCTTCATTTGATCAAAAATATCATCTATCCTTGGCAATGGGTACCAGTTTTTGACGGTGACTTTATTAAGCATCTTGTAATCTATACATAATCTCATCGTTCCATCCTTCTTCCTTACAAACAACACTGGGGCTCCCCCATGGTGAGACACTAGACCAGATCATATTCTTATCTAGCATATCCTGTAATTGAATCTTTAACTCCATTAACTCTATAGTTTTCATTCTATATGGGGCTCAGGATATGGGTTCTACTCCTAGTATCAAGTCTATGGTAAAATCAAATGCTTAGGAAGGGGTTAGTCCAAGGAGTTCCTTAGGAAACACATCTTGATAATTCTTCAAATAAGGGTATTTTTTCTTCAAAAGATTCTTTTAACTTTTGTCTGATTACCCCATCTTTATAAATGTAGTCATCCCCATATGTGGTTGTTTTAGGTTCCCTTGTATCCTCAATCCTAACTGCGACAATCTCACAACCTTTCCTCCCATATCTCTTAAGTTGCATTGCAGAAATCTATTTTGATCTAATTTCATGTTTATTCCCTAAAATGCTTGTTGGTTTGCCTTGATCATCCACACAGTTTATTGTTTTGGCAAGACAATCTACTTTGGCCTTATGTTCACTAAGCCAATTAATCCCTATGATAATGTTGTATGACCCCAGGGGTGCTACATATAAGTTCAATTCCGTTGACAAATTTGGGAAGTCAACCTGAGCTTCAAATAAACATTGCTCTACCTTAGCCCTTGACTAGTTTGCATATTTGATTGTCCATGGTTTTGCCATAAAACTAGATTCTTTCAGGAATCTACCTAATAGCCTAGGTGATATAAATCATTCAGATGCTCTAGTATCAATTAATATGGACACACAATTCCCATAAATCTTACCTAGAGTTTCAAAGGGACCTATCTGACGCTTTGCTTGTCTATTATCTAGGGTTGCATGAATCCTTTGCTGAAAGGCTTGTTGTCACTGTGGCGAAGGTAGTCACTATGGCTGGCTGATGTTGGGTTTAATGGGGCACTATTTCATAAAATAATTCCCTCCATAGTTAAAACATCATCCTGGTGAACCCTTCTTCTCATTATTCATGTTGTTCTTAATCGTAGAATAATTTCTTTTGGCATCTCCTGCTCCATTGCTCTTTAACTCAAGTTTGTTGCTTTTGTAGTCCTTAAATTGCTTTTTTTGAGGCTTGAAGTCAATGCCGTCTAAATTCTAGGTTGTCTTCCTTTTTTTTTCTTGAATAGAGTCATCCTTTTTTATCTTGTGTTCTTGTCGAATAGCCTTTTCTAGGGCCTCTTCTGTGGTTTAGGGAGAAAGAACATCAACAACTCCTCCTATCCTATTGTTCAATCCCATGATGAATTTCCTCATCTTCAAATTAGTGTCTTGCTGATAAGGTGGTATGTATTTGAGCAATCAGGTGAACCTCTCCCAATACTTATGTACTGACATGTCTCCTTGCCTTATGTTTTTGAAGTCTAGAAGCTTCTGGTCATAGAAGGTTTAAGGCAACCAATGTTTCCAAAATATGTTCACAAATTTCTCCCAAGTGATTTCAGTAGTCCTAATGTTTTGTTTGACCTTGGTATTTCCCCACCAAGTTGCAGCTTGTCTGGTGAAATGATATATTCCCCAAACTTCCTGTGAGGTCTCAGAGAAATTCCTAATCTCAAAATATTGTTCCATCTTAGTTAACCATGCTTCTCCTTTCTCCTCAGACTTTGAATCAAAAAACTCGGGTGGTTTTATTTTCTTTATGTTTGCTGATAAATCAACCACTATCTCTTTCTTCTTTTACTTCTCTAATTGCTTGGGAGAGGGAGTTTTGTTATGTTCAGAGACTTCTATTTCTGCTCTAGGAGGTGGTGAGGTTTGGACTTCCTTGCGGTTCTACCCTATCTGGGCTGCCATTTCACTCATCCTTTTTTCCATGGTCTCTAACTTTAATTATGTTTCTTGCAAGATTTGGAGTAGTAGTTAATTAGAAAATTGAGGGTTCTTGTGTATTATATCTTGATTTTCAGTGTTCTCACTGCTATTCATTTTTTTTTTGGTTTAGGGTTTCCACCTGTTAGTTTGCAATTGTGTCAATTATGTGGAAAGAAGAGATCTTTTACAACAAAGAAAAAGTCTTACAAACACATGATTTTCAAATAAATTAATTTATTTCATTGATTCACTAAGCAACCTTATTTACAAAATTTCCTCTATTGAGGAGGTTTATATCAACATAACATTTAATCTTACTTTGCAGCACTAAAATTTGGTTCAGATTGGTACATATCTCACACCATCCAGAATCTATGAAACTGTAAAAGAGGGTTGCTCTACTAAGCATTCTAGCTTTGAATCAACTTGTTTCTATATGTTTCTTTGTTAATAAGAGTCCACTTGACTCTTTCCTTCTTTATCTGCTAAATTGCCTGATTTAGGGTTTCATTATCTTGGGGTACAAAACAATAGGTATAGTCATATTTAGTCATGTTTCTAACGAGATAGGGAAAGATGGGGTGCCAAGTTTTCTTGCAGGGGGTTTTACGTACTTGCATCCTATATTCATTTCAAAATCTTTCAAGTTTCAAGAAGGTAGGGTGCCCTAGGTTTTGTGTCAAACCCAGCTCTCTAATATCATATGTAATATACGAATTTTCATAACCAATTTTTAATCTCTTAATAATCTAACTTTACAAGTAACTTATTCCATTTCACATACAATGATTCCTACCAACTAATTATAATTGAAAGAAACTCTTTCCAATCTAACTGTCTTACATGTTCAGCTGATTTCATGAGTAACAAAAAGAAATATTTATGTATTGCTAACAATTTAACTATTTCTAACTAATAACATATTCATTTGAAAATAAAATAATGACTAATTATATCAACTAAAATGCTTATTCAACATAAAAGTAAACATTTTTCTCCATCTAGAAATGAAAATATCTATTTCTTCTTCTAAGGGTGAAAAGTGAAAAAAACATACAGTATTAACAAAAGAATCTCTTTAAGTGGTTGTCCAAGCTTCGACATGGTGAGAGGAGAAGCATTAACATAGGCTTAACCTCCCAACCGTAGACTATTACTTATCTCCACTCATCCTAAATTAATAGAACAACCCTCCCTACCTTTGGATTGAGTTTGGGATGTTCATAAGTCCAGCCATTTGAGTAATCAAGTGGTTTGAGTGTCCCAACAATTATTCTCCAAAATAACTGAAGTGTCTGGACAAACAACAAAGATCACATGTTCGACACATTTGCCCATTTCTACCTTGGCCAAGGATTTCAAGTTGAGTTCTTAAACTTGATCTCCACCACTCAACTTGACAACATATTTCATAACTGGAACATGCATGAGCTATTATAGTTTTTGTTTATTATTTATATATTATGATTCCATTCTTGCTTGTACAAACTCTCTACACCTCGTCATCTTTTCAGGTTACCATGTTAGTGATTCCTAGGTGCTCACAAGTTTATATCCACTATATTTGCTTTACACCTCTCCACCTATAATGGCATCATTGCCCAGTGAATTCCTCGATGTTTCATATTAATTTCATCTCTGTATGGGTATTCAGAGCAGAATTAATTATTCATGGTTTTCCTTGAAATTCATATACATGGGTGATACACGATTATGATTAAAGAACATTAGTGATATATAAAGAGAGACTCTGTGAATTATAAATCTATTTTAAGTCTACTCGATTTGGTCTATAATAGACTGGCATCAGTATTTGGCTTTTATGCAAATCATGATACTCAACTGACATAGCAATATGAAGTTACAACATGTTCGGTGGTATCAACAGATGGTTTTCATGACTTTTGATTGGAATAAGAAAATAAGAACTTCCAAATGACATTTATGAAAGGAAGTATGGACAATTCAAACAAGGTTTGGATCGTACGTGATCCACATTCGGCTCTTTGCTTGTCATGGTTGGAATATGACCTCCTCCCTTAGGTGCTCTGAACCCACAAGTAAGGATGGCCATGGAGGTGAGTTGGAAATAGAAACAGATGAATGAGGTCAGTACCACATAGAATCTCTTCCTTTGTGTAAATGTATGCAGAAAGAAAGAAGCCATGAATGCAGAGAAGAAAATAGACTATATCAAGATACGATCATGAGAGTCCTTAAAAGGAAATAGCTTTGGCTCTACAACTACCATTAGTTACAATAAGCTATTCAGATACCATTCAAATAAAATAAAGGGAAGAAGAGGGAGGGAAAGAAAAATAAGAAGTTAAAGAGTTTTTATTATTATTTGATTACTATTATGCATCCTTATGCATGTTCATGTACATGTATTGATAATGTGGCATCATTAGATTATAACTTATAATTTATTGGTGTCACCTTATTTTTATATACATATGTTCGTATTTGAGAGTGCATAATAATGATTAAATAATAATTTCATTAAAGGTATGAATTATGTTTAATTTATATTATTTATTATATTATTCTTTTAATAGCTCATGTGATTCCACAATGCAATATATTGTCAAATCCTAGTATCCTTACTAGGGCAGTTTTAGGTCAAACTTGTCGATTTTGATGATTGGATCATTCGACCATCCCCTTTCGATGATCTTGTTTAGCAATGTTTCTCCTCTCTTCAATCTTCTTCCTATAGTCACTCAAAGAAACATTCTCACCAAGACATTAATTCAAAACCATTTCCGATCATCTAGTGACCGTTAGAGATTTCATCAACATCTATAATAACTAATTTATTCCACACGATCACGAAAATAACTCGTTATCAGTTGATACAACATATATAATTCAACTAACTCACTTCACATGATTAGGAAATAAATAAATTGATAGAACATCTATAATTAACTAACTCACTTCACATAACTAAGAAAGAAGTAAATTGATACAATGTCTATAATTAACTAACTCACTTCACATGATCAGGAAATAAATAAATTTATACAATGTCTATAATTAACTAACTCACTTCACACAATTAGGAAATAAATAGGTTTATACAATGTCTATAATTAACTAACTCACTTCACATGAAAATAATTCGTTAAACCAATGGCTATGATGAATTTAAAATTTTGGGCAAAATTTTGGGATGTAACACCACTGCCAGAACAAGGGCAAGGATCGGAAGAAAGAGTACAAGAAGTGACTCTAGTTGACCAAGAAGAAGCACAAGAAGTGTCTTTGCCTATTTAAGAGGCTTCCCCATCATTAGTTATGAAAGCTAAGAAGAAAAAGACTCCAATAAAAATAACTAGGATACAAAAGGTGATAAGAAGGGTTGTTCCTATTCCTTCAGTTCTGTAAACTATTCATGAAGATGTGGAAGAGGATGAAGAAGATGAAGAGGATGACCTTCCCTTAAGTTAAAGGACTTGTCTTGCTAGGGCTACAAAGGAAGAGCAGAGAAGGAGCTCCACTATAAAACCACCATGCATTCTTAAACAACCTATTTAGGTTACTAATTTGGAGGATGAGCTACAACAGTGGTTTAATGAGCAAGAGGACCAAGGGGTTGATGTCTTTAAGATGTCAGGTTTTGATTTCATTCCTATAGGCATTGAACTTGTTGGTGATAAGAGAAGGGATACACCAACAAATCACCCTTTGGAAGGGGATTGGAGTCAATCACCATCTCAACCACAAGGAATTCAAGGTGCACTGCCATCACCAAGTCAAGATTTATCTTTCTTGGATAAAGGTTCAGCCACTCCTCTCCCCTTGGTCAATGAAGAATAGGTACAACCAGTGCAAGAAGAAGAGCCACAACAGAGACTCATTGATGAAGTATCAGAAGAGGGGCAGATATATGAAGAATCTTAGCAAACTTCCCAAGATATAGAGGCAAGAACTATGGACTCAACAGACACAGAGATGCCTAATGTAGATCCTTCACAAAAAGAAAGGACTCTGAAGAGGAGCGATAAGGGAAAGGGTCTAGCAGAACAAAATCCCTCTTTATCTAAGTCTATGTCTCTAATGGAAACTAAACCAAGATTGTTGAATAAAGTGGTGATGGTTAGGAATAAGAGGCTATTGTATTGTAGTGATGAGGAGGGAATGAAAGAATTAGTTGAAGCCCTGAAGAAACTTGAGCTACCTATGGGTGATGCATGAGAATTGGCCTTTATTGTGAGGAATTAAAATCAAGACTTGTTCACTCACATTTCTATCCCTCTCTACATGTAGATACTAAAGATTTGACCATAAAAGATTATTAGATTAAATAGTTCTTATTGTGAAAGCCAACTATTGATGCAACTAAATTTATGGTCACCATAGGAATAAAAGAAGTGTTTAACCACTTGGAAAAAGATGAGTTTGAATTATTGAGACTCCAAAAATAGAATAAAATCATGAGGGGATTTTTGCATGATTTAGTTGGTCCTATTGGCCCAAATAATTTGGAGACCACCCTTGAAGTAGCTTTAGAGAAGAAAGACAAAGTGAGGGCAGTTATATAGGTGGATCCATTTTTGAAGGCTTGTCAGTTATGGCGAGATTTTTTTGAGGAAAAGGGTGTGCAAATAATATAAGGGAACCTTAAGTTATTGCACCATATGTAGAATAATGTGGAGAAACTAGTTGTTATTTTAAACCAAGATTGTGGATTGATGGATGAGGTACGTACCTGTGGAAATGACCTTTGAACACTGTAATCAACAAAAGGTAAGAGGTATCATATGTTGATGGATGCATATACAAGGGATGAGTTGAATAAGATAGATGATTGGATTGAAAAGATTTTTGATGGTAATAAAGTAATGGAGACATTACATGCAGATATTCATAAGCTCAAGGATCCAACCCAAGAGCAAATTTTGGAAGTAGAGAAGTATTATAGTGATGCATGCCTCAATATTTTTGAAGATGAATCAAAAGATAAACTCCTACCAATGCAAATAGTCATTGAATAGTTTTGAAAGATCTTTGATGAAGCTTCAACTGATGAAGATGTCAGACAAGCATTCAAAATGGAGGAGGCATTATTGCAATTAGATGTAAAACTAGAAGATTTTGTGGAGACTCGCAAAGAAGTGGGCAACTACTGAAAAATAGTAAAGGATAAGTATAGTGCTTTGGATTTACTAGATGCAACCCAAGTGATGGAGATAATAGAGAAATTCAAGAGAAAACATCTAGACATAGCTCTGGTATAAAGGGGAACAAAATCTAGAAGCTAGAATTTCAGTTTTGACACTTGGGAAAAAATTTCATTTTTGAGCCTTGTCATTGAGGTGTGCCTCTCCAAAGGTGCACAAGGTACGTTTCTCCAAAGGTGCACTGGAAGTTTTTGAAGAAGCCCAAGGTGTGCCGACAGTTAACTGCCAGTTCCAAATTTAGAGCTTTCTATGCACTAGAAACACATTCTGACGACAGTTCAACTACTAAAAACATCCAGAGAAGGTTGAGCTTCTATTTTTGGCATCTCCAGAGACTCCTACATCATCTCATGGCTTTCTTCTTCTTATTTTCTCATTCTTTCTTTGTTTTAATACATGTAAAGGCTCATGCACCCATTAAATGATATAAACAAGGGTGGAGTCCTTCTTAGCAACTCTTAGAGAGTTTGTAAATATTTAGACTTGTTTTATTAGTTTTAAGCATATATTTGCATAAAGGAATCTCTCACTCTCAACACAAATTAAGGAAATTTTTTTTTATAATTGAGGAATTAAATATGTATTCCAAGTTGTTATTTTGATGCAATAATATATGCTTTTGGTGCTCTCATTCTGAGTGTAGTTATTCTTGTTGGAGTGTCTTATATTTTGTGAATACATTTTAATGGAGTGTAATGGAGCCATTAGTTTTGTTGTGTTATTTTGATTGAGCAATCTTTTAGTTCTAGTGTGTGCCACATGTTTACAAATTTTGCTAACATACTTAGTTGGAGAAGAGATCACCTATTGTTCCTACATAGCTTTTGTATCACATGAGTGCACTTTCTGTGGCCTTGTGATTTGATGAAAAGTGAAACATCTTACGGTTACTAAATTTCCATCAACAATTGCATCAATGGAATTAAGGAAGTGTTGCTCCTATTTTCATTGGTTATCTACCGATATTTTCAAAGGTTTAACTTGCAGGCGTGTTGTTTCTATGGCTTATGTCCATTAGGGATTTAATTTTCAAGTCATTTTCTTAAACTTCTTATTACTCTATCTTCATTGTTTGTTTTACAAGCACTTGGTTAATTTAGGAATTCATATAGTTGCATAGTTAAAATTGTATTCATTAAAAATAAAAGAATATTAAAAAATATTTATTTTTGTGTGGTTATTCTTTTGAGGTAGCAAGCAAATTCAACTTCTTATCTGAAATTGGTTTGAACCAGCAAAGGCCTCCTAGTGAACACTCACATTTATCTTCTACTAAGTGGATTCTAATAGGTTGCAAGATCACCTAGAACCTTAGAGTTGATCTTAGATTAAGTTTTCAAGAGAGGAGTTTGAAAGGATTCCTATCGTTAAGTATCATGCAAAATGACAGCTCAACAGAAGTGGTGTTAGAAGGAGGGACCCAACCATTTGGAATAGAAGAAAACAACTCACAAATTCAAAAATTTACATTTTTGTTATAAGTTTAGAATTTTTTTTGAATTGTTATTGTTTTAAGGTGCACAAGGTTCCAAGGTGTGCAATATTTTTTGAGAAAGTGTGCTTCTACAGAGGTGCACATTTTCCAGAATTGACGCAAACTAGAAGATCTTAATCCATCATCTCCATTTCAGTGAGCTTTAAGATCTTTCCCTGGTACACACAAGTTCCTAAAACTTAGTCACTATTGCAAACCTTGTAGTAACAAAGGATTTCCCCAGATTCTACCACTTCCATTTAGCATTTCATCATCTTCTTTAGTTTTTCCTCCACAACAACCACCCGTTATTCCACCAAATCCTCCAATGGCCTTTTTTGCAAAGGTTGTAGACACACCAATCAACTTAACAAGTGTACTCAATGACCTTCCTAAGAATCCTAAGAAGATTTTCCCAAGGTTCATCTATGAAGAGACAAGATAGCTGAAGATCTCAAGGTATTCAAGGAAATTTGCAACTAAGAGAAGATTGCTAATGAGAATGTGGTTCTTCATTTATTCCCATACTCATTGGGAGAAGTTGCATTTAATTGGTATGTCAACTTAATATCAGGATGCATTAGAGACTAGGACACTTTCAAAAAATTGTTCTTGGACCAATTCAAAACTTTCATCAACCCAACTGTGATACATCACCAATTCATATCAATCAAAAGGGGCCCAGCTAAAATGGTTTCACAATTCAACCATCACTTTCATATGGAATACCAAAAATTGGAAATGCCATGCACTACATTGGTTAAAGCCACAATTCAGATTTACCTAAATTATATGGACCACCTTACTATTATTGCCCTAAGAAGACTTCCTGCAACAGATACCGACATATTGGACAAAGTCTTCTTAGAAGTGATTACTTTCACAAAGTAGGCCAATCTTAATGGAGGAGGATTGATGCCCCCAACACAAGCTATTACTACAATACCAACATATCTTGTTGGAGCACCACTGATGCCTAGCTAGTTCATACCAATGAATCCAACTCATCATAGCAAGCACCTGCTCCACAAATTATAGCTTTAACATACCCAGGATATGAACCTTTAAAAGCTACTTTCTTTGAGAAAAAGATAGCAACATCCAATGAAATAGAAAAAAACATTACATCTAAGCTTGGACAAATGAAGAATACCATGTCTCATATCACTAATGAGTTGAACCGGTTGAGTTTTTCAAAAGGACAGAATAACAACTTTCAAAGGACAAATCTTGGTCCCTACAACAATAAAAATTATAGTTAGAACTACAATAGGAATTTTAGTGGAAACAATAATGCAGGAAACAAATATCCATGAATCAACATTGGAGGAAACAATTCTAATCCTCCTAATCACAACAACGGGTTCCAAAGACAGAATCGACATTGAAATACCTGTCTGAACAATGGTAATATTCATGTAGATAATAACAACAATAATGCCTGGTATGTGGACATCAATCAGTATGACAATAATCAGAATGTACAAAATGATGATGGCACATATTACAATGAAAATTAGAAAGTAAATCAAAATCCAATGGGCAATAATAATGAGTCCCCCATGCAATTCAATGCTATGCTGCTAGAATCCTATGATTCTTCATAGAACACGAGAATAAAACAACTAGCCAATGAAGAATCTTCTTTTTCATTCAGTCAGGAACCTAATACTTAACTTGAACAAATGTTGGCCTTCCACAATGATAATTGAAATACCTACAACTTGTGAAGTCAAAAGGAACCCATGATTAATGGTATTCCTCTCGCATTACAACCAACTCCTTCAAACCTGAGAGCAACTAACAATCTAGTACCTATCAGACCCCCATATGGAGGACAACAAAATTAGAATCAAAGAAATGGGTTTACAATCTTGAAAAATCTCGCCTAGTCTACTAAAAAGTATAGTGTGGTGGAAGATTTGAAATGAACAAAGGCCAACATGTCCATGTTCGACATGCTACAAAACTATCCTCATCAACGAGAAGCATAGATGAAAACTCTTGATCATATAAAGGCACCCCATAATACGAATATCATTCCTCAAAAGACAGTATCTCAATAGGTCAATGCTTTGGAGGCCATGCCAAGTATGTTTAAATACAAGGTTGAGGTGCCTAATATATGGGAAGAATCTTCAGAATTGTCTAATCAATTAAAGAGGTTCTTGTAATGTTATACCACTTTCAATAGCACAAAGGTTGGGAGTCACTCCTTAGCCCTCTAATCAAATAGTGATAAAATTGAATAAATCAAAAGTAAAGGTCATTGGTGTGTTGAAAGATGTTTGGATACAATTGACAGTTGACCCCTGAATTCAAGACATCATTGATATACATGTGGTTGAGATTCCTGAAACATATGGATTTCTATTAAGTAGAGAGTGGACAAAATGCTTAAGAGGATGGATTTCAATAGACTTTACTCAACTATGGTTACCTTAGAAAGGGTTGAATAATCAAATAAAGATTGATGCGGAGCCAAAATTAAAAATGATGATTATAGAATAAAATGCACCAAATGAGGTGGCATTCCTACAATCTGATTTAGGCTCTTACAAAGTAATGGATTTTGATACAACTTTAGCTAAAATATTAGATGATTGAGATGGAAGTTCCATGATTCCAATTCTGAAGTAGGAGATGCAGTTCATAGACAACATGGTGGCCAAATTACAATGTTTAGGAGAAGAAGCCAACCCTAGTATTCTTCTTCTTCCAGGGTTTTTTTAGATTGCATAAAGTTATTCATTCAGGGTTCGAATGTTCACATTGCCAATAAGTAATTGCTAAAGTATTAACATGGATAATGGAAATAAAGAGTGGTAATGTTCCAAAAGAAGTATCCACATAAAATCAAAGTTCTAAAAACATTTATGAATCTGTGGAAAAATTTGGAGAGGAAATTGAAGATCTCAATGCATCCAGATGGTGGAGGTTTTTCTTCTCCTTGACCACGAATGATCAAGGTCCAAAGAAGGAGATGATACATAAAGGGTCAAGGTTGGACTTCAGTATTCATTCATACTAAACCCAAAGTGGATGAAATTACATAATTAAGTTGGGAAATTTAAGACAAACAAGACAAACATACGCTCCCCATATCAAGGAGTAACAATGGAAAATCATCAAGTCCACCCATGAGAGATTATAGTGGATCTACAAAAAACAATCCTTTCAAGCCAAAGTAAAGGAAAAACTAAGCACGATCAAGCATAAATCTAGGAAGCCCAAGGAAGATCTAATCTAGACACTTCACTTCGATGGCACCAAATGTAAATTGGGAGCTAGCGAAGGTATTGAGTTAATTAACCCAAGAGGTAAGTCTTTCTATGCAACATATCAATTACAATTTAGATGTACTAATACTATTATAGAGTATGAATCTTTGATTCGAGGACTTCTCTTCACATTAGAGAAGGGGATCATGACTCTCATAATTGAAGGAGACTCCTAGTTAGCTCTCATAAACTTCTTGTTACTCTATCTTCGTTATTTTTTTTACAAATACTTGGTTAATTTAGGAATTTATATAGTTGCATAGTTAAAATTGCATTCATTAAAAATAAAAAAATATAATTTTTTTTCTTTTTGTGTGGTTATTCTTTTGAGATAGTAAGTAGAATTAACAACTTATCCGAAATTGGTCGAACCAAAAAAGGACTCCTTGTGAACACTCACATTTCTCTTCTATTATGTGAATTCTAGTATGTCACAAGATCACTTGTAACCTTGGAGTTGATCCTAGATTAACTTTTCAAGAGAGGAGTTCGAAAGGATTCACACTATTAAGCATCATGCAAAATGACAACTCAGCAATAGGGAACACATGAAACCTCAAAACCTCCCCCCTATGGTGTAGAAACTTGTCAATGTGATACAAGAGAATCTTTGAATCTCCAAAGACAATTTGCTTTATTTTCTATTTTCTATTTTCCACCAGAGTGTTTCTGGTGGTGATCATTGGATCACATGTTTTAGTTTATGCAATCTTGGTTAGTTGATGAGGACCTACCATAGATAATATTCCTAAGGCTACATGTATTTATGTTCCATATCCATTATGATATAATTTCATTTTTTTAGGTGGCATATTCTTTGTTGGCTCTTCAAGTGATGTGTGGTAATTTTCTTATGCAATATTTATCTTTGCTAGCAAGGTTTCATGGATTTTCATGTGGAATCTTGGATCATGTGTGGACCTATATCTAAGGTCACTAATTCACTTTTATTTGTGTATTTACCCATTTAATGTAATGGGGTTAGTTCTATATTGTGTTACACATTGCCTAATTTAGGAAATTGTTATCTTTAATTTGACTTGTGTGTCTTGATGTCTATTTTTGTAATTTAAGATGTATCTTAAGGAGTAATAATGGGAAGCAAAGAGAGAAGGTATAAAGAAAGGATTAAGCTCATTAGGAAGAGGCATGTTGATAGAGTTGATCTGTAATTTAGATTCTTTGCATTAGTCATAACCAACAATGCCTTACAACTCAACATGTTTGATGTTCATTTGATGTAATTGAATCTATTGTTAATAAAGAAGTGATTTCCATACTTATCTTTGGTTTTTTTTTTGTGACTCTTAGCTCAAGATTTGGTCGTCTCCTTTGGGGATTCACCAGCCTTGTACTACATTAGATGGTATTCGAGTGAGAAGCAAGGTTAGATTGACTTGTCAAGGCCTAAAGTCTTTTGGTTGTGAGGTGGCAGACTGTGGTTTTGGCTTACAATTATAGAGGACTTGTACAGGTTCAATTTTTGAATCATAATCCTAATAAGTTTCTGTATTCTCATTGGTGAACAAGTCATCAAAGTTGAGGCAATTGCACTTGGAATTAATTAAGTATGTTGTCTAGAAGGCTAAATCCTAAGAGGTTAGAGCACATCTTTGAGGAATTTAAAGTTGAAATGAGAACTGAAATTCATAATATATTGATTGTATTGAAAACAAATCTTGAGATAAAGGATTAGTATGAAGAGGTTGTTGAAGATCTTGAAGTGCTTGAAATAGAGATCCCTACAAAAGAGGAAAGATTGTTGCAAGCTATGACACAAGTTGGTAAGAATCATAGAAGATACGTTTTACATTATTTTGGTTCATTACATCCTAATGACTTGATTGATTAGATTAATGAAATTGAAGATTACTTTGAGTTGGAGGATGTTAGGGATCCACAGTGGGCTAGGTAAACATTGACTAAGTTGAAGGATCATGTTGTCTTATGGTGAAAAGAGCTATAGAAAGATAGGGAGGTCAATGGTGAACCTAATCTCACTAGATGGAAGGTTACAATCTCTTGATTTAAATCTAAGTTTGTACCTAAGGACTATGAACTTGAATTGTTTAAAGAGTTAAAGAATTTAAGGCAAAAAAACTTATCAGTTAAAGAGTGTAGTAAGGAGTTTTACAAGATCCAAATCAGATATGTACATCATGGGTCTTCCAAAGGAAAGGTTGTGAGGCATGTAAATGGTCTAAGACTTTATATTCAAGATGATTTAAGTATATTGTGGATTGTTTTAGTTAGAGTTTCTTATCGGTATGCCCTAAAGGAAGAAGCTAAGTTAAATAGGAAACATGATAACCTTAAAAGTAGAGACAAATAAATTATTACACTTGAATCTGATTAGAGAATTCCAAGCAAGAGGTTTTACAATAACATGATCAAGGTTACTTGTTTCAAATGTGGAAATGAGGGATACAAGGCTTTTAAATGTCCTAACAAGTTTTTATAAGCAAAATCTAGTGGCACAGGAGGATCAAGTTGCAAAGGAACCCAAAGTTGATATGGCTTCACCAGAGACTAGAGAATCTCTTGTGCTTAGAAGAATCATGTTGGCTAACAATGAAGTAGAACCAGTTTAGAGGAGAAATTTTTTAGAGCTATTTGCAGGTTAGGAGGCAAATGTTGTAAAGTCATCATGGATAGTGGTGGTATTGATAACCTTGTATCATAAGAGATGGTGTAGAAACTTGGATTACAAAGATTTAAACGTCCTTGTCCTCATGGTATCAGTTGATTTTAATATGATCATTAGGTATAGGTTAGAGAACAATGTCTAGTAAATTTTAGTAGTGGACCTTAAAATAATTAACTTTTTTTTGACATGGTTAACATGAGTACGTATGTTTTTTCTTGGTAGACCTTGATAATATGACAAGGGAGCTATTGAAGATTATAGAAGGAACAATGCTACTATTGGGAAGGATGGTAGAAATATTATTCTAATTCATTTAAAGGATGAGGAATGAGGAAGTGCAATAGACTTGACATTTCTAAGAATTTTAGAGTAAATGTTGTGGAAGTTGTAGATAAGGTAGTTCCTGATGTTTTTTTAGTATGGTATTTGTTTGCAGTAATTACTTGATTCTATGGGAAATAATAGAGGTGAATTGAAATAAATTACTGGCAATGATCAATCAATAACTGGTAACAAAATTAATTTATTAGTGTTTGGTAGCAACAATAGATTTGTTGTTGATAATGAAGGAATGAGTTGTAGGGTTGGGCTTAGGTAGAATTCAATTATTTTTTATGCTAAATATTTATGGTGTTAAGAATAAGCATAGGATTTATGTTTTGAATCATGTGTTTATTAATAAGGACCTATTGTGGATCATCTTCCTAAGGTTGCACGCCTTTATGTTTCATATGCAAGAAGATCTAATTTTATTTTCTTAGGTGGTGTATTCTTTGTTGGCTCTTCAGGCCATTTGTGATAATTTTCTTATGTGGTGTTCCTTTTTGCTTCTAAGGTTTTTTGGCTTCCCATGTGGGTTCTTAGATCATATATGGACCTATATCTAAGTTCTCTATTTCTCTCATTCTTAATTATGCATTTACTCATTTAATGTAAAGGGGCTAGCCCTATATTGTGTAATACATTCCTTGATTTAGGAAATTGTGATCTTTGAGCCAACCTGTGTATCTTGATTACTATTTATGTAATGTGAATAGTAGTGGGAAGAAAAGAGATAAGGTGTAGAGAAAACATAAAGATCATCAAGAAGAGTCTTATTGATATAGTCGGTTTGTAATTTGGATTCTTTGTATTAGCTATAACTGGGTAGGCCTTACAACCTAACAATTTTGATCTTCATTTGATGTAATTAGATCTATTGTTAATAAAAAAAACCATTTCTAATTTTTTTTATCTTATTATACTTTCATTCTGTGACTCTTATCTAGGGGTTTGGGCATTTCCCAATAGAAATGTTTGCTAATGGGCTATGCTAATGTGTTAGGTAAATGTATAAACTACATGAAAAATAGTCTAAAATTGTAATACTCTCATTGAGTTATAGTTCAAGATTCTTTATATCCTTGGCTCCCAATCAGCTAGCCTCCTAAGGGATTACTTGGGGCTCCCTCTCACTGTCAGAGATGTAAACCCAAACTTTTACAATACTATATTGTAGCAAATTCTAAAAACAATAGTTGGATAGAAAGGCAAAAATTTTAATTGGTATTGAGAAACTCCAACTCCTTGCCACCTCTATCCAAGATGTGTTAGTTTACTTCCTTTATTTGTTATGAATATCTTGTGTAATGACTGGTAAACTAGAGAAAATCTAAAGAAACTTTATTTTGATTCATGTGGAAGAGAATAAAAGGGATGTCTTTGGTCAACCTGACTTAGTTTATCTATCGAAGTCTATGGGAGGACTAGAAATTTAAAAATTAACTAATTTGAATAATTGGTTGGAATCTCATTGTGGGTGTTGTTGGTTGGTGTAAAACCATTCAAGGCAAATATTTGGAGAGAGGAAATTTCTATAACAAATTGAATTAAAATAGATTACCTACTAGATCTAAGATTTAGAATAATATCCTTAAATACAAGTCTCATCAAGGAGGGCATAAAATGACAAATGAGAAATGATAGAAGAATTAAGTTCTAGGAGGATGCTTGGATTGAGGGTAAACCCATCAGAGATGTTTCATTTTAGTCAACTAATGAATCATCTAAAAAGGTTACTTTTGTGATTTTTCCACTAACTATATTGACCCAGGAGGAGGAAGTTGAAAATTCATTACACAATGTTTTGGTGAATATCTCAATCGCATGCCTAAGGCTTATGCATTATAATCCCTCTTTCATAGTATAGGAATTCCTTTGTGTAATTGTAAAGAAAAATTTATCTAGAGAAAGACCCAATTAGGAAAGTTCATTGTGAAGATTGGCTATAATCAACTAATAAAATTCAATGGGGATTTTGACTACTAGAAAAAAAATTGCAACTTACAACTGATACCCAAAATTAACCTTTTTAGGTAGGTTGTAATACATGGAAATGTATTGGCATAGGATGATTTAAAAAAGAGGCAATTTTTCCTACCTAATAGAACATTTTGTGTAAAATAGATAACAAGACTCTTTTCATTCACTGTCCCTTTGCTCCACACGTCTGGGTTAAGGTCTTGCAAAAATTCAACCTCCAATGAATTTTTCACAAGGATATCCACCAATTTGTTGCCAAGTGGTCTCCACCATCAAACCATCCCCTAATCAAGAAACTTTAAAATAAATACCTCCTCACATTTGTCATAGGATTTGAAAAGAAACCCGAACAATTAAATCTTCAAGGACTCTATAAGTCCTACTAAAAATATCTTAACACTCATAGAAAATTACTTCTGGAAAACATCTCTGTTTCAAAGAGGAAAACTCCCAGTACCCTACCTATTATGGTTGACTATTCGATTACTCATCAATGCAGATTTTTCCCAAAATTGAGAGACTTTAGAAATACCAAAAAACTCAATAGACAAAATACTACATTCAAATTTGATGGGGTGACAAAAAATGAGTGAAAAGTAGGAGGGAGAGTTGTCATGGACCACAATGGATAGCTAATGACTTCTTACTCTAGTACATCAATAGTTATCATTGGCATCATAGATATGGAAATTGAAAGAGACTCAAAATTAATTGTGGATGCAACCCAAGGAGCAATTTTTAAGGGTTAGAAGGTTGAGAAATTTTAAAGTACAATAGATCACTCCTATTTATTTTGGACATTTCATTCTATGTCATCCTTATAGGGAGGGAATAATTTTATTGACTCGATGGTTGCTTATGGTATGCTATATGTAGGATTACGATGTTGAAGAAGTGTTGATTTATCATCAAATACTACTAAGGGTATACTTGAGAGGGAAATAAGAAAAGATACAATTAATAATGATTACTAAACCTATTTTTAAAAACTATTATCACTGTCATTTATGAGGCAATGGAAATAGGTGTCATGACGAGATTTTTTCAAAATTTGGATTCAATTTTTGAGCTTTTTTATCATATCAACTCAAGGAAAGATTGTCCACATGGCTGGTATCATTATATTCATTATGTTTATTTCCAAGACCATTTACATTGGTGAAAAAATGAATCTTCCCTTTTGCAAAGTACCAAAGTTAGGACTGGGTATAATTACTAACTATTCAATTTGGATGATTTCGTTGGATTTGGTGAATGTAGAGGATTTTATAGCCTCATTACTATATAGTTGGTTGAGTGATCGTATAGACGAAATGTTGTGATGTGGAGCCTAATCAAACTCAGAGGTTTATTCAGTGCATTTTCCCCCTAGATTATTTTTATAGGGGCTTGGGGGCAGCGCCCCTAAGATGGAGTCAAGGGGAAGTGCCCCTTGCAGAGTCCTGGGGCAACACCCCAGATGCACTCCTTGTCACAATATAGGGTGGGGTTGAGGGGAAACTCCCCCAAAGTCCAAAATGACCCTAATATTGTAAAGGGCATCAACTTCTATTTTTCTATTAAATGACTTATTCTAGCCTGAATTTTGTAAGCGACAAAAGCTTGTATAAAATGACTTAGGGTTAGGGATTTCATTATGTATGGTGATATTGTAGCTTCTTGTAGTGGTATTGAGATATAAGCGATTGTAGATTGTAATCATTGGATAATAATAATATTGGACTTGTTGTTTGTGGACATAGCCCAGGGATTGGGTGAGCCATGTTAAATCCTTGTGTTTTGTGTTCTCTTTTATGCGATTTATTATTTTCTGATATTGGTTATATTTACATGTAATTGATATTTCTATCCGTGGCTAATCCTAACAAATGGTATCATAGCTAGACCATCATCATTTTTTAATTTTAATTTTAGCTAGACCATAGTCATTTTTTTAATCTATGCTTTGTAGGAAGGTCTCACAGTTTAGTGGGAGAAATGATAAAAGAGGGTAAGTTGAAGGTTGAGAAGTTTAATTGGTAGAACTTGTAGTTATGGAAAATGCAAATGGAGGACTACATTTATTAGAAGGATTTATGGAAGCTATTAGAAGGAAAAACCAAGAAACAAGGAGCTATGATAGATGAGGACTAAGAGATTTTAGATAGAAAATCACTTGGAAGTATTCAATTATGCTTGGCACCATTAGTTCAACATTTAACATTACAAAAGTGAAGATGACAAAGTAGTTGATGCAAAACCTAATGAAACTATATGAAAATCCCTCCACTTCAAATAAGGTATTTCTCATGAAGTGTTTATTTAATATGAAGATGGAAGAAAGTGGATCTATTATAGACCATTTAAATGAGTTTAATATGGTTACTAGTTAGTTATCTTCTATTAATGTCACTTTTGATGAAGAACTTAGGAATCTCTTTATTTTGTGTTCTTTTCTTGAAAGTTGAAATGACTTGGTAATGGTTGTGAGTAATTATGTTTCTGGATCTAATACCCTAAAATTTGATGATGTGATTGGTGTTATTCCGAGTGAGGAAACTCATAGGAAAACCTCAGGTGGATGTACATCAGGAAGTGCTTTGAATGCATAAAGAAGAGACAAAATGACTGAGAGAGGAAGCAATTCTAGAAATTATGGGAAATCAAGAGGAAAGTCAAAGGGGGAAGAGGTCTCAATCCAAAGGACTGAGAGATTGTTGCAACTGTGAGAAGTCAAGGCATAAGAAGAAAGACTATTGGACTTGAAAGAACAATGAAGGAGACAAACAAGACAGAAACAAGGAGGAAAATGTGGTAAGTAAGAAATCCATAGAGGATGCTTTTCTTCTTTCTTTAGAAAGTGTTTATGATTACTAGGTTTTAGATTATGGGGCTTCATTTCATGTTACACCCCATAGAGGTTATTTAATTGATTATATGTAAGGGGATTTTGGGCTTTTTAATTTGGGGGATAATGAAACCTATTAGATTGTCAGAAAGGGAAAAGTTAAGATTAAGTTCCAAAATTAGAATCATTGGCTACTACATGAGGTAAGACATGTTCCAAGGCTGAGTAGGAATTTATTTCAGCAAGACAACTTGGTGATGAGGGTTGTGTAGTTACTTTTAATGAGACAAATTAGAAAGTTTCAAAATGTTCCCTTGTAGTAGCAAAAGGTGTGAAAGTAGGCACCTTGTATCTTTGTACATGTCATATTGTTCCTTTTGCTTTAATTGTTTTAGAGAAAAATGAATGTTCAGGGATAGTTGTTGTAGTTGAGCAGGGAGAATAAGTGATTATTGTAGATTCCAATACAACGCTATGGCACAATAGACTTGGGCACATGAGTGATACATGTACGGAATTACTTCATTCAAAGAAAGTTTTACTATGTTTGAAATGTGTTAATATGGATTTCTATGAAAGTTGTGTGTATGAAAAAAAAAAGAGAGTGATTTTTGTGAAGAGTGGGAAGGAAAAGAAAAATGAGAAATTAGATCTCGTGCATACAGATGTATGGGGACTAGCTCAGATATCTTCCCTTAGTGTCTCTCATTATTATGCTACATTTATTGATGATGCAACTAGAAAAGTTGTTGGAAATATAGATGGAGTAACTAAGAGGGGGGGTGAATCAGTTACCACAAAAACAAATCCACAGATCCCTTATATGTCTTAAAAACTAGTTACTACTGTCACTCGGTAGTCACACAGAAAAATGTTGTAACTCGATAGATGTACCGTATGTTAACTTATTACTAATCTTTAATTATTCACAGTGATTAACATGCATGTATAAAGAAATAAAATGAACACAAGAGACACTAGATTTAACATGGAAACCCAATATGAGAAAAACCACCAAGTAACTAGCTATTGATTTTCACTCTTCTGAAGTGAGCCCTGTTAGGAGCCAACCTTGTTAAAGGTTACAAAACACACTGTTAGGTGTGATCTTGTTAGAGGATTTGATCACCTACTAGGAGTAGCCTTGCTAGAGGACTTTAGAACAATTCAATAGAATTGTCACCTTATTAGAGGATTTACAAAACGGTTGTTAAACCAACTCTGTTAAGAGATTTAGAAATCACTCTTACAATGGTGAGAAAGTAAAAATGAATTGACTTGAATGAGATGCAACTAAATTGCTGATATAGATCTCAGTTCTTCTTCATTATATCCTCTCTGATCGAATACAACTTTGCTGCTCCTCAAGGATATCTGATCCTTCTCCAAAATTTACTCACACCTTCTTTACAATCAATTCAGTTGCATGCTCACTCAATACATTTTAGAATTCACAACTTGACCTTTTATTTACAGCATACAAATTGTCAAGTTGGCTCATTTACAAGTTACGATTACCAATAATCATTACATCAGTCAGCTACAATTATTACATAAAACAATTAAACTTTATTTTCCAAAACAATGAAATCCTTCATTGCGTGACCTTGCTCGATAAACACTGTTCCACAAATGATTTCTAGCATTAACTAACTGAAGCTCGGTGAATACTGCAAATTCTACAAAATCCTTTGGAGACTGAGTGAACTCAGTAACACTAACTTTCCTTCGCTGACCTTGTGAGCTTGGTAGAAACTGACTTCTGCCTCAGAAACCTTCAACGCCTGAGTGAGCTCGGTAGAAATTGTTTCCATAGAGGAATGCTCGATAGACTTTGGAATTTGCTTTGCTGACCAACTGAGCTCGACAGACTCTGTCTGATAACTGATATGACATTTGTGTAACATCAAAGACAAGACACAATTGATCAATTACATCCAACAAAAGTATGGGTTTATTTCCTTAGACATAATTTTGATGTATTTCAAACTTTAAGAAAATGGAAATGCTTGGTTAAAAATGAGTGCAATAAGAGATTAAAATGTATCAAATTTTATAATGGTGGTGAGTATTGTAGTCATGAATTTGAAGATTATTTCTCAACAACTATTTTTCTATTGGATGACTTATTCTAGCCCTAATTTTGTAAGTGACAAAAGCTTGTATAAAATGACTTATGGTTAGGGATTTCATTATGTATGGTGATATTGTAGCTTCTTGTGGTTGTATTAAGCTATAAGGGATTGTAGATTGTAAGCATTGGATAATAATAATAATATTGGACTTGTTGTTTGTGGACATAGCCCAGGAATTGGGTGAACCATGTTATATGCTTGTGTTTTGTGTTATCTTTTATTCAATTTATTATTTTCTGATATTGATTATATTTACATGTAATGGATATTTCTATCTATGGTTAATCCTAACAAATGGTATCAAAGCTAGATCATCATCATTTTTTAATTTTAATTTTAGCTAGACCATAGTCATTTTTTTAATCTATCCTTTGTAGGAAGGTCTCACAATTTAGTGGGAGAAATGATAAATGAGGGTAAGTTGAAGGTTAAGAAGTTTAATTGGTAGAACTTTTAGTTATGGAAAATGCAAATGGAGGACTATATTTATTAGATGGATTTATGGAAGCTATTAGAAAGAAAAACCAAGAAACAAGGAGCTATGACAGAAGAGGATTGGGAGATTTAAGACAGAAAATCACTTGGAAGTATTTGATTATGCTTGGCACCATTAATTCAACATTTAACATTACAAAAGTGAAGACGACAAAATAGTTGATGCAAACCCTAATGAAACTATATGAAAATCCCTCCACTTCAAATAAGGTATTTCTCATGAAGTGTTTATTTAATATGAAGATGGAAGAAGGTGGATCTATTATAGACCATTTAAATAAGTTTAATATGGTTACTAGTCAGTTATCTTCTATGATAGCCAATTTTGATGAAGAAATTAGGAATCTCTTGATTTTGTGTTCTTTGCCTAAAAGTTGGAATGACTTGGTAATGGTTGTGAGTAATTATGTTTCTGGATCTAATACCCTAAAATTTGATGATGTGATTGGTGTTATTCTGAGTGAGAAAACCCATAGGAAAACCTCAGGTGGATCTACATCAGGAAGTGCTTTGAACACATAAAGAAGAGATAGAATGACTGAGAGAGGAAGTAATTCTAGAAATTATGGGAAATCAAGAGGAAAGTCAAATGGGAAGAGGTCTCAATCTAGAGGACCAAGAGATTGTTGCAACTGCAGGAAGCCAGGGCATAAGAAGAAATACTGTTGGACTTGAAAGAACAATGAAGGAGACAAACAAGACAGAAACAAGGAGGCAAATGTGGTAAGTAAGAAATCCATAAAGGATGCTTTGGATGATTTTCTTCTTTCTTTAGAAAGTTTTGATGATTCTTGGTTTTTAGATTCTGGGGCTTCATTTCATGTTACACCCCATAGAGGTTATTTAATTGATTATGTCTAAGGGGATTTTGGGATTTTTTATTTGGGGGATAATGAACCCTATTATATTGTTGGAAAGGGAAAAGTTAAGATTAAGTTCCAAAGTTAGAATCATTGGCTACTACATGAGGTAAGACATGTTCCAAGGTCGAGTAGGAATTTATTTTAGCAGGACAACTCGGTGATGAGGGTTGTGTAGTTACTTTTAATGATACAAATTAGAAAGTTTCAAAATGTTCCCTTGTAGTAGCAAAAGGTGTGAAAGTAGGAACCTTGTATCTTTGTACATGTTATATTGTTCCTTCTACTTTAATTATTTCAGAGAAAAATGAATGTTTAGGGATAGTTGTTGTAGTTGAGTAGGGAGAACAAGTGATTGTTGTAGATTCTGATACAATGCTATGGCACAATAGACTTGGGCACATGAGTGATACATGTATGAAATTAATTCATCCAAAGAAAGTTTTACCAGGTCTAAAATGTGTTAATATGGATTTCTATGAAAGTTGTGTGTATAGAAAACAAAAGAGAGTGATTTTTGTGAAGAGTGGGAAGGAAAAGAAAAATGAGAAATTAGATCTTGTGCATACAGATGTATGGGGACTAGCTCAGGTATCTTCCCTTGGTGTCTCTCATTATTATGTTACATTTATTGATGAAGTTACTAGAAAAGTATGAGTTTATTTCCTTAGTCATAAATCTGATGTATTTCAAACTTTTAAGAAATGGAAATGCTTGGTTGAAAATGAGTTTGGTAAGAGATCAAAATGTATCAGATCTAATAATGGTGGTGAGTATTGTAGTCATGAATTTAAAGATTACTACTCCACTAATGGTATTCATAGACAAAAAAATATTCCAAGGACTCTACAAGAAAACAAAGTGGCTGAATGCATGAACATGACAATAATGGAGCATGCAAGGAGCATGAGGTCGAATGTTGGGTTGCCCTTAAACATGTGGGTGGAGGCTATTAATATTGTTGTATATTTGATCAATAAAGGTCCCTCTATTCCTTTGAGTTGTGGTATTCTAGAGGAAGCATGGACTGGTAAGAAGGCGAGTTATTCTTTTCTCAAAACCTTTGGTTGTGAAGCATTTGCACGTATTGATTTTGAAAATAGAACCAAGCATGAAGCTAAGTCAAAAAAAAATGTATTTGTTGGATATGGAATTTATGAATTTGGTTATAGGATTTGGGATTTTTAAAACCATAAAATTATAATAAGCATGGATGTCATATTAAATGAGAAAGCATTGTATAAAGATCTGATGCAACAACATGAGAAGAAAGAAAATGATTATATAGTGCTAGATGATACTCTAAAAGATGATATTCCAATAGTTCCTCATGCTCTGCAACAACCAAAACAACAAATATCACACACCCTAGTGAATGTTAGACTGTCAACAAGGCTAAGTAGACCTCCAAAAAGATTTCCTCCCTCTTTGTACTCTATTTTACTAACTGATGTTAGTGAACTTGAATTTTATGATGAAGTTGTGCAAGTAGATACAAAGATTTAGTGGGAGTCTACAATGAAAGAAGACATGGACTCTTTACTAAAAAATAAGACTTGGGATTTATGCAAGTTGCCTATAGGTAAAAGGGCTTTACAGAATAAAAGGGTTTACAGGTTGAAAGAAGAGGATGGAGGTAAGAAGTGATTTAAAGCCAGGTTAGTAGTAAAAGGATTTGCATAGAAAAAGGGCATTGATTTTGATGAGGTATTCTCTCCTATTGTTAAAATGACTTCTATTCATATTGTTTTAAGTATTATAGCTATTGAAAATTGCATATGGAGTAACTTGATGTTAAAAAAACCTTTCTTCATGGCAATTTGGATGAAGAAATATATATGGTACAACCACAGGAATTTGAGGTCAAAGGTAAGGAGAACTTAGTGTGCAAATTGCTAAAAAGTTTATATGGCTTGAAGTAAGCACCTTGGTAATGGTATCTAAATTTTGATAGTTTTATGCACGGGCATGGATATAATAGGTGTCATTCAGATAATTGTGTTTATTTTAAGAAGTTGGATGATGACAACTACATCATTTTATGTTTATATGTTGGTGATATGCTTGCAGCTTGGTCTAACATGGAATAAATTAAGGGGTTAAAAGAATAATTAGCACATTCATTTGTTATGAAGGATTTGGGGTTAGAAAAAAATCCTTGACTTGAAAATTTGTAAAGATAGCAAGAACAAAAAATTAACATTATCTTACACTGATTATATTGATAAAATGTTTTAATGTTTCTTTATGGAGAATGCTAAAGATGTTAGTACACTTGTATCTAGTCATTTGAAGTTGAATAAGGAGATGTGTCCAAAGACAAACAAATAGGAGGATAAGATGTCCAAGGTACCTTATGCTTCAGCTATAGGAAGCTTGATGTATGCCATGGTATGACGAGGCCAGATATTGCACATGTAGTGGGAGTTGTTAGTAGGTATATGAGTCATCTAGGGCTTGAGAATTGGAATGTAGTTAAATGGGTTCTCAGATATTTGAGAGGAACATCTAGTAAGTGTTTATATTTTGGAGGCTCTTCTACTAATTTGTAGGGCTATGTTGACTCAGATTTGGAAGGCGATATTGAAGCAAGGAAGAGTACTACAAGTTATGTATTTACTGTTGGTGGCACAATAGTGAGTTGGGTTTCTCGGTTGTAGAAGGTTAATACTTTATACACTATAGATGCAGAGTATGTTGCTGCTATAGAGGTAAGAAAGGAGATGATATGGATTCAATACTTCATGGGATGATTGGGACACCCATAGAGGGATAATTATTTGTTTACAGATAGTCAGAGTGTCATTCATCTTGCGAAGAATTCTACTTTGCATTCAAAGACAAAATTCTTATAGTTGCTTTACCATTTCATTCGGTTAGTTTTAGATGATGGACACTTAAAGTTGGAGAAGATACATAGATATGATAATCCAACAGATATGTTTACCAAGGCAATAACAAGGGAGAAGTTGACCTCCTCTTCAACTTTGGTTGGTCTTCTAGACTAAACAGAATAAAAGAACAATATAGTCAGGGTGGTTTGATATTCTAGTGGGAGCTACAAGTTTATGGCACTATGATCAATCTCCAAGTGAGAGGTTATTATTGTGGATTCTGATCAGTCTCCAAGTGGAAGATTGTTGTGATGTGGAGCCTAATCAGACTCAGAGGTTTATTTAGTAGAGTTTCCCCCTAGAATATTTCTATGGGGTCAAGGGGCAATGCCCCTTGTGAGGTCCTTAGGCAGCACCCTAGGTGTGCTCCCTATCGTAGTATAGGGTGGGGTCGAGGGGCAACACCCCCAAAGACAAAAATGACCCTACTATTGTAAAAGACATCGACAACTATTTTTCTATTGGATGACTTATTCTAGCCCTAATTTTGTAAGCAGAAAAAGCTAGTATAAAATGGCTTAGGGTTAGGGATTTCATTATGTATGGTGATATTCTAGCTTCTTGTGGCAGGATTGAGTTGTATGGTATTACATATTGTAATCACTGGATAATAATAATAATATTGGACTTGTTGTTGGTGGACATAGCCTAGGGATTGGGTGAACCATGTTAAATCCTTGTGTCTTGTATTCTCTTTTGTACGATTTTTTTTTTTTATTGGTTATATTTGCATGTAACTATTATTTCTGTCCATGGTTAATCCTAACATGAAAGGTCCTTTGGATTTGGTGGAGTAAGGTAAAAAACTATTTGTAATAATTGTGGTGTTTATTTCCCTTCTTTATTACAAAGTTTTGTTGTGTTATCTAGAAATTTCTATACTTGGAATTTCTCGACTCTACATTTCCATTACCCAAAGATATCTTCAAATTTCTATCTCTACAATGCTGGAATTGGAAGATATGGATAACAATAGGCTCCAAATTTAATGAGAGAAGCCCAAAATCATGAAGACTAATCTTGTCTTTTTATTTGTTTGTGCTAAAGGTGGCATTGGCAAATTTATAGAGATAATGACTAGTTAATGATCTAGACTCCATGTTTGTCCCATATTGGGTAGATAGGATGGTTTATAGTTGTGACATCTCCTTTGAGGTGAATGATGAGATCGTTTCCTAGGTGATGTGCCTATTAATTGATGGGAGTAAGTGATAAAAACCAATAGAATCTCTGACACTATTAGCCTCAACCAATTCTTTCTTGGAGACAAGCAACCTATCAAGCGAAGGGAGGAGTTAATCATGAGAAACTATTGCCACCTTAGGACCACATTTTTTTTTCTTTTTAAATGAAATTTTTTTCTCCTGAAGGCCACTTTGGAGTAGATTATTACTATCATCACCCTTAACTGTCGTTGGAATCAAGACCTCATTTCTATTCCATTTTTCTTTTTCTATTCTATGGATTATTATGTCATGGATATTGTCAAACCTAAAAGCCATGACAAGGAGTACATTATCCTTCACCAAGGTCTAATCTCCACTTGTTTAATTTTCACCTTTCCATATGCCATCCCCATCCCATATCTTTCTAGAAAGCTCCATAATCATAGCTCTTTATTCTACTAGTGTTATTCCTAATCCAAGACATGCTAAAATGCTAAAATTAAAAAATTCAATCCTCAAATTCTTCCCTGACCCCTCTCACACTGCCCTTCTACCTATGGTGGCCAAAAAGCAATAAGGAAGAAGAGATCTAGCTTCCTTAGCAAAGGTAAAATTACGAAGCCTAAGAAAATGAAATTCAACATCCACCAAATTGATTTGGATGTTGAAACTACTAATGAAGCCAATACTCCCATTACTTAGTTAAGTTTGCACTAGACTTGTCAACAAAGAGAAAAAAAAAGGAGCCCTCTTCTTCTATTGACCCTCTTCTTCTATCGATACACAAGATTGGAGAGTATGGAGGGGGAAGAGGAATCTCCCTCTAACAGGAGTCAACTCTCCCTCCCATACCTTTGACATGAAAAAGAACATTATGGAGAAGGAATTCAATATCAAGGGTGAGGCTAAAGGTGAATTAGATGCAATTGAGAAGACCCTTGTCAATTTATATGGGAAGATATAGTGAATTATCCATAATATTACCACTATGGATAAAAGGATTGAAGATGTTTCCCCCTTTGTATTTAAATTCATGCATAGCTATACAATCACCTATTATTTGTTGTAGGAGAAGATTCATAAGGGAAAAAATAGTGAGGAAGACAACTATAAGAACCTATTTAAGTTCCTTACTAAAGTCTGGGCAAGGATGATGTTATCCAAGCCAACCTATACCAACAAAAATTAATGCTATTTACCTTTTTTAGTCTTTTTCGATGCCTGATAGCTTGTATGGTCTTATAAATTTTTATTCTGTTGCTAGTGTTATGCGGTTTATTTTAGATTATATCTGTTATATTTATGTGTAGCATACTTTGGTTATCACTAAGACTTTAATGGTTATGATAGTTTAGCTTGGTTTGATATTTGTATGGTTAGCCTGTATGTTTTTTTTGATAGAGGTAAAATATGGGTGATTGTTATTGTGTTGTTAATGTACTAAATATGGCAGTATGTTAATTGTATACCAAAAATGGGGTACACTTCTATAAACCATTACACTTGATAGAACCCATGAAGTAGACAGTCTCATGAAGTGACTTGTATCTTCCTACTTGTAACGTGCAAGGAAAATGAACAAGATGTTGTGCTTGTGGCTCTCAAATGAACCAAGATAATTGACCCTTGCAAGGTGCACTACATGATGGAAGGTTCAATGGAGTAAGAGAAATGAGATGCTAATATCCAAGGATTTCCAAGTGAAAATGTGATGCAAATGAGAGTAAACCATGATGATAATGCAAAGAATAAGTTGTGATGCAATGCAAGTACAAGGAAAGTAAAACTAATATAAGTACAAGGAAACTAAAAAATATTCTAGCAATATAAGATTATTATTCCCTAATTAGACTATGTGATTTAAGATAAATGCAATAAAGAAAAGATTAAGCTAATATGCAAGTAAACTAAATACAAATGCAAATGTGAGTGCTCAAGTACTCAAGATTTCAAATGAAAGTGCAACAACAATAGTATAGCATTCAAGTCTATGATATATGAGAGAGCGAGGAGAGAGCCTCTATTTAAAGAGATATGAATGGTTGGAGATTAAGAGACAAAATCATGGGTGAAGAATTATTTTTATTTTGACTTTGAGCTCAAGATTCTCAAGAGAGAAAATCAATGGTTATGTTTAAAAGGAAAAATAACATGTGGAGGAGATTAAGAGGCAAAATAGATTCCACTCACCTTAAAAAGTGTGTATTCAAAGTGTAGACAAAAGCCTTGTTCTTTTATTTTTTGAATTAGGAAAATCATTTTTATGTGCACACATTGGATAAAGGGGATTTTATTTAATTAAAAGGGATAATTTTCTTCTAATTAAATAAAAACATAGGATAGCCTCCATAGGTTAGGTGAGTTGGTTTGAGGTTGTGGGAAAATCCCTATAGTCTCAGGTTTAATTCACCTACTTGATTGTTATTCTGTCACACCTACTTGGGGGCAAGTATGAATTGCAACATGATCGAAGGGACTAGTCTCACCCCAAGCTCACCCCATAAAAAGAAACCTTTGGGCTTGGGTCACAGGGATACCCTATGATAACAAAAAAGTAAACTTAGGATAAGGTAGTCAAAACATAGGATAAAACCAAATAAACTATTAAGTGATGATTTGATAATTATGCAAAATTTGATTAAGCATAAGATGTAGTCTAGTGTAGAGATTATAATTGTTAAAAAAGTGGGCTTATAGTTTACTAGACCATCTTTAGGTGATTACATTTTCCCCTCTTTGTCTAATGTGTGAGTGGTTTGGGAACACATTAAGTCAAAGAATGATGATGTCAAGATGACTAAGAGATCTAACTCTGAACTAGTAGTGAACAAAGTGCAACGAGATAATTAAATTTGAACTAGCAGTGAACAAAGGTTAGCAAGATAGAAAGATAATTCCAATGCGCAGTTTGAAGCAAAAATTAAACATTGAAATAGAGATTGATATATGAGATAATATCAAAATTAATATGATGTGATGAGAACGTATATGTCCAGAAAGTGATAAGATAGATAAAGCATCTACAAAGCAAAAAAGATTTGAAGGATCTCAACTTGATGTGAAGCAATGAAGCTGAGATGTCCCAAATGTTTAATAGCATGGAATAATCAATTTGAAACTTTGAAAGATTAGGGCATTCCTACCCCCTTAGGATCAAAATTAAAATGATATGGAGGAGATGAAAAAATGAGATAGATTTGATCAAATCAAGCTCAAATAATATCAATGATGAATAGTGAGTGATTCAAAAAGCATAGGACCAAGTTTGATCACCAAGAATTGAGAATGTGCCCCAATTTGACCAAGATGATGAAATATTACAACTAGGTCAAATAACAAGAAATGATAAGAAATGCAATTTATAGCTTCCTACTTGTAATGTGTAAGGGAAATAAACAAGATGTTGTGTGTGCGTCTCTCAAAAGAACTAAGACAAGAAACCTTGCAACGTGTAGTACAAGATGGAAGATTCAATGGAGTAAGAGAAATGAGATACTAACATCTAAGGATTTCCAAGTGAAAATGCAATGAAAATGAGAGTAAACTAAGATGATAATGCAAGGCCTAATTTGTGAAGCAATTTAAGTACAAGGAAAAAAATGCTAATCCAAGTTCAAGGAAAGTAAAAGTAATTCTAGCAATACAATATTAATATCCCTTAATTAGACAATGTGATTTAAGCTAGATGCAATAAAGGAAAGATTAAGTTAATATGCAAGTACACTAAACAAGAGTGCAAATGTGAGTGCTCAAGTTCTCAAGAATTCAAATATAAGTACAACATAAAAATAATATGAGAGTCTAAGATATATGAGAGAGTGAGGAGAAATCTTCCTTTTAAAGAGATATAGATAGTTGGAGATTAAGAGGCAAAATCAAGGGTGTATAATTATTCTCATTTTGACTTTGAGCTCAAGATTCTTAAGAGGGAATATAAGTGGTTGTGTTTAAGAGACAAATTAGTCAGTGGAGGAGATTAAGAGGCAATAAAGATTCCACTCACCTTGGAAAGTGTACATTCAACGTACAGGCAAAAGTCTCTTTCTTTTATTATTTAAATTAGGAAATTTATTTTTATGTGTACAAATAGGATAAATGAGATTTTATTTAATTAAAAGGGAGCATGTTATTCTAATTAAATAAATATTTAGGATAAGGTGGACAAGCCATAGGATAAAATTAAATAAATAATTAAGTGATGATTTGATCAAGGATAAATGATTAAAGAATCATGCAAAATTTGATTAAGCATAAGGTGTAGTCTGGTATAGAGATTAAAATGTTAAAAAGGGAGTTTATAGTTTACCAGTAGGTGATTACACTAACAATACCCTAGTTGGTATGTACAACCCCCTTATTTTTTAATGCTTTTATTATAAAAATAATTTAAAAATATTTATTAAATTGAAAATTAATATTTAAGGTTATAATTTTAATTTAAAAATACAAGTAAAATTAAAAAGTTAAAATTACATTAAAAATTACTAGTTTATTTAATTTAACTTATTTATTTTTTTGCTTGGTAAAAGATGAATTTATTAAATTATAATATGATATGAATTATAAAATATGATCCTTCATATTGTCAAATGATGTCCCAATTTTCTCCACAAAATTTTATCACCCTTAGACAACCTAACCACTAGATACTACAACCTTCACCTATTTAGTTCAAATAGGGATATACATAATACATGCAATGACAAACTAGCTCTCCAAACCTAGATAACATTCACCCAATTTACAACTCCTTGTGATGACCTATTGGTAATGAAAATATACCAAATAATTCAAACATTACATAGTTTTTTGATACCCAAAGCACCAAGAATCCTAATTTGGTAATAAACCATCTTTTAATATACACCCAAGCCTAGAAACTTACCCATAAAGAAGGTATGAGCACAAACATATATACAAAAAATGACAATATGATTTTCCATCTAAACCCAGACAATTTTTTACAATTTACTAATATCCCTACTTGACCGTCTATAATGCTATGACAAAAAAACCACTCAATATAAAAGAGGGTAAAAAATATTAAAAGGAAAAACAATCATCGTTGCTAGAAACACCAATGTACCTGAACCCTCATCCATAGAAATTGAAACACCATAGAGTCCAAGGTAGGAAGTATCATGAGTTGAAAATCCCTTGTCTTATTTTTCAACATCATGTTTCCCACCACGGGTTCTTGTTGAATCCCTACGAATGCTTCCTCATCCTTTGCCTCTAGCTTGATAATCTCATCTTTGTTGACCTCTTATGTGAGTACCGCCTCCCTAGTTTCATCTGTGGGCAACATATAATCTCATACTCAACCATGATCATGAGTGGTCCATCTTACTTCCCTCCTCCTTTCCTCTATATCCTCCTAAGATTCAATTGATTTAGCCTAAAAATATTAGGGTTCTTTTCATTCTTATGTTTTTTTTGTCAGTTCCAATTCCTAGTCATGTATAAAGTCTACCAATAATGCCCAGGATTTACGAGCCTCCCTCTTACCCTTTAGAATATGACCTAGAGAATAATTCAATATGAAATGGTACACTACAAATGGAACCACATATATCCCTATCCAATTACCTCATGCTAGCACAAAACCTTACCCCGGAACTACCTATAACAAGATTTTTTCTAGTCTCACTCTCCACTCCAATTTTGCACAACTCTCAATAATTTACTCCATCTTTGCCTTGGATGCAAAATGATATCCCCAAACACAAAAAAGAAGCACAATATCAAATTTTTTGAACCATTGGAAATTAGAAATCAAGTACTCAACTCCTAGAAGGGCCCAAATAATGTTGATAAATAAATGTATAGATAGGTAGAAACATGTCCCAACCTTTCCTCTATAAATATCCCCTCAAATGTCATTTGTTGCTTCTAAATATCAAAACTAAACTTTTCTTCCATGACTTTTCTCTTAATCTCTTTTCACATGAGAATTGTGATATAGTTGCTTGATGAAGACAATAAAGATGAACACATGGATTTATGTAGAAGAGATGTATAGTTAGTTATTAGTCATCACATTAAATGCAACATATGTGAGGATAGCCAAAATAAATTCACACTCCACCACCTTCCTCAATTTGAATGTAATTTTGTCCTCTCTTTTTTCCCCTTTGAAACCCGTACAAACTCATACTTTTCCTATCACCACTTTCCCGCTTTGTTTCCATGTTATTGTTATATCCACCAATGTCTTGGTTGCCATTTC